>OW569413.2:35320666-37820666 GCA_937662695.2 Halyzia sedecimguttata
GTTTAATTAAGAGCAATATAACATTGGTGATAGCTCATCGTGAACATGCGTTCTATGATATATTCCAAATTCGAGCGAATTTATCCAAACCATCTCCCATTGATGCGATGCGATGTTATATTTATGTATGGAATTCGGGTTCACATCAGGTAAAGGACAATACTTGTTTCCGTGCATTAATTACACGTTCCGACATATACAAGGTGAGTCTTTAAGTTGTACATTAATTTAAACCATAGATTCCTCTCATCAAATAAAAGCCTGCTTTCATTGAGTTAATTGATTCATAAATAAATATTAATTTACTTGTGTTGATAATTCATCCATATTCACAAAAAAATATCGTATCATAATATCTTTGAAAACAGTTGTACTACTGATATCACTCCGGTATTATACTGAGAGAAATGATAGGGTTAATAATATATTACTCCTTATTATCATAAATAAATTTCATCAATTATTCAAAAATATTATATTTCGAACAACTTGATTTCACTCTTATTTCTCAGAAATATTTTCTTTATTCCAGCAATATTGATTAATATCAAAAAAATAAATGTAATACAGAGAAGTAAGGCATGCTCGAAAATATTATTAAGTTTAAAAAATAATTCATTTACACCAAACAAATCTCATTTGTAGTAATAACTTCCCTTAAATCTGTTACACAGATATTTATTGAGTTTGATAGATGGAAGTTTTTTTAATGAATAATAATCTTGATAAGACTTAAATAATTGTTTATTTTCACTCGGATCCTCGTTTTGAAGCGATACCATAAACGCGTATAGACGTGTTAGGTCTACGTACCACACTATCCCATCGGCCATCATACTGAAATGCGAATGTGAATACTTTACAACAATTGTAACATTTAGACCATCTGAAGCGGGTTTATACATCAAATAAGATAGGATAAAATAAAATAAGAAATAAATTAATATAAAATAAGAAAGTTGAACATGTATTTATATGAGAGCGTTCATACACGAAATAAGATAAAATATGAAATAAGAATAAGAACTAAAGTTGCTCATCTATATTTCTTATTTTATTTTTGTTTGGAAAATGGCAATGCGCATGCTCAAAGGTTAAAATTCACAGAAATTGCATAAAAACGTCAAAAAGCTGCGATTTGATTGGTTCAACTTCATTTCTTATTTTGTTTTAGATCATCAGTATAAACCAATGCTCTTATTTCTTAATTTATTTACGTCATATTTATAGGCGAAACAACAGAATGGTTGAATTCTAGAACTTTTTTTATGAAAATGGTTTGAGCCAATTAAATTGCATACGAAGGTAAGGCTTAAATTTCATAACAAATTTTAATGTATATTGGCTTACTTATACAGACTCTGATTCTCAAAATATCTCTTTGAATGATAATGCTTGATATAAATACTGAGTAAATTCATTTTATTCTCCAAAATATACGGAAAACTTCGAATATACAAGACAATACACCTGCTGCAACAGATTTAGGTTATTGTTGATGAGAAATTATTGAAAATAAATTTATATTTGCTAGCTGGATTCTTCTGTCAGCTTTTTCGGAATTGATTGAATTTTGTTATTTGAATATCTGTCGATTAGAAAAAAAAAATTCAGAATGTTCTTGAAATTGTGGTTGGTGAAATCAAGAAAGACCACATAGACAACTACTAAAAAAAAACATATGAGAATTGCTTCAAAATATCAATTTCAGGAAGATATGCTTTTTGTGTTAATAAGTATACCTCAGTTTACATTCCATTAATCATATTTATTGGAATTTGATAGTGCGTACATTCATTTACTGTACATATCTCGTGTTTTAATGAAAATATTCAATTTCATATTGAATTTTTCTTTATGAAATCGTATAAGAAATATTCATTTCTGAAACATAAATATATCTTGGTTTATGAGTAAACCATTGATATTCATTAAAAATTTTTTTTTTCTCATGAAAAATATTTATTTATTATCAATCATTCGCTCTTGAATGGAAATATGAATTATTAGATGAACACAGATCATGCATGTCATCTTATCTGTCTTAAGAGACATGTCAAATGTATTTCTGGTTCGTTACTCATGATATAAAATACCTCTCCAGTTCTAGAAAACAAACTATGAATTAATGCAAAATGACTAATGAAATAACCTCAGCTATCGTAGAATATGGAGGATTCTAGTATATTATAATTTTAGGGAGGTACTATAATGCCCTTGGATAATCATTATGATGAAAGAAATATATACTTTGGTAAGTTAATCAAATTGGGTTCAGAATATCTTCATTAAACAAAACTGGAATATTGGCTTCAATTTATATCACATAATTTTCAGAGTAAATTCGAGGAATGAATATCTCAGATGAGTTTATTATTGGCTAGAATCGGTTTGGTGGTTTAAGATTAATAATGAATATACCTTGGTTCATTATTAAACTATTGATATTCATCAAAAAATATTTTTTTTCTCATAAAGAACATTTATTTATTATTAATAATTCGTTCTTGAATGGAAATATACCATTTTGAATCAGTAATAAACTTCATTATCCACGAATAAATCATATATTAATAATCAATATATATTTATTTTACACTAATATATACTTATTTTTGGCGCTCTTGTTCCTCTGCCCAAATGTCTGTAATTCTAGAATTTTTGGCTGAAAATGATCTGAAAAATTTTGGTTGGACTCACTGATGACATAAGAATCCGTGGTCAAAATCAGTTCTGTCCGGCCGTCCGTCCGTCTGTAAACACGATAACTATCGAACGGAATGAGCTAAACAGTTGAAAATTTAATTCTTTTAAGATGTACTTTCATTATAAGAATCCGTTGATATCATTCTAAATTCTAAGAAACTTCAGCAGTTCTATCATAAGAATCCATTGATATCACTCCAAACTCTGAGGAACCAATACTTTCGGAGATATGATTTTTCAAAGTTTGAATAATTACTCGCTAGTAGTTTGTCAAGTGCGGTAAAGCCCCTGTCCTCGGGGCTTTCCCGCATTTTTTTTAAATTCAAATATACCCATCACTTAGGACAAATAAATATTCATAACGACATATATAAAAGAACGCATATTTAATACGAATAAACTTCATTATATATGAATGAACTGTTCTCCCATAGCTATTGAACAATAGTTCTAAGGCTCCTTGTTTTAGAATTAAAATCTCAAGAAATCTTTTCTGTACAGATTGTATAAAATATATTCACTAGCTCTACCACCACCAAGAATATAAGCTCCCCACAAAATACAATGAAATGTGAAGTTAAATGGCTCCATTTTTCAAATCTGAAACAAGGTCACAGCAGCCGAAACTCCACAATATTCAGTTCAAATTAGCCATCTGGCTGAACGCAAACAAGACTTTTTATTGCCTTCTCGGAGAAAGGAAAACAACTTCATGGCAACGAAGAAGATGGAACTAATGTACGACCAAAATTAAAATTCACCACCATCTTCAGCCTACCTTTTTAATAAACTTCTTATTCCAGGAAGTTTTCCAGGGAACATTAATGCGGGACAACGCTTCCTGAGAGGTCTTACACTTACGGCAGTAGATACCACGCCCCAAATTAAACAGCAGTAAATCCCGAAGTTTATGTCCACATGTTGACAAAGTAATTGCTCGTTGGATCAAACTAACCATAGTTAAACGCTCTACTACGTTCGTAATAACTTGCCTGGATTAGAATATTAAACTGCCTGCACTGTGCATAATGTTGCTGTACTTTCAGCGGTACGCCGAGGACGTAGGATATGGGCTGTTTACTTAATTTCCGCTGATTCTCTAAGACGGAAAGATTACTGTATTATAATATATTTTAGGATGAAAGTTGTCTGTGTCTATAACTCATATATTGCCAGTCAATTTAGGTTAAATAAAATAAAAATATTGGTTCATGCACTGACGTGATGTCAGTCGATTGTGCGCACATGTTCTATGGTATCTCAACTTTTATAAGATATTTATTTATTTATTTATTTATTCACGGGAAAAAACCCTTTTCAATACAATGTGAAATACTAACGAAAAAATAAATTATTAAAATATCAACGACATAAGAAATTTTTCGAGTGAAAGCAAACAAAGAAAAACAAGTATATAAAAATTCATTCAAAATAGCATAAATAATCTCTTTTTTAAGCTTGGAAAAAGAAGTATAAAAAAAATCCACACCTGCAGACCACGCTACATTAACATTTGCGGTCATTCTACAAAGTGGTGAAAACTTCGTATAATTATGCTTACTAAATGGAAGTAGAAACAATCTTGATGATCTTGTTCTTCTAGGTGGAACAAAGAAATAAACCTGACTGAGCAAATCAGAACACACAATTAAATTTCTTATTATTTTAGCGAAGAAGACCACGTCAGCTTGTATTCTTCGTGTCTTAAGCAGAGGTAAATCATATATGAATATATTTCGTACCATTTTGAGAACTTGAGTAAAGAGAGAATCGTCTAAGATCAAATAATTTATAATTCTGACATATGTATTCTATCGCAATTTAAATTGAATAAATATCTAATAATATACGAAAAAAATACTACATAAATCTTCTTGCCGTATATATTCAACTGAGTATTAGATTTGAATTCCTTTTAAAATATCGCAAATCTGCTAAGTCTGCTCGGATTTCTAACAAGGTTCTCGCAAAATAATAATAATACGATCTTCACGAAATTTTGCAAAAATGTTTGCGCTGGCATTCTAGAACTAACTAATATATCTGTATCGAATCGGTATCGTATTTTTTGAGTTATTGAGGAAATAACAGCCAAAGTTCAGATTGATATAACTCCAAAACCGTTTAGCTGGATTATGCTTTCCATCGAACTCAAAATCGCATTAGGATGCACAACCTACCCTAAAAATTGCAAGTCGCTATATCTTTTTGTTCTAAAGTAATCGTGAGATAAATAATATTTCTATGTATGTTCTGGGGAATATCGCGTTATCATTTCTCCCAAATGTCTGTAATTTTCGAATTTTTTGCTGAAAATGGTCCCAAATGATTGGATACGACTCCCTGATGAAGAATTCGAGGTCAAATTTGATTCTGTCCAGCCGGCCGTCCTGACGTTCGTTGCCACAATAACTTGAGAACGGAAGGAGATAGCGACTTGAAATTTTCAGGGTAGGTGGCGTATCCCAATACTACGGACTTCGTTAATGGCCAAAAGCTCCCGAGTTCACGTCCGTGCTTTTCAAGAATTTTTGTTTTGTGTATGCACTAGTAGTTTATGTTAACAATTTTGGACTCAGTATAATAGATTTATACAGGATCCGGGTCAGGCACACCGACACTGACAAGGAGGTGATAGGGCACCATTAGGGTGTCACACATCCTGTTGTTAAACTTTCCTCCGGGTCTTCTGATGGACTTTAGGGATGATTTAAGCCAGGGGGGAGCTGTGAGGGTGAGGTGGGGGTACTTTTTAAATTGAAAGATTTTTTTCCACGGCAGAGTACTAATAATAAATTAGATTCCAAAACTGCGAGCTTTTACCTTTCATTTGGTGTATCTCTGACACTTGGGGCTTAAGCAGTTACAAAGATGTTATCAAAAGAATATTACGACACACAACTTTTTCGATAACGGGGTAGAGCACTACATACAGATCGGCGTTTCAAAGCATTCCATTACCATAATGAAATTCTTTCTTCAACGAGTGTCGTTAGGGACCATAGTCTCCATATTTTCACAAAATTAAGAAGTATACATGGTGTTCCCAAAAAGGCTAGTTATCCCACAACTTTTCAATGTGATACCCTTAATGCTTTATCATTTTTGATTTTTTTCAAATATTTCATTTGATGATTGAATTTTCATCATAAACCGTATGCATTCCGCAAAAAAAAATCTGTGTCCATGATATTTTGTTATTTTTACAAGCCTTGAAAATTCGCATATTTGTATAAAAAATAAATCAAAAACTGCTGCTTAAATAGAAAGTTTGCGTCAAAATTTGACGCAGAATTCAAAGAGACAAAGTATACAGGGTATCATATTGAAAATTTGAAATGGCCATCTGTATGTAGTGTTCTACCGCGTTATCTAAAGTGTTGTGTATTCGTGACATTCTTTTGATAACATCTTTGTAACCACTTAAGCCCCAAGTGTCAATAATACACCAGATGAAAGGTAACAGATCGCAGTTTTGGAATCTAATTTATTATATTTACGTTACCGCTGAAAGAAATCAATTATATTAAAAAGAACCCCCACCCCCTACCATTTGTTTTAGTGGGGACAACAAAAACTTATTGCACCAGGATTTCAGAAGTTCTCGAGCTGCTTACTCAAACCATCAAATATCATTACTCATATATCAGCTGGTCTATTAAATATTTGCAAAATAAAGAAACTCACCCCTGGCTTAAACCATCCCTAACCTCCATCAGAAGACCCGGAGTACAGTTTAACAACAGGAAGTGTGACACCCTAATGGTACCCCATCACCTCCTTGCCAGTGTCGGTGTGGCGGCCTCGGACACTGTATATTTAGGAAAATTGGATTTCATTTGGCTTATTAAATTAAGCTTTGCCATTTCCTCACCCCCCAAAAAAAAGTGGGGAAGCCCTGTGGCAGGAGCTTTGATGCTCTTGTTCAAACTTTAACAAATCATATCTCCTACAGTATTGGTTTCTCAGAATTGGGAATGATATTAATATATATATATATTCTTTTGACTGGTAGTTTTATATGTGTTGGCAGAGGTTGGTGTAACGGGGTACCATACAATTCTGCGTATGATACAAGAGCTTAGGGAAAAACCTCAGCAAAAAACCCTGTCTCCCCGTGAGTGTTGTGATTTGTAACTATTGTTCACAAAATTTGCTGAAATTTAGAAATATTGATAGGCATTTATTTCTTCAATATGGACTCCTTCGTCAAAAAACGGAGAGGTTTCTCCAAGGTACCCGAAACTCAACCTGAAAAATGAAAAGACAAGAGGAGAAGAACGAACAAACTAAAAATAATACATAACCTTTCAAAAGTCTCCTCTCACAAATATACTCTTCTGTTGGCGCATGGGATCTCTTGGAGAAGAATCGTCTCCGCTAGTTCTCAAAGATATTGATCTTAGAAATCCCTTCAATATTTGAATTCAAAAAGGAAATTGTTACTCGTAAGGCCAGGAGGGTCTCTTTCAAAACCAGATCTGGCCAGTCCAAGTGATGAATATTCAGAACTTCAGATGTTCGAAGACCGCTACAGGGCCCATAGGGCTATCATCTCCCATAGATGCATGTTTTCACTTTGTATTGTGTAAAATAATGAATTCTTAAATTAATGGATTCTTATGATACAACATGAAAGAAATTTAATTCAAAAAAGTGTCATTTAAAAAAATAAACAAGAGTGCCAAAAAATTATTAATCCGAAACCACGAACTTATCCGAGATAATTCATTCCTCAAATGCAGTCTGAATGATATTACATCAATTGAAGGTTAGCCATTATTCCAGTTTTGATTTTACTGGATATTCTGAACCCAATTTATATTTCCATCATCATTATGGATTATTATCCACGGACATTAAAATATCACCCGAAAAGTATAATATCATATTATAATGCTCATAATTCTACGCCTGCTGAAATGAATTTGGCATGTCTCTTAAAAGGAAAATAAGATGACATGTACGAACACAGATCATATAACAATCCATAGATAAAATAATTATAGCATTCTGTGAAAACATAGAAGTACGATTTATTTATTACTCCGGAAGTATTAGCTTGTTAGAGTTGAAGATTACAACAATGGATTTTCATGGTGAAACTGCATCTTTAAAAAACTGAATTTGAAATTTGTAATGTAAAAATTTTTTTTCCGTTACTCAGAAACTTTCAGGCCGATTTTGCCCAATAACAAAATTAACTGAGATATTTACCTCCCAAGCCTTCTCTCAAAATTTCAACTGTTCAGCTCATTCTGTTCGAGATTTATCGTGTCTACGGTCAGCTGGACAGAATCGATTCTGACCACGGATTATTGATCAGGGAGTCAAACCAAATCGTTTAAGACCATTGTCATAAAAAATATCGAAAATTACAGACATTTGGGCAAATTGATAAGCACTATGTTCCGAAGAACAAGAGTGCCAAAAAGGAGGCGTTCAAATAGATTATAGTATAATTCTTTCGTTTAATGGAGAGCCGCTTTTCCATCATTTTATCATCCAAATAGAAAATAAATTACTAATTACTACAGTATAACATTTTCATTTGATGCTTATTAACAAGTAGCACTAATAATTTTGAATCTATCACAGAACGATACAAACTTTTCCCTAAGATCGGTCAGCGATATCTCAAAATCTTCAACGACTAACTGATCATCGAGTCCTGTTCACCTAACTGAAACATGGGACGTCTCAATGAAACAAGAATTCAATCAGAATATTCCTCAATTAATTCAGTAAGGCCCGAAGCAGTGTCGGCATTCATGCGGAAGATTATGATTCCGAAAGCCGCCTTGATCCCGTTGAATATATCTAAAATTGGTCTGCGTTGGACCTGAAAATAATACAGAAGCCTACGCAGTTTTAGGGGTGGGAAATTTGCGAAAAATTAATCGAAATATTAATGGAGGAGTATAACGAATTCCTTGTGAATGGGGAGTAATGGTACATGAAATTAAATTCGAGACAAAATTTGCTTATGATTTTTGGTGGAGTTTACGCGGAATTTGCCCTGAATTTAAATCGGGATTTCATGTGGAGTACTGCGAGAGAGCTTTGTCACGGCAGTAAAATAGGAAACTTTATCTGTACTCTTCTTCTAACCTTCTTCTCTTTTCTGAGCCTTTGGACATAATGTATGTGGAACGTAATCTTAATATATAAAAATCTACTGCGTGTATGTGTTTGAACTCCTCCTAAGCGACGTGACCGATTTCGCTGAAATTTTGTGTGTGATTTTGAGTGGGTCCCTGGAGTCACAATCGGACCCAGTAGAATGCGCCACAATCAGGTTAAAGAATATTTGTTTTATTTCATAATATGAAAAGGCCACCTAATAGATTTACAGGGTGAATCACGAAGACCGTTCGTTAAAATGTTTCAAAGAACGACTCGAGATAAACACTTGAAATACTTGAAGTACAGTTAAGCTTTGTTTTAGAGAATAATTCTTGGAAGAAATCAGAATCATTCGACTTCCGGTTTCACCGGAAATGATACCGACTTTCGATTTTTGAGTGTAATACCCCGTTTTTCCATTGATAATCAGATTACTCATTGAATTCTACATTGTTTCAATGTGTCAATAACATATTATTCTCAAAAAATTCGTGTGAAATCTGAAAAACCCTTTAAATTTTCTCAAATAGGGCTTCATTCCAATATTAACTTGTCGATTTTTGCATAAAAATTCCTAATTTTCTAGCTTCTATCATAAGACAAACCGATACTTCTCCTTCGGTAATTTAAAATTCAATTGAACATACAGGGTGTTTCTATTTCAATGTCAAAGGCAGTCATGACAAAAACCTAAAAACTCATTTTTATCAATCGAAAACTCATTTTTTTGGCGCTCTTGTTCCTCGGAACAGAGTGCATATCAATTTGGCCAAATGTCTGCAATTTTCGAATTTATGGCTGAAAATGGTCTTAAACAATTTGGTTCGACTCACGGATGAAGAATACGTGGTCGAAATCGATTTTGTCGGGCCCTCCGGCCGGCTGTTAACACGATAACTCTCGAATAGAATGAGCTAGACAGTTGAAATTTTCAGAATAGGTTTGCGAGATAAATATCTCGGGTAAGTTCTTACTGGGCAAAATCGGTCTGATTGTTTCGAAGTAACAAAAAAAAAATCTTTTTTACATTACAAATGTCAAAATGAGTTTCACCATAGGAATCCATTGATGTTATTTTTAACTCTAACAAGCTAATACTTTCGGAGATATGATTTTCCAAAATTTCAATAATAAATCATACTTCTGTGTTTTCACAGAATGCGATAATTATTCTATCTATGAATTATTATAATATGATCTGCGTTGATACATGTCAACTCATTTTCCTGAGACATGATATGTCCATATTGATAGCGCCCTCAGTGACGCTCCACAGGGAAGCAACCTAGCTCCCCTTCTATTCTCCCTGTTCATTAACGACATAGGAACGAGTGTAGATAGTGAAATTCTATTATTTGCTGATGACCTGAAGGTTTTTCGTGTTATAGAGTCACCAAATGACAGTCAAATACTACAGAATGATTTGAATAAATTGGCTCTGTGGTGTTCTTCAAACAATCTTCCACTCAATTTAAGTAAATGTAAATATACCACCTTTTGTAACAAACATATCACTCTTGACCATAATTATTCGATAAATGATTATCTACTTGAAAAAACAGTCAGCTGCAAAGATATGGGAGTATTCTTTGAGACTCTCATTTGCACTTCACATAGAGAAAAGTGTGGATGCTGCGGGGAGAATGTTAGGCCTTATATTTAGGAATTGTAAAGAATTCAAGAGCATGGAGAGTTTTATTACTCTGTTCAACTCGCTTGTTAGATCCCGTCTAGAATATGGCTGTCTTATCTGGTCACCTATATATGCCGTACACATTCAATCACTTGAATCTGTCCAACGACGGTTTATGAAATATGTCATCTACAAACTAGATAACGTCTACCCCAGTCAGGGAATTGATAATAAAATATTATTACAGCGTTTTAATTTTCTATCTCTTGAAGACAGAAGAACTTACTATTCCTGTGTATTCATATACAAACTGGTAAACAATCTTGTCAACTCACCCAAACTACTATCTCAACTTGATTTCCATGTGCCAAGAATCAATGGTAGAAATAAACAATGTTTTTACCTACCAACACCAAGAACCAATATATTACTGAAATCTCCTCTATTTGCAATGTGCCATAAATTAAATCAGTTCTCTCAGAAAGTAGACATATATGCAACACCATTAGATATTTTCAAAAAAGAGATACAAAACATTATCTTTGCGAATCAGCACACACTTATTTGATTTTTTTTGTTATTATCTTTTTTTTATATTCCATAAATGTATTATTGCATGTGTATATTTGCTTTTTTTTTCTGTATATTCCATGAATGTATTGCTGTTGCGATAGGTATATATTTCCTGTATTTAACACTTATATCCGAAATTGTATATTGTGTCCTGTAATTGGGCCTGGTGCCTGTTTGGACAATAAAAGGTTTTTTTTTTTTTTTTAATGCCCATGGTTAATCCATTTGATGATGGGGATGGTAATGGTAGGTTAATAATATTGAGTTCAGAAAATCTCCAGTAAAAACAAAACTGAAATATTGGCTAAAGTTTCAATTGATATAATATAATTTTCAGAGTGGATTTGAGGGAAAAATATATCGTTCATCATAGAATTGAGGGACGAATATTTCGGATGAGTTCGTTGTTGGGTAGAATTTATCTATTGGTCAGCTGGAACCTAAGTTAAAAAATTACGTATTTTTGGTTCTCTTGTTCCTCGGAACAGAGTGCTTATCAAATTGCTCAAATGACTGTAATTGTCGAATTTTTGGCTGAAAATGGTCCTAAACGATTTGGTTCGACTCACTGATCAAGAATCCGTGGTCGAAATCGATTCTGTCCGGCCGGCCATTAACACGATAACTCTCAAACGAAAGGAGTTAGAGGATTGAAAATTTGTAGGGTAGGTTTGGAGCGTAAATATCTCGGACAAGTTCGTTAAAGGGAGAAATCCACCAAGCAGTTTCGGAGTTATGGCCGTTTTTAGTTAAAACCATTTTTTAGGAATATTTCCGAAACCGATCACTCGATCTATCTGAAATTTCAATAATGTTTTCACGAATGCTGTACTTAAGTATTCTATCTATGAATTATTATATGATCTGTGTTCTTACATGTCATCTTATTTTCCTATGAGAGATAAATGTCAAAATTATTTGTGGTTCGTTATTCTTGATATAAAATACACCTTCTGTTCTAGAAAACAAAGTATGATTGAATGTAAAATGACCAATGAAATAACCTCAGCTATCGTAAAATTATGAGGATGATATGATATTGTACTTTTAAGGTGATAACATATTGCCTGTGGATAATCCATATGATGATGGAAATATATTCTTTGGTATACATAATCAAATTGGGTTCAGAATATCTCCAGTAAAAACAAAACTGCAATATTGTCTAAGTTTTAATTGATATAATATAATTTTCAGAGTAGATTTGAGGAATGAATATCTTGAATAAGTTCTTTATTGGGTAGACTCGGTCTGTTTGAATTTAAGTTCTTTCATGAAGCAGTTTTATCGTAAGAATCCATTTATATCATTCCTAGAGACCAATAATCAGAGATATGATACTTTCCTCTTTGGAGAACACTGAGTGATGAGGTGATCAGCCCGGCAACGCGGAATATTTCTTGATGGTTAAAATCAATACATATTTCACCGTGTGTCTTGTAAGGTATTTTTGGCAATTAGCCACAGTTCACCTCATACATGAAAACCATGGAAATTTAGCATTCTCCATACTACTTTACTGCCCTACATTCACCCCCGGGTTGTGAATCAAATGATCTCCACGTGGACTGTGCAGTGGATATTATCCACTTGCTACATTTTTATCCCCATTTGGACATATCGGAGAATTATTTGTATTTAGCACGCTTATTTCCGAAATCCTTTGAAGTTGTAAAAAAGTAAAATCCCGAGGGCGTTGTAAGCATTTTTACAGCTCTGTAGGAAGTGAACATCGTTTTCAACTTTTCTATTTCATATATGTTCATATACAGGGTGAGTCTTTAAGTTGTGCATAAATTTTAACCAAAGATTCCTCTCGTCAAACAAAACACTTTCATTTACCATTTTTCCAAATTCGGCTCTGGTGAAGGGATACAGGCTGTTGAAATTTCGGAAAAAAAAAACAGTTTTTCTTTTCTATCTTTGACATGGATATTCCGAATGGAATGAATTTTGGGGTGAAGTTTTTTATAGCTATGATACATAATTTCCAATTAACAGTTTTTTCCTACTTCCACTCGTTTCCTAGTTATAGACTCCCGAATTAAAAAAACTATGAGAAATTAGCATAAAGAAAGGAGATTATGTTTAGCTTAAAGTATTATAAGAATCTACGATCATTTTAAAAAAAATAGAGTATTCCTCATCATTTCTCCTAAAACGTACTGTTCTCAAGATATTCTTCTTTGAATGATATAAAGTCTAATGAAAAATCCAGTAATTTTTTTTTACTGCCCTACATTCACCCCCGGGTTGTGAATCAAATGATCTCCACGTGGACTGTGCAGTGGATATTATCCACTTGCTACATTTTTATCCCCATTTGGACATATCGGAGAATTATTTGTCTATTATTCACAAGGTATAACTGCCTCTTTTAAAATTGCGGTCCTCATCCAGGAAAAACGTGACGAACCAACTAAAATTAAATTTTCTTACTATCTCTCATGATATGAAATCGATAACACATGTTATGAAAGTTATTATGGAAGAATGAAATATGGATCGTATGGAATAGGGCAGACTGGAATCTCAACAACAAGCAACGGAGATACAGCGAATGTTACATCTGCCGTTGACATAAAACCGCTTCCCGGGAGAGCCCTCAAAACACGTAACTACCCTCCTGGAACTCGCGGACAAACTACCTAACATGAAACAACTATTCAACTGCGGAATCAATGTTTAATATCAATGTTTGTCAACGAACAGGTGAACGTAATAGAGATTTCACGAATGCAAATCTTGATTACTACATGGAACTCGAGTACATCTGGGCTTTCAATCACATGATTCGTGCGTGCCGAAGAAATAGGTTTCTATGGTAACCAAAATTGAAACTCTGTACATATTTATTGTCGCAAAGAAGAGGTATACAATATAAAATATTTCTGTGTGTGTATATCTGCAACGATAGACAGAATGCAGTTTTGAAGATTAAAAGCTTGAATTTAGCACGCTTATTTCCGAAATCCTTTGAAGTTGTAAAAAAGTAAAATCCCGAGGGCGTTGTGGGCATTTTTACAGCTCTGTAGGAAGTGAACATCGTTTTCAACTTTTCTATTTCATATATGTTCATATACAGGGTGAGTCTTTAAGTTGTGCATAAATTTTAACCAAAGATTCCTCTCGTCAAACAAAACACTTTCATTTACCATTTTTCCAAATTCGGCTCTGGTGAAGGGATACAGGCTGTTGAAATTTCGGAAAAAAAAACAGTTTTTCTTTTCTATCTTTGACATGGATATTCCGAATGGAATGAATTTTGGGGTGAAGTTTTTTATAGCTATGATACATAATTTCCAATTAACAGTTTTTTCCTACTTCCACTCGTTTCCTAGTTATAGACTCCCGAATTAAAAAAACTATGAGAAATTAGCATAAAGAAAGGAGATTATGTTTAGCTTAAAGTATTATAAGAATCTACGATCATTTTAAAAAAAATAGAGTATTCCTCATCATTTCTCCTAAAACGTACTGTTCTCAAAATATTCTTCTTTGAATGATATAAAGTCTAATGAAAAATCCAGAAATTTCACTATATTTATCAATTCTCCCCTGGATAAGGAACCCTCAATCAAAACCAGAGATATGATACCTCCATATCTCTAATCAAAACTGAAAGCCACAATGCCATCGTTCATAGATTATTATTTTCATTGAAAATTTCATAAAACATTTAATAGGTGTCAAAGGATTAAGTTCTATTAATAAAAATGTATGTAATAACTTGCATTTGTTCGCAAGTTCTTGATTCTCTTTTAGACAAAAAAATTATTCAAAGCCTAAGGACTTACTGTTTTGAACAATCCTTTGAAAGCAATCAAATATTTTACTTAAGAATAATATGTATGTGATTCATATTCAAATCAGGATGTACCTATCTACACAAATAAAAATATGATCGACTCTGGAGAATTGATATCAGCTTTTAGTAATCCCTGATTCTATTTAAAATACCTACTAACGTCTGTCATATTTTAGAATGAGTATAAATTATTATTTCCTAAGATTGAGATGGCTCACCTCTGAAATTTAATGATTTATTTTTATAATATTCGTACAACCGGACGCCTAATAGGCCATCTCCATTATTAGATATATAAACCTTTAAATAAGTCAAAAAAAATTCAATGAACATGGAATAAAATATAGTCCGTTTAAGATATATTGACATCAAGGGTGGCTTTGGAAAATCGAAATTCAGTTGGCAACGGTCCGTCTAGTTATATTTCAAGTCACATAATTTAGGTTGTTCGCATTGAAAATAACCATGAGCTGATGAAACTGTCATTTATTATTTATTTCTTACAATTTCGATATAACGAAAATCGAACAATTTGGGATAGTTTTTACATGTGTGTTTATAATTATTCGTACCGAGTTTGAGTATTTCCGCATCCTTGTGCTATTAAAAATGTCTGGAATTGATTACGATACCTCTCGCCTAACAAAAAGGGAACACGAAGCAGTATATAGATGTTACTGTGAATTCTTCAGGGAATCTGTAGATATTACCGCCAGCATTGCTCTAGTGTTCCAGGTAAAGTGTTATTCAACCACTAGGAGTGTATTCTGATTATTACATTGGCCATAATATTTCAGATTTCTCCAAGTACTGTTCGAAGAATTCTTAGGAAAAAAGAGGAAGGCACATCATTAAAACCTGGCAGCAGTTGTGGAAGAACTCCTGTGATATACGACTTTAAATTTAAAGAGACATTACATTAAATTCGAGATTGAATTAAAGGTTTTGAAAATTTGAGAGAGCACTTCACTGAAGTTTTTCTTTGATTAGTTCTTTCCTTCATGAACTCTACGAACTAAGCAAATCAAAGTTTGAAATAGAATTTTGAATCATTTAGTTTTTCAATATAAATTATAATACTAAAACGACAATTCATAGGAAAATGGCAAAAAATCTTTTCTGTTCCTAGTTGCAATTGCAATCCATAAATCTCACAGCTTATGTAAAAAAAATGTACATAGTAAAGTTTTGGTTCTGATTTTTTTTTGTGGAAAAATAAACACTTGAACTATTAGATATCATTGCATAAAGATTATAATATTTTACAAGCTATTACTTTCCAAGTTAAATTAAGACTGAAATAATAAGTCTGCTTAAACACTGATAAATTAAATCTTCTTCCAAAATAAGGCTCCATTATTCAAACTACCTCTCAATAATTTATACAGATGAAGTAATAATAATAACATAATATTTATTAACATTATATTAATGAAATTATTCAATAACCAATATGGATTCAATAGATTAAAAGTGAGTTACTTATGGGCTTTTACACCTTGATTGATTCTCCAATGGCTTTGGATGAGGAACCTAAGTTCTAAGATATATTGATGCACATGAAAAAAAAAAGGTTCTTCATCATTAAAAAAGCTATCCAATTCTTGTTCTTCTCTATTATAAATAATTATGTTTCCAATTCCTTGAAATGGTTTCTGGGCATCAACCTCATATTTATGTTTGTTTCATCAGTCTACTGCAGTTGAACTTGGAAAATTATCCTTCCAAAATCTCAGGATAAAATACATTCGCGATTTGAATTTCCAAAGAACATCAAGAATGCATTTATAAGGGTCTTCGATTAATTACAAATAGGAGATAGCATTTAAAATATTCAAGGTTATGTTGATATTTATTTTCTCTGGTTACAGAACAGTAATTTTTTGTAACTAGAAATAAAGCACCAACTAGACGTTCAAGGCCTACTTCGATGTCAATATATCTTAAACGGACTATATGATAATTTAGTAAGACTAGCATTGCAAAATACGATTTTTGCCCTAAATCAGCTGATTTCTATCATTGCATCTCACTCTTATGTTGGAGTCAATACCTCTCTCTAAGCTCTTCTTCTTATTATTATTAGATCATTGCTATGAAGTTCGAAGTTCGATAATCGATTATTAGCGTTCTGTGCTGTGATTTGTATTGAGGTTGGAATTGGAATAGGAATAATATGAGTGAATTAATTTTCAAGTAAAGAGTTTTCCTTTAAGAGGTGTTATTTTGATATTCAAAGAAAAATGCCATTTTTCAATATAAATGATCGGATGTTTATTTCATTATAAAGAAGAAGCTATGCCGTTAATAGTGGAAAATAACATCAGGCAAATGACCACCACGACCACGATCACAGGACCATATCCTTTTAATGAAATTTTCCATAACCAAATCGCAAAGTGGCTGCCCTATGTCCTCGATAGCCTCATGAATTCCATCTTTGAGGTCTTGAATCGACGCTGGGCTATTGGCGTAGACCTTCTCTTTCCCGTGGCCCCAAAGGAAGAAGTCACAAGGTGTTAAATCACAAGATCTCGGTGGCCAATTGTGATCACCTCTTCGAGAGATAACACGTGCCGGAAACTTTTCTCGCAAAAGATCAATGGTTTCGTTGCTTGTGCGGCACGTAGCACCGTCTTGTTGAAGTAAACGTTGTCCAGATCAATACCATCCAATTCCGGCCATAAAAAATCATTAATCATCTCTCGATACCGCAATCCATTCACCGTAACTGTTGCTCCAGCCTCATTTTCGAAAAAGTAAGGTCCAATGACTCCGCCGGACCATAAACCGCACCAAACAATCACACGTTGACGATAGAGAGGCTTTTCAACAATAACTCTTGGGTTTTCCGAGCACCAGATGCGACAATTTTGCTTGTTGACGAAGCCACCGAGGTGGAAATGGGCCTCATCACTCAAGATGATTTTTCGATGGTTCCGGATCATTTTCATGCATTTCAACAACCCAATCAGCAAAGACACGACGTTTTTGATGATCGACTGGCTTGAGTTCTTATGTTAACTGAACTTTAGAAGCCTTAAGAGCCAAATCTTTATGCAAATACGGTGTAATGACGTTTGTGGAATGCCTAATTCCAAAGAACGACGAGGAATGGACAAACCTGGGTTTTCTTCAACACTTTCGGCTACAGCAGCAATATTCTCGGCTGTTCTTGAGCGACGTGCACGGGTTTTATTTTTCACATAACTAACTTGTCCCAACAGCTCGAATTTTTCTACCAATTTCTTTATTGCGGTCCGACAAGGTGCTTCACGACGACCCAAAAATGTTCGAGTTTTACGAACCGTCTATGCCAAATTTTCACCATTTTTACAGTGAATTTTAATAATTTCAATGCGTTCTAGAAGCGTGTATCGTTCCATTTTTATTAATGGCGTAGTTTCTACTTGTCAAATGTCAAAAAATGACAGCTTCAAAAGTGACATCTACCGCAATAGCGGGCTATTCAAAACAACACCTCTTATTGGAAAACCCTTCATCATTGAAGATATATAGGATATTTAAGGATTTTTCTTAATAGTAGACCATGAAATTGTGTATATTATTATAGTGGAAACAATTGGGTAATAAAGTATCGAATGGATAGAATAGGTATCAAGAAGTTCACTATTTTAATATTGAAGAATTGAAGACATTTTTTGCTGGAAATGTTGCATGAAGGGCCAAATCATATTAATTGAGTGAGTAAATAAGTTTTCTCAAACAAAGACAGTGAATTTCGAGCATCAGATGATACAGATTTGGTAAATATACAATACGAGTTACATTAAAAGTATTCTGTGTTCATGATCAAAGTGCAGAGAAAACTATTCAGGGGAGTATCAGCCCATTGTAAAGTCTTTAAACGCTTATAACTTTTACCTGAGCCGAATCTGAAAAAATGGTAAATGAAAAAAGTGTTTTATTTGATGAGAGGAATATCTGGTTAAAATTAATACAAACACTTTTTTCATGGTACCCTGTATATCCAGGGTGAGTCTTCAAGTTGTACATTAATTTTAACCAGTTTTTCCTCTCATCAAATAAAACACTTTTTGCATTTACCATTTTTCTAGATTCGGCTCAGGAAAAAAGTTATAAGCGTTTAAAGATTTTATTATGTGCAAAGCAAGCCCTGAACTATCTTCAAGTGTTGAACATAGAAGAAACACTTAAAATTCAATATCGCATAATTATATGAAAGCTTCATCATCTGATGCTCGAAATTGTCTGAGAAATCTTATTTACTCACTGAAGTCTTTTAAAATGGTTTCAAATTATCTTTATGCTGCATTTTCGACAAAAACTCTTCCTGGATATTAAAACTGACTCCAACTTGATTTTCATTGAACATTCACTATAAAATAATCCACATTACCTTCTCCGCCTATTTTCACAATCCTTACATATTTTAATTGAATATGAATATAATATCAATATGCAAGTTTTATTTACATTTATTATAACATAACCTCTAATCTACAGAATTTACAGAATCGAGAAAAACAATCTGTGATTCTGTGATTATTATTATGTTCTCTATAGGCTTGTTTTGGTTGGCAATAAGGACGGTCCTAGAACCGTTCGAAGTAGTCACACAGTCGTTTATTGTAATTGTAATTGGCATCCTGGGCGAAATCTTTCACACGCTACGTTTGTCCCACTCTTTAGAACTGATTGGGAACTCTTCCTGCTGCGAACCAAAACAGGCCTTATGCAAGTGACGACCTCGTAAAGACACAGTATAAGAAGCAGGCACAGAAATGTAATACTATTAGGTTAGCCACCTATCTTTGGTTATAGTATATTTTCTGTGGCCTAACCTTAGAATATTATATATATCCAGATTAAGCATTTCTCTTCAACAATAATTGGGATGAATAGGTGGAATGATACTTATGATTGATATTTCCCTTATGCATACTAATATACTACAAACTTATAGATTCAACTATGTAGTTCGAATAAAATAGTAGTGACGAGTTATATCTGTTGAAAATTAAGTTGATGAAATTATTATCCATATATTAGAGAAATCCATATAATGATTGTGAGGAATCGATGCAGTATGAAAATAAATGTTTAGATTGCATGGATAACAGATAATTTAAAAGTTTCATATTCACTATTGGGGATACATTGATGAATACATATCATGGTAAGCCTATTCATCTATTTCCCAAAAGATAACTACACTACGAACTGTTTGAATGATTGGTAATTATCTTATCCCGTTTTAAGATGATCATTAAACAAGCGAGATTGAATTAAATTTCCACAAGTGTCAACTTTAAAATCTATAATCAGTATATGCCTTTATTCGAGCAGATCATCTGTGTATTCCAGGTTCGGATCGATAAAAGCAGGTAAATTTCTGTAATTTTTTTCATATTTTATGACATTCAATGACGAATATCTTGAAAACGGTTCGTTCTGGAGAAATGATGTGGAATAATTTTATTCTCAAAAAGTATCGAGTATTTCAAAAATGACTCAAAATAACCTTCATCTGCTTCCATTATGCTAATTTCTCGTAGTTTTAGGAATTCGCGGTTCTAAAACGGAGAAACCATTAGAAGTAGGGAAAAACTGTTGATTGGAGATTATGTGCCATAGTTATAGAAAACTTCATACCAAAATTCATTCAATTCTGAATAATCATGTCAAAGCTACAAAAGAAAACATTTTTTTTTCAAATTTCAACAGCCTGTATCTTTTTTCCTGTGCCGAATTTGGAAAAATGGTAAATGAAAAAAGTGTTTTATTTGATGAGAATAATCTATGGTTAAAATTAATGCACAACTTGAAGACTCACCCTGTATATTACAATTCAAAATTCTGTGATCTTAGACGATTCGGCCATTACTCAAGTCAGTCATTAAAATGGTACAAGATGTATTCATATCCTGCGAAAGCTGAGAAAACGGTCTTTATCGATGGTATGTCCAATAGTGTCCAATAGAGGTGCATAGACAATAGAACAAGCATGAAAAAGCTACTGACTTCACGTCAATGCTTGAACCAATGTTTTTCCTCCTAGCATCTACATTTCCCAAGATATTTAGCTACAATTTTGCAAAGGTATTACACTACATACTGTCCATTCTAAGACATATCAATTGCCTGTGGAAACCTGCAGGGTGATATTTTTTAGGGAGCAAGGTTCCTATCTTCCTCCATAGCCTCTTCGTGGAGTGTCACTTTCAGTTATTACCGATTAGCTACAGTTCACGTTATTCTATGTTCACTGGTTTGTGGTCTTCTCTAACCACACTATGCCAAGCGTTTTCACGTCGCAATGGGGTCATAAGTCTGCATTGCAATCTTTGACTTCATCTTGCGATGACAGAATGAACGTCACTGAACATCGCTCAAGGTTTCACAGAGGGCTGGAGTTCGTGAGGTAGTGCTGGTTAGTTTTTTTTTCACACAGTTCAAGTTCATTGATGCATTATTGATATTCAAATGTAAGCATTATTAAACCCATCTCCACCAAAAATAAGTGTTTCACTTGTATCCCTTTGGCATGCGAGATTAGATAGAATCAACCCAGTACTGCTATATACAGCCAACAGCCAAGTACATCACATGGTGATCCTGCGATTTACAAGAATATCTCCATGGTTACACGAATATTTCACCGTGTTACTTTTTGTTATGATTATGTTCGAAATTTTTCTTCTATTAAGTATAACATCTTTAATGCACTGAGATGAAAGATAATTGAACTGTGGTAGAGAGATTGGACTGACACCCTGACCCACTTACGTAGCATTCAACCATAGCTTGGGAATTATGAAACTCCCTAACGAGCAGAGAACATGTAGTTATTACTCGGCTCAGAATCGGCCATACCAACATCACAAAGATACTTCTCCTCTTTGGTAATGATCCCCCATGTTGTGAACAGTGTCAGACAGAACTAACAGTTAAACATATAATGATCGACCGTGCATTTCACACCCTTGTACGGCACAAATATAACTTAGCCAATAATCAAACCGAATATTTCGCCAGTAAAAAAAACAAGGAACCTTCTTCACTTTCTGAAAGAGATTACCTGTTTCTCGCATTCTTCGGAATGATGCACTCAAGTGTAGGCAGTTGGTGTCTATTTGGATACTTTCTTCGATATTCTTGGCTGATTTTCTGGTGTTTCCATTAAAATATACAAACACAATCCGCCGTATTCACAAAGCATTCAATCTCCATCAAGTCCTAACTGAGGTCCACAGTTAAAGATAAATTTAACTGTGAGTGTGAACTGTGAACAGTTAAAGTGAAAATTAATGTGAAACAGGCCTGTTTTACCACCGTTAAATACGTTAACTGAAGTTGCGATTCAAATTTATCCTTAACTGCGGACCTCAGTTAGGACTTAACGGAGATTGAATCCTTTGTGAATGCGGCGGAATATGTGCCTACTCCTGTTTTAAGTTGCCATATCATCCGGTATGTTCGTTTGTCAGCCTACTTTCAATTTGAAGATGAAAATATATTTCTTGTATTTTCTGAACGCAAACGAATCGAACACATGTTAAAGAAAACTTTGAATTAGCACGGCTATCGTCTGCCAATGTTTGTCATAGAGCTTTTAGAAATCCTGTTTATCATAATTGGCCCCTCCTTTTTTTCGAAACTATCCCAACAATGCAAAACATAATAGCTCGAATTACGAACGAACATTATAACGGCTATGTACCGTACATAGAAAACACCCGATGTAAATAGAAATTCTTAGCAGTCTGAAAAATTCCTCCTTAATTTCCTGGAATTTGAAATTTTCAATCATCGTGCTGCATTCGGCCATCCTTGAACATCTAAAAATCATTGGAAAATATTGGATAAGTTCGAGTGGAGTTTGGGCTGCTCGACCTTCCTTGAACACAGGATTGCTCGCTATCATTACTCTCAGCTGGCAATTCGTGTAGAAAGTTCGAGAGTGCAGCTGTAGCGTCCAGTGCTACCGATAGGCGGATTGTATTAATATCAGGACGATCGAAACTATTGGGAACAAGGCATGAAGGAACAGCAAATCTAGCGACAGAATTTGACATTTGATATCTTGCCGAAGTGTTATTGATTCAAAAGCTGAATCCGTACGTTCAGATATTGAATTTTAATGCTAAGAGAAGCTTTGACGTGTTCGTAGATAGTGTCGGTTCTGGGGGTATCCACATGAATGCTGGAGTGCCCCAAGGCTTAGTTCTGTCACTCACCCTCTTCTGGATCCATGTGAACGATCTTATTGTTTCAATGATCTTATTGGCTATCATGTTTTCAGCTCAGCGCCTGGGCATCCATTGCAACTTTTCTATTTCTTCCAGAATAGAGCCATACGACTTTGATGATAGACTAGCCAACTATAACAGCCAATCTAAAGCCGTTGGAACATCTAAAGGTGGGATTTCGTAGCGAGTTCCAACGTTCGTGGCCCACCGCGACGTGCAGCCATCAAGCTTTTCAGTGGCAACGATTTCGTCTTGAAGATGCGGCGGCGCGGCCATAGACAAGATATACTATAGATGGCCCACTCTAACGTTATTTCTGTCCTTGCAACACTAGCGGTGCGGCACTGGGATTATTTGAAGCTCGAACGAGCGGGAAATTCAAATATAGGTATCTCCCATATATACTATATTCTATTATATTGTTTTCCAAAACACTGCCAAACAACAAGTTGACGATAATTCGTCAAAAACCTGGCATTTGACAATGTTTTTGGAACAATGGTTTTCGCTGTAATCGAAAGAAAACAAATGAAATCCCAAAACTCTCTTTAATAAAATTATATCAGATTCATGAATTTAAGTTCAATATTTCATGTGAACTAATGTACATATATATTAGAAAAAGAAAGAATATCAAAATTAAAAAATACAATTGGAATGAAAATAAAATTTAGTGTGACATCAAAATTAATTATACAGCATATGAGGTAAAAACTTTCTTCAATAAAATTATCCTTATATACCTTCAAATTTGAAGGAGCAGTTAAATGAATGGCTGCCTTAATTCCAATATTCATTTACAAGGACAAAATCAAATGTGAAATATCGTACAAAAATGGTTATCATTATGCGAGTACAACACTATGTGGAAGTATATTCTATTCCAATATACATTTAGAAGGACAGAATCAAATGAGAAATATAATACAAAAAATGGATATCATTATGCACAACATAATGTGAAAAACATTTTGTACGTGAAAATCACCCAGTGGTTTCTCTATATAGCCTATTTATAGCAGCTACATTTGCAAAACCTTGATCACAAAGAAGTGCCACGACATGAGGCCCACGATCTAACAATATCTTCAAGTAATTTGGAAAGATCATCACGTTTCATTCCACCATGATTGAAGAAATAAGCTAAAGTTGTTTGTTTCTATTTATGAAAAACTCCCCTAGCCATGAAGACCATAACCTTGTCTGCAATATTAGGAGAACACTTAATCACTTTACTTGTATTCTTATTACAGTTTTTTACCGAACATCAAACAGTGATATTCGAAAAAGTTTATTTCACAACACTGAACACTCAGATTTCACCAAAACTATGTAAAATGTAAAAATAAAAACAAGCACGCCGGTAGCGGACAGCGGGACAGCTGATCACAGATCAGCTGATAAAGCATCACGTGATCCACAAATCGAGCGAAGGCAGAGACATCCTCAAATTTGTGTGGGATTATTCGAACTAATCGAACTATTCTAAGGGACCAGACTTTAGTGAGAGAGTTTCCACCCCATGGGCGCGGCCTCCACTGCCACTCACTTCAAAACGTCGCGGCAGGCCGTGAACGCAAGACGTCGAAACGAAATTGCAGTCGATGCTCTGCGCAGTCACAATAAGTGATCACAGCAGCTGGCAGTTGCATACGCAGTACTAGGGCTGCACAATATTCATTTCCAAACGCAGTTCAATTAAGAACTCCTAGAACCTCTGTCTATTAAGGTTTTTTCTACATAGAAAAAAACCATTGAATACTGAGTTTCAATTTAATCAGATCGGGTCTTTTCAAGTTATTGCAAAAACAAAATTTCAGATGACTATAACTCCAAAACTACTCAGCGGATTTTGCCCATTAACAAATTCAACTGGCGCATTTGCACTAAAAACCTATTCTGCAAATTTCAAGTGTTCAAATTATTTTGTTCGAGAGTAATCTTGCTTACGGACGGACGGACAGGATTTACCTCGAAATCTGCATCAGTGGGTCGAAACTAAATGTTTGAGACAGTTTTCGGACAAAAATTCTAAAATTACAGACATTTCAGCAAATTGATTGATTGATTCGCATGCCATACTAGACATTTTTTTTCCTATAAACATAGGTCTGATTCGATTTCTATCAGAAGATGCAAACATTTGAAAATAGTTATTTTTGTATCTAGTGCGCGAAAAGCTACTTTGGTGATCGAGAACTGTCGAGATCACCAAAGTATTTCGCGCATGAGATGCAAACAAAATTTTTTCTACAAACTTCAAAAATATTGTTCTAAAATAAGTAACATGCTTAGCTTAATATGAAAAATAGTATGGAACTGGCTTAAACTGTTTTTCCAAATCAACTAATTCCTGTAACTATGGAAATAAAATGGCATTTGTTGACCATTATTTCAAAGTGACAGTTCTTGATAATTATTTAGGAGTGACTTTTTATTCGCGTCAATTTCGTGCGTGATATTTATAACTGTGAAATAATGGAAATTTCGAGCGACGATGATGTAAGCAGTACCTCACCTAACTCGGCAGATGCGGCCAATTCTGTAATTTTAAATCTTTCACCGGAGAAATCGAGGAACATAAAGGTTAAAATATAAAAATTCCATATAGTTTACATGCAGTGTGCGAAGTAGGTATTTCGCACACTACTTCGCGCACGGTGTCATGGTAACGAAGGAAAATGAAAAAAAGGGTCACTTCGCATATTGTTGTCAATGCGCGAACCTTGTAATTTTTTGACGTTTGTAGAAAAAATGAATTTTCATGTTAAAATTCAAATTAAAAGTATGCTGACAAAAGAAAATACTGATTGGTATGGCAAAGTTGTATCATTTTTATTGTTCATTAGATACTTTTCGTACGTTCCCAATGAAAAATGCATTCCATCTCAACTCAGGAGTATGCAGATATTGTGTTTGTATATATGTATCCAACTAGACGTAGAAAATGAAGAAAATATAATTGAAACTGTTCTTGCCAACTCTTCAATAGTGTTCAGTGTATGACTAGTCTTCTTTTATCTCTAAATTCTGTATGGCGTGTCTTAATAGAGAAATGTTTCATCCATTTCATAGACAACATGTACAAGTTTTACATACTGGAGATAACCCACAACGGTTAGAATTTTGTCGATGTTTACTTCAATTATTTGCCGAAAATAATAGATTTGAAGAAGATCCAAATGAGTAGTTGTCGAATAAAAACTCAAGCACGTTTGTGAAATTTTGTGAGAATCGTATCACAAGAAAATTTTTAAAAAATTTTAAAAAAATATTTTTTATGTCCTGATAACCCGAGAACGGAAAGAGATATCGATTTGAAATTTACAGGTTAGGTTGTGTATCTGAATATGACATTTGAGCTTGTTTATAAGCATAATCGGCCAAACCGTTTTGGAGTTACATTCATCTGAAATGTTTTTGTTATTTCCTCAATAGCTCCAGAAATACAACATCGATCCAATTCGAACGTGGTTGTTAGTTGTAAAATATCAGCGTGAAGATTTTTGCAAAATTTCGCGAGGATCGTATAAGTAGAAAATTTTTAAAAAATCATTGAAAAAAATTCTATATATCAGAAACTATTCATCAGACATGGCTGAAATTTTGCGTGAGCGTTCAAAACCTAACTCTACTACCAAGTTCCAAGTTTGAATACCATCGGATCTATGTTGTTGGAGATCCGAGCATCCTTGTGTTAATTCAGTAGCTGGAAGGGAGACCGTTACCTCGATAGCTCTTCAACGAAAGGAGATAGGGACTTGCAATTTTCAGGCCAGGATGCGCATCTGGATGGGAGAGTTAAATCCGCTGTTGGCCATTATCTGCTCAACGGTTTTGGGGTTATACCCATCTGGAATATTGTTTCCTCGATAACTCAAAAGATATAGACACAATCGAATTGAAGCTTGCTAACTAGTTGTTGAATATCGACATGATGACATGTGTAAAATTTTGTGAGGACCGTACCACTAGAAAATTAAAAAAAAATTACGACAAAATATTATGTATATCACGATATCATGAGAACGGATATAAATAGCGACTTGCAAGTTTTAAGGGAACAGACGCGCAAAAGCTTCTGACTTCACGTCAGTGCTTGAATCAATTTTTTCTTGTTATATCTCCAATAACGCTTCAGAGAACATTGAATATACGAACGTGCTATACCTCCAGACGATAAGTGAGTGCTTTTGAAATTTCTTCCAAATATGGAGGGAGAGATCTGAGGATAGGTGATAATGATACCTACAATTTTGTTGGATCCACGATGAAATGAAGTCCACGTGTAAATTAATGGCTCCTTCTTGATGAATCGTAGGCACGGGAAGGGCGCCGAAAATAAACACCAGACTACGATAGCGGAATATGTTATCGGGTTTTCAACAGACGCTGTCCGTTGGAAAGTTTTCAATTAATTATATCCCCGTCTGGGAACCGATTTTTTAGTTGGAGCCACTACTGCTCCTGGCTTTGAGTCTACAGCGAGAGTAATTAAAACGTTTTTTCCATACGCCAGCACAGTTCCGCTCGCATATCCGCTGACTGGTTTTCTGCATCGCTTTACAATTTTTGAGTTCCTGAGGGAAATTAATCGGGATTGATGATTTCCGACGCATATTCGAAAGTGCAGAGTCAGTTGTTTCGATGTGGAAAATAGATCCGTGTATAAAGTCTGGTCGGAATCGCTAGGAAACATTTAGGTTGAAAGAAGAAAAATATAAGGTGCAGTAAAAAGAAATCCATTATTTTTACAATATATGGCTTCAGTTATATGTATCTCGCGTTGTATAGGTCCGAAAAGGTTCCACTGGACGGCGTTAGAAAGATGAGATATTGTACTAAAAAAACTTTCTTGACAGTTTTATGATCAGTTGACTAGGTTTAGTTTGAGCGTGCGTCAAAGATGGATACTAGCGAAGAGAAAATATGCAAAATTTTACAGTTCTTCCTCGATAAAGGCGAAAATGCAAGCCAGGTGACTGAAAATGTAAATAGTGTTTACGGTACTGTAACAGACAATCATGCGCAATTTAGGTTTCGTCGATTCCGTTCCGGCAATTTCGATGTCAAAGATGCACCACGCACTGGAAGGCCAATTGTCGAAAATGTAGATGAAATCATGGACATTGTCGAGTCCAACCATCATGTAAGCACTGTGTCGATTGTCCAAGAGCTAAAAATTGCACAAAAAACCGTTTGCAGCCATTTGAATAAGGCTGGACTCGAGAAGAGGCTCGATGTATGGGTGCCACACGAGTTATCGCAAAAAAACATCATTGACTGAATTTCCACCTGCAAAACGCTTCTGAATCGCAAACACAATTGACCCATTTCTGAAGCGGTTGGTGACTGGTGATGAAAAGTAGACCACTTACGACAACATCAAGTAAAAAATGGGTTCAAGCCCTGTGGACAGGAGCTTTCTGGCGCTGTAGTTCAAACAGACAAATTATATCTCCGAAAGTATTGGTTTATCAGAGTTGGGAATTATATCGATGTATTCTTATGATAGAACTGCATCATAAAGGAAATTCAATTCAAATAATAGTTTATTTATCAAGATTAAATGAGCAATCTGAGAATGAGAACTGCACCATGAAAGAAATCAAGTTAAATCTGGCCAATTTTTCCCAATAACGAACTCAACCGAGATATTCATCCCCCTAACCTACTCTGAAAATTTCAACTACCTAGCTCATTCCGTTCAAGAGTTATTGTAGAAAAACTCTTTTTAAATTTTCAAATTTTTTTTTTACGCTTTGCGGTAATCTGGTCAATACAAAACTTCACATGCGTATACAAGTCATGATTCTACAATTTGATGCTAAATTTCAGATAGATCGTGTGATCTGTTTCGGAAATATTCATAAAAAATATGTTTGCTAAAATCCTTGCACCTTGCAAATTTCAATCCGCTAACTCCTTTCGTTCGAGAGTTATCGTGCCTACGGCCGGCCGGCCGGCTGGACAGAATCGATTTCGACCTCGGATTCTTGATCAGTGAGTCGAACCAAATCGTTTGAGACCATTTTCAGCCAAAAATTCCAAAATTACAGACATTTGGGCAAATTGATAAGCACTCTTTTCCGAGGAACTAGAGCGCCAAAAAAACAAGTTTCGTATGACAATTGCCCAAAACAGGTTTAAATTACCTACAAATAGTAGATATTCTATAAAACATGTATGAAAGAAGAGAAGTAATAATGAAAAATTACCTTGTAATCGATCAAAAATTTCCTGATCTACGTTCACCAAAGTTTCTCCTCTCTCGGACTACAGAATTATGCTTTCAATATTTACGTAATATTTTCAAACATTTTTGTGAGGTCCCCGTTGCATCGCTAAAATACGAGTATTTCAACCCCAGTATTTTTTAAGTTACAATATTCCCTTTCGTCAGTCCCGTCATAAATTGAGAGAACTGAGCATTCTCTTACTTCATCTTCCGTTCCGAAATGTAAGACTTTTCTGAGAAAATCTAATTTCGGAGCAAACAACTGAGATTTTTCTCACTTCGCTCACATTTCGGAATACACTTCATTCTCATAATTCTTCGATTGATTAGATAATCTCATGTCTCAGGAAAATAAGTTGACATTATTAGAATTCATACATAGAATAATTATATCATTCTGTGAAAACGAAGAAATACGATTTATTATTGAAATTTTGAAAAATCATATCTCCGAAAGTATTAGCTTGTTAGAGTTAAAAATGATATCATTGGATTCTTATGGTAAAACTGCTTGTTGAAAAAAATTTAATTTGGATTTGTTCTGTAAAAAAAAATTATTTTTTGACAACTCCCAAACTATCTGTCCGATTTTGCCCAATAACGAACTTAGCCGAGATATTCATCTCATCTCTTCATCTCTTCATGTCAACTGTCTAGCTCATTCCGTTCGAGAGTTATCGTGCCTACGGCCGGCCGGACCGGCCGGACAGAATGAATTTCGACCACGGATTCTTGATCAGTGAGTCGAACCAAATCGTTTGAGACCATTTTCATCGAAAAATTCGAAAATTACAGACATTGGGCAATTTGATAAGCACTCAGTACCGAGGAACTAGAGCGCCAAAAACGGTCGTGGTAGAAACGCGGATTGACGGCCAGGAAATGTCATGCTGTGTGTTTGATGGGATTGGCAGGGAATTATCTACTATAAGCTGCTCCCCTACAGGTCAACTGTTAACTCGGAACTGTACTGTAAGCAATTGAACCGTTTGAAGGAAGCAATCACCCAGAAGTAGTCTGCTTTGGCCAATAGGAGAGGAATTGTGTTCCATCAGGACAACGCCAGGCCACATACATTGATAGTGACTCGCCAGAAGCTCTGGGAACTTGGTTGGGACGTTCTTAAATATCCACCTTATTGGCCAGACCTGGCGCAAAGTGATTAACATCCGTTCCTGTCCATGGTGAACAATTTTGCTGGTGAAAAATTCGCTTCAACAGAGGCCTGTGAAAATCGACTGTCTCAATTTTTTGCCAATGGGCACGAGGGCTTATATGAGAGAGGCACAATGATATTACCTAAAAAATATCCACAAGTGATAGAACAAAACGGCGCATATTTGATCTAAATCGGATCATTCTAACTAAGGTAATTAGGCCTTCGATTTCATGCAAAAATAATGCATTTCTTTTTACTACACCTTATATTCCCATAATATAGACCATTCCGCCATCCCGAACGCCCAATTGTGAAAGGCTCCCCCACTTATGCCATATAGTGGGGGAGCCTTTCCCCCACTTATGCTATATAGGTTACGAAGATTAAACAAAAATATGGAAAGCATTATTGATTATTAATAATAATTGTGAATAGTAATTCAGTCCAATTTCCACAAATGTCCTTAGTATCGAGAAGCAATTGTTTCTCTGCACCGTGTCTGCTTCAGGTTCTAGATTCGAACCTTGTGTAAATAATATACAGGGTTGGGATAAAGCAATGCCGACTACAATGGGAAGCCTGGAACATGATAAAATGCAACAGCGCCAGACGATTCTGTCGAACGTTGGGTATTTCGTGGTATTTTTGTGTATAAGTTAACGATGTGAACTGTGAATTAGTGCAATACAGCTATATACGCTCGGATATGTTTTGTGATTAAACAATGTTTAAATAGTGTAATATCCTTTAAATTATATCTACTTGGAGATGAATAGATTTCAGTTGGGACTATAGACAACAAAATGCACTAGAAATATGAGTGAAACAGAAGCGTTTATTTCTTCCGATTTTATAAAAGATTATGATGAGCTTTCTTATAATTTTTCAACAAAAACAGCTCAGTGAATCTATTTATTTTTGCTCATATGTTCTGGGGGAAAATCGCGTTATCATTTAGCCCAAATGTCAATGGTCTCGGACGACTAGGTTCAACTCACTGATGAAGAATTTGTGGTCAAATTTGATTCTGTCCGGCCGGCCGGCCAGCCGTTGTCGAGACAACTTGAGAACGGAAAGAGATAGCGACTTTAAATTTTCAGAGTAGGTGGTGCATCTCAATACGACGGACAACTTCGTTAATGGGCATAATCGGCCCAACGGTTTCCGAGTAATAATTTTGACATCATCCAATACAGATCCGATCGAATTGAAACTTGGTGAGTTGTTGTAGAATACAAACCTAAGGACTCTTTCGGAATTTTGTGAGAATCGTATCACTAGAAAATTAAAAAATATTATTTATGTTACCATGACCAGAGAAAGGAAAGAGATAGCGCCTTGTAATTTTCAGGTTGAGTTGTGCATCTGAATGTGACTTTTGAGTATCTTTATAGGCATAATATAGCATATCACGTTTTTGGAGTTATACCCATCTGATATGTTGTTCTTATTTCATCAATAACTCGAAAAATACAGAACTGATCCAATTCAAACATGGTTATTAGTTGTAGAATCTGATCTTGAATGTATCACAAGAAAGGTTTTTAAAGATCATAAAAAAAAATCTATACATCAGAAACTATTCGTCCGACATCGCTGAAATTTTGCTAGAGCCTTCAGAATCTAACTCTACTGCCAAGTTCCAAGTTTGAACAAGATCGGATCTATATTGTTGGAGATCCGAGGAGCCTGGGGTGAGTTCAGTAGCTGGATGACCATGGATAGAACATGCGAACAAAAGCTCCTGAACTCCCGTCAGAGCTTGAACCAATTTTGAAATATATTCAATTTCGAAGAGTCCTCATCTGTAGATGCGTCAGTTCCAATCACCTTCATCTTAAATTATTCATTAAGAATGTTTAGATTTCCTGTAGTGATTTGAAATGGATTCTTCCTTTCGATCTAACCCTGAGCAGATGGCATCAACTTACTAATCTGCTTCAACGCTATAGAAATATAATTAATGGGGCTTCAGATTAAGAATTTATCAATTTGTTTTATCAACATTTTTGCACAGTTCAGATCAAAAAATAATTTTATGTGAATTTACTCTTCGTAGCATTGAATTGGACTTTTATTATTCAGAATTCACAGAAACTTGTAGTTGCGGTTTACATTCAAAAATCATACTAAATTCACTTTGCTCTCTTTTCGTAAATTTACTTCTGAAAATTTTCTGTAGAAAATACGAATAACAATGTTAATGTCGACCGAATGGAAAAGAAACAGAAACTTTTAGAGACAGCAGAAACTCACCATTATAGCAAGAACCAATTAGGTTCTTCTTCACAATTAGACTTATAATTGTTATGTTTGAGAATATATGTAAGTCTCGGAATCAGAGACGTTGAAAGGAGTGAAATTTTAAGGTTTAAATCAGGCACAGATTGATGCAGTAAAATATCTGTAATAAACAAAACATATTAGCTCATTCTAATTTACAAAGTTTTATAATTAATCAACAAACCTGATTTAATACAATTGTCGATAACCCTAATTTAATTTGTGTAATCATTAACAATCATCAATAATCACACCTGTCTTTAAACGCTTGACGCTTCTTTCTCTCTCTTAGATAAAGTCGCTAAAGGAAGCCAACCGAGTTAGACAATCCAGTTTGGCGGAACGTTCAAACTTACATATACAGGGTGTTTCAAAAAAAGGTGACCCCCTCTCTAGGATAGGTAGAAAACTGAAAAATAATTGGGGTTTGCTCAGTAAAAAATTTTCGTAACGCCATCCGTATTCAAGATACAGGGCGTTGAAAAAAAAAAATTATACACATTTTTTAAAATATTGCAGAAACTACTGGCAACATTGTAATGAAATTTTATACGAATATGTTTTGGAAGCTGATACATCCAATGAATTCCTTTTTATGTCTGACTCTCCTAGAGGGCGCTAGTTACACGGTTCGTACCAAGTAGTATGGAACATAACTTTTTTATTATTAGATTTATTGAGCAAAATTTCAAGCGTACTTAAACATCATTCAATTTCACACAAAAAAGGTACTCTTGGTAAAACTCGATACTGCGTACCGTTTTCGGAGTATTTTGATTTGAAAATTATGAAGTAATAACCGATGAATTCTACACGGCAATAGCATTTTCTCTGAAATTTGAGTTGCCATGGAGAACTGTCTTTCATTTAATAGTTTTAACGTTGATTCAACAATAATTACATTTCTATTGTTAAATTAGATATTAGTATTGAACATAACTTTTTTAATATTAGATTTATTGAGCAAAATTTCAAGCGGACTTAAACATCATTCAATTTCACACAAAAATCAGAAAATTCAAAAAATGGCTAATAACATTAATATGATTTCAATTAGAGTAGGTGTTCAAAATGTCCTCCGTTTTCACGAATACACAAGGCTATCCTTTTTTCTAAAGAATCCATTAATCTTCTAAATGGTTGGGAGTCAGCTGTGAGATCATTAAAGTGACGTTGTATTCTATCTTTCAAATCTTGAGGTGAATTTACCTCTGCAGCATAAACTTTTTCTTTAAGATACGACCAAACTGTGTAATCCAAGGGATTAAAATCACATGACCGAGGAGGCCAATGAATTGGAGCTTCTGCACCTCTACCAATCCATCGATTCGGAAAATGGTTACTCAACCAATTACGACACCTTCTATCAAAGTGCGGTGGAGCTCCATCGTGCATAAAAATTAGATATCTTCGCTCGTTTACCGTTAAATTTCCTAATATCTCGAATAAATGATTACTTAAAAAGTCCAGGTACATATCACCATTTAAATTTCCAGGTAGAATGTGATAACCTATTAACTTGTTGCCTAAAGTTGCTGCCCAAACATTAACTTTAAATGAGTGTTGGTAATGTGCTACCCTTTTGACATGTGGATTCTCATCACTCCAGTAGTGTGCATTATGGGAGTTAAACATACCTTGTCGCGTAAAACTGGCCTCGTCCGTAAAAAGAATACATTTTAAAAAATTTGGATTGATGGCTGTCCTTTCTTGTAATGTTCGACAAAAATCCATTCTAACCGGTAGATCGTCTGGCAAGAGCTCTTGGACTTGTCTGTAATGATAAGGATGTAGCTGCTGCTCTTTAAGTATCCTCCAAGTACTTGAAGAAGACGTATTTGTTTGTCTTGCCACATCCCTTACGCTAACTGTTGGATTTTGATCAACTAAATTTAAAATCACATTTTCTTTATTAATGGTTCTTGTTATTCTTGGCCTACCAGAATTTATTTTTTTAGGTCTCACACTCCCAGTTTCTCGACAACGTCGTTCAATTGCTCTAAATGTATTTTTACTTGGAAAGTTTCTTCGAGGAAACTTTTCTGAATAACGCATAACAGCTGCACTAGCGTTTCCTAAACACTCTCCTAAAGTTAATAACATGTCAGTGTATTCAAAATTTGAATACATTTTGATTAACAATATCTAATTTAACAATAGAAATGTAATTATTGTTGAATCAACGTCACAACCATTAAATGACAGACAGTTTTCCATGGCAACTGAAATTTCAGAGAAAATGCTATTGCCGTGTAGAATTTTCAAATCAAAATACTCCGAGAACGGTACACATTATCGAGTTTTACCAAGAGTACCTTTTTTGTGTGAAATTGAATGATGTTTAAGTACGCTTGAAATTTTGCTCAATAAATCTAATAATAAAAAAGTTATGTTTAATACTACTTGGTACGAACCGTGTAACTAGCGCCCTCTAGGAGAGTCAGACATAAAAACGAATTCATTGGATGTATCAGCTTCCAAAACATATTCGTATAAAATTTCATTACAATGTTGCCAGTAGTTTCTGCAAAATTTTAAAAAATGTGTATAATTTTTTTTTCTTCAATACCCTGTATGCCCTGTATCTTGAATACGGATGGCGTTACGAAAATTTTTTACTGAGCAAACCCCAATTATTTTTCAGTTTTCTACCTATCCTAGAGAGGGGGTCACCTTTTTTTGAAACACCCTGTATAATTATGTTGAGTTTATATTTTTTTTTGACAAAAGTTAAACCTACACCTTCTTGTGGTCTCTTGAACAATTAATTGAATAACTACATAGGTTCGTATTTCAACTTGATCTCAATAATATTGTGCAGAATGAAATGTACTTTTTCAATTTATTGACCAACTATAGGGTCTTTTATTGTTTATTCATCCAGGGATTTCAAGCAAGAAAACCTATTCAATGAATTTTCTAGAGATTTGAATTCGATATATACGATATCTCGTGCTACCGTATTGAAGAAGTAGATCTCTAGGAGTCGATATATTGCGGCGTTGTCAGACTGTGTTCCAGGCTATGTCTATAGAGGACTGTGGATAAAGTATGGAATCAAGTGTATATCTTTTAAACGAATGGATGATATTTATGAAACTTTGCATTCTAGTACAATGACGCATAATGCATCTGATGCCAGCATTTCTGTTACTACTAAACTTTCGGTGTAACCGAAATAGTATTTAAAAACGAGAAATAAATCATTTTATAGTTAGATTTTAGTCTAGAGTTATGAGATTAATAAATTAAACAAAATCACTTCATAAGTTCGAAATATTCACCGTTCCCCTCCTGACAATACAATTCAAGACTATGAATTTATTCACTTTAGACTAATGGGAATAAAAACAAACACACGTGTTTTTGGCGCGCTGTTCAAGTGAACAGAGTGTCTATCAATTCGTCCAAATGTCTTTAAATTCGAGTTTTTAGCCGACAGTGGTCTCAATCGATTTGTTTCGACTCACTGATGAAGAATGAGATGACTGAGTCAAAATTGTCTTCAGCACGTTTACGCTTGAACGCAAAGAGTTAGAGTGTTGAAATTTTCAGAGTAGGTTTGGAGTCCAAATGCGCCGGCTAAGCTCATTAATGGGCAAAATCCACCGAGTGGTTTCAGAGTTATAGCCATTTGAAATTTTGTTTTCCCAGTAACTCGAAAAATAATGATCTGCTCGAATTATACCGACTCTAAGACTTAAGCAAACTTTTGTGAAGATGACATGACTGGAAAAAAAATATATTTAAAAGAATTCTGTATCTCAGAAATTATCCGACATATATCGTGGAAATTCTGCGAGAACTTTCAAAATCTTATTTTACAGTAAACTTCTAGATTTGAACTCGATCAGATGTACAGGGTGAGTCTTTAAGTTGTACATTAATTTTAACCATAGATTCTTATTATCAAATGAAATACCTTTCTCCTTTACGATTTTTCCAAATTCAGCTCAGGTAAAAAGATATAGGCTGTTGAAATTTCGAAAAAATATCAGTTTTTATTTTGTACCTTTGACATCCTTTTTCTGAATACAATGAATAAGGGTGTGAAATTTTCTATAACTATGAGACATATTTTTCAAATATTATTTTTTTCGTACTTCCACTGGGTTTCTAGTTATAGACACGTGGATTCATAAAACTAAACGAAGTTCACACAAAGAAAGCAGATAAAGCTTTTTGGAGTCTTTTAAAGAATATTCAATCATTTTAGAACATACAATTATTCATCATCATTTCTCCTTGAACGCACAGTTTTCGTGATATTCTTCATTGAATGTTATAAAATGGGAAACTACAGAAATTTCAATACTTTCATGGTTCCGCCCCTGAGCGTTGGAATCCCGAATGAAGCTGTAAAACACGTTACCGTACCTATTTCTCGTCCATCATTAATGTCATATATAATTTATATGCAGGAGTGTATTAGCACATTGTAAAATCCTTAGGCGCTTACAACTTTTTACCTGAGCCGAATTTGAAAAAATGGTAAATGAAAAAAGTGTTTCCTTTGCTGAGAGGAATCTATGGTTAAAACTAATGTACAACTTCAAGACTCACCCTGTATATTGTTAAAGATATTGCCCAAATATCAAAATATTTCAACGATCGAGATGTACTGATCCATAATTTTACACTCGACAAACGAATTTGTCAACAGTTTTTGATTCTTGACGTGCCTGGAGAGAATTTAAAGAATCATGACGTGTTTGCGTAGATAGCGAAATATGCCGATTCGGACCATTCTCGAACGGGAAACTTGGCAAAAAGTGAAGATGAGGGATAAAACCGTCGAATAATATGTAACATGTAATAGTGAAAACATATCGACAATAAATAATTACATTCCTTCGACACCATGCTTTTACATCATATCTCTATGTGCACTGTGTGGCGTTGTAGGCTAGCGATCGGCTTCATAGCAAGTAGTACCAGGAGCGTTTCCCGTAGACGAAAATGCTTCTTTTTATTTTTTATTCATTTCATCATTTCATTTCATCTAAATTACAACTTTAAAGAATATTCAATATCCTAAAAATAATATACCTCATACATAACATAATATACCTCATACATAACATTTTCCAATAGGAGGTGACTGGAACGCGAAGCACACACATTGGGCATCAAGACTAATAACTCCCAAAGGTCGGAACCTAATGGAAGTGATAACAAATAAAAATTTCGATGTAATTTCGCCGGGTTCACCAAACTACTGTCCAACAGACATAAACAAGATCCCAGACGTCTTGGACTTTTTCGTCACGAATGGAATCAGAAATAACCACATCCATGCGGAATCCTATCCTCCAGAACTATCCTCTGGCCACTCACCAGATTTGATAACATTACACGCAATACCCAAATTGAAAGGAAATAAATCATCTCTCACGACGAATCAAACCAACTGGAACAAGTTTCAGCAAATACTGAAGGAAGACACAGTTATGAACATACTCCTGAAAATACCTGAGGACATAGAAACAGCGGCAAACAACATAAAAATGATACAAAAAGCCGCATGGGAAAGTACCCCCACACAATCTAGGGCGGAAGATTTTCACAAAATTATCCCTTCAAATTCGGGAACTGCTGGTAGAAAAACGAAGAGCAAGAGGGAAATGGCAAAGATCACGGAATACACTAGACAAGACAATACTTAATCAGCTCAGCAGATAATTACGTAAAACTGTTCAGCAATATGCAAATTCTCGATTCCAACACTATATAGAGAGTATAAGTGACAAAAATGAACACAGCGTATGGAAAGCTACGAAGAGATTCAAAAGACCCACCCTGAGAAAATCAGCCTTTAAAAAGGCCAATGGAGAGTGGGCTGTCTCAGATGAGGAAAAGTGCAATACATTTGCCACACATCTAGCAAATGTCTTCACTCCAACTGATCCCTAGCCTGGTATCAGCGATGCAGAAGTTGAATCATTTCTGGATGTCCCATGTCAGATGTCTCTACCAATAAAACCTTTCACACCAGTAGAAGTGGCCAATGAGATAAGAAGACTGAAAAACAAGAAAGCTCCCGGTTACGACCTCATAACGGCGGAAATTTTGAAAAAATTACCCAAAAAAGTTGTCGTACTACTCACAACCGTATTCAATAGAATGATGAGCATATCCTATTTCCCCATCATATGGAAATATGCTGAGACTATAATGATGGCCAAACCCGGTAAACCAGAACATAAAGTGGAATCATATAGGCCTATAAGTCTGCTACCAATCCTGAGTAAACTAAATGAGAGACTGCTTCTGAAAAGGCTGAAAGATGACATGGACATGCACCAACTATAGTACCGAACCACCAACTAGGTTTCCGAGAGAAACACTCGACAACGCATCAAATTCACCGCATTGTAAACACAATCTCAACAAGCCTCGAAGAAAATAAATTCTGCTCAGCAGTATTTCTGGACTCTTCCCAGGCATTCGACAAGGTCTGGCATAACGGACTTCTATACAAACTTAAGCAACTCCTTTCTCAACAATATATTACATGATTCTGAAGTCATATTTAACAGACCGCCATTTTGCCGTGACATATGAAGAAGCAATATCCACCCCTTCCAATGTCAAATCCGGAGTGCCACAGGGAAGTATATTGGGACCACTTCTATATATCATCTACACTTCAGACATACCGGAAAATAAGAACACCACCATAGCATCTTTTGCAGACGATATAGACTTACTTGCATCTCACGAAAACGCCGATACAGCTTCTGAAAATCTGCAACAACATTTGAATGACCTTGGATACTGGCATCAAAAAAAGCGTCTCAGCATCAATGAGGCTAAATCTGTACAAGTAACTTTTACAACAAGGAAAAACACATGTCCTCCTGTCAAAAAACTTGGGAAGGAAGTACCAGTCGACACCAAAGCAAAGTATCTCGGCATACGCTTAGACCAACGCCTCAACTGGAGGCAACATATAAATGCTGAGATGAATTAAATAAATCTGGAGATCCGAAAAATGTACTGGCTTATAGGCAGGAAATCCAAATTGAACCTCCAAAATAAGTTACTTATTTATAAGGTAATCATCAAACCCATATGGACATACGGCATCCAATTCTGGGGTTGCGCTAAAGCCTCAAATATTCAAATCATCCAAATACTTCAATCAAACATTCTACGTTCATTGGTTAATGCACCATGGTACGTCTCCAACCACACCATCCATAATGATTTAGGAGTCCCATATGCCACCACCGAAATAGAAAACTACTCGAGAAAATACCACCAGAAGCTCGATGGACATGCCAATCAACTAATCGACAAACTGACAGAAGATCCATTTAACTTTCGAAGGTTAAAAAGGACCTGGCCAAACGACCTCATTAGCTAATCATAACTACGTAGTATTAATGTTCAATACTTTATCATAGTATATTATATCTATACATCATATTTACTAAATACTTTAGAAAGTAGATTGTAAATGTCAATAAAGGACATAAAAAAATTGTTTCAAGCACTGACATGAAGTCAGAAGCTTTTGCGCGTATGTTCTATTGTCCATTCTTTTGTATTGGACACTCTTAATCGAATTTACCATGGTAAATTATGTTGTCCATTCTCCTGTATTGGACACTCTTAATTCGAATTTACCATGGTAAATTCGAATTAAGCGCAAAAGCTTCTGACTTCACGTCAGTGCTTGAACCATTTTTTTTTTCGTGATTTTTTTGAAATTTTCTAGGGGTACGGTTCTTAAAATTTTTTTTTCCTCATTTTTTTCAAATTTTCTAGGGGTACGGTTCTTACAAAATTTTAAACACGTCTTTATGATGATTTTCTACTACAAGTTACCAAGCTTCAATTCGATCGAATATTTATTTTTTGAGTTATCAAGGAAATAATATTCCAGGTGGGTATAACTCGGAAACCGTTTGACCGATTATACCCAAAAACGAACTCAACTCTCCCTTTCGGATACGCAACCTACCCTGAAAATTGCAAGTCCCTATCTCCTTTCGTTCGAAAGTTATCGAGGCAAAGGTCACCCATCTACCGAACTCATACAAGAATGCTCGAATCTCCAACAATATTCAACCGATCGTGTTAAGACTTGAAACTTGGCAGTATAGTTAGGTTATGAAGGTTCTTGCAAAATTTCAGCAATTTCAAACGAACAGTTACTGATATATAGAATTTATTTTTTCAATTTTCAATGATTTTTTTAAAATTTTCTACAAATAATATCCTCACGAAATTTTGCAAGAATTTCCGAATTGCATCCTACAACTAATAACCATGTTTTAATTCAATCGGTTCAGTATTTTTCGAGTTAATGAGGAACATAAAACAACCAAATTTCAGATGGCTATAACTCTAAAATCGTCTGGCCGATTATACTCATAAACGAACTGAAATGTCGCGTTCTGATGCACATCCTAACCTGAAAACTTCAAGCCGCTATCTGTTTCCGTTCTCAAGTTATCGTGACACAAAAATATTCTTTAATAATTTTTTAATAATTTTCTAGCCATACGATTGGCACAAAATTTCACAAACGGGCTTAGGTTCATATTCTACAACTACTCACCAAGTTTCAATTCGATCGGATTTATATTGGTTGAAAACAAAATTATTACTCGAAAACCACTGGCCGATTATGCCCATTAACGAAATTGTCCGTCTTATTGGGATGCGCCACCCACCCTGAAAATTTCAAGTCGCTAGTTCTTTTCGTTCTCAAGTTATCGTGGCAACGGCCGGAGGGCCGGCCGCGGACAGAATCAAATTTGACCTCAAATTCTTCATTGGGGAGTCAAACTAAATCGTTTGAGATCATTTTCGTCAAAAAATTCGAAAGTTACAGACATTTGGGCAAAACTATAACGCGATGTTCCCTAGAACATACGCGCAAAAATACATTTTCCATCCAGAATGTTATTCAGTTAAACGTGCAACATCAGCAACGAACCAAATTCAATATTCCCATCAAGTCACTTAGGGACATCACAAATGACAATTTATTCAAAAATAAATTACATTGCAAAACGTATTATCTGACCAGATAACAATTTCGGCCGGATTTTCGTAAAATAGGGATTATATTAAATTTTGTACGTCAGTTGGGAAGCTCCCCAGAGAGAAATGCACAATATCCAATTTCCGAGTCTGAATTGCAATCATTATTATTTGCGATAAACCAATGTACAAGGAAAAATCAATCAGTGCATAATATTAAACGAATTTCTTTTATATACAGGATGCGTTATACAGTGTGGAAGACAAATCGAATAAATTAATTATCTTGGTTACCGAAATACTCATGGGAAATCCCGAAACACATGAAATTTAAATTTTAAATTGACATTCTTCTTCGTGAAAATGCGAACCCTAGCTTTAACCCCCTTCGAAAGACAGGTACCACCCCCAATTTCTCAAATAGGATGTATATAGGCTTGTGATATATCGTTTGAAAGGTATCGTCATTCCTATTCAGAAATGTTATCACTTTTATGTTTATTGCAAAAATCATATTAGAAAAAAGTGATTAGGTAGTGAAACTTGGTACAATATCAAAAACTAAAATTTAAACCAAAATGTAGCGAAAAATGTGGGAAAGCCCTGTGGACAGGAGCTTTGGCGCTCTTGTTCAAACTTTGCCACATCATATCTCCGAAAGTATTGGTTAAGTTGGAAACGATATCTATGAATTCTGATGATAGAACTGCACCATGAAAGAAATCAAATTTAAATACTTAGAACAGTCGAAAAGAAGTTAGAAAATCACATTTGATTATTAAAAGGTTTCTCTCCCAAACGCTGAAAAATATCTATAAAATAAATTAATTATTTTGTGATTTGCTTCTGCGCAAGAAACACAATTTGCTCCAAAATAAATGGTGATTTGAAAAATAATTTTTATTTTAAGAAAAAATCAGGGCCTATCATATTTTTCTCCAAAAATATTCACTGGTTCAAAAAAATTAAAAAACCTTCTTCACCAAGAACTGGGTGTGGATGCTTAGAGCGCTTGTGGCAAATATCGAATAATTATCAAAACGTTAATAAAGTTTCAATAAAAATACGATTCTTTTCTTGAAACTTTAACACCCTGTTGTTCAAAAGTTTAGAGGTTTAGGACATATGTTGATATGAACTTTACATCTTAAAATAACTCGAGGATTCGCACCCTCAAGGATCAGCATCCAATTTTGAAACATCCTGTATATAGCATATTGTTCTATCTCCGTTGAAATCTTACTGATGATTACTACTCGCCCCTTAACTTTAATGGGTCCGTTTTCATATAGCTGTATTATAGAAGTTCATTGCATATTTCTGACTAGAAAATCTAATTTCTGAACCCGTTTAACAATTATTATAGCTTGATTTTACTGAACTACATATACATAATTTAGTTTCGATCCAGTTATCCGTTATTGCAAAGTGAACAAGTAAACAATTTCCAATTAAAGCGCGCTTGGGATAATTCAAATTTCAAATTATCGTATATTTCCACTACAATATGTCCGAATATTGAAATGTTATAATTGGAGTTCTCAAATAACAATGTTGATCCTATTTATTCCTAACATTCATGAAACTAATAATGATAGCTTCATTTTAAGAAATCAATTTACACTGATCAGGAGCTTTAGTGGGTTCGTTCATGTAATGATTGACATATTTCACTGATTAGTAACATCGTATATTAATTAGGAAATATAATTCAGACTGTTCTTTGGAGGAATATGGTATGTCACAAGGCTCGGTGCTCGGTCCTTGTCTTTTCCAAGGAGCAGAGTGCTTATCAATTTGACCAAATGTCTGTAAATTTCGAATTTTTGGATGAAAATGGTCTTAAATGATTTGGTTCGACTCACTGATCAAGAATCCGTGGTCAAAATAAATTGTGTCCGGCCAGCCGTAGACACGATAACGCTTGAACGGAATGAGCTAGATAGTTGAAATTTCAGAGTATGTTTGGGAGCTAAATAGCTCGGTTAAGTTTGTTATTGGGCAAAATCGGCCAGATGGTGTTGGAATAACAACACAAATTTGTTTTACTTTACAAATTTCAAATTCAATTTTTGCAGTTTCGTCATAGGAATCCATTAATTTCAACTCTAGCAAATCAATACTCTCGGAGATATTATTATTCAAAATTTCAATATTAAATCGTAATGTTGCAACCGAAAATTAACGTCCGTTTCTATGAATTTCATGATCTGTATTCATATAGGTATGTCATCAGTGTCATCTCATTTACAGATAAGAGACATGTCATACAAAGTATGATTGAATGAAAAATGACCAATGAAAATCCCAGCTATCATAGATAGCATTCGAATAATCCGTATGGCGATGGAAATATGGGTGATTCCGTTCTAACTGTGATATTCAATGTCCTGTATTGTTTGTTCTCATAGGTCATTAATAAATAATCAATTTATGAAATTTTTGTGCTTATTGGAAAATTATGAACATATTTCAACATTATTTTCATATAATATAACTTGCCACTCACAGAAAACTTACAATATATCACTTAAATGTCAGTACCGTGTCATGTCCATTTCTAGAATTTATTTATAAATTGCTAGTTTTTTTTGTCGTAATAAATGATTTAAACTAATTACCTCATAAATTCTAATGTTTATGATCAAACTGAACAAAATTGACACATTTTTTGTTTAATGTATTAAGTTAACATTGAATTCCGGTCAATGTGTCAAGTTTGTTCAGTTTGATCATAAACATTAGAATTTATGAGGTAATAAGTTTAAATCATTTATTACGACAAAAAAACTAACAATTTATAAATAAATTCTAGAAATGGACATGAAACGGTACTGACATTTAATAAATAAATTCTAGAAATGGACATGACACGGTACTGACATTTAAGTGATATATTGTGTATTAAGTGTATATTATACAGTTTTCTGTTAGTGGCAAGTTATATTATATGAAAATAATGTTGAAATATGTTCATAATTTTCCAATAAGCACAAAAATTCCATAAATTGATTATTAATTAATGACCTATGAGAACAAACAATACAGGACATTGAATATCACAGTTAGAACGGAATCACCCATATATACTTTGCTAAGTAAATAAAATTGGGTTGGAATATCTCCAGTAAAAACAAAACTGGAATATTGGCTAAGATTCCATTGCTATAATATAAATATTTTCATAGTAGATTGGAGGAATGAATATCTCGGATAAGTTCGTTATTGGGTAAAAGTGGTTTGGCGGTTTCAGATTAATCATTTTTTGGTACTCTTGTTGAATTTAATTTCTTTTATGATGCATTTCTATCATAAAAATCCATTGATATCATTCCCAATTCTGAGAAACCAATAATTTCGGAGATATGATTTGTCAAAGTTTGAACAAGAGCGCCAAAGCTCCTGTCCAAAGAGCTTTTTCTATTATGTTCCGGTCGCTATACTATTTCGATTGATTATTATTTTGTTGTATGTGAATGACCTTGATCTGTTGCCGAGGGATCAATTTTTCACAATGTATGTGGATGATTTATCTTCAATCATTATAGGAAGAACTCAATTAGCAACGTTTCATAACTGACAGAAAGTATGTACACCATTAAATATATTGGTCTATAACTGTAATATTCGGGAAAGTGTGGAGTTGATCAAGGTAGATCCAACTCTAACTTGTCTCACTGTGAGACATTATCCAAGCTGAACTCAAAGCATTTTCTGTTCAAGAATGTTAAAAGTGTTCTGGCCAAAAATCAACTGAAAAACTTATATTCTGCACAAATTGAGTCCTCCATAAGATCTGGTATTTGTTGATAGGGCAATTACACCTTAGCAGGGATTGTTTTCACTTTCCAGAAACGTATTATTCGATGCAATGTTGTTGTGGGGTGTGACGTTCCTGCATGACACTTAATATTATTATTTATCCCGGAAATGTCTTTATACATATTTTGAAGTTGATACAAATTCAAATTGAATAGCGATACTCACTTAATGAATACTAGAAAAAATAAAGATTTCAATGTCCCATTTGTAAGAACTTCTGTCTGCTACAATTCACCAGACAATATGGGATTGCGTATTTTCAATAGTTTACCCAGTGAAATTTAAAGTATCGATTCCTTGACTAAGTTCAGGAAAACTATGAAGGAGTTTTTAATATGTAAATGCCCTTATTCTTTGTCTGAGTACTTTTCTCAATGATTTTTTATCGTATTTCATCCACGCCACCTGTTGTGTATGTACAAGTGTGTTGTGCCTTTTTAAATTTTTTGTTTTTATAGTTACTGACTGTTGCTATATTACTAATAATGTAATTATTCGGTAAAATACATTATATCTATCGATCTATCTACTACCGAACTTATGGTTATTCGAGATACGATATATAAGGAAACAAAAAATGGATGGGTCATTGGAAATTCAGTGAACATCACTTTTCACGTTCCATTTCTACCATACTGAAGAGATTCATATAATTTCCCTTTAATTCTAATATAACAAATGCATAGAAGGCACCCCCACTCAGGTGATTCTTTCCATAGAACATCGTACAGAAAATATAACAGAGAGAATCTTTAAGCCAGAAGGGACGCGAACCGCTTAAGGACTTAAGCACTTGAGGTTGAGGGAATATAAAAACACGAAGCTTGGGTGGATTAAAGCGCTTTTGTTCCTGAACGTTCAGCATTTAACAATTCATTAATTCAAATATTATGAGTGCTCAACAGGTTATTGAATAGGTAAGCATTTAAAGCCTATCTGGTGTTTTCCATTGTTAGTACCTTGTCATTTTGCCCTTAAGACTTCGGTCCAAGTTCACTGTATACTTTTGAATGCATCTCATGATTCAGTCCTTCCTTTGTGTATCTTTTGGCGTGTCTTATAATGTGTAATCGACCTACTGATACTAGGATCTGAATTATTCTGTATAATTCTTGATGTAATTAATATGATACTATTGGTGTAGAGGGAAAAGCCTACCGCACTTAAGTTCACTAGGTTTATGTATGTATACTCCATTCACTCTTATAAAATATCCCGGTTGGCCATGATTTGTGTCTATCACGTTTTTGTAACTAAAACCAAGGCAGGTTGGCACTCCATAAATATCGTCAATGTTAAAATAATTCTCTGAGTCGTTGCCAATTTCTACTGTTAACAATCAATGTTCAATGTTCTATCTTAAGTGATAAGATATTATCACAGATCAATATTATCTCCGAATAATAAAGAGCTCTTTGCCTTGAAACTGAAAATGCCGAAAGCAGTTTTGAAGAAGCAGATACAAAGTATCAGGTAGTGCTATTCAGAACTGAAATCTGCAATGGGAAAACTTCATTCTGTCTTAGGACATGTTGAACTCTCAGATGAAATTACTTAGTTTCCTATCCTATCACTATATTTTATTTGAGGTTTAACAGTGAGTCGGGTTTCGTAGTACTACTGAATATTGAAACTGGTGTATTTCAAGTTGTGTAACAAGGTATTTAAATGACTTCTGTAGGCCTAATCCTTGAGAATTTCGAAAAGTGGGGAATTCCATAGGTACGACTGTTCGTTTGGAAGTTTTCCTGCCGGGTTATTCAGGTACTATTATCCTTTTTTCAAATGAACAATCACAAAGAGTCGGACTACTCCATCCATTATTTTTCATTAAAATTTCAACACTTGATTCTTGATTTTCGTACAAGAAAATAGCTTAACTGAATCTTCCATCCAGTTTATATATATTTAAAATTGAGCATCCCCTCAATTTCAATCTACATGATACTACTTCTACCTAGACAGACCAGCTCTACATTGCATTTTTGAATTGGGCGCCGTCGACTGTAGTCTCGAACCCTGTTCCGTTTCCTCGATTTCAAGCAATTCAAGACGGAAGACCACAACGATGTTCCCCGAACCAACCAACATGGGCCGAGTGCGATGCCCCGCTCCAGGTCCCGGGGTACCACTTCACTTGCGAACTTGATTCATTGCGAATAACGTCTTGCTTTCTCTCTTGCATTTTATACAATTTGATAATCTCATAGCTCATTAGACCATCTCATCATTTTGTCCACTCTAACTCTAGTGCAATCGGTGTGTGAATTCTGAATTACCACAGGTAACATATAGCTTCTCATATAGATGTGAATGTCCTCAAACTTAATTGTATTTGAATAATTAATTACGTCATACACGTGCCTAAAATGTAATGGCCGATATAAGGCCATATTCTCATACAATGTAACGTACTTAATTGAACTCTCTACTGTTTCATCTCAACTGAATCTCGTGCATACAACATGGTTTTCTGTATTGCGATGAAACTATTTGACCTTCTCAATATGACTCGTGTATGACTTCTCTTATGTATATCACGTTTTGATCAGCTCTAACGTTAACTCATTTATTACCTAAATATAATAATCAATGATTTGTGCAGTATGAAATATCACAAGGTTTGCTCATTTCAAAAGTGGTATATGATTTTACCGAATTTCCACCATTTCCATTTCACTTCCGGTTGCACTAGAGTTCCGCCATTTTAATTGTCTCACATGTTCGATCTCACAGAATTGATTCAAGTCACAATAGTTTATTGTTTGAAAATTGCTTCAATTATCCAACTCACTTTCAGCTCAAATTTAATCAACACATTTATTAATGGTATCCACTCAGACTTACTCACAGAATTGATTCAAGTCACAATAGTTTATTGTTTGAAAATTGCTTCAATTATCCAACTCACTTTCAGCTCAAATTTAATCAACACATTTATTAATGGTATCCACTCAGACTTACTCACAGAATTGATTCAAGTCACAATAGTTTATTGTTTGAAAATTGCTTCAATTTATCCAACTCACTTTCAGCTCAGATTTATTCAACTCAATATGAATGGTATCCATTCAAATTGCTCACAGAATTGATTCAAGTCACAATAGTTTATTGTTTGAAAATGTTTCAATTTAAATCACTTACTCAAGAATGGTAATGTGCACCCAACTCATACAAGCTTTTTCCTATGTCAAATTAATTCAGTAATTAAAATCTCAACTTAATTTCATGTTCAACTCTCGTTGTGAAATTTCATAAGAACTAATCGTTGGTGCACTGCGCTATTCTGCTCTCAGTTCATACATATATTTTCTTCTCTATTTAGTACTCTCACGCAATACGCTTTCCAAATAGATCATCATTGTAAGCCTCCTGTTTTTCTGGTGGAATCGCTCATCTCACAATTGAATAATTGTCCATCACTGTAAACGTTGTGTTTGTTTGATGATTACCTACTCATTATTTAGAATTTATATGTATTCTCATGTCTCTCATTCTCTATCAACAATGTAGATATGTAAATAAATTGTGTTTAACAGTTTTTCCAACTCAATCGTCTGTAACAGTCCACTACTCTAAATTTTGACAAAATCTGAACAACCCCGATTTTGAACATTTGGTCCTTCGAGCCGGATGATTGAATTGGGTTTACATTCTCATTGTTTCACCTCATCACCTCACAAGTCAAATACAGATCTCAGCATGTCCAACTCAAATGATAGTTTGAAGCTAGACCAAGATCAATTGAAGAAGATCTTCGCCGGTACAACTCACCACAGAGGAAAGACCATCGCTGCAGTCTCATTGTTCGACGACAGTTGTGTCCCAACTACTCAGGCCGTCATAATGTCAACTCTTGTCGAACCACAATCACTTGTTTAGCGTGTTTCAGCAAGCATCATTCAATATTGCATGATGCTCTCTCCACGAAGAGAAGCACCAACTCGATTACCAGCTCATCAAGAACCACTCTCTGCTCTGATCAAGCAGCCAGTCAACTCAACGTCCATCGACAACGATCCAACCTCACAGTTATTGGAATAAATGGATCTGTAGCCTCTCGTACTAAGGGAATGATCTCCATCACACTTCGTTCCATTCACAGCAAGTCAGAGATCAACGTCAACGCACATATAGTCAGCTCACCATTAACTGTATTGCCTTCCTTTCAGTGCCTAGATATGCTTTGGCCTCATATAGAACATCTACAGTTAGCAGATCCTCATTTCCTCAGGCCTCGAGAAATTGAAGCCATTTTAGGTGCTGACGTTTATGGTAACATCAACCTCCCACAAATAAGAAGGGGTCCAGAGATCACAATGCCTACTGCTCAACTCTCAATATTTGGATGGTTAGTCCTCGGTCCTGTCAACTCTGATCAGCAGCATCATCCACCATACAAGTCCTACTGCCACTCCATTCAAGAGGATGAACTCCAACGACTACTCACAAAGTTCTGGGAACAAGAAGAAGTTGTCCCAAGATCGGACGTCTCACTCACTCCAGAAGAACAGATATGCGAGGAGCACTATAAGTCTACCCACTCACGAGATGCATCAGGAAGATATATCGTAAGACTTCCTTTAGTTTCTTCTCCTGCCCTATTGGGATCCTCAAGATCCCGAGCATTTCAATGTTTACAAGGCCTCCTCTGAAAGGTTGACAAGAACCCAGGATATCGGCAGATGTACACTCACTTCTTGACTGAATACGAGCAGCTGGGTCACATGAAAAAGGCACCTCAAGATGGAACGTCATCCAGATACTTCCTACCACATCACGGAGTTCTCAAGCCAGACAGCACCTCCACAAAATTGCGAGTGGTATTCAATGGTTCCAGTCCCACCTCAACACGCCTTTCTCTCAATGACATTATGCATACTGGAGCAAAGTTACAGCTTGATGTTGTTGACGTGGTATTTTGGGTGCGTCGTTTTAATTTCGTCTTCTCCACAGATATCACCAAAATGTACAGGCAAATTATGGTCCATCCAGACCACTGGGATCTTCAAACAATTTTATGGTATGACAGTGACAACCATATTGCCCCTTATCACCTCACTACAGTAACTTATGGTACCAAATCAGCTCCATTCTTGGCAATCAGAGTCCTACTCCAGCTCATCGAAGATGAAGGTCACAAGTATCCACTCGCACTCTCACCCTTAACAAAAGGACGGTATGTCGATGACATATATGGTGGAGCCGACACCAAGGATGAACTTCTCAAGATAGCGACCGATCTGAAGAATCTCTGCATGGCAGGCGGCTTCCCCCTGGCAAAATGGCAATCGAACCACTCTGATCTGCTCCACATGATCAATCAAGAGGCCAACTCATCCTCTCCAATCTCATTTGATGACTGTCCTACTACAACGAAAATACTAGGTCTTATCTGGTACCCCCAGGAAGACTACTTCTCATTCAGAATCAACTCAAGCGAATCTGGGTCTATAATCACAAAACGTTTAGTTCTTTCTCAAATTGCTAAAATTTTTGATCCACTAGGTTTTGTATCCCCTGTCACCATCAGAGCAAAGATGTTATTGCAAGAACTCTGGCTCCACAAGTTGACATGGGACGAACCGTTGCCTTCTCACCTTGCCCAACGATGGTGTACCATCAGAGAAGATCTCACATTGCTGGCCAGCATTAAAGTTCCACGTTGGATTGGTATCCAAAAGAACTTCCGAATAGAACTTCATGGATTCTCTGATGCTTCTCAACTTGCAATGGCTGCTGTCATTTATCTCGTCATTCACTCACCGTCCACAGGATCCAAAGTTGCATACCTCTGCTCAAAAACCAAAGTGTCGCCACTCAAGAAATTAACAATCCCGAGACTCGAATTGTCTGCTGCCCTACTCTTGGCCAAATTGACTCACTATGTTTACTCAATTCTAGATATGGAAATCTCATCGACAACTTTGTGGACGGACTCCTCTGTCTCACTAGCGTGGATCAAGACCCACCCATCACGCTGGAAGGACTTTGTACGGAACCGAGTAACACTTATCCAAGAACATACTCCAAGGGCCCATTGGAGATACATTTCCGGCAAAGAAAACCCAGCAGATTGTGCATCAAGAGGCATCACTTCAGGTCAGCTCCTGAACAGCTCCCTATGGTGGACGGGACCACCATGGTTATCCAAGTCTGCAGATTCTTGGCCTCTTCATCAGCCTGCAGCGACCAATGCCAGCGAATCTGAAGCGAAACTCACAGTCTCACTCTTTGTTGCTACAACTCACAATTGTCAATGGGATTTGCTATCCCAGTACTCCTCGTTGCATCGATTATTACGAATCACCTCAATTTGTTTTAGAGTACTCGCACGACTCAAGAAAATTGCATATAAGTATCTAGCCACTACACTCAACTCAACCGACTTGGATAGATCTCGAATCTTCTGGATAAAGAAAACTCAAGCTGCCTACTTTGCACAAGAGCTCACGACCTTATCATCGAACTCAACACTGCCAACGTCTCATGTATTCAATCGCCTCACAGCCTTCATCGATCACGAAGGAGTTATTCGTGTTGGAGGACGAATAGCCAACTCTCTGCTAGATCCAGATAGCAAGCACCCCGCAATATTACCACGATACTCCAAACTCACCTCTCTCATTATAGATGCAGCTCACCGGCGTACTCTGCATGGAGGCACCCAGATAACTATGTCTACAATCCGACAACAATATTGGATAATTGGTGGAAGAGCCCCAGTGAAATCGTTCATTCTCAAGTGTGTCATCTGTGCAAGACAGCGAGGTGTTCGAGCTCAACAGCTCATGGGACAGCTTCCAGAAGCAAGGGTCCGACCATCTAGACCTTTCCTCCACACAGGCGTGGATTATGCTGGACCAATCACCATTAAGACATGGAAGGGAAGAGGTGCCAAGACACACAAAGCTTGGGTGTGTGTGTTTGTCTGCTTCGCCACTTCTGCAGTCCACCTGGAAGTTGTAAGTGACTACTCCGCTGATGGATCTATCGTAGCCTATCGTAGATTTTCAGCACGACGTGGAATCTCTCAGACCCTCTACTCAGACTGTGGAACCAATTTCATAGGCGCAGATGCTACTCTCAAGAACCTGTTCACTCAATGTACCACTCAACACAAGACAATCGCATATCTCCTCATGAAAGATGGAACGAATTGGAGCTTCAATCCACCTGCAGCCCCTCATATGGGGGGAAAATGGGAATCAACCGTCAAATCCTTCAAGTTTCATCTCAACCGCACCATTCGAGATCAGATCCTCACCTTCGAAGAGTTGACAATCTTGCTCAATCAGATCGAAGCCATCCTCAACTCCAGGCCCCTGGAACCATTAAGCGATGATCCCGAAGATTGTTCAGCACTGACTCCTGGGCATTTTCTTATAGGTACAGCACTGACGACATTACCTGAACCTTCATTGCAAGAACTCTCCTCATCAAGACTGTCAAGGTGGCAGTTCATTCAACAGCGCATTCAGCAATTCTGGTCCATCTGGTCTACTCATTATCTACAGCGACAACTCTCCATCTCAAAATGGCACCATCCATCTCATGAAATCAAAATTGGTTCCCTAGTGCTCCTCACCGATGAACGACTCCCACCATGCAAGTGGCCATTAGGGCGAGTGATGGCCCTACACCCTGGACAGGATGGACTCGTTCGAGTAGTTACTCTCAAGACTTCCACATCTACGTTCACTCGACCCATCACTAAGTTAGCTATTCTACCTGTGCCATCCTCAGATGAAGACAACCTCACGAAAGAAGATCTACTCCACAACTAATCACCAATGCTGTTGGTGATGGCGGGCGGAATGTTTAAAATTGAGCATCCCCTCAATTTCAATCTACATGATACTACTTCTACGTAGACAGACCAGCTCTACATTGCATTTTTGAATTGGACGCGGTCGACTGTAGTCTCGAACCCTGTTCCGTTTCCTCGATTTCAAGCAATTCAAGACGGAAGACCACAACGATGTTCCCCGAACCAACCAACATGGGCCGAGTGCGATGCCCCGCTCCAGGTCCCGGGGTACCACTTCACTTGCGAACTTGATTCATTGCGAATAACGTCTTGCTTTCTCTCTTGCATTTTATACAATTTGATACTCTCATAGCTCATTAGACCATCTCATCATTTTGTCCACTCTAACTCTAGTGCAATCGGTGTGTGAATTCTGAATTACCACAGGTAACATATAGCTTCTCATATAGATGTGAATGTCCTCAAACTTAATTGTATTTGAATAATTAATTACGTCATACACGTGCCTAAAATGTAATGGCCGATATAAGGCCATATTCTCATACAATATAACGTACTTAATTGAACTCTCTACTGTTTCATCTCAACTGAATCTCGTGCATACAACATGGTTTTCTGTATTGCGATGAAACTATTTGACCTTCTCAATATGACTCGTGTATGACTTCTCTTATGTATATCACGTTTTGATCAGCTCTAACGTTTCAACTCTTTTATTACCTAAATATAATAATCAATGATTTGTGCAGTATGAAATATCACAAGGTTTGCTCATTTCAAAAGTGGTATATGATTTTACCGAATTTCCACCATTTCCATTTTACTTCCGGTTGCACTAGAGTTCCGCCATTTTAATTGTCTCACATGTTCGATCTCACAGAATTGATTCAAGTCACAATAGTTTATTGTTTGAAAATTGCTTCAATTATCGAACTCACTTTCAGCTCAAATTTAATCAACACATTTATTAATGGTATCCACTCAGACTTACTCACAGAATTGATTCAAGTCACAATAGTTTATTGTTTGAAAATTGCTTCAATTATCCAACTCACTTTCAGCTCAAATTTAATCAACACATTTATTAATGGTATCCACTCAGACTTACTCACAGAATTGATTCAAGTCACAATAGTTTATTGTTTGAAAATTGCTTCAATTTATCAAACTCACTTTCAGCTCAGATTTATTCAACTCAATATGAATGGTATCCATTCAAATTGCTCACAGAATTGATTCAAGTCACAATAGTTTATTGTTTGAAAATTGTTTCAATTTAAATCACTTACTCAAGAATGGTAATGTGCACCCAACTCATACAAGCTTTTACCTATGTCAAATTAATTCAGTAATTAAAATCTCAACTTAATTTCATGTTCAACTCTCGTTGTGAAATTTCATAAAAACTAATCGTTGGTGCACTGCGCTATTCTGCTCTCAGTTCATACATATATTTTCTTCTCTATTTAGTACTCTCACGCAATACGCTTTCCAAATAGATCATCATTGTAAGCCTCCTGTATTTCTGGTGGAATCGCTCATCTCACAATTGAATAATTGTCCATCACTGTAAACGTTGTGTTTGTTTGATGATTACCTACTGATTATTTAGAATTTATATGTATTCTCATGTCTCTCATTCTCTATCAACAATGTAGATATGTAAATAAATTGTTTTTAACAGTTTTTCCAACTCAATCGTCTGTAACAGTCCACTACTCTAAATTTTGACAAAATCTGAACAACCCCGATTTTGAACAATATACGTGAAATATTTCCATAGTAACAACAGAAGAAACATTTTCTCAAACAGTCGCAAGGTCTTTGGAATTGTTGAATTCACATAATATCTTCTCAAATTCATTATTTTTTCCAAGTAAACTCACATTGTGAGAAATACGTAATTACTACGACTTAGAGAGGACAACGCTGCGTAGTTATCTGACCGGACAAGGAGCATAACCTAACATTTTCAAAATATACACGGTGAAATGTGTCGAAATTTCATGGCCAACCGGTAGACTTTATAGAAGTGAATGGAGTATAGATTAGTATGCTATTTTGATTGCTTTTTGTTTATTCAAGCTTTGGGAAGATATTATAGAGCATTCATGGAGGGAACAGTACATATAAGAGGGTAACTTCTTAATAGTGTTTGAATTGAAAGCTCATTTTTACTTTCTTCAGTTTATCTTTTTTACCTGTGTGCAGCTTTTATGTGCACAATTTGTTCGTAAACTACTCTTATTTTGATTTCATTTTCAGTTTTCCTATTTGGATCCTCTATTTTGTCATCGATGTGTCATAACAAAGCAAAATTCAGTGATGCCAAGGGCTTCATGGGGGCTTCAATGGAATTAACAAAAATACACATTCACTGTCGGGTCAAAAATTAAGAGTGCTGTATCTAAGATGGCATATGGATAGAGTAACAAAGTTGTCAAAGCACACAACTGACCTACCTTAGTCGCACAAGCTCCCATGAGCCTCTGAGGCATTTTCTTGGTGAAGACTTGGGGGGGTGAGTATAATCATAATCATGTTTATGGCACGCGCGCCGATTGATTTCATGATGAAAGAAAAAGGCTAAAAGAGTATTGACGTGGGGTGATCACTAGAAGATACGCGCAAAACCCCATTCATATCTGAATGGGGTATAATATCCAATAGGAGAGTAAACATTTGATTTATCATAAATGAACATTTGGTGGACAAGAATCGGCAACTGTTGAAACGGTCACAACATTTTTAAACTTCTTTAACTTTTGTGGAGCAGTATATATACGATACAAATATCGTATAGGTATATTGAAACATTCGGATATCAGAATAATTGGGAAAGTTATTGTTATTATCACAATGCAACAGAATATTCCATCATCGGTTGAAATTCCACTCGACAACGAACGGGTAGATACCCGTCGTATTAACAAAAACCCATACTATCCTACTCTATAGAACTCTTCACATGGGCCCGTCGGCTGTTGCGAAATTTGGCAAGGATTCGTTGTTTGTTGCCTTTAACAAGAGGTCTAATGAATTAACGTTGCCTCAGATGGTAGCTTTTGTAAAGCGTATAAAACTTCAAGTTGGCATTACTGTTTTCATTGGCAGCCATTTTATCAGCTGTCATGTGATTTACCTTTAGTTTGGTTTGCTATTTCATCATAAATATAGGAATTATAACATTTTTACCCTTGTAAGCGGCGACGTTTAACGACTTTCGTACCGCTAATTCTGACGTATTTGTGGATTAGATCCCTGTTGAAGACCCAAACCATTCCCATAACATTGATTATTAACTGTGGAGGTGCCTCGAAGCCAATTAAGCCGTCCAAAGTCGCAGAATACTTTTCTCTGAACAGGAAATCACTAATACCAAATTGCTGTTAGTTGTCTCATACATTTTGGAGCAAAACGTATTCTGCTACGTGTGAGATCCGACTTCTTGGAATGCGATAATTGTAGATCCAGAAATGCATTAATTCTTTTCTTCCTGTTTTTGTTACTGTACATTCTCGACACCATCTCACATCTTTGATACCGAATGGAAGCTGATGGATGAATATTTATTGTGAGTATATATTTGAAATTCGCACATATGGGTGGGACTACAGGCAAAAGTGGGCGTAGTCGATTGATTTTGTATTGTATTATATGCCCCGTATCGAGATTCGTATGTTATACACCAAGGTAAACCCAGGCCTGTTCTTCCACCAATGCCCCAGAGTATTTATGAACAAGATGAGCAATTCAAGCTGTGAAAAATATAGTGAAAAAAATGAAGGGGAAAGGGGGAAAAAGGGGAAAAAAAAGGCAGAGACAGGAAGAGAGGATGGGGAAGGAAAAATATGTAGATGGATACTCGACCGAGATTTGTTCCTCTTTTACGCTTGACTATCCAACAAATATCTCTTATGTCTACTCTTGAATACACACGGGGTTAAGCTTATGTCGAAGAATCTCAATTTCATCAAATTATTCATGACAACTACAATATTGTAGGAGAATGATCTCCTGAATAGTTCCTTTCTATGAGAGGGTATCGTGAGCAAATTTTTGCGACGGATATTTAGATTGTGGACATCGGTTCAGTATGTTAGCTTTGCATGTAAATAGGCCTGACATCTGAATTTTATAATTTTGAAGAAAAAACAGGACATGTGTAATTGGCGGCGGTTATACATATTGAGCCAGTTTAGTCTCTAAGCCTGAGAGAAATTCTCTCATAACGACGAACTCCAAAAATTAATCTTAAGCAAGAATTTTGCATCTTCTGAATTCGTTTCTTATCCGCGCAGTCCAAACAGGGACCGTAAACTCCATCGCAATGATCGAAATGTACAAGAGAATCACATAACATCTTTTTTCTACAAACGTCAAAAAATGACAAGGTTCGCGCATTGAAAACAATATGCGAAGTGACCCTTTTTTTCATTTTCCTTCGTTACCATGACACCGTGCGCGAAGTAGTGTGCGAAGTACTTACTTCGCACACTGCATGTAAACTATATGGAGTTTTTATATTTTAACCTTTATGTTCCTCAATCAAACAAACAAATGCCATTTTATTTTCATAGTTACAGTATTTACTTGATTTGGAAAAACATTTTAAGCAAGTTCAATACTATTTTTCATATTAAGCTATCGCTATGCATGTTACTTATTTTAGAACAATATTTTTGGCGTTTGTAGAAAAAATTTTGTTTGCATCTCATGCGCGAAATACTTTGGTGATCTCGACTATTTTTTTAACTCGGCTGCGCCTCGTTAAAAAAATCAGTTCTCGATCACCAAAGTAGCATTTCGCGCACTAGATACAAAAATAACTATTTCCTATCGATGTCCAAGAAATGTATCTGAGCATATATCATCTTTATTGTAGAGTAAGCCAATTGCAATTTATTTGTGACGTGATTACTGAATCTCAACCCACAATCTACTGTTAAACCGAGACTCTTTGCATGATCCGTGAAAGGCGCAACATCATCACCAATTTTTAAAACAATATTCTCTAAGGAAGTTTGACGAATTGAACTTTCACAAAATAAAAGGGCTTGAGTTTTACCAGGATTCAGTTTCAATAAGTGATCACTAGAGATTTCGAACAGGTGGGCAAGATCAACGTTGATCAAACACGTTAACTCAGCAACATCGTCAGATCTGAAGGAACAATAGATCTGTGTATCATGAGCGTAAAAGTGATGACTACAAAATCTGAGCGAGTTTTGGAATCTGATCGTGTACATAGTGTAGAGAAGGGGTCCCAAAATGCTTCCCTGCGGAACACCAGAATATAATCTTCTCTCTGAAGAGACTCTATCACCTACTCGAAGACGTTGGAATCTGTCAGTAAGAAATGACTCTAAGAACTTGGACAAGAATGTCGTGGTTTATCGTATCGAAAGCTTTCGTGTAATCTAATAATAGAAGAACGCCTATTTCATTTTTATCCTGAGACCTCACAAGATCATCCACGACATCCGAAAGACCAGACACGCAACTATATCCCCGACGAAACCCCGATTGTTTAGGAGGTAATAAATTATATTCCGACAAGTGTGATCTGATTTGAAATTCCATACCTTTCTCCAACACTTTAGATAGCGTAGGTAAAATACTTATTGACCTTAAATGACTTTGATTAGTTGGTTGATTCATTTTCGGGAGAGGTATAACACTTGCAAATATCCAATCTACTGGGAAATACGACTTCAAAATGCATTCATTCAATAGTATATGTGTTATAAATGGTTTCAAAAAAGGACAGAATAGTTGGATTATCCTTATGCTAAGATTATCAGTTCCCTCAGCATTTGACCTGATGTTAAAAATGATCAGGAAACCGATTCATCAGTCGAAAAAGCAAAAATTGGTTCAAGCACCGACGTGAAGTCAGAAGCTTTGGCGCGTATGTTCTATTGTTCATTCTTCTGTATTGGACACCCATAAACGAATTTACCATGGTAAATTATGTTGTCCCTTCTCCTGTATTGGACACATAATTTAAATTTACTATGGTAAATTCGAATTAAGAGTGTCCAATAAAGGAGAATGGACAACATAATTTACCATGGTAAATTCGATTAAGGGTGTCCAATACAGAAGAATGAACAATAGAACATACGCGCAAAAGCTTCTGACTTCACGTCAGTGCTTGAACCAATTTTTTTGGAAATTTTCTAGGGGTGCGGTTCTTAAAATTTTTTTTTTCGTCATTTCACTTCTTTCTTTGAGAATCAGAATCGGCCTAGGAATGATATTCTGAATTTTTATCGTCATAATCAATATAAATCCTTCAATTCTCTCTTTGCGCGTATGTTCTGGGGAACATCGCGTTATAGTTTTGCCCAAATATCTGTAACTTTCGAATTTTTTGACGAAAATGGTCTCAAACGATTTAGTTCGACTCCCCAATGAAGAATTCGAGGTCAAATTTGATTCTGTCCGGCCGTCCGTCCGTCCGGCCGTTACCACGATAACTTGAGAACGAAAAGAGCTAGCAACTTGAAATTTTCAGGGTGGGTGGCGCATCCCAATACGACGAATTTACCATGGTAAATTCGAATTAAGAGTGTCCAATAAAGGAGAATAGACAACATAATTTACCATGGTAAATTCGATTAAGGGTGTCCAATGTAGAAGAATGAACAATAGAACATACGCGCAAAAGCTTCTGACTTCACGTCAGTGCTTGAACCAATTTTTTTGGAAATTTTTTAGGGGTGCGGTTCTTAAAATTTTTTTTTTTCGTCATATTTTTCAAATTTTCTAGGAGTACGGTTCTTACAAAATTTTAAACACGTCTTTATGATGATTTTCTACTGCTAGTTACCAAGCTTTATTTCGATCGAATATTTATTTTTTGAGTTATCAAGGAAATAATATTCCAGGTGGGTATAACTCGGAAACCGTTTGACCAATTATGCCCAAAAACGAACGCAACTGTCCCTTTCGGATACGCAACCTACCCTGGAAATTGCAGGTCCTTATCTCCTTTCGTTCGAAGGATATCGAGGTAACGGTCACCCATCTACTGAACTCACACAAGAATGCTTGAATCTCCAACAATATTCAACCGATCGTGTTAAAACTTGAAACTTGGCAGTAGAGTTAGGTTATGAAGGCTCTTGCAAAATCAGCAATTTCAAACGAATAGTAACTGATATATAGAATTTTTTTTTCAATTTTCAATGATTTTTTTTAAATTTTTTACAAATACTATCCTCACGAAAGTTTGCAAGAATTTTCGCGTTGGCATTCTACAACTAATTACCATGTTTCAATTCAATCGGTTTAGTATTTTTCGAGTTAATGAGGAACAAAAACAACCAAATTTCAGATGGCTATAACTCTAAAACCGTTTGGCCGATTATGCTCATAAACGAACTGAAATGTCGCGTTCTGGTGCACATCCTAACCTGAAAACTTCAAGCTTCAAGTTATCGTGACAACAAAAATATTTTTTAATATTTTTTTTTTAGTTTCTAGCCATACAATTCGCACAAAATTTCACAAACGTGCTTAAGTTCATATTCTACAACTACTCACCAAGTTTCAATTCGATCGGATTTATATTGGTTGAAAACAGAATTATTACTCGGAAACCACTGGGCCGATTATGCCCATTAACGAACTTGTCCGTCGTATTGGGATGCGCCACCCACCCTGAAAATTTCAAGTCGCTAGCTCTTTTCGTTCTCAAGTTATCGAGGCAACGGCCGGACGGACGGACGGCCGGACGGACAGAATCAAATTTGACCTCGAATTCTTCATTGGGGAGTCGAACCAAATCGTTTTAGACCATTTTCGTCAAAAAATTCGACAGTTACAGATATTTGGGCAAAACTATAACGCGATGTTCCCCAGAACATACGCGCAAAAAGAGAATTGAAGGATTTATATTGATTATGATGATAAAAATTCAGAATATCATTCCTAGGCCGATTCTGATTCTCAGAGAAAGAAGTGAAAAATTCATTGATTTTACTAAGATCATCCAAACCTGGTGGTAATGCAGTTGTTTTTTTTTTCAAACTCATTTTTCTCAACTCTTTCCAATTTTCCCTTAAGGAGCCACTACTGAATTTAGTTCTTAAGTATGCTTTTTTCTCTGCTTTCACTGCCATGTTAGTATAATTCCGAAGCTGTTTGAAGTATGCCCATTTTTCTGGGGAGTTTGTTCTTCTATATTTATGAAGAGCAGCATCCCTTAGTTTCTGCAGCAATTTAATATTATCTGTAATCCATGGGTACTTCTGCTTTTTATTCGAACGGCTGTATGTTTGTACGGGCGCATGTAAATCAATCAATCGTCTCATACCATCAGTATGTATCAGTATGTATCAGTATGTATCAGTATGTATCAGTATGTATCAGTATGTATCAGTATGTATCAGTATGTATCAGCATGTATCAGTATGTATCAGTATGTATCAGTATGTATCAGTATGTATCAGTATGTATCAGTATGTATCAGTATGTATCAGTATATGTAAGGTTTATTCACAGAACTCTACAATCTACAACTTATTGTCGTGGGAATACAAAAATACATAAGATATCGTCGATTACTGAGGTTCCTAATGAAGGACCTTCAATGAATTTCGTACCCTGCTATTCTATCTCTGCTGAAGAAAACCAAAACCATTCCCATGATATTGATTATTAACTGTGGAGTCGCCTCGAAGCCAATCAATCCGTCTTGAGTAGCAGAATACTGTTATCTGAACAGGAAATCGATAATACCATATTGGTGTTAGTTATCTCATAAATTTTGGAGCAAAACGTATTCTGTTACGTGTGAGATATAACTTCTTGGAACTACTGTAACGCTCCAGAGATCATTCTCATGGAACCCCATTGGACCCAGCGACGTATCGCAAGGTAGAATACCTAGCAATCAGCAGTAACTACCCAGGTAGAACAGCCCTAGCTTAGGGAGAAGGGTAAGAACTTACTAAGGCTTGTAAGTAAGGTTGAATTTATAGAAGGTCAATTTGGGGCTGCTGAGCGTCTATTATTTACAGGGGTGGGAATATAATTCCTAAAGTACTGTACTATATGATATGCTTTTCGGTGCCTGAAGGACAACTTGCGTTCGATATATGATGGAGCACCGCCGTATATTTCTCGTGTTGTAGCAAAAATCTGAATAATGTTTATCTAGATAGACGGATCAGACAAAATATTTCAAGAATTCCAAAAGCTGTGCCTCCACTTTCCCCAGATCTCCCCTTTTTTAGATTTTTATGTTAAGGGACATTTGAAACGTATGGTGTACAAAAAAGGCATCAATTTAACTTAATTTTTTTTATTTAAAGATTTGTACATTCAATTCTTTAAATTGACTGTTCCCGCTGTGAGCTATGGAGGGCGTTGAAAATGAAAAATTGGTTCAAGCCCTGTGGACAGGAGTTTTTTGACGCTCTTGTTCAAACAGTACAAATTATATCTTCGAAAGTATTGGTTTCTCAGAGTTTGCAATTATATCAATGGATTCCTGTGATAGAACTGCATCATGGAAGAAATAAAATTTAAAAAAAGTGTCGTTTAAAAAAAATGCTTCAAAAATTATCTTTAAAAAAAAAGAGCAATCTACAATGCTCCAATACTTTAATGCTTCAAAAATTGTTACTAAATTTATTTATCGAGAACAAATGAACAATCTGCAATGATTCAACCTCTTGGAATGGGTTGTAGCAACTTAAACTCGGTGCATAGTTTTCATAACTCGAATTATCTAAGGAAAGTATCATCGAAATGTCAAGAGCAAGGCTGGAGACAATCATAGCAGATTGTCCATTTATTCCTGATATTTGATTAGGTAGTGGATTACGAACAAATTATTTTAATAGTTTAAAATATATTAATAAAATACAATCCTCTTTTCATAACTTAAAATTTAATAGTTCATACCACTTACACATTCTTTTCTGTATTATGAACCTTAACTCAAGAAAAAATGTTTGATACACAAATGTAGATCCATATTTCAGTATTTTTTTGCTAGCAACATCATGAAAATACTGTATATAGCAACATGTCTTACTACTTAAGGAAGTAAAAGGTTATATTAACCTTAGTGGTCAACGAACAGTAATTTCTTGTGATGATTCCATTATGTTCTTCTTTCCTATTGCCTCCATGAACTACATAAAAACAGTCTTGTATATAATCACAAATTCAAGAAACGAATATTTGCTTTCCAACAGAAAATATTCTCAAACTACGAATTGACAATCTCTAATAGCTAGAAAATATGACATTCATGAATAGTGAACACAGATAGAGTAAGTATGTGTTCACATTCTGTGAATACATAGAACTTACGATGTATTATTGAAACTTTGAAACATCATAGCTCCGAAAGTATTAGCTTGTTAGAGTTGAAAATAATAACAATGGATTCTTATGATGAAAATGCATCTTAAAAGAATTTGAATTCAAAAGTTGTAATGTAAAAAAATTGGTTCAAGCACTGACGTGAAGTCAGAAGCTTTTGCGCGTATGTTCTATTGTCCATTCTTCTGTATTGGACACCCTTAATCGAATTTACCATGGTAAATTATGTTGTCCATTCTCCTGTATTGGACACTCTTAATTCAAATTTACCATGGTAAATTCGAATTAAGTGTCCAATACAGGAGAATGGACGACATAATTAACCATGGTAAATTCGATTAAGGGTGTCCAATACAGAAGAATGGACAATAAAACATACGCGCAAAAGCTTCTGACTTCACGTCAGTGCTTGAACCAATTTTTTTTTCGTGATTTTTTTTTAAATTTTCTGGAGGCGTGGTTCTTAACATTTTTTTTTCGTCATTTTTTTCAAATTTTCTAGGAGTACGGTTCTTACAGAATTTTAAACACGTCTTTGTGTTGATTTTCTACTACTAGTTACCAAGCTTCAATTCAATCGAATATTTATTTTTTGAGTTATCAAGGAAACAATATTCCAGGTGGATATAACTCGGAAACTGTTAAACCGATTATGCCCAAAAACGAACTCAACTCTCCCTTTCGGATACGCAACCTACCCTGAAAATTGCAAGTCCCTATCTCTTTTGGTTCGAAAGTTATCGAGGCAACGGTCACCCATCTACTGAACTCACACAAGAATGCTCGAATCTCCAACAATATTCAACCGATCGTGTTAAAACTTGAAACTTGGCAGTAGAGTTAGGTTATGAAGGCTCTTGCAAAATTTCAGCAATTTCAAACGAATAGTTACTGATATATAGAATATTTTTTTTTTATTTTCAATGATTTATTAAAAATTTTCTACAAACGCTATCCTCACCAAATTTTGCAAACGTTTTCGCGTTGGCATTCTACAACTAATAACCATGTTTGAATTCAATCGGTTCAGTATTTTTTGAGTTAATGAGGAACAAATAATCACCAAATTACAGAAAATTTCAGATGGCTATAACTCTAAAACCGTTTGGCCGATTATGCTCATAAACAAACTCAAATGTCTCATTCAGATGCACAACCTAACCTGCAATTTTCAAGCCGCTATCTCTTTCCGTTCTCAGGTTATCGTGACAACAAAAATATTTTTTAATAATTTTTTTAAAATTTTTTAGCCATACGATTCACCCAAAATTTCACAAACGTGCTTAGCTTCATATTCTACAACTACTCACCAAGTTTCAATTCGATCGGATTTATATTGGTTGAAAACAAAATTATTACTCGGAAACCACTGAGCCGATTATGCCCATTAACGAACTTGTCCGTCGTATTGTGATGCGCCACCCACCCTGAAAATTTCAAGTCGCTAGCTTTTTTCGTTCTCAAATTATCGTGGCAACGGACGGCCGGACGGCCGGACCGTCAGAATCAAATTTGACCTCGAATTCTTCATTGGGGAGTAGAACTGAATCGTTTGAGACCAATTTCGTCAAAAAATTCGAAAGTTACAGACATTTGGGCAAAACTATAACGCGATGTTCCCCAGAACTTACGCGCAAAAAGTATTTTTTTCGTTACTCCGAAACTATTAGACCGATTTCACCCAATAACGAACTTCGAGATATTTATCACTCAAACCTACTCTGAAAATTTCTACTGTCTAGCTCATTCCGTTCGAGAGTTATCGTATTAACGGCCGGCCGGACAGAATCGATTTCAACCACGGATTCTTGATCAGTGAGTCAAACCAAATCATTCAAGACCATTTTTAGCCAAAAATTCGAAAACTACAGACATTTGGGCAAATTGATGAGCACTCTGTTCCGAGGAACAATAGCGCCAAAAGCTTGGATTATCTCGTCTTTGAAAGATCGTAGTTTCATTGATAAATATGCGCCACTGGAACTCCATGATAATTGATTACTTTTTGTGCGCTTGTTCCGCAAGGAATAGCGTGCTATCATTCTGCCCGGATGTCTGTATTTATGGATTTTTTTGCCGACAATGGCCTCAAAAGATTGGGTTCGACTCACTGGTGAATAATCCTAGGTCAAATTCCGTACAGCCTGGCCAGCCGTTAGCACGGTAACTTTAGAACGAAAGGAGTTGCAGGATTGAAATTTGCAGGGTAGATTTGAAACGTAAATATCTCGGACAAGTTCATTAACGGGCGAAACCCACCAAATCGTTTCCGAGTTATGGCCAATTTTATTTAAAACATTTTTATGAATATTTTCGGACCCGAACACTCGATCTATCAAAAGTTTAGCATCAAATTGTAGAATCATGGCCTTTATATGCATTCAAAAATTGTAAAAGATTGCTTCCACAATAACTAGAAAAATACTGATCTGATTGAATTGAAACACAGTAGTTAGATGCAAAAGACCGAAGCGAAGACTTTCGCAAAATTTTGGGAGGAATTGACAAGAAAAAATTCAAAGAATTACTACTATTTTGCGGAACATTTCCGAAACCTATTTGTTTGAGGTCATGCTGTCCCTTACGGTTATTTTTTCGTTATGCGCATGCGTAGATAAGACGTGATTTAACTGCTGGAGTTTTCTTCTGAGGGGATTGGGGTTTTGGGGTGGAGGATGCTATTCCTCCATAGAATGCCCTTTGAAGGATTTGGTCATGGATTTGCTGCTGAGCCAATATTGTGAGGTTTCAAGAGAAATTTAAAGGCAATTCTGTGCACGGTCTGTCAGTTTCGAGGGAATAGCGTTGTTTCCGAGTTGAAATGTCTATATCATGGCCCTTGGGCAAATTTATAAATATGTAACTATATTTGGAAGATATAATTATATTAAATTACTTTCGGATTTGAAGAATAGGAATAGCAATTGTGTTCCTAACGGGGGTTCCATAACCGCATTTTTTATTTATTTCGACCTATGATTAAACTAAGAGCCAGATTTGTCAAAGAAACTTGAAAAAATATAAAAAAGCACTAAGTTGAAGTCAGTAATCTTTGGCGCGAGTGTTCACGTTGGCTAATTTGAATTGAATGATGAGTGTTTAAAGCTCAGTGGATAGAGAGTGCCGGAGATCTACCCAGAGGTAGTGGATACCATTATCTGTCGGGTCAAAAATTAACAGTGCTGTATCTAAGCTGGCGTAAGGATAGAGTAACAAAGTTGACAAGGAACATAACTGACTATCCTTAGTCGGACAAGCTCCTAGGAGCTTCTGAGGGATCTCCTTGGGGATTATTATAAGTCAGTATAATCATAATTATGTTTATACCACGTGTGCAAATGAAGATTGACTTCTCTATGAAAGAAAAATGCTAAAAAGCGTTGATGTGAGGTCAATCTGCTTTGGCGCGCGTGATAAGGACATGATTATGATTATACCGACCCTTTTAAGTTTTCCCAAGGAGATTCATCAGAAGATCCTATAGGAGCTTGTGTGAGTCAGTTGTGTTCTTCGTCAAACTTGTTACTCTATCCTTACGCCAGCTTAGGCACAGCACTATTCATTTTTGACCCGACAGTGAATGGTGTCCACTACACTTATCATTCAAATCTAATCAGCTAACCTGAGCACACGCTCTGACTTCACGTTAGTGCTTTTCGATATATTTTTCGCTACATCCGCATTCTTCTAGCTCAGCTGACACAATGTACATTTTGTTGTATTCAGATCTCGAATTTACTCTCCGCGTTCTTTGAATGAAATATAAAAGAACAATGTTTCATGACTAATAATTTAAATTATCAAGGATTGAGCTTATTCACCCATCCTCATCATAACACAGACTTATTGCACAGATTCCGCCACCCCGATCCCAAATTAATATCATCAGATACCACGATCCCTTCCTTACCCCAATTGCTTATCTCGTCGCATAATCAGGACAGGGATGTTACTGTTTCCGTGTAACATGCCATCGCTACCGTATCAATTGTCGGTTCAAATCGATAATTCACTCAGAAGGTGGGACAGGTGCCACATAAACATTATCGAAGGAGACAGAAGCTGGGTTCCCAGTTACTAAATTATTCCAGATAGTTTATCCCGGTCTGTTCTATATCGGTTAGAAATTGACATTTAGGGTTGATTGACTCGGATAGAAACGAAGGATGAAATCATAAAATTGGCCAGTTTACTTTTCGATTTGTTCGCAATGATTGATGAGACCCAGGGCTTCAGATATTAATGGACATAGTCCGGAAAATACCATGTTGTATATCTGTAGCCATGCGCGTCACCTCTTCTAACATCCCGTGGAAATCACATTCTTCTGACTACGTAGACACTTCATAACGATATACCATGAGCGAATAATGGATTTATTTTCTCCCCTTTCAGGAATATCGAAAATTGCTTTAATAGGTCAAAGTTATTATTGTAAGGAATAATCTTATTTTTCTTCGATCGTGGTAAAAGTGACACTAGAAAACAGGTCAGAAACCTGTTTTCTATGCGCAAAGCTCAACATTCCAGAATAGTGGGCAATTGCTAAGCAATTATAAAATAACAGTGTGGCAATATTCTTTCTCTATTTCAGTATCGTAATAAGTCAATTCCAGCACTAAAAACAGTGCTGGAATGAACTCATTCCCGAATTGTTTCTAGTTATATTTTGTTTTGTGGTAGTCAGCACTGACATTCTATCCTATAAAATTTCAACACACGTCAATTGTCAATATATATAATATAATCTGTTTATAGCGAAATAATTGTTGAGAGGAAAAGTTTCATGTTCATTAAAATAATAAGATAGGTACTAGAGATTTCCTTCTTGCTAATTTTGAATCATTCATGCTATTAGGAAACTGTTTTAAATCTGATCTCCATGCCCTACCTACGATTCAACTTCAAATTCCGTAATCTGTCAACTTTCGTAACAGTTACACCAACTGCCAAGATCCAATTCTAAAGTCACTAGGATGCATAATCCCAATTTTTTATTAAATTTCAACAGAATTTCACAAAACTTGTCTGAAATAAAGGAAATATCGTCTAATACTCGTCGCAGAAGGCAATTTCAACACTCATGCCTTCGAAAACTCGCGCCTTCGTCGCTCGTTTTCGAATTTCGCATTCGTGTTTGAATAGGAGCTGATTGTGCAACTTGTTTTAGAATATACTATACCGCACTGCTGTAGCGTGCGGTAATGTTTCAAATGGATTATTACAATAAAATGAAACAAAGTATGGTTTTAATTGTTAAGTAATATCCATGGTTACCACTTCTATATTTCAATATGAACATAGAGAAACCTATTTAAAATTACTTGATTACATCTTGAATGAAATATTTTTTAATTAATTTTTTTAATGTAAATTATCACAGTCGTTTGGGAATATTATGTTTTTCCCCCTAATTATACAATATACTATTTTCTACTATTTCCCGTTCGAGCAGTTACGTCATAGATATTTTTACGCGCATATTCTGGGAAACATCGCGTTATCACTTTGCCCAAGTGTCTGTAAATTTCGATTTTTTTTAGCCGAAAATGGTCCCAAACGATTGAGTTCGACTCCCTGATGAAGAATTCGAGGTCCCTTGCCACGATAACTTGAGAAATTTATCGAAATTTATCGTGATAACGGTCGACCGTCAAATTTTGTGAACATCGTATCGTTAGAAAATTTTTAAAAAAATTATTAAGAAATAATATTTACGTCGCGATAACCTTAGAACGTAAAGAGATAGCGACTTGAAATTTACAGGTTAGATGGCGCGTCCCAATAGGGTTCGTGAATGGGCATAAGCGGCACAACGGTTCGAGTAATAATTTTGCTCTCAACCGATACAGATCCGATCGAATTGAAACTTGGTGAGTAGTTGTAAAGTACAGATCTAAGGAAGTATGTGCAATTTTGTTAGAATCCTGTGACTAAAAAATTAAAAAAAAATTATTCATCTCACGATAACTTGAGAACGGAAAGAGATAGTGACTTACAATTTTCAGGGTAGGTTGAGCATCCGAATGCAACATTTGAATTCGCTAATAGGCATAATCGACCAAACAGTTCTGGACTTATACCTATCTGAAATTTTGTATTTATTCCCACCTTAACTCCAAAAATATGGAACTAATCTAATTCGAACATGGTAATTAGTTGTAGAATATCAACGACGCAAACATTTTTGCGAAATTTCGTGAAGATGGTAAGTAGTACTAAAAAGTTTTAAGAAAATCATTAGAATAGGTTTTTTATATATCAGAAAGTATTCGCCCACAACGCTGAAATTTTGCGAGAAACTTGTTGGAGTTCCGATATTTTAGATGGAATTTAAATCTTATACCCAATGGAATAAACACGGCAAGAAGAGTTATGCAGTTTTTGTCGTGTATTATTTGATATTTAAAGAATTTTAATTCCGATAGAATACATATATCAAAATTAAAAATTCTTTGATCTTAGACAATTCTCTCATTACTGAAGTCTTTAAAATGGTACGAAATGTATTCATATCTTATAAAAGCAGAGAAAACGGTCTATATCGATGGTTAATACGATTAAGAGTGTCCAATAGAGGTGAATGGACAATAGAACATGTGCGTAAAAGCTTCTGACTTTACATTTTGACTTTGCAAGCCCCTATGTTTTTTCTTGACATGGATAGATCATAAATGTCTGAATTTAGGAATGCACATGTTGAGCCGTTTGGGTCAATAATTCTCGAGATAATATTTTTTTAAATTTGAAAAACATATGAAATTTTTTTAATTTATTCTTTATCAAATTAACACTTTTTTACGTACCATAAACGATACTAGTATTTATACTGAAACTCACAATAGTTATTTATGTATCAATGACGAAAAACTGTCTATTATAGTCGAGTGCGAAGCAAATCAAGAAGGCGATAGAATAGACAGTTTTTCGCAGAGATGCATATTATATGTTTCAGTCGACCTCTACATACTTTTATGAATTTCGGACCTTGCTAATTTCACATTAGCAAATGACAGTTATTCTCACATACAGTTACGTTTTTATTGAACCGTATCATGCCGTATTCATTGTGACCACAGAGGACGAAAAAGTAATTTTGTGAACGAAAAATTAATTTTGCAGACGTCAAAGTACTTTCTTGTCCGCAAAGTACTTGTCTTCAATGATTGTCGATTTTACGGCTGCAAATTAGTACGTAAAATGTCATTTTTCATAGAGGTCGACGAAAAAAATATTCAAGACCATCTGGATGTCTTGTGTGTATCTACTTGCTTACGGTGAATATTGCAAATTATTGGAATCCGTAGTCGAATTTGAATTTAATTCGGAATGATCTTTACTGATTCCAGAGGAGGTAGACTGGAACATTTTGTTAGAATTGGGGAAAAATCTCCATTTTTATTTAAAAACTATAGCGAGAAACAACAATATATCGCAAAAATCGGGTTTGAGGAAGTTAAAATGCCATAAATGTCATGCATTCAAGATCAACTTAGTGCAAGAACTGAATGAAGAGAATTTTGACCTTTGAAATGCAGATAAGGGGGTTCCATCAGCTCGAATTTTATTTAGTAACGAAGCAATATTTTATTTGAATGAAACAGTCATCAGACAAAACTGCCGGTATTGGTCAGAGCAAAATACAAGCTGGATAATGGAGAACATACATAATTTCCTGAAGAAGTGAATGTATGGGCTGGAACTGTAGGAATAATTATATTTTCACCCCTGTAAATAGAAGACTCAAGATTAGTTTTACTGGTGCAGATGAAGTTGAGCGACGTTGGAACCGATATTTCAGACACATTTCTGGATTATAACCCTGTCTGAAGAAAATCTAAAACATCCCCATGATATTAGACGTGAGAGCTGGAGGCTCCTCAAAGGCATTTAAGTCGTCTAGATTGGCAGACTACTTTTCGTCGAACGGGAAACTGATAATACCATTTCCATGTTTAGCTGTGACCTAAATCTTGGAACTGCCTTAGTGGGCGACCAGTTCTTGGAAGTCAATAACGCTGCTGATATCGTTCCCATGAACAAAGTGTTCCCGAGCAGGTGGATCGATCAGCTAGATTTCAATGAATGACCGGCTTGGTCTCCAGATCTGACTCCACTAGACTTTTTCTTATGGGATTATAACAAAACCAAAGTTTACCAAACAAAATATAGGAGTTGAAACAGAGGATTCAGGTCGAAATGAGCAATACAGCCTGAAACTCTCCAAAATGTTTACTCCGAGTTTCAAGCTCGATTGGCGTACTGTCAAAAAGTCAATGGCCATCAATTTGAACATTTACTCTGATAATTTTCCTATGTTATGGCATCTTCAAGTAATGTTTTTGCAATAAAGATGTGTTTATTTGGACTTTTCACAATTTTCACATATTTTTCGAATAAAAAAAAAATTATATCCCGAGAATTATTGACCCAAATGGCTTCACACTTGTAGAACTGAATTCAGAATTTTATTGTCCATCCATGGTAAGAAAAAATGGGGGCTTGCAATTAAAAAAAAGACCGATGACGTCACTGAAAAATGTTGATTAAAAATTAAATTAATTAGACCTAACCATTTTCGCTATTCCTGAAAGGGGAGAAAATAAAACCATTATTCCAGACTTTTGACGCCCACTAGCTTTCGACAGAATTCATATTATAATGGGAATAACCTCAAATGGTACAAGAAATCATTCAATTGAACGGACTAGAAGAGATCCATGCTAAGAGTAATCCACAGGGTACCTCGTCATCAAAATTTAGAAACAGCAGACCAGTTTCGTCCTTGTTTGGAATGTTTGGATTGAGAAGTATGTAAACGGAAATGACACCTTCGTCCAATCTACTAAGTTCACCCGACTGTGCTTCCTCGAAACAATAGTCCCTTCAATTTCCTCACTACGGTGATTCACAAGTATTCGTTTTGAGAATCATGCCCAATTTTGATGACGAATCCCTATGTGGTTCACTCTGATAATCCGTTCATTTGAAAGAGTTCATAATGTTTGTTTTAGGAGTTAGGGGTAGGACCTACATTGAAATGGTTGGAAACTGCTGGACAGTGAAAAGTATGAGGTTGTTAATGGTTCAGTGTTGTATCTATTGAATGTATTATGGTGTACTCCGGGACCTCACCATGACCCTCGGTTGTTCACAATTTATATGAACCATTAGATTTCAATTTTTTCTTTTACTCAATCTTTTTAAAAAGAGATACATTTATAAAAACTGTAACATTTCATTATTTTAAATGTTTACACAGTACTAGCAGTGTACGATTGTGTAGCTAGTGTAGGAATTAGAACTAATTTCACTCTTGTAAATGATACAGTAAGGATTAGTTTTACTGGTGCAGACGACGTTCATCAACGGTCGTACCAATAATTCGGACATATTTCTGGATTATATACCTGTGTAAAGAAAACCTATGACACACCCATGAAATATAGATATTAACTCTGAAGGCACCTCGAAGCCAATTTAGTCGTCTAGAGTCTATAAAAACTCTTCTCTGAACAGGAAATCACTAATACAGAATTGATGTTAGCTGTCCTATAAAATTTGGAGCAGTACGTATTCTGCTTAGAATAGCTGTAACGCTGCAGATATCGTTCTCATGGAACTCCATTAGTTCCAGCGAAGTATCGCAAGGTAGAGGATCAGCAGTAACTACCTTGGTAGTACAGCCCTAGCTTAGGCAGAGGGAAAAAACGAACTAAGGGTTGACTGGAGGTCGAATTGGAAGAAGGTCGATTCTGGGGCAGCCGAGCGTAACCGAGCCGAGGTAATCCGTAGAATCTTCAAGGAAGTTGATTCCTTCTTAGACGTGCGAGTGTCGTCAAACCTTATTAGACGCGTGAAAAAAGTTTGATAGAAGGATAGAGATGTGCAACGTTCAAGTACATGGTATTGAAACTGTTACGAACATCAGTGATCGACGATATTTGATGTATATTTTATTTTATTACGACGGTGAAGTAAATAAACCTGTACTTATTAGCATATAATGTTATATTTAACCCAAAAGTGTACAGGTAGAATTATTATCCCCTAGACAATGATAAAAATCCTACACTATTTTTAAATAAGTCGTAAGAAGAAGAACAGAAAGTCTCTTCTTCCAGTTCATCGATTGTGAGGTATAGGCAGATCTGAAGGAGTCGCTGAGTCAACGAAATGCGTCACAATATTAAATAAATAAGTACAACTCTTATATAATTTTCCATTTGTATTTACATGAATTTGTATCAAGTATGAGCCACAATTATTCAATTTTTATTCAAGATTGAATAAATTCATAATGAAGCCTCTAGTTCAAAAACCTTTTATTGGTGAAAGTTCTTTTGTTGGAAAAACTCCACACCTTTGCGTGGGACGAGAGATAAACGGCAAATAATATTCATTATCTAAGCTGATGTCCATGTAGATTGCGGAAACAAAAAACCAATTAGCCATGGCGTAGCACGTGGTGTTAATGGGGCATGCTTCGCAGCATAATTTTCGTTCATTAAACGCGGGTTACTTGGATTACATTCCGCCGTGACGGGTTAGATTTGTAATGCGGCCATAAAATGGCTGGGCTCTTAAATTTTAATTATTCATTTCCGAAATTTGGAGCACATGCTACCCACTATTGATTGATGACGTCTGACGTATATAAAGTTCGAGCGTGGATTTCCTACTGGAGTTCGCTGATGGAACTGTCATTAAAGTGAAGGTAATGGCGTAGATGGATATATTGAAGTTTGATGAAGAGTAGGTAGTAAAATGACTGGATGGGAAATTTCAGTTTTGTCATAAATCTTGGTATGTGATGGAAGAATAAGGTGAACTGCGGCTTATTGCTAATAACTATAATAATAATATACAATATACAATACAAAAACTATAAGATATACGGTGAAATATTCGTCAGTTTTAACCATCAGAGTTCGGATCTGGACTACCCTAATAACACACTTTGTTCCCGGAACGTCCCATTCATGTTCCATACGTGTCGCACTGTCCCGGCCTCATATGGAATATCCCCGGAACGTCCCACTCGGAATGTTCCCGGAACGTCCCAATTGGAATGTTCCCGGAACGTCCCACTTTTGGAATGTTCCGCTTAGAATGTTCCCGGAACATATTATTTTGACACATATTGGATATAGAAGGCCAAAGAAGGAGAATAAAGATATTGTTTTATTCATCTGGTTTGGAAGATGACATCTCCAATAAAAAGAAGAAGAACAAAAGATTGCATTCCCTTCCACCACCCCCTCAAATGAATTTATATACCCTCTTGAGTGAAGAAGAGATTTGCATTGGTAATTACATTAATTTTAGTTTACTGGGTATTATTTGATTTTAAGATCAGAAAATAAAATAGTAAGGGTTCGAAACTAAATGCAATTTATTGCGTTTATGTATGCAAAAGCAACTACAGTATTTTTATTTTCAGATAATACTACAATGAGTCCTAGCACTCCTAGCGCATCTCTGGTTGACAGGCCGGTCTTGGGAAGTAAGTATATTTAGGGATTTTTTTAAATTAAAACAAACAATTTTATTGAAGCAAATGCCTGATAAAATTATTCGTCAATAATTGATCCCCTGGTTTTAAACCCACAATTAGTATGAATATTATATGTTATGGAGATAATGTAAATTGCAAAATTTGTTTTAGGTCTGGAAAATACTCCCTAACGAACTTTAAGTTTTAGGAGTTCTCCGGGTCCTTCGTCAGTACAAGCTTATAGTGCCCCAGACACTCCCTCGATAGCAAGATCTTCAAACACGACCATAAGGGAACGTAAGTATTTTAAGGTTACCTTATGTAAATCTAACCTAGGATTGGAAATGTATGGAAGGAACTGTCGGTTCTATTATTATTGTACATGAAAAGGTCAATATAGACTAGAGCTAGACCAATTTATAAGGTTATAAGGCAAAAGTTTTAGTTTTCCCTGGTTGTGAAGTTCACATATCAATTAGAAATTTATATAATATAATTGGATTGCTATTTCCTAATAAATTAATAAGCTGTTCAGTTTTCTTTGTTGAGATAGTAATGCTTCTTGTATTTACTCTGGAAATTTCTTCCATTAAGATAATATTTGTATTTCAGGTTCTACTACGGCATGCAGTAATCTGTGCGGTGTTTGCTGCAGAAAAAATCAGGATAGCAAATCAATTTACGTAATGATATAATGATATAATGAACTGGTGGAACTTAATGGAAAAGTCGATTACCTATTGAAGAGCCATGTGAGCAGGGGAGAACCAGTTGAGGAAATAGGCATTTTGGCAAAGGCCAATATAGGGTTCCCTATTGGAAACAAAATAATTCTAGATGAATTTAATGTATTTTTAGAAGAACAGGGAAATTACTCTGGCATGGTAATTTTCATGATTTTTTTCAATTGTTTTCTATAGTTGTTCAGTTATAGTCAAATCTAATATAACATCATTCGAATTGCAGAAATTGTTAAATATGTCAACAACTCTATTTTTGCTAGTTTTCATGAGACACCCTGTGACATATCATCGATCCTTTTTTTATAGGTAAAATATTTCTCCAAAATTAGAGGAAACAACTTGACAGAATTTGTAAAAAGATGCTTGGCTCCGATAATACGGCATGATTTAGCCATGCAGTTCACGTATTTAGGCAGAGGTGGCAAATATAACTTTGGAGCTTCGAACTTGTCGAAAGCAATTGTTGGTAAGTTTGGTTTAATTTCGAATTCAATTATATATAACTATACGATGAATATCAATGGTACAACTATAAGAAAGCATACTACTTCTGACATGCCTCTAGCTCGATGGTACCTCGCTGTTTATTAATAAATATGTATATATATTCTTTTGAACTTAGAGCATTATATTCTGTTCATTTAACAAGAAAGCTTGAAGAAAAATACAACTGTGTTAGCAGAGGTTAGTGGAACAAGGTACCATAGAATTCGATGTACGATACTAGAGCTTATGGAAAAAACCTCAGCAAAAAAACCCTATCTCCCTGTTAGTGTAAACTAATAAATTACTCTCCTTTTAGATGCATCAGAGAAAACAAGCTTAACAACAAATAAGAAAGAAACAGAAATGTCTATTGGAGCGTGGTTGAGGAGAGCTCCAGAAAGGAAGAGGAGATCCAGCGTTGTATGATTCTGGAGGCTGTATTAAAAATATTTTGGATTTATGCTGATATTGTATAAATTGATTGTTTTTTTTTTAATTATACTTTGTTTCGTTTCAGTTTATGGCTCTATTAAAAATATATTTATGTATATGCATTGTTTTATTACGGATTATTATACTTATAAAGTTCTGCCAACCACCCCCAACCTACCCAAAACAATCACCACCCCGCAATCCAATCCAAAGCCCCCTCCCCGACCTACAAAAAACCAGCCCCCTCCCCCGACCTACAAAAAGCCAGCCCCCCTCCCCCTCTTAATGTCCCCGGGCTATTCCAAGAATGTCCATAGGTGGCTAAAACGTATTCCGTCAAAATGTTCCCGGAACATAATCGGAACGCTCTTGCGAACTGCCACGGGGATGCCCCTGGAATATTCCGCGAACATCCACGGATGTTCCGGGAATGCCCCGATGGGACATTCCCGGAATGTCCAATTTGCCCATAACGGCTTTACCGGGAATGTTCCCGGGGTGTCCCGGAATGTTTTGCGACATTCCCGGAACATATCTTTTGTCGCAAATGGACATTCCGGGAACATTTTGGGAATACACTTGTGCTATTAGGGTAGCCACCTCATCGCTCAGTGTTCTCCCAATGAGGAAAGTGTCATGTAGGGTAGATACGTACTGTTTCATGGTTGTTACCAATGACCAGCGTAACTTAGGCACTAAAAAACTGACAAACGAAGGAGCTGTAGGAAATAACCCCTATTGTTGCGAACTAATCGAAAGAAAAATCGCACGAGCTGCACCTAGGGAAATCATTACGATCCCCAACCCTCTGTGATGCGGAATCCTTGAGCGATGTTCAGTGACATTCATTCTTTTGCTGCAAGATGGAGTCAGGGGCTGCAATGCAGACTACCTCTATGCCCTAATAGCACACATTGTTCCCGGAACGTCCCATTCGTGTCCCGTATATGTCCCAATGTCCCGGTCTTCTAAGGAATATCCCCGGAGCGTTCCACTTGTGACGTTCCTGGAAGGTCCCACTTGGAATGTTCCCGGAACGTTCCACTTGGGATGTTCCCGGAAGGTCCCGCTTGGAATGTTCCCGGAACATATAATTTTGACACAGATGGTTATATTTGTTGTTTGAAAATCCGAGATCATATATTATAGGGACACTTAAAATATTCAAACTGGGAAAATCTTGGATTTAAGTTTTGCTTAAATTAATTTATTTGGTAATTTTACACATTACGACTTTCGTTGCCGTCAATTATGATTATATTTTTTAGTCAGTTTAAAATATATTAAATAAATAATGCTATATTATTAGATGTACGAGAGTATTTAAGTTAATGTAAAACACAGAAATGTCCCCACTTAGTAAGAAACTTTAACGAAATATTAGAATTATTTATCGTTCTCTATCCTTATGGAACAAAAGAATTGAATTGAATTTCACAAAATTGATTGGATGGCTAAAACTAACCTCTCTTAAGGCCGTTAAGGGCTAGGCGTAGAGGAAGAAATATGCATTGGGCGGCACACAGTATAATTAATGAGTTTATGTTTTAAGCTAAGGTTAGGTTAGTTTAAACAAATATTTAGTAAATGGTGGATGGTTTACGTTGTGTTGTGAAATTGAATTTGAACTTTGAAGGTGTTCTTTTGAAAATTGAGGGAGAAATAGACTGAAACAAGATATGCCTGTAGTTGGCCTCCTGTAGATGAAAACCTTGTGACAAAAAAGATGAAGAAGATTCTGAAGGAATTTGGTAATATTCCAAACTAAGGTGCATTGAAGCACACTATCATAATAGTGACACTTATTCACATTCTTAAAACCTATCAAAATTGGATGAGGAAAGATTACAAGAGGAATCAAGCACCAAAAATATAGAGAGAAAAAATATTTAACATAGGGGTAGAATGTCTACCCCCAGTACCATAACGTTGGGGTTGAAATTGAGATATTGGGAATAATATCTGCAAATGCTTTATGCTGTTTCAAATTAAAAAGAGTGTAGTAGTTTTTAGGTAGAATTTAAATCATAATTAGAATTTTTTAAAAGATAACCAGTTTAATATCCAAGCAGAAGGAAACTGAATTATATCGGATCATGGTTGAGGAGAGAGTGCCAGAGAGAGAATCATCATTTGATTTTGTAACTGTGCCATATGCTATACATATTTGAGTAAGGAATATATATTCTAATATATTCATTGTTTTCTTTTAAAATTATAATTGTCCAACGTTAAAAATATTTTTTGGTATGCTATAACTATCAGTATATGTTTAACGATTTGCAATACTTACGTGAATGAAAGGTGCATATAAAAAAATTGGTTCAAGCCCTGTGGACAGGAGCTTTCTGGCGCTCTTGTTCAAACAGACAAAATATATCTCCGAAAGTATTGGTTTCTCAGAGTTGATAATGATATCAATGTATTTTTATGATAGAACTGCATTATAAAGGAAATTCAATTCAAACAATGGTTTATTTATCAAGATTAAATGAGCAATCTCAGAATGAGAACTGCACCATGGAAGAAATAAAATTAAAATAGCTGAAATGAATTTGACTCTCTTATAGAACAGGTTGATATATACGAGTATGAACACATGAACACAGATCATATAATAAATCATAGATAGAATAATTATAGCAATCTGTGAAAACATAGAAGTACGATTCATTATTGAAATTTCGAAAAATCATATCTCCGAAAGTATTAGCTTGTTGTAGTTTAAATGATATCAATGGATTTTTATGGTGAAACTGCATTTTAAAAAAACTTTATTTTGAAATTTGTAGGTTAAAAACAATTTTTTTTTCGCTACTCCGAAACCATCTGGCCTATTTTGCCCAATAGCGAGATTAACCGAGATATTTATCTTCCTAACCTACTCTGAATATTTCAACTGCCTAGCTCATTCCGTTCGAGAGTAATTGTAGAAACAAAATTTAAAAATTTTCTACATTTTTTTTTCGACAATTTACGGTAACCCGATCAATACAAAACTTCACATGCGTCTAAAGGTCATGATTCTACAATTTGATGCTGAATTTCGGATGGATCGAGTGATCGATTCCCGAAATATTCATAAAAAATGTTTTTACTAAAAACGGCCTTAACTCCGAAACCGCTCGATGGATTTCACCCGTTAACGAACTCGTTCGAGATATTTACAGTCTAAACATACCATGCAAATTGCAATCCTCTAACTCCTTTCGTTCGAGAGTTATCGTGTTAAGGGACGGTCGGCCGGCCGGCCGGACTGAATCGATTTCAACACCGGATTCTTGATCAGTGAGTCGAACCAAATCGTTTAATACCATTTTCAGCCAAAAATTCTAAAATTACAGACATTTGGGCAAATTGATAAGCGCTCTGTTCCGAGGAACAAGAGCGCCAAAAATCAAGGGAATTAGTCATATATGGAAATATATATCTAATTGATTTCATGTTTAATGGATATCTGTGTCAACTGACACTAAATAATGATCGGGAAACACTAAGCGCCAAGAGATTTGTTCTTTTCTGAAAAAGAAAATTCCGCTATATAGATTTTCACTAAACTATACTGTTCCGTTCCACACGTGTCCTGATTTTTTTTACGAATTTTTGTGAGAGAAGTTGTATTGAACATATATTTTTCATAAGAAATCATTGAAAGATATAGCGAACAGCAGTTGTATGCAGTCAAGGTTCATTTTATACAATTGTTTGGTTCGAAAACTCCTCATTTCTTCATAACACAATTGGTCATTAATACAGGGACAGGAAAGATGTAAGTATATACTTGATACTGAAGAAATGGTATTGTGTAGGTCTGTAGGTTAATTTAAAAACAGAAAATTGTCATCACCAAGTTCTTAACAGTCCTTTTATTTTGCAAAGAAAACTGATATAATACCTTGTTACTTTATGTTTAAAATTGAGCATCCCCCCAATTTCAAGCTCCATAGTAGTCCTGAATTCAACCTACATATTGGTACTTCTACAAGTAAACAAGTCTGCACACTATCTTTCCGCTCTATATTCTTGAATTTAGCGCCTTCAACTGTTTAATCTCGAATAAGTATGCATTTCTCAAGAAACCTGGGCCGAGGTGAATTTTAATTCAACCCCCGGTCAACTACGAAAATGGACTTGTGATTTTGATTGTTTACGAATAACTTTCTTTGTCTTCTCTCTAGCGTTTATACAAGTTTTACTTTGATTCTCTCTACAGCTCATTAGATCATCTCATGATTTTGTTAATCTAGTGCAATCAGTGTCCTGAAAACACAGGCAATTTACAGCTCCCAATGTTAATTTCATTGTTCTCAAAATTGGCAATACGTGAATTGTAATTCAGAAGTGCACGTGTTCCGAGTGAAATGCTTATGGCTGAAATCGGTCTTTCATTCATCCCCATGTGTCTGAATTAATTCTAATATCTCATAATTATTTCTCTTAATTGGATTTTGTGCATACAACATGATTTTCTATATAACGATGGAATTATTGATCTTTTCAAAATATATCAACTCGTATTAAATAGCATCAGCTGTAAAATTAAGTCAACTCTTTTATTGTCTAGATATAATAGTCAATGGTTTGTTCGATATGAAGGATCACTAAGCCTGCTCTTTTCATAAGCTTTTATATGAGTTTTAACTAGTTCGTTTTCACGACCGGTTACACTCGACCTTCGCCATTTTAGTTTTTCTCACAAGTTCGATCATCTCATTACCGTTACTAAGCTCATATTTTTCGTTTTGATAATTATCTCAGTATTTACATTGTCCTCATTTATTTGAATATACTAGAATGTAATTCTGAAAATTATTGTTAACGTTCAGATTCAGTTTCATCTCTTATCAGTTTAATACTTGTATAAAATGGCGACGTGCACTCAACAGATTCAAGCCTTTGTATGTAATGGCTTTTCTGAAATGAAATAATAAACTTTAATTTCAAGTTTAACTCTCATTTTTAGTTTCATGAAAGCTGATTGTTGGTGCACCGCGCTAGTCTACTCTCCATACATACATGCATATATTTTTTTTTCTTTAGTACTCTCAAGCAATTAAGTTTTCAATTAGATTATCATTGTAATACTTCTGTTTTTCTGGTGGTATCGCCCTTCTCATATTTTAATAATTGTTCGTTGCTCACCATCACTGTAAACGTTGTGTTTTTTTTGGTGATTACCTCCTCACCATTTGAACTTGTATGTATGCTCATGCCTATCATTTTTGGCGCTCTCTTTCCTCGGAACAGAGTTCTTATCAATTTGCCCAAATGTCTGTAACTTTCGAATTTCTGCTGAATCGGCTGGTCTTGAACGATTTGGTTTGACTTACTGATCAAGAATCCGTGGTCGAAATCGATTCTGTCCGGCCGGCCGGCCGTTAACACGATAACTCTTGAACGGAATGAGATAGATAGTTGAAATATTCAGAGTAGGTTTGAGGGATAAATATCTCGGCTAAGTTCGTCACTGGGCAAAATCAGTCTAATAGTTTCGGAGTAACGAAAACAAATTTTTTTTCACGTTACAACTTTTGAATTCGATTTTTTTAAGATGCAGTTTCATCATAAGAATCCATTGTTATCATCCTCAACAAGCTAATAGGCACTTTCGGAGTTTCAAAGTTTCAATAATACATCGTAAGTTCTATGCATTCACAGAATGTGAACACAGAATCTGTCTGTGATCACGATTCATAAATATAATATTTTGTTTTCCATGCAAAAGTGGAGATTCATTAGAAATATGCCCTTTAATTCAGGGATTATTACAATTAAATGCTCGATTAAATGCTTTAATTCAATTATTAGGTACTCTGTACAATTTTAATCGAAGCATGCCCCGCACTTGTATTCCTGAATTTGAACAACTTCGTTGCGAAAACGTGGAAATAAGTTATCTTTTCTCGACGGAGGTCAGTCTCCAGGGTATAATCGAGAGCTATTACAATCACGAAGAATGAATGTTATCCCTTTTATCGAAACGAATTCCCTTCGACCTACATTCACTTCCACAATTGCACCAAAATGTATATTCACCCCGGTATATCTTCCAGTGGCTAAACGAACGGGGACAAGTAGGGATCATTAGGATCTGTAGTCCTGGAGAACTTGGTCTACGTGTTTGTCTCCCAGGATACGTATTCTAATGGGTCCTGATTAGGAGTTTAGATCTACCTCCCTGCATGTTAATTCTACCACAATTTGTTGAAACCAATCATTCAGGACAGCGATTGTTCTATTGTGTTGACACTCGCCCATGTCTTGACGGTCAAATTGGCATAGTTGGAGCATAATACGAAATTGTCGAAAGGGTCTATATTTTACAAAATATTGATTATATCTGGGATATTATATTAATCATTGAATGCTGCAGTGAATATGATCGTGCAGTACGATAAAACTGACATATGCATTTATAAGAGCAAGCACAGTTTTTCCAAAACTAGACACTCATCGAAAAACAAGTGTGCAGAATCCTGTAAATATATGGATGTACCGAGAATACCTGTAAACTACGACAGGCTCGTTTGAAAGAACAATTCTTCTGTTGAACAACGATGGTAGCAAAAAAGAGGTCTGGCCTCTTTTTGAATATTACTTGGATTCCCGGTTATTATTATTATTATTTTTTAATCCGCTCGAGAGGATAAAACCTTTTATAAGTCCGCCCTGAGAGGGTCCGCTTCACTCAGGAGTGTGCGACTCCAGTTGTTAATTGATTACTCACTAAAAAACCTCTCACACGTTTCTTGGAGTAGTTCTTCGTCCTGCCCTTACAGCGTCCATTAACAAAAGAGATGAGCTGCAAGCGACCTTCACAGCTGATGGGACCTGATGACTCGAAGTGATCCGAGCTACACTGATTTCTGCATTCTGTGTGCCAATTCGTCGGCCAGGCATCTACAGGCTGGAATCATCCGCAACTCTGCCACGTAGTTCGCTCTCATTCCGTACCTATGATTAGTAATACCATCCTAACTTCATGCCTTGGGTACAGGATCCCCAGTGCAAACATTAAAACTTTATTGTATTTTACCTCTTCTGTTCTTCTTTCATCACCACATTATTTTCATCGGGGGAGTAAAATTCGACGACAAACAATTATTTGAGTTCTTTGTCCAGCAGGACTATGTATATCTGCCTTTATGGCGTGGATCTGCCGAGTTGTTGGAATCGCATAGTTCCAGTGGATGCGAGCTCTGACATTTTCAACAACTGCTTCAATCTCCAGAGGCACATATGGTAGCACTGGATCGTTGTCTATATCATAAACCTCTCTTATATAAAAGTAGAGAATTTGGAGTGCCACATGATGTTATATTCTGGGCTGTTGTATCAATTTTTCTCCCAAACACTCAAAGTGTTTAGGTGGACAACACGAAGTATTCTCCAGGTGGACGAGATGACAATTTCCCCGGATCTAACTTCCTACTCCAGAAACGAATTCTCTACTTGGATATTAATCTCCAGATGGGTAATTACATAGCCACTGTTTTCAACGCCAAGCCAAATCCACAGAAATGTATAATCAACTGGAACTTCACCCACCCAATCGGGACCAACAAAATAATTCAGTTAATTTGCTCGCTTGACTTGGATACTTGGTTCGAATCTGTCACTGAAACGCAGAGCTGTGCTGAGCACTGAAGGAAAGTGCTTCGAGCCCTAAGCACTCAATAAAAATGATCCCGAGCCTCGAGCACAAAGCACCGCATTTTCACAAAAGGCTAGCGATTACTAAGCACTTTATAAAATTAATTCGGTTTTTCGAGCACTAAGCACTAAGCACTTTTAGATGGAAATGAGGATATTCTCTGCGAATTATTGTATGAAATTGTATTCAATTGGAGAAACATGTAAACAAGCAAACTTGCATTGCTCATATATGCATCATTGAAGGATAAGAAATAGAGTGCAGTGGAACAAATTTCTATAAACTAACAATCTCAAAATTCTATTCTCACATATATTGAAAAGGTCTTTATTATTTAAGGAAATGGAAATATGAATTCCATAAGCGTCCTAGTTTTTTTCTGCACGTGTAAAATGTATTTCCCTATTAAAAAATGGGACAAAACCCGATATGACAACATATATGACAACAACATAGTATTATATTATGAAACTTAGGCCGAGTATTTTCTTTCCCTTTATGATAAAAAAAAATCACTGTCTTGAATGCAGTGGTCTTTGGGGCATTTTTTCATTAATAAATAATTGAATTCGAATTGATAAACATGAAGTTGTTTTCATTTCTCAAAATGTCAAAAATTTAATCCGCGGAAATCGGATAGCATTATTTTCTATTGTGATTCTATTACTAAGCAATTTAGCATTTTAAATAAGATATAAATTTAAATGCATATATCGAAAAAATCTGGTACTCATTAACTCCTCCAACCGCAGCGCGTCAGCGTCTATTCGTCTTACGACAAGATTGCGAAAAGGCTTAGTGCTTAGTAATCCTCGGAAGTGCTCGGGAGTACGTAAGGGATTACTAAGCCCTAAGCCTTTTCATGAAGTGCTTGAATTACTAAGCACTAAGCACTGGTTTTAAAAAGTGCTCGGGAGCACAGTACTCGGGAGCATAAAAAGGCTTCAAGCACATTCACAAGCACTAAGCACAATGCTTCGGCTCAGCTCTGCTGAAACGATATATAATTTCCCCAAGAATATCAAGGCACTAATTTTGGTTTCAACCGATACAGAATCGATGAGATTGAAGCTTATCAACAAGTCGTAGAATACCGACATAAAGACGTATGTGGAATTTTGTCAGGATCGTGTCAATAGAAAATTCCATAAAAATAATTAAAAAATTGGTTAAAGCACTGACGTGAAGTCAGAAGCTTTTGCGTTCTATTGTCCATTCTTCTGTATTGGACACCCTTAATCAAATTTACCATGGTGAATTATGTTGTCCATTCTCCTGTATTGGACGCTCTTTATTCGAATTTACCATGGTAAATTCGATTAAGGGTGTCCAATACAGAAGAATGGACAATAGAACATACGCGCAAAAGCTTCTGACTTCACGTCAGTGCTTGAACCAATTTTTTTTTGTGATTTTTTTGAAATTTTTTAGGGGCACGGTTCTTAAATTTTTTTTTTCCTCATTTTTTTCAAATTTTCTAGTGTTACGGTTCTTACAAAATTTTAAACACGTCTTTATGTTGATTTTCTACTACTAGTTACCTAGCTTCAATTCGATCGAATATTTATTTTTTGAGATATCAAGGAAATAATATTCCAGGTCGGTATAACTCGGAAACCGTTATGCCCAAAAACGAACTCAACTCTCCCTTTCGGGTACGCAATCTACCCTAAAAATTGCAAGTCCCTATCTCCTTTCGTTAGAAAGTTATCGAGGCAACGGTCACCCATCTACTGAACTCACACAAGGCTGCTCGATATTCCAACAATATTTAACCGATCGTGTTAAAACTTGAAACTTGGCTGTAGAGTTAGGTATGAAGGCTCTTGCAAAATTTCAGCAATTTCAAACGAATAGTTACTGATATATCGAATTTTTTTTTTCAATTTTCAATGTGTTTTTAAAAATTTTCTACAAACTTTTCAACAAAAATTTCGTGAGGATAGTATCCTCACGAAATTTTGCAAGAATTTTTGTGTTGGCATTCTACAACTAATAACCATGTTTGAATTCAATAGGTTTAGTATTTTTCGAGTTAATGAGGAACAAAAAACAACCAAATTTCAGATGGCTATAACTCTAAAACCGTTTGGCCGATTATGCTCATAAACAAACTGAAATGTCGCGTTCTGATGCACATCCTAACCTGAAAACTTCAAGCCGCTATCTCTTACCTTCGCGTTGGCATTCTACAACTAATAACCATGTTTGAATTCAATCGGTTCAGTATTTTTTGAGTTAATGAGGAACAAAAAACCACCAAATTTCGGAAAATTTCAGATGGATATAACTCTAAAACCGTTTGGCCGATTATACGCATAAACAATCTGAAATGTCGCGTTCTGGTGCACATCCTAACCTGAAAATTTCAAGCCGCTATCTCATTCCGTTCTCAAGTTATCGTGACACCCTTAAAATTTCAAGTCGCTAGCTCTTTTCGTTCTCAAGTTATCGTGGCAACGATAACCTCGAATTCTTCATTGGGGAGTCGAACTAAATCGTTTGAGACCATTTTCGTCAAAAAATTCGAAAGTTACGGACATTTGACATATTATGTATCTCAGGATAACTTTCGAACGGAAAGAGATAGCACCTTTCAATTTGCAGGGTAGGTTGCTCATCCGAATGCGACATCTAAGTTTCTTAACTCTTATTGGCTCCAGAATCACTATGAAATTTTAACCCAAGTGGAACACAATTTTTTTTCTCTCTTAAATTACATATAATTGTGGAATCATTCCACTATGTTCGTATAAAAATCATATCAAATCTACAAAATAAAAGTTGAAACCATGATTTTTTACAAAAAGTGGTGGTATACCATTTGTACCACCGCTCCAGCTGTAATAAAAAGTTAATATCTTGATCAAGTGATGTAACACGGAAAAATGAATCTAATTTGAGTTTTAAAACAGGGGTTTTCCTTTCCTACACAAAGATGAATGTCGCACTGGAACACTGCGGTACGCACTGGATGTGCCTTTTGTGATACATAGAGCAGAACTCCTTCTCGAAGTTCGTTCGGGCTGATGCATCGATGCGGTCAATCGAAACTCTTTCGGAACATAAGGTTTAAATTTTTATCTCCAATGGAGGTATATTTGTGCTTGTCCTCCTAGAGGAAGACTTAAGCTGAAGATGCTTAAGATGAAGCCGTAAGCCCAGCTACAATTTCCCTTATAAATGCTTATGAAGTCATTTTGGATAAGTTCAATTGCTTGGCGAGACATTAAGAATTTAGAACACGAGGAAATAAAATAATATGTGATGCCACCATTTGTTGCCTGCCATTATCCTAAAAAACCATCACATAATTTGATTAGGATGATATTGTCATGGGAAATATTATACCTAGCAGTGGAGCGGTGGTCCAAAAAAAAGACCACCAAATCTAAGTCATTATTACAAACTTCTCAGTGGATTAACAAACAAAGAATGTATTGTACTCGTCAACAATATTGTTACTAACAATTCATCAATATTTATTGGACAAAAAGTTGAATTATTCTACTGATAATTGTGATTCGATGTAAACAATGAACCTAAACTTCAACCAGCAGTTTAGAAGATTGAGTGTCTATATAGGAACATCACTACATCACGTATAGCAATCAAAGAGAGCATTGGCGGTATTGAACGACAAAATGAACCACCATGCCAGCTGAGAGAATTGTTAATGCATGTGGTCCAAATCGTGGAGCACCGCCTCGATTGGTCGATATTTATAGGTGGTTCAAATCATCTACCACCTAACCAATAAAAGTTCATAGGCTTAATTGGTCAAACAGATTTGGAGGTATACCTATCTGCAATTATGTAGTTATTTCTTCAATAAATAAAAAAAATACGAATTCGATCCAACTCAAACATTGCGATATTTCGTGGGGATCTTATCATTAGAAAATTTAAAAAATTCTATATCTCAGAGAAAGTATGCGTCTGATATTGCTGAAATTTCGCGTGAACTTTCAAAACCTAACTTCGCAGCCAATTTTCAAATTTTAACACAATCGGATCTATAATGTTAGAGATCTGAGCAGCCTTGGATGAGTTCAGTAGCTGGATGGGTGACAGTTGCCTTGATAATTTTCGAACGGAAAGAGATAGCGACTTGCCATTTTTTGGGTAGGTTGTTGTGTTGAATGGACAGTTAAGATCGTTAATGGGTATAATCGGCCAAACTGTTTCGGATATACCCATCTTAAATGTTGTTGTTATTTCCTCAATAACTCAAAATATACAAATCCAATCCAATTGAAATTAGCAATTACTTGTAGAATACCAACGTGCTAATATTCGCGAAATATTGTATCACTAGAATATCATATCAATAGAAAAAAATTGGTTCAAGCACTGACGTGAAGTCAGAAGCTTTTGCGCGTATGTTCTATTATCCATTCTTCTGTATTGGACACCCTTAATCGAATTTACCATGGTAAATTATGTTGTCCATTCTCCTGTATTGGACACTCTTAATTAGAATTTACCATGGTAAATTCGATTGTCCGTCGTATTGGGATGCGCCACCTACCCTGAAAATATCAAGTCGCTAGCTCTTTTCCTTCTCAAGTTATCGTGGCAACGACAAGACGGCCGGCCGGACAGAATCAAATTTGACCTGGAATTCTTCATTGGGGAGTCGAACTAAATCATTTGAGAACATTTTCGTAAAAAAATTCGAAAGTTACAGACATTTGGGCAAAATGATAACGCGATGTTCCCCGGAACATACGCGCAAAAAGTTAAATTTTTCTCTATCAAAAATTTTATATTTCAGAAACTATACGTCAAAATCCTTTGAAATTCCGCATATACTTTCGAGCCTCCATTTTATAATCGAGTACCGAATTTCAGCCCGATCGACTTGGTATGAGGCTTAGATAGTCAATGTAACATGCACGTAAAAGATCCTGACTTGACGTCAGTGCATTTAAAAAAAGAAAATTTATTATAACGGTGTCGTGAAGCTTATTATAGCCCTTCAGAGCTGGGACCGATATTATATTTTGTTATATTGCCCTACTTATTCAATCTTAAGGACACACACAAGTCCCGAACAATATACAAATAATTCAGAGTTACTTGCACTTTTGCGAACTCAATGTCAATTTTGACTCGCCTTTAATACGATTAATTAATTGTTCGAGAAAATATTTAATAAAATACCGAACCTTGCATCGAAAGTTGCAATCGTGGTGAGACGGTGCCCTTGTAAATAATAGACACAAGATCAATGTTATTGATGGAGACGTTGAACGATGTTCGTACCCATCATTCAGACGTATTTCTGGATTATATCCCTGTCTGAATAAAATCTGAAACATCCCCATGACATTGAATAATAACTCTGGAGGCTCCTCGAAGCTCATTAAGCCATCTAGAGTCGCAAAATAGGTTTCTCTGCACAGGAAATCACTAACACTTTATTGATGAAGGATGTCTCGTAGGATCTACCAATCAGCTTTTACCACTTCCTTGGTAGTACAGCCCTAGCTCAGGAAGGGGGGTATGAGGAACGTACTCAAGGTTGACTGGAGATCGAATTGGTGGAAGGTAGAATGGGTGCAGCCGAGCGCGATCGACGTTAGAATCGTTAAGGAAGTTGATTCCTTCTTAGACGTCTAGACTTGCAAGTGTCGTAAAATCTTATTAGAAGGATGAAACAAGACTGTTTGATGGTAGAGACGAGCAGCGTACAAGTATATAAATAGTATCGAGACTATAGAGAGGAGAATACTGCGGAGAAGTATATTAAAATGGAAAAGTTTAACGGTTAATTCCGCAAAGGGAGCAGATAGTGATATAGGAACCTGAGTAATCGACGATATTTGATGCAGATTTTAAAAAAAGTTAAAGATTGTATAGTTATGTAAATAAACCTGTACATATTAGCATACAGTATTCTATTTAATCCAAAAGTGTAAATGAAGAATCATTATCCCCTAGGCAACGATATAAATCCTACATATTCTTCTCGCAGCATACGGTTTCAAATTTGTTCTGATTCAGAAATTCGAACCTTCTCCCAACTCCTCAACAATAATTTGTTTCAACCAGTATTTCAGGAGAGCAATTATTCTATTTCAGCCGTCTCTGTCTGGAGAGTCTATTATACCGATCCTGATGGAGGTATTGTTCTTACTCCCGGCGTTGGATCGTTGCCTGGAGATGCTGCCAGAATTGACACAATGGCACAAATTCAGCGGTTACCGAAGCGCTCAAGGTCCACGTAAAATTGTTATTTTCGGAGTTTGGTAACTGCTGCTTAGATATTCTGGAGGCATGAGATACAAAAGGTACTCTTTTTAACGCCGTGCAGAATAAAAATGCTGCGAAGTTCACACAAAAGTTTCATATTTCTCTTTGCACAACTTCTGTCTTTTCGTACAGACATGTCCTGATTTATTTTCAAGTTCCTACTATCTCTTTCTTGATAATACGCGAACATAATATGATTACACATTCCCAATTTACATTATCTGTTGACAATTTTTTGAGCTTTTCGTGTCTCAATCCTGAATTGTTAACCTTTAGTTAGAGATATTTTCGAAGCAATGAAGGAAAGATGGAATCATTCTGGAAGAAAGAATAAAGATGGAGTTTTCTAGTGGTTTCGATTTTTTTCACGCTAAAAAGCGCCAATTGGTCAGAATATCTGAGAGGTTCGAATTTTGGCCGAAAATGGTCTCGAACGATTTGGTTTGAACCACTGATGAAGAGTACGGGGTCAAACGAATTTCAGTCTGACCAGCACGTCGTCTGTAGGCACGGCACGATCACTTTTGAACGAAATAATTTTGAGAGCCGAAATTTGCGACTAGGTTTGGTGTGCAATTGCAGCTTGAATGTGCAATATCCACCAAGTGGTTTCTGAGCTGAAATCTTGTTTTCCCAACAATTTGAAAAATACTCATCTGACCAAATTGAATATGGGTAGTTAGTTGAAAAACTCCTGCAAAATTTGGTGGCAATCATATACGTATGTATGTATCTGAATAGCACCGAAAAAATGTAAGGGGTGATTCTGTGATGAAAACATTAAGGTGAGTATTTGGTATAAAATTTTTTGAAAAACTTCCCTCCGGAAAAGTTACATCCATCCAAATATTAGCAAAAAAAAATATTTCTCTTTTTTTTCTCTCCATATTGAAAGTCTTCAAGAAAGGAAAGAGAATGGGTAAAGAAGAACATAAAGCAAAACTTGTAAAATATACGAACTATAAAAAAATAAATTATGTTAGGGAAATTCCACCTAGGTGCTTTTTGAAAATGCATTGCATTTGATTCTCGTAAATGCTCAAGTTTTCAAAAGAACTTGTGCACATAAAGAAGTTAGTAAATTAATTTGGCTTTTCAGCCATGGTTTTGTAAAAGGAAAATTTTTATACAAAAGATATTTGCAAGAAAAAATATCTTAAGGGTTGACTATTTCAACCCCTAAGCATACTTCAGGGATGAAAACATTTCAAAATGTGTAGTTTAATTGACGAATAATATTTACCAAGTTTCGCGTCTTTAGCTTAATATACAGGGAAAATAAAAAAAAGATAAACAATTTTTTTTTGTTAATCTTCTGAGGCGTGTAACTTTCCCGGAGAGAAGTTTTTCAAAGAATATTGTACCAAATACTCACCCTTATTTTCATAGAATCAACCCTTACATTTTTTCGGTGTTATTCAGATGCATATGACTAGAAAATTTTGAAAAAATCATGAAAAAAAACTGCCAAAAAGCACTATCGTGAAATCAGGGGATTTTGCGTGAATCTTCTTTGGTCTATTCACGGCCTCACTAAATACAATTAGACTAGAAGGATTGTGAGGAATTTCAGTGAAATCTGACAGATAGTTTCTGCAATATAAAAGACAAATTTTTTAAAGTTTTATAAAGAAAAAGCTTTTTTTTCTAGTAATACGATCCTCACGAACTTTTGCAAAAACTTTCGCGTCGGCATTCTACATGTAATTAGGCACCAAGTTCCAATTCGATTGGATCTGCAGTTTTTGAGATATTGGGAAATAACATCAAAATTTCAGATGGGTATATCGATATATATATATATATTCTTTTGACTGAGAGTTTTATATGTGTTGGCAGAGGTTGGTGTAACGGGGTACCATACAATTCTGAGTATGATACAAGAGCTTAGGGAAAAACCTCAGCAAAAAACCCTGTCTCCCCGTGAGTGTTGTGATTTGTAACTATTGTTCACAAAATTTGCTGAAATTTAGAAATATTGATAGGCATTTATTTCTTCAATATGGACTCCTTCGTCAAAAAACGGAGAGGTTTCTCCAAGGTACCCGAAACTCAACCTGAAAAATGAAAAGACAAGAGGAGAAGAACGAACAAACTAAAAATAATACATAACCTTTCAAAAGTCTCCTCTCACAAATATACTCTTCTGTTGGCGCATGGGATCTCTTGGAGAAGAATCGTCTCCGCTAGTTCTCAAAGATATTGATCTTAGAAATCCCTTCAATATTTGAATTCAAAAAGGAAATTGTTACTCGTAAGGCCAGGAGGGTCTCTTTCAAAACCAGATCTGGCCAGTCCAAGTGATGAATATTCAGAACTTCAGATGTTCGAAGACCGCTACAGGGCCCATAGGGCTATCATCTCCCATAGATGCATGTTTTCACTTTGTATTGCGTGGAAGGGCTTCAACTTTTAGCGGCGATTACAGAAGTGCTTTCGATGCATGAAAGTTTATTATTTGAAAAATGTGTGAAGCTGGAGAGTTTGAAAAATCCTAATATTAATTTCTGGAACCCGATCACATCAACATTCTGTTTGAGCTTTCTAAATACTTTTCATATCGTTCGGAAATGTGAGATTCGAGAGAAAGAATTCACGATGATGAAACGAAAAGTTGTGACAGAAGCGGAATAACTGATTAAAGCTTCGAGTTGACTGATTGGCAAACGACCTTCGTTCATCTGGGTCAAAGGAAATAATGATGAATTTCGAGTTTCGGCTGATTTACCTGGATATCATGGGAGAGGGATTTATGGAAGCATTGTTTATTAATACTCAGTAGTTATATCTCGAGTGCTTGCCAGCAAAACAAGTGCAGGAGGGAAAATATTCGATAATTTGACAAGCGCGAGGGGTGTATGAAGAACTAATTCCCGAAAAAAATTTCACTCAATCATTATGGTTCAAATACTAACAGTAATTTGAATAAATTAAATCTTCCCGAATCCCAAATGTTTTTGATGGTATAAAATGTCACAAAAAAATTGGTCCAAGCCCTGTGGACAGGAGCTTTTTGGTGCTCTTGTTCAAACAGGCAAATTATATCTCCGAAAGTATTGGTTTCTCAGAGTTGGGAATTATATCAATGGATTCCTATGATGATAGAACTGCATCACGAAAGAAATTAAATTTAAAAAAAGAACAATCTACAATGCTTCAATTCTTTAAAAATTGTCATTAAATTTATTTATCAAGATTAAAGGAGCAATCTGCAAGGATTCAACCTCGTGGAATGGGTTGTTCGAACGGAATTAGTGATACGGTTCATTATTATGACAGAACTGTATCATAAAAGAAATAAATTCAAATAATAGTTTATTTATCAAAATTAACTATGCAATCTGAAATCTGCAACCTCGTGGAAGGGGCTGTTACAACTCACACTCGGTGCATAGTTTTCACAACTCGAAATACCTAGGGAAAGTATCATCGAAATGTCTAGAGCAAGGCTGGAGACAATCATAGCAGATTGTCCATTTATTCCTGATATTTGAGTAGGTAGTGGATTACGAACAAATTATTTTAATACTTAAAAATATATGAATGAATGAATGAATGAAAAGTTTATTCAATATTCGATATACAACTATCATAATATAATAATATATAAATAAAATACTATCCTCTTTTCATAATTTGAAATTTGATAGTTCATACCAATAACACATTCTTTTCTGTATTATGAACCTTAACTCAAGAAATAATGATTGATACACGAATGTAGATCCATATTCCAGTATTTTTTTGCTAGCAACATTATGAAAATACTGTATATAGGAACATGTCTCACTACCACTTCTTAAGGAAGTAAAAGGTAATATTAACCTCAGTGGTCAACGAACAGTAATTTCTTTTGATGATTCCATTATGTTCTTCTTTTCTATTGCCTCCATAAACTGCATCAAAACAGTCTTGCATATATTCACAAATTCTAGAATCGAATACTTGCTTTCCAAGAGAAAATATACGAATTGACAATCTCTAATAGCTAAAAAAGATAACATTTATGAATAGTCACACAGACAGATTCTGTGTTCACATTCTGTGAATACATAGAACTTACGATGTATTATTGAAATTTTGAAACATCATATCTCTGAAAGTATTAGCTTGTTAGAGTTGAAAATGATAACAATAGATTCTTATGATGAAACTGCATCTTAAAAAAATTTGAATTGAAAAGTTGTATTGTAAAAAGAAATTTTTTTTTCTATACTCCGAAACTATCAGACCGATTCTGCCCGATAACAAATTAAACAGAGATATTTATCCCTCAAACCTATTATGAAAATTTCAAATGTCTTGCTCATTCCGTTCGAGAGTTATCGTCTTAACGGCCGGCCGGACAGAATCGATTTCGACTACGGATTCTTGATCAGTGAGTCAAACCAAATTGTTCATGACCATTTTCAACTAAAAATTCGAAAATAACAGACATTTGGGAAAATTGATAAGCCCTCTGTTCCGAGGAAAAAGGGCGCCAATACTCACCTAAAGCACACGTGCAAATACCCGGATTGATATTGGTTCGTTGCTAAGTGATTTGTATCATATACGTTGATATGATTGGTTGAAATTTTTTGACGGAAGAGTCAACATCACTGAATTGTAACAAATAAATAACCTAAGTGTTCAGAAATTCATGTAACGTCTTGTATAAATATTTTGCATTTCCTCTAATTATTAGCTCTCCAGCAAAGTTTTCTCTCTATGTTGCCAATTGAATTGGGTTTTTTGCCCCAAAATTTCCAAAATATAATGTTATTATTCTTTTTAAAATTGTTTCTGCATTATGAACACTAGATATTCGTCAGAAACAATACCTATATAGGACACTGTTGCCTAATAAACAGTAACGGAACAACAACGATGGAACTAATTTGTAAGTTTGACAAATTTCAGATTCAACAAAAAATAATTCGGCAGATTTTCACTCAGTGTCCCATAATGGAGTCTGATTTGGGCTCTGAAACGTTACAGAAAAGATTGCTATATAATTGGTGTTGTTTCGTCACTGATCATTGACATTCTATACAGGGCGAGTTTTTGAGTTTGCGCATTAATTTTAACCATCTATTCCTCTCGTCAAATGAATCGCTATTTTCATTTACCATTTTTCCAAATTTGACTAAGGTAAATGGAAGTTTCAACAGCTTGTATATACAAGCTCTTGAAACTGAATATCGGTATGAAGTTTCTTATAACTGCAGTGACATTATATTCGCCAGATATAATTTATTTCCTACTTCCACTGGTTTATTCCTAGTTATAGACTCGCGGGTTCATAAGACTAAATGAAATTATCATAAATAGAGCAAACCAATCTTGAGTAATTTCAACCATATTCAATCATTCAATGAAATCAAATAATTCTTCATCATTTCTCCTTAAATGCACCGTTTCTGAGATATTCTTCATTGAATTATACAACAACAGACAGAAAACAGTCTCACTCATGTGCAGACAGAGACGATTGTGGACAATTTTCGAATTTCAGAATAGCTATCAACAAAAAATAATTTTGAAGATTTTCGCTTGCTGTCTGACGAAGGGGTCTGATCTAGTCTACGAAACGTTACGAAATAGTTTATTATTATTTATCGTTGATGTTGTTTCGTTATTGTTTGTTTTCTTGGGCAATAGGCAACATTGATCTACACAAAGAGGATAACGCTTCAGGAATGCTAACAGACGTCAAAGTTTAGAGTAATCCACACAGTGTGATTCATCATAGTTGAATACTGGTTTAATCGTTATTAGGAATCAGCATTCATTCAACGATGATGAAAAAACACTACAAAAAAGCCGGTTATATCAAAAGCCAGCAATCACTTATGCGTACAAAGTAGACACAAGTGACACCTTCCGTTCAATCAACCAAGCTACCTACGGTGGCTATTCAAAATTATAGATCCTTGCGTATAGTCGCTTCCCCTTTATGGTGATTCGCAAGTACTCCGTTCTAGAGTCTCTTGCACTCCATCACAGGGGAGCGAAATCGCACAGGTTAATACGCAGTGCGCTATATGATATCTGCTGATCTCTTTTAGTCCTTCACCGTTGAAATATACTAGTGGTTAGCTTTTCTAAAGCTTTATTTTTTTTATGATTCCATATTACGCACTGCGTATTAACCCGAGCAATTTCACTCCCCTGTACGGATTACTTACGAATCATAACAAAGGAGAAGAGAATATACACACGGATCTATAATTTTGAGTAGCCACCACAGGAAGCTTCGTTGATGTAACGCCAGGTGTCACTTCTGTCTACTTTGTACCCATAAGTGATTGCTGACTTTTGATATAACTGGTTTCTTTGTAGTGTTTATTCATGATCGTTGTATTATGCTTCACTGATGATTTCTAATAAGGAGGAAACCGGTATGTGCCTATTCAACTGTGATGAAATCACACTGTGTGGATTACCCTAAACTTTGATCTCTGCTCTTTGATCATTGTTCTATGCATTGTTTATGACAAATATCTTTTGTTTCTAACGCAGAAGCAATAATTTACAGAATAATAAATTCTTTATTTTATAGATACTTTTGGAGATTTGAGAGTAAACTCAGAAATAAATCATTTAATAATGAATTGTTTGTCATCAAATTTTCCTCTCCTGCCGAAAATAGTTCTTTGATGAAAGAAGAACAAAAAAGGGACCAATACAAGAATTTAACGTTCGAGCTGGGGACCCTGTATCCAAGGTATAAAGTTACACAATCTGATATCAGTCTAGTATCAGTCTCGCACAACATCAATCATGGATTGATATCACATCGACAGGAAACTGATGGATTGATGGTCCGGATATTAATGCATATTAATGTGCTCCGTCAGTCCATCAATTTGCATCAGTCTCATCGTGATCAAGGTCATGGACTGAACTGATTTATGGCAGATTGACCGTGTAACCTCCGTCTTAGTATGGTCGAACTACCAAAAGGTGTCTAGGAGCAATTAGAGCGAACTACTTGACAGAATTGAACATTATTCTAGCCTGTAAATCTCTTGTCGGGGTGTTGGCGCACATAATGAAGAAAGCAGTGTTGCTCGGATCACTTCGAGTCATCAGGTCCCATCAACTATGGAGGCTACTTGAAGCTTATCTCTTTTGTTTAGGGACGCTGTAAGGGCAGGACGAAGAATTACTCCAACGAACGTGTGAGTTACGAACAAGAGCTAGAGTCTCACATTCCTGAGATTGCGGACACTCTTAGGGAAGTCTATAAAAGATTTTTTCTCAAAACCGAGCAAAAAAACAAAAAACAGGAACTGGCATATTCAATGTATTTCGGCTCTAAGCATTCATTAATCCCAGCTGAATATATTCAAGATTCTTAAGTCATCGAAAATTAGTACAAATTGTTCGTTTTACGCTGATTTCAGCACCCAATGAACAAATCGTGTAAAATAATGGACTATTTCAAATTCGAGTTCAAAACGAAACCTATGTCAATTATATCGAATATTTCCCTCATACATAGAACTTCCCAAGACAGGAATGCAATTATCGAAAATATACAGCGGTAATTGAACTGCAGAGCGAAAATTGCATCGCGAAAACATCTCGTTGCCTTGACAACACAAATAATACAAACAGATTAACTTCAAAAGTGTCAAAAATGTCGCGTTTCGATGAATGCTCAATACAGTTGATCAAGGAAAATATAATTAAAAAATTGGTTCAAGCACTGACGTGAAGTCAGAAGCTTTTTCGCGTATGTTCTCTTGTCCATTCTCCTTTATTGGACACTCTCAATCGAACTTACCATGGTGAATTCTATTGGCTGTTCTCCTGTATTGGACACTCCGAATAGATCATGGTTAATTCGATTGAGAGTGTCCAATACAGGAGAATGGACAATAGAACATACGCGCAAAAGCTCCTGACTTCACGTTAGTGCTTGAACCAATTTTTTTTTCGTGAAGTCAGGAGCCTTTGCGCATATGTTCTATTGTTCATTCCCCTGTATTGGACAATCTTAACCGAATTTACCATGGTGAATTCTATTGTCTGTTCTCCTACATTGGACACTCATAATCGAATTTACCATGGAAAATTCGGAGTGTCCAATACAGAAAATCAGCCAATAGAATTCTATTGTCTGTTCTCCTGCATTGGACACTCATAATCGAATTTACCATGGTAAATTCGGAGTGTCTAATAAAGAAAAACAGCCAATAGAATTCACCATGGTAAATTCGATTGAGAGTGTCCAATAAAGGAGAATGGACAAGACAACATACGTGCAAAAGCTTCTTACTTCACGTCAGTGCTTGAACCAATTATTTTTCAATAATTTTTTAAAAATTTTTAAGAGCTACTACGATCCTCACATAATTTCGCAAGAATTTTCTCGTTGGCATTCTACAACTAATAACCATATTTGAATTGGTTCGGATTCGTATTTTTTGAGTTATTGAGGAAATAACAACCAAATTTCAGATTGATATAACTCCAGAACCATTTGGCCGATTATGCTAGTTAACGAGCTCAACGACATTTGAGCTCAGATGCGCAATATACCCTGAAAACTGCAAGTCGCTATTTCTTTCCGTTCTCAAGGAATCATGAGATACATAATGTTTTTTCGAAATTTTTCAAAAATTTTCTAGTGGTACGGTCCTCACAAAATTTTACTTCACGCTGATATTCTACAACTAGTTACCAAGCTTCAATTCGATCGAGTCTATATTTTCTGAGTTATCGAGGAAATAATATTCTAGATGGGTATAACTCCGAAACCGTTGGGCTGATAATGGCCAACAGCAAACTTAGGTCTCCCATTCAGATGTGCAACCTATCCTGAAAATTGCAAGTCGCTGTCTCCTTTCGTTCAAGAGTTGTTGAGGCAACGATCACCCATCCAGCTACTGAACTCACACAAGGCTGCTCGGATCTCCAAAAATATAGATTCGATCATGTTAAAACTTGGAACTTGGTAGTAGAGTTAGGTTCTAAAGGCTCTCGCAAAATTTCAGCGATATCGGACAAACAGTTTCTGATATATAGAATTTTCTATGATTTTTAAAAAATTTACTAGTTATACGATCCTCACAAAATTCCGCAAGAATTTTCTCGTTGCCATTCTACAACTAATAACCATTTTTGAATTGGATCTATTTTGTATTTTTCGAGTTATTGAGGAAATAACAACCAAATTTCAGATGGGTATAACTCCAAAGCTGTTTTGCCTATAAATAAACTCATATGGCGCATTCAGATTCTAAACCTAACCTGAAAATTACAAGTCGCTATCTCTTTCCGTTCTTAGGTTACCGTGACGTAAATAATATTTTTTAATAATTTTTTAAAAAATTTCTAGATATACGATGTTCACAAAATTTCACGAACCTCCTTAGGTTTATATTCTACAACGACTCACCAAGTTTCAATTCGATCGGATTAGTATTGGTTGTAGACAAAATTATTACTCGGAAACCATTAGGCCGATTATGTCCAATTCATATGCGCAACCTATCCTGAAAATTTCTCAAGTTATCGTGGCAACGGCAGGCGGGACAGAATCAAATTTGACCTCGATTTCTTGATCAGGGAGTCGAACCTAACCGTTTGAGACCATTTTCGGCGAATAGTTCGAAAATTACAGACATTTGGGCAAAATGATAAACGGATGTTCCCCAGAACATACGCGCACAAAAAGAAAGCCCTGTGGCAGGAGCTCTGGCGCTCTTGTCCAATCTTTGACAAATCACATCTCCGAAAGTATTGGTTTCTCAGAGTTGGGAATGATATCATGAAAGAAATTGAAATCCCTTTTCATTTTATCTTTATATGACGGTCCAATTTTGGTTATAAGTATTTCAAAACTATCAGGAGTATCAGGAATTATTCTGCAAAACTGAGTCATGAAATAGCCAGTTTTATTTATGAAACAAATCTATTGTAATCAGTCCAGAGAGTACTCAAACCAGAATACTTACGTAAGAAATCTTAAATAGTGTTACTAAGGATTAACCACTGTACATTAGTTGGAAATTCCATTCTGAATCTTCCATAATTAGAGAATAACTCGTAAATTATGCTCGACTTCCTTGCATCATTCATTTTCTACTCACTAACCAAAAAACCCTGCCTATGAACTTAGCGAATACAAATTTCAAATTGTCTACATGCTTACATCAACCAAACTCTCCAGAAATACACTTTCAGTTTCATTTGACATTGATGACGTTTATCTTCCATTCTGGAGCGAACGCCAGCTACCGCAAAAAGATATAACACAGACAGATAGAATCGCATTCTGTGAAAACAAAGAAGTACGATGTATTATTGAAATTTTGAAAAATCAAATCTCCGAAAGTATCAGCTTGTTTAGAGTTGAGAATGATATCAGTGGATGAAGAAGCTGCATCTTAAAAAAAAATTATTCGAAATTAGTAACGTAAAAATTTGTTGCTACTCCCAATCTATCCGGCCGATTTTGCCCAATAACGAACTTAACTGAGATATTTATGTCCCAAACCTACTCTGACAATTTAAACTATCTAGTTCATTACGTTTGAGAGTTATCGTGTTAACGGACGGCCGAACAGAATCGATTTGGACCACGGATTCTTGATCAGTGAATTGAACCAAATCGTTTAAGACCATTTTCAGCTGAAAATTCGAAAATTACAGACATTTGGACAAATTGATAAGCACTCTGTTCCGAGGAACAAGAGCGCCAAAAATGAGCCAAAAAATACTAAATGTAACAGACAGTATGGCGACAGTTCATGGATTTTTGTGAGGCCAAAAGATATATTCTGGACAAATAGACGTCCATAGGTGTACTGGCGAAAATATTAAAGGACTGGGCATTTAATATGCGCAAGCAGAATGGTCAAGAAAATAAGGACTTCACAGTCAAGACAATCTGGAATGTCACTGCGAAATTACTGATGGAATGATATTACGTTCTTGGAATATTCCAATCAATTACACTCGTGCAGAAAAATGATGAGATTATTTTACATTCAAGCGTATTATCTTTTAAAAATTGAATTCGGTTATATTTATATTTTGGCGAAGGATCCCTCGTCCTTTGGTCTCGGGCTCTTTCGCCGAAATATGAAAATAAACTCATGCAATTTTTAGACAACACGCTTTCTTACAAAGTTATCGGTAATTTTTATGCACTTGTGCTAATATAACCGCAGAAGTTTCTCTTTAAATCGGTTGACCAGCCAGACGAACTGGCCTTATTGAATTTGAGCAAGACTTTTTCATCACTGAGTATAACCATTTTCGAATATTGAAATTCGAAAAGTACAGCCATTAAAATGAAATTGAAACACCCTGGTACAGGCATACAAAAATAAATCGACTACCCTTCAAAAATGTATCGTCGCGCAATTCAGTCACATAAATTATGTATCACATTGCGTTGTTCGTCGAGTAGCTCGCATTAAATAATCATTTGGTGGCGAATTGCATCCACTTTTCGCGTGAAAGAGCTCCAGTAACAGCCATATAATATATATGTCGCCTCCTGGCAGGATATAGGCTGGTTTTCCTGTCACGCTGACTGTCGGCGCTGACGGTCAGCGCTGGTCGGTCAGCTCGGATCATTTTAGTATCGCGCTGATCAAATAGAGAAATAGAAGGATGCTATTGTCTCTGGCTCACTGAATGTGGAGGCTTGTCGGCGCCAGCTAGTCTGCGGCACCGACGCGCAGGCGCGTACGTGCACGTATATAGCTCAGCGCTGACGGCCGTCAGCGCTGCGTGACTCGAAAACGCTACCTAAAGCTACATACATATTGACCCATCAGCGCCGACCGTCAGCGTGACAGGAAAACCAGCCATAGTACACCTATAACGTCCTGAAAAATAGATATATCCTGTTTGTTCTCCGCAGAGCGTCGTGTTTGCGGGCTGAAGTACGATTTTGATTAATTGCTTTGCGATTGAGACGAATGGTCCATCGATGGATATAATGAATGAAATGACATACTCAAATGGCCGTTTCTGGTTTAGAAATTTATTTGGTGACGAGGTGAAAGATAAACCATAAATTATGAACATAATTTCTCCTTTAATAATAACTTGTGTTTTTGTATATTAAACGATGGAAGAGCAGGACTTCAACAATCAGAAAACGTTATATTTATTTAATTCAGGCATCATAGATAGTCCATCGAGCTGAAATATAGTACAAAATTGTATAACGGTGGCTCGAAGGTATGTGAGGAATTTCAGCGGATTCTGACAGATAGTTTCTGCAAAAGAAAATTCTTGAAGAGAATTTTTTTTTCTAGTACGATATTTAAAAAATTTCACAGGAATTAGTGCATCGGTATTCTGCAAGTTATTAAAATTTTCATTAAATTATTTCACCTTAAATTATTAAATTTAAGTTCAAATTGAATGGGATTTATACATTGTGAGCTATTGAGAAAATAATTCCGGAACCGTATGGCCAATTATGCCCATTAACGAACTCAACTGTACCATTCGGATGCACAACCTTCCCTGAAAATTGCAAGTTGCTATCTCTCTGCTCAAAAGTTATCATGGCAACGGTCATCCATCCAGCTACTTACCCAAGGCTGCTCGGATCCGATCACATTCAAATTTGGAACTTGGATGTAAAATTAGGCTTTGAAGACACTCGCAAAATTTCAGGAATATCGGAAGGATAGTTTTGAAGGTACATAATATTTTTTAATAATTTTTCAAAAAATCGATTAATCGTATTACTAGAAACTTCACAAAATTTCGGATTAGTCAATGTGTCGGCGTTCTACAACTAATTACCCAGTTTCAATTCTATCAGATCTGTATGGTGGGAAAACCAATTTTGAACTCGGAAATAAGGTTTCACACGAGACGAGATAAGGCGAAAATTTAGAAAATCTCGTCTCGGTCTCGCCAATTCGGAAAAACATAAGTCTCGTTTAAGTCTCGGTCTCGTCTTGTCTCACTAAATTGTGAATAACGATAATAAATATTATAATATATAAACGAAATGGTAGATAACAATGAATCATTTTATAGAGCAATATTTCTTACGCTCTTATACAGAAATATTAGTATATGTAGGTACCTACATATTTTTTTAAAAAACAATGTTCATTTCATTTATAAATTATTCGATGACCAAGAATTCAAACATTATCACGCTTGCATTACATCTTCTTTCAATGATGTACGTGTTTTTGCTATGATCATACCTGCTGTGGAAAATAATCTTTCAACAGGTATTGATGTAGTCATTAATAAATCATCGGCCATCTTGGAAAGTGTAGGAACTTTTTCATGCACTCTCCACCACTCTGAAATGCAATTTTGATTCCTATTTGCTCTTTTTGACAGCAAATTTTCTTCAAACTCAGCTTTCCAATGTTTCAAAGCTTTTGTTGATGTTTTAAAGAGGCTATCGATGTCGTTACATTTTTTAATACAATTTGACAAATTGGTAACGTTTTCAATGAATACCTTCCTTACCAGTTTTATTATATGTACTTCCACAGATGTATACAATAATGGTTCCCACCTTCACTACAAAAGGCACAATAAAAAAAAAATAATTTTCTCCCAGATGTTCAAATAGGGACGAAATTTTAAAAGCATTGTGATTTAGGGGCAATAAAAGTTGTCCGTTAAGTATTGAATTCATAATGGGATCAGTTTTATTGTTGTGAATTTTATTGTTTCTTGAAAAATAATCTCAATTATCACAAGGTCTTCAAAAAATCGGCAATTTCTAGAGCGATCGATGTATAGGTAATATAGACAAAATATATTGCTAATTGTAGTGGGAACTCCTTATATTCAATTGTTTCCTGTGGGTTTTGAAAAAGGTAATGTCGTATATAGGAAAAGTTTACTGTATCTTCCAGGTAGAAATTTTCTAGCCGAAGATACCCTTTCAATAGTATACACTATACACGCTTATTACTCAGTATTCTATAGACACATATACACAACCGAGAGTTAAAAATCGATCTTCAAAAAAACACATTCAAACCTAAAATATAAAAATCTACTACGTTACTCTAAGAAGTTGAAAGAACAGTAAACAAGTTGATATGAAAATGTGAAAACATTATTTTAATTTAAAATAAAATATTTCACAGATAGTCACAAGAGTTGATATTTTGTAAAATATGTTGATCTCTATGTAGACTTCTTCTAATTTTTCGAATAAAAACTTCATAAAAAAATTTAACGAGACCAAAAAGGAGACTTTCGTGTTGCGCTGTATGTGGTCTCAGTATCGTCTATAATATTTTCAAAACGTCTCGTCTCGTCTCACTTTTCCGAGACGAGACGAAAAAAATCTCACTCTCATGTGAAGCCCTACTCGGAAACCGTTAGGCCGATTATTACTATTATCGGACTCACCCGTCACATTGGATGCGCAATCTAATCTGGAAGTTCTTTCCATCGATTTTGATATCATACCATCCAGTCAAGTACTTCTCATTCTATATATAAATATATAGATAAGGTTTAGGTAAGGGTCTATCAGCTCAGGTTTTGGAGCATGTGAGGTACTCTTTATTCTATGCCAAGTTTTCGCATTAATCTAATGCTTCTTCATAGCTTCTACAAAGATAGATAGGTGGTACATATAATATTCTAGTTGATGTGGATTGAAAAATATATTACTGTTTGTGATTGACATGACAAAAATTTGGACTCTTCTAATCTTAACTGTATAATCATTAACTCTCCATAAACTTTCTGGAACATTCTGTATCAATCTAGGCTCTGTTATCTTGTTTTTTGTTGGTTAGGTAATGTACTTCATTGTTCAATGTCTGCTAACGTTAGTTTTATGTGCTACGCTTTCTCACTTGTCATTAATCTATATTTGATTGGAATTAAACTTGGTAGTCAGTTGGTTAGTGAGGGCCGTGACTCTAGGAAATTTTAAAGAATCATTGAAAAACTTCAGTATCTCAGGAACTATCCGTCCTTTATCGCTGAAATTTTGCAAGAGCCTTCAAAACTTTAACTTTATAGCCAAGTTTAAAATTTGAATATGATCAGATCTATATTGTTGGAGATCCGAACAACCTTGGCTGAGTTCAGCAGCTGGATGGATGACCGTTTCCATGAGAACTTTTGAACGGAAGGATATAACAAATTGCAATTTTCAGGGTTGGTTGCGCATCTGAATCGAACAATTAAGTTCGTTGTTGTGCATAATCGGCCAACAATGAGACAACAAGCGAAAGCCTTGAATACCTAATTTTTCAGCCAAGTTTAAAAATCGAATACGATCAGATCTATATTGTTGGAGATATTGAAAAAAATTTTGGAATTCCAGCAGCCTTGGGCAAGTGCAGTAGCTGGATGGGTGACCGTTGTCATGATAACTCTCGAATGAAAAGAAATAGCGACTTGCAATCTTCAGGGTAGATTGCAATCTTCAGGGTAGATTGCAATCTTCAGGGTAGATTGCGCATCCGAATGAATGAATGGAGATCGTTAATGGGTATAATCGGCGAAACGGTTCTGGAGTTTTTGTTTCGGAAATTTTGTTGTATTTTCGTCAATAACTCAATAATCACTTGTAAAATACCGAGATATGCCGTAAATTTTTGTGAAATTTCGTGAGGATATCATCACTAGAAATATTTTTTTTTTCCTAAAAAATTGTTTATTTCAGAAACTATCCGACAGAATCTACTAAAATTTCACACATTCTTTTGAGCCCCCGTTTTACAATCGAGTACCAAATTTCAGTTCTGTCGACTTTCTATGAAGTCTGAATAGACAATGGAACATGCGCGAAAAAGCTTCAAGACTTCAAATCCATCAGAAGTTCACTTACGCTGCTATCGAGTTGATCCTATCAAATTCAATCAGCAAAATTGTTCCGAACATTATTGAATCTATCCTGGACATTCAGAGTCCGAACTCATAAACCAAATCCACTCTAATGAAACTTTTTACGACTGAAACTTTGTATTGAATGGCCTCTCCAAAACTAACGACTCGGCGGAGCACTGTCCCAATAAAAAATCCCATTTTTATAGCCACGAAGACAACTACGTCCCATATTCAGCCATCGAACGTAAAACTTCACAAAAGATGGAAACGTAAAAAAAGTGCAGGCTATATAGACGGTTCATATAAGCTTTAAAATCCTTCACGAGTCTAGATGAAGGTTTTGAAATGTTAATGTGGATGAAATGTTTGTCTATTAGGGATCTGACCATACAATCTTGTCTTGTGTATATTTGCACGTACCACCAATTCAACGGTATTGCTCACCTCAATTTCTATATTTTTTCGTACAGAAAACAATTAAAAGGTGTCATAATTATTGGAATTGTATATGTACGCTGTAAAACAGTAGGTTTTCAGACCTATTCTGTTTGCGCATAGCAATATTGCTTAGAAATAGATATTGCTTTCACAGCAAGCTTCGAAATATAGCTATTCTGATCATCGATTTTGATCAATATGATCTGTCAATTTTAGAAACATCTTTCCAAACACATTGTTATCTCAGCAACCTCATAATAGGACTTGCTAAGAGACAAGATTTGGAACATGGCAGAGAACTACTTTTTTGGCGCTCTTGTTCCTCTGAATAGAGTGCTTATCAATTTGCCTGAATGTCTGTAATTTTCGAATTTTTGGTTGAAAATGGTCTTAAACGATTTGGTTCGACTCGTTGATCAAGAATCCGTGGTTGAAATCGATTCTCTCTAGTTTTTTTTTACATTACAAATGTCGAATACAATTCAAGAAGCAGTTTCATCATAACAATGCATCGATATCATTGTCAACTCTAACAAGCTAATACTTTCGGGAATATGATTTTTCAAAATTTCAATAATACATCGTTTTTATATATGTGTTCACAGAATGCGAATTCTATCTGTCTGTGTGATTAAATGCAAAATAACCAATTATAGGATATATATGCCCTATATGCCCTTTAATAATCCATATGATGATGGAAATATATAATTTGGTAAGTTTATCAAATTGGGTTCAGAAAATCTTCGGTGAAAACAAAACTGGAATGTTGGCTAAGTTTCAATTGATATAATATAATTTTCAGAGGAGATTTGAGGAATGAATATTTCGGATAAGTCCGTCATTTAATTTTAATTTAGTTTATTTTATTCTTCCAAGAATTCGAAAATATTGAAAAATAGGTATGTCCTTTATTGAATATAGTTATACATAATCGTATATATTTGTTGAAGGCTCTTATAAAGAATTAATTTTAAGGGAATTTCAAAGAGTTAGGTCTGATACTAACAATCCCTTCTATTAAAGGAAACAGAAAAGTTTATAAACTATTCAGCCTTAATAAAAAGATGGCTGCGTTTGATTTAAATGAAGAGCTAAGGGAATTTTGTTAATATATTTATTTGCTCATGGCCAAACTACGAGAGATACTGTTTATTTTAAGTTGGATATATGCATTCGAAGACTGATTGGATGATAAATATTGAATAAACTATTATTTCAGCCTCAATAAAAAGTTGACTGCTTTTGATTTAATTGAAGAGCTGAGGAAATTTGTTCAGGAGAAAACTAGGAGGGATACTATTTCGTTTCACTTAGAAGTGTGCATTCGAAATCTGACGGCTGAAAAAAAATAATTTGATAGATATTTGTTTAGGTGTTGGCAAGTTTTCAATTTTTAGGTCATGGTAGTGGCTACTAATATCAGTTCGGTTTCCTGAAAATTAATCCATAAAACCTTCTTATCCCAGGTTTGTTAGTTTCATAAATAATATTAGTTTTCCACCTTCGTGACATTTTATATTAGGTTAGGTATTTCGAATAAAAAAAACGGACGAAATTGAGGTTAAATTATTTTTCTATTTCACATGAAAGTCATGAAATACAGTGCTATCAGCTCTCAAATCAAAAATATTTGAACTAATCTATAGCAATATTGCTTAGACAGAATTGATAATCAACATTGCTATAACAGCACGCACAGAAAAGTTAATACCATAGCCATATTGTTATAGAACTTAGGAGGATAGCAATATGACTTGAATAGCAATGTTTTTAGCAATATGCAAACAGAATAGGTCCAATTCTCTGTAGTTCAAACTGTTTTCGTGTAGGGCATTTCAAAACTGTTTTTTTTGGAAACTTCTTTAACTCAATCGTTGCAAAAGTTATAGATTATTTCAATTTCCATCAAGTTAAGACTGATTAAATTGAAAATTATCAGGCAGAAAGATCAAATGTGTTGGGATGAGGAAATTGTATTCATTTAGGTATAATAAATTAAGTGAAAAATTGGGAAATACTCAATAAGTTCACATGGAAGAACTCAAGACAGCACGTGCGAATGGAGGTATATCTTTACACGGTTCAATTTTTGACGCAGAGGAAAGGCTGAGTATAAAGGGTGATTTCTGACCGACGATCCATCGGGTAGGGGATAATATAGGAACTCATGAGGAGTCAGAGATGGGCACTCAAATATCTATTATGCCTACTAGTTTCAGATACAGATTATTTCCCGAAAAGAATTTTCAAACCTCTATAAGTTCAAAACTGTTGAATTGATGTTGATAGTATTTTGCAAGCTCATTGTCTTTGAGACATCCAAAGTAATCCCAAAGCGAAATAAAAAATAAATTGGTTCAAATCCTGTGGACAGGAGCTTTGGTGATCTTGATCAAACTTTGACAAATCATATCTTCTAAGGTATTGGAAAGAGTTGGGAATTATATAAATGGATTCCTGTGATAGAACTCTATCATATCAGAAATTAAATTCAAACATCATAAAAGAATTTAAATTCAACAAGAGTGCCAAACATTATCAATCCAAAACCAATAGACCAATTCTACCCAACAACGAACTCATCCGAGCAGATATTCATTCCTCAATTCTATGATGAACGATATATTCTTTCCTCAAATCCACTGGGAAAATTATATTATATCAATTAGAACTTTAGCCAATTATCAAGTTTTGTTTTTATTTTTTTATATTCTGAACTCAATATTATTAACTTACCATTACCATTCCCATCATCATATGGAATAACCATTGACATAAAAATATCAACAAAAAAATTTTACATGTCGTGTCTCAGGAAAATAAGTTGACATGTATCTACACAGATCATGTTATAATAATTCATAGATAGAATAATTATAGTATTCTGTGAAAACATAGAATTTATTATTGAAATTTTGAAAAATCATATCTCCGAAAGTATTAGTTTGTTAGAGTTAAAGATGATATCAATGGATTCTTATGGTAAAACTGTATCTTTTTATTTATTTTGAAATTTATAATGTAAAAATTTTTTTTTTGTTACTCCGAAACCATCTAGCCGATTTTGGCGAACAATGAACTTAGCTGAGATATTTATCTCCCAAACCTACTCTGAAAATTTCAACTGTCTAGCTCATTCCGTTCGAGAGTTATCGTGTTAACGGAAGGACAGCCGGCCGGAAGGCCGGACAGAATCGATTTCGACCATGGATTCTTGATCAGTGGGTCGATTAAGACCATTTTCAGCCAAAAATTCGAAAATTACAGACATTTGGGCAAATTGATAAGCCGGCCGGCCAGACCTGCCGACCACGGATTCTTGATCATCGTTTAAGACCATTTTCATCAAAAAATTCGAAAATTGCAGACATTTGGGCAAATTGGTAAGCACTCTGTTCCGAGGAAAAAGTGCGATAACAAGTCTAATTTAGAAAGTTAATTTTTTACGTCCGGGTACCAAAACCAAAACATCACCCTGTAATAAGAAAAATTTGGGAGTGGAGTCCCTCCGCGCGGAAGAAGTGAAACTTTGTAATGTGGAAATGAAAATAGGAAGGGGTAGAAAACTACGCGCATGCGTTCGAGTACCACGCATTCACTCGCTCTGTCTCTTTATATTCCCCCTCCCCAGGAGCGTTGAATGTTGAACGCAACAGTGCTTTCATACACCCTCCATTGTAGCGTTAAACTTTTAAGCAACTTTGTTGGGAGTCGCATTAGAAGTTTCACTTCAAAAATAATATTTATTTAGCAGAAATGAGAAAATATACTGTTGTTGGTTTCGTGGATAGAAAAAAAAATACTATGGAAATCAATCAATTCGAATGGCACAAATCTTTTCTTCGGAATACAGCCATCTGAAAAACAAAATATTTTCCTAGAAAAACAAAACAATCCCTATAATTCTCTAAATAATCAACTGATTTCAATAAAACTATACTCTTAATCGAATTTACCATGGTAAATTCGATTAAGAGTAAGTGTAAAAGTGTAAAAGTAAGTGTCCAATACAGAAGAATGGACACTATAATTTACCATAGTGAACTCGATTAAGAGTATCCAATACAGGAGAATGGGCAATAGAACATACGCGCAAAAACTCCGGACAGCCACGTCAGTGTTTGTTCAGATTGTTATAGATTTCGGTGTCGCATTCTAGAATGAGACGACCTACTGACCAAGTGGGAGGAAAATGTAGAATACATTGAATCGCAACAGCCATGTCAAAAAGATAAGAATATTAAAATTCTTTTGGAGAAATTGAAGGACCAAAGTTTAGATGAAAATGAGTATACTGTATCATTTATGTATTATAAGGTCTTCGCAAGCACCTCCTACATATATTAAAAATTACCCATACCTAGGTATGGGTTGCCCCAACAGTCAGAACAAAACTTTTTTTTCTAGTTGGGGCATTCTGATTGCATTTTATTATTTTCGGATCCAAGCTTAAATTTTGTTTAAGAATTTTCATTCTGGTATACCAACAGTGAAGAACATTAACTTTCACATTGAACAAACGAAAGTGCAATACTGTTTGTGAATTCCATTATAGTTTTCATTGGAGAAGTTTTGTGGTGTAATTAGTTATATCATTTCTAAACTTGATATATAGTTTTCTCCATACTTATTTCCTCAAGAATTTTTCATTGATATATAATAGAATTTTATTATAAAAGAAAATCTCTGGTGCACCTCATACTTAATTCCTTATTTTATTTCGAATGGCCGCTATGCAACCATCCTACGGGTTCTTCATGGCTATTTTGTATCGAGCAGTCAATCGGTCCGGATCCGTCAACAAGGAAATATATTACACTATAATTCACCATTAAAGATTCACATCAGGAGTCATTCCTATTCCTGGGACACTGCCATCAAGAGAGAGTGGAGCATATTTCATTTCTGAAGGAGATGAAATCCTCGGTTCCGGATCCAGTTCTTCATCATGTCGTGGCCGAAATATTTGGGATATCGATAAAATATTCATACATTTTGTTGACATTCCATACACATTTGCACATCTTTTGAAAGCTGCAGTGCTTCAAAATTATACAGGGTGAGTCTTTGACCACTGCATTAATTTTAACCAAAGATTCCTCTCATCAAATGAAACACTTTTTTCATTTAACATTTTTCCAAATTCAGCTCAGGTAAAAAGATACAGGCTGTTGAAATTTTGAAAAAAAATCAGTTTTTATTTTGTAGCTTTGACATCCTTTTTACGAATAAAATGAATGTAGGCGTAAAGTTTCCTATATCTATGATACATATTTTCCAAATATTAGTTAGTTATACTTCTACTGGTTTTCTAGTTATGGACTCGTGGATTCATAAAACTAAACGAAATTAGCATAAAGAAAGCATATAAAGTTTTTCTTGAGTCATTTCAAAAATATTCCATCATTTTAGAACATTATATTATTCTTCATCATTTCTCCTTAAACACACCGTTTTCGAGATATTCTTCATTGAATGTTTTAAAATGGAAAACTCCAGAAATTTCACTACTTTTATGGATCCGTCCCTGAGCGTTGAAATCCTGAATCAAGCTGTAAACCACGTTACCATGCCTTATTCTCGTCCACCAACAATGTCATAGATAATTTATATGCGGGAGTGTATTAGCACATTGTGAAATCTTTAAACGCTTGTAACTTTTTACCTGAGCCGAATCTGGAAAAATGGTAAATGAAAAAAGTGTTTCATTTGATGAGAGGAATCTTTGGTTAAAATTAATGCAGTGGTCAAAGACTCACCCTGTATATGTACTCAATTTATATTTTCCAGGTGAATCCATATAATGTTTTGGAAATTCATGGAAAAGTTTTTCTTCAAACTACAAATCATTCCCTAAAATACATTTTTTGTGTGAAATTCTTGATAGAAAATAAACCATGTATATCCAACTGATTTTCATTCCATTTTACCGATGATCAAGAAAGATTTAGTCTAAGTGGAAAAATATTGAGATCTATCAACTTATGCTTCAAGAAAATTCATGAATTCGATTTAGATTTCTGACCAGAATCTATGACATATAAGGGTATCATTACATTATGAATTTCATCCACCCACCAAACGAATAAATTCATCGAAATACGAACATTATTACAACGAATATTGTTCATTAATCCAATAATTCAATTCATAGAAGAATGTTGATTTGGTATTCTTAGACAATGTGATTAAGTTCATGGACTGATGATTTGATTTTCATAAATTAACTAACAGTTTTGCATTACATTAATGACGCTGTTCGTTGGAGCGATTTCAATGAATAAGTTCATTTATTCAATGTGATTTTTCACCATATTTATGTACACTTTTGGTTCAGGGATTAGTATGAATCTCTAGAGAGTATAATGTTACCAACGTGATACATCTGCAGCCTTTCTAAATATTGTTTTTCAACTAGCATAAAAAATCGTTGGGTATTACGTTAATTGAAATTATATGCTGCTATCCATTCCTTTTGAGCGTTTTGTCAGTTTTTCGTGTATTCAAAAAAAGCTCCAATAATCGCAAAATGGTGAAGGAACCATTGTAATTCATGTAAGTAGGTACTTTCCTGGCACGTTTAATACCCTGAGCAGGGTGCCAATCAAATAGCCCGATTATCTATATATTTCGAATATTGGACCGTAAATGGTCTCAAATGATTAGTTTCGACTCACTGATGAATATTTCGAGGTAAAACTCAATTATGTTTAACATTTTTTACATTTGATCTCGATTGGATCTATGTTGTCGGAAATATTGGGAAACTATTTTTTTTCCTGTAAACCGAGCAGATTTGGCTAAGTTTAGTACCTGTATGGGTGACCGATCAGGCAAAGCAGACTGACCTTAAGTTAGTGCTTCTTTAATTTGTTTTCATTATGGTTTATTTGTTAGATGAAAAACATGAAACGATTTTTCTCCAAGGAAAACAACAAGAATTCACTAGGGAGACCGCTCTAATTTTCAAAGGGTTGCATTCTTATCACCCAACAACCTGTTGACCCGAAATTAATTAACACCACTGTTAATGAAAAGTATTGCGATTATAATGCATAAAATTATTGACGCAGATCAATAAAATGAAATCTCGAATGTTCTCAACTGGAAGTAATAATGGTGTTTGATCCAATGACTAAAGAGAATAATGAATACTATTTTCTTGTTCTGGAGTAACTTGGGAAATAAAGCATGGTGTATGGTAATTGAGAACTTAAAAAAATTGAACTTTTTTGAATCATGATTTGTCAATTAACCGATGAAGATGAAAAGGTAAAATATTTAAGGATATTGAGGTGATAATAGATGAAAGAAAATACTTTTAATTAATTATATATAATAAAGTTAAAAGAATAAATACTCCAGAAGAATGTTCTAGAAAATTAAAAATACTAGCTGCCGCATATAATTTCGTTTTTGAGCAATTGAAACACTTTAAAAATCAATTCGTGTATTCGAAATGACTTATACAAAGTCTCATACAGAACTAACTCTCTAGTGCTATCAGAAAATCCAAATTGTGACATTATTAATTTTTGATGGCGCGGCATCTTCCCGTGAAAAATACCAATAATTAAACATGAAAGTATGTAGAGGTCGAGGAAAAAATGTAATATGCATACCTCGGCAAAAAACTGTGCATTGTCTCGCCTGCTTGCTATCCTCCGCATCGCCTTGGAGAGCAATTTGCAGGCACGACAATAATGCACAGTTTTTCGTCCTTGGAATTGTATTGTATTGTATATTATTATACTGATCCTCCAAGGTCTTCCTCAAGGAGACCCCTCATAAACTCTGGAAGAGCTTGAGCGAGTAAGGAGAACCAGTTGTGTTCTGTGTAGGCTTTGTTACTGTGTCCTTATGCCACCTTAGGCACAGTGCTGTTAATTTTTGACCCAATAGTGAATGGTGGCGATTACCGCGACTAGAAAGTTTCTTTCCTAGCCTCGGTATTGAACTTTACCTTGCTTGCTCGATTTCCCGTGAATTACTCGATCACGCACGGGAAAAGCTCAATTTCAGGACTGGTAATGAAATATACTAAAGTCCGTCTAGAAAGTATCCAGAATAAATTATTTTTCATAATTTCGTTTTAGTAACATTCTAAAACAAGAGTAATGTATAAAATAGGTTGTGCATCTAGACGACTATGACCAAAGTTGCATTGCAACACTATTTGTCAAATATTGTTGATTGTCAACAGGTATAAAATTTATGAAATAATGTCGCAACTAGAAAAGAAAACAGGTAGAATATTTTCATAGAAAAGGTTTCCGAAAAGTTAAAAAATTAGTGCAATTGACTGAACTCGGCAAAAGTGTAGTAGGTACATGAGACAATAAGGATAATATAAAATGGCATAGATACGAGGCATAGATCAGTTGCAGGAAGACCGCTTAAGATTAAAGGAAGCAATTTAAACGCTTTATTGGCCTTGGGACGACACAATCCGCGCCTAGAGTTTCGCAAATTGGCTAACAGTTTTGGAAATCAACGAAATATAAAAGTATGTCCAGAAACCGTCCATATGTCACTGAAAAGACAAGGCTTTATTATCAAGAAAACCAAAAAAATCCCTATAATGACACCATTGCAGAAGTAACGAAGGATAGAATTTTGTCAACGTTTTCCAGAAAATGATTTTAATAATGTATTTATATCTGATGAAAGTTGTTTCCAAATTGGTGGAAATTACTTGAAGATCCTATCAAAACAACCTGTTACCATTTCCCACCAAAATAATGGTTTGGGGAGCAATATCTCAGCGTGGTGCTACGCCTCTATGTTGATAGTACCATTAATAGTGAAGAGTATTGTGGCATTCTATACGATTATCTCCTTGAAACGGCGCATGCTTTATATCCAGACGGATGGCGTTTTCAGCAGGATAATGCAAGATGCCATGCATACTTCGGCCTTTACTCAAGCTTGGATGCAAGAATACCAAGTGACAACAATTCCAGGGCCAGCAGCTTCATCAGATCTTAGTCCCATTGACAACATACGGAGACTAATGAAGGTTTGAGTTGAAAGAGCATCACCGCCACGAAATAAAGATGATTTAATTCAGTCAGTTTTACAGTCCTGGATTACCATCACCAAAAATTATAGTTTGTCATGATGACATATTAAATTATATCGTGAATTTTTCCTGCTCATTTTTTCATTATTTTACACAATACAAAGTAAAAACATGCATCTATGGGAGATGATAGCCCTACATATGGGCCCTGTAGCGGTCTTCGAACATCTGAAGTTCTGAATAATCATCACTTGGACTGGCCAGATCTGGTTTTGAAAGAGACCCTCCTGGCCTTACGAGCAACAATTTCCTTTTTGAATTCAATATTGAAGGGATTTCTAAGATCAATATCTTTGAGAACTAGCGGAGGCGATTCTTCTCCAAGAGATCCCATGCGCCAACAGAAGAGTGTATTTGTGAGAGGAGACTTTTGAAAGGTTATGTATTATTTTTAGTTTGTTCGTTCTTCTCCTCTTGTCTTTTCATTTTTCAGGTTGAGTTTTGGGTACCTTGGAGAAACCTCTCCGTCTTTTGACGAAGGAGTCCATATTGAAGAAATAAATGCCTATTAATATTTCTAAATTTCAGCAAATTTTGTGAACAATAGTTACAAATCACAGCACTCACGGGGAGACAGGGTTTTTTGCTGAGGTTTTTCCCTAAGCTCTTGTATCATACGCAGAATTGTATGGTACCCCGTTACACCAACCTCTGCTAACACATATAAAACTCTCAGTCAAAAGAATATATATATATATATATATATATAAAAAATATATATATATATATATATATATATATATATATATATATATATATATATATATATATATATATATATATATATATATATATATATATTATATATATATATATATATATATATATAGTGTTAATCTAGTTTTGGGTATGTACATCGTCGTTTAGTCAAGTAATAGCGGTTGTATCAGTAAATAAGATGAATAATTCGTTAGAATTGTCCAATTAAATTATTCAAAATATATACTAAGTATAATTACAATCGAGCTTTGTATTTTCTGGATACTTTCTAGACGGACTATACAGTGTGTTCCTTAAAGACATGCTAATATTTAAGCGGGTAATTTTTTGACTTATTTTGAGGAAAGAACTTCCAATTACGGATGTCCAAAAAGCCTTAACTTTTGAGATAAGGGGTGATAAAATTGAAAAAAATCAATTTTTTAATAATGCCTGAGATAATATTGTAGACATCTATATAAAATTTGTTACATGTCTTCTATGAATCAGGTACATTTTGTTATGTACAAAACTTTCCATCGTCTCTACCAGTGGCGTCCATACGGGTTTTGCTTTGAATATTTTGGAAAAAAAAATACTACGCCGCTGCTTTCTTCTGAAATAAAATTACTTTTGAGATCCCTATTAATTTCTGAGCAAATTTGATCTCATGGATTTTCTTTGCCCGACGCATGGTTTCCGCTTAGAAAAATAAAAATCATTTTACTTCAGGATCAATTCCTCAGAAATCTGATGCAGCGTGGAAACGTTTGTACATCGACTGAAAGCAAATTAATAGATAAGATTTGTTCCGAAACGTATGAGAATCCAAAAATGTTTTCTTGTCAGATGCTCTGTTCTTCATTATATTAATTAAATTGAATTTGCTTCATATCGCAGTACCAAAATCACCCTGTATCTAACAAGTTAAGACTTTTAGGACATGCATTCATAGAAAGTGCTTTTCTTAAAATGAGTCAAAGAATCACCCCCTTAAATATTAGCATGTCTTTAAGGAACACCCTGTATAGTGGAAGGGAATATTCAGATGAAAAATTTTGATATGGGAGACAATGTCTAATAAGACTTTTAATAATTTTCCAACGGAATGGAAATTTAAATATGAAGAATACTTTCATATCAAAAAATGTTCTTCATCAGTTTGTTTAGTCTTTCATACCGTAGCAACCCCTTACCGTCCTCGATATCCAATTCCAACGTAACGAGCAAATTGGGAGCAAAGTAGATTACCGCGTCAGTAGCGTCGGGATGCACGCAAGCGAATGAGCGACGTACGCATTAGCCAAGGCTGATGTGCTAATGAAATCCAGACCACTTACCAGTAACCAGGTTAGCATGGTGGAATTGACACACTGCATCCGCCTCATACCAAGATATGCGGTCTCGGAAGTATCGGTAAAACACCGGGAAATCCTCTTCCGGTAGCATCCACGTGTTGCTGATATTCACCTGCAAAAAAGAAGATTAGGTTGTTAAAGATTTAAGTCATGATTAGTACGGGCGTTGGAAAACGTTGAAGATGAGGGTTTGTTTGTTTCTCTCTCATAGCGTATCTTTCTGTAACCTTTGCTCATCGAGATAATAATAACAAGCTTTATTTAAAAATACAGTATATCAAAAAAAAAAGGGGGGAAAGCACTGTGACAGGAGCTTTGGCGCTATTGTTCAATTTTTGAGAAACCATATCTCCGAGAGTATTGGTTTCTCAGAGTTGGGGATGATATCAATGGATTCTTATGATAGAACTGCATCATAAAAGAAATTAAATTCAAATAATAGTTTATTTATCAAGATTAACTTTGCAATCTGAAATCTGCAATCTCGTGGAATGGGTTGCTGCAACTTACACTCGGTGCATAGTTCTCACTCGAAATATAATCGAAAGTATAATCGAAATGTCTAGAGCAAGGCTGGAGACAATAATAGCAGATTGCACATTTATTCTTGTAGAAATTCTTATATTTTCATCCTTGTAAATAATAGACTTAAGATTAGTTTTACTGGTGAAGATGAAGTTGAAAGCGGTTCGAACAGATATTTTAGACGCATTTCTCGATTATATTCCTGCCTGAAAAGATCCTAAAACATTCCCACGATATCACATATTGAGTCTGGAGGCGCCTCGAAGGCACTTAGTCTTCTAGACTACTTTTCTCTGAAGAGAAAGTGTTCGATGTTAGCTGTCACCTAAATCTTAGATGGGCCTTCTTGGGTGTGCGGTTCTTGCAAATCAGTGATGTTCCTGATATTGTTCCCACGCGAACCCGTTGGTTTCAGCGAAGTAGCGCAAGGTGGAGGATCTGCGAATCAGCGTTGTGTACTACCGTTGTGGTACAGCCATTAGCTCAAAGAGAGAGAGTGAGAGAGAGAGACAGAGAGAGGGGATGGAGGTACCAAGGGTAAATCGAGGACAATGGGAGAGGAGTCCGAAGGGTGCTGCGGAGCACGAGGGACGTTGTGAAGGAAGTTGGTTCCTACTTAGACGAAATATTCATTAGAGGTGCGAGTGCGTTGTAAAAGCTCATTAGACGGTAGACACTTAAAACGTACAATTATAGAGTATCGAGACTGCTAAGAATCTCAGTAATCGACGGTATTTAATTTGATGGTGAAGTTGACGTTTGTAGAAGTAGTGTGAATAAACCTGTACATAATAGCATATAAAGTATGAATGTAAAATCATTATCCCTAGACAATAATACAAAATCCTACTAACTTGATGTTTGAATAGGTATAGGCTGACGAGCAAATTATTTCCATAGTTCACTTCATTTTTTTGAAAGATTAAATATGTATTTTATATTCTTGTTCTTCTTCATTTGAGAACTGATCACATTGTATATTTTTTGCTAGCAACATTATGAAAATACTGTATTCTGGAACATGTCGCACTACTCAAGGAAGTAAAAGGTAATAATAACCTCAGTGGTCAACGAACAGTAATTTGTTCTGATGATTCCATTATGTTATTCTTTCCTTTTGCCCTCATAAACTACATCATTGAAATCATCCAATTATATATCTTCTGAAATATCATCTCCAATATTCGTACATAAATTATTCAATATGCAACAAGTCAATATTATTTTCGGTTTCAAAACGTCTTGTATATATTCACAAATTCAAGAATCGATAACTTGTTTTCCAACAGAAAAATATTTTCAAAGTACGAATTGACATGAATGTAGCAAGATAAGATGACATTTATGAACACTGAACACAGACAGATAGAATTCGCATTCTGTGAATACATAGAAATTTGAATAATACATCGTAGTATTATTCAAATTTTGAAAAATCATATCTCCTAAAGTATTAGCTTTTTAGAGTTGAAAATGATCTCAATGGATTCTTATGAAATCATAAAAAAAATGGAATTCAAAAGTTGTAATGTAAAAAATTTTTTTTTTTCTTGACTTCGAAACCATCCGGCCGATTCTGCCCAATAACGAACTTAACCAAGATATTTTTCCCTCAAACCTACTCTGAAAATTTCAACTGTCTAGCTCTTTTCGTTCGACAGTTATCGTTCTACGGCCGGACAGAATCGATTCTGACCACGGATTCTTGTCGAACTAAATCGTTTAAGACCATTTTCATCCAAATATTAGAAAATTACAGACATTTGGGCAAATTGATAAGCACTCTGTACCGAGGAACAAGAGCTGCAAAAATCTACAACTTTTCACATTTCTCTCATCATGCTAACAGTGATTACTTTGAAAGATTTGTTAACTATAAGGTTCTATGTTTGCTACATTTAACGAAGTTTTCTGTATTTTGATCAAAAGCATAAAATTTTCAAATAATTCGTAAGATAACTACTTCGTATATTATGTATTGCAAAATGGCGAAGGTGCTGGTAGCATGAAATCAATAACGAAATTATATTGATATGTCATTGACTCCTGAAAAGTCTGCAAAGTTTAAATAAAATCTGATCATCTTCAGTGGGCCAAAATCGCGGTCAATGAATTCGATAACAAACAACCAAACATACAGGTTAAGCTAATAAAAGCGCGTTAAAAATAGCGCTACATGGAAAAGAAATTAACCACTGTACAAGCAAGAAAATGCACCATGTCACAAGTCAATGGCTACGATGGTCAAATTGTATGAATTTTACCTTGAATTGCTGCTCCACCCACCTAATTCGCCAGATTTCGCCTAGGTTGGCTACAAGCTCTTCGCAGACCTGTATAGTATGCACCAGGGAAAAAGATTTCACACCAACGAGGAAGTCATCACTGGAACTGAGACCTATTTTTCGAGATCGAGCTTTCTATAAACATGGTGTCGAAGAGAAGTAAGAGAAACGTCCGAACGATTCTATCGCCTTGGGTGGAAATTATGTCGATGAATGAAAATGAATGTTTTTCTTACTTAGTCCGGAAACTTCTTGATCCGTGTATTAGGACGAACTAACAATCATCAGATGACCAGCATAGTATATGAATAATTCTTGTAGAAATTAACGACCTTATGAGTTTAAATTGAAGGGATGACGGCATTATAGGTCCGTGTTTGAAGAAAACAACATTCATGAAATGCCGACCGTTTCGATCTATATTTAGACCATCCTCAGGGCACTGAGTCAGTATAATGTATGAGCCAAAATTGACCAAATCAAATTACAAAACATGACAGAAATTTTTATCAACACGAGAAGAAAACACAAAACAATTCAAATTTTTCGATGAGGCTGGAAATATTGAAAAAAAGGAACAAATAATTTAATCTCACAATAGAACAATACTGTTACACATTTCGCCACATCCTCAAACCTCCAAACGGGAGGGTCAAAAATGAGAACCTACATAAAAAATGGGTTCAAGCCCTGTGGACAGGAGCTTTCTGGCGCTCTATAGTTCAAACAGACAAATTATATCTCCGAAAGTATTGGTTTCTCAGAGTTGGGAATCATATCAATGTATTCATATGATAGAACTGCATCATAAAGGAAGTTCAATTCAAATGATAGTTTATTTATCAAGATTAAATGAGCAATCATGAGAATGAGAACTGCACCATGGAAGAAATCAAATTAAATCTGTCCAATTTTGCACTATAACGAACTTAACCGAGATATTCATCTCCCTAACCTACTCTGAAAATTTCAACTACCTAGCTCATTCCGTTCGAGAGTTATATCTATGTCTATGGATGAAAAGCAGTCTCACTACTCTCAGATCTCTTACTTCATGTTCCGTTCCGAAATGTAAGACTTTACTGAGAAAAACTAATTTCGGAGCAAACAACTGAGATTTTTCTCACTTCGCTCACAATTCTTGGATTGATTAGATAATGACATGTCTCAGGAAAATAAGTTGACATTATGACAATTCATACATAGAATAATTATATAATTGTGTGACAACGTTGAAATACGATTTATTATTGAAATTTTGAAAAATCATATCTCCGAAATTATTAGCTTGTTAGAGATAAAAATTATATCGTTGGATTCTTATGGTAAAACTGCTTATTGAAAAAAAATTTAATTTTGAATTTGTTTTGTAAAAAAAAAATTTTTTTTGTTACTCCGAAACCATCTGTCCGATTTTGCCCAATAACGAACTTTGCCGAGATATTTATCTCCCAAACCTACTCTGAAAATTTCAACTATCTAGCTCATTCCGTTCGGGAGTTCTCGTGCCTACGGCCGGACGGAAGGACGGCCGGACGGCTGGACAGAATCGATTTTATCCATGGATTCTTGATCGGCCGGACGGCCGGACCGGCTGGACAGAATGATTTTCGACCATGGATTCTTGATCAGTGAGTCAAACCAAATCGTTTAATACCATTTTCATCGAAAAAATCGAAAATTACAGACATTTGGGCAAATTGATAAGCACTCAGTTCCGAGGAACTAGAGCGCCAAAAAATTAAATGACTATCAAGAAAAGCAAACAATCTGATCATTGACTAGTTTTCCGTGTCACAATACATATATACGTAGCAAAGAAAACAGCACAACAGTTCTCCATTAAAACACCTACAATTCTCGATATCAACTGGAGTATAACTGAGTAAATACAATCAAAACAACAGTCGTACACATGTCCGCATCCTCTGGGCTCCGCGAGACTATGCAATAAGGGAAATCGGCCATACAATAATAGATCTTCATCAAGTGGTCACCTTCAGCATTACGTCCGTCTTCGTAACTTTCCTATTCAGGCAATAAGGCTGTAATAGCATGAATTTAGGTTTTCAATATCAGAACATTTGTTGGCAGTATTTGGTTGCTGTTTAATGCATATCATCTCATGTAGGAGCCTTTTCTTCAGAACGCTCTGATGACTCAAAACTCTGGCACCTTCGAAATTAAAAGTGTGTAACTTATCTAAAACGTGTTCTGCCAGAGCTGTATTGTTCTCCTATCGATTGACAGGATATTACATTTCCAGAATCTCTTTTGTGTATTGAGCTTCTAGTTTTTATATATCTACCAGTCTGCCCAATGTACACATTCTCACAATCCATGCAAGGAACCTCATACACAATGCCAGATAATAGCTCTGCGGGTGTTAGCGACTTACATTTGGAAAAAATATATCTATTTGTGTTTTCTGGTTTCAGTGCTATGGCAACACTGTCCTCGTTTCTCTTCAATACTTTACTCACCCTCTCGGAAAGAGATCTTACACATGTTAATTTATAATATTTCTTGTTTTCTTCCCCAGTATACACCGCAATATTTTGGCATAGGATGCTATTATTTGAAATGTTTCTGATCATAAATTTTTTCCAATATTTCATTGTAGTAGTTTCCGTGGGAAAGTTGAAGAGCTTTATACTTCATATTAATGATTATATTCAGCTTTTGTAAGAAAGGGTGTTGTCAATAAAAATTTAGAACTTTTCCTGAAAATGCGGTCTTTTATACCATTTAGTTTTAAGAAAATTCTGTTCTCTTATTATTTCTACATCGAGAAAAGACAGACTATTCCCTGATTGTACTTTAACCGTGAACTGCAATCTTGGGTGAAAACTGTTGAACGAGTGTAGTGCTTCCCCGGGTAAAGCTGTAAATAAATCATTTACATATCGCTTGAATATTCGTACAGGAAACGATAACTTATCTAATGAAAAATTTTGCAGATCTGAAATTACAATATCAGCACTTTTCCATTCCTAAGCCAAACGTTTGTCGGAAGTATTCGCCTTCAAAGGTGGAGTAACTATGATCTACACAAAATTCTAAAATTTCTTAGAAATCTTCTGGCTTAAACTCTGTGTGTTGCTTAATTTTTTCCCAACTTTCAGTTATTAGTTGAGTTGTCAGCTGAAGGGGGATATTTATGAATAAGGTTTTCATTTCTATGGGCACAAGTTTGAAATCATCGGGCAACATAGTATATGAATATCAATTCATAGTTTGAAAATCTAAATCATATTCAGGCTTCGTCAAAAATGATGTAAAAAAATTGGTTCAAGCCCTGTGGACAGGAGCTTTTTGGTGCTCTTGCTCAAACAGACAAATTATATCGCCGAAAGTATTGGTTTCTCAGAGTTGGGAATTATATCAATGGATTCCTATGATAGAAATGCATCATGAAAGAAATTAAATTTAAAAAAAGTGTCTTTCAAAATAAATGCTTCAAAAATTATCTTATAAAAAAAAGTCTACAATGCGCAATCTGCAATGATTCTACCTAGTGGAATGGGTTGTTACAACTTACACTCGGTGCATAGTTTTCACAACTCGAAATACCTAAGGAAAGTATCATCGAAATGTCTAGAGCAAGACTGGAGATATAGCAGATTGTCCATTTATTCCTGATATTTGAGTAGGTAGTGCATTACGAACAAATTAATTTAATAGTTCAAAATATATTAATAAAATACTATCCTCTTTTCATAATTTAAAATTTAATAGTTCATACCACTAACACATTCTTTTCTGTATTATGAACCTTAACTCAAGAAAAAATGATTGATACACAAATGTAGATCCATATTTCTGTATTTTTTTGCTAGCAACATTATAAAAATACTGTATATAGGAACATGTCTCACTACTTAAGGAAGTAAAAGTTAATATTAACCTCAGTGGCCAACGAACAGTAATTTCTTTCGATGATTCCATTATGATCTTCTTTCCTATTGCCTCCATAAACTACATCAAAACAGTCTTGTTTTCCAAGAGAAAATAACAACTATGAATTGACAATCTCTTATAGCTAGAAAATATGACATTTATGAATAGTGATCACGGACAGATTCTGTGAATACATAGAACTTACGATGTATTATTGAAACTTTGAAACATCATATCTCTGAAGGTATTTGCCCAATAACGAAGTTAACCGAGATATTTATCCCTCAAACCTACTCTGAAATTTTCAACTATCTAGCTCATTTCGTTCGAGAGTTATCGTGTTAACGGCAGGACGGCCGAATGGACGGACGGCCGGACGGACGGACGGACAGAATCAGTTTCGACCACGGATTCTTGATCAGTGAGTCGAACCAAATCGTTTAAGACCATTGTCACCCAAAAAAAATTCGAAAATTACAGACATTTGGTCAAATTGAAAAGCACTCTGTTCCGAGGAACAAGAGCGCCAAAAAGGGCCACAGAATTGACTTCGTAGAAAGTAGGAGAATCGTTAAGGAAAACGTGCTCGTAAATAGGAGTAATCATGAAGCATCGAGCAGTATCCTAATCAGCTTCAATCAACTTGGAACCTATCGAGGGCTACCAAAAACGTGGATACATTTGATTTCTCACCGTCCGCATAGAAATAACTTATTTCTCCACAACAACAGTTAAACCCCCTACCACCAATTCTTATCCACTCTAGATACATGTAAATATCGGAACCAGTCCTTCCACAAATCAGTTATCTCGGAGCAGCAATCATACTTCAGACCTCCCAGAGGCTCAGACATAAAGTCACACAGTCAGATACTATATCATATACATAAAGTTATTGAAATTGGCTCTGAAGTTAGGGTCGAAACGTCGAATTCGTTTATATATCAGATCCAGTCCAAGCCTGGCTCTTAAAATTTCCACCAAATCTAACGAAAAAATTCAACTGTGGCATCTCAGATATGTTTTTCCGTATGAATTTGTGAAGGAATCATTTCCCGGCCTACTTATTATATAACATCCTTTCAATTAAGATTTACTAAGTATATATTTAAGTTCAGTTTATTTTGAAAGCCTAATTGAATGTTTCTGTATTAAAGTGGGAAAGCCCTGTGGACAGGAGCTTTGGCGCTCTTGTTCAAACTTTGACAAATCATATCTCCGAAATTATTGGTTTCTCAGAGTTGGAAATGATATCAACGGATTCATATAATAGAACTGCATCATAAAAATTTAAACTCAATATGTAGATCTACGACTTACCTCAACTGTTGGATTTACATATATCAGCAAATTATAATTAGAGCATTCTATGAAATCATAAAATTACGATTAATTATTCAAATTTTGAATAATCATATCTCCGAAATTATTTCTTAGTTGAGAATGATATCAATGGATTCCTATGATCAAACTGCTTCTTAAAAATAATTGTTTTTGAAATTTGTAAAACTATAATGTAAAAAAACCTTTTTTTCGTTACTCCGAAACCACCAAAAGCGAACTTACCGAGATATTGATCTCCCAACCCTATTCTGAAAATTTCAAGTATCTAGCTCATTCCGTTCAAGAGTTATCGTGTTAACGGCCGGACGGACATACCTAATCGAATTTTACCACGGATTCTTGATCAGTGAGTCGATCCAAAACGTTTTAGACCATTTTTAGCTAAAAATTTGAAAATTATAGACAGTTGGGCAAATTGATAAGCACTCTGTTTCGAGGACCAAGAGCGCCAAAAAGTGTCATTTAAACTAGCGAGTAATTATACAAACTTTGACAAATTATATCTCAGAAAGTATTGATTTCTCAGAGTTGGGAATGATATGAATGGATTCTTATGATAGAACTGCATCATAAATATAATTCCAGAGTTAGAGGAAGAAATAGTGTTTGAGGCCATACCACACTGAATATGCTAGATACGGTCCAAACACTGAAGCAAGCAGCATGGGGCGCAGATATTATTTGGATGGGGTTTTTCAATTTGGCTTCTGTGCGTCAATTTTCAAGAATTTTCGCAATTAACTTCAAAACGTAGGTCTATAACTCACCTTAGGTTGGATATACATACATCAACACATTAATCATAATTAGAGTATTTTATGAGATCATATAGAATTAAGAATAGTTATTGAAATTTTGAAAAATCATATATCTCCGAAAGTATTAGTTTGTTAGAGTTGAGAATGATATCAATGGATTCTAATGATGGAATGGCATCTTTAAAAAAATATGATTCAAGAGCTGACGTGAAGTCAGCAGTTTTTATGCGCATGGTCCATTCTCCTGTATTGTACAATAGAGCATGCGCGCAAAAGCTCCTGACTTATATTTTATATTGTGAGTAAATTAGGTAATATGATATTGTCACCCACACATCCTTAGCATGGTGGATAAAAACTGTGGAGACCACCTACAGTCGGTTCCAAAAACTGCAACGACTTGCCTGTGTTGGTGTCACAGCAGCTAGCTATACCACTCCCATACTCAATCTGCCTCCCTTGCACTTACATGTAAGGAAATGTAGCCTGCTGGATGCTATAAGAATTTCTCGTTGTGGGAAACTTTTACCTGGTGACTGGGTGGGACATATTAGGTTACTGGACTCAAACCTCTTGGCAAAGCTCTCAGATGTAATGCCAACCATGTGCGATTTCGAAAAATCCTTTGCAACGATCATAAGAGACCGTCTCAGCGCGGGAAACCGTTAATTGATTGGAAAAAAGTCACCTATATACGGATGGATCAAAATCAGATAAGTTGCAGGTATTGGGGTGTGTAGTCCAAAACTGTAGAAAATGTCAGTGCCCCTAGAACATGAGCCCTATATCTTACAGGTGGAGACAGCAACTGTCAATATTATGCTCAAGAGTGTCTGAGAAGGAACCTCAAGGGGTTGCACATCTATGTTATAACGCACAGCCAGACTACACTGCGAGACCTGGAATCAAACCTCCAAGGTTCCCTACTGTCCTGGGAATGCCAGAATACCGTAACACAACTGGATAGAGGCAATAAGGTGACTCTTTTAAGGTTGCCAGGGCACTGTGGTACGAAATGGCCGATGAAATTGCGAAAATAGCCTCCAGGGTACCACCTGCTGGACCAGAACCCTTCGTGGGCTTGAAAAACACTACTATAGCTCAATAACATACGTTTTTTGGAGAAATATACTCCAGGACTTGCAAAGCCAAAAAAATTCGTGGATTTCTCACCATCCTATACCATAAAGCTCCTGCAGCTGCCACAAGCTGAGCTTCAGGTAATGTCGGTACAAATACCAATTGTACTGCATGGGTAAGTCAGCAAACGAAACATTTAGGCTCTGTGGATCGGAAAAGGAAACTGCCGAATTTTACATATAGGTATGTTAGCACCATTGACAATGGATTGAATAAGTAGGATAATAGTACAAAATATCGTATCGGTTGCAGTTCTGAAGGGCTTGACGAAACCTCACGACCCCATTCTAATAATAATAATAATGTCATTAGGTTTGGACAAATGTGCTGTTTTTCATCTAAGCAGAGGAAGAACTGAAGAAACAGGAGAAGACATCGACCTAGAAGGGGAAATAATCATTCGACACCTCGAAGAGGATGAAACATACGAATTCTTTGGGATGAAACAACGAGGTGCACTGGGGCCAACCCAAATCAAGGATACCTTAACAGCTAGCTACAGAAAGAAGATCCGAGATATATGGAAATCACAGCTGTCCGGGAAAAATAAAGTATCTGCTACGAACATCTTGGCAGTACCGATAATCACCTACTCATTCGGGATAGTTAACTGGACAGTGAATGAAATTCTCGAGCTAGACAGAACCACTCGTAAAGTGATGAACATGAATCGTAGCCTGCATCCCAACCGCTCGATTCAAGGGATATACCTTCCACGAACACAGGGAGGTAGAGGTTTGCAAAGTTTGGCATACGAACACCATCAACAAACGTTGGAAATGGCAGTAAGGATATTGAGAAGCGAAAATCCGCTTCTGAAAATGGTAGCTCAGCATGAAATCAGGAATCAAGGAGCTTTCCTAATTAGGGCTGGTCAGAGAGCTTTGGAGAAGCTCTGTATAACCGTCATATCCATCGATCATGAGCTTGCAGGAACACCTATCTCGCCAATAGACCAAATAAGACTTGGCAGAGAGATAAGGCAGGCACAACTGAAGAAACTACTCGAAGATCACAAGAGTAAACACCTGCACTCCATATATTTCAGGAGTTTGAAAGATCAGGGCCTGTCGGAAGAATTATCCTTCGCCTTTTTGGAGTCCGCTGAACTCAAGTCGGAAACGGATGGATCTGTTATAGCTTGTCAAGATGGGGATGTAAATACCAGATGGTATGAAATGAACATCATGAAAGTGGACACCACCACAACGTGCAGAGCATGCCACAGCCAGCAAGAAACTATTATACACATTCTGTCTGCTTGCAGAGTCCATGCTCAATCAGGATATGTGGAAAGACACAATTCGGCACTCCGAATTCTCTACTTCCATCTGAGAGAGAATTATGGTATAGAAAAGGAACCAGTGCTACCATATGTGCCTCTGGAGATTGAAGCAGTTATTGAAAATGGCAGAGCTCGCATCTACTGGAACTATGCGATTCCAACAACTCGGCAGATCCACGCCATAAAGCCAGATATACTTCTGCTGGACAATGAACTCAAGGAATTTTTTGTCGTCGAATTTTCCTCCACCGCAGAAAATAATGTGGTGATGAAAGAAGAACAAAGAGGAAATACTAGAATTTGATGTTCGAACTGAGGATCCTGTATCTAAGGCATAAGGTTAGGATGGTCGTTTTAATCATAGTATGCCTAGGCTGAATGAGAGTGAACTACGTGAATGAATTGAAGATATCTCTGGCCGAGGATTTAGCACACAGAATGCAGAAAGCGGTGTTGATCGGATCACTTCGAGTCATCGGGTCCCATCAACTATGAAGGCCGCTTGCAGCTCATCTCTTGTGTTAAGAGACGCTGTAAGGGCAGGACGAAGAACTACTCCAAGGAACGTGCGAGAGGTTTTTCAGAGAGTAACCAATCAACATCTAGAGTCTCACACTCTTGAGAGAAGCGGGTCCTCTCAGGGCGGGCCTATTAAAGGTTATTCCTCTCGAGCAGATAAAAAAAAATGAACAAAATAATAATATTAAGAAAACTATCATGATTTTCACATAAAAGGCGCTAGTCTACCTAATAAGTATTAATAATAGAATCTTTTATAATTCGTTTAAGTTACGATGGCTTGTTAATTGTTTGTTATCGAGGAAATTATTTAATTCATAGTATTATAAGGACTTTCAATACCAGCTACCAAATTAGAGGGGCTGAAGTGGTGCTTAGAAATCTCAAAGGCTAGCCGGTGCTGCTGTGTTTTTGGCGCTCTCATTCCTCGGAACAGAGTGTTATCAATTTCTTCAAATGTCTGTAATTTTCGAATTTTTGGCTGAAAATGGTCCCTTTAATGCATGGTGTTGCAATTTTGCAACAATATATTTTTCTGGCTTGTTATCTCAATATGGGCGAAATAGGATAGTGTTGCAGATATACAATCCAATGTTTGATACATCGGCAACTTATTATTCCAGATAAAAATATTCTGCACGTGAATCGTGCATTACAGTTGTTGACATATCGAAGTGAAACAGTGATACTGGCGCGCTCCATATTACCGTAAAATAAAATACCTAAAAACTTTCGAATTTCTGGTGAAAGTATTGGAAGGAAATAAAACTAGTTTGGTGAGTTTATTATCTTTAGATTTATTACGAAAAATAGGAAAATATTTCGAAAATGAGCCCAACATGAACGAATGATTGGTTGTTGCAGATTTACAACTTCATACAGAACTGCTTCGCTTGCGGATTAAGTCATGTCTTCCAAAAGTGACCGCCGACGTCCTCTTTCCGAGAGGAAATTGTTAGATATAGCTGAAAATCTTTGGGAAAGTGAGGATGGGCTTGATATCTCAGATATCGATAGTATTCCTGATCAAAATTTCGTACCGAGGGTTGATGATATGGAAGAAGATATTGAAATTCCTGAAGTTCATGAAGAAATTCAAGATGCAGTGGTAAATGAAAAAAAATTTGTTCAAGCCCTGTGGACAGGAGCTTTCTGGCGCTCTAGTTCAAACAGACAAATTATATCTCCGAAAGTATTGGTTTCTCTGAGTTGGGAATTATATCAATGTATACATATGATAGAGTTGCATCATAAAGGAAATTCAATTCAAATAATAGTTTATTTATCAAGATTAAATGAGCAATCATGAGAATGAGAACTGCACCATGGAAGAAATCGAATTAAATCTGGCCCATTTTGCCCATTAACGAACTTAACCGAGATATTTATCTCCCTAACCTACTCTGAAAATTTCAACTACCTAGCTCATTCCGTTCGAGAGTTATTGTGGAAAAACTTTTTTAAATTTTCAAAATTTTTTTTTTACACTTTGCGGTAATCTGGTCAATACAAAAATTCACATGCGTATAAAGGTCATGATTCTACAATTTGATGCTAAATTTCAGATAGATCGAACGAACTTTTCCGAGATATTTACGCTCCAAAACCACCTTGCAATTTTCAATCCGCTAACTCCTTTCGTTCGAGAGTTATCGTGCCTACGGCCGGTCGGCCGGCCGGACAGAATCAATTTCGTACTCGCATTCTTGATCAGTGAGTCGAACCAAATCGTTTGAGACCATTTTCAGCCAAAAATTCCAAAATTTCAGACACTTGGGCAAATTGATAAGCACTCTGTTCCGAGGAACTAGAGCGCCAAAAAAACAAGTTTCGTATGACAATTGCCCAAAACAGGTTTAAAGTACCTACTTATAGTAGGTATTCCATAAAACATGTATGAAAGAAGATGAGTAATAATATGAAAGAAGATGAGTAATAAATAAAAAATTACCTTGTAATCGATCAAAAATTTCCTGATCTACGTTCACCAAATTTTCTCCTCTCTCGAACTACAGAATTATGCTTTCAATATTTACGTAATATTTTCAAACATTTTCGGGTGAGGTCTCCGTTGCATCGCTAAAATACGAGTATTTCAACCCCAATATTTTTGAAGATACAATATTCCCTTCTGTCAAGTTGACATTATGACAATTCATACATAGAATAATTATATCAATGTGTGAAATTCGATTTACATTGAAATTTTGAAGAATCATATCTCCGAAAGTATTAGCTTGTTAGAGTTAAAAATGATATGAATGGATTCTTATGATAAAATTTCTTATTAAAAAAAAATTAATTTGGAATTTGTTTCGTAAAAAAAAATTTTTTTCTTGTTACTCCGAAACCATCTGTCCGATTTTGCCCAATAACGAACTTAGCCGAGATATTTATCCCCCAAACCTACTCTGAAAATTTCAACTCTCTAGCTCATTCCGTTCGAGAGTTATCGTGCCTACGGCCGGCCGGACAGAATGAATTTCGACCACGGATTCTTGATCAGTGAGTCGAACCAAATCGTTTAAGACCATTTTCATCGAAATATTCGAAAATTACAGACATTTGGGCAAATTGATAAGCACTCAGTTCCGAGGAACTAGAGCGCCAAGGGATTGAGAACACATTGTCTGGAAACATAGAGGTATTCAACTAAATGATGAGCAGTTACAGTTTCATGGCACTACCGATCTGCCACCTGAACTTTTGGCTTTATGAAGTCCTTACAGTTTTTTCAGATATATTTTCACAAACGAAATCGTTGAAAAAATTGTAGAGGAAAGTAATTTGTACGCTGCACAGAATAAAATAAATAATCCTCCATCGTTTTGTTCTTCTGATATCAAACGATTTATTGGAATCTGTTATTAGATATATGTCAATAGTTCATATGCCTAGTGTAAGATCATAATATTGGAGCGTGGAGTTGGGCTATGATAGTATTATAAATACAATGACAGTAAACAGATTTGAGCAAATAAGACGCTACCTCCATTTCAACAATGATGACTCACATTTTCCACGTGATAATCTCAACCATTATAGATTGCATGAAATTCGCCCAATTATCAAGCATTTGAATGAAAGGTTCAGGGGAGTCCCATTGGAATCCACTCTCTCAGTTGATGAGCAAATATGCTCAACTAAAATAAGGCATTTCATGAAACAGTCTTCTTCTTCTTCATAAACCGTAGTTTCTCCACTGCTGGAGATAGGTCTCTTCAAGTTTTTTCCAGATGTCTCTATCTTGCGCTCTTTGTGTCCAGTTTGCTCCCGCCGCAGCTTTAATATCGTCAGTCCACCTCTTCATTGGTCTTCCCAGTTTTCGTTTATTTTCCCAGGGTCTCCATTTCAATACTCTAAACGTCCATCTGTTGTTATCCATCCTAGCCACGTGCCCTGCCCACTGCCACTTTAGTCTGGCTATTCTCTCGGTCAAATCCGTCACTCTGGATCTCTTTCTTACATGAAACAGTATTTACCTAAAAAGCCTCATAAAAGGGGATTCATGCTTTTTGTAATAGCTGGAGTATCCGGATTTGCCTATCACTTCGAAGTTTATTCAGGACAGGAAAATATGCTTACAAGGCCTGATGGTGATCCAGATCTTGGAGCATCTGCTAATGTTGTAGTACGTTTATACCGAATTATTCCATCTATGGAGAATTATAGATTATATTTCGATAACTACTATACTTCCCTAGATCTGATGGTATATCTTGCAAAGAGGGGGATTTTTTCTCTAGGAACTGTCTGCTGAGATAGAATTCCCAACAGTAAGATACCAACAGAAAAAGAACTCTGTCGAAAAGAAAAGGGATTTTCGGACGAGTATGTGACCATAAAAGATGGCGTTGATGTGATTTCCGTTATATGGAAAGATAATAAGTACCATATCCAACGAATCTCGTCCTTGTATTCAACTCAGGAAATAGGGATCTTGGCTGCAGGACTGCTACTAGGGTGAATAATACACTTCTTTCAAACTGTCGACGTTTCGATCCTATTTGGGATCTTCTTCAGGACTGTAAAAGTATTTATTGAGAATTTTTGGACAAATGAACAATCTGGTTACAACAATACAAAAACCAGTACACAAAATCATTAGAAACAAAAGAAAAGGGTCTTACAGACTCATATTCCACAATTTCACAATTTGTGGAATATAAGTCTGTAAGACCCTTTTCTTTTGTTTCTAATGATTTTGTGTACTGGTTTTTGTATTGTTGTAACCAGATTGTTCATTTGTCCAAAAATTCTCAATAAATACTTTTACAGTCCTGAAGAAGATCCCAAATAGGATCGAAACGTCGACAGTTTGAAAGAAGTGTATTATTCACCCTAGTAGCAGTCCTGCAGCCAAGATCCCTATTTCCTGATAATAAGTACGTCACACTTTTATCAACATATACAGGAAAAAATGCTTTGACTCGTACTAAACGTTTCGAAAAGAAACAAAATGCTTCCATTGATATAGAATGTCCAGCCAATATCAGCTATTACAACCAGCATATGGGAGGCGTTGATCTTATGGACAGATTGAACGGAAGGTATCCCATTACACTAAAAAGCAGGAAATGGTATATACGCATTTTCTACCACCTACTTGATTTATCCATGGCAAATGCGTGGCTTCTTTACAAAAGAGTTCTAACCCAAAAGGGGTTGCAGAAAGAAATATTGTCACAATCCAAATTCCGTTAAGTGAGGTAGCCAATTGTTTGTGCAATATTGAGACGAGGAATGCTTCAAGAAGGGGCAGACCAGGAGGCTCACTCGAGCATGAAATTGAAGCTAAGAGGCATCGGGGAAGCATGTACCACCACAAGATGTACGAACTGATCAAGTTGGGCACTGGCCAATATTCAACGAAACAAGAACCAGATGCAAATTTCCCAAATGTTCAGGCATAACAGATATAAAATGTGAAAAATGTGGTGTTATTTTATGTTTCAATAAGAAAAACAATTGTTTTAAGTTATTTCACCAGTGAGATTTATGAATCAAACAATGCATAGTGTTGCATTTCTGCAACATACCCAATTTTTTCAAACAAAATTTTGTTTTCGATGTTCAATTTTTTTGAATATTTTTCGCATGTTCCTGGTGTTATTCCATAACTTTTTTAAACGAAAAAATAAAAAATCATGCATTTAAGGGCGATTTGCTTCGACTCACTGATCAAGGGACCTAAATATCTCAGTTAATTTCGTTACTGGGCAAAATCGGCCGGATGGTTTCGGAGTAACAAAACAAAATTTTTACATAACAAATTTTGACTTCAATATTTTTTATGATGCAGTTCCATCATAAGAATCCATTGATATTATTCTCAACTTCAATAAGCTATTACTTTCGGAGATATGATTTTTCAAAATTTCAATAATACATCGTACTTCTACGTTTTCACATAATGCGAATTCTATCTGTCTGTATTCCATCTGTTTGCGGTAGGTCCAGTTTGAAAGATAAACGTCATCAATTTCAATCGAAACTGAAAGTGTATTTCTGGAGAGTTTAGTGGATGTAAACATGTAAACAATTTGAAATTTGGATTCGCTAAGTTCATAGGCAGAGTTTTTTGGTTAGTGAGTCGAAAATGAATGATGCAAGGATGTCGAGCATAATTTACGGTCATTCTCAAATTATGGAAGATTTAGAAAGGGATTTCCAACTAATGTACAGGTAGTTATTCCTTAGTAACATTATTTGAGATTTCCTACATAAGTATTCTGGTTTCAGTTCTCTCTGGCCTGATTACATTACATTTGTTTCATAAATAAAACTAGCTATTTCATTTACTCAATTTTTCAGAATGACTCCTGATAGTTCTGAAACACTTGTAGCCAAAATTGGACCGTTATATAAAGATAAGATGCAGAGGGATTTCTCTCATGACGCAGTTCTATCATAATAATCCATTGATATCATTCCCAACTCTGAGAAACCAATACTTTCAGAGATATGATTTGTCAAAGGTTGTACAAGAGCGCCAAAGCTCCTGTCCACAGGGTTGTCCCACTTTTATTATTTGCCATGACCGTTTGGGGTTGTTAATATTATAAATTAGTTATAATTCTGAACCATAAATAATCTCAAACAAAATTGAAATCAATATTTTCTACATTAACATAAACATGACATTCAATACTCCTTCCCAGGCATGGCCGTAGAATCGCGGAAATAACCACACTTTATCCAAAATTATTTTACGGTGGCCTCCTATATCATCAATATTAATTTTCCTCGCCACCATGGAAGTATACAGGATGTCTTTTCTACTTTCAGCGCGGAAATAAGGAAAAAGATCTGATACATGGAAGCCATTAGCGTATCGTTCAGAGGATCATTAGGGCGCAGATATATACGGCATACCCGCGTCACAGTCGCCCTCTATCTTGGCAGAGAGAACGTATAATTAGAGGCATATTTTAATGTTTTGTGCCCATTTCTCGACAATTTTAATAGACTCTAAAACGGGGCCGTATTTTACACCGTATTATCAAGTCCGACGTCTGGAATGGGAGCGACTAAATCTGCTTAAACCAGAAATAATGAATGGCAGATTGTGAGATGGAATAATGTGTAGAGATGGAGAATCATGGAACCTTCGTTGGGATACAAAATTTTCATTTCATAGGAATTCCAATGCTGAGGGTATCAGGTAAAATCTGGTTAATGACGCAAATATCATTTATATCCATAAAAGTTTCAACAGAAAGTTCATAGGATTAAATTAAAAGAATTTTCAAGAGCAGTAATAGTTCATGTTTAAAATACAGCTTAATATCAGTGCTTATTACCAATTTGATGTGTTCTAAGAGGGACTTTTTGTACCCCTAGCTAGCTATGGAGCTTGAGACTATTTTATCATGGCGTCACTCTCTTTATGACGATGCTCTGTCGAGAGGTACAGATGGCTAAGTTATCCAAACTGGTGAAAGGGTGTCTGATGGTGGTTACCTTCCGAAACAGCCTTAAAATCTTTAAGGTGGTGCGAATCCATAAGAAGGGTGATGAGAGTGACTTAAACACCTTTGTACTGTCGTATTTCCATAGCCCCGGTCTTCTCGAATCCCATTTAGAAAATATTACCCAACCCAATTGTGGAATACCTTGATGAAAATAATCTAATCTCTTGTTCGCATTTTGGTTTCAGAAAGGGAAGAAACACCACAGATGTAGAAGATCATTTGATTAATTACGTAACTGATTGCTTTGAACACAGAAAGTAGGTACTGCATGGCGAAGAGCTGAGCCAAAGCATTGTGCTTAGCGCTTGTGAAAGTGCTTGAAGCCTTTATGAGCTCCCGAGTACTGTGCTCGTGAGTACTTTAAAAAAAAAGTACTTAGTGTTTAGTCATTCAAGCTCTTAATGAAAAGTCTTAGTACTTAGTAATCCCATAAGTACTCTCGGGTTTTTCCGAGGATTACTAAGCACTAAGCCCTTCCGACTACTTGTCATAACACGAATAGACGCTGACGCGCTGTGGTCAGAGTTAATGTGTATACCAAGGTGATCAATTAAGGCATGGACGGAACTTGTAATTTATCAGTTGTTAGTTATTGATTCATGTGATGGGGCGTGAATATATGAATATTACCATTAGTTGGTAATCCTGAAAATTATTCAGTATCAAATCATTGTTATGTGGATCGTCTATCAAGAAGATATAAGTGAAGCTTTTTCCAACATTTTCGAGCGAATTAACAGATTGATTCGATATATTCATATTTAAATTCCCATCTGACTTACAATGCTAAATAGCTTATGAATACAATCACAATAGAAAATTATGCTATCTGATTGCTGCAGATTATTTTTGACATTTTGAAAAAATTTAAAAAGCACTGACGTCATGTTGATCTATTCGAATTAAATTATGTATTATAATGGCAAACTGCTCCAATGAGTATTGAATTCACGTCAGTGATTCTTTTATTGGGAAAGAAAGCACTTGGCCTAAGTTTCATAATATAATACTATATTGGTGACATATATTTTGGGTTCCATCCCATTTTGAAAATGGGAAATGCATTTTGCATGTGCAGAAAAAATTGGGATGCTTGTGAAACTTATATTTTCATTCATTGTATCATCATTTCCTTAATTAATAAAGATCTTTTCAAACCGAGCGAGAACAGAACGAATTTTGAATTCGTTAGTTTTATGGAAATTTGTTTCGCTGCACTCAATTTATTATCCATCAATGACGCATATGAAATATGCAATTAGTGTAGGACGTGGTTGTTTCAGGTCATGTTGCAATAGATTTGACCTTGAGTACTAGGAAATTGTCCGATGTATCTGGTGTTTTACGCACAACAAACATGAGAATCCTGAAACAGCATAAATTCCATCCTCTAATTATACGATTGGTTCAGGAACTGAATGAGGAGGATCCTGATCGCTGACTCCAGTTATGTGAAGTGCCTGTTTCTCCAATTGAATACAATTTTATATAACAATTCGGAGTTACTATCCTCATTTCCAACAGTCAAGTGGTTTACTGAGAAGTGCTTACTTCGCTCTGGTAGAACCACATTTGAGATACGGGATACTACAGTGGGAAAAATAGCGCCCACGCAGGTAAAGTTTTTTCGTCTGCAGAGACGTTCTGTTAGAATTTTGGGTAGACTAGGATACCGTGATTGCTACAAGGAAAATTCTGAATTTACACACATTTCCCTCGAAAGCGTTATTTACATCCACTCGAATAAGAATAAATTCAATATACAGTCGAATATTCATGATCACGATACACGAGTAAAATCATTGATTCGTAAGGATGTCCTTACCTAAAAGATCACAGTTCGGTCCACTCTACCTTGCTGCGACTCTCTACAACAAACTTCCTGGTCTGTTAAGACCCTGCCAAGAAGACAGGTTAAGGGTAAACTTTATCATTCAATAAAATTTGCACAAATATTCAATATATCTTCCACAGCGCCAATATGATTTCCACCATAATTCTATAGATGAAATATAACCACAGATAAGATAACAAATTCCTGACGACTATTTGATTCACTGTCACTATCAAAGGAACTCAAAATACGACAGTGTAGCACATTGGACGACTTTCAACAAGAAACATCAATAAATAAAGCTCCGAATTTAATTATCGTTACATTTTCCTTCATGCCGTCATCTATCGGCGAAAACTGAAGTAGAATAATATTATTATATTTTGACATCATTTGGACTGCATTTCTGCCGAAAATATGTCAGAGAATGCACCATGTATTGTATGCATCTATCGTAGAATGTAGAGCTGCTGTTTGTGTTGGTGTGTATAATTTAATTGAAGTGCAATTTAAAGTAAGTACATAGTTGCAATAATATTCATGTTTGCATAATTTTATTGTTATAGTTTATATCCATGCTGAAAACAATCTAATTATATAAATATTTTTATCGCTTCATTCTAGTATTTTTTTTGTAACCCTGAACCCCACCTTACCCTATGTTAAAGCCTACAAGTACACAAATTATTCTCCTAACACACGCGAAAGCCTAGAAGTCCAGGGGTTTCCTTGGGGGAAGACCTAAGGGGGCCAGTATAATAATATAGATAAACATAATCATGTAATTAGCAAGCGCACCAATGCAGACTGAGGTAACGTCAGTGCTTCCCCAATTTTCATGGGGAGATCAATCTACTTTGGCATGTTTGTTATTGGCATGATTATGATTATGATTACAGTGTACCCCATCTTATCCGGCGCCCCTTGTTATCCGACATGCATATCACTGTTGAAAATATGTATTTTGATCTGCAATTTGTCGGATAGCAAGGTAATTCAAATTCGATAGTCCGACACTACCTTGCAAAACGTTTGTCGGACTACCGGGGGTCCACTGTATACTACTGCTCTTAGGTCTTCCTCAAGGAGACCCCACAGAAGCTCCTAGGAGCTCGTGCGAGTTAGGAGAATCATTTGTGGCCTGCCGGACAGCTGGCCGGACATAATCAAATTTGACTTCAAATTCTTATCAGTGAGTCGAACCTGATCGTTTCAGAACATTTTCGGCAAAAAATTACAGGCATTTAGGGAAAATGATAGCTAGCACGCCGTTCCCCAGAAAATGCACGAAAAAAGTGAATTTCATAAAACTTGCAAAATACAAAGAAATCATTGCCAAAGAATCCACGATTTGTCTGATTCATTGTTGTTCCTGATTTTGATTCAAATCGTTGGTATGAACCTATCTTGTCTGCCCTCAATTCTTCCTCCATTTTGATTTGTTTTATTTGCTGTATAAACCCACCTTCAATTGAATTGTTATATGATAAAAGTTGATCAAAAGTAGGATCTGTACTTTTTGGCGCGCTTCTAAGGTGAACAGAGTGCCTTTCAATTTGTCCACATATCTGTAATTGTCTGCACGATTACGCTCGATCGCAGTGAGCTAAATAATCAAGTCCAAATGCACCGGCTAAGTTAGTTAATTAGCAAAATCCACCTAGTGGTTTCAGACTTATAGCCATCTGAGTTTTTTTCCCAATAAGAGAAAACCCAGAAAGAAACAATTTGGTAAATACAGATATGATCGAATTAAAGCGCGGTAGTTAGTTTAAAAATACTGACGAGATTTTGTGAGGATCGCATGACTGGTAAATTTAAATAGAAATTTAGAAGAATTCTGTATCTCAGAAACTATCCGTTAAATATCGTTGAAATTCTGCGAAAAAAACCTTATTTTATAGTAAACCTCTCGATTTGAAATCAATCGGATCTATATCGGTAAAGATATGTCGAAATAACGAAATATTACAACGATCGAGATGTACTGGTCCAGTTTTTGTACTCGACCAACGAAGTTGTCAACAGGTTTTGATTTTCGACGTGCCTGGAAAGAATTTAATGAATCATGTGCATAGATCGGCCGAAGTAAAATTTTACTAATCGATACGTCAGTTATAACATTCGTTCAATACCTGGTGAGAATTGGTATATGTTTCTTATTTTACTGCCAAGTTTTCGATTTAAACTTGATCGAATAAAATGTAATATGATGATATTGTTCTGAAATTAGAAATTTGAAAACAAGGTATCGAAGGTCAGTAACAATATTTGTCCAAGTTCCGGCTTTCATCATAATACTTTACTGGTCGAAAAGCTTATGGGTAAAGTTCCGTCTTCAAAGCACATAGGTACCGGGCTCGATTCCTGTAGCCGAAATTATTGACCGTTTTAATTTTTTTTCAATACTATCGAAATATTGAGTCTCAGAAATGGGTTATGGACGGAATTAAATCGATATTTTCATGGAATTACGTGAATTTTTTCGTATATTATTAGAAACATCACTGTTCCTTTTCGAGCCAACAGTGAATGTATGTAATCGAATGGGGCCTTGCGCCATCACAGACATAGCACTGTTCATTTTCAACCTAACAGTAAATCTATGTATTCGAATGGGACCACCACGCCACCACAAACACAGCGATTTTTATTTTTGATCCAACCATGAATGTATGTACATATTTGAACAGATACCTTATCACAAACACAGCACTGTTTATTTTCGACCAAACAGTGAATGTAATTACTTGAGTCGAAAATAATCGTTTGAGAAATTTCTCGGCCAAAAAGAGGACCATTTTTTCTTGGATGCTTGTTTTTACAGTAGGATTTATATTCTTGGAAATATTGGGAATTTTTTTTTCCCTGGAGGTAAGCTGCCTTGGGCGAGTTCAGTACCTGGATGGGTGACCACTCTGGCTATAAATTTGAAGATGCGCGCCAGAGCTCCTGGCCACAGAGCTTATCTAACTTGTTTTTGATAGATTCAGAATAATTATCATATTTGACCCCCGGGTTTCCGCGATTCCACAACAAAGCTTCATCCCAGAAACAAGGTTTCCGTAGATATCGTATTTCATCCACGTAAATCTTTGATCACTCCTGCAAAATTGGATTCTCTTTTTATGGGGTAGCCAAACATCTGTTTCAAGATGGATGTGTCTACAGACCCCAATATTCTTTCCTTATAATCTAATAAATTACCAAAGGGCAAAGCTATTATCCCTTCTATATAACTCTATCATCTCTTCCTTCTAGAGATAAGCTCATGAGGCATTCTTAGCAGGAAGAATTGGTATTGATCAACATATTTGAATATCGAATAAGGATTTTCGAGACCTTATTTAGATTTTATGGCACGAAGCAGTTTACTCTGGAGGAAATTCAGTCGATGGGAGATCCAATACCTGTAGAATTAACATATAGCCGAGGAGACTTTCAGTTAGGCTAAATACGAACTAGGCCAATTTCAGTTTAACTGTGAAGTTTGGGGGAGCATGAAGGGGTTTTCTATGTCAACTGAGACTTGTGCAGACTTATATTGGAAAATTCGGATCAAATCCTTCGGAAAGACAAAAACAAGCTTATTGGAATTCTGAGGAAAGAAACAGATAAACATCCGTTTGGATCTCATTTGATAGAAATCCAGGATTTGTTATTGGAAATAGGAAAGACTATGTTTTCCGGAATATTGCTGAAGAGTTACAATATGATGTTTGTTTAATTGAAATTACATTCTTATACTTGTTAACATACAATTTCATTTCGAGGGAAACATATACAGGGTGATTCCAAATAAGACGTCAATCTTGGAGGATGTGTTAGTGTGGATCATTTGCTGTCGTTTGAGCCATATTTATTTATAACCAAAAGTCAACAGTTTTCCGGGATATTTCATTTCTAGTTATTATTTTTAAAAGTTTTCACACCTTAGTGTATTTTTCGTTAATTATTTCTACGTTGATCAAATTCGATATTTTTATCAGAAAGGTATATGATATGTGTGAAAAAAGCAAAACTATTCTGTAAAAGATGTTGAAAAAGAATTGGTATGACTTGAAAGGGGATATAAGAAGCAAAGGAAGATAAATAATATATTTTTTCGACAACCATCCGGGATTTATCCACTTCCCGGATGCTTTTTCTTTGAGAAAGTAGCAATTCCTGGCCTAGTCCGGGAAGAATCACGTCGTTGTTGTTAGATAATTCATTAAAATTTCCAAGACCATTCAAAAATCTTCAGAAGAAAACTATCAATGTGAACCGGAAACTGTGGCTTCTTGTTTTGGCTTCAACAAAAGGAATTTAAATATACCAAGCATTTCAAACAAATTGAACTCCTGCAATATTAGCAATTGCAATTGCTCTATTTCAATATAAATATTAATATAAATAAGAATTAGAATGTTTCTGTCAATATGTAGTATTTTCTGTTCTGCTCTGTTCAATTCAAATAAGAATTAAAATGTATAATACAGAAATAAAGAAATCTGTCAACTCATTGATTTGTGACTCTACATGGTCGCCGAAAAAATATTGTAGGCAACACGCCCGAAAATAGTTTTTTTGGGCTCACAGACTTCCAGGACTCGGCTATGGCCCGTCCTAGAATTTCATCTATTCGTCCAAAAAAAACCTATTTTCCGGATTTCTTACGTGAATTACTATTTATTGCAACTTCCAATTCTATTAGAAAATGTATTGATGAATTATGTTCAAAATGGCCTCGAACATTCCTTATACAAGCACTTGCTCTCTGTTCAACACGCTTTTATATGCTTCAACTAAATGTTTGCTTGCTTGCTTGCTTGCTTGTTTGTTTATAACCGATTTTATTTAAAGTTTGTAGACTTTTCAGTATCCGATGACATTACAATAATTTGATAAGTATCCCTTGATACTGACTAGGATCGCCAGGATTGATCAATTTCGTTAGGGATCCTCTGCATGAGAGTATGAGGTGGCACGCGTTCTACGCATACGAAAAATTGAACTAAAAACGAGAAATCAAATGATAGTTTAAAAAAACTTAAAGAACATGCTTTAATGATAAATCGAACTAATAAGTATAAAAAAATTTGTGAGCAATTTATCAGAATGATGGACGAAAAATGTAAGTATTATTTAGAGAAAAGCATGGGGTGCTCAATGGTATCGGTTCTTGAATATATTCGATCGGTATAATCAGTGAAAATTTATTAAGAAATCCAGAAGTATACGATTCATAAAATATTAAAAAAAAGTCGTGTGAAAGGCATAACAAATATGGCACAGAGCACCCCACGCCTTCCCTAAATAATACTTACTACATTTTTCGTCCATTATTTTGTTAAAATGCTCAAAAGTTATATTATACTTTTTAGTTCGATTTATCATCAAATCATGTTTTATTAGATTTTTTAAACTATTATTAATTAAATTCTTCCACCTGTCTCTCGCTGTCTTTTGATTACACATTCAATATTTTTATGCTGGACATTCCAAAGGTGGCTCATAAAAAAAATGCTGAAACAAAACTAGTGAATGCATTCTAAGGAAATGTTTTTCAAAGAATGAAGAAGGGATTCAGCAAGTTTTTAAAATCATTTTGGGGGCAAATCGATATTAGATCTTTCTTTCAATCATTTACCACATTTCAAATCATACAATTTCTTTTTCAACATCTTATACAGCATAGTTTTGCTTTTATCATACATATCATTTCCAGTTCGATAGAAATATCTCAAAATTATAATCAAATTTGCTCCACGTAAAAAATATTGACAAAAATGAAGTAACGAAACCGATCCATTCCAAACACGGTTATCAGTTGTAGAATGCCACCGCTAATTTCGTGACGACCGTATTACTAGAAGATTTTTAAGAAATCATGAAAAAAATTCTATATATCAGAAACTATTCATCCGACGTCGCTGAAATTTTGCGAGAGTCTTCAGAACCTAACTCTACTGCCAAGTTCCAAGTTTGAACACGATCGGATCGATATGGTTGGAGATCCGAGCAGCCTTGTGTGAGTTCAGTGGCTAGATGGGTGACTGTTACCTCGATAACTTTCGAACAAAAGGAGATAGGTACTTGCTATACCCACCTGGAATATTATTTCTTCGATAACTTAAAAAATATGGACTCGATCGAATAGAAGCTTGCTTACTAGTTGTAGAATATCGACATAAGGCGGTGTGTAAAATTTTGCGCGCAAAAGCTCCTGACTTCACGACAGTAAATGAACCATTTTTTTCTTTTTACCATATATCCTATGTAAATGTAATGATTTGCAGCTCTAGGAAAGTAGCACTTGAACCATTACAACAAATTGAAATCTCATGCACGATATACTGTAGCCAAAACGGGTCGTCCAGAGACTCTCTATTTATGCATACCTGGCAGAAACCAGGAAGTCCAATTCTGACCTATCATATGATCACCATTGATTGAACATACATGTTCTACTATTTTCGATTTATGGATGTCTCTATTCTTTAAGTTGTTCTTGTGTTCCGACTTTATTACCACTAGTAGTCTCGATTTTTCTCCTCTATCTGATTTACCACAAATACAAGGAATATTATATACACAGTGTTTGGATTTTTTCCATTAATCATTTCATCAACGATTCTTATATTGAATACTAAACCAATTATCCTGTATTTTTCTGAAAGGCTGTGAACGTAAGGGATCACATTCTATAGATTGGGTTGCTCTTCTTGTTGGTTATTCTTTTGTACTTGATTAATTATTATTTGATTAGAAGTTCTTCTATCTAAATTAATGATAGATATATTTATGAATTGCCTCAGATATCCATTATGTTCAAGAAATTTTTCGATGAGATCAATATCATTTCCTTAAATTTCAAGAGTGAAACAAATAAGATTAGCTGTATCGTAAAGTGTTTTGATAATACCTCTTTCCACACTAAGTGGATGTTTTGAATAGATATTCAAATATCTTTCTGTATCTGTCTGTTTTCTGAAGACACTTGTTTCAAAATATCGGAAATATTCGAAATATCTAAGGAAGAAAGCTAATTATTCTTGTCTATTTCAAAAGTGAATTTTATTGTTGGTTCCAACAATATCCCAACATATCACCACCAAGATTTTGGTTTCAACGAATATGTATTGACAAATCTTTCTTCGAAATTTTCCATGAATTCAATACTTATGAAGGGTTTAAAGTTGGAAATAGGTGATATTTAAATATACATCAAATATTACCGTAATATCAATAGTATTTAATTTTGAAACTTTAATCAACATATTCTAATTTCGTTCGAACTAGTTTGAAGGGACTTATCGACAGAAACATTGGGGCACAAACTAACAACATCAAAACATACCAGAATGTCATTTTGGTTCAAATTTGAACTTCGTAGTTTTTAGAGAATGTGTTTGCTCTTCTTCAAAAACTTTCTTTCCTGTTAATGGGTTTAAACATTTTTGTAAATGTTTCGCTGAATTTAGACATCCAATAGACTTACTATTGGTGGAATTAAAGGTTTGTGTATTTTTGGAGGACCATATAAATATGGTGGCTTACTGTAAGATTTTTTGAAGCTCTTGTTCCTAGGAACAGAGTGCTTATCAATTTGGCCAAATGTCTGTAATTTTTGAATTTTTCGATGAAAATGGTCTTAAACGATTTGGTTCGACTCACTGATCAAGAATCCGTGGTCTAAATTCATTCTGTCCGGCCGGTCCGGCCGGCCGTAGGCACGATAACTCTCGAACGGAATGAGCTAGACAGTTGAAATTTTCAGAGTAGGTTTGGTAGATAAATATCTCGGCTAAGTTCTTCATGTGGCAAAATCGGACAGATGGTTTCGGAGTAACAAAAACTAAAATTTTTTTACGTTACAAATTCCAAAATAATTTTTTTTCAATATGCAGTTTTACCATAACAATCCATTGATATCATTTCTAACTCTAACAAGCGAATACTTCCGGAGATATGATCTTTCAAAATTTCAATAATAAATCGTAATTTCTATGTTTTCACAGAATGATATAATTATTCTACATATCTATGAATTGTTATAATGTCAACTTATTTTCCTGAGATATGACATTGTCTTATTCATTTCAGCAATCGTAGAATTATGAGAATTATAATATGATATCATACTTTTTGTTGGTTGATATTTTCATGCCGATGGTCAATCCATATGATGATGGGAATGGTATAATGGTAAGTTAATAATATTGAGTTCAGAATATCTCCAGTAAAAACAAAACTGGAATATTGATTTATTGGAGTATTGGAGTGTATTTGAGGAAAGAGTATATATTATCGTTCATCAGTGTATTCAGGAATGAATAACTCGGATGAGTTGGTTGTTGGGTAGAATTCCTCTATTGGTTTTGGATTTTTAATTTTTGGCACTCTTGTTGAATTTAAATTCTTCTATGGTGTTTGAATTCAATTTCTGCTAAGATGAAGTTCTTCTATAAGAATTCATTGATATAATTCTCAACTCTTACCAATACCTTCGAAGATATGATTTGTCAAAGTTTGAACAAGAGCGACACAGCTCCTGCCCACAGGGCTTGAACCAATTTTTCGTCTATACGTCAAGGTTATCAAATGTTTTGATAAAATGTTCTCGACTTTTCTTTCTGTTATAGAAGTGAGATCTTCATTGATTTTGATGTACTTGTTCTCATCATCAACTGTATACAAAAGCCTATGGTGATATTAATTTGAATTCAAAATTACTGTAGCGTTTGCTTTGACAGAGCAAGTGAGAATTTAATGTTGTTATCTTCGTTAAGTGAGATAATAGCTTGTTTTTCCATCTAATATAATTTGAAGCTGTATTAATAGGATTCTTCTCTAGTATCATTTTATTCAAAACTTCGAATTCGTTTGATTTTTCAGTTGGAAATTTTTGAGCTGTTTTTGGCGCTCTTCCGAATTTTTGGCTGAAAATGGTCTTAAACGATCTGGATCTACTGACTGATCAGGAATCCGAGGTCGAAATCGATTGTGTCCGGCCGTCCGGCCATTAACACGGTAACTCTCGAACAAAAGGAGTTAGAGGATTGAAATTTGCAGGGTGGGTTTGGAGCTTAAATATCTCGTATAAGTTCGTTAAAGGGCGAAATCCACAGAGCGGTTTCGGAGTTATGGCCGTTTTTAGTTAAAACCATTTTTTAAGAATATTTCCGAAACCAATCACTCGATCTATTTGAAATTTAGCATCAAATTGTAGAATAATGACCACTATATGTATACGAAGTTTTGTATTGATCCGGTTACCGTAAAGTGTCAAAAAAAATGTTTAAATTTTAAACTTTTGTTTCTACAATAACTCTCGAACAGAATGAGCTTGGAAGTTGATATTTTCAGAGAAGGTTTGGGAGATAAATATCTTGGTTGAGTTCGTCATTGGGCAAAATCGGCCTGATGGTTTTTTACATATCAACTCTCAAATTAATTTTTTTTAAGATGCAGTTTCTAAACAAATCCATTGATATATTTTTCAACTCTAACAAGCTAATACTTTGAGAGATATGATTTTTTGGAAATTTCAATAATGAATCGTACTTCTATGTTTTTGTTAGAATGCTGTACTATGAATCTATGAATTATTATATCAGCTGTGTTCTTACATGTCATCTTATTCTCTTATTTGAGTTAAATGTCAAAATTATTTGTGGTTCGTTATCTTGATATAAAATACACCTCCTGTTCTTGAAAACAAAGTATGATTGAATGCAAAATGACCAATGAAATAACCTCAGCTATCGTAGAATTATGAGGATGATATGATATTGTACTTTTAAGGTGATAATATAATGCCCATGGATAATTCATATGATGATGGAAATATGTTCTTTGGTATGATACATAATCGAATTGGGTTCAGATTACTGCAATATTCAACAAGTTAAGAGCGTTCCTGCTAATCGGGTCCTTCATGAATGGCTTCGTATAATAAATATACTTATGCATATATTTCACAAATCAAATAGACCCCAGGGGGTTCATTGATCTGCCGAGAAAGCAAGAGCAGACGCGTTTCTGGCTTCTTGGCCTTCATCAGTACCCTGTAGCTTTCCCAACAAATTCAACTAAACTGACCCGGGTTAAGCCCTTCAGAGCCGGCTTGGTCGATCATTATAATCGCCCACGCCACCTATGAAACACGAAACACGGAAATCATCCTCTCCCCACCAGTGAATATTTGAAGCGTGAAATCATATGCCACCATTCACTCGATATTAAATCAAGAACGAGTCCCGCAGAGCTCAGACAGTATCTTCTCAATGGCCATGAACGCTGTTTAGCGTTTTCAAAAATAATAATGAAAAATGGCGATACCGTTGTTAAAAAATCAACAAGTTAAGAGCGTTCCTGCTAATCTGGTCCTTCATGAATGGCTTCGTATAATAAATATACTTATGCATATATTTCACAAATCAAATAGACCCCAGGGGGTTCATTGATCTGCCGAGAAAGCAAGAGCTTTTTTTAACAACGGTATCGCCATTTTTCATTATTATTTTTGAAAACGCTAAACAGCGTTCATGGCCATTGAGAAGATACTGTCTGAGCTCTGCGGGACTCGTTCTTGATTTAATATCGAGTGAATGGTGGCATATGATTTCACGCTTCAAATATTCACTGGTGGGGAGAGGCTGATTTCCGTGTTTCGTGTTTCATAGGTGGCGTGGGCGATTATAATGATCGACCAAGCCGGCTCTGAAGGGCTTAACCCGGGTCAGTTTAGTTGAATTTGTTGGGAAAGCTACAGGGTACTGATGAAGGCCAAGAAGCCAGAAACGCGTCTGCTCTTGCTTTCTCGGCAGATCAATGAACCCCCTGGGGTCTATTTGATTTGTGAAATATATGCATAAGTATATTTATTATACGAAGCCATTCATGAAGGACCCGATTAGCAGGAACGCTCTTAACTTGTTGATTTTTTAACAACGGTATCGCCATTTTTCATTATTACTGCAATATTGTCTAAGTTTTAATTGATATAATATAATTTTCAGAGTAGATTCGAGAAATGAATATCGCTGATAAGTTTGTTATTGGGGAGAATCGGTCTGTTTGGATTTAATTTCTTACTCTATCGTAAGAATCCACTTATATCATTCCCAGAGACCAATAATTTCGGAGATATGATTTGTCAAAGTTTGAACAGGAGTGCCAAAGCTCCTGTCCACAGGGCTTGAACCAATGTTTTTAATAGATATATTGATATCTGGCATGGGAACATTTCTTGAAGTAACTGCAAAGTTAGTTCCATTCGAGATAAAACACAGAAAAGAACCATTTAGTAAAGTTGAAAATTAATTGGGAAACCACCAATTTAAAAAAACCTCCATATTTAAACAGGGTCATTTACCGGGGAATTATTTCTTTAGTTGAATATCCTTTTCCATCCACTCTAACCTTTATAATCAGCTAAAATTAAGGTCTTTAAATAAACAAAACCCTTCCAATTCCCAACCCTTCGAAGATGATCCCCATCCAGCGACTGACGTTTCTGAATTTCTGAGTGGAATTAAGCGTTGCGAACAAGATAACGCTCGTTCTGAATTTCAGCAAACCGAACCTGAATAGAAATTCCTGCATATTCAACAATGGAACACAGTGAAGAACCACACCTAAATAAAAGGAATAAATCAACCTGATTCCAACGGGGCAGAAATCATAATAAGCGAAAGCTCAGCATGCTTGACACCGTCCCGAGAGCTCTCAATCCTGTTCTGAACAAAGGTCCGGGATAAATCTCGAGTAGAGTGTCTTCGTTAATTGACGATGCGTTCGCTGGAGGAGATCTTGAGGAGAGGGAAGTCAAAAGAAAACGTTAAGCCTTCAGATTCAGACGGTCCGACATAATTGCTTCGACATTACGGACTTGATTAATCATCTGCCGGATTTACATTTTCCTTTATTGCAAACAATTTATGGGAAAGGGTGATTATTCTTGGTACTCGAGACCGTTTACAGCTTTCGGCAAATGGATGGAGGGTGAAATGGGATTCAGGTATTTTTATTGCGGCGTTCTTGCGGGAAATTCCAGCTGTTAGAGGAAATATTGAAATTGTACGTGACCTATAGGAGATTCCTCAGGTTTTGCGACCCAGACATCCTGTCGGAATGTTTACGGGGAATCTTGATATCCAGATTAATATATCTCGACGTTTCATTCGTGGTTGAAAGTATGTCATTTTCTCGTGTTCGGGAGCAGCGTGCTATCATTATGCCCGAATCTTTGTAATTTTCGATTTTTTGCCGAACATGGTCTTAGATGATTAGGCTCAACTTTCAAATGAGATAGCGACTAGAAATATTAGGTGTGCGATGCGCATCTGAATGTGACGGTTGAGTTCGTTAGTGGGCATAATTTGCCCATTTTGCTAATAACTAAAAGTCACACGGTCAAATATCCATTGATTCTGCCCATCAACATTTGTTCAGTATTTCCGAGGGGTAAACCGCTAGGAATTCTGGTGTACAAGAAAGTAGAATTCCAATGGAATTCCTATTGAATTGCGAGGATATTCCTATTGAATTCCCGGAATTACTATTGAATCCCTGGAATTCCAATTGAATTCCATGGAAGTCCGCAGAATTCCGATTGAATTATAAAGAATTCCTATTGTTGTTAGAGTGCGACACCTATCGGACAATCATGTAAATAACTCCAAATAGTTAGTTTTAAACGGATTTTAGCAGTTGGAAGTGGATGCTTTTCCCTCTGCTTTTCCTAACCTACAAAAATATACTTGGCAATAAACAGACAAATTTACGTATTATTGAATACGGTCAGTATTGTTACAATATTCTTCAATTCTTGGAGTTTTAAATATTTCATCTCTGACAAAAATCCAGTGAAGAACTTTCAATCGATATTCTCGTGAATTTTTCATTCTTTTTGCGTATGTCTCTATGTTGGATAGTGAAATTGATAATTTTCTCATTTGTATGATTTAATATATTTTAATACATGCATGCAGCACAATGGCTATTGATACTAATATATTGATCCTCCTAGGTGTTCCCAAGGAGAATCCTCAAGAGCTTGAGCGAGTTAGGAGAATCAGTTGTGTTTTGTGTAGGTTTCATTACTGTCCTTGCGTCACCTTGGCATATCACTGTTAATTTTCGACCACCCAACAGTGAACAGTGAATGGTGGCAATTGTCGTGACTAGAAAATTTGTAATCCAGCCCCAGGACTCAGGACCTCCGTCCCATGTGTCAAACGTTCTAACCACTGAGCCAATCAGGCTGCAATTGGTGAAATATTCTAGCCTATTTTAGATCCCACACAACAGTACACATAGGGACAACAATGCTTCGACCGAAAGCTATCTACGAAGCTTTGTTGAATATCCTAGACCGAAGTGTTTTAACTTCAATATGAGTTTTGGGTTTCAACTGTTTAAATTTGTAAAGAAAACAATTACTGCACTTTGCGTGGAAGTTTATTGTTGCTTTATGACTTCTTCGATTATTTTTTCGTTCAGTTCTTTTTTGATTTTTATTCTCATTTAATACCCGTTACCTAATTAAATAGCAAATATCAAGATATCAAACAAGCATTGCCAAAGAAACAACGAAAATAACATGTAATTTACTATTGGAATTTTTTTTTTTTCGTTTGAAGATCTCATTCCTACCACATTCTGAAGGTATAACATTGCACACCTACACGTAAAATTTCAAGGAAATTCAATGTTTATTCTCGGAAATAAAAAAAAATAGGTTATTCGAAAATTCACTAGTCGTTTTGTCCTTTAGAAATCAAATGTGTCGAATGTTCATCAGTCTAAAGTAATGGGTATTTGTGCAATTCCGATTGTTTTCCTTAGATTCCTAAAGAATTCCAATAGAATTACAATAGAATTAGAATAGAATTACAATAGAATTACAATAGAATTACAATAGAATTCCTATCGAATTACTAAAGAATTCCTATTAAATTCCTAACGAATTCCTATAGAATTCCAATGGAATTCCGCTTAAATTGGAATTCTAGTGTACAAAGTTTTGACAGCTTTTTCCCCCTCGAGTATTACCCAAAAAAGGAAAGCGTCCTTCAGGGGCAGATACGTACCAGTTTCATCAGCGTAACTTAGTACACAGGCTTTAGCCTCCTCTCACCTCACCTTTTTAGTAATAATAAAAATAATAATATTAGTGGCCATCCCACTGTCAGCAAGTCAGAATGATAATAAACAATCAATACATTCTTGTCTTGAGGTTTCACAAAGCTTTGAAAGCTCTTAATTGCCAAATCAGCGTAAGGCTTGTTTCACATGCATACGGTTCCATTCGGTTCGTTTCGTTTTCGGTTTCAATTCGGTCGCTGGCGACAAGTGTGAAACGGTGCTCCGGTTTAGATTCGGTACCGAATAGAAGCCGTACAGCACCGTATACTCCCTCGACACGAATAGGTTCCTATCAGGTTTGGATTCGTGTCTAGGGAATACAGATCAACCGGGGCGTTCACACAAACACGGTTTAGTTTCGGTTTTAACCATAAAGTAATAAATATTTACATATATGTTTTCTGTGGTTTTAACCTCAAATCGAGCAGATATCTTTCAATATAGAAATATAAACGTACATATTTTCGGGATATTGTTGCTATCTCAGTATTCATGAGAAAATGATGGTTCCCCAAATGTGGATCGATTGATTTCTGCTGTAAATCTAAACCAGTGATGTGGGACAAAACTTTCGAAAAATATAAAGATAAATTAAAGACGCAGGATGCATTCAAAGATGTGTGTGTTCAAATTTTGAATAACTTTGTTAAATCTGACGTCGCGAAAATATTAAAATTGTGATGATAACATAAAATCTAATATGAACCGTATATGTGTGAAAGGCCTTCATTCGTTTTCGGTTGAAACCGAGAACGAACCGAACCGAATGGAACCGTATGCATGTGAAACAAGCCTAATTCTGATTATTCATTATGTCATTATGTCATATGACCCTCTTATGAGTTTTGTGAGCTTTTCCATATTATTATAGATATTTTTCAGAGTTTGGGAGAGAAAACCCAAAAAGAAATAATTCAATAATGAACAAGGCCAGAGCGTTCCTGCTAATCGGGTCCTTCATAAATGGCTTCGTATAATAAATATACTTATGCATATATTTCACAAATCAAATAGACCCCAGGGGGTTCATTGATCTGCCGAGAAAGCGAGAGCAGACATTATTATTAATTCAATAATGAACATGTTGATAGGATTCTGGAATCAGTCTCGCAAGTTACAAAGAATGAATGGAAAATAGTTAGCTATCCAAACCCATTTAATAATGATTATACCTCCCAAAGTGTCACTTAATGCTTACCTTTTAATTTGATAGAGAAAACTCATAGTCCATAAACTTAATTATGTATATCCGCAATGAACTTGCTCAGCTAAGATGTTGGCCGTATACTGACAATTGGTCTGAGTGGAACATCTGGCTTATTTAAAGTGGGCAAACCATACAGTCAGTCTATGAGCCTGGCTATCATAGTATTCTGAGCTTATTTTTCAAAGATTCTGTTAATATACCTATCCACGAGTTTCTGAAATCTTCACCCAAACTATCCCATATCCAGTCGATAAGACAGTACCAGTTTCCGTTGAGGTTATTTTCATTTCTATCGAAACAACTCTGAGGAAATGGTTATCGAACAAATTTGGGTTTTTTTTTCTTGAAATTACGTGAAACATGAGTATTTTTGTATATTATAAGATATGAAAATAACTATTAAAAGGTTTCTATCTGGGTTTTCTCTCCCAAACTCTGAAAAATATCTACAAAATAAAAATTAATTATCTTGTGATTTGCTTCTGCGTTGTCACATGTGACAATTCTCGAATTGTCGCATGTCGAATTGTCATATGTGCCAATTCTCGAATTGTCGCATGTCAAATTGTCACATGTGACAATTCTCGAATTTCAGAATAACTTTCAACAAAATAATTCTAAAGAATTTTTGTTAAGCGTCTGATGAAGGAGTCTGATATAGACTCCGAAACGTTACGATATAGTTGTTTCTTCGTTGATGTTGTTTCGTTGCTGTTTGTTAGGCAACATTGTTCGATTGATTGCTTTTGACAAATAGCTTGTGTTTCATACACAAAATCAAATCACAAGATGAATAATTTTTATTTTGTAGATATTTTTCCGAGTTTGGGAGAGAAAACCCAGAAAGAAACCTTTTAATAATGAGTATACCTCCCACAGTATCCTTGAATGATTATGAAAATTACTGCGTTGCAGAATGTTTTTTGTGAAAGAAAGAATCGATATTCAAGATAGAAATGCCCCTCAATATTTCAGCTTATTTTACATCCAAGTTATAGATTTAAGCTCGATCGAATCTGTATTTCTGGAAATATTTGGAAGATGTTATATTTTTTTCTGGACCTAAGCAGCTTTAGGCGACTCTAGTTCCTGAATAGGTGACCGCTCTGGCTTTAAATTTGAACAGAGAGCGCCAAAGCGCCGGTCCACAGAGCTTTCCCACTTGTTTAGTGGTACGATTCTCACGAACTTTTGGAAGAATTTGCCCGTCGATATATTACAACTAACTACCAAGATTCAATTTGATTGGATCTGTATTTTTTGAGTTATGAAAGAATAGTATATTGTATAATTAGGTGGAAAAGCATAATATTCCCGAACGACTGGGATAATTACCAGACGAGGAGCATAGCGACGAGTCTGGTAACACAGGAGTTTGGGAATATGCTTACCCCACGAATTATACATACTATTTTTTCTTCGATCGTTGATTCACATTAAAAAAAATAATTGAAAGATATTTCCCCACACGCTACAGTAGTGCGGTAAGAATATTACCGCACTGTTATTTCTAATTGCTTAGCAACTGCCCACTATTCTGGAATGTTGAGCATTGCGCATAGAAAACAGGTCAAAATAGTGTCACTTTTCCCACGATCGAAGAAGAACAATATTTCAGAGAAGTAATAACCAGTTCAAGATTTTATTTTCATGATAATCGCTAAAATACAGATCCTATCGAGCTGAAATCGAGCACTCGACCGTAAAATGCCTGCTTGAAGAATTATGCGGATTTTAGCAGAATGTGACAGATAGTTTATGAAATATAAAATTTCCCTCCCAGGGGGCCACATACAGTTCACTTGATCTCAAGGTGTCAAGTTTGAGAGAGAGATAAACTTTATTGGATGGTTCCAAATGGCTATATACCTAAGTCTTCCTGCCTGTTACAAAAATTCATACAATCACAATTTAGTTATTTCAAATTTGGTGTTAGTATGGATGTATATTAATTTAGGTTCATTAAAAATTCAAATAAAGGTGTTTCTGGAAATTTTCTTTTTGGTGTGGAGTTCCAATCGTAAGAATAAGAGGTTGCATGTTATCTCTGTTGTGTTGTTCTGATTAGAATTTCAAATTTGATAACCTAAGAGTAAATATTATTTTTGATTATCCTGTGCGAGTTTCATTTATTCCATAGTACAAATGAATACACAGCTCTATAAATTACCTCTCTAGTTTCTGAGTCCTGTATCTTTTAAATGAAGCCTCAAAAACAAAGGGGGGGGACGAAATTACCACATTTTCCTCTATACCTAATATAATTTATTGATCCTTTTAGGCATAACAAATTTATGTAGGTATTGGAACCGTCATAGATAATCAATTTAAAAATAATTCTCTTAATTCATACATTATTCCTTTACAGTGTAGCATCATTCTTGTGAGAGTAATGACTTGACTTCTCTCTTAAATCTACTGAGAGTTAGGAATTGCAGACTCAGAGGGAGATGGTTGAAAACTTTGATACTTCGATACATCTCAAACCTAGAAGCTTTATATTTAGAAAAAAATATGATTGCCTTGTTCCTTGTGTTATGAGAATGGAAACTAGAAAGTCTATCAATATCATTTATATTCTCCTTTATATATACGAGTAATCGAGGTCAATGTCATATTATCATTTCCAATAAAGAGGGGCCTACAAGAGGACCGCGGAGAGAGAATATCATTTCTGAATTATAAAAGCCCTATTATCTTCCGGGGAATTTCCCCACAGACATTAGAGGGCAGGTGAGAGTATGGTAAGCTGTATTAGATGCTTGTATCTCACAGGAAGGGTGAACCTAATTCTTGACTTGGCATAATATGAACTGTTAAGATTTTTGCACAATGCATCAACATTATGCGTTCCACTTCAGATATCGGTTAATATGAACACCAAGAATCTTAATGCAATCGTTTGGTGAAATAATGGTGTCATCAATACGACTCACGAATTTTTAGAATAAGCATTAGATAGGGTGAAATTAATGAATTCCATATTGTCGATATTCTTCTAAGAAAAAATTGAAAACCGACAAAAAAATTAGTAATGCTTGAGGGTTGAAACATGGAATGTTCGAACATTTAACACACTTTATTTGTTAAACCTTCTAGCTTTTGGGCGAGAACTCGTCCTTTCTCAGGGCAGTAAAAACATATACGAAAGAAAACATTAGGTAAGGAACGTCACATTGTTTGCACTCATTCAGCCACTAAACTCGCCGAATGTTCCTCGGCTTCCAATTTTTTTCAAAATCTCAAGCAATACATACGATTACATTAGACATAGACTCGATGATGATTCATGATCAAATCCAATACTTTCAGGACGTATACACGATAACTTTCGAACAATACTGCTCTGAAATTTTAAGTAACTGAATTGTAGCGTACAGGTTTGATGTCGAAATGCGAAACTTTAACTATCCCATTCGGATGCGCAGTCTACCCTGAAAATTGCAAGTTCCTCAAGTCCCTATCTCTTTTAGTTCGAAATTTATCTAGGCAACGGTCACCCATCCAGCTACTGAACTCACCCATGGCTGTTCGGATCTCCAACAATATAGATCCGATCGTATTCAATTTTAGAAATTGGCGGTAAAATTAGGTTTTGAAGGCTCTCGCAAAATTTCATTGTTGACATTCTTGACGTTTTGAAGCAAAATCATTTGACTGCTACATATTAATAGCAGACTTTTCGTTCAAAATAGAATTCAATGGAAATGGCGATCTCCAACAACAGGAATGTTTTTTTCCTCCCTCGCTACGCTAAAGATTTATTGTGTTTTCCTCAGGTTCAGAACAGATATGCCGAGCAGAAACGTCTAGAGAAAAATTGGACCGAAGGGAAAACAACAGGTGTTCCTAGAGCAATAATATGCCAATGGCCCAATCTGAATCATTTTTCACTTGGGATGTGCCTCTTCGGAGACAACGATGAATTATGTTATTCAAACTCATACGTTGTTGACAAATTCTTCCACATCGAAATCAAGAAATATTCAGGAATAGTCGACGGTAACTGTATATTCTGTTAAAAATTATCGTTCATAAAACTCGAATTCCAGATTCGAATACATACAGGGTGTCCCAAGTTCGAGTGCCTATTAGACGTTTCTGGAGAACTGGACATATTTGAAATCTGAAAATTAGGATTATGATATTGCTTGAAATTCTCTACAGAGCTAATATATTTTCGAATCCCAATCACTTCCGGTTATACAGGGAGTGAAAATAAATTTGATGAAAAAATTTTTTTTCAAGTTTTGCATTCCTGGTATGATCAAGTATTCAATGCTGAATACATTTCCGTTAAAACCATTGTATTCATTCGAATAGTTTTCAAAGATGGTTTTAGGGCTATTCATAATGTTTCTGAATCTTTTTTAGAATGGGTAGCGAGTTTCAAATCTATTTAATGAAATATAAAATATTCCATTTTTGGCGCTCTAGTTCCTCGGAACTGAGTGCTTATCAATTTGCCCAAATGTCTGTAAGTTTCGAATTTTTCGATGAAAATGGTCTTAAACGATTTGGTTCGACTCACTGATCAAGAATCCGTGGTGGAAATTCATTCTGTCCGGCCGTCCGGCCGGCCGGTCCGGCCGTAGGCACGATAACTCTCGAACGGAATGAGCTAGAGAGTTGAAATTTTCAGAGTAGGTTTGGGGGATAAATATCTCGGCTAAGTTCGTTACTGGGTAAAATCGGACAGAAGGTTTCGGAGTAATAAAAAAAAATTTTTTTTTTACAAAACAAATTCCAAATTAAATTTTTTTTAATAAGCAGTTTTATCATAAGAATCCATTCATATCATTTTTAACTCTAACAAGCTAATACTTTCGGAGATATGATTTTTCAAAATTTCAATGTAAATCGTATTTCACAGATTGATATAATTATTCTATTCTATGTATGAATTTTCATAATGTCAACTTGACAGAAGGGAATATTGTAACTTCAAAAATATTGTGGTTGAAATACTCGTATTTTAGCGATGCAACGGGGACCTCACCCGAAAATGTTTGAAAATATTACGTAAATATTGAAAGCATAATTCTTTAGTTCGAGAGAGGAGAAAATTTGGTGAACGTAGATGAGGAAATTTTTGATCGATAACAAGGTAATTTTTTCATTATTTCTTCTGTTCTTTAACACATGTTTTATGGAATATCTACTATTTGTAGGTACTTTAAACCTGTTTTGGGCAATTGTCATACGAAACTTGTTTTTTTGGCGCTCTAGTTCCTCGGAACAGAGTGCTTATCAATTTGCCCAAGTGTCTGTAATTTTGGAATTTTTGGCTGAAAATGGTCTCAAAAGATTTGGTTCGACTCACTGATCAAGAATCCGAGTGCGAAATCGATTCTGTCCGGCCTGCCGACCGGCCGTAGGCACGATAACTCTCGAACGAAAGGAGTAAGCGGATTGAAAATTGCAAGGTGGTTTTGGAGCGTAAATATCTCGGACAAGTTCCTTCGATCTATCTGAAATTTAGCATCAAATTGTAGAAACATGACCTTTATACGCATGTGAAGTTTTGTATTGACCAGATTACCGCAAAGTGTAAAAAAAAAAATTTTGAAAATTTAAAATATGTTTTTCCACAATAACTCTCGAACGGAATGAGCTAGGTAGTTGAAATTTTCAGAGTAGGTTAGGGAGATGAATATCTCGGTTAAGTTCGTTATTGGGCAAAATTGGCCAGATTTAATTCGATTTCTTCCATGGTGCAGTTCTCATTCTCATGATTGCTCATTTAATCTTGATAAATAGACTATTATTTGAATTGAATTACCTTTATGATGCAGCTCTATCATATGTATACATTGATATAATTCCCAACTCAGAGAAACCAATACTTTCGGAGATATAATTTGTCTGTTTGAACTAGAGCGCCAGAAAGCTCCTGTCCACAGGGCTTGAACCCATTTTTAATTTGTTCGTTTTCTCCCGTAGTCTTTTCCTTTTTCAGATTGGGTTTCGGGTACCTTGGAGAATCTTCTCTGCTTGTTGAAGGATGAAGCGATAATAAAGAAAAAGATGCCCTTCGATATTTAATATTTCAGCATATTTTGTTAACAATTTCAATTTTCATAAATCACAACACTAACGGGGAGATAGGGTTTTTTTGCTGAGGTTTTTTCCCTAAGCTCTAGTATCATATATCAAATTATATGGTACCCCGTTACACTAACCTCTGCTAACACTTTTTTCATACACATGCTTTATTGTTAGATAAAAAACAATTTTAATGCTCAAGTTCAAAAGAATATATATATATGTTCATTATTCTTGTTTTAAACATCCTGAGCGTGAACCATTTTTAGAATATCGAAGAGGAAGAATGTGGAAAGGTCAAGCATCTTTTGAATTTCAGAAATATCATCAGAGGGTGTTTCAAATTTTGTGTCGAAAATTGTGATCAAAAATTGGCCATAACTCCTGTTTTTCAAATTAGAACCCTATTTTTTTTATGATTGCGTTGGATTCTGCTGTGAAAAATAATGATAGTTTTTTTTTTATTTGGGAGCATGATAATGTTAGAAAACTATCATTATTATTCACCGCAGAATCCAACTAAATCATAAAAATATAGGGTTCTAATTTGAAAAACAGAAGTTATGGCCAATATTTTATCACAATTTTCGATACAGAATTTGAAACACCCTGTGATGATATTTGTGAAATTCAAAAGATATATGACTTTCCACATTCTTCCTCTTCGATATTCTAAAAAATGGGTTCAAGCCCTGTGGACAGGAGCTTTCTGGCGCTCTAGTTCAAACAGACAAATTATATCTGGTATTGGTTTCTCAGAGTTGGGAATTATATCAATGTATTCATATGATATCACTGCATCATAAAGGAAATTCAATTCAAATAATAGTTCATTAGATAAGTAATAATAAATTACCTTGTAATCGATCAAAAATTTCCTGATCTACGTTCATCAAATTTTCTCCTCTCTCGAACTACAGAGTTATGCTTTCAATATTTACGTAATATTTTCAAACATTTTCGGGTGAGGTCCCCGTTGCATCGCTAAAATACGAGTATTTCAACCCCAATATTCTTGAAGTTACAATATTCCCTTCTGTCAAGTTGACTTTATGACAATTCATACAAAGAATATACATAGAATAATTATATCAATCTGTGAAATACGATTTACATTGAAATTTTGAAAAATCATATCTCCGAAAGTATTAGCTTGTTAGAGTTAAAAATGATATGAATGCATTCTTATGATAAAACTGCTTATTATAAAAAATTAATTTGGAATTTGTTTTGTAAAAAAAAATATTTTTTTTATTACTCCGAAACCTTCTGTCCGATTTTTCCCAGTAACGAACTTATCCGAGATATTCATCCCCCAAACCTACTCTGAAAATTTCAACTCTCTAGCTTATTCCGTTCGAGAGTTATCGTGCCTACGGCCGGACCGGCCGGACCGGCCGGACGGCCGGCCGGACAGAATGAATTTCGACCACGGATTCTTGATCAGTGAGTCGAACCAAATCGTTTAAGACCATTTTCATCGAAATATTCGAAAATTACAGACATTTGGGCAAATTGATAAGCAATTGAATAATGGACATAGTACATAGTAGTACATATTATTTGACTTTTTTCCGGTTATTTTCGATATTTTGAAAACTATTCGAATGAATACAATGGTTTTAACAGAAATGTATTCAGCATTGAATAGTTGATCATACCAGTAATGCAAAACTTGAAAAAAAAATTTCTTTCATCAAATTTATTTTCACTCCCTGTATAACCGGAATTGATGTAGCTCCGAAATTATTTTAGCTCTGTAGAGAATTTCAAGCATTATCATAATCCCTATTATCAGATTTCAAATATGTCCAGTTCTCCAGAAACGTCAAATAGGTACTCGAACTTGGGACACCCTGTATATGTATTTTGAATATATCTATTTTCGGTGAAATAATCTTGATGAAGATACACAGAAAACTCTCAACATTTCAGATAAACCTGTGCTCCTGCATTATCATTGTGCTATTATTACATCGAAATTACTGTAGTTTTCGAAGTTCAACTTAAAAAAATAAATAATAGTTTAAAAAAACTAAAAAAACACGCTTTTATAGCTAACCGAACTCAAAATTAGAAAATAATTTTTAATTTCAGAGAGTTTATAATACAGTAGTAGAAGATCGAACAATCAATCAGAATTTATCACCTCAAAATAAAATTATAATAAAGTTTAAGTTATTAACAAAAGAATTCAATTCAGAGTAAACAGCGTGGGGTGCTTGATAAAGTAAATGTAGCAACCATTCTATTGGCAACTATCTATGAGAAGAGAGTTATGAAAAGTAGTAAAATGCACCCCACGCTTTTTACTCTGAATTGAATTCTTTTGTTAATAACTTAAACTTTATTATAATTTTATTTTGAGGTGATAAATTCTGATTGATTGTTCGATCTTCTACTACTGTATTATAAACTCTCTGAAATTAAAAATTATTTTCTAATTTTTAGTTCGGTTAGCTATAAAAGCGTGTTTTTTTAGTTTTTTTAAACTATTATTTATTTTTCATTTTTTAGTTCGATTTATCAATTAGTTATTTGTTGACATGTGGTATTGAAATGTCTCACAAATTATTTCGCAATCTCATCATTTCATTCAAAGCTTCACTGTTGCATGGGGTTTTTCCTGTTAACTTAGAACAATCGAGTTCTTCAATCCGAATATCGTCTAAAGATCTTACACGACTAAGTGCTACATAAGCTTGTCCAGCAGCAAACAGTCGCTAGCCTAGATAAATGACTGCATGATCGACTGTACAACCTTGCATCTTAGGACGGTTGAAGCCCAACTCAGGATTAATGGCAACATTCGTCTCTCAGCAGTTCCATAACTGTATTTCGCTGGGAACTGTATCGATATTGGTTTAATCATGTGCACACCATCTGATCCGAAATCGATACGGACTGACGGGATGTCTTCCGCGTATAGTTGGCCTCTGCGAAAATTTGGCCAGATAATTTCTGTGATAAAACCCATATAGCCATTCACTAAGCCTTTCGACACGTCAATGTTCGTCCTCAACATCACTTTAGCTCCTACGAATATTTTCAATACATTCGGAAGACCTCAGGACCTGAAACATCACGTTGCAAATTGGCGGAGGTGCCCGGTATGAGATAATATGCTATAAATAATAATCAATTTTTGTGGATAATAAGGATAATGGGAAACTGTTATCAAATTATTGCATTGTCATCGGTTCTTGATACGTATGCAAAGTTTCAAATTAATCAGACTTCTGGAAACTGGTGAAAATTAAGTTCAAAGATTCCGTTACATACATAGTCAGATACAACCCAAGCTAATAAAAGCGTGTTAATGATTACAAACGATTACATTAGACTCGATGACGAAAAGTTCATTATCAAATCCAATACTTTCAGGACGTATGCACGATAAATTTCGAACAATACTGCTATGAAATTTTTAGTAACTGAATTGTAGCGCAGGTTCAATGTCGAAATGCGAAACTTATACTCTCCCATTCGAATGCGCAACCTACCCTGAAAATTGTCCCTCAAGTCCCTATCTCTTTTCGTTCGAGAGTTATCGAGGCAACGGTCACCCATCCAGCTACTGAACTCACCCGTGGCTGCTCGGATCTCCAACGATATAGATCCGATCGTGTTCAAACTTGGAACTTGGAGTAGAGTTACGTTTTGAAGGCTCTCAAAAAATTTCAGCGATGTCGGACAAATAGTTTTTGATATAAAGAATTTTTTTCAATGAGACTCAATGATTTTTCTTTGATTTTCTGGTAAATACGACCCTCACAAAATTTTGTATGAATTTTCACGTCGGCATTCTACAAAAAATGTTCATATTCCAATTGGATCGGTTCCGTGAATTTCGAGTTATTGAGAAAATCAGAACCAAATTTCAGATGGGCATAACTCCTAAGCCATTTCGCCGATTATGCCTACTAACAAACTCGTATATCGCATTCAGATGCAAAACCTCCCCTTAAAATTGCAAGGCGCTATCTCGGGTTATCGTGACATCAATAAAAGATTTAAATATATTTTTTTTTAATTTTCTGATGATACAATTCTCACAAAATTCCACGAACGTTTTAAAGTTTGTATTCTTCAACTACTCACCAAGTTTCAATTCGATCGGATTTGGTTGAAAACATAATTATTACTCCGAAACCATTGGGCCGATTATGCTCATCAACAAACTTGTCCGTCGTATTGGGGCGTGCCACCTACCCTCAACATTTCGAGTCGCTATCTTTTTCCGTTCTCAAGTTATCGTGACAATACCACGAATTCTTCAGCAGGGAGTGGAACCTAATTTTCTGAGACCATTTTCGGTAAAAAATTCGAAAATTACAGACATTTTGCTGAAATGATAAAGCTACGTTTCCCAGAGCATGCGCGCAAAAATGTTCAAATATCACTAACGTGTGGTCTGTCTGCTTCGGCACGCTTATTTAAATTCATATCCCAAATCGGTCATCCATCCACTTGCTGAACTTGCCAAGGGTTTTTGGCTTCCAGAAAAAAAAAATATTTTCCCAATATGTTCAACGATGTAGATTCCATCGAGTTCTTGTTGTAAAATAAGGTTTTGAAGGCTCTTGCAAAATTTCAGTGATGTGAGAGCTACATAGTTTCTGAAATACAGATTTTTCTTATAATTTTTTTGAAATTTTCGACTCATACGATCCTAACAAATTTTTTTCATATGTCATGGTCATATGTGTTGGTAATATCCAACTAATTACCGAATATCAATTCGATCAGGTCAGTATTTTTCCAGTTATTGGGAAGTTCTCATTTTTGAGGAATACATTTGTTACTACTGCATGATATTATTCCACCTAAACAGATAATTTCAATTACCTGGTGGCAAAATCTTCATCTCAAAAGGAGATTTACATACTCCATGTATCTTTATGGAACCAACAGATTTTTCTATTCGCTGAGATCTTTTGCACTCCAATCCTTCATCATATTTATTTTCAACATGTGTAAGATGTTATGAAATAAGAAAATATCAGTAAAATTACCTCTTGAAGTATTTCGGCTACAAATATAAGATTTTCTCAAAAACTACGTTTTGTTGCCCCGTGAACAGCATAGAGCATTTCTAATTTTCCTGTTTCAATACAAAGTTCATTATCTTCTCGGTTAGCAGGAGGAAGTGTTTCAACTTGCAATCTAATTTCATGTGTCAACTCCAAATGTCTCTCCAATTTAATATGAGTTCCACAATAGAACTCATTTCCACTGCATATAGGACTGCTTCGAAGTCTAATTGGTAGGATCTTTGTCAATATTTCTGAGACTCCTAATTTTCGCTGCCACAGTAGAAAATTTCACAACAAAGTACAAACACTCATTCCTGCTTCAATAAAAAATGTGTCTATTACGTTAAAAGTTCTGCTTCCTTCAACTTTTTATTTTCAATAATTTCAATGTTGAAGCTCAAGTAACTTCTCCTCATATGACATCTGTGAATACGCAACAGTGTCAACGTACTGACTATCAGCCGAACGTGTCAACGTACTGACTATCTGCCGAACACGAGGTAATACGGAAGCTACGTGTTCCTTGTTGTTGTTGTATAAACATTTTGCTGATTAAGTAATCATTAATAACTTTAAGGGTTATATGTTTTATATATTTTCTTAATACCTCCAACCGTATAGATCCTACCGGGTTCAATTCTAGAACTTGGCTGTAAAATAACGTTTTGAAGGCTTTCCCAAAATTTCAGCTATCAACGACGGATAGTTTCTGACGTACAGAATTAAAGGAGAAGAAAATGTTACATCATAGTCTACTTGCTCAAGTTCAAGAAATCGTTTCCACTATTGGTGAAAAAATTGTATAAATTTCCTTATAATATCCGTTAAACAAGCACTGACGTGAAGTCAAGAGCTTTTGCGCGCATGGTCTATTGTTCATTCTCATGTATTGGACACTCTTAATCGAATTTACCATCGTAAATTTTTTTTTCTTAATTTTTTTCAAATTTTCTAGGGGTAGGTACGGTTCTCACATAATTTAACACACGTCCTTATGTCGATATTCTACTACTAGTTACCAAGCTTCGATTCGATCAAGTCTATATTTTTGAGTTATCGAGGAAATAATATTCCAGGTGGAAACCGATGGACCGATTATGCCCAAAAACAAACTTAATTCTCACATTCGGATGGCAACCTACCATGAAAATTGCAAGTCACTATCACCTTTCGTTCGAAATTTATCGAGGCAGCGGCCACCTATCCAGCGACTGAACTCAGTCGGACGAATAGTTTCTGATATATAGAATTTTTTCAACGATTTTGCCTATTAACGAACTTGTCCTTCGTATTGGTATGCGCCACCTACCCTGAAAATTTCAAGTCGCTATATCTTTCCGTTCTCAAGTTATCATGACAACGGCTGGCCGGCCGGACGGCCGGCGGGCCTGACAAAATCAAAGGAGTCATCATCAGTCAGTCGATCATCAGGGAGATGAACCTAATCTTTTGATACCATTTTCGGCAAATAAATTCGAAAATTACAGAAATTTGGGCAAAATACAACGCGATGTTCCCCAGAACATACGCGCAAAAAATGTTTTCAAGCATTGACGTGAAGTCAGGAGCTTTTGCGCGCATGTTCCATTGTCTATTCACGTCTCATACGAAGGGGATCGATCATAGTTTCTGAAATATAACATTTTTCGAGATTGAAAAATACTGAAAAAAGGAAAATTTAACCTTAAACCGACAAAACTACTGTTAATAATGATTTATTCACCTGTATTGAATGTTGGACGAATATAATGTTCTTCATTGATTTTTTTTTTAATTTTTAGTCATGCGATCTTCCAGGAATTTCACAAAAATTTGCACGTCGACATTCTACAACTAATTATCATGTTGGAATTGGATCGGTATCGTATTTTTTGAGTTATTCAATAAATGAAAACAAAATTTCAGATAGGTATAACTCAAAATCCGTTGGTCCGATTATGCCTATTAGTAAACTCAAATATCGCTATTTCTTTCCGTTCTGAAGTTATCGTGAGATAAAAATTTTTTTTTTTTGGTGATGCGTTACTCACAAAATTCCACATTTGTCTTCATGTCCGTATTCTACAACAAGTTACCAAGTTTCAATTTGATCGGATCTGTGTTGGTTGAAAAAAAAATTTGTACTCGGAAACCGTTGGGCCGATTATACCCATTAACGAACTTTGTTGTCGTCGTTTTTGGATGCGTCAACTACCCTGGAAATTTTAAGTCGTTCTCTCTTTCCGTTCCCAAGTTATCGTGGCAACGACCGACAGGCCGGACAGTGTCAAATTTGACCTCGAAATCTTCATCTATGAGTCGAACCTAATCGTTTGAGACCATTTTCGGCAAACAAACATTTGGCAAAATGATAGCACGCTGTTCCCCAGAACATGCGCGAAAATGTATAAAAGCACTACCTTTGGTTCAGGAGCTTTAGCGTACTATTATTAGGCACGTATTAGGGAACCGTTATAATATATGGAACAAAAAATTTCAATATTGGCCATTGAACATTCAGAGTTAGTCGATGTCGATTAAAATCTATAGATTTTTATTCCAGTTGACAAACACTTTCGAATTTCCAAGAAGAAAAATTGATTCAAGCCCTGTGGACAGGAGCTTTTTGGCACTCTTGTTCAAACAGACAAATTAAATCTCCGAAAGTATTGGTTTCTCAGAGTTGGTAATTATATCAATGCATTCCTATGATAGAACTGAATCATGAAAGAAATTAAATTTAAATAAAGAAAGTGTCGTTTAAGAAAAATGCATCAAAAATTATTTTTAAAGAAAAGAGCAATCTACAATGCTTCAATGCTTTAATGCTTCAAAAATTGTCATTAAATTTATTTATTAAGATTAATTAAGCAATTTCAATGATTCAACCTCGTGGAATGGGTTGTTGCAACTCACACTCGGTGCGTAGTTTTCACAACTCGAAAACCTAAGGAAAGTATCATCGAATTGTCAAGAGCAAGGCTGGAGACAATCATAGCAGATTGTCCATTTATTCCTTATATTTGAGTAGGTAGTGGATTACGAACAAATTATTTTAATGTGGGCTGTCCTCTTTTCATAATTTAAAATTTAATAGTTCATACCACTGACACCCCCTTTTTTTGTATTATGAAATATGAACTTTAACCCAAGAAAAAAGTTTTGATACACATATGTGGATCCATATTTCAGTATTTTTTTGCTTGTAGCATTATGAAAATACTGTATATAGGAGCATGTCTCACTACTTAAGGAAGTGAAAGGTAATATCAACCTCAGTGGTCAACGAACATTTCTTTTGATGATTCCATTATATTCTTCTTTCCTATTGCCTCCATAAACTACATCAAAACAGTCTTGTATATATTCACAAATTCAAGAATCGAATACTTGCTTTCCAAGAGAAAATATTTCCAAACCACGAATTGACAATCTGCAATAGCTAGAAAAGATGACATTTATGAATAGTGAACACAGACAGATTCTGTGTTCACATTCTGTGAATACATAGAACTTACGATGTATTATTGAAACTTTGAAACATCAAATCTCCGAAAATATCAGCTTGTTAGAGTTGAAAATGATAACAATGGATTCTTATGATGAAACTGCATCTTAAAAAAATTTGAATTCAAAAGTTGTAATGTAACAAAAAATATTTTTTTTCGTTACTCCGAAACTATCAGACCGCTTTTTCCTAATAACGAACTTACCCGAGATATTTATTCCGCAAACCTACTCTAAAAATTTCAACTGTCTAGCTCATTCCGTTCGAGAGTTATCGTGTTAACGGCCGGCCGGACAGAATCAATTTCGACCACGGATTATTGATCAGTGAGTCAAACCAAATCGTTCAAGACCATTTTCAGCCGAAAATTCTAAAATTACAGACATTTGGGCAAATTGATAAGCACTCCGTTCCGATGAACAAGAGCGCCAAAAGCACTAGATATTTGTCAGAAGCAATAAATCGAACAATGTTGCCTAACAAACAATAACGACACAACATCAACGATGAAATAACTTAATTTCGTAACGTTTCGGAGTCTTAATCAGACACCTTCGTCACCTAAACGAAAATCTTCAGAATTATTTTTTGTTCATATAGCTATTCTGAAATTCGAGAATTATCCAATTCAAAATGAATGTACCTCCCACAGTATCCTTTAATGATTATTTAAACCAATACTGTTCGTAATATTTCAAATTAAAAAATTACAGATATTTGGGCAAAATAGTAGCGCGCTGCTACAACAGAATGTGACCAGCGAGCGTCTTACTCGAAAATGAAAATACGGTTCTGCATCAACTAGTCCGTTTTCAAGACCTGCGGGGAAGAAACTAAAATGGACTTTTATATTTATGTGGAAGATGTTTCCCTTACACAAATACCAAGGCTCCATTCCAAATTAACTAGAAACGTAATTTGGTCCCATCCCAAATTGTTTCAATTCCAATTTAACTGTTCAACTTCCAAGAAATATCTCCATTTGGCCGTTTCCGTTGAGAAAATTTCCCAAATGCTGAATTATTTATTGGAAAAATAAATTGAAATGTTTAAATGATTAATGAGCCATTTTGTCTTGTGCTCCAATCCTATGAATTTCAACGATGGATTTAAAACATGTATCAAAATACATCAGAATGTCCATCGTTGGTTCTTCTATTATCTTATGAGGCTCCTAATTTTTTCAACGGTGGTATTCTCTTCTTATCAGTCTTGTCTTCGCTGTTCTTATATCAAATGTGGGCTCCATGGAACTTGAGTGATAATAATTTACCATCAAGACAATTTTTGCGAGCATGTCCACGGTTCATTTTGCCCAAAAGTCTGAAATTTTTCATGTTTTTACTGGAAATGGTCTCAAACGATTAGGTTCCACTTACTGTAGAAGAATTCGAGGTCAAATGAAATTCCGTCCGGCCATCCGTTGCCACGATAACTCTCGATCGGAAAGGATCCCTGTGGACAGGAGCTTTCTGGCGCTCTCGTTCAAACAGACAAATTATATCTCCGAAAGTATTGGTTTCTCAGAGTTGGGAATTATATCAATGTATTCTTATGATAGAACTGCATCACAAAGGAAATTCAATTCAAATAATAGTTTATTTATCAAGATTAAATGAGCAATCTGAGCATGAGAACTGCACCATGGAAGAAATCAAATTAAAATAGCTGAAATGAATTTGACTCTCTCTTATAGAACAGGATGACATGTACGAGTATGAACACAGATCATATAATTAATCATAGATATAATAATTGTAGCATTCTGTGAAAACATAGAAGTACGATTCATTATAGAAATTTCGAAAAATCATATCTCCGAAAGTATTAGTTTGTTGGAGTTGAAAATGATATCAGCGAATTTTAATGATGAACCTGCATATTAAAAAAAAAATATTTTGAAATTTGTAAGTTCGAAAAAAATTTTTTTTCGTTACTCCGAAACCATCTGGCCTATTTTACCCAATAGCGAACTTAGCTGAGATATTTATCTCCCTAACCTACTCTGAAAATTTCAACTGCCTAGCTCATTCCGTTCGAGAGTTATTGTAGAAACAAAATTCTTTAATTTTTTTTTACCCTTTTTACGGTAACCCAATCAATGCGTCTAGAAGTCATGATTCTACAATTTGATGCTAAATTTCAGATAGATCGAGTGATCGGTTTCGGAAATATTCATAAAAAATGTTTTCACTAAAAACGGCCATAACTCGGAAACCGCTTGATGGATTCCGCTCGTTAACGAATTCGTCCGAGATATTTACTCTCCAAACCTACCCTGCAAATTTCAATCATCTAACTCCTTTCGTTCGAGAGTTATCGTGTTAACAGGCGTACGGCTGGCCGGAGGGCCGGACAGAATTGATTTTGACCACGGATTCTTAATCTGTGAGTCGAACCAAATCGTTTGATACCTTTTTCAGCCAAAAATTCTAAAATTACAGACATTTGGGCAAATTTATAAGCACTCTGTTCCGAGGAACAAGAGCGCCAAAAATACAGATCCGAGATCGAATTGAAACTTCTGGTAATCAGTTGTAGAACGCACAATTTTTTGCAGAATTGCATGAGGAATAACCTAGAAAATAAAAATTCTTCTTGAAAAATTTTATATTTCAGAAACTATCTGTCAGATTCCGTAGAAATTCCGCACACACCTTCCAGTCACTATTTTCCAATCGATTGCTTAATTTCAGCTCGATCGGCTTTGTATTTTACCAATAATGCATTGTGAAAATAAATTCACGTATTAAACATCCGTGGGTACAAAAATTCGAACGTGAATCATATACAGAGTGAATCTGGAATACCCATGTTTCTCCCATGGTCAACTATATGTGGTATGTTGACATGGAAGACTATCTGCGTTGTTTATTCTTGCGCCTGATAATAAAACAAAAAATGTCATGTATCACGAGGTACTTAACTGAAGTGTGCAACCTATGCACCAAAATACATGAACAATAAAGAATAATTAAACTACTTAATTTCTGTATTTGTATTTCCTAAGAAAAAATGGAACTTAAAAATATCCAAAATCTGCTCAATTATTTCCTCTAAGGCGGAACAGACTTCACCGGGTCAGCTAGTGAATATTAAAGATTACAATAGAACAACGAAATGTGGAAATGAAAATAGGAAAGGGTAGAAAACTACGCGCATGCGTTCGAGTGCCACGGATTCACTCTCACTCTGTCTCTTCCTCTTCCCCCTCCCCAGGAGCATTGAACGTTTAACGCAACAGTGCTTTCATACCCCCTGCGTGGAAGCGTTAAACGTTTAACGCAACCTTGTTGGAAGCCACATTAGAAGTTTCACTTCAAAAACACAGTTTCCCTTTGTATGAGAATTCGCAAGTGCTAACACTGTCTTAATAAAATTTAGCCAATTATGGTCAATTATAACTGAGTGATTTGCAAAATGATTTTCTCAGTCTCAACTAAATACAAGTCAACCCCCTAAGTTTCCTTTTTATTTCGTGATCCCTGTCATCAGAATCTTCGTTTTACATTTTGCATTGATTGTACATACATGTTCTGCTATTTGATTTATGTATATCCCTATTCCTTAAGTTGTTCTTGTGTTCCGACTTTCTGGCCTCTAGTATGCTCCTTTTTCATGTATATGTATATTGAAGCAATTTCAAAAGAGGTAAAGTTTATTTCATTATACATATTTTCCAGAGTTTGAGGGAGAAAACCCAGAAAAAACCTTGCTCGATCGACTCTGTATTTTAGCAATTATTGTGAAAATAAAATTCCAACCTGGTATCTGCTTCTTTTGAAATTGATATAAATCCCAAAATAGTAACAACACCTTGATAGGCGGGAGGTTAGGACCCTCACCTGATACACCGGGGATCTTAGTTGGAATCCCCGCTGAGTAAGTTCACTATTGTACTTATTTCAAAATTTGAATAGGCAATAGAGCGTGCGCTCAAAAGCTCCCGACTTAATGTGTGAATTTTTGCACGAATATTCTAGGGAATAGCGTGCTATCTATCATGTTGATCAAATGTCTATAATTTTCAAATTTTTTGCCAAAAATGGTCTCAAACGATTAGGTTCAACTCACTGATGAATAATTGGAGGTCAAATTCGATTCTCAACTTTTGAACGGAAAGAGATAACGACTTGAAATGTTCCGGGTAGACGGTGCATCCGAATGGCGCAGTTAAGTTCGTTATTGGGCATAATCGGCCGAACAATTTCGAAGTTATATCCATCTGAAATAGTATTTCCTCAATAACTCAAAAAATACAAATCGAATTGAAATTGATAATCAGTTGTAGAATGCCTACGCGCAAGACTCTGCAAAATGTCTTCGAAAATGTTCAGAAACTATAAGTCAGATTCCGCACAAACGTTCAAGCCGCCAATTCACAATCGTGTACAGGATTTCAGCACGATTTAGTAATTATCGTGAATAAAAATTTCGAACTGGTAGTATCTACTTCTGAAATTTTAAAGCATGAAAGTAAATCTCAGAACTGCAATAAGTCCTGTACAGCCGAGATAGTGGCGTCGTTGCCTGCCAAGCAGGATATCCGGAATCCCCACTGAGTAAGTTTACCATTCAAATTATTCTTAAAGTTCGTGAAGTATTTCGCGATCGTGTGTGAGGTGTGAAATTATTGTCCAAAAATAAGAAATTTGGCCAAATAGCAGGATGAAACAAAGGAATAATATTGTCAATGAGTTGATCTATGTAAATCTGCGCATTCAACCACCAACAATTCTGTACGCCCACTGAAACAAATATCTCCCCAAACAGTAAATCTACCACCTCTGAACGGATGAACTTCCTGAACCGGTCTGCGTTCGAAAGGCGCTGTTGCATGATTCGACAAGTACTCAAAAGCTCTCTACGGGTAGAGACAGTCAGAAACCGATCTTGTGCAGGAGTGGTAGATCTTGGCCGCCCACTTGTCGATCTTTTGGTTCGTTTCCAGTTTCTCGATATCGATGGAAAAGCCGGGAAACTTCGCTTTCATTGAGTTGAAATAATTTCGCAACATCTATCTGATTACATCCCGCCTCGATCATACCAATAGCCCTAATGGCTTCGTCCGCACTAAGTTTACTTCCAAGCGTTATTGCAAAACAAACTTCCAGATTTTGAATCAGAGTTGATTGTAAGAACGTAAAACAATAATTGATCCAAAATTCCCAGAAACGCAAACGACAAGAACTTGCTCGAAACTAAAAGAGTTATCAAACGAGGAGCAAGAATCGGCAACTTTTGAAACGGTCACAAAATGTATGAACTTCGTTAACTCTTGTGGAGCAGTATATGCGTCAAATGACACATAATAATATAAACACGCAATACAATACGGCTTCCCTGAGGCCGAACGACTCATATCTAATCCTATCTGACAGAATCTTCATTCATCAATATTCGATCAGAATATCTACAAATCGATATCTAACCCTATATTCACGAATTTGAATCTAAAATATAAACAATTCTCTTCAAAACGATATCACTCTATTATGTATTGAAGACAATCCAAAGCCACTTAACGATATCGGTTTTTCCCCAGAACCCTACAAGAATGACTAAAACGTGCCATGAATCTAAACCAGAGCTCAGAAAATGTTTCCACATCGACATTATCCTGCCTGGATGATCCATAACATAGAAAATGGAATTGGATATTTTCCATGCTATGAAAAATAGCTAAACGGCATAAAACTCGAAGAATGAGATGGATATCAGCGAAAAGTATACTCCAGTTATTTATTTCTTCATTTCAGCGGTCGACAGAAACAGATTACTAAGAAAAGCAAACTTTCAGTGCGGAAGCCTGCTCCTTGAACCTATAGGTATTTTTGGAAGGTTCAGTCACGTTGCGAAGGCTTAGGAATGCGTCGGAGAAGTTTCTTTCAACTTTCTCTCCTAAGATCCATTACATTTATGGAGCTACCTTCATTTAGAAGGCTGCTTTTTTTCCCTGGCGTTTTTATTGTGTGTGCATTTTACGGCCAGGTCGCTTGGCTCATCTGGAAAAGGATGGACTTAGGGTGAAAGTTCAGTTCCACGTGGCCATAATCGCAGAATTTTATTTGCTCTGAAATTGGCCTTTTTATACTTGTATTATTCATCTAGAAAGAACTATTACAGATCCATATTAAGAAAAAATTTCACTTTTTTTTCCTTTTCTTCGTGTTACCTGTTCTCGATTGGACAACTGACTACATTCTTGTTTGAAGTAGGTACATGTGTCCTATGTCATTCACAAATCAGATGAAACAATGGAATCATTTAGTTGATGTTGTTCTATAGGAATTGAAGAGGACTAAAAATTATTGTCAATAGCAATGTCTGCTAACGTCACAACATTGCTCTAAAAGTCGTTGGGGGAGGGGGGGCAAGCAAATTCCCCTTCTGTAGGATTTCAGGCGCACTACGCCTGAAATCTTTAATACTTATAAGCGGAAAATAGCCTTTAAAACCCTTTTCGACGCTCTTGTTCACCTGAACAGTGTGCCTATTAATTTGCCCGAATGTCTGTAATTTTCGAAATTTTGGCCGAGAATAGTTTCAAACGATACGTTTAGAAACACTGATGAGGGATTCGAGCTCAAACTTGATTTTGCCCGACCGTCAGCACGATTACTCTCGAGCGCAATGTGTTAGAATGTTGACATTTGCATAGTAGATTTGAAGTCCAAATAGCAGGCTCAGTTCGTTAAGGGGCAAAATCCATCGAAAAATTTCGGAATTATAGACATTTGAAATTTTGTTTTCCCAATAACTCGAATAAAATATAAATGATGCTCACTGGGATTGCATAGCATATTTAGGGGAGGTTCGTACTCCATGTGGTTCAATAGATAATGCAATTCGAAAACTAGAGGACATTTCATCGACGGGGCTTTTTGGATGCCACAAAGTAATAAACATGCGGAGCCTTGTAGAGTATAAAATTAATCTATCAAATCCCAAGCAATTGAATATAGCTTCTTTTCAACGAAGGATTTTGGAAGAGAGAAAGCAGTAAGCCAAAGAATATATTTTTCAAAGTATTCTTTCCTGAAGATCTGGGCAAATAATTCACAAAATCAAATTAAGGACACACTAAAGGAAGATGATAAAAACATCCGGTGCATCCAGTCTTTGAGAAATTAAGTGGTATCACTTCAGCTGTGCCAGATTACAAAATATCTTTTCAGAATTGGAAATGTAGCATATTTCACAATCAAGTTCTAGATTTAAACTGGACGCGATCAATCTTGTTGGAAGTATTGAATATCATTTTTTTTCTTGGAAGCCAGTCGCCTTGGACGAGTTCACTACCTGGATGGGAGACCATTCTAGCTCCAGAACTAATTGCTTATCCAACTAGTTTTTCTAGAAAAACGACTCGGACATGCGTACTAAAAAAGTTCACCGTTGATATTTAAATAATCATGACTCAGGCTCTTTCAGCAGGAAATCCGCAATTAACATACTTTCGTCGAAATCACCCTGCAAACCACGCCATTCATTCGTACTTAACCTACCTTCTGCTCTGAACACATATACCCATTAGAGCCCAAATTAAACGCGAAGAGTAATAAGTATTACTCTCTACAATGGCCATTGTGTAGTTCCGGTTCATAGCCGCCTTTCTATTCTATTCCGTTTGAGTTTTCCCCGCAGGTTAATAAATTCGTTGTCCACATTAATTGGTTATGGAATAGAAGCCCACCGAGCAGAGTGGTTAGATGAAGTAGTTGAGAGATTGGACGGGTCTGCTAGACCGGCACTTGATTCAAATTTAATTAATGTTTTTATATTCATGGCCGATTCGGACGTTGGATGTTGCAACGAATCAGAAGCGACAGAATGGAGGTCCTGAAATATTAAATTAGTTTTTTCTCTCTTCGATCCATTAGTGGTAGCCTTTCAGGGAGGGAATTAAACGAGAATTTCATTCAGGAAGTTAATCTGTAGTGCAGAACGTAGTTTTTTAATTTCGGTTTATTATTATCTCAAAAAATAAAACTCTGGAATTCTGCAGTGGAAACATTCTCTTTGCCCTCTCTGAAATTCCCACAGTTTACGTTTTGAATTATGTGGAATTCAAAAGTCGGAAAAATCCTGCCATCGTCCGCTTCAACATCTTAAAAATTGAATGATTTTTGTGTCAATCACCTAGAGGTTAATTGATCTTTGCTACTAGCATTAAGTCTTTCGTGTCTTTGGTAATCTGATATGTACACCTTAGTTACAACTCCGAAGAATTACTATCGCAATTACTAAAGTTCGAAAACTAATGCTAAATTGATGCGTTCTCAATTCACTCTGACTTAGTCTAAGCGAGATTGGGCTCATTTGAATCACGTCGTATAATCTCTTAATTTAACGTGAACCGTCTCGTCCTCTATTAATGACTTAGCGATGAACTCGTATAAACTCTACTCGTCTAATTGCCGTCTTTCGCCTAGCCGTCTAGAGGGAATCAAAGTCCCGGAACTGTCGACACACTGCGACCAGGGTATTCATGTAAAACCAACGAGTTTTCGCCAACATCATGGGCCTTCCCAAGGTGGTGTTCAACGCTGATTGCAGAATTCCTTAGCTCAGCTTTTTGCTCGGACAAAAGGCATTCCACGATAACAATCAGCGTGCTTAAGACTAATTCCTGGAACTCTGGTCTCTCACTAAGTGCGCTCAGGGTTGGAATAATTTATGGAAGTCGTGACACAAGTACGTATGTTTGTGTGTAGAGTTGACAGGATCCTAGCCTATGAACGTGCATAGATATACGTGCGTTCATGTATTAGAACTTGTTCGTGTGTCTGTAGGCGCCTTATACAGGGTCTTTATAAATGATATATCCTAGTTAGTTCTGAAACTCTCTCATTTTGCTGCTTCATATGCCTACTGAACACATTTGCAATTCCAGCTACAGAATTCATCACAGAATATACCCTAATTCTGTGGAATTCATAAAAATACGCATAACCTGATTTTCTCCTTTGTTTACAATGACGGATTTCAAAATGATTGTCACTGGGAGATTACGTTTCCTCTTCTGCGAGCTTAGACCAAACATGTTCATTATACAAAATAAATTCTCATGAAGTTTGTAGAAATTGAAATTTTCTGATAAATTAATTTGCGGATTTAAGTTTTTATTACACACGATTTTGGGTAGGTACAAATCATGCATAATTACTGAGCCTAACTCCTTCTATGGGTTTAGAATAGACCTTGTGGTGCCTAGAGTAGGGTTATTTGATTGAAATGATAATAAATGATAGTAGAATTTTACTCCGTTTTTAGGAGTTGTCTTCCAGAAAATATCAAGCTGATGGAATCAAGAGTGAATTATTCATTGCTTGGGATTCTTTTCTCCTAAGCCATTTTCAAGAGATATCATATTAGCTATTGAACATATATGAATATTCTGTTCCCTTGTGTGTGAACTAATTAAATTTTCAAATGCAGGTAATAAATAATTGCAAAGTGATAGAATGCATTGAATAACTGTAAGATAGGTTTGTAAGCCAAAGCAGCTTGGCTTGACCCCACGTCAATGCTCTTTTAGCCTTTTTCTTTCATTATGAATTCAATCTGCATTTGATACGCATGCTATGAACATGATTATGATTATACTGACCCTCCCAAGTCATCCCCAAGGAGATACCTCAGAAGCTCCTAGGAGCTTGTGCGACTAAGGAAAGTCAGTTGTGTTCTTCGTCATCTTCGTTACTCTATCCTTATGCCAGTTTAAACAAAGCACTCTCAATTTATGACCCGACAGTGAATGGTGTCCACTACCCTCTCGGTAGATCCCCGGCTCGTTCTATCCACTGAGCTTGAAACACTAATAATTCAATTCAAATTAGCCAACGTGAACACACGCGTCCTTATTTTTATTTTTTCGAGTCCTTTTAACATATCTGACTATCGATACAGTCTGGCTATTAGTTTTACCGTAGACCGAAATAAAAAAAAATGCCGTTATAAGGCCCTCGTTGGGAACGCAATATCTTACGCTTATTCTCGAAATCCGAACGTAATTTAATGTAGATCTTCCAAATACAGTTATTTATAAATTGGTCCCAGGGTTAGGATACAGACCATTCAACTCGGAAATAACTCTATTACCTCGAATCTGACTTGTTGGTGCACAGAATTGCCATGAAGTTCCTCTTAAAACCTCACAATATCGGCTCAGCACCAAATCCATGACCGCTAGAAGCAAATCACTCCCAACATAAGCCATACAACCCAAAGAATTGAAATTAGAACCGATTCTTCTGATTTTTTCAGAAAGGCCACGAACATAAGGGATCACATTCAACAGATTGGGTTGCTGTTCTTGATTATTCTGTTGTACTTGATTATTTGCTCTTCTAAATTCATGATTGATGTATTAATGAATTGCCTCGGATATCCATTATCTTCAAGAAATTTTTTGATGAAATCAATTTCTTTATTTCGAATTTCAAAACTAGAACAAATTAGGTTAGCTCTATCGTAAAGTGTTTTGATAATACCTCTTTTCACACTAAGTTGATGGTTTGAATAGAAATTTAAATATCTATTTGTATGTGTCTGCTTCCTGAAGACACTCGTTTCGAAATGGTTCGGATACTTAATAATCGAAACATCTAGAAAAGAAAGCTGATTATTTTTCTCTATTTCCAAAGTGAATTTTATTGAAGGTTCCTTTGAATTTATGAAATCGAAAAATTTGCCTAACTCTTCTCTACCTTGTTGCCAAATTACGAATATATCGTCAATATATCGCCACCAAGCTTTTGGTTTCAATGAATATGTATCCACAAATTTTTCTTCAATTTTCCTTGAATATATTACTCATGACAGGTGATAAAGGCGAACCGATTGCCATTTCAAAATTTTGTCGATAAAAAACATATCCTAGTTGGAAATAGGTGGTATTCAAACATACATCAGGCATTTCCATAAATATCATTAGCATTAAATTTTGAATCTTTAATCACCGAGTCATCATTTTCTAATTTCGTTCGAACTATTTGAAGCTACATATCGACAGGAACATTGGGAAACAAACTGACAACATCAAAACTTACTAGAATGTCCTTTTGGTTCATATTTGAATTTCGTAGTTTTTCAAGAAAGTGTTTGCTGTTCTTCAAAAAACTTTCTTTCTTTCCTCTTAATGGGTTTAAAAATTGAAGTAAATATTTCGCTAGATTTTGACATGGAGATCCAATAGAACTTACTCATTTCGACTGAAAAAAAGATTTAAATTCGGATATCTGGATAACTTGGTATAACTTTGGATATAGTGAATTAACGAAGGATATAATTTGCAAAGTTTCAACCATAAAGTGTCCCAGAAGAACCATTAAAGTCTCCAGGCACTTTTTCAATAAAAATTCAAATTTTCCAATGAAAAATGTTTGCATCAGAAGCTGATAGTGTCTGGAAGGGAAAGTTTTGCATTTTATAAGACCTACCTCGATTTCCTGCACCATCATTTCCTGAGTTATTGAATATCAAAGTCAAAATGGACATCAATGCGCTGATTGACGATTACTCCGAGACAAATCATCATACAGGATTTTTCATTAGGTCAAATTGAAGGGCATCGAATTTCCTTAACATTCTTTATGATGGAACATGACAAGCCGAAATTTGGTATTTTTTGGCGCTCTTGTTCCCAGGAACAGAATGCTTATCTTTTTGCCTAAATGTCTGTAATTTTCGAATTTTTGGCGGAAAACGGTCTAAAACGATTTGGTTCGACTCACTGATCAAGAATCGATTCTGTGGACGGCCGTTAATACGATAACTCTCTAACAAAAGGAGTTAGAGGATTGAAATTTAAAGGGTAGGTTTGGAGCATAAATATCTCGGACGAGTTCGTTAACGGGCGAAATCCAATAAGCGGTTTCGGAGTTATGGCCGTTTTTAGTAAAAATATTTTTTATGAATATTCCGGAAACCGATCACTCGATTTATCTGAAATTTAGCATCAAATTGTAGAATAATGACTTTTATACGCATGTGAAGTTTTGTATTGATCGGGTTGACATAAAGTGTCCAAGAAAATTCTTTTTAATTTTCAAATTTTATTTCTACAATAACTCTCGTACAGAATGAGCTAGGCAGTTGATATTTCCAGAGTAGGTTTGGGAGATAAATTTCTCGTTAAGTTCGTTAGTGGGCAAAATAGGCCAGATGGTTTTGGAGTAACGAAAAAAAAATTTTTTTTTCATCACAAATTTCAAATTCTATTTTTTTTAAGGATGCAGTTTCACCTTTAAAATCCATCGATATCATTTTCAACTCTAACAAGCTAATACTTTCGGAGATATGATTTTTCGAAATTTTATAATGAATCGTACTTATTCTATGTTTTCACAGAATGCTATAATTATTCTATCTATGAATTATTATATGATCTGCGTTCAAATTCGTACATTTCATCCTGTTCTATAAGGGAGAGTCAAATTCATTTTAGCTATTTTAAGTTTTCATTGCTATCATTCTCAACACTGTGAAACCAATACTTTTCGGAGATATGATGTGTCAAAGTTTGAACAAGAGCGCCAAAGCTCCTGTCCACAGGGCTTGAACCAATTTGTTTTCGGTGTTTTTTTCAGAATTACATGGGAACAGTACCTACATGATAAAAAAAATTAATAGAGATCTGAAAACTAGATACTAGGAGCTACAATTTGCTATTTGGCGTGCTGTTCGGGAACATCATGCCTATCATTTTGCCTGGATGTCTGTATTTATGGACAAACGATTCAGTTCGATTCACTGATGAATAATCCGGGGTTAGAGACTTTAAATTTGCATGGTAGTTTTGGAGCGTAAATATCTCGGTTAATTTCGTCAACGGATGAAATCCACCAAGCGGTTTTTGAGTTATGGCCCTTTTTAGTCACAATAGTTTTTTTATATTTCCGAAAGTGATAAACTCGATCTATCTGAAATTTACCATCAAATTATAGAATCACGATCTTTGTATGAATGTGAAGTTTTATATTGATCGGATGGCTATAAACTGGAAAAAAATATTCCAAAAATTATAAAATTTTGTTTTCCCAATATCTCTAAAAATACTGATCTGATTGAATTGAAACTGAGTAGTTGGATGCAAAAGGCTGAAGCAAATACTTGTGCAAAATTTCTTGAGGATCGCATAACTGGAAAACATTCAAAAAATTACCACTATTTTGCGGAATATTTCGCTGGAAATTGTGAATCCAATTTTTTGAAATTTATGCTGCCTTTTCCGAGCATTTTTCGTTATGTACATGCGCAGATGATAAGAGACTTAACTTCTGTAGTTTTCGTCTGAGAGGATTGGGGTTTTGAGGTGGAGGATGCTCTTACTCCATATAATCCCCTGGTGACGGTCCGCACATGCGTGGATTTAAGATGTGATATCTGCTGAACCACTGGTGAGTACCCTAATAATCTTTTTTTTGCGCTCTTGTTCCTCGGAACAGAGTGCTTATCAATTTGCCTAAATGTCTGTAATTTTGGAATTTTTGGCTGAAAATAGTCTTAAACGATTTTGTTCGACTCACTGATCAAGAACTCATGGTCAAAATTGATTCTGTCCGGCCGTCCGTCCGTCCGGCCGTTAACACGATAACTCTCGACCGGAATGAGCTAGACAGATGAAATTTTCAAAATACGTTTAGGAGGTAAATATCTCAGTTAAGTTCGTTATTGGGAGAAATCGGCCAGGTGGTTTCAGAGTCACAACAAAACTTTTTTTTTATATTACAAATTTGGAATTCAATCTTTTTCAAGATGCAGTTTCATCATAAGAACCCATGGATGTATTTCTCAACTCTAGCAAACTAATACTTTCCGAGATATGATTTTTCAGAATTTCAATAATTATTCTCAGTTTGAACAAGAGCGCCAAAGCTCCTGTCCACAGGGCTTGAACCAATTTTTTTATTTCGACCTACGCTAAAATGAATAGCCAGACTGTATTGATAGACAGAATTGTTAAAGGACCTTGAAGAAATATAAAAAAGCACTGACGTGAAGTCAGCACTCTTTGGCGTGCTTGTTCACGTTGGTTAATTTGAATTGAATGATGAGTATTTCAAGCTCAGTGGATAGAGCGAGCCGGAGATTTATGGCGCGTTTACAATAGTCAAGTGAGTTGATCAAGTCACTTGAATGCACAAAGTTGACCGTGCTTCAACTGAGAAGCCGTTCAATGCAGCCGATCGAGTGAAACGAATTGGGGGGTTTACACATTCGATTCGCTTTCAAGTCACTTGAATTCAACTGACTTGATCAACTCACTTGTCTAATGTAAACGCGCCATTAGTCTTAGGGTAGTGGACACTATTCAATTTCAGGTCAACAATTAACAGTGCTGTACCTAAGCTGGGGTAAGGATACAGTAACAAAGTCGACAAAGAACACAACGGACTCTCCTTAGTCGCACAATCTCCTAGGAGCTTCTGAGGGATCTCCTTGGGGAAGACCTAGGATGGTCAGTATAATCATAATCATGTATATAGCAAGCGCGCCAATGCAGGTTGCAGTAAAATGCTGGAAATGCATTGACGTGGGGTCAATCTGCTTTGGCGTGCTTGCTATAGACATGATTATGATTATACTGATCTTCCTAGGTCTTCTCCAAGGAGATCCCTCAGAAGCGATTGTGCGAATAAGGAGAGTCAATTGTGTTCTTTGTCGATTTTATTACTGTATACCTACTTACGCCAGCTTAGGCAGAGCACTGTTAAATTTTGACCTGACAGGTAATGGTTTCCACTACCTACCCTCTGAGTAGATTTCCGGCTCGCTCTAACCACTGATCTTGAGGCACTCATCATTCAATTCAAACTAGCCAACGTAAACAAGCGTGCCAAAAGTATTGACTTCACGTCAGTACTTTTTTATATTTTTATAACAAAAATTATACTAGCTATTGATATTGACACTCGTAAGAAATATTTTAGACCAACTGGATGATTCGTGTGTTCTCTTAGTACTTATTTGCCTACAGTGAATTCTACAAATCCATGGAATTAGTAGTCATATCTGAATTCAATTCGGACCGGTCTATTGACCTTTATTTTTTTTGCTTGAGGATCAGTACCCTTCGAGTTACAACCTGTTGAGATTTCAAATAATAATAATAATATAATATCCCTGACATTCTTGAAGCAGTTTAGTTTAGAATAAATCTATTGCAAAATCGATCCATAATTTCCAGAATTAATTGCTCCGAACGATTATGAGCTCAATAAATTTGAGGATTACCAAATGTTGCCCAGCCAAGACATGAGTCTGTTTATGGTTAATTTCCAAACCAAACTCAACTTTGTTGTTAATTTAAAGTTATCCAGTTACGTCTTTTACCTGGTATCGCAATTGGGAGTTGCAGCTGCTAGATACCCGATAATTTGTACATGGACGCATTTCCCACTTTGATACTCCTAATTTGAATTCCCTCCTTACGAATGTGTGATTTAGACTGTCGAGGATGTTCCCGACTCAGCGATGTTCAGAAAAGCGAGACCGCAGACCCAACTCTCAACTCCAGTGATATTAAGGGGAGTATAGGAGATGAGAATTTGAAACGTGATACGTAGCTTGTAGCTCGCATCCATTTCACGTGTAAGCTTCTAAAGCCTCGAAATTAGTGTTTCTAAATGCAGGCAGGACCATCATTATTCATTATGGTCTCTCCACATACGCCTTTGGATGATATTACACCTGAGTTGCTAAATGGCTTGGCGATTCGCACGTGGCTTCAGTTGTTTAACTTTGTTGTAAGGGGGGAAATGGTATGGAAAACGTGAAATTAGAAGGAATATAAATCTTACCCGAAGGCATTTCATTTAAACGAATGTGCCTTTATGGAGGTGCATCTAGACCTAACAGAAAGAAATCGTGCGTAACGTGAACGCGATATTCGGTTCCCTCCGGTGTAGTTATAGGATATTATTGCCAAACTTGGGCTACATAGAGATATTTTGAATGCATGTCAATAGGCTGTGCCACAAGCCACTAAAGACCGTGTGGTCATGGTGGCGTGACTGATTTAACTTCGATATGCGTGCTTATGTTTTTACTCAGACTAAAAGGATTTTTCCTATACACAGAGACGACCGGGTGAGTGTAAGGATAAGTGGATGACGGTGTTAAATTTCATTTTTTTTTTTAATTTGTCTGAAGGTTGAGTGACTGTGGGAGGCATGTGTAACACAGACAGTAGAGACTGGAAGGCCATAGGACCACCTCATGGCAATGTGTGTGCAACTCAATTTCGGAGAAAGAGCAGTCCACCACGGTATATTTTTCGCTCTGCTCTTAAGGAGACGAAAACTGTTATAACACTTGGAGTTGTAGTTTAGTACGGCTGGAAGTTTGTGTGTAAGGATGCTGCCGAGTCACAAAATCCTATTAGCATGGTCCACACATGCGCGGATGAAAGGGTTCAATATCTCCCGAACCGGCGGTGTTACAGGATCGTGGTTTTGGGTGGCAGCAAGCATATTGCAAGCATTTCTCGGTGACGCTGTGATGCAATGTGATTAAGTTTATAAACAAAGTCATTCTCATTTAGGATTCCATCATCAATTTCGAATCAATACATTTGGTCATACTGGTGCAGTTTACCACAAGCTATGCTAGAAAAACGATTTGAAATATCTATATTAAATACCATTCGGATTTGAAGACAATGCATCAGGAATAATCGTTCCTGACGGGGTACTCCTGGCCACACTCCTTTTCTCCCATCACAATACATCTATTCTCATATTTTTGCGCACCCGTTTCAGTGCGCAATTATTTTCGGTTGTTTATTTCAAGCCGTAGTAAAATGTTTGAGACCTAGATACGCTGGTTGAATTCGTGAATGGGCGAAATCTGCTCAATGTTTTCGAAGATGTACCCATTTGAAATTATACGTTCTAAAATATTTCCAATGCTTCAGAAATGATGTTTATCTCAGTTTATCCAGAACACTGCGACAGCCGCGACGTTAGTTTGCTCACCTGTCGCTCTGGGGATTCGGATACGAATCTCAGCTGGGTAACTTCACTATTTTATTCATTTCAATATTTGATTTCAGTTAATGCCCAATGCACTTTTTTACGTGTTAACGCTTAAAAGACGGTTTGAAGGTTAATTTTTCTGTATAATCGTGCAAAATTTTACTACTTTTTTCAGTATCTATAGTGTACCAAATCTTGAGCTTTTTGTGGGCATGTTCTAGGGAACAGCGTGCTTCCGTTTCACCCAAAGGTCTGTAATTTTTTAATCTTTTACTGAAAATGGTCTCAAACGATTAGGTTCGATTTAGTGATGTTGAATTAGTGGTCAAATTTAATTCTGTCCGGCCGGCTGTCCATTGTTACGCAATAACTTTCTAACGAAAAAAGATTGCAGCTTGCCATTTGCAGGGTAGGATTCACATCCAAATATGATTGTTAGGAACTTTGATAAGCATAATCGGCCTAATGGTTTCGGAGTTATACCAATCTGAAATGTTGTTGTTATTTCCTCAATAAATAAAAAACTACAAATCCGATTGAATTGAAATTGTAAAGGAGTTACAGAATGCGACCACGCAGTTTTTCGAAGAATTTCGTAAGTAAAAAACAAATGAAAATATTTCTTCAACAAAAATCAATTGTATATTTTAAAACTTTATGCATCCTTTCAGACATAGAAATGATATATAGGACATTTCAACAAAATATCTAATTATTTAAAGTAGAAACAATAAAATTCAGTGATTGACACAAAACGAAAAGTAAATATAAATCAAATCAACTTTCTAACTTAATGAGTTAGAGAGAAATTCGTCTGTGCTATAAAAACACTTTTGTATGAATAAATTCTGTGCATAGGTACAGTGATAGTATTCTGATGTCTAGTATTATAGCTCAGAAAATATTAATCAGATCCGGCTGAATTTCTGCACCAACCTTCAGACCCAATTTTATTTTCACAACATTTTCAAAGATACAGATATTATCGAATTCCAATCTAGTACTCGAAGTACTTGAAAGAAGAAGGCTGAAGGTTGATGCAGTACTTCCTGAAGGTGGGCAGAACACCTATCAGTTTCATGAACAGAGCGTTCAGAGGAACAATCACCCCAAAAAGTAGTACATATCTTAAGTGCCATTCGCAAGATTACATCTATGTTTTATTAATTTCCTGCCAAATTTATCCATCAGACTGAAAATTTCGGAAAATGGTCCTTGGTTAACTTTTCATTTTTTGCCTCGCTGTTCTACGAGCTCGTCCAAATATCTGCAATTTTCGAATATTTGGCAGAGAATGGCCTTAAGAAATAATTTTCGACTCACTGATCAAGAATCCGAGGTCAGCATTGATTCGGTCCGGCCGGCTGGCCGTCAGCACGATTACGATCGAACGCAATGAGTTAGAGCGTTGAAATTTTCAGGATAGGTTTGGAGTCCAAATGCACCGGCTAAGTTCGTTAATGGGCAAAATCCACCGAGTGGTTTCAAAATTATAGCCATTTGAAATTTAGTTTTCCCATCTCAAAAAATAATAATCTGATCGATCAAAGCACGGTAATTAGTTGAAAAATACACGAATACTTATGCAATTTTGTGAGGATTGCATCGCTGCAGAATTTAAAAAAAATATTAAAAAAAATCTGTATCTCAGAAACTATCCCTCAGATATCGTTGAAATTCTACGAGCTTCGATATTCCAAAGATCGGGGTCCACTGGTTTTATATCCAACCAAACAAATTGTCAACAGTTTTTGATTTTTGGAAGAATATAAGTTGATGGTAGAGCACAGATATTGTATGTCCACTTTTGCGCGTATTTTCTGGGGAACATCGCATTATCATATTGCCCAAATGTCTGTAATTTTCGAATTTTCTCTGAAAATGATCTCAAACGATTGGGTTCGACTCCCTGATCAAGAATTCGAGGTCAAATTTGATTCCGTCCGGTCAGTCGGCCATTGCCACGATAACTTGAGAACGGAAAGAGATAGCGACTTGAAATTTTCAGGGTAGGTGGCGTATTCCAATACGACGGACAAGTTCGTGAATGGGCATAATCGGCCCAATGGTTTTCGAGTAATAGTTTTGTCTACAACCAATATTAATCCGATCGAATTGAAACTTGGTGAGTAGTTGTAGAATATAAACATAAGAACGTTTGTGAATTATTGTGAGAATCGTATCGCTAGAAAATTTTTAAAAAATTATTAAAAAATATTATTTACGTCACGATTACCTAAGAACGGAAAGAGATAGCGACTTCAAATTTTCAGATTAGGTTGAGCATCTGAATGGGCCATTTGAGATTATTTATAGGCATAATCGGCAAAACGGTTTTGGAGTTATACCCATCTCAAATGTGGTTGTTATTTCCTCAATAACTCGAAAAGTACAGAACCAATCTTATTCAAACATGGTTATAAGTTGTAAAATGACAGCGCGAAAATTCTTCAAAATGTCGTGAGGGTCGTATCAGCAGAAAATTTTTAAAAAATCATAGCAAATTATTGCAAAAAATTCTATATATCAGAAACTATTTCTCCGACATCGCTGAAATTTTGCGAGAGCCTTCAAAACCTAACTCTTCTACCAAGTTTCAAGTTTGAACATGATAGGATCTATATTGTTGGAGATCCGAGCAGCCTTGTGTGAGTTAAGTTGCTGGATGGGTGACCGTTGCCTCGACAACTCTCGAACGAAAAGAGATAGGGACTTGAAATTTTCAGGATGAGTTGCACATATGAATGGGTGAGCTGAGTTTGCTGTTGGCCATAATCGGCAAAACGGTTTCGGAGTTATACCCATCTGGAATACTATTTCCCCCGATAACTACAAAAATATAGACTCTATCGAATTGAAGCTTGGTAACTAGTTGTTGAATATCGACATGAAAACGTGTGTAAAATTTTCTGAGGACCGAATCACTAGAAAAATTTAAAAAAATTACGAAAAAATATTATGTATCTCATGTTTCCTTGAGAACGGGAAGAAATAGCGACTTGCAGTTTTCAGGGTAGATTGCGCATCTGAATGCAACAATTCAGTTCGTTAACTAGCATTATCGGCCAAATGATTTTGGAGTTATATCAATCTGAAATTTGGTTGTTATTCCCTCAATAACTCAAAAAATACAAATCCGATCCAAAATCAATCATGGTTATTAGTTTGTAGAATGCCAACGCAAAATTTCATGCAAAAATTCGTGAGCATCGTAGCACTTGAACATTTTTAAGAAATCATTGAAAAAAAAATTGGTTCAAGCACTGACGTGAAGTCAGAAGCTTTTGCGCGTATGTTCTCTTGTCCATTCTCCTGTATTGGACACTCTTAATCGAATTTACCATGGTGAATTCGATTGTCAGTTCTCCTGTATTGGACACTCTTAACCCTGAACTACTATCTCGGGGTCAAATTTGACCCCACTGTCAAAATTTCACTGAATAATTTTGCGCAGCTTTGAACTGAAGCATTGGCATTATATGTATTCCCACACTTTAGTGCATCGTTTCAATTGGCGTTTAGTGTTTTAGTTTCATTCTGATTGTTCGGGAGATATTTGAATTTGTGGTCGGATTTGACCCCACGATAGTAGTTGTGTAATTTTTTTTTTTTTTTTGGTAATTACATCAAAATGAATAATGATTTCGTGAGAATCGACGCTGTACGGGTGACGCCCAAGAAGTTTTCGAGTATTTATAATCTATAAGGGATGAACCAGACGATGTTGAGGCTAGCAATGACCATATTGACCTAATAGCATTGACACTGACAATGAGAGTGAACACTCTCATGATGCAGCGTCTGTAATTAGTAAGGGATATCTATTATTGGACTTATTGGAAGACGAAGTTGATTCTGCAACAGACCATGATGTTTCTACGAACTATGAATACGGACCAAACCGATATACATAAGTGGTCTCAAAACCTTCTTGCAACCTCAAAAGTCCTATCTCACTAAATATGTAAGGTCAAAAACATGGTCGTTATTTTTTTTTGTGATAAATTTTTTGTTCCAAATTTTCTGTTACAGGTGAAGGCCATATTATTTCCGATTAGACAAACTAGAAAAAACATTTCAATTTCTTATTTTCATTAAATTATGGATCAATCAATCAGTTATATTTTTTTGGGTTGAAAATCAAAGGATATTTATATTCTTCACACATGTCAAAATAATTGAAAAATAAATTTTTCAAACCACACTGTTTGGTTCTAAGAACTTATTGAAGTATTCGAAGTGAAGAAAAAACAACAATACAACAACACAATAGACCTTAAGGTCCTAGTGCAACGTTACCACCTACAACAATAGATAAACAGATACATAGATAGATTATTCAATTCAAAGGACAGAGATCTTTTAGAGGACAAAATGTCAACAATAGTTACATTAAAGAAAACATGTTCTTTCAGCTTTACAAAATTCAAAATATTCTTGTACATTATAAGTCTCACATCTTACTATGAAAGAATGAATTCTCCTTTGTAGTAATCAATACAATGCATTCATTAGCTTCATGCACATATTTTACATAGCATTATTCTGTGTCACAGTCAACGTCAATATTGACTGTGTCATGTACTGCATGTACTCCAATGGGTCCTTATGCCATCAGAAACACAGCACTGTTTGTTTTCGACCCTCCAGTCAAATTATGTATTTGAGTAGACACCAAACGCCACACAGCACTGTTAATTTTTGAACCAATAGTGGATTAATATATTCAAACGGGATCTTATTCCACCGCAAACACAGCACTGTTCATTTTCGAACCAACAGTGAATTTATGTATGTGAGTTGAAACTAATCGTTTGATACTTTTCTCGGCCAAAAAGTGTACCAGTTTTTAAATTAATTAAATTTATTATTTAAATTCTTGGAAATATTGGGAGTTTAATTTTTTTTTCCTGGAGTTATGCAGCTTTGGGCGAGTTCAGTACCTGGATGGGTGACCGTTCTGGTTATAAATTTTAACAGCGTGCCAAAGCTCCTGTCTACAGGGCTTTCCATAGAAAAGCTCAGTACAGTATTATCCGAGAAATTAATAAACCATAAGGTTAATAAAGCCGGCGATAAAACATAGGTCCAAATAGCTATGCAAGCGCACGCGCATTTCGTTAATACCTACGTTTTGTCGATGGATCAAATCGAACAATGTCCAACTTCTTATTCGCAAAATAATGCAAAACAATGCTGTAAAATCAGAAACCTGTTGAGTTTTGAGGTTTTCGAAACGTTCTCATATAATTTTCACAAATAAACATGGAATTATGCAAGGAATTTCGCGTGCCATACGTGTGTTTGCGTGACTTTCGTCTTTCATGAAACAAGTATTTTAATTCATGATTAAAGATGATGTGAAGAAATCAAGGAATAATAATTCATATACTTATATTGATGTTGTCTCAAGATAGTGGTTTTATGAAAATGAAATGAAAATCATGAACCAGGAAGTCTATCTAACAATATAATTTTCTGGTTCATCGGAGAACAGAAATTATTCTCAACCACTCCATCGAACTCTTTGATGGAAACTCCTATAGTGTTTGTTATTCTTGGGGAAAAGTATCTCGGGAACCCTCCAACAGATTGCTGTCCAGCCCAACATTACATCTTTGTCAATTGTTGCTTGTTGATATATTTTTCTCAGATTACACCTAATTCATTTTTCACATTTTTTCCTGAGAAGATTGCATTCTGTCTTCTGATTCTGTGAGCCCTACAGAACACGTTTCCACCTATATCTTCAAAATAACTCTACAGATAAAAATATTCTTGTGATCCTTAGCAGTGATTCTTAACAGTGAGAGTTTCAAATGATACATTCTCATTTTAAAGAGAATAAATTTTATTTCATATTTTGTATTTCAACCATCCCAAAAATTGAAATGAAAGATAAGTCCAAGCACTGACGTGAAGTCAGGAGTTTTGCGCGCATGTTCTATGGTCTATTCACCTATATTGGATACTCTTAATCGAATCTACCATCGATATAGACCGTTTTCTCAGCTTTTATAAGATATGAATACATTTCATACCATTCTAATGACAGACTTGAGTAACGAGATAATCATGTAAGATCACAGAATTTTCAATTCATATATATTCTATCGGAATTGAAATTCGTTGAATATCTAATAATATACGAAAAAACTCACTTCGAAAGTGATTTTGAATACGATGTTCACAAAATTTCTAGAAAATTAGCGCGTTGGCTTTCTACAAGTGATTACTCAGTTTTAAGTGGACCGGATTCGTATATTTTGAGTTGTAGAGGTAATAACAACAAAATTTCAGATGAATATAACTCCAAAACTATTTGGTCGATTTTACCTATGAATGAACTTAAATGTCGCATTTGGATACACAACCTACCCTGAATTGCAAGTCGCTATCTCTTACCGTTTTCAGGTTACCGTGGGGTCCATAACATTTTTTTCTATTTTTTTTTTTAATGTTCTAGTGGTACGATCCTTACAAAACTCCATATGGTACGTATTTATGTCAATATTCTCCAACTAGTTATCAGGTTTCAATTTGATTGGATCTGTATTTTTTGAGTTATCGAGAAAATAATATTCCAAATGGGTATAAACAGAACCCGTTGGTCCGATTATTTGTGTTTGTAAACATTTTCACGTCGGCATCCTAAAACGAATTGTCATATTTGAATTTTTTGAGTTATTGAGGAAATTAAAACCAAATATCAGATAGGTACAACTCCAAAACCCAGGACCAATTATACCTATCAACAAACTCAAAGGTCGCATTTGAATGCGAAACCTTCCCAAAATATCGCAAGTTGCTATCTCGTTCCGTTCTCAAGTTATTGTTAGTAATATTATTTAATCATTTTATTTTTAATTTTCTAGTAATACGATTCTCACAAAATTCCATAATGGTCTTAGTGTCAGTATTCTACAAAATTAATAATCGGAAACGATTGGGCTGCTTATGCCTATTAACGAACTACTCCGTCGCATTTGGACTCGCCACCTACCCTGAAAATTTCAAGTAGCTATCTATTTCCGTTCTGAAGTTATCGTGGCAACGGCTGGACTCCAATTTGGCCTCGAATTCTTCATCAATTAGTCAAACCTAATCGTTTGAGACCATTTTCGGCAGAAAATTCGAACATAACAGACATTTGGGCAAAATAATAACGTGATGTTCCCCAGAACATACACATAAAAATGAAAAAGAAATTTTTTGAAACATTAATTTTCCCTCATATTGGATATAACCGAATATTGAACCATATCATTATTCCAATTTTCATATTTCAAATAGGCCCAGTTCTCTTGGAACATCTGAGATTTGGGAACTTGGGACACCCGGTATGTTATGCAGCAGAAAAATTGTGCTATTATGTATTTCTCCTCTGAAACATTGTTGCAGAGCTTCTCTTCAAATTTCATTCACAGACCATATCTATTTGTTACATACTTCGAAACCGAATGCAAATTAACACGGAAGTATCCTCCAGTTGCACACCTTGCACACCTCACTGCAACTATACAGAAAATAATATCCAAGTCACTGAGAACTTATCAACGGAAATATCTCCTAAAGACTTATCGCCACGTTTCTCCTTCTTTCACCACAGGAACCCATCCCAAAGCCCTTTTCATCCCGTGTTGAAACAAAACAATGTAGAAATACAAAAACGTCCGAGATATTACGGTCTGAGTGGTTTTAAGTATTTTGACCTACGAGCAGAGTCACGCCCAGGGATTATTCAGACCAACATCGACGGAAAGCTTCGAAAATCGCCAAAGAAAGAGAGGAAATTACCTTACAGAGCACTACTTAAGACTGCGGAGGTAATCTAACACCGAGCAAAAATCCAGGCGGACTCAATTCAGTGGAAGGATATTGTATAACAGCCCTCAAATTGAATAAGGGGTGTTGGGGCGTCTTTTATGCGACAGGAAAGTGTCTTACGAGAATCTTGTGATGGGACGCTAAAGGGGCTTTAATTTCGTACTGAGGTGATACAAACTTGGTTTAGCTGATATATTTTTCGTTATTTCTGATTCTTTCATGAATTTTTATCCACTGTCACTGACAGGACGAGTCTTCAAATTTTACAACATTTTTAGCCATAGATTATCCTAATCAAATGTAAACTTTTGCATTTAGATACCATTTTTCCAGATTCGGGTCTGTAAAAATTTATAAGCGTTTGAAGATTTCACAATGTGCTGATACACTCTTGCACTTTTGTATACCTGTTGAACACAAAAATTCTCACTGAAATCTTTTATCGAAAATTATATTGCTTAGTAAAACCACAGCCCACTATCTCTACTAGCCTGGAAGATAATAAAATGGCAACACCGCTCTGAGTCGTACGCCAGGCAATTCAGTCGAACGTTTGTTGTTGTAAATTGACGATTACTTCTGATTTCGCGGGCATTTCGTGGTACTTTTGTGTATAACGGTGTCAAATGTGAATTAATGCAATGCAGTGATAAATATGGTCGGATATTTGATATTCATATGTTCTGTGATTGAACTGCAGTGTGTAAATAGTGAAATTTCCTTTGGATTATTTCTACTTGGCGATGAGTACATTTCAGTTGAGACTATAGACAACAAGATGGACTAGAAATATGAGTGAAATAGAACTTTCAGTTCTTCCGATTTTATAAAACATTTTGATAACCTTTCTAATAATTTTTCAACAAAAATTGATACATCTGGATGTGGGATCAAGAAGCTCAAATAATTCATTTATTTTTATATATGTATTCAATTTCCAAAAGTCTGTATCTGTAGATGCTTCAGTTGAAATCAATAAGGACCTTATTCATCTTAAATTATTCATCAAGAATGTTCATATTTCCTGCAGTGATTTGAAATGGATTCTTCCTTTCGATCTTACCCCAAGCAGATGGTCTCAACTTACTTATCTGCTTTCTCGCTACAGAAATATAATTAATGGAAATTCAGATTCGGAATTTATCAATTTGTTTTATCAACATTTTTACACAGTTCAGATCAAAAAATAATTTTATGTGAATTTACTCTTTGTAGCATTGAATTGTTATTCAGAATTCACAGAGACTTGTATAGTTGTGGTTTACATTCGTAAATTCAGAAAGATAGTTATTCAATTCATTGAAAAAGTAGAGTCTCATATTGTTTATTCATCCAGGGATTCCAAGCAAGATAACCTATTCAATGAGTTCACTAGAGTTTTAAATTGGAAATATACGATATCCAGCGCTACCGCATTAAAGAAGCATGCCTCTAAGAGACGATAAATTGCGGCGTTGTAAGACGGTGTTCCAGGCTATCTCTATAGTGGGCTGGGTTAAAACTTATGTACTCATAAAAGGCTTATGGAATGGTTCTAAATAATCAATGCAGCATATGTAAAGAAAAAATTATCCACTATTCCTGACCTCAAAAACACTGATATTAATTCAACATCGAATATACTTTAAGCATATATACAATTTCATCATCGCCATATCTTAAATATTCTAATTATAATAATATGAATGAATACAATGATATCGTATAATATCCAACCACATAAATCGATCTCTATGAGTCTATGACCGAATGCGACATATGCAACGCATTATGACGTCATAGTGCATTGCAAACTTTACGTACGTGGGCTCAGTTTGTCCTTACCTTATAGAAGTTTCGCGAAGTTACATTTTTTCCAGAATTAACCAACTCCTCTGTCAAATTTAACGAGCCGATTCGCGGAATTCAGATTCCACAAGAGCTTTTCGATGGTATCAAAACCCGAAGTTCTTAGATAAGATAAACCTTGATCAATACCGTCGATTAGTCAATCGGGGAAAACAATCTGACAACCTCGTGTTTACACCAATTTAACCCAAACAGGCACAGAAATTAAATAAATTAGGTTATATTCGAGTATTTCTATGTCGAAGCGTCCGTTCCGTAGTTCGTTACATTTGAAAATTGGTGTTCTTGTAGAGTTGAAGCTAAATTGAAATGATAAGAAATTGCTCGTCAACAATAATTGGGTTTCCTCACAGTACGATTGAATGGGTAAAATGCTACTCATAATTGATATTTCACTATGAAGTGTTAAATTTATTTATCGTTTGATGAAAAGATTTAATTTTGATTGCGGATAACAAGTTATAAGTCATTTATAACTGTAGATACTTATTAATTGAATTATGTGTTACAAGATGGAACTATTTTCCATATATAAGAGAAATCTCTAGAATGATTGTGCAGAATCAAAGAATTATGAAAATAAATGAATTAATTATAAGGAAAATAGGTAATTAAAAAGTTTTATTCTCTATTGGGGGTAAATAGAGAAAAAGCGATAGAATAATACAAATCATGTAAAGCCTATTCACCTAATTCCCCAAAGATAAATAACCTGCAATTCAGGTTGTTTAAATTGCATGGTAGCTCTATGTAGGTAATAAATCCTATTTTTCTTCGACCTTGAAATGAGTTCGATGTACATAAAATCGTCCAATAATGACCCTTATTAATGCACGAGTTCCTATTAATGCTTGATTGTGTACATGTCAACCAACAGTACAATAATTCAAAAGTTGTCCAAATGATGTCATGACCATTATCAAATTTATTATTCTTGAGTCTGGAGTTTGATGCGAAAGTTCTTAGTGTAACTGCCCGTTTCAAAATCATAGGCTTGCTCCTCTACTAGTGCATTAACACGTTTTGGCCCAAATATTCAAAGACATGATATAATATACACATATTGGAACCCCAAAGAGCATACCTATATAATAACTGTATAGTCAATGGTTTCATTTTGAATGAGGTGAATAATATTGTAATCAATTCATATATTAAACAAAACTAGTTGATTAAATTACTAAAATCATGAAAGTATAAATCCACTATGATGAAGGATGTATAATAATCAATCCCCTGCATCCTATATCAATTGAAAAGTTGAGTGTTGAGATCGTATATCGTATATATTCTATATTGAATTGATCAACATTTAAGTTACTCAGATATTCCGCAAGTGAATTCAAAAGTGACACCGCGCAATAGACCTACACTGCCGTCCTGAGACTAGTTGTCCTAAGTGCAAAATTTTCGTTTTTGAGATATTGGCATAGTTGGAAAGCTCTTTGTGACTTATAGCTTCAGACAAACTCACAAAGTCCTATCTACATTACCGAAGTCAATATACCGCTAAAAAGCTTGTCCTATGTGAAAATCCATATGATAATCCTACTTCAAATTGTCCGTTGTGCAGTATACCAAAAGAGTTTGTCCTATCTGAATATTTTTCTGTACTTAGGACAATTATTACGCTTAACAATTTGTAGATATAGCCAGAAATTCTTTGCGATACTAGTTGAGTATGTCCTAACTACTGCATTTGGGACAATAACGATTAGCATAATACCGTCGACTCTCGATAACTTGAAACTCTAGAGACTAAAAAAAATTTCAATTTAAAGAGAGTTCAAAATAATAAGTGTTCAAATAATCAAGAGGGTGTTCTGATAAAATCCAAATAATCAGGAGTTCGATCAGAATTCTTGATTTATGTATTATTTCAAATATTTGTCCATTCTCCACAGCTTCAATCACACGCTTTTTTTCACTTATGGAAAGACACTTGTTCTTTCTTGAAAGCATTTTAATAACACAAATCAAAATTTAACGTTTGAACTTTGGATGCAAACTGGAATGAGAATTGTGAACTGCATTTATGTAAACAACCAATAGGTCTGAGCATGATTAAAAATTCAAATTATAGAGAGTGGGGTAGCCGGACTTCAAATTATTGAATGTTGGCGGGCAAGATATACCATTCCTTCAACTTCAAATTACCGAGGGGACCAATTAATATTGATTTTTTTCAATTTATCGAGTATTTTTCAAGGGACTGAAAAAATATCAAATTACCGAGAGATTCAAATTAACAAGTGTCAATTTATCGAGAGTCGACTGTATGTGATGAATGACGAGAGGTTGGGGTTATGCTCGAAATGAAATTTTCGCGGTTTAAAGAAAAATAATCTCTAAGATAGTAAGTAAGTACGACATTTGACCTACGGAAATGAACATCAATCTGATTTCCGGTTACCGATGTCAGCAGAACTGTATTAAAATATTCGAAAAAAAGCTAGAGACAGTAATAACTGGGTATAATTTTAGGAGAACATGGAGCTTTAAATATATTTTATGAATTGAAAACGGTGAAGTATTTTGGACCTGGACATTTATGTCTGCTGATGCATTACTCCACTAGGTAGTGTTGGTACTGAAATGAAAAAAGAAAGTCTACTCTTTTGAAGATATTGGTAATGTTATTCCAAATTCGAATTCTCGTCGACTCAATGTGATAAAAATGCACCTCAATAACTTCTATAGATTCATATATTATACATTTAAATATAAACTACAGAAACTCTACTAGAATTTACCTCAAATATATTGTTTCGCTTTCCTTCAGAAGAGGAAAAAACATTTTGAGCACAAAATCAACTTCTCAGAGACCTTTAAAGATAGGTATTGGCCACATTATTAACCAAAAATAACGAAGCGTCATTCACTGATCCTGAGATAAAAATTCAATGTCGGGGAATTACTTCTGAAAGAACGTGCAATTTGACTGCAGTTTTAAAATCCCATTGAATCCTTGGATCTAATGACGACGAATAACATAATGAAAAAGTTTAACGGATAATTCCCCAAAAGAAACAGACAAAAATCACGCTGCTGGTATTTAAATTTGTCATTTGATATCTGTTTATATTTATATTGATTTTATCTATAATGCATTAAGGACAATAAAATTCAATATTAACCGTGATTTTTTTATTTCACTAGGCCATATTGTCCTATCTGCCATCAAAATCAAAGTACGCATCTGAAGTTTGTAGAAAGGCAAGAATATAATGCACTATAGTGTCAACTATATTGTGCCTTTTTTTCGAAAAAAATAAATTTACACCAAAAATGAAAAATGCATAAACACCAAAACCTGAATATCTCAAAATGCATAATAAGCACATAGGACAACTAGTCTTAGGACGGCAGTACAGTACAAGGAAGTATGACGACGCGGAACAAGAAATCTATCCCCTCAAGCAATACAAAACCACTGGTTAAGTAATTGGGTGAATCTGAGCACAAATTGAAGTGTGAAGCTTGCGTGATGGAGCCTTGCTCCGTTTCTCGAACCACCCAGATTTTGCGGCCAGATAGCATTTTCCTTAGTGTATGCGAATATTTGATTATACAAGGTTCGAAAACCTTTTAAAATATTTGATAAAATACGAAGTAGTCCCAAGTCATCATAACTTACAACAATGGTTTCCTTAAGAATGGGTCGACAGATGGAAACCTTCCACCATTAGGTTAGTAGCTGTACAACAACAACTATCGCTGATGTTTACGATTACTGAATCGATAATGGTCCTCAGTACTTGAGCATATTTAGGTTGATGTTATCAGCACGCAGAACTCCATACCTCATACGATTTAGAATTGAGCTTACCTCTGTAATAGAAGTCATGAAAAAAAAAGAAAAAGAGTTATAACAAACAACTCTACTATTCTCATAAAAGCCCACTGTCTCAGAGTTATAACAGGCCAGAGTGTGTCTCTGATATGCAGCGTTGCCAATTTTATATCAGAGGACGACAGGCTGTTTGGTTTAACCTTCCATAGTATGTTTTTAGTTGTATTCATGTGGCATCGTTGTTGAAACGTCCGGGTCTTTAGATTGTAATTATGAATTGTAAATTATGAAGTATTTAACCATACTGTGTGATATTTAGGAATTCAGTAAAATGAATATCTAAGGTAATCTGGAGGTATGTTTTTTAGACAGTTTCGATTGGGGTTCTATCTGGACTCATACTTGTGCAGTACATGGTTCTAAGCGTGTCTAATTATAAATTCACACACGAATATGTTTCGGTGTTTCGATTCCCAAATGACCCTTCAAGAAAACGAAAATGGCTCGATTCAATCCATAGGAAAAATAGTTTCAAAATTAACCACAACACTATAGTATGTAATAGAGGAACAGAACTCTGGAACTGGAAGGCTGGTAATGGCTGGTAATGAAGGATGGTAATGACATCGACAGCTCTGAAGGAGGGTACACTAGACCTTAAGGTCACAGTGCAACGTTACCCCCTACAATAATATAAAATATACATAGTATGTAATATAAAACACTTTTTAGATGCAAATATTGTGAAGAAAACTCTCTATCAACTTCAGATTGTTCATTTATTAGTATTCCGAGAAATATTCCTAAGTTCTGAAATGCATTCTCTTTAATTTTTGTATTCATAGACGTCTAAATTTTTTCTCAATAGTTGAATTGTTCGATTAAAAAAATATTGCGGCCCTCCAGATGAGTTATGAAGAAAATTGCATCATCGTTAATGATATTGTAGGAACAACAGAATTCATTAAATAAATTCTTCCTTGATGCAAAGTTGTCAATGTTCGGTCGGTGGTTTCAGGCTATTTCTGCGCGCATGTTCTGTGGAACATCGCATTATCATTTTGCCAAATGTCTGTAATGATCGAATTTTTTGCCGAAAATGGTCTCAAACGATTAGGTTCGACTCACTGATGAAGAATTCGAGGTCAAATTTGATTTTTTCTGGCTGGCCGTCTGGCCGGCCGTTGCCACCATAACATTCAGATTGGAAAAAGATAGTGAATTGAAGTTTTTCAGGTTAGGTGGCGCCTTCAAATACGACGGACAAGTTCGTTAATGGTCATAATCGGCCCAACGGTTTTCGATGAATAATTTTGTCATCAACCTATACTGATTCGATTGAATTGAACCGTGGTAACTAGTTGTGGAATATTGACTCAAAGTGAAATTTTGTGAGAATTTTATAACTAGAAAATTTAAAAAATAGATATTATTTATGTCACGATAACCTGAGAACGGAAAGAGATAGTGACTTGCAGATTTTTAGGTTAGGTTGAGCATCTGAATGCAACATTTGAGTTTGTTAATAGGCATAATCGGTTTTGGAGTTATACCCATGTAAAACTTGGTTGTTATTTCCTCAATAGATCGAAAAATACGAATCCGTTCCAATTCAAGCATGATTATTACTTGAAAAATTTTGTGAGGATTGTATCACTAGGAAATTAAAAAAAAAACATTGAATATTATTGAAAAAAAATTCTATATGGATGAGTTCAGTAGCTGGATGGGCGACCGTTGCCTCAATCAATTTCGAACGAAAAGAAATAAGGACTTGAAATATTCAGAGTAGGTTACGTATCCGAATGGGAGTTAAGTTCGTTGTTGGGCATAGTCTGCCAACGGTTTTGGAGTTTTAACCATCTGGAATATTATTTCCTCGAAAACTCAAAAATAACAGGACCGATCGAATTGGAACTTGGTACCTAGTTATAGAATATCGACATAAAGACGCGTGAGAAATCTTTTGTGGACTGAACCACAAAAAATTAAATTTTTTCCAAATTACGAAGAAATATTATGTATCTAACGATTACTTGAGAACGGAAAGAGATAGAGAGTTGCAATTTTCAGGGTAGGTTGCGCATCCAAATGCGAGATGTAAGTTCGTTAATTGGCATAATCAGTCAAATGGATTTGGACATTCATCTGAAATTTTGTTGTTATTTCCTCTATAACACAAAGTATAAGTTCCAATTAAAACTCGGTGATTACTTGTAGATTGTCGACCCACAAATTTTCGCGGGATTTCGTAAATATCGTATCTTGGAGTTACTTGAGGCGTAAGTTTTTTCGTATTTAAATTCCAATAGAATACATATGACAGAAATAAAAATGTATCGTTCCTTATTGCTCCGAGCAGAGGTTTGTTTATGTTTTGCTTGCGATAAATTTGTCGATTGGATTGACATTGAATTTGAGGTTGGGTCTCAGTAGTGCCAATCGACGCATAAGGAATTGTGTTCAGAGAACCGGATGGATTGGCAATATTGTTTCGTTTTGACGTTCTGAAATTTTGTCAGAGTCAGCGTCGGTGAGAATAGATCGTCCATTTTGTGGAAGTTCAACGAAGTAAGCATTTGGTTATACGCATTTTCGAAACTTTGTAAGATTTATTGGAATTTTCTTAATTGGATATAGTTTCGAAAATCAAATTAAATTAGTGAGGGTTATATTGGTTTGATTTGGCAAGATAACAGGTAACCTTCACTTATCTCGAAAATGGATTTAAAGACCTTTTGCAAATCCAAGTTGACCACGAGAATGATCATGGTGACTTTGACAGAACATTGCTGTCTATTTGTGGAATTTTTTGGTGGAGGCACGGCCAGATTTAATTTTGAAAGCAAACTTATACAAGATAACCCCGACTACCAGGGGTTTTTATGTTAGGAATAGTAGAACTGAGGCATTCGACTATATACAAGGTGATCAATAAGTAACGCTGTGAGACAGCCAACGCAGGGTTGCAGATCCCGAGTATATACAAGGTGGTCAGTAAACAACGTTGTGGGACATCCAATCCAGTGTTGCAGATTACGAGCACCGATGGAAAGAGGGCAGTATTGCGAGACCATCGACGTAATACTACGTTCAGGAATATAGTAGAGTTCAAACCGGGCTCTATCGTGTCACCCCGTGGGACCTTCATTGCTAAAATGTATAGACCACTGGGTATCATTCTCCATACCCTTACAATGCAAATTCAACTGGTCGTCAAAAAATCGTCGTGTGCAGGAAGGGGTGGGGGGCATTCTTCCAAAAATTGACAATTTTTTTTTTCTGTTTATGGTCATCTATATTAGGTGACTATCACTCACACAAATTTCTATTGAAATATACGATTCAGAAATATTTTTTATTAATTGTCAAAATAGTCGGATACAATGCTCTTAAATGGAATTCCTTAAGATATAACCGCTTGCCCTGAACCCCCATATTAACTATTATGTTCCACTCAGTTTTACTCGCGATCTGTTGGGATTATCGAAAAAATGCTTTATATGAAAGGTCTGCTCCGAAAACCAACGATTCAGATGCTTATTTCAAAATTACAATAGGCAGAACAGTTTCCTCGCAAAATAAGAAATTGTGTTATTAACTCCCATTAACCGAAACCGAACCTGGAGACGCTAGTAAGGCGCAATTTGTAGCGTAAGTCCATGTTAGTGGCGACCTTATGGATTTGAGCTTTGATCTATGCACATAAGGGGTAAGTTCCACTAGGCGATCGCAACGTTCGTAGAGTCGTCTGCGCAATTCTGCGGTTGTGCGCGTGGTCGTTGAGAGACCTTACTGGAACGCGCCCAAGGTTCGTTATATCTATCCGACCAACTTTACAGTACTATTCCTGCGTGCCTTCAGAACGCACATTTTGAAGATATTGTTTAAATTCCTTAATTTTTTATATGTATGTGAATTTTTACGTATAATTCATATATATTTGATTTAATTTTGTTAATTCGTTAATAAATATGCAAATATGCGAGTTCAAACTTATATTCATTACTTCATAAATCAATTTTATGACGTAATATTAACACATTTTTGAAATCATCGGTCATTCTCATTAGTAGTAACAAGATTTCCTGAATCCTAGACCAAAACTCTGGAAAAGAATTAAGAAGGTATATAGTTGGTATCTATGATATTTAGGGTCTAAAAATTTCTTACATGTCATGATTCATCTAATTCAACTATCACTATCAGATGAAGAATCATCCAGGGAAGGAAAATTTGAAAAATTTTAAGTACTAGTATTTGCACATGTATTTTGGGCCAACCGGCGTGAAGTTCGCAGCCAAAATCTGGCAGCCAGTTTCCGATATTTCCCGAAGGATCATTGGCGTCGTGAATGTTGTCTATAATATTAATTTGGGATACGTAGTATTTTTGAGGCAAAAAAGAGGTTTTTCCAAAAGATTTTATTTTATGAAGCTGTGAACTGAATATTTCCTGATATTTATACTGTAGTGTAAATAAAAATATTCGAACAATTGAACCTGACTAAGCTCGAGTGAAGGTATAACAAAATGAAACGAGTGATGACAAACTAAGAAAAGAAACACCATTTGGCCCCGTTGATGAGGGTGAAACTGCCCCCGTTAGCATGAAAGGATAATTTTTAACATGATGGTGACGCTAAGCCAAGTTGGAACTCATACAGAAAATCATAATAGTGACGATAAGTATGCCTTATAATGAAAAATCCCTTCGGCTTCGTCGAAGAGGGTGAAAACAGCACTCCTAAATATGAAAAGATAAATTATTTTCATCATGATGGCGATGAATAGCCAAGTTGAAACTCATACAGTATATCATCATAGTGACGTCAAGTATACACTAGAGCGGAAAATCCCTTCGGCCCCGTCGAAGAGGGTGAAAACAGCCCTCCTAAGTATGAACAAATAAATTATTTTCATTATGATGGCAATGAATAGCCAAGCTGAAACTTATACAGTAAATCATAATAGTAAATATAAATAAGTATACCGTATAACGGAAAATCCCTTCGGCCCCGTCGAAGAGGGTGAAAACAGCCCTCCTAAGTATGAACAAATAAATTATTTTCATTATGATGGCGATGAATAGCCAAGTTGAAACTCAAAGAGTATATCATAAGAGCAACGTCAAGTATAGACTATAAAGGAAAATCCCTTCGGCCCCGTCGAAGAGGGTGAAAACATCCCTCCTAAGTATGAACAAATAAACTATTTTCATTATGATGGCGATGAATAGCCAAGTTGAAATTCATACAGTATATCATAATAGTGACGTCAAGTATACACTATAAAGGAAAATCCCTTCGGCCCCGTCGAAGAGGGTGAAAACAGCCCTCCTAAGTATGAACAAATAAATTATTTTCATTATGATGGCGATGAATAGCCAAGTTGAAACTCATACAGTATATCAAAACAGTGATGTCAAGTATACACTATAAAGGAAAATCCCTTCGGACCCGTCGAAGAGGGTGAAAACATCCCTCCTAAGTATGAACAAATGAATTATTTTCAGTATGATGGCGATGAATAGCCAAGTTGAAACTTATACAGTATATCATAATAGTAACTGTAAGTTTACAACATAACGGAAAATCCCTTCGGCCCAGTCGAAGAGGGTGAAAACAGCCCTCCTAAGTATGAGGAAATAAATTATTTACATTATGATGGCGATGAATAGCCAAGCTGAAACTCATACAGTATATCATAATAGTGAAGTCAAGTATTCAATATAAAGGTAAATCCCTTCGGCCCCGTCGAAGAGGGTGAAAACAGCCCTCCTAAGTATGAACAAATAAATTATTTTCATTATGATGGCAATGAATAGCCAAGCTGAAACTTATACAGTAAATCATAATAGTAAATATAAATATACCGTATAACGGAAAATTCCTTCGGCCCCGTCGAAGAGGGTGAAAACACCCCTCCTAAGTATGAACAAATAAATTATTTTCATTATGATAGCGATGAATAGCCAAGTTGAAACTAATACAGTAAATCATAATAGTAACTATAAGTATATCATATAACGGAAAATCCCTTCAGCCCCATCAAAGAGGGTGAAAACAGCCCTCCTAAGTATGAACAAATAAATTATTTTCATTATGATGGCGATGAATAGCCAAGTTGAAACTCAAACAGTATATCATAATAGTATCTTCAAGTATACACTATGAAGGAAAATCCCTTCGGCCTCGTCGGAGAGGGTGAAAACAGCCCTCCTAAGTATGAACAAATAAATTATTTTCATTATGATGGCGATGAATAGGCAAGTTGAAACTCATACAGTATATCATAATAGTGACGTCAAGTATACACTATAGAGGAAAATCCCTTCGGCCCCGTCGAAGAGGGTGAAAAAGCCCTCCTAAGTATGAACAAATGAAATTATTTTCATTATGATGGCGATGAATAGCCAAGTTGAAACTCATACAGTATATCATAATAGTGATGTCAATTATACACTATAAAGTAAAATCCCTTCGGCCCCGTCGAAGAGGGTGAAATCATCCCTCCTAGGTATGAACAAATAAATTATTTTCATTATGATGGCGATGACTAGCCAAGTTGAAACTCATACAGTATATCATAATAGTGACGTCAAGTATACACTATAAAGGAAAATCCCTTCGGCGCCGTCGAAGAGGGTGAACACAGCCCTCCTAAGTATGAACAAATAAATTATTTTCATTATGATGGCGATGAATAGCCAAGTTGAAACTCAAACAGTATATCATAATAGTAACGTCAAGTATACACTATAAAGGAAAATCCCTTCGGCCCCGTCGAAGAGGGTGAAAACAGCCCTCCTAAGTTGAACAAATAAATTATTTTCATTATGATGGCGATGAATAGCCAAGTTGAAACTTATACACTAAATCTTAATAGTAACTATAAGTATACCATATAACGGAAAATCCCTTCGCCCCGTCGAAGAGGGTGAAAACAGCCCTCCTAAGTATGAACAAATAAATTATTTTCATTATGATGGCAATGAATAGCCAAGCTGAAACTTATACAGTAAATCATAATAGTAAATAAATATACCGTATAACGGAAAATTCCTTCGGCCCCGTCGAAGAGGGTGAAAACAGCCCTCCTAAGTATGAACAAATAAATTATTTTCATTATGATAGCGATGAATAGCCAAGTTGAAACTAATACAGTAAATCATAATAGTAACTATAAAAATATCATATAACGGAAAATCCCTTCAGCCCCATCAAAGAGGGTGAAAACAGCCCTCCTAAGTATGAACAAATAAATTATTTTCATTATGATGGCGATGAATAGCCAAGTTGAAACTCAAACAGTATATCATAATAGTATCTTCAAGTATACACTATGAAGGAAAATCCCTTCGGCCTCGTCGGAGAGGGTGAAAACAGCCCTCCTAAGTATGAACAAATAAATTATTTTCATTATGATGGCGATGAATAGGCAAGTTGAAACTCATACAGTATATCATAATAGTGACGTCAAGTATACACTATAGAGGAAAATCCCTTCGGCCCCGTCGAAGAGGGTGAAAAAGCCCTCCTAAGTATGAACAAATGAAATTATTTTCATTATGATGGCGATGAATAGCCAAGTTGAAACTCATACAGTATATCATAATAGTGATGTCAATTATACACTATAAAGTAAAATCCCTTCGGCCCCGTCGAAGAGGGTGAAATCATCCCTCCTAGGTATGAACAAATAAATTATTTTCATTATGATGGCGATGACTAGCCAAGTTGAAACTCATACAGTATATCATAATAGTGACGTCAAGTATACACTATAAAGGAAAATCCCTTCGGCGCCGTCGAAGAGGGTGAAAACAGCCCTCCTAAGTATGAACAAATAAATTATTTTCATTATGATGGCGATGAATAGCCAAGTTGAAACTCAAACAGTATATCATAATAGTAACGTCAAGTATACACTATAAAGGAAAATCCCTTCGGCCCCGTCGAAGAGGGTGAAAACAGCCCTCCTAAGTTGAACAAATAAATTATTTTCATTATGATGGCGATGAATAGCCAAGTTGAAACTTATACACTAAATCTTAATAGTAACTATAAGTATACCATATAACGGAAAATCCCTTCGGCCCGTCGAAGAGGGTGAAAACAGCCCTCCTAAGTATGAAAAAATAAATTATTTTCATTATGATGGCGATGAATAGCCAAGTTGAAACTCATACAGTATATCATAATAGTGACGTCAAGTATAAACTATAATGGAAAATCCCTTCGGCCCCGTCGAAGAGGGTAAAAACAGCCCTCCTTAGTATGAACAAACAATTTATTTTCATTATGATGGCGATGAATAGCCAAGTTGAAACTCATACAGTATATCACAATAGTGACGTCAAGTATACACTATAAAGGAAAATCCCTTCGGCCCCGTCGAAGAGGGTGAAAACATCCCTCCTAAGTATGAACAAGAAAATTATTTTCAATATGATGGCGATGAAAAGCCAAGTTGAAACTTATAATAAATATTTCCTACATAAAGGCCTGTTTCACCCTCTTCGGAGCCGAAGGGATTTTTCATTATAGGGTATACTATTCATCGCCATCATAATGAAAATAATTTCTTCTGTTCATACTTAGGAGGGCTGTTTTCACCCTCTTCGACGGGGCCAAAGGGATTTTCCTTTATAGTGTATACTTGACGTCACTATTATGATATACTGTATGAGTTTCAACTTGGCTATTCATCGCCATCATAATGAAAATAATTTATTTGTTCATATTTAGGAGGGATGTTTTCACCCTCTTCGACGGGATCGAAAGGATTTTCCTTTATAGTGTATACTTGACGTCACTAAAATGATATACTGTATGAGTTTCAACTTGGCTATTCATCGCCATCATAATGAAAATAATTTATTTGTTCATACTTAGGAGGGATGTTTTCACCCTCTTCGACGGGGTCGAAAGGATTTTCCTTTATAGTGTATACTTGACGTCACTATTATGATATAATGTATGGGTTTCAACTTGGCTTTTCATCGCCATCATAATGAAAATAATTCATTTGTTCATACTTAGGAGGGCTGTTTTCACCCTCTTTGACGGGGCCGAACGGATTTTCCTTTATAGTGTATACTTGACTTCACTATTATGATATACTGTATGAGTTTCAGCTTGGCTATTCATCGCCATCATAATTTAAATAATTTATTTGTTCATACTTAGGAGGGCTGTTTTCACCCTCTTCGACGGGGCCGAAGGGATTTTCCGTTATGTGGTATACTTATAGTTTTTACTGTATAAGTTTCAACTTAGCTATTCATCGCCGTCATAATGAAAATAATTTATTTGTTCATACTTAGGAGGGCTGTTTTCACCCTCTTCGACGGGGCCGCAGGGATTTTCCTTTATAGTGTATACTTGAAGTCACTATTATGATATACTGTATGAGTTTCAACTTGGCCATTCATCGCCATCAAAAAGAAAATAATTTATTTGTTCATACTTAGGAGGTCTGTTTTCACCCTCTTCGACGAGGCCGAAGGGATTTTCCGTTATATGGTATACTTATAGTTACTAATATGATTTACTGTATAAGTTTCAACTTGGCTATTCATCGCCATCATAATAAAAATAATTTTTTTTGTTCATACTTAGGAGGGATGTTTTCACCCTCTTCGACGGGGCCGAAGGGATTTTCCTTTATAGTCTATACTTGGCGTGACTATTATGATATACTCTTTGAGTTTCAACTTGGCTATTCGTCGCCATCATATCGAAAATATCCTATTTGTTCATACATAGGAGGGCTGTTTTACCCTCTTCGACGGGGCCGAAGGGATTTTCCGCTATAGTGTATACTTGCCGTTACTATGATGATATACTGTATGAGTTTCAACTTGGCTATTCATCGCCATCATGATGAAAATAATTTATTTTTTCATACTCAGGAGGGCTGTTTGCCCCCTCTTCGACGAAGCCAAGGGATTTTCCATTATAAGGCATACTTATCGTCACTATTATGATTTTCTGTATGAGTTAATCATGTTAAAAATTATTCTTTAATGGTAACGGGGGCAGTTTCACCCTCATCAACGGGGCCAAATGGAGTTTCTTTTCTTAGAACATGTTTATCATTACTCGTTTCATTTTGTTATACCTTCACTCGAGCTTAGTCAGGTTCAATATTTTTATTTATACTGTACTCACGAAATATTCAGTTCACAGCTTCATAAAAATAAAATCTTTTGGAAAAACCTCTTTTTTGCCTCAAAAATACTACGTAACCGAAATTAATATTATAGACAACATTCACGACGCCAATGATCCTTCGGGAAAGATCGGAAACTGGCTGCCAGATTTTGGCTGCGAACTTCACGCCGGTTTTGGGCCATACATTTGCAGGAGCCAATACACGGAATTTGTTTTCTTTTACAGGAACACATTGATCCTGTGCAATCTGAAATGAGAATTTCCATTTCATAAAGAATATTTACTGATCTGATATTCGATATAATATTTACCTTTCCTACAACTGCAGTTGCTAAGGATAGATGTTTCCTTAGGTAGGATTGGCATCGTCGTTAATTTTGGTAGAAGTTTTCCATTTTCTACATACCACCCACTAAATATAGGATCCGGTAAAGATGGTCTTGGTACATTACTATTGATCCAAATTTTCGTTTGGTAATGGACTCGAAGGCTGTGTTGTCTCAAACTATCCAATTTTGGAGGTAATTTACTTATGGATCTTGAAGAAGCTATAGTATTCCCCGGAGCCTGTTGATACATTTCACATTTTCTTTTTTCGTATACAGATGGATTACAAATTCAACAATATCATTGAATACTTCTTCTCTCAAAATCTTGAAAGTTCACTCTGCAGTATCTGCACAGAATCTTCATCAATTTTCATTCTTTTTTTACCTTCTTCGACATTTTGACCGAATGAAGATGCAAAGATGAGCGAAATGTGACTAACTTCATACCAATAATGTTGTAACTCAAGAACCATTCATCCATTCTAGTACTATTTTTAGTTAATCCCACTATTCCTCCTGCAGCTTTGGAGTCTTTGTTGATATGCTCTAGCGCCTGATCTACAGAGAGTTGGTTAAAATTCCCAATCAAAAATTTAAAGACAAAATTCCTATTTTTGAATTCATCATGTACTTCCGGTGCCATGTTTGAAAGTATTCAATGATATTGTTGAATTTGTAATCTGTCTGTATACGACAAACGAAAATGTGAAATGTATCAACAGGCTCAGGGGAATATTATAGCTTCTTCAAGATCCATAAGTAAATTACCTCCAACATTGGATAGTTTGAGACAACACAGCCTTCGAGTCCATTACCAAACAAATATTTGGATCAATAGTAATGTACCATGACCATCTTTACCGTATCCTATATTTCGTGGGTGGTATGCAGAAAATGGAAAACTTCTGCCAAAATTAACGACGATGCCAATCCTACCTAAGGAAACATCTATCCTTAGCAACTGCAGTTGTAGGAAAGGTAAATATTATATCGAATATCAGATCCGTAAATATTCTTCATGAAATGGAAATCCTCATTTCAGATTGCACAGAATCAATATGTTCCTGTAAAAGAAAACAAATTCCGTGTATTGGCTACTGCAAATGTATGGCCCAAAAAACATGTGCAAATACTAGTACTTAAAATTTTTCAAATTTTCCTTCCCTTGATGATTCTTCATCTGATAGTGATAGTTGAATTAGATGAATCATGACATGTAAGAAATATTTAGACCCTCACGAAGCTTCGATTAGCTTAATTGTGGATTTAATTCGATGAATAAACTGAAAATCGACATAGAATCGCACTAATTCGGGCCGAAGTGATGTGAAATACTCGAGTTTTTAAGTTAGGGACAAATATCCTGGGAAAATGTCCGAAACTTTCCCCCAAGGTCGAGCATTTTGAGTATTTAAGTATTTACGGACATTGCGGAAAAATATGACAATCGTTACACGTTAAGTTAAAATATCAGGACAATTTGAAGCATTTTAAGAAAATTTTCTAGGTCAATTGGAAATAACAAATAACTTATCATTGAATGCGTTATTATCGTGTTATTTTATTGTGTATAAGAGATAAAAGACAGGAGCCAGGTTCTGAATTAAGAATTAGTATTAGAAAAATCGATTTCATTAGACTTAAATAATAAAAATAAACTTGTTAAAAAAAACTTTGTATAATTTCCCAATTGGCTCGCAGATCTTTAAGAATCTTCGATCCAAGTAGAAAAGAATAAACTGCTTAAAACAAAACTCTGTATAATGGCATCACAAATCGTTAAGCATCTTCGATCCAAAACTAGAAAAAAATAAACTTCTTAAAAAATGTTTGTATAATTGGCATCTCAGATCGTTAAGCATCTTCGATCCAAGTAGAAAAGAAGAATAAATATCGGACAAAACTGAAAATTGTCTAGCAATTCTTAAGTAGGAAAGAAATTTATGATATTTATCCAGACATTTTCGATAATGTCGATAAATACTAAAAAACTCTAAATATCGACTGTTTTTAGAAGTAATGATTATTTTCGGACATTTTTTAGTATTTATCAGAGGACATTTTCCACACTCACAACACTAAATTCGGCAATTAAGAGCTGTCAAAGCTTCGTGAAACCCACCGTTAGTATCATAGATACCAACTATATACCTTCTTAATTCTTTTCCAGATTTTTGGTTTAGGATTCAGGAAATGAGAATGAGCGATGATTTCAAAAATTAATATTACGTCACAAAATTGATTTATGAAGTAATGAATATAAGTTTGAACTCGCATATTTGCATATTTATTAACGAATCAACAAAATTAAATCAACTATCTATGAATTATACGTAAAAATTCTCATACATATAAAAAATTAAGGAATTTAAACAATATCTTCAAAATGTGCGTTCTGAATGCACGCAGGAATAGTACTGTAAAGTTGGTCGGATAGATATAACGAACCTTATGCGCATAAATCAAAGCTTAAATCCATAAGGTCGCCACTAACATGGACTAACGCAACAAATTGCACCTTACTAGCGTCTCCAGGTTCGGTTTCGGTTAATGGGAGTTAATAACACAATTTCTTATTTTGTGAGGAAACTGTTCTGCCTATTGCATTTTTGAGAGAACCATCTGAATCGTCGGTTTTCGGAGCAGACCTTTCATATAAAGCATTTTTTCGATAATCATAACAGATCTCGAGTAAAACCGAGCGGAACATAATAGTTGTTATGGGTGTTCAGGGCAAGCGGTTATATCTTAAGGAATTCCATTTAAGAGCATTGTATCCGACTTTTTTGACAATTAATAAAAAATATTTCTGAGTCGTATATTTCAATAGAAATTTGTGTGAGTGATAGTCACCTACTATAGATTACCATGAACAGAAAAAAAAAATTGTCAATTTTTGGAAAAATGCCCCCCACCCCTTCCTGCACACGACGATTTTTTGACGACCAGTTGAATTTGCATTGTAAGGGTATGGAGAATGATACCCAGTGGTCTATACATTTTAGCAATGAAGGTCCCACGAAAATCTGTTTTAGAGCTCTTTTCATGCCTTGTGAACTCTACTAATAGGCGTAGAGGAGGATACCAGGATACCTGGGTGGATTGACGGAATAGGAATAGCCAGCACGCAAGTTATTGGAAATAGATCTCCAAAATATATCTTATACATTCTATATACGACCTAAACATAATCTCATCAGATTATATAAATTATTATCGTTGTAAAGCGGAAATTGGGGAAAGATTTGTGTCAATCGTATATGATCATAGATAAAAACGTGAATGCGCCTGAGCTCAAGCGACGCGTATTCGAATCAAGGCAGAATATCTACGTACAATTTCCGCCGCATACCCTATTCAGGGTTTCACAGTGGTTTTTTTGTTGAATCTAAATATCTGGGTTGTAAGCTACTGGAATAAATTGTTTGTTTTTAGCGAAAATATTCTTTTGGTAAATTTAGGAATTATAACATTGCGCTGGGGTATCTGGGAGAATTAAATTTGCCTGGTGCCCATTTACTAGGTTTCCCTTTTGGAATCCACTCCCATCTCCACTGGAGCTAGACTGCGGATCCACGAGTTCTAGTAGCTCCGAGTTTAACTGCTGCGACTTGGGAACAGTCGTAGAGGTTATAAAAAGTCTTTGATCATAGACGATCCTCTCGTTACTGAAATATGTCATTAAAATGCTATTAAATGTATTCATATATCATAAAAGCTGAGAAAACGGTACTCAATCGTTGTTACATTCGATAAAGAGTGTCCAATGGAGGTGACTAGACAATAGAACATGCGCACAAAAGGTCCTGACTTCACGTCAGTGCTTGAACCAATTTTTGAATGATCCTCTCAGATCAACAGGATCTTCCATGACAGCTTTTTGTTTCTAACCAAATTTGTGGTTTTCGTAGATATTTGTTAAAATAATGACAATAAAAATTTTATTCGAAAAGGGCGCACCAGAAAACTCCCCACAGATATATTTTTTGCTTTGAAATATACCTACAGAGGAACCGTCCTTCTGACCGAATATATTATGTTTTCAAAATTTCCGCATATGAATTACATTTTATTTGACAAATTTCAAACTGACAAACTTCAGCAACGTTTTGTTACTTTTAGGCAATATAATGGCTCAAATTAATAGCTATTCGATACTTGAAGCATTTCCGTTGAAAAACTTTGGTAATTTACATTCTGAAGAAAGCATTCCCCAGTGATATTAGTCAGTTTGATAATAAACATATTAAAACCCTACCTTTAGTAATATTCATATCGGAAGCAGCGAAGAAAAATCATTATTTACCTTCAAAGAATAATTTTTTTTACGAATTATAACCAGATAAAGATGCCTCTGTGAGTATCTACTGTCCATAATAATTCCCATTTGAATGTTCAACATATTGATTCACAACTTTCAACATAATTCTCACCGCCAATTATGAAATTAATTTTGTTGAAGTTGATACACAGAGAGACGTTTTGAAGTCTTCATGCATGAAGTATTTATTAAGAAAAATTCACGCAATGTGAAAGAAAAAAATTATCTTCCGCCAAGGCACCTGGTCACAAATCGATGTAAACCATGGTCAAATGGAACGAATTGTGCCTCCACTTGAACAACCTGCTTATTCACCAGATCTGATCCCCTGTTTACTGGCTTTTTGCAGACCTCAAAAGAATGATTCAGGGAATGGATTTTGGCACTAATGAAGAAATGATTGCCGAGCTTGAAGCCTATTTCAAAAGCAAAGATGAATCTTTATACACAAAAGATCAATAATTAGAGGTGCGTTGGAGTATATGTATAACTCTTTAAGGTGATTATGTTGACGAATAAAGTCCATTTTTAAGAAAAAAAAAGTGTTTTTACTGGTTAGACTCCGGACTTATTGAGTATTTGCAACTACTCCAACGTGTCGGCACTCAATAATCAGAAAAAATAGCAACTGAACAAATACACAAATCGGTGAGAATGATGAACACAAGTTACCTCATCGTTTAAAAATTATAACGAATACTTAAATAAAATACTTCATAAAGTGCCGAAACATTGCGATGGAGTAGTTGTATGGTGTTTATTTTGTTCCTGAGAATAATACATCATAAATTAAAATTTTTGTTTGGAACGGGGCGGTTTTCCTGTATGAATTGACATTTCAAATCAATTCCATCTATGATTGCGCGTATGTTCTGGGGAACATCGCGTTATCATTTTGCCCAAATGTCTGTAACTTTCGAATTTTTTGACGAAAATGGTCTCAAACGATTTGGTTCGACTCCCCAATGAAGAATTCGAGGTCAAATTCGATTCTGTCCGGCCGGCCGTCCGGCCATTGCTACGATAACTTGAGAATGGAAAGAGCTAGCGACTTGAAATTTTCAGGGTTGGTGGCGCATCCCAATACGACGGACACGTTCGTTAATGGGCATAATCAGACCAATGGTTTCGGAGTAATAATTTTTTTTTCAACCAATATGAATCCGAACGAATTGAAACTTGGTGAATAATTGTAGAATATAAACCTAAGCACGTTTGTGAAATTTTGTGAGAATCGTATCACTAAAAAATTATTAAAAAATATTTTTCGATAACCTGAGAACGGAAAGAGATAGCGAGAGTTTTCAATTAGGTTGTGCATCTGAATGCGACATTTGAGTTTGTTTATAAGCATAATCGGCCAAACGGTTTCAGAGTTATAGCCATCTGAAATTTGGTTGTTTTTTGTTCCTCATTAACTCAAAAAATATTAAACCGATTGAATTCAAACATGGTTATTAGTTGTAGAATGCCAACGCGAAATTTTTTGCAGAATTTCGTGAGGATAGCATTTGTTGAAAATTTTTAAGAAATCATTGAACATTGAAAAAAAAATTCTATATCTCAGTGAATATTCGTCTGAAATTGCTGAAATTTTGCAAGAGCCTTTAGAACAAAACTCTACTGTCAAGTTTCAAGTTTCAACACGATCGGTTAAATATTGTTGGAGATTCGAGCAGCCTTGTGTGAGTTCAGTAGATGGATGACCGTTGCCTCGATAACTTTCGAACGAAAGGAGATAGGGACCTGCAATTGTCAGGTTAGGTTGGGCATCTGAATGGGAGAGATGAGTTCGTTTTTGGGCATAATCGGTCTAACGGTTTCCGAGTTATACCCACCTTGAATATTATTTCCTCGGCGGTAACTCAAAAAATAAAGATTCGATCGAAATGATGCAGAGATCTAGTTTAACCCAAATCGTAAGTCAACCAACGCGATTCAGGATCAATCAGGAGCCTACAACACCAGATCTTCTTCTTCTCAATGATGTGGATCTTATTTCGGACGTCGAGTATCTTCCTCCGCTGGGAAAATCGGATCATGTGGTCTTGGCAACAGGTATACAGGTTTACTCATCCATTCCTTCTAAACATATAACCAAGGAGATAAAGACGTTCGATTATGAAAAAGTTAATCGTGAAAGGAGATAGGGACCTGCAATTGTCAGGTTAGGTTGGGCATCTGAATGGGAGAGATGAGTTCGTTTTTGGGCATAATCGGTCTAACGGTTTCCGAGTTATACCCACCTTGAATATTATTTCCTCGGCGGTAACTCAAAAAATAAAGATTCGATCGAAATGATGCAGAGATCTAGTTTAACCCAAATCCTAAGTCAACAAACGCGATTCAGGATCAATCAGGAGCCTACAACACCAGATCTTCTTCTTCTCAATGATGTGGATCTTATTTCGGACGTCGAGTATCTTCCTCCGCTGGGAAAATCGGATCATGTGGTCTTGGCAACAGGTATACAGGTTTACTCATCCATTCCTTCTAATCATATAACCAAGGAGATAAAGACGGTCGATTATGAAAAAGTTAATCGTGAACTTCTTGCTGTTGATTGGAGTTCAATGCTTGATGTACCTGATATTGAGGATGTTTGGATGCATTTTTCTGCCATTCTGAAGCGTGTAATTGAGGCTAAAACGAGGACCAGGAGCATCAAACAGAACCCTGCAAAACCTTGGATTACTGATTCCTTGTTAAGAGAAATCCGCGTCAAAAGGAGCCTCTGGCAGAGATTTCGTGGGAGTGGTGCAAGACAGGACTTCCTGCGACATTGAGAGTTTTCCGACCGACTCTCGGCCTCAATAAAACGTTCGAAAACTAGTTATGAACATAATCTCACCAGGCCTGAGAGCAGGAGGCGGTTTTTCAAGTATGTGCGCAATATGTTAAACAGTGAGGTTTCAATTCCTATGGTTATGGACGAACACGGTGTCAAGGCTGACGGTGAGACTGAGTCGGCTGGTATTCTTGCAGACTCTTTCTATTCCTCATTTGTTGCGGAACCAGGTGGTCCAATGCCCATTATCAACTGTCCCAGAAACATTGATTCACTGGACACTGTATATATTACTAGCTCCATAGTGGAGGAACATCTTCGTGGGTTGGATGCCGCTTCTGCTCCTGGTCCTGATGGATTTTCTCCTGCCCTGCTTAAAGCCTGTTCGTTATCTATGTGTGTTCCATTGTCTTATATAATGAATTGTGTTATGGACACCGGCTCTCTTCCTGCGGCTTGGCGACAGTCTACGGTAAAACCTGTTTTCAAGAAGAGCGACAAATTGAAGGCTGAAAACTATAGACCTATAAGCCTCACTTCTGTCATCGTCAAGGTACTCGAGAGGATTATATCAACACAAGTGCTCCAGTTTGCTTTGTCGAAATCCATTATCCCACCGCAGCAGCATGGATTCGTCCCTGGAAGATCTATTCTTACCAATCTTCTGAGTTGCCTGGATGACTGGACTAGTTGTTTGGATAGCAAAGTTCCTCTGGATGTGTTATATCTTGATTTTGCCCGTGCATTTGACCAGGTGCCCAAGCGAAGGCTTCTTCACAAGATTGAGCATTTGGGAATTCGGGGATCACTCCTGAAATTCATCGATGCATTTTTGTCGGATCGATCTTTCGCCGTCATGGTTGGGGATGCGATGTCTCCTTTGATGCCTGTACTGAGTGGTGAGCCGCAGGGATCTGTCCTTGGTCCTTTGCTTTATATATCTGATCTACCTACAATGTTAACTTCTCAATCAGCATCCTATGCCGATGACACAAAATTATATAATAGGTCAGCCTACCACCATGTTCTTCAGAACGATCTGAATTTGTTGGTTGGGTGGTGCTTTGACTGGCTGCTTCCACTGAATTCATCCAAATGTCGGGTGTTATACCTAGGCAACAATAATCCGAGACATTCTTATAACATAGATGGTGTTGCTGTGGAAAGTTGTTTGAGCCATGTAGATTTGGGTGTCGTCATCAGCAGCGATCTTTCATGGAGCTCGCATATTCTAAATGTTTGTAACAAAGCTAAACAACGCCTTTACTTGCTCCAGCGGTGTTTCAGAGGTAGCCATCCAGATACAGTCGCTGCACTATACAAGACGTACATACGTCCAGTTTTAGAATTTGCCGGACCCATTTGGCATCCATGGCTCAGGCAGTATGCGCAGATGCTGGAGTCACTTCAACGACGAGTTACGCATTTAGCTTTCGGAGTCCAGAGACCCAGTTATCAGGAACGTTTGAGGATGATGTCCTTGGATACATTTGCAGATCGTAAACTTCGTGGAGATATGAGTCACGTTCCGGGCGTTGGGTGGATTTTTTGGCACCGATCTGTCAAATGTGTTCAGCCTAAATACGAACCATCTTAGAGGTCATAGTCGTAAGCTTGCTCGTGAGAGGTTCCACACGAGAAGTCGAGAACATTTTTTGCCTAATCGGGTTTTTGGCTATTGGAATAGATTGTCACCTGATGTTGTTGGAGCTCCGTCAGTGAACACTTTCAAAAACCGGCTGGACACTTGGAGAGCTAGTGCGTTGCTGTGACGTGTTTGTGTCTGTGCTTTGAGTTTAAAAGTAGTACTGTTTCATTAAGGTTTTTTTTTGTAGTTTTCAAAGAGTTTATAGTTTTACTTTACTCTGTAATCTTTATAATAATAATAATAATTGAAGCTTGATAACTAGTAGTAGAAAATCAACATAAAGACGTGTTAGAAATTTTGTAAGAACCGTACCCCTAGAAAATTTCAAAAAAATGACGGAAAAAAAAATTGGTTCAAGCACTGACGTAGAGTCAAGAGCTTTTGCGCGTATGTTCTATTGTAGAACATACGCGCAAAAGCTCCTGACTTCACGTCAGTGCTTGAACCATTTTTTTTTATCAAACTTGGATGGATCTGTATTTATCGTGATATTAAGAAAACACAATTTCAAATTGGTACCAGTATATTCCTTGAACTATTTCGCAAATAATTATTGTCATTCACGAGGTAGATCATTTAATATACACTGCTTAAAAATGAACGCATGGACATAATTCAATCTTACTCGAAATTTTTTCGGCAGATGTTTTGCAAAATGCATTCATTTGGACTAAATGACAGCGCACTGCTACGAGCTAGCGTTAACGTCGGCTAACACAATCATGCGAAAATTATTCTAGTTTCATATACACGAGGTGCATATCAGGAATTTAAAGTGGGTGGCTACATATGAACGCGGAATTATTCCAGACTTATTCGGGTACAATTTAATGTTTTCAGATTGAATCCATTTTAATGAGACGCATTTTCACAATAGGGAAACGTCGGCAAACAGAATATACGTTGGTGGAGCGGGGAGCTACCCGGAATATGTCCTTCACAAGCTCTTTCGCATTTCCGTGATCATTGTTTGTTGCCTAATTTGTGAAAACGGCTTAATTAGCCTTCTTTTTCAGAGAATGTAGAACAGTTTCGAACCATCCTGCGCGTTCCACGATGATGGTTATGTTTTGGTGTATTATTTTTATACCGGAGATGCAACGTTACGCTGGCTACAATAGTAGAACTGTAGAAATTATATAATATATATAGTATTTCCACCCTTGTAAATATTAGACTTACAATGAGCTTTTATGGTGCGGATGGCGTGTACCCATATAATGATCTCTTTCTGGCGCCTAAGCCTGTATGAAGTGATCCCAAAACATCCCCATAACATGTAAAGATTAACTTTGGAGTCGATTAATCCGTCTAGAGGCACCGAATACATTTTCCACTAACAGAAAATGCTAAGAACAGGATAATGTTACATATCTCATAAATTTTTGAAGCAAAACTTATATCACTTCGTCAGTGGCTAACTTTTCTGGAACTATAGTGCGCTGCAGGCTGCCATTCTCGTGGAACGTCATTGTTCCAAGCGTAGTATCTCGGTAAATCAGCCTCGAGTTTTCGAGTCGACGGTTGAACTCAGTGCGGAAGTTCGGTGGAATCCTTTAGACGCTAAGGAAGTTGATTCGATACTTTGATCCTTTTTAGACGTCTGCAAGACGATTAGACGTGAGAGACTCAGTGCGATTGTACAAGACGTGCGAAGTAGAAGTAGATAGTATCAAGACGTTAAGAACCTCAGTAATTGACTATATTTTATGTATTTTTCATTACGACGGTGACAGGTTGAAGATTTAGTGCTTTGAATAAACTTATACAAATTAGGATACAACTTCTGTTTATTATACACCAGAGTGTAGGCAAGAGTCAATATATGCCTAGACAATGATACGAATCTTACATGACCTATCCCAAGTGTCATAAAGCCTCATCACGCACTGCTAGGTTCTGAATATACTAAGTGTTGTGAATATTCCCCAAGAAACTGATGATTAGACTATTATTAAATTCAACGAGACCAAATACGAGACTCTCGGGTTGCGCTGTATGTGGTGTCGGTATCGCCTATAATATTTTTCAAAACGTCTCGTCTCACTTTCCCGAGAGGAGAACGAGATGAGACCAGAAAAATCTGGCTCTCATGTGAAGCCCTAATCGCAGCCTCTGACCCCCCTTTGCGACAAAAGGATTAACGTCATGAGCATCGCTCCAGGTTTCCGCATCACAGAGTGCGTAATTATCCTCATAGGTGGTGCTACTTAGGTCGCCTTTCCGGTACTTTGCCATGATAGGGTTTAAGTTTCCTACAGTTCTTTCGTTTGTCATTCAGTGGCTAGGTTACGCTGATGAATAGTAACAACCATTAACCTGGAACGTATCTGCCCCGAATGCCACATTCGTCTTTGGGGGCACGTTGAGCGATGACTTAACTAGCTTGGATCCCAAGGGAATATTTGCTGATTGTTAACCATCGAATATTTCGCCGTGCGTATCTTAGTTACGAGTATCAAGTTCAAATCGATTAACATATTTAACATCGATCAAGTCAACGGTTGTGACTACAGTAAATGATCACTTCAGAATTAATCTCAATATTAACACCGATAAACTAATCGTGGTATGATACAGCAGTTTCAAGGGTTTAAAAGTTCGCTGGAAATGTCCGTCCTGCAGCCTCCTCGTGGCGAGAACTGGGCAACGCTTCCTCGGAGGCGGCCAATAGCAAGCAATGGTGAGGGTGTTATCTGTAACTCAAGGGGTTCACCAATGAAACTGGCGAGGTTCTAGCTGAACGGGCGAATACGTCAGAGATGATCTGAGCTAGCCATAGGGGCAGTCAACGCTTGAGGTGTCGGAGTCCTGAGCTTGAGCGCAGACCACTAGTATCCGAGTTGAACTCGCTACAGGCGACTGTAACTATTCTAAGATCTATTTTGATGGTAACAATAGTACCACGGGAGAGGGGAAGCCCCAAGTCGGCTTCTGGTGCCCCTCTTGGGTGATGGCCTCGTGGGGGCAAAGGTCAGTGCTAGAACGTATATAGAGCCTCATATCAGTGTCGTGTCTTGTGAAGCTGTCATGCATGCCCTTGATACTAGGTGGGAGGTTTTGGAGTACGGGCACCCGTACAACTAGTATCCAAGATGGCTGACAGGAGATTCCTATCCATCCTTACTATGTAAGTTTCCAGCGTATGAGGTGTCGGTCTCTGGTGCTTGGGGACTAGTATCCAATCATGCTGAGCTAGGACGTAAAGCCTGAGGTGTCGGAGTCTTCGGACCACCAGTATCCGAAGCTTGAAGGCAGCAACTTTAGAGCACATTAATCTTCATTTTGAGTTTTTCTCACAGACCCAAAAACTCCGAATTATCGAGACTGGCGCTTCATAAAATACCTATATTTCCTTGATTTACAATATGACTGAAGCCCCATTGTTGATGAACTCAATGTCCCAAACGCAAATCGCGATTAGCATTCAACGACATCCCAAACTCAATAACGACAAATATTTCAATCGCAAATGGAGTTTTGTATCGAAATCCCACATATCCCATTAAACAAACCCACATCTATCATCTATTCGTAATAATGGCGACGCAAAACAACACCGCTGTCAAATTCTTCCTAATTGTTCAATAAATTACAGTTTCCATAAAACAATGGCTACTGCCCAGAAAGGCGAGTAACCCCTGGCGTTAACTTGACTGGGATACAACAATCGCATCAGCCCTGGAAATTTATTGGCGGGGAAGTTTCACGAGTTTGTGTGCATCAACTGTTTCCGTCATATAAACGACTTTTATTTCCCGGATTTTATGAATTCCGCCATTGCGGCCTCCACCGTGTATCGATGGAATGCGACGAAGTTTTTCAATTACGAGTCGATGGGACGAATTCTGTGAGAATTTCGTGATTTAAATTCGGTAGCGGTGTTTCAATGAAGGGAAATGTGGTCCGAAGAGCGCTGAATTAAATAATTCATCGGTAATGGACGCTGTTGGTTGATGGCGAAGTTTGCAAGGGTTAGAATTATGGGAACAGTGATTCAAATGGAAATGATAGGTACCTGTTTCGACTGCGGAGATTTACAAACAGGATTTCAATGACCAGTTTTTGCGTGCATGTTCCAGGGAACAGCGTTCTATCATTTTGCCCAAAGGTTTCTAACTTTCGATTTTTTTGTCGAAAATGGTCTCAAACGTTTAGGTTCGACTCACTGATTCGAGGTCAAATTTGATTCCGTCCGGCCTTCTGTTTCCACGATAAAGAGATAACAACGTGCAATTTTCAGGGTAGCTAAGCGTAGCACTGATGAGTCCAAACAAGGATGAAACTGGTGTGCCGTTAATCAAATTTGATGGCGACACACTCTGTGGTTTACTCTTAACATTGATCTCTGCTGGTTCGTTCATTTTGAATTATTACTGGTCGCTTAATCATAATGCGTTATTCCCATTTTTGCTGTTCTGGGGAACAGGGTGCTATCATTTTGCCCAAATAACTGTAATGTTCGAATTTTTGCTGATAATGGTGTAAAACACTTAGGTTCGACTCACTGATGAAAAATTCGAGATCAAACTTGATTAAGTCCGGCCAACCGTTGCCAGGATAACTTTCGAATGGAACGAGATATTGACTTGAAATTGTATGGGTAGGTTGCGGCTCCTAATTCGACGGTTGCGATGTTTACTTGTCACAATCGATCAGAGGGTTTCGGAGTTATACGCATCTATAGTTTTGTCGTTATTTCCTCAATAACTCAGAAAATATATATCTGATCCAATTGAAACTTCGTTATTAGTTGTAGAATGCCTACCTGCAAATTTCTGCGTGATTTCATGAGGATTTGATGCCAGAACAAGTGCGCCAAAGAAAATTGGTTCAAGCACTGACGTGAAGTCAATGAACGAATTGCAATTCACTATCTCTTTCCGTTCTCAGGTTAACGTGACATAAATAATATTTTTCAATATATTTTTTTTTTATTTTCTAGCGATAAGATTCGGACAAAATTTCACGTCGTTAACGTCGTTAAGTTTGTCTTCTACAACTACTCACCAAGTTTTAATTCGATCGGATTTATATTGGTTGAAAACAAAATTTTTTCTCGGAAACCGTTGGTCCGATTATGCTCATTAACTTGTCCGTCGTATTGGGACGTGCCACCTACCCTGAAAATTTCAAGTCACTATCTCTTTCCGACGACCGCCGACCGGACCGAATCAAATTTGACGACGAATTCTCCATCAGGGAGTCGAATCCAATCGTTTGAGATCATTCCCCAGAACATGCGCACAAATATACAAATTACAGTTTTTCTTCAAACATCTTATATTTAAGAAACTATCTCTCAGACTCCCCTAAATTTCCGTACAAAGTTTCAAGCAGCCTTTTTAGAATATATCAAGTGTGTGTATCATGATTTCTACCATTACTTTTATAGTTCATCATTAATTCATTAGTACGCTCATTAGTATAGTAATTTATATACTTAAGCTTAAGATTATCGAAATCAACACACATAACCTGAAATCAGTATTTTTGGTGTAGTTCTTTCAATATACCTAGTTACTTAAAATAATGCCACTGTTTTTACATGTTCCACTGCACAAAAATCGGGATTATTTTCGAAGAACTTCCCTATCATTTGTACATCTACTTTGGGTAGGTTGCTGTTATCGGCTTTCATAAAATTATTTTCCATTATAAAATGAACTTTGTGTATTTGTAACAGTAGTGGTCAGAGATGATCGTTTGGAGATAATACTTTGTTTTATGTATCGATATAGCTTGTCAAAATCAGCAAATCACTCTAAAAGCAGAAAACAAGATCTACGCAATACGAAACAATAACATAAACTTAACCTCTGAACAATAGTTCACATTATCTGTGATATTCTCTTCATTTATGTTAAAAATTAAGCTTAAGACATTCCAATTGCGAGCTCATCAAGTCATCGCAAGTAAAACGATAATAGCAAATCCTATTACGGAGTTTCTCAAGATATGGCCTATGTTACGAGAATAGGACATTGCTGTTGCGAGCTATTCAAGCCATCGCAAGTGCAACGAGAATAAGAAATTCCTTCTGTGGAGTTCCTCAAGATATCGAATATGCAGCCTGAAATGAGATATTCATATTGCGTGCTCTTTGAGTCATCTTGATTTTATACTCGTTTATGGGAGAACAAGGAATTCCTATGAGGGAGTTCCTCAAGATATCACATATGTAACGACAGTAAGACATTCCTATTGTGACATCCTCAAGTCATCCTATTGCGTGGTCCTTGAGAAATCGTGAGTTTAGACTCATTTATGCGATGATAAGAAATTCCTATTGTTGAGTTCCACAAGATATGACATATGTCCTCCTCAAGTCATCACAAGTTTAATAAGAATAAGAGAGTCCTATTCTGGTATTTCTCAAGATATCACATATGTTACGAGAATAAGACATTCCTGTTGCGAGCTATTCAACTTATCGCAAATGCAACGATAATGAGCGATTCTTATCTAGGACATCCTCTAGATGTCACATATGTCACGAGAATAAGACATTCCTATTATTGAGTTCCACAAGATATCACGTATGTCACGAGAATAAAATATTCCTATTGTGAGCTCCTCAAGTCATCACAAGTATACTAAAAAAAGAAATTCCTATTGCAGTTCTTCAATATCTCTTATGTCACCAGAATAAGACGGTTCAATTGCGAGTTCCTCAAGTTATCGCAAGTAAAATGATAATAGGAAATTCCTTCTGTGGAGTTTCTCAAAATATCACATATGTTACGAGAATAAGACATTCCTGTTGCGAGCTATGCAAGTATCGCAAATGCAACGAGAGTAAGCGATTCTTATCGAGGACATCCTATAGATATCACATATGTCACGAGAATAAGACATTCCTGTTGTGAGCTCACCCAGGCAATACAGAGGTCTTCCAAAGATATCTCGGCTACCTCTTTCCAAGATACTGTGACCTCGCTGGGAGGTCGTCAAGATCTCTATATCACCTCTAAATTTCTGACACGGGTTGAGCCCAGTAACTTCTCAGAAATACCAAAGGGGGAATTTCCGAAACAGCTCACTTTGGTTAATAGTTTGAGAGGTTCATTGCGATATCGCTGGGAGGTCACCAAGATCTCTATATCTCCACGAAATGCCCACCAACGGGGATGAGCCCAGTAACATATTAGAAATATTACATGGGGAAGTATTCCAACTACTCACACTGGAAATATTTCGTGAAGTTCACTGCGATATCGCTGAGAGATGCTAAGAGCTCTACATCTCTTCCAAATGTCTGCTACAGGGGATCAGCTCAGTAATATCTAAGAGATATCACATGAAGAAGTTCTCAAACTGCTCACCTTGGGCAGTACTGAGATAAGACCGTTACGATATGGATCTATATGACCCCTAAATGAACTCGAGACGTGTGTCACCAGAGACTTCTCTTCGATTCGTAGATTAAGATACGATTCGAGTTATTAACGATGCAGTTGTTCTTCCGGGTACGGCGTAGACCATTGTGCCATCTAACAGTGGAAACGAGAAATGGCTGGGGATGAAATAGATCCCTAGACGACCCTACCTAATTTTTTATTCTTGTTGAACTTGCGATGACTTGACGCCCATGTAACTAAATGTAAGTCGTTGCTGGTATAACACATGTAAATGCAATAATAGCTGTTGTGTTTTGCTTTCATTAATTCTCAACTTTTTAGCCTAAAACCATATCGCCGTGTAATAGATATAGGTTTTAGAAATTCTTATAAAACACTGACTAATGTCAGGAGCTATTGCAGGCATGTTCCATTGTCTATTCACGGCCCATACAAAGTCAATCGAGCTGAAATTCGGTGCTTATTGTAAAATAATGGCTCGAAGTTTAAATTGTATCGGATTTGTATTTTTTGAGTTATTGAGGAAATAACAACAATATTTCAGACGGGCATAACGCCAAACCCATTAGGACAATTATGCCCATTAACGATCTCAACTGTCGCATTCTGATCATCAACCTACCCTGAAAATTGCAAGTCGCTATCACTTTCCGTTCGAAAGTTATCATGGTAACGGGCACCCATCCAAATACTGAACTCGCTTCGAGTATGTCTGCAATATTTCCTGCAATATATCCAAATTAAACTGTAAAATAAGATTTTGAAGGCTTTCGCAAAAATTCAATGATATCGGACGGATAGTTTTTAATAATTTCTCAAAAATTTTCTAGTGGTACCATCCCTACAAAATTTTGCATAAGTATTTTTGTCGGCATTGTACAAGTTTCAATTTGATCGGACTTGTGTTGTTTGAGTTGATGGGAAATCAAAATTTCAACTCCGAAACCAGAATGAGTTAATGTTCAACCTTGTAAAAACTTTGCGGCGTATATTCTTTTTGGCTAATAACAAACTCAGGTCACGCACATGTTAATATTTCCTTTTTACGATCATTTTGTTGCCTAAAATGAAGGTCCATCATGTGATGTACACATCCTAATATTAGTCACTGTTCGAATATGGCTCTCGCGTAGATAATAAAAATGTGAGACGAAAATAATAAGTGTCGCAAAGTCAAGTATAATCAGCTCCAATCTTAGAATAGAGACCCACATCAATTTGCAGCATTAAACCAGTGGACGATACAACAAAACTATGCCCCGCATACTCAACCGCGCCGACAAACAGAAGATCCGCACGAAAATAAAGTTGATGTTTGTCTTCGTCCCTGACGAAACTACTTCCCCGTCAACAATTCGGAATTGTTAAAAATTGCCGCAGCCTTTGTCGTACTTTACCGCCGCCGGCCGGATTATTTCCCCAGGCTCCAGCCACCTACCTTCCCGCCTGTTTAACGAAAGTTCCTGATGTAAATTTCCGGCTCTCTGTCGACTCTTTTCAGTCCCGACTTCATTTGTGCGAATTGCGGAGCCAATTACTGGAATCCGAATGATTCTGGGGAGTTTCACGTGAATTTGCACGTTCTGCTTGATTAGAGAGAAATCTTCGATCTTGTTGTTGATTGATACGATGTGTGAAATATGAGAAGAAATCCGAATAAGTTCACTTTTATAAAGTCTCCCCGTTGGCCATGATTTAGGACTATCAAGTTTTTGTAACTAAAACTGAGGCAGGTTGGCACTCCTGAAATATCGTCAATTTCTACTCTTAACATAATCTTCCATCTTAGACAAGATATTATCATATACCATTATCTTCGAATAATATATAACTCTTGGCTCTGAAATTGAAAATGCCGAAAGTAGTTTTAAAGAAGCAGAGACAAAGTATCAGGAAGTGCTATACAGAACTGGAATCTGCTTATTTCGATAGTAACCCTGATGTTTCGGAATCCATAATTTATGAGAAGCTATCTAACATTCTTCTACGTATGTGAGTGAAAACCAAGGTATTCTATTTTATAAGAGTAGATATTTGTTTTTTTAGCTGGACGTCACCATAATCGGGAAGATTTTAGGTGAAAGAGACGACGAAGAATTTCCTTCTATTGGTGCACCCAAAATGACACTGACTGAAAAATATATTTAGAAAAAAGATGCAACGACAAATTTGGAATTTTAGTTTAAAAAAAATTTTTAGAACCGTACCCCTAGAAAATTTAAAAAAAAATCACGAAAAAAAAAATTGGTTCAAGCACTGACGTGAAGTCAGAAGCTTTTGCGCGTATGTTCTATTGTCCATTCTTCTGTATTGGACACCCTTAATCGAATTTACCATGGTAAATTATGTTGTGCATTCTCCTGTATTGGACACTTAATTCGAATTTACCATGGTAAATTCGAATTAAGAGTGTCCAATACAGGAGAATGGACAACATAATTTACCATGGTAAATTGTAAAATGTAAATGTAAATGTAAAATGTAAATGTTCTATTGTCCATTCTTCTGTATTGGAAACCCTTAATCGAATTTACCATGGTAAATTATGTTGTCCATTCTCCTGTATTGGACACTTAATTCGAATTTACCATGGTAAATTCGAATTAAGAGTGTCCAATACAGGAGAATGGACAACATAATTTACCATGGTAAATTCGAATTAAGAGTGTCCAATACAGGAGAATGGACAACATAATTTACCATGGTAAATTCGATTAAGGGTGTCCAATACAGGAGAATGGACAATAGAACATACGCGCAAAAGCTTCTGACTTCACGTCAGTGCTTGAACCAATTTTTTTTTTCGTGATTTTTTTTAAATTTTCTAGGGGTACGGTTCTTAAAAATTTTTTTTTCGTCATTTTTTCCAAATTTTCTAGGGGTACGGTTCTTATAACATTTTAAACACGTCTTTATGTTGATTTTCTACTACTAGTTACCAAGCACCAATTCGATCGAATATTTATTTTTTGAGTTATTAAGGAAATAATATTCCAGGTGGGTATAACTCGGAAACCGTTAGACCGAGTATGCCCAAAAACGAACTCAACTCTCCCTTTCGGATACACAACCTACCCTGAAAATTGAAAGTCCCTATCTCCTTTCGTTCGAAAGTTATCGAGGCAACGGCCACCCATCTACTGAACTCACACAAGAATGCTCGAATCTCCAACAATATTTAACCGATCGTATTAAAACTTGGAACCTGGCAGGAGAGTTAGGTTATGAAGCCTCTTGCACAATTTCAGCAATTTCAAACGAATAGTTACTGATATATAGAATTTTTTTTTTATTTTCAATGATTTATTAAAAATTTTCTACAAATGCTATCCTCACCAAATTTTGCAAACATTTTTGCGTTGGCATTCTACAACCAATAACCATGTTTGAATTCAATCGGTTCAGTATTTTTCGAGTTAATGAGTAACAAACACCACCAAATTTCAGAAAATTTCAGATGGTTATAACTCTGAAACCGTTTGGCCGATTATGCTCATAAACTAACTGAAATGTCGCGTTCTGGTGCACATCCTAACCTGAAAACGTCAAGCCGCTATCTCATTCCGTTCTCAAGTTATCGTGACATCAAAAATATTTTTTAATAATTTTTTTAAAATTTTCTAGCCATACAATTCGCATAAAAATTCACAAACGTGCTTAGGTTCATATTCTACGACTACCCACCAAGTTTCAATTCGATCGGATTCATATTGGTTGAAAACAAAATTATTACTCGGAAACCACTAGGCCGATTATGCCCATTAACAAACTTGTCCGTCGTATTGGGATGCGCCACCTACCCTGAAAATTTCAAGTCGCTAGCTCTTTTCGTTCTCAAGTTATCGTGGCAACGGCCGGACGGCCGGCCGGACAGAATCAAATTTGACCTCGAATTCTTCATTGGGGAGTCGAACTTAATCGTTTGAGACCATTTTTGTCAAAAAATTCGAAAGTTACAGACATTTGGGCAAAACTATAACGCGATGTTCCCCAGAACATACGCGCAAAAATGAATACTTTTCGATTGACACACTACACACTTTTTCGGAGGAACATTTGGAACATATCAGAGGACGTACATCACTTTTTGATGTTTCTTATGTTTCACGTGATTTATTTTATGCTTTTCTTTGTATGATGATTATACGATTATAACTTACGTCTTTGCCTGACATGAATAAATATCATTGTTCTTATTGAAATTAATATTGCTTTTATTGCTATTTTCATGAATGAGCATGCAGGATTTATAGAAAAAATATAATGAAATATTAGAAATATTTTCATAATAACATTTTACGCTTAAACCATATTTTCGCTTAAGAGCATATTTGGTTGACGATTGCAATAGGAAATTTAATTCTGTCTCAAGACATGTTGAACTCTCAAATAAAATTACTTTGGTTCCTATCACTATATTTTATGAAGGTTTAACAGTGACTCGGGTTTCGTAGTACCTACAATTACATTTTAAACTGGTCTATTGCAAGTTGTTCAACAAGGTATTTGAATGGCTTCTGTAGGTTTATTTATTGAGAATTTCGAGAAGTGGGGAATTCCACAGGTACTTCTGTTCATTTAGAACTTTTCCTGTTGGGTTCTTCAAGTACTTTTATTCTTTTTTCATGATGAACTATCACAAACTAATGGACTTCTCTATCCAGTATTTTCCATGAATATTTCAACACTTGATTCTTGATTTCCGTACAAGAAAATAGCATAACTGAATTATCCAGCCAGTTTATATACATGAAATATTTCCAGTAAGAACAGAGTAAAAATTTTCTTCAACAATCTTCTCAAATTCATTATTTTTCCGAAGTATATTCACATTGTGAAAAATACGTCATTACTACGACCTATATGTAGAGAGGACAACGTTGCGTAGTTCTCTGACAGGAAAATGACTATAACCTAACATTTTCAAAATTTACAAGGTGAAATGTGTCAAACTTTCATGGTCAACCGGGAGACTTTATAAAGGTGAATGGAGTATTACAATAATTACTGAACGCCAATATTGGGAAAATTATTGGTTGTTTGTCGCAATTCTTAATTTTGTGTAGAGAAATATCCAATTTCGATACTGATAGCGCTATCTATGGAAGAGAAGCTTCTACTCCTAATCTAGTATCGATCGAGAGTTCATAATGGAGCAATCGTTGCTTATCTCAGATGACAGACAGATTTAGGTGTTTTTTGTCAACGTGATTATATTACGTCCTACTTGCTGGACCACCGTTTCTTTAAGGATCGAGGTTGAAATATAGTATATCGTCTAATCGACGGATTTTAATCAACTTAATCTAAGTCAGGGTGAAAACTAGTTAGTATTTGGTGGATCATCGATTTTGTTGAGATCTGATTAGTACACGTGGAAAGAGCCTAGAATAGATGTTTCTAGAACTTTGGGCTGGATATTCTACCTTGAATCGTTACCGCCTGGGACGAGTCAGGGACCCATACACCAGTATACATCTACGCATAGTCTGGAGAGAAAACATCTATCAGCGAATCGTAGGAGTATTTCACCTTGGAGAGAGATTTAACCACCGAATAATATCACGTAGGAATCAATTGCCGACTATTTCACTATCTACGTACATTGAAGAATCAGTATATTACATCAAGCCTGCAGGTATATTTTCTGTATGATTTTCTCTATTTCAGTTTCATATATGAAATAAGTATCGTAGGTAACTGTTGATAACTTCCCCATCAGGGATATACGATACAATGGTCAGTGACCTATAGACCTATTTCTTCTTTCTCCAAGAGTGTATATTCAATACGTGATCAGTATAGACAGTTCTGGGAGCTTAACTCCAGGTACTACTTTGAGTTCCTTAGATGTGACAATGTAGATCAGATATTCGTCAAACAAGAAACATCATGTCTTTGATTGCATTTTCTCTGTAGTTATTGTGGAAATAATGTTGGATTCTTGTGGAAATTATACAACCGGTTTGAAAGAACATCAACTCTTCTGCCAAATGAGCCAATTTCAAGCACTAAATATCATATCATCCGTACATGACACTAGAAATGATCAGCTTAGGATATCAAGAAATGGGAGTCAATTTTTGATTTTGCAAAAACAGCAAATCGTACAATGACAATGTCCACACGAAAAGATGAAATGTCCCTCCTATGTCAAATGTTACTTGCAATATAGTATATCGAAAACTCGAATATTGAAAAATACGATTGCTGATCCTGTTGAAATCAATTGAGCTACGCAACGATTCAACCCGATATTCTAGGATTCAATCCGATTAGTTTCACAAATCAAGCTCGAACATCTTTCCCATCTTTCCAGGTGCAGCTTTTATTTCAGACTATCTCCCCGGACACGATACAGTAAACAGTTGACAAGCGTAACACGACAGGAAACATAACGTACAGAAAAACTAAATGACATGATTACAACTAAGTAATACCACCATCAGACAGTATTTCAACACTTTCCCCTAATCATGACATTTCTACATTTCAAAGTTATCAAAATAAAATTTACCGATTCCAAAACGCTGAATACATTTCTCATGGTACTTGGCAGTCAAACCCTTGGTCAATACATCTGCAGGCATTTCTTTGCTTGGCATGTACATGTGCAGTTCTCTAATATAATTAAACCTCACATCTATATGCTTAGTCCTAGCATGAAAAGCAGCATGCTGAGTTAGCTTCAATGCACTCATGTTGTCATTATATAGTGCCATACTACCAGACCTGCCACACAATTCAAGCAAAGAATCTCTCAAAAACATACACTCTTTACTAGCATGAGCAATTGAGATATACTCAGCTTCAGTGCTCGAGAGCGCTGTCACTTCTTGCTTTCTACTCTCCCAGCTTACAGCTCCATTATTCAAGGTGATGACATATCCACTCACTGATTGTCTATCATGATCATTGGCAAATGAGGCAGCACATTGTCTCAAAATGTCTGCCTCTGAAGATGAACACTCAATCCCATTATCAATCGTTTGCTTTAGATACTTTGAACTGCATTCCAATGCACATTAGAGTAACACTTATTAAATTGACTGAAGTAAGTTCCAGTATAGGCAATATCAGGCCTAGTGCACAGAGATAAATACGGCAAACTGCCAATGGCTTTTCACCTTTAGGTAGAATTAAACCTACTTCTATTGGAGTTTTAGAACCACCACAGTTGAACTTTCCTAAGTTTTTAAACATTTTTTCACAATAAGCTTTCTTGTTCAGTCAAACAGTTTTATCACTCTTAGTCACTCGCATGCTCAGACATGCTCTAGTCTTTACCTCATCATTGAAAAACAGGAAAAAATCATCCACATAAAGAGCAATTATGACCAACTTCTGACAATCTTTCCAGATGTACACATATGGTTCTTACCGAGATTGCTTGAATCCAATACTTACTAGTAATTCTTGTACTTTTTCATACCAGCATTTACTTGCTTTGTTGAGCCCATATACCGCCTTCTTTAATTTCCAAACTTTCCCTTCAACTACATCTACACGATCAGGCTGAGACATGTATACTTCTACTACATCACATTTTTCATACAGATCAAGTATAGGCACATAGACAATATCAGCTTCATCAGCTTTACCTTTCTGTGAGCAAGCCGTGAACTTCTTCTCATCGAATCTCACACTATGTGCTTCACAAACATCATTTGGCTTCTCGGGATCAATTAATCCGTACCCTTTACTTTCAGTAGAATACCCCACAAAAAAACATTAGTTTACTTCTAGTTTCTAACTTATCATTCCTTCCTTGTTTAGATATATGCACATAACCATCACAACCAAACACTCGTAAGTGAGAGTAAGCAACATCATTAAACAAGAATTCAGGCACATTTCCACTCGAAGAATGGGGCACTTTATTTTGCACATACATTGCAGTATTGACCGCCTCTGCCCACAATTTCTTGGAACACTCATCATTTATCTTCACGCTTCTGACAGTTTCAAAAATTGTCCTTTGTTGGCGTTCAGCCACACCATTCTGCTCAGGTGTGTACCTTACAGATATCTGTTGCAAAATGCCATTAGATTTAAAAAATTCGGTCACATCTTTGTTGATAAATTCTCCACCATTGTCAGAACGGAAAACTTTAAAAGTCTTCTGCTTCTGACTCTCACACCAGTACTGATTTAGGAGAAGGTTTACCATCTAGCTAGATGATACAAACCACCCACTCTAGTACCTGATGCTAATTGTTTCCTTACTACCTCACAGTTATCAGCGTCGAGAAATTGACACCCATCTTTAGTAAACAGAACATTAAAATCATAATCTGTACATTGGCTTACATACAACAAAGTGGCACTGAACCCTGGTACATAAAAGACATTCTGGATTCTTTCAATAGCACAATCACTCGCAGCCAACTTTATGTTACCTGCACCGGCTATATCAAGACATCCATTATCACCCACCCACTTTTCTTCCTACCATCGTGCTGTTTCTTCTTGGTTCTGTCATCTTTCTTCTTGTATTGTGTTGTTGTATTGTCAGACTCCTTGTTTGTTGACTTAAAAGGACAATGCCTGATGCTATGCCCCTTCTCATGACATTTATAGCAATTAATCGGAGCTGACCCAAAGTATTTCTCACCTTCGTGCGGTTTCTGCTATTTCCAGTTCTTCGTCTTTGCATTCAGAGCAGACTTCACACAGGAGTTACCATCCTTATTCGAAATCTCTCTTCTCATGCTGTCCTCTAGGAGCTTCGGTATCACATGATCAAGTTCCATTTCTTCTCCAGCACAAACTGTCATTACGATGGCTATCAAACACGCCAGGGAGTCCTTGAAGAATCATCTCAACCAAATACTTGTCTTTCATTACTTCGCCCATTGTCTTCAACTGCTGGCCAGTTGAAGTTGTGTGAGCAATGTATGACTCCATGTCTGAGTAGTCTTCATACTTTGCCTGGCTCAGACTTCGAACAAGGTGCACATACTTCCAGTGACCTTTTGTCTCGAACTTGTCTTTCAGATTATTCCCCGCCTTTTTAGGTGTATCGGCTTCGCGTACATAATGGTAATTCATCTTGTTCATCATCAGATTGATGTCGGCCAAAGCACTTTCTTCGCGACAGCCTGCACCTTTGTCTTCGGCAGTGTCCTTGTCTTCGCCTTTGATTGATTTCAAGAGACCTTGCCTTCTGAAGTTATTCGTCATCCTAAACTCCCAGGTCATGTAATTATCCCGTCCTTTCAGCTTGTGAATGCCGAAAAAGCCGGGAGCTGAGGTCTCACATCTTGAGTTTGCCATGTTGAGTTCCAGGTGCACACCACACCTACAAGTTGCTCGTCTTCTCAATCGTTTTTCAGAATCCTCTCAAGCTATTTCCAACGTTATTCTGGGCCAATAACCTGTTGTAATCAATTGAGCTACGCAATGATTCAGCCCGATATTCCAGGATTCAATCGGATTAGTGTGACAAATGAAGCACGAACACCTTTCCAGGAACAGCCTTTATTTCAGACTCTCTCCTCGGAACCGATACAGTAAACAGTTGACAAGCGTAACAGGACAGGAAACATAACGTGCAGAAAAACTAAATGACATGATTACAACTAAGTAATACCAACTTCAGACAGTATTTCAGCAGATCCCACGTTCGAGTAGGACAACGTTTGTCCGATCTAATAGTATACTTATATATCATATATTATGTTCAATGGAATTCAGTTCAGGAAACAAGCAGGCCTGTCTTTGGACAAGTGCACTATTCGCCTTATAAATATATTTCGGTATTATTTTAGCAGTGTGAAGCCTGGGTTGTCTTCTTGGGCTTCTGATACACAGATTCGTCAGTCCTCGGATATAAGACTGATCCTAGATATCGTCCACATAAAGAGCAAGAAAATTTCTCTAGATAGTGAGATTCCGTAATGGCATGCGGGTTTTGTTCAGCCCAGAAATGATTGTTGTGAAAATTTGTTATTCCGTTCCTGGAAAAATTGGCTTCATCCGTGAATTTCGGTGTCAAATTTGGGATTTCCAGCAACCATTTGAAGAAACTATTGACATAAATTTGTGCGTAGTGGAAAATACCGAGAAAACTAGAGCTGGGACCAGTTGGATTTGATAAGGATATAATAAATACGGATGAAGAATCCTCCAGACTAGAACATGGATAGCATTTTAATTAATTCCAAATGCATTGCTATCAGCAAGCATCAGCAAGCCCATACAGTAAATGCATATCAGCAAGGTCAGCATTTTAAATTTACCAAGTTGTTTATGTCTAGAAACATATTACGTTTCAACATTTTAGATAAATTAAAAGCCACGTTCTCAAATTAATATCCCTCAAAACTGTGTAGTATTCAATGTTTTGCCATTGTCATTGTTTCCTTAACAACTAAGTTCCTGTCCTACCTTTCTAAAATCATAAGTGCATAGCGATAATTATTATGCATAAAGACGATTTTTATTTTTTTTTTGCGTAAACTGAGCGACTGTTAAAAAGAAGTCAGGAAATCAAATTTGCCCCAAAATAATTGGTGATTTAAAAACTAATTCTTATTTGAAGAAAAAGTAGTGGCGTACCATATTTGTTCCAAAAATATCTATTCCATATCCCGTACGAATACCACTGGTTGAAAAATTAAGAAACTTTCAACATCATGAAATGGCTGTTGACGCTTAGAGCGCGTGTGCCAAATTTCAGAAAAATATCTGGAACGTTACCAGTCTAACTGAAAAACCAATTTTTTTTAAACTTCAACACCCTCTAGCTGAAAAGTTAAGAGGTTTAGGACATAATATGTTGATATGAACTTTTCATCTTAAAATCACCCAGACATTCACACTCTTAAGGATCAGCATCGAATTATGAAACCTGTATATTGTGGACAAGATTAGATTCGAGGAACTAGGAACAACAAGCTGAGATTGGGGGAACCGGACAGGTTTTCACCCTCTAGGCTTATCTCCCTCATCAAAAGGCTTGATATGAGCTTGTTCGTGATGTATAGATTAAAGTGTGCTACGATAGACCGACTGATCGCGGTGACGTGACGGCGATCGTCCGCCCAACGCAACACATAATTTAATATAATCTATGCTATTATTAATATAAAATTTAAAGACAGTCCTGTACAAATGATCTTTGGAACTCGGGTTCAATTCTTGTTGAATTTTCTCTAGAAAATTTACCTAGATATCTTGTTCGCCTGCGACAATTCCTTCGAATGTTTTTCAGATTTCCGGATTCTATTAATGTTTCATGGCTCTTCGGAACATGTCCTGCGCTACTGAGGAAATTATTGCTTACTGCACATCTGGTCCCTTACATTTTCCTTCAAATCATTTCAAAATACTATATCGACCTCAATCTGCGATGCCACTTCGTAAATCATAAATCAACACGTTTAAAAGAACATTATCTCATGTGCAAATGAATTTTTTTAGTGAACAAATGTTTCTGCAAAATACTGGGATGAACCATATAAATGCAGGGTTTCAATTATGATTGGAATTCTACTTGTAAACAGGGTGTTCCTAAATAAGTGTATCAACTGTAGATTTCTCATAAAAAACTTTTAAAAAAATTTCGCTTCCGCTTTTTTTCTCCGGGTCTTCGTTTCAGAGATACAGGGTGTCAGAAATTTATATTTTTTTATGGTCACTAAAAATAATGAAAAATAACTTTGCAATTTAAACTTAAAAACCTAGTTGTCAAATTTTGTTGAAATTAGTAAACTTGTTAATTATCACTACTAATTTTTCCAATTACAAGAAATCAACAATGCGTTAGCAAATTTGTCTAGTGCTGTAAAAGTTGGGGGTGCAAATTCAATATTTCTGCCACTGGCACGTCTAATAAAACCGAGTAAAGTGCAAGAAAGCAGCTATTATTAGTGACAATGTGCGGACAAAAACTCAATTCTATAATTTGAACGGTTCCTGAGATATTAGAAAAAATTCAGCCATACAATCACCAATAATGGCAATCATGGCATCAGATCGAGGGCAAGCAAAGTGTGGGGGGGTTAAAATCGGACAAGGTACCTATAGAGTACGGGCAACCAAAGGAGAATGTGTTCTGAGCAGGGGAAGACGGTAGACGTTGAAGACCATTTAGCAGTACGAGTTTTATCCCTAAGGCTTAAGACGGTTTTTTTGAATTCTGACTTGGCTGAATTTAGAGTATATTGCGGTAGTTGATGAACGTTAGTAATTGAGGAAGTAAATACTATCAGAGTCGTATATATTTCTTCGATTCGAATTGTATTTATAAAGTGTGTAAACAGCAGAACAAGTGTTTTGTTGAAAACCAGAGACGTTAAAGACGAATGTTAGGAAAGCAACTCAATCAACCCCTAGGCAATTGATATAAAAAATCCTACATAAGTAATCGTTAAGGGATAATGTGTGAAGTGCATTCATCATTCAATGTTTCTTTGTGTTATTTCTCGCCAAACCCTGATAAATATCTTCAAATGAAAAAATCGATTCGTTTGAAATTGCTTATTTGTCAGAAATTGTAGGCACAGTAGAATCTTCAGAATTATTTGTCGTGGAACACATCCTGAAATTTGTCACAATGACAGTCTTTAAAAAATATGTAAACAAGCACTGACTTGAAGTCAGGAGCTTTTGCGCGTATGTTCTATTGTCCATTCTCCTGAATTGGACACTCTTAATCGAATTTATCATGGTACATTATATCGTCCATTCTCCTGTATTGGACACCCTTAATTCGAATTTATGTGATTCTCACAAAATTTCACAAACGTGCCTATGTTCATATTCTACAACTATTCACCAAGTTTCAATTCGATCAGATTCATATTGGTTATTACTCGGAAACCATTGGGCCGATTATACCCTTTAACGAACTCGTCCGTCGTATTTGGATACGCCACCTACCCTGAAAATTTCAAGTCGCTATGTCATTCCGTTCTCAAGTTATGGTGGCAATGGACGGCCGGTCGGCAGGACAGTTCAATCTATCATGACGTGATCTCCATTGATGTTATATGATCTAATACTTTGGATTTATCTATGTACTTGTCTTTATTTCATTTCATTTCATTAATTGGTTTTTTCTCTGTTAATAAAGATCTAAAATCATGTTGATGCTTGAAAACGGTTCTTATATGGAAATACCACGTGCAGAAGAGCTCACATTTAATGTTGTTCTTGCTGGATATTCGGTTGTTGTAATTGATGTACTGTTAGTTGATTAGAAGTTTTTTGCGCGTATGTTCTGGGGAACATCGCGTTATCATTTTGCCCAAATGTCTGTAACTTTCGATTTTTTTTACGAAAATGGTCTCAAACGATTTGGTTCGACTCCCCAATGAAGAATTCGAGGTCAAATTTGATTCTGTCTGGCCGGCCGTCCGGCCGCTGCCACGATAACTTGAGAACGGATAGAGCTAGCGACTTGAAATTTTCAGGGTAGGTGGCGCATCTCAATACGACGGACAAGTTCGTTAATGGGCATAATCGGCCTAATAGTTTCAAAGTAATAATTTTGTTTCCAACCAATATAGATCTGATCGAATTGAAACTTGGTGAATAGTTGTAGAATATAAACCTTAGCACGTTCGTGAAATTTTGTGAGAATCGTATTGCTAGAAAATTATTAAAAAATAATTAAAAAATAGTTTTGTTGTCACGATAACCTGAGAACGGAAAGAGAGAGCGGCTTGAAGATTTCAGGCTAGGTTGTGCATCTGAATGCGACATTTTAGTTTGTTTATGAGCATAATCGGCCAAACGGTTTTAGAGTTATAGCCATCTGAAATTTGGTTGTTTTTTGTTCCTCATTAACTTGAAAAATACTAAACCGATTGAATTCAAACATGGTTATTAGTTGTAGAATGCCAACGCAAAAATTCTTGCAAAATTTCGTGAGGATAGTATATGTAAAAATTTTTTAAAAAAATCATTGAAAATTGAAAAAAAAAATTCTATATATCAGTAACTATTCGTCTGAAATTGCTGAAATTTTGCAAGAGCCTTTAGAACCTAACTCTACTGCCAAGTTTCAGGTTTTTACACGATCGGTTGAATATTGTTGGAGATTCGAGCAGCCTTGTGTGAGTTCAGTAGATGGGTGACCGTTGCCTCGATAACTTTCGAACGAAAGGAGATAGGGACTTGCAATTTTCAGGGTAGGTTGCGTATCCAAATGGGAGAGTTGAGTTCGTTTTTGGGCATAATCGGTCCAAAGGTTTCCGAGTTATACCCACCTGGAATATTATTTCCTTTATAACTCAAAAAATTAATATTCGATCGAATTGAAGCTTGGTAACTAGTAGTAGAAAATCAACATGAAGACGTGTTTAAAATTTTGTAAGAACCGTACCCCTAGAAAATTTCAAAAAAATCACGAAAAAAAAATTGGTTCAAGCACTGACGTGAAGTCAGAAGCTTTTGTCCAATACAGGAGAATGGACAGCATAATTTACCATGGTAAATTCGATTAAGGGTGTCCAATATAGAAGAATGGACAATAGAACATACGCGCAAAAGCTTCTGACTTCACGTCAGTGCCTGAATCAATTTTTTTTGTTCAAATTCTTGTATACTCGTATTATAGTTATTTTTCAGATTTCGGGAGAGAAAACCCAGAAAAAAACACTAAATGTTCCATATAAGTCTGGTTGTGTGTATATCAACATACTTGCACAATGCACAATATGTAAATATCTGACTGTATCTCTCCTCATATTTTATTCTCTCGCGTGGAAACATCCACCTCGCAACATCCTGAAAGAAACAGATTCTTTCCATCCCAGCAAGCAGGCAGTATGCGAAATGCATACCTGCCTCCAATAAGAGAATATAAGCTTCTATTTTCTCCAATTTTTCCTCCCGCTCTCAAAGTGTATGGCAATAAGTTGGAGATTTCATATGGGACTGGCTGGGTTTGTTCTTGTTGAATAACAAACGAATGTAGGGTGCTTTGAGATTTCAGTTTAGGAAACACGGCATGGAGGAATTCAGTTAGAAGGAGATAGGAGTGGTATAAAGGTTCTGCATCAGAGACAGAAGGATAGCGAGTAGATCGAATGAACGTGAAAATTTCTACTTGTTATTGAAGTATTTTTTCGCAAATCGAGACAGAAACTACGATCCTCAGTTGAGAATTAGGTCCGAAATGTTGAACTTCATTAGTGATTTAGAATTTCCAACATAGGGCGATAGCAATTATATTGGCATCATCAAAATATTAAGTGCTCTATGATTCGTTTCAGTTTGAAGGTAATTTAAATTGAAATAATTAAAATAATAAATTTCTTTACTTTTTTGGCGCTCTAGTTCCTCGGAACTGAGTGCTTATCAATTTGCCCAAATGTCTGTAATTTTCGAATATTTCGATGAAAATGGTCTTAAACGATTTGGTTCGACTCACTGATCAAGAATCCGTGGTCGAAATTCATTCTGTCCGGCCGTCCGGCCGGTCCGGCCGGTCCGTCCGTAGGCACGATAACTCTCGAACGGAATGAGCTAGAGAGTTGAAATTTTCAGAGTAGGTTTGGGGGTTGAATATCTCGGCTAAGTTCGTTACTGGGCAAAATCGGACAGATGGTTTCGGAGTAATAAAAAAAAAATTTTTTTTTTACATAACAAATTCCAAATTAAATTTTTTTTAATAAGCAGTTTTATCATAAGAATCCACTCATATCATTTTTAACTCTAACAAGCTAATACTTTCGGAGATATGATTTTTCAAAATATCAATGTAAATCGTATTTCAACGTTGTCACAGAATGATATTATTCTATGTATGAATTGTCATAATGTCAAATGATGTTCCTCAGACATGACATTTTATAATCATTCGAAGAATTGTCAGCGAAGTGAGAAAAATCTCAGTTGTTTGCTCCGAAATTATGTTTTCTCAGAAAATTCTTAAATTTCGGAACGGAACATGAAGTAAGAGATCTGAGAGTAGTGAGACTGCTTTTCATCCATAGACATAGATATAACTCTGGAACGGAATAAGGTAGGTAGTTGAAATTTTCAGAGTAGTTTAGGGAGATGAATATCTCGGTTAAGTTCGTTATTGGGCAAAATTGGCCAGATTTAATTTGATTTCTTCCATGGTGCAGTTATCATTCTCATGATTGCTCATTTAATCTTGTTTTCGAAGCTCTTATCGTTGAAAATAAACCATTACTATACAGGATGTTCTTTTTCTATCGGCACAATATTACGCGATTGATTTGATTTTTGACACAAACAAACCGTTATCTAAATATGAATCTTGGATGGATTCTTATAATGTATTTTTTAGAAACCTCTATACAGGGTGTTCTTCTTTTAACGTCAATCGCAACTTGCTGCTTTTCACGAAAAATCGTACTATTGTATTCAATTGTGATAAAAGATATACTTTCGGACATACATCGTTGAAAATAAACCATTACTATACAGGCTGTTCTTTTTCTATTGGCACAATATTACGCGATCGATTTGATTTTTGACACAAACAAACCGTTATCTAAATAGGAATCTTGGATGGATTCTTATAATGTATTTTTAAAAAATCTCTATACAGGGTGTTTCTGTTTTAACGTCAATCGCAACTAGCTGCTTTTCACGACAAATCGTGCGATTGTAATCAATTGTGTTAAAAGATATGGTTTCGGGACCTACATCGTTGAAAACAAACCATTACTATACAGGATGTGCTTTTTCTTTCGGCACAATATTACGCGATTGATTTGATTTTTGACACAAACAAACCGTTATCTAAATATAAATCTTGGATGGATTCGTATAATGTATTTCTTAGAAATCTCTATACAGGGTGTTCTTCTTTTAACGTCTATCGCAACTTGCTGCTTTTCACGAAAAATCGTACTATTGTAATCAATTGTGATAAAAGATATACTTTCGGACATACATCATTGAAAATAAACCATTACTATACAGGGTGTTCTTTTTCTATTGGCACAATATTACGCGATTGATTTGATTTTTGACACAAACAAACCGTTATCTAAATAGGAATCTTGGATGGATTCTTATAATGTATTTTTTTAAAATCTCTATACAGGGTGTTTCTGTTTTAACGTCAATTGCAACTAGCTGTTTTTCACGACAAATCGTACTATTGTATTCAATTATGATAAAAGATATACTTTCGGGACCTACATCGTTGAAAACAAACCATTACTATACAGGGTGTTCTTTTCCTATCGGCACAATATTATGCGATTGATTTGATTTTTGCCACAAACAAACCGTTATCTAAATAGAAATCTTGGATGGATTCTTATAATGTATTTTTTAGAAATCTCTTACAGGGTGTTCTTCTTTTAACGTCCATCGCAACTTGCTGCTTTTCACGAAAAATCGTACTATCGTATTCAATTGCTCATTTAATCTTGATAAATAAACTATTATTTAAATTGAATTTCCTTTATGATGCAGTTCTATCATATGAATACATTGATATAATTCCCAACTCTGAGAAACCAATACTTTCGGAGATATAATTTGCCTGTTTGAACTAGAGCGCCAGAAAGCTCCTGTCCACAGGGCTTGAACCCATTTTTCTTTAATTTCCACCAAATTCCCGCAGTTTAGGATAATATTGATGATATTTATTTTGTTGATGTCTTGGCAAACAGACAGCCCATCCAATTCGAGTGATACAAGCGATTTAAGTTTTTAGTCAAGGAGGTGGCGCTGGTAGTTCATTTAGGACTAAGGCATCTAAACATAACCTGTTCCATCTGCTGCCGCTGGCGCGGCGCGAACGGAAGTGCGACGAGGAGAAGAGTCATTTCGCCTGGGACCGCGTATTGGGACGAAGCATCAGGTCGCGTATCGGAAGGAATTGAGACTATTGAGAGTCCCTTGAATCTTTTCAGTCATCATTTGAATAGGTATTTCATATCGTGCGGTCAAGATGAGCAGCTCTTCCTCTGGCGATCTGTTTGTTTTGGATTTAATTGCCAGAAAAATCAATATTTTAAATACTACAGCAAGCATTTCCTACTGAATACTACCTCTGACTGAATATAGAACACGGATCAAGAATGCAATTTTGACTCTTCTCTTCGTCTGAGACCGCGCACTCGGGCGAAGCGTCAGGAGAAACGACTCCTAGTTGCTTCGAAGATCATTCGCGCGTCAACTGACTCGTCTCTTCTCTTCGCTTCGTCTAAGTGAGCGTCTCTCCATTGAATGCAATGTAAACTTCTTGGGCGAAAAACGACGCACCTCTTCCGTTCGCGACGCTTCGCGTAAGTGAGCGTCTACCTTGAATGTTTTGTGAACTTTAAAGAATACGTTTACAGATTTTTCAGGATCTACTGTATTAAAGAAAGAATAGAACAATAATAACAATAATGGGTAATATTTTTGTTATATTGGAAACTAGCTGCCCGCCCCAGCTTCGCACGGTTGAAATGCTGATACTTAATAAACTACAGAATTTCTTTATATACAACGTTCACAGCATTTTTGTCGTTAGACAATAAAAACATGTTTTCTTTAGAGGTTACTCTTGAAAGAGCGACATATAATTGGCCATGTGAAAAACACTCAACGCTCAAATATAAGCCTGTAGCGTTGAAAGTTGTATTCTGTGATTTATTAATGGTCATTACAAAATATATCTTTACCGGAAATTGTAGGCGTTTAATTTGGATCAGTAAATCCGATGGTATCAGAGGAATTCAGGGAATCAATACATCTATCCTGGCTGAGGCGAGCCTCACGCTCTACATATGATTATCTGGCTCTCTGTATTCGATTTATATCCCTATCCTGGCTGTGCCGGCCCCCCGGACGGTACCACCGCAACCGCTATGTCCCTGCATTTTAAATCTGCAATATGTTCGAAAGTATCGATTTAAAATACATGCTGTAAAGGGCCTTATTGTTCAATGTTAAGTTACAATGTATTTAAGGTTCCTAATTGGATAAGGATTAATGATGTATTGCCTAAAATAACTTCATAATTAAGCCATTATTTCTCGTACAACGTAAAGTATGAAAAATGGTTATTGTGGGTTATCCCTAAGGGATAGACATATACCATTGCGGACTTTTTTGTAGACCTTTTTAAGGTGTACAATACTGTAGTACATTATTTTGCTCTATCTCGTAGGGTTCAGCCAGCGTTTGCAATAGTAGAGTTCAAACCGGGCTCTATCGTGTCACCCCGTGGGACCTTCATTGCTAAAATGTATAGACCACTGGTTATCATTCTCCATACCCTTACAATGTAAATTCAACTGGTCGTCAAAAAATCGTCGTGTGCAGGAAGGGGTGGGGGGAATTTTTCCAAAAATTGACAAAAAAATTTTTTCTCTTCATGGTCATCTATATACGGTGAACATCACTCACACAAACTTCTGTTGAAATATACGATTCAGAAATATTTTTTATTAATTGTCAAAAAAGTCGGATACAATGCTCTTAAATGGAATTCCTTAAGATATAAACGCTTGCCCTGAACACCCATATTAACTATTATGTTCCACTCGGTTTTACTCGAGATCTGTTAGGATTATCGAAAAAATGCTTTATATGAAAGTTCTGCTCCGAAAACCAACGATTCAGATGCTTCTTTCAAAATTACAATAGGTAGAACAGTTTCCTCACAAAATAAGAAATTGTGTTATTAACTCCCATTAACCGAAACCGAACCTGGAGACGCTAGTAAGGCGCAATTTATAGCGTTAGTCCATGTTAGTGGCGACCTTATGGATTTGAGCTTTGATCTATGCACATAAGGTTCGTTATATCTATCCGACCAACTTTACAGTACTATTCCTGCGTGCCTTCAGAACGCATTTTGAAGATATTGTTTAAATTCCTAATTTTTTATATATATGAGAATTTTACATATAATTCATATATATTTGATTTAATTTTGTTAATTCGTTAATAAATATGCAAATATACGAGTTCAAACTTATATTCATTACTTCATAAATCAATTTTGTGACGTAATATTAACACATTTTTGAAATCATCGTTCGTTCTCATTAGTAGTAACAAGATTTCCTTAATCCTAGACCAAAAATCTAGAAAAGAATTAAGAAGGTATATAGTTGGTATCTATGATATTTAGGGCCTAAAAATTTCTTACATGTCATGATTCATCTAATTCAACTATCACTATCACATGAAGAATCATCAAGGGAAGGAAGATTTGAAAAATTTGAAGTACTCGTATTTGTACATGTTTTTGGGCCATACATTTGCAGGAGCCAATACACGGAATTTGTTTTCTTTTACAGGAACACATTGATCCTGTGCAATCTGAAATGAGAATTTCCATTTCATAAAGAATATTTACGGATCTGATATTCGAAATAATATTTACCTTTCCTACAACTGCAGTTGCTAAGGATAGATGTTTCCTTAGGTAGGATTGGCATCGTCGTTAATTTTGACAGAAGTTTTCCATTTTCTACATACCACCCACTAAATATAGGATCCGGTAAAGATGGTCATGGTACATTACTATTGATCCAAATTTTTGTTTGGTAATGGACTCGAAGGCTGTGTTGTCTCAAACTATCCAATGTTGGAGGTAATTTACTTATGGATCTTGAAGAAGCTATAATATTCCCCTGAGCCTGTTGATACATTTCACATTTTCGTTTGTCGTATACAGATGGATTTCAAATTCAACAATATCATTGAATACTTATTCTCTCAAATTCTCAAAATCTTGAAAGTTCACTCTGCAGTATCTGCTCAGAATCTTCATCAATTTTCATTATTTTTTTACCTTCTTCGACATTTTGACCGAATGAAGATGCAAAGATGAGCGTAATGTGAATAACTTCATACCAATAATGTTGTAACTCAAGAACCATTCATCCATTCTATAGTACTATTTTCAGTTTATCCCACTGTTCCTCCTGCAGCTTTGGAATTTTTGTTGATATGCTCTAGCGCCTGATCTACAGAAAGTTGGTTAAAATTCCCAATCAAACATTTAATGACAAAATTCCTATTTTTGAATTCATCATGTACTTCCGGTGCCATGTTTGAAAGTATTCAATGATATTGTTGAATTTGTAATCTGTCTGTATACGACAAACGAAAATGTGAAATGTATCAACAGGCTCAGGGGAATATTATAGCTTCTTCAAGATCCATAAGTAAATTACCTCCAACATTGGATAGTTTGAGACAACACAGCCTTCGAGTCCATTACCAAACAAAAATTTGGATCAATAGTAATGTACCATGACCATCTTTACCGGATCCTATATTTAGTGGGTGGTATGTAGAAAATGGAAAACTTCTGCCAAAATTAACGACGATGCCCATCCTACCTAAGGAAACATCTATCCTTAGCAACTGCAGTTGTAGGAAAGGTAAATATTATTTCGAATATCAGATCCGTAAATATTCTTTATGAAATGGAAGTTCTCATTTCAGATTGCACAGGATCAATGTGTTCCTGTAAAAGAAAACAAATTCTGTGTATTGGCTCCTGCAAATGTATGGCCCAAAAAACATGTGCAAATACGAGTACTTCAAATTTTTCAAATCTTCCTTCCCTTGATGATTCTTCATGTGATAGTGATAGTTGAATTAGATGAATCATGACATTGTAAGAAATTTTTAGGCCCTAAATATCATAGATACCAACTATATACCTTCTTAATTCTTTTCTAGATTTTTGGTCTAGGATTCAGGAAGTCTAGTTACTACTAATGAGAATGAACGATGATTTCAAAAATGTGTTAGTATTACTTCACAAAATTGATTTATGAAGTAATGAATATAAGTTTGAACTCGCATATTTGCATATTTATTAACGAATTAACAAAATTAAATCAAATATATATGAATTATCTGTAAAATTCTCATATAGTACATAAAAAATTAGGAATTTAAACAATATCTTCAAAATGATGATTCTTCATCTGATAGTGATAGTTGAATTAGATGAATCATGACATGTAAGAAATTTTTAGACCCTAAATATCATAGATACCAACTATATACCTTCTTAATTCTTTTCCAGATTTTTGGTCTAGGATTCAGGAAATCTTGTTACTACTAATGAGAATGAACGATGATTTCAAAAATGTGGTAATATTACGTCACAAAATTGATTTATGAAGTAATGAATATAAGTTTGAACTCGCATATTTGCATATTTATTAACGAATTAACAAAATTAAATCAAATATATATGAATTATATGTAAGATTCTCATATATATAAAAAATTAGGAATTTAAACAATATCTTCAAAATGCGTTCTGAAGGCACGCAGGAATAGTACTGTAAAGTTGGTCGGATAGATATAACGAACCTTATGTGCATAGATCAAAGCTCAAATCCATAAGGTCGCCACTAACATGGACTAACACTACAAATTGCGCCTTACTAGCGTCTCCAGGTTCGGTTTCGGTAAATGGGAGTTAATAACACAATTTCTTATTTTGTGAGGAAACTATTCTACCTATTGTAATTTTGAAAGAAGCATCTGAATCGTTGGTTTTCGGAGCAGACCTTTCATATAAAGCATTTTTTCGATAATCCTAACAGATCTCGAGTAAAACCGAGTGGAACATAATAGTTAATATGGGTGTTCAGGGCAAGCGTTTATATCTTAAGGAATTCCATTTAAGAGCATTGTATCCGACTTTTTTGACAATTAATAAAAAATATTTCTGAATCGTATATTTCAACAGAAGTTTGTGTGAGTGATGTTCACCGTATATAGATGACCATGAACAGAAAAAAAAATTTTGTCAATTTTTGGAAAAATTCCCCCCACCCCTTCCTGCACACGACGATTTTTTTACGACCAGTTGAATTTACATTGTAAGGGTATGGAGAATGATACCCAGTGGTCTATACATTTTAGCAATGAAGGTCCCACGAAAATCTGTTTTAGAGCACTTTTCATGCCTTGTGAACTCTACTACAATGTAAGCGCAAAAAACTGTGTTTGTTTACGACATCACATTAGAAACTTCTAAAATTATCCGTGTTTCTCTAATATGGTATGCATGTGTTATACACATAAACCTTCCTACTGAATCACTCTATCCTTAGAAAAAAATCGCATCAAAATCCGTGGCGTAGTTTTAAAGATCTAAGCATACATAGGAACAAACATACAGCGAGAGCGACTTTGTTTTATACTATGTAAGGATAACAACAAAACTTCAGATAAGTATAACTTCAAATCAATTTGGCCGATTATGCCAACTAACGAACCATACTGTCGCATTCGGATGCACAACACATCCTGAAAATTACAAATCGCTATCTCTTTGCGTTTTTTTTTAATATTCTAGTCGTACGGTCCTCACAAAAAAATATTTCTCAAGTTTGTATTGTACAACTACTCACCAAGTTGCAATTCGATCGAATTTGTATTGGTTGAAAATAAAATTTTCATGAAATATTTTCTTCATTAATGAGGAAACTGTTTTATGAAACCGACGGTATGTACCATAGTACTATGTTAATTTTTGCGCGTATATTCTGGGGAACATCGTGTTATCATTTTGCCAAAAGGTCTCTAATTATCGAATTTTTTGCCGAAAATAATCTTAAACGATTGGGTTCGACTCCCTGGTGAGGAATTCGTGGTCAGATTCTTTCGAAATTTTGTGAGGATTATCGAAATGAGAATGCAAAATACAAGTTTTTTTCGTGGCTCTAAGGATTTTTCGGAAATGGTGGAGCGAAATGAAATGTTAGAGTGCTTAGAATTAATAAAACACTGAGGATGATAGCGACTTCCCCTATCAATCCAGGGATATAGATAATGGCAATTATTTGAATGAGTATCTCGACATCGATAAAAAATATTTGTATCTAAAGCGCGAAATCTGAATGTTACCTATCCACGTAGGTACTCGATATAGTAGTAGATCATTCCGTCAGTTTCATAAAACAATTATGGGCAGTTTCCTCTTAAATAATCAAACATTAATGGAGAAACTATTGTCAGTAAACGTCAAAATCGCACTACCGACATTCCTTGTAAGTGAAGTTTTAGAATAACATGCACGTAATGAGATATCATATCATACACGTGCGTTTTGATAAGTAAACTTAAATTTCTTGGTTTAATTAAATTGCAATAAAATTTTTATCTAAGTTCGACTTTAAAGCATTTACATAAATTTAGTCGATTGAAAAACATAAAAACTTTAAACATTAGCGAGACACATTTCGAATTACAAGAGTGATGGCCCCAAATGTCGGCAACACATTATACATTTCTCATAAATTAAGTCGCGTTTTCTCAGTATACTATGGAAATAACCGTCATGTCATTTATTATATCAATTTTTATTACAACAAGTATCCAAACATTTTCTCAAACGAATTATGAGTTCCTTTATTTAATAAAAGAAAATGGGTGGGCGTAGAAAAACTATAGTACAATACACGAGTTGTAAGCCCATTACGCACCCGTGAAATTTACACACTCGCCGCTGCGCGGCTTCGAGCGTAAACTTTTTCACTTCGTGCGTAATGTGCTTCTTACTTACAACTCTTGTTATTTAATATACTATTACATGCGTTGACTTGAAAATATTATACAGACTGAGGCGAATAATTTCGTGCATGTTCTGGGGAACATCGCGTTATCATCCCTAATGAAGAATTCGAGGTCAAATTTGATTATGTCCGGCCGGCCGTTGCCACGATAACTTTTGAACGTAAAGAGATAGTCACTTGAAATTTTCAGAGTAGGTGGCGCGTCCCAATACGACGGACAAGTTCGTTAAAGGGCATAATATGCCCAATGTTTTCTGAGTAATAATTTTGTTTTCAACCAATGCAAATTTGATTTGCAATTTAACATTTAAGTTCGTTAATTGGCATAATCGACCAAATTGTTTTATGCTTTTGAGTTATACTGTAAAATTTATTTTATTTCCTCTATAACTCTGTCCGGCCGCCCGGCCGTTGCCACGATAACTTGTGAACGGAAAGAGCCAGCGACTTGAAATTTTCAGGATAGGTGGCGCATCCCAATATGACGGACAAGTTCGTTAATGGGCATAATCAGCCTAATGGTTTCCGAGTAATAATTTTGTTTTCAACCAATATTAATCCGATTGAATTGAAACTTGGTGCATAGTTGTAATATATAAACTTAAATATGTTTGTGGAATTTCGTGAGAATCGTATCACTAGAAAATTTTAAAAACATTATTGAAAAATATTTTTCATGTCACGATAACCTGAGAACGGAAAGAGATAGCGATTTGAAATTTTCAGGCTCGGTTGTGCATCTGAATTTGACATCTGAACTTGTTTATGAGCATAATCGGCCAAATGGTTTCGGAGTTACACTCATCTGGAATTTTGTTGTTATTTCCACAATAACTCAAAAAGTACTAAATCGATCTAATTTCAAACATGATCACTAGTTGTAAAATGCCAGCACAAAAATTATCGCGAAATTTCGTGAGGATCATATCACTAGAAAATTTTTAAAAAATCATTGAAAAACATTCTATAGATCAGAAACTATTCATCCGACATGGTTGAAATTTTGCGAGGGCCTTCAAAACCTAACTCTTCAACTAACTTCCAAGTTTGAACACGACCGGGATCTATATGTTGGGATCTATATTGTTGGAGATCCGAGCAGCCTTGTGTGAATTCAGTAGCTGGATGTGTGACCGTTGGCTCGTTAACTCTTTAACGAGAAGAGATAGGGACTTGCAATTTTCAGGTTAGGTTGCGCATCTGAGTGGAAGAGTTAAGTTCATTGTTGGCTATAATCGGCCCAACGGTTTCGGAGTTATACCCATCTAGAATATTATTTCCTCGATAACTCAAAAAATATAGACTCGATCGAATTGAAGCTTGCTAGCTACTTGTAGAATATCGCCATGAAGGCGTGTGTAAAATTTTGTGAGTACCGTGCCCCTTGCAAATTTTAAAAAAATTACGAAAAAATATTATGTGTCGCACGATACCTTGAAAATGGAAAGAAATAGCGACTCGCAAGTTTTAAGGATAGGTTGCGTATCTGAATGCGACATTTGAATTCATCAATTAGCCTAATCGGCCAAATGGTTTTGGTGTTATATCAATCTGAAATTTTGTTATTATTTCTTCAATAACCCAAAAAATACGATGCCGATTCAATTCAAACATGGTTATTAGGTCTAGACTGCCGACGCAAAAATGTTCACAAAATTTCGTGAAGATCGTATTACTGGAAAATCAAAAAAAAAAAATAATTGAAAATAAGTTTATAATATATTAGGAAGCAGTAGTTCGACATCGCATTGCAGAAATTTTGCGAGAACCTTCAAAATCATGAATGTCATGATGACATATCGAAATATATAAATTTTCGGGTCGGTTCATAATAGATAGTGAAGCATGTATCTATGGGAGATGATAGCCCTACTGTAGGGCGTAGCTAGACGGGGGGGGGTTTTGGGGGTTCAAATTGCCCCAGAAATGTTATTTCTCTCTTAAAAAAAAATTTTTTTGCTGCAGAAAGTGACCCTTGCACCCCCAAAACCCCCCCTGAAATTAATTCCTGTTTCAAACGCAAACTCTCGAACGGAATGAGCTAGACAGTTGAAATTTTCAGAGTAGGTTTGAGGGATAAATATGTCGGTTAAGTTCGTTATTGGGCAAAATCGGTCTAATAGTTTCGGAGTAAGGAAAAACAGTTTTTTTTAAATTACAACTTTTGAATTCAAATTTTTTTACGATGCAGTTTTATCATAAGAATCCATTGTTATCATTTTCAACTCTAACAAGCTAATACTTTCGGATATATGATGTTTCAAAGTTTCAATAATACATCGTAAGTTCTATGTATTCACAGAATGTGAACACAGAATCTGTCTGTGATCACTATTCATAAATGTCATCTTTTCTAGCTATCAGAGTTGTTATTTTCTCTTGAAAAGCAAGTAGTATTCGATGCTTGAATTTGTGGATATATACAAGACTGTTTAGATGTAGTTTATGGAGGCAATAGGAAAGAAGAACATAATGGAATCATCAAAAGAAATTACTGTTCGTTGACCATTGTGGTTAATATTACCTTTTACTTCTTTAAGTAGTGAGACATGTTCCTATAGGTATACAGTATTTTCATAAAGTTGCTAGCAAAAAAATACTGAAATATGGATCTACATTTGTGTATCAATATTTTTTTCTTGAGTTAAGGTTCATAACACTGAACAGAATGTGTTAGTGGTATGAACTATTAAATTTTGAATTATAAAAAGAGGATAGTATGTCATTAATATATTTTGAACTATTAAAATAATTTGCTCATAATCCACTACCTACTCAAATATCAGGAATAAATGGACAATCTGCTATGATTGTCTCCAGCCTTGCTCTGACATTTCGATGATACTTTCCTTAGGTATTTCGAGTTGTGAAAACTCTGCACCGAGTGTAAGTTGCAACAACCAACACTTTTTTTAAATTTAATTTCTTTTTTAAATGTAATTTCTTTCATGATGCATTTCTATCATAGGAATCCATTGATATAATTCCCAACTCTGAGAAACCAATACTTTCGAAGATATAATTTGTCTGTTTGAACAAGCTCGTCACAAAGCTCCTGTCCACAGGGCTGGAACCAATTTTTGGATTTCAATTCCACTATAATTAAAAATTCTGTGATCATAAACGTCACTGAAGTTTGTCATTAGATTGATATGAAATGTAAATTCATATGTTACAAAAGCTGATAAAACGGTATATATCGATGATAAATTCGTAGTGGAATGTCCAATAGCGGTAAGTAGACCATAGAACAGCGCAAAAGCCTCTGACTTCACGTAAGAGCTTGTACAATAATAACTGTACAGTTATTATCATTTTCGATAATGAAAACTTTCAGACAATTATACACTTAAAAAATCAATAAATCTACTAAAACTTGAAAAATTTTTTCACATTCATAATTCTTTTTGATGAAAAGTAGTTTTTATCCATTACTAAAATCATCCAAATTTTCGCTGTAAAAAAACAGCTCGTACATGCACTAAACATAAAAATAACAAAACAAATGATGTAGTCATTCAAAGTTCGAGGTAAGAACAGTAGATTCTGTGAGTTTTAGATTTTTATTTCACAGTCAACACGTTCGTTTTATAACCTCAATAATGGGATTTTTTTAAATTTCAAAATTTCAAGCAAAGTTTTCTTCTATTAAGAGTGGGCTGCTCAGGTCGACCCGTGGCTGAATCTTATCTATGATATGTATACTTAATTCCCCCGCAGCATAAGTTTTTAATTCTCAATAGTTAAGACACCAGAGTCGATTGAAATTTACGAAAAATGAGTAAAAACACTCATTTTTAGCACGCTGCCATTATTCAAAGGTATTGATTGAGCCAATTATCGTTACCTACACTTAAACTACTATCTTTTCCCCGAAGAATTCCGCTTTGATTATATAGATATCTTCAAACAGAAAAATTTTAAAGCAAAAGTTGATAAAGCTTAAAAATATCGATTTTGGGAAGTTTTTATTTAAATAGGCGGAAACAAGCGCTAGTAAATATCAAACTCGTGTAAATTTTGTTCTTTGGGACCCTAAGGAAGAGTTCCTCAAGGTTAAACAAAATTCTAAAATGGGTCGGCAACAATTTTTTTTATTTTTAGACGATTTTATATGGAATAACTCATACTGTAAGAAGCTATTGATAAAAACATTTTCTTCGGAGTTATAATTTTGACTGAAAATAAAATAAAAATTCGAATATTTGAGGATTTTGATATCGTGGTATAACTTTGGACGCAATTAATTAACGGAAGATATCATAGTATCAAAGTATCCCGGAAAACTCCTGAAAATTCCAAAGCGCTGCGATTCATTTTTGGCGCTCTAGTTCCTCGGAACTGAGTGCTTATCAATTTGCCCAAATGTCTGTAATTTTCGAATTTTTCGATGAAAATGGTCTTAAACGATTTGGTTCGACTCACTGATCAAGAATCCGTGGTCGAAATTAATTCTGTCCGTCCGGTCCGGCCGTCCGGCCAGCCGTAGGCACGATTACTCTCGAACGGAATGAGCTAGACAGTTGAAATTTTCAGAGTAGGTTTGGGAGATGAATATCTCGGCTAAGTTCGTTATTAGGCGAATTCGCACAGATGGTTTCGGAGTAACAAAAAAAAATAATAACAAATTCCAAATTAATATATAAGGTATATGTAAGGTTTGTTCCATCAACCAGTTTGGAGCAGCTCAGAGCATCACACTCATGCGCATTGAGGACTTGGAGCTCGAAGTCGCGTTCCTACGAGATTTTGGAGTACACAACTTCGTGTTCCAACAACTGCGAGAGCTCGGTGGAGCATCTCTCGGGTTTGCTCCAAGCTTCTCCTTCTGATGGGTTAGAGCACGATAGGGAGCACCAAATCCACGCATGCGTACTTGCAATTAATGTATAACCTACTTGAACTTCTTGTCACAACAAACAAACTAACCTATCTTCGCTACTTTTGAATTTTGATTTATCCGCAGATACATATTTATTTTGTCAGTGTGTCGATTTAGTTGTATTTGGATTCACAAGCGTTGATTGATGCATTCCTGAGCAATTCCGATGTGGAATCATTTACCAAAAAGACTACTATTTACAGCCATTGCACACTAAAATCTGACAAACTGAGAATAGTAATCATACAGTAATCAACTTAGGGTAGGTAGGTAAAACCTTAGAATATAGAACATTCATTGGGTAAAACCATCTCAAAATTAAAATGTCTTAACTGAATAGTGAGGTTAGGTTACCAACGTCAAGCAAACGGCGACGCCCACCCGGCCCACTCGCTCTCTATTCGTTCCAACAAAACTTCGCGAGGTATAACCTTGGAGCTAACCCGTGGCGACTCTCTGTAACTCTAGGGCAGGGTTTCTTAAAGTGGGGTCCATGGACCCCTTGGGGGCCGTGGAATGGGTATCAGGGGTCCGTGGTAGGTCAGTTGTCTCTCAACATTTATTGATTAGAAAATTTTGTAGAACTCAAAAACCGCAGTGCTTCTTATGCGGTAAAGTGCTTACTAATGGAAGTATGAAGCCAGCAAAGTCGTCAGAACATCTTTAAACTGCCCACCCTGGGAATATATCTGACAGCACTGATGATTTTCGTGCTAAGAGCGCCTGTATATCTTAGCTTGGATTCACCCCGACACAAAAACCATGTCTGTTATGTCATCTTGAATATTGCACACGTCTTTTGAAGGTTATTTTAGCTCAAAACAGCGTAGGTGTGGAGTCCATTTTTGATTGATATGGATAATATCAGCGATGAAGATGACTTAATTGACCTGAGAGAAGTTTTAAAGGCTGAATTTCTTGCAAAAGGTCTTGGTGAGCTTTGGTGTTTTTAGGGAAGGTAGTGCAAATGAATGCGACGTTTGTATTTGTTAATAGGCATAATCGGCTCAACGGTTTTAGAGTTATACTCATCTGAAATTTGGTTGTTATTTCCTCAATAACTCAAAGAATACGAATCCGATCCAATTCAAACATGGTAATTAGTTGTAGAATGCCGATGCAAACATCACTAGAAAATTTTTAAAAAATCATTGAAAAAAATGATATGTATCAGAAACTATTCGTCCGACATGGCTGAAATGTTGCGAGTGTCTTCAAAACCTAACTCTACTGCCGAGTTCCTAGTTTGAACACGATCGCATCTATTTTGTTGGAGATCTGGGCAACCTTGTGTAAGTTCAGTAGCTGGCGGATGAGTGACCGTTGCTTCGATAACTTTAGAACGAAAAAAGAGATAGGGACTTGCAATTTTCATGGTAGGTTGCGTATCCGAATGGGTGAGTTAAGTTCGTTGTTCGGCATAATCGGCCCAACTCATCTGGAATATTATTCTCTCGATGACTCAAAAAATACAGACCCGATCAAATTGATACTTGGTAACTAGTTGTAGAATATCGACTTGAAGACAAAGGTAAAATTTTGTGAAGAAATACTATGTATTTCACGATATCTTGAGAACGGAAAGAGGTAGCAATTCTTAGGGTAGGTTGCGTATCCGAATACGCGACATTTGAGTTCCTTAGTTGGCATAATCTGCCAAATGGTTTTGGAGTTATACTCATCTGATTTTTTTTTGTTATTTCCTCTATAACTCAAAATATAACAATCTGATTCAATTAAAACTAGGTGATTACTTGTAGAACGCCGACCAAACTTCCAGGAATTTCGTATCCTGGAGTTACTTGAGACGTAAGTTTTTTCATATTTCAACTCCAATAGATTACATATGTCAGAATTAAATATTCTGTGAACTTTTTCAATAAGTATTAAATAAGGCCGGTTTTTGCCTTACCAAAAATATTCCTTGACAGGGGTCCATGAATCCGTTTAATTTGTGAAAGGGTTCCGCGACTGCTATAAGTTTAAGAAACCCTGCTCTAGGGCATCTCCAGGGGTTGCTCCAAAAATGTTGATGGAACGAACCTATATTATCGTTCATCATAGAATTGAGGAATGAATATCTCGGATGAGTTCGTTGTTGGGTAGAATTCGTCTATTTGTTTTGGATTGATAATTTTTGGCACTCTTGTTGAATTTAAATTCTTCTATGATGTTTGAATTCAATCTCTGCTAAGATGAAGTTATTTCATAAGAATCCATTGATATAATTCCCAACTCTGAGAAACCAATACTGTCGGACATATAATTTGTCTGTTTTTAACTCCAACAAGCTTATACTTTCGGAGATATGATTTTTCGAAATTTCAATAGTGAATCGTACTTCTATGTTTTCACAGAATGCTATAATTATTCTATCTAAGCTTTATTATATGCTCTGTGTTCATACTCTTACATGTCATCCTGTTCTATAAGAGAAAGAGTCAGATTCATTTCAGCTATTTTAATTTGATTTCTTCCATGGGGCAGTTCTCATTCTCAGATTGCTCAATTAATCTGGATAAATATACTATTATTTGAATTGAAAATGAAAAACTGGGGAAGCTGTGTGAACAGGAGCTTTGGCACTCTTGTCAAACTACTAGCGAGTAATTATTCAAACTTTGACAAATCCTATATCCGAAAGTATTAGCTTATTTGAGTTGAAAATTATATCAATGGATTATTATGATGAAACTTCTACCTAAAAAAAAATATTAATTTGAAATTTCAAAATAAAAAAATTTTGTTTTCGTTTTCCGAAACCATTATTCTCAATAACGAACTTAACTGATGTATTTATCACCCAAATCTACTCTGAAAATTTCAACTATCTAGATCATTCCGTTCGAGAGTTATCGTGTTAAGGGTGGGCTGGCTGGACAGATTCGATTTTGAACACGGATTCTTGATCAGTGAGTCGAATCAAATTGTTTGAAACCATTTTCATCCAAAAATTCGAAAATTGCATTGATAAGCACTCTGTTCCGAGGAACAAGAGCGCGAAAAAAAAGTTTATTGTTTGCAATTTTTTTCATTATTCATTTTTCTCATAGTCTTCACAATGCCCAATTAGGCTACGGATTCCTGCTTTTCTCCTCACGAAACTTGAATTTTCTTTTTTTTAAGCCTGAATTCTTGATGAAGAGAACCCAAAGATTGAAAAAGTCTCGATATCGAAAACAAATCATATCTCCTTTTCTGCTGAAGCTAGAGGTCTAGAATTAAATGCACTTTTTTGTGCGGAATCCATTGGCTTACTCATTATTTTTCTCAGGCTTGAAATTTCGAAGTTATAAAATACGAAGAATCCAAAAATAACTCTCTTCAATCATCTTTAACAAAACATAAGTTTGTTTTATATCTCTAAAATTTCGAGTCCGAGAAAAATGATGAGTAGGCCAATGGAATCTGCACAAAAATGTGTGTGTATAATGTTTTCAGATCACTACCTTCAGTAGCAAAGGAGATATGTTTTTTTCGATATCACCACTTTTTCAATTTCCGCTCATAACTAGAAAACAAGGGGAGATAAAAAAAGAGAAGCTGCATCTTTGGTTTCTCTCGAACAGAGATCGATTTAAACTATGGGAGATAGCACAAATCTGATACCCCGATTTGTGCTATCTCCCATAGTTTAAAAGTTCTAGTACTAAAACATCAAAATGCGAACACCCTGTACAACTAGAAACCGTTCTTTCTGGAAACTAAGTTTTTGGCTCGCAACGTTGACACTTGAAAAATTACCAACGATATCCTTCGTCCATTAATTATATCTTAAGTTACAGCAATTTATCCAAGTATCCTTAAATATTCAAATTTTCATCTTCTTTCAGTCAAAATTATACTCTCGAAAAAAATGTTTTCATCAAAAGCTATTAATAACGTTTTGTGTTTTGCAATTTTCAAAACATTACTTCCGAAAAATACATTATGGTGGAGTTTTGAAAAAAAATTTTTGAAATCCAATATTTTTCAAGACATTCAAAATTTGTTGGTTTTCTTAGGATTACTCCGGAGCCGTACATAATAAAACATGTTATGGCCAGATCTGAAAACTAGACGCTTGGAGCTACAATTCGCTCATTTTGTTTTGATGAATGATCATTTTCCTCCGAGTTGCACGTTTTGTATATTATTGTTGTTTATTATTATACTGAATATCACTGCTGAATTATGCTGAATATCACCCAAAATTCTGGAATGTTGTTTTATATCCCTTCATTTTTGTGACTAGTTTATATCGATAGCATTGGAAGACTTTGCTAGAAACCATTAATTTTCCAGGAAAATAAAGATATTTTTGTCCATCAGAAAAGAGCGGAGTGTAGTCCTGAATTATTCAAATATGTAGACTTTTCCCAAAAGTTCGATTTTATTCCGATTTTAGAAACCACTTCTAAAATGTTGGAAACAAACCGTGTATCACTGAGGAAGCCCTATTATCAATTCATGATCCTCAATTTCAGAGCGTAGAAGTTTGCGTGACGGATGAATTATTGAAAGGTCGAAGAGTGTCATAAACTGACTGTTCAATATTTCAAGCAGCTGCCAGCTGGGGCAGGACAGTTTTGTTACTTGCTGGACTATTCAAATGGTAAAGATAACGCAAATATTTTCGCAGTTGCCTTGAAGGGGCATCCGAATAGAAGACAAAATTCTACATAAAGCAGAAACCCAAAAATTTTAATTTCTCATTTATATCTGTATTTCATACTGATACATTAGACTTAATTTCGTTCAACTAACCGGTTACTGTATGCGTTTGCTGTCGTCGGGTCCAGGTTGAAAGATGAACATCATTAATGTCAAACGGATTTGAAAGTGTATTTCTGAACAGTTTGGTTGATGTAAGCATGTAAACAATTTGAAATTTGGATTCGCTGAGTTCATAGGCAGATTTTTGGTTGAGTCGAAAATGAATAGTGCAAGGAAGTCGAGCATAATTTACGAGTCATTCTCTAATTATGCAAGATGAACTTATATTATTGAGTAATATTTTGGACAATAATTATGAACCTCCAGCAAAGAATGAAAAAAGCACTGACCTGAAGTCACTACTATTTGGCGCACGTGTTCACGGTAGCTAATTTGAATTGAATGAGGAGTACTTCAAGCTCAGTGGATAGAGCGAGCCGGACATCTACCCAAAGGATAGTGGACACCATTCACTGTCGGTTCAAAAATTAACAGTGCTGTATCTAAGCTACCGTAAGGATAGAGTAACAAAGTTGAAAAAGAACACAACTGGCTCTCCTGGCACAAGCTCCTAGAAGATTCTGAGGGATGTCCTTGGAAAAGACTTGGGAGGGTCAGTATAATCATAATCATGTTTATAGCACGCACGCCAAAGCAGATTTATCCCACGTCAATGTTTTTTTACACTTTTTCTTTCATTGTTAAGTCAATCTGCATTTGTCGCGCGTGCTATAAACATAATTATGATAATACTGTCCCTCCCAAGCCTTTCCCAAGGACATCCCTCAGAATCTTCTAGGAGCTTGTGCAAGGAGAGTAAAGTTGTGTTCTTTTTCAACTTTGTTACTCTATCCTTATGGCAGCTTAGATACAGCACTGTTAATTTTTGAACTGAGAATGAATGGTGTCCACTATCTTTTCGATAGATCTCCGGCTCGCTCTATCAACTGAGCTTGAAGTACTCATCATTCAATTCAAATTAGCTACCCTGAACACGCGCGCCAAAGAGTACTGACTTCACGTCAGTGTTTTTTTTTTTATTTTTTCAAGTTTCTTTAACCAATATGGCTATCAATACAGTTTGGCTGTTAGCTTTACCGTAGATCGAAAAATATTGCGGTTATGTGACCTCTGTTAGGAACGCAATTGCCTCTTCTTCAAATCCGAACGTAATTTAATATAGTTCTACCGAACATAGTTATTTATAAATTCGCCCCAGGGCCACGATACAGACATTTCAACTCGGAATCAACGCTATTTCCCCGAAACTGACTTTTCCGTGCACAGAATTGCCATGAAATTTCTCTTAAAACCTTGAAATGACGGCTCAGCACCAAATCCATCACCGCTAGATGCGAACCACTCCCAACATGAGCCAAACAATCCAAACGTCTCCAAGCCATACAACCCAAAAAGAGCCTCGTCAACTCTTCGCATGCGCAATCTACTCTTGTCTGAAAGTCCTCTCAAAATCACACACGGCACACAAAACTCTGATTCTTCAAAACCATTGGTTCAAGAGAGATCGCACCTTCAATCCACGTATGCGCAGATACTCCCAAGGGGATTCTATTAAGTAATAACATCCTACACCTCAAATCCCCAATCCTCTCAGACGAAAATTCCAGCAGTTAATACACTTTTCGTCTGCTCATGCGCATAACGAAACATGCCCGTAAGGGGTAAAATCAATTTCAAAATTAGCCCCAGGGCCACGGTAGGCACAATTCAACTCGGAAACAACGATATTCCCCCAAAACTGACTTGTGTCCATGCACTGAATTGACATGAATACTCTTTTAAAACCTCACAATATCGGTTCAGTACTCCCAACATAACCCATACAGTCCAAAAACAGTCACTTCTCCTCTGCGCATGCGAAATCTACTCGCGTCCGAAAGTCCTCCCAAAATCACACACCTTACAAAAAACTCCGATTCTCCAACACTACTGGTTCAGAAGATATCGCATCTCTAATCGCATCATGCGCAGACTATGGAGTAATAGCATCCGCCACCCCAAAATCCCAATCCTCTCTGACGAAAACTACAGCATTTAAATCACTTCTCATCTGCACATGCGCATAACGAAAATAGCCCGGAAAGGGCAGCATGAACTAAAAAAAAATAGGTTCCGGAATTTCAAGCGAAATAGTCCACAAAATAGAGTAATTGTTTGAATTTTTTCATGTCACGTGATCTTCACGAAATTTTGCAAAAGTGTTTGCTTTGGCCTTTTGCATCTAACTACTGAGTTTCTATTCAGATCAGTATTTTTCGAGTTATCGTGGAAACAAAACTTCAAAATTTTTGAAAATTTATTTTTTCACTTTATGGCCATCCGGTCAGTCACAAAAAACTCCGATTCTCCAACACTAGTGGTTCAGGAGATATCCCATCTTGAATCCACGCATGCGCAGACCCGCACCGGGGTATTCTAGGGAGGTACAGCATCGTCCACCCCAAAACCCCAATCTTCTCAGAAGAAAACTCGAGCAGTTAAATTATTTATCGTCTGCTTATGCGAATAACAAAAAATGTCCAAAAGAAACAGTTACACCCCCAGCCGTGCACCGTTCAGACAAATTTTGAAAACCAATTTAAAATTCCACATATCGTTCACGCATTAATTCAATTGCCATGCTAGTAAGTAGTCCATATTTTAATCAGTTGCCCTCGTACATATCGCATTGATTCATATAAACGCGCAAAAAATACTTCGGAACGAAATCTGATCACCAGATATTAGAGATATTCCATGTAGGAATTCGAAATGAAATAATTTGTCCAGTTTAGAAGTTCAAAATTATTTCGTTTTTTTTAGGGTCCTAGTGCTCTGTTCGCAGTGAAATTTTGCACACCCCAAGAGGTCATGATTGGTCACCGAAGTGCCTAAACTGAACTTAATCCGATATTTGGTTCGGAATTTCAAGCAAAATATTCCGCTAAGAGTTTTTTTATTTTTTCTACTCATGCTATCCCCACGAAATTTTGCACAAGTGTTTTCGTTGGTACTTCGCCTACCAACCTTCAATTCAATCGAATCAGTATTTTTTGAGTTATAATGAAAACAAAATTTTTATTTCAATTTCAAATATTCGACTTTTTTTTTCTAGTTTACAGCCATCCGATCAATACGAGACTTTGTAGGCATATAAAGATCATGATTATACAATTTTATGCTGAATTTCAGATAGATCGAGTGATTGGTTTCGGAAATATTCTTGAAAAACGTTTGAACTAAAAATGGCCGTAACTCCGAAACGGCTCGATGGATTTTGCCCATTAACGAACTTGTCCGAGATATTTACGCTACAAACATGCCCTTCAAATTTCAACGCTCTAACTCGTTCCGATCGAGAGTTATCGTGCTAACGGCTGGACCGGCCGGCCGGAACGGCCATACGGAACGGCCGGCCGGACGGACAGAATCGAATTTGACCTCGAATTCTTCATCAGGGAGTCGAACCCATCGTTTGAGACCATTTTCGCAAAAAAATTCGAAAAATACAGACATTGTGACGAACTGATAGCACGCTGTACCTTGCGGAACACGCGCGCAAACAAGACGTTCACTTCTGATGTGGATCGGAGAAAAATTGACCCGCTATAGGCCTCCATTCATAGAAGAATGGTTATCCAATTATTTAGAACGGGATTTCCAACTAATGTACAGGTACTTATTCGTTAGTTCCTGTCACGCTTCAAAATCGTCGAATAAAATTCGTTGATGCTTGGACCAGATATTTGTACCACCACTGGTAGCGCGCTGTCCAGAATCGATGATTGTTGGCACATATTGCTGCATGTCATGCGTTGTTGAGTGCGTCTGAGCGGACGCGGAAACACCGATTTTCAGTCTTATGTAAAATTTTCTTTGACGCTAAGAGGTAGAGAGAATTGGTTTCGACTGTCCTTTGAATATACGCAAATATCGATTAATTTCGGAGTAATCGAAGGATTGTTAGCTGGGATAATTATTGAAGCTGATGATTTTGGTTTTGGATTTGGATATTTTGGAATATTAGCTCAATAATATCGATCGTTTTCGGATTAACCAGGAGGCCATTTTTCTGCGTAAGTCATGGAAATTTTTCATAGGCATTTTCCTAATTTGTATTTCTTTCAGCTCCTTGTGTAGGCTCCTTGTGTAGGTTCCTTGTTTAGGTTCCTTATTTAGGCTCCGTATTTGAGTTTGATTCAGACACCTTTTCAAGCGTGATTGACGATCGTAGTACATAAGTGTTCTGGTTTGAGTTCTCTCTGGACTGATTATATTAGATATGTTTCATAAATAAAACTGGCTATTTCATTTACTCAATTTTTCAGAATGACTTCTGATAGTTTTGAAACAGTCAGAGATGATTGGGGTTTTGGGGTGGCGGATGCTATTCCTCCATAGAATCCAGACCCCTGATGAGGGTCTGCGCATGCGTGGATTAAAGATGCGATATCTCCTGAACCACTAGTGTTGGAGAATCGGAGTTTTTTGTAAGGTGTGTGATTTCGGGAGGACTTTCAGCCGCGATGCGCATGCGCAGAAGAGAAGTGACTGATTTTGGGTTGTATGGGTTATGTTGGGAGTGCTAAGCCGATATTGTGAGGTTTTAAAAGAATATTCATGGCAATTCAGTGCAAAGACAAGTCAGTTTGGGCGATGTAGCGTTGTTTCCGAGTTGCAGTGTCCGTACCGTGGCCCTGGGGCTAATTTTGAAATTGATGTTACCCCTTACGGGCATTTTTGCGCGTATGTTCTGGGGAACATCGCGTTATTATTTTGCCCAAATGTCTCTAATTTTCGAATTTTTCATCGAAAATAGTCTCAAACGATTGGGTTCAACTCCCTGATCAAGAATTCGAGGTCAAATTCGATTCTGTCCGGCCGGCCAGCCGTTGCCACGATAACTTGAGAACGGAAAGAGATAGCAACATGAAATTTTCAGGGTAGGAGGCGCATCCCAATAGGACCGACAAGTTCGTTAATGGACATAATCGGCCCAATGGTTTCCGAGTAATAATTTCGTCTACAACCAATACTAATCTGAACGAATTGAAACTTGGTGAGTCGTTGTAGAATATAAACCTAAGGACGTTTGTGAAATTTTGTAAATATGTTATTGCTGGAAAAATTTTTAAAAAAATATTAAAAAATAATATTTACGTCACGATATCCTTAGTACGGAAAGAGAAAGCGACTTGAAATTTTCAAGTTGGGTTGAGACTATGAATGTGCCATTTGAATTTGTTTATAGGCATAATCAGCAAAACTGTTTTGGAGTTATACCCATCTGAAATTTGGTTGTTATTTCCTCAATAACTCAAGAAATACAAAACCGATCCAATTCAAATGTGGCAATTAATTGTAGAACGGCAACGCAAAAATTCCTGCAAAATTTTGTGGGGATCGTATAACTAGAAAATTTTTATAAAATCATAGAAAATAATTGAAAAAAATTCTATATATCAGAAACTATTCGTTGGATATCGCTGAAATTTTGCGAGAGCCTTAACTCTACTACCAAGTTTAAGTTTGAACATGATCGGATCTATATTGTTGGAGATCCGAGCAACCTTGTGTGAGTTCAGTAGCTGGATGGGTGATCGTTGCCTCGACAACTCTCGAACGAAAGGAGACTTGCAATTTTCAGGATAGGTTGCATATCTGAATGGGAGACTTAAGTTCGCTGTTGGCCATAATCGGCCAAACGGTTTCGGAGTTATACCCATCTGGAATATTATTTCCTCGATAATTCAAAAACTATAGACTCGATCGATTTTAATCTTGGGAAATAATTGTAGAATATCAACAGGAAGACGGGCGTAAAATTTTGTGAGGATCGTACTACCAGAAATTTTTTTAAAAATTTCGAAAAAATATTATGTACTCATGATTCCTTAAGAACGGAAATAAATAGCGACTTGCAGTTTTCAGGGTAATTGCGCATCTGAATACGACATTTAAGTTCGTTAACTAACATAATCGGCCAAATGGTTCTGGAGTTAAATCAATCTGAAATTTGGTTGTTATTTCCTCAATAACTCAAAAAATACAAATGCGATCCAATTCAAATATGGTTCTTAGTTGTAGAATGCCAACGCAAAAATTCTTCCAAAATTTCGTGAGGATCGTAGCACTAGAAAATCTTTAAGAAATTAATGAAAAAAAAAATTGGTTCAAGCACTGACGTGAAGTCAGAAGCTTTTGCGCGTATATTCTCTTGTCCAGTATCCTTTATTGGACACTCTTAATCGAATTTACCATGGGTGAATTCAATTGTCTGTTCTCCTGTATTGGACAGTCCGAATTTACCATGCTAAATTCGATTAAGAGTGTCCAATGCAGGAGAACAGACAATAGAATTCACCATGGTAAATTGGATTGAGATTGTCCAATATTAACCGAATTTACCATGGTGAATTCTATTGTCTGTTCTCCTGTATTGGACACTCCGAATTTACCATGGTAAATTCGATTAAGAGTGTCCAATGCAGGAGACCAGACAATAGAATTCGCCATGGTAAATTCGATTAAGAGTGTCCAATACAGGAGAATGGAAAATAGAACATACGCGCAAAAGCTCCTGACTTCACGAAAAAAATTGCTTTTGCGCATATGTTCTATTGTCCATTCTCCTGTATTGGACACTCTTATTCGAATTTACCATGGTGAATTCTATTGTCTGTTCTCCTGCATTAGACACTCTTAATCGAATTTACCATGGTAAATTCGGAGTGTCCAATACAGGAGAACAGACAATAGAATTCACCATGGTAAATTCGATTAAGAGTGTCCAATAAAGGATAATCGTCAAGAGAACATAAGCGCAAAAGCTTCTGACTTCACGTCAGTGTTTGAACCAATCTTTTTAATAACACCCCTTTTCACACTAAGTTGATGGTTCGAATAGAAATCCAAATATCTATTTGTATGTGTCTGCTTCCTGAAGACACTTGTTTCGATATGGTTCGGAAACTTGATTATTGAAACATCTAGAACAGAAAGCTGATTATTTTTCGCTATTTCCAAAGTGAATTTTATTGTTGTTTCCTTTGAATTTATGAAATCAAATTTTGTTCTACTCTTCTCTACCACGTTGCCGAATTACAAATATATCGTCAACATATCACCCCCAAGCTTTTGGCTTCAACAAATATGTATCCACAAATTTTTCTTCAAAATTGTCCATGAATATATTACTCATGACAAGTGATAAAGGAGAACCCATTGCAGTTTCAAACTTTTGTCGGTAAAAAACATCTCCTAGTTGGAAATAGGTTTATTCGAACATACATCAAGCATTTCCATAATATCATTAGCATTAAATTTTGAATCTTTAATCACCGAGTAATCATTTCCTAACTTCATTCGAACTATTTGAAGCGACTTATCGACAGGAACATTGGGGAACAACTAACTACATCAAAACTTACAAGAATGTCACTTTGGTTAAAATTTTGGTTTTGTAGTTTTTCAAGAAATTATTTGCTGTTCTCTTAAAAACTTTCTTTCTTTCCTGTTAATGGATTTAAAAATTGAAGTATATATTTCACTGGATTGGTAGAAATTATAGCTCTCTGGCACGACATCTTTTTATGGGAGTTGCTGGAAAATTTACTCTTATAAAAATACTCAATTCAAAGAATATCTTTAGGTGAACTGTTGGTTCGTCAATAATCTGCGCCTAGAAAATAATTAATTAACTTTGTTCTGAAACTATGCTATACTTTCCTCAGCCTGTAACTTATTGGAAGTTCTGGTGTACGAACTTCTCAACTTTCCAGATGAATAAATATGCCATGATTAATTATTCCCTACTCTGAAGGGAGGTTTGAACCCATTTCTGAAGGACAAATTTCCTCACATTTTTGAGAACGAATACATTATCTCGACTCTCAGTCTGACGAGGATTTTATGAAATTGACATTTTCGAAAAAATCAGTTTTGAAAATGGTATAAAATCCGAAAGATATATGCGAGCAAGAGCAAATGTTATTGTATCTTGTTCTCCAATTATTTAAGAATTTTTCCAAAATCGTTCACTGAATAATTTGGGCAATGTCTGTTGATATTTTTCACTGACACATGTTAATATCAATAGTTAATCAAATTCATAGCTACGAAGGCATCAATTGTTTAGATATAATCTATTAAGTAGTTTCTAGACATACAGTGATGAGCAAATGTGTGGAACCAAGTAAATATCTCCGGAATTGTTAGTAATATCGAAATTGAATATGGAAAATATAGAGGATGATTCACCAAGACCGTTCATTAAAATATTTCTAACTAAGACTCGAGATAAACATTTTAAATTTTATAGTTAAGCTTTGTTAGGAGAGATGAATTCATGGAAAAAAATTCAGATTCGTTCGACTTCCGGTTTCACCGGAAATGATACCAACATTCGTTTTTTGAATGTAATATCCAGTTTTTTTATTAACCAGAAAACCCATTAAACACTACATTGTTCTAATGTATCACTTACATATTATACCCTTTAAATGTTCTCAAATAGGGAATCGTTCCAATGTTAATAAGTTGTGGCTTTTTGCATGAAAATTCCTAATCTTCTAGCTTCTACCAGAAGACATACCAATGCTTCTACTTCGTTAGTTAAAAACTCAATCGAACATACAGGTTGTTTCTATTTCAATGTCAAAGTCAATCACGAAAAAAACTTCGAAACTATTTTTTTTAAATGAGAAACCATTTTTGAGCGTATGTTCTGGGGAACATCGCGTTATAGTTTTGCCCAAATGTCTGTAACTTTCGAATTTTTTTACGAAAATGGTCTCAAACGATTTAGTTTGACTCCCCAATGAAGAATTCGAGGTCAAATTTGATTCTGTCCGTCCGGCCGTCTGGCCGTTGCCACGATAACTTGAGAACGAAAAGAACTAGCGACTTGAAATTTTCAGGGTGGGTGGCGTATCCCAATACGACGGACAAGTTCGTTAATTGGCATAATCGGTCCAGTGGTTTCCGAGTAATAATTTTGTTTTCCACCAATATAAATCCGATAAAATTGAAACTTTGTGAGTAGTTTTTGAATATGAACCTAAGCACGTTTGTGAAATTTTGTGCGAATCGTGTGACTAGAAAATTTTAAAAAAATTATTGAAAAATATTTTTGTTGTCACGATAACTTGAGAACGGAAAGAGATAGCGGCTTGAAGTTTTCAGGTTAGGATGTGCACCAGAACGCGACATTTCAGTTTGTTTATGAGCATAATCGGCCAAACGGTTTTAGAGTTATAACCATCTGAAATTTGGTTGTTTTTTGTTCCTCATTAACTAATAAACCTGGGCGTTTTCGCTCCCCAGTGGTCAACTGCATGAGACTCCAATCCGAGTACTTGCTGATTACCACATAGGGGTAAAGAATATACGTAGAGATCTGTAGTTTTTGGGTAGCCACAGCGAGGAGCTTGGTTGATTGAATTCCCGGTGTCACTTGTGTCTAAATTCTACTCACAAGTGACTGCTGGTTTCCTTTAAACCGGTTACTTCGTAGTGTTGTTTTCATCAGCGTTGAATTGTGCTCCACTGATGAGTCCTAATAAGGATGAAACCGCGGTATGTAGCTATTCAACTTTGATGAAATCATACACACTCTGTGGATTGCTCCAAAACTTTGGTCTCTACTAGTCCTTTCATCTACGATTACTAGTGGTTAGCTTTCCAAAAGCGTTATTCTCTTCTTATGGCTCCGTATTGCGCATTGCGCATTGCGTATTAACCTGGGCGTTTTCGCTCCCCAGTGGTCAACTGCATGAGACTCCAATCCGAGTACTTGCTGATTACCACATAGGGGTAAAGAATATACGTAGAGATTTGTATTTTTTGGGTAGCCACAGTGAGGAGCTTGGTTGATTGAATTCCAGGTGTCACTTGTGTCTAAATTCTACTCACAAGTGATTGCTGGTTTCCTTTAAACCGGTTACTTCGTAGTGTTGTTTTCATCAGCGTTGAATTGTGCTCCACGCTCCACGCCGTGCATTATTCAAAATTGATAATTTTTCCTTTTTCAAAATAGTCAATAAACAAAATACCGTGCGCATCCCAGAATACTGACGCCAAAACCTTGCCAGCCGAACGTTGGTCGCTTCGGAATACTTCCAACCGCCTCAACCTACTTAGCTGACGACTGCTTTAGCTCTGGAGTGTAATGGTGTATCCAGGTTTCATCCATGGTCATACCGACGTACAAAATCTGCTTTTTCATGGTTAAAAAAATCCACACAGGCCTCCGAATCGCCAATTCATTGTTGTTTTGGATCGAGGCACCCAGTTTGCGTTGAGCTTTTTCATACCCAACTTGTCGTGGAAAATGGTACGCACACTGCCATATTATGATAACGTTGAAATCTCAACTATCTTCCTCACTTTCATTTTGAAGTCGGTATAAAGAATTTTTCTGATTTTGTTCACATTTTCATTATTTAACAGCCATATTTGGCGAATCGTTTAAATTCATTATACACTTCGCAGGCAGGTTGATTTCTCTGGAGTCCAAATAATGCCACCCTATCGCTTCTTTTGCATTTCGCTCAAAAAACAATGCTTTATCAACACATCCTTTCTTATCCAACTTTTAGCAAAAACACCAAAGTTGCATGACATAAACAGCTATAAATTCAGAATCTATTTAAATAGATAAGGAAGGAACATAATTGTTTTAAATAGAAACATTAATTAAATATGTTGGAGGATTGAATAAATATATGTGTATGTGTATAGATAATAACTTTATAGAAGCGATAGGAACGAATTAATTTAATTTTTTGCAAATGGGAAGAAGAAGTAAGAAGAAAAGTAGAAAAAAACCATGTCAAGATTATCGATTGGGATGTATAAAGAGATAATTAATTGTTGAAAATTCAGTATGATGTAGCTCGAAGAAGTCGCTGTGTCAATACAAAATATTGAATACATAAGTATAAATCATATATCCGCAGGTTGAATTGCTATTTGATATTATGAAGGATTAAATTAAATTTAATGAATCATGTATGATTTACTATTTGAGTTAATATGGATCAAGTAAGACCCACATTCAATTTAACCACATGATAGTTATCAGAATTCTATAGAAATAAGAAGGCGTGCAAACGGAACACTATATTCGCGAATGGGCTCAAAGAAACTAGTTGAAATTATTATCATAAGGAAACACCAATTTGGAACGAATAAATCATATAATTCTAAAGCTTATATTTCCCGATATAACAGTTTCCTGTTGAAAGCATGCATCCTGATATTCTCCGGCAAACCGCTTCGTTGAAAATCGCAATGGGATTCTCCAAAGGCAGATTGACCTTGTCGTAGTCCAGATGAAAGAGGATAAATTGTAGACAAGAGGAACGCACACTAATGGTCAGATTTAATGGTGGAGAAACCTCTTAACGATTCCACGCCCTTAAATCCACTGAATGATGTAGGTTGCTCGTTGCATACTAATGTTCTTGAAAGAGCAATTTTCGGTCTGCAATAACAGTGTTTAGTTTGAGCCCACCCTGTCATAGTAGGAGAAAAAGTGTCCGAAAAAAGCTGCAAGTGGACAATGAAGAGAATCGTAAATCTGAGGCTATAAAATGAACCTTTGAGAGCCTTTTTCAATTCTTGATGACAACGTTTACGAAGTATCCTAGCAAAGTTTGCCCTGAAACTTCTTGATACCTATCTTTACCTATACAGTGAGCGTCAAAAGGGAGCAGAAGGTCTCTTGCATGTAACATGAAATACCATATGTTTATATTTTTCTGAATCTACTTCAATATCAGATCATCATGTATGCCCTCATCCAATTGATATTCATTTATAAAATTTGAATATTTCGGTATTGAAAATAGAAATATCAAGACTCAAATTCAAATGAGGTGAAACACTTCTGATTGGTAGAATCGTTGCTCTAACGGCTGACGTAATCAAAATCAGGAGTTTGATAGTCCAGTTGTTAATTGTTATTACTCACTAAAAAACCTCTCGCACGCTCCTTGGAGTGTTCTTCATCTTGCCCTTTCAGCGTCCCTTAACAAAAGAGATGAGCTACAAGCGTTCTTCACAGTTGATGGGACCCGATGACCCGAAGTGATCCGAGCAACACCGCTTTCTGCAAATCCTCGGCCAGGGATTTACTAAGAGTTCTCTCAAAATCACACACCTTACAAAAACTCCGATTCTCCAAAATAGTGGTTCGGGAGATATCGCATCTTGAATCAACGCATGCGCGGACCTCACCAGGGGATTCTATAGAGGAATAGCATCGGCCACCCCAAAACCCCAATCCCCTCTAACGAAAACACCAGCAGTTGAATCACTGATGGTCTGCTCATGCGCATAACGAAAAATGCCTGCAAGGGTTAAAATCAATTTCAAAATAAGCCCCAGGGCCACGGTACGGACACTTCAACTCGGAAACAACGCTACATCCCCCAAACTGACTTTTCATTGCACTGAATTGCCATGAATATTCTTTTAAAACCTCACAATATCGGCTCAGCACTCCCAACATAACCCATACAACCCAGAAACAGACACTTCTTTTCTGCGCATGCGCAATCTACTCACGTCTAAAAGTCCTCCCGAAATCACACACCGATTCTCCAACACCAGTGGTTCAGGAGATATTGCATGTTTATTCCACGCATGCGCACACCCTCACCAGGGGATTCTATGGAGGAATAGTATCCACCACCCCAAAACCCCAATCCTCTCTGACGAAAACACCACCAGTTAATTCACTGATGGTCGGCTCATGCGCATAACGAAAAATGCCCGTAAGGGGTAACATAAATTTCAAAATTAGCCCCAGGGCTAACGGTATGGACACTTCAACTCGACGCTACATCCCCCAAACTGACTTGTCCTTGCACTGAATTGCCATGAATATTCTTTCAAAACCTCACAATATCGGCTCAGCACTCCCAACATAACCCATACAACCCAAAAACAGTAACTCCTCTTCTGCGCATGCGCAATCTACTGGCGGCTGATAGTCCTCTCAAAATCACACACCTTACAAAAAACTCCGATTCTCCAACACTAGTGGTTCAGGAGATATCGCATCTTTAATCCACGCATGCGCAGACCCTTACCAGGGGATTCTATGGAGGAATAGCATCCGCCACCCCAAAACCCCAATCCTCTCTGACGAAAACTACAGCAGTTAAATGACTTCTCATCTGCGCATGCGCATAACGAAAAATATCCGGAAAGGGCAGCATGGACTTCAAAAAAATAGGTTTCGTCATTTCAAGCAAAATATTCCGCAAAATAGTAGTAATTTTTTGAATTTTTCATGTCACGTGATCTTCACGAAATTTTGCGAAAGTGTTTGCTTTGGTCTTTTTCATCTAACTATTGAGGTTCAATTCAATCAGATCAGTATTTTACAATATTTTTAAATTTTTCAATTTTTTTTGCCACCGGTCAGTACAAAACTTCGCAGGCATATAAAGGTGATGATTCTACAATTTGATTGCCAAATTTCAGATAGATCGAGTGATCGGTTCCGGAAATATTCATAAAAAACATTTTTACTAAAAACGGCCTTAACTCCGAAACCGCTTGGTGGATTTCGCCCGTTAACGAAATAACCGAGATATTTACGCTACAAAACTACCCTGCAAATTTCAACGCTCTAAGTGGTTCCGTTCGAGAGTTATCGTGCTAACGGCCAGCCGGCCGGCCGGACCGGGCGGACAGAATTGAATTTGACCTCGAATTCTTCATCAAGGAGTCGAACCCAATCGTATGAGACCATTTAGAAAAAAAATCGAAAAATAAAGACATTGTGACGAAATGATAGCACGCTGTTCCTTGGGGAACACGCGCGCAAAAAACTGTGTATATAATAGAAATATGACTCATGCGGAGTAATATATACAAGTGGAAAGGTTTCTATCATTTCCTTAGTTTCTTGCTGGCCCTGTCCTGAAGAAGCCAACTAGCAGAAACACGTGTCGGCAGGTACCAGCAGAATTGTTTTTAATCTGGAGATTTTCGTTAAATGTCTGACGAAGCAGTCTGATTTAGACTCCGAAACGTTACGAAATAGTTGTTTCATCTTTTATGTTGTTTCGTTATTGTTTGTTAGGCAACATTGTTCGATTCATTGCTTCTGACAAATATCTTGTATTTCTTACGATAAAGCAATTAACAAAATTATAAATTTTTATTTAACAGATATTTTTCAGAGTTTGGGAGAAAAACCCAGAAAGAAGCCATTTAATATTGAATGGTACCTCCCACAGTATCCTTTAATGATTATTTAATTATTAATCGTTAGGAATATTATATCCGTTAAAAGTATGAAGTTGCTTATTTCATTTGAATTGTATAAAGGCTATTGGATTTGATTGTTATGAGTAGAATGTAAAAGGTCAGAACTAGTAGTGCTAAGATGGTAGATTCATCTAGAAATGAGGGAAAGTGTATTAATCTCATACACAAATGTAAATTAGAATATGGGTGAAATTTCCAAAAGGTTCAATAAGCGGATATCTGAAAATCAAGGGTGTGTTTCAGCTCCCTGAAAGGAAGAATCTACGGAAACCAAGAAACAAAAAGAGTGGGAAAGCTCTGTGGACACTGGCTTTGGCGATCTTGTCAAACTGCTTGCGTGTAATTATTCTAACTTTGACAAATCATTATCTCCGAAAGTATCATTTTCTCATGGTGGGTTATGGTGGTTAATTTTGGATTCAATTCGGTGGTTACAACAAAAATGAACTGGAAATTGACATAGAATCACACTGATTTGACAATTAAGAGGTGTCAAGGCTCTGTGAAACCCACCGTAAGAGTTGAGAATGTCTGTGAATTGATAAGCACTCTAATCCAAGGAATAACAGTGCCAAAAAGCTAATAATAAATTCAATAAAAACGCAAGTCTTAAGAAAAAATGGAATAGTCCAGTTTCAGATATGAATTTCACACATTTAAGTAGGAGTTTATAGGACGTTTTAGGGAAATTAGGAGAAGCTACTCCTCTAACATTGTCATCTTCCAAAATTGATCCTGAATGGATTGGGTTGCAATTTTAAGATAAAAAATCAAGAATATAAAGTATAATTTGCACAACAGAACATCACCTTCATCTGTAGACAGTCTCAAATCTATTCAACATGGATTAATTGAAATAAGCAATTAAATGCTCTAAATCTCGGAAAGCAGCAGGATTTGATGGAGTTGATCCTAAATTCATCAAACACTTGGGCAAAAGGGCCTTGCCTTGGTTTTATCTTTCTATAATCATATCATGAAAACTGGAAATGCCCTGACAGAATTTCGCAAAGTGAAAGTCAAAGGAATGTTAAAACGTGGAAAGGATTCTTTTGATCCTATGGCAGTCACCCATCAGTGTTTTCAGTGTTCCGTTTAAAATTTTAGAAATATCAATTCCGTTTAGGATGGAATCGTCTGTAGAAGGAAGTCAGGAAGGCTCCAGGAAACAATGGTATTATTGTGATCAGGATCTCAGTCTCACTACTTTTAACAAATCAAGTTTCAATATCAAAATAAAATGTGAACAGGAACAGCATTTGTGGATTTATCGGAAGCATATGGCACAGTATGGAAAAATGGTTTGATTTTCAGACTCTATAACGATTTGAAGCGTGGAAAACAGTTCTTTTTCTCGAAAATATGCTGACAGATAGAAGGTTTCATGTTTTTGTTGATAATAATAGTAGTTATTTAAAAAAAATTTAATAATTGGTATTTGTCAAGGATAGTTTTAGCACCTCTTCAATTTACATCTGTGTGATATTCCTGCTACTTCCTCTGAGAAATTCGTTAACGTTGTTGACATCGCCCTTGCATACATCATTCTTCAATGTATAGAAAATAATATTTCGGCAGATTTAGAAATCCTCAAAAATTATTTATTTTAGTGACGTTTGTGCCTCAAAGCCTCAACCCAAAAAAACTGAGGTCTCATGTTTCCATTTGAACAATCATAAAAAATATAGAACATATTGGGTGTAGCTTTCTGTGATTCTTTCTTGAAACATAATTTTAATCCTAAGCACCTAGGAGACAAATAAGATTCTTCCTTGAATTTCAAGCCCATTTGGATGACTTATGTCTGTAGTTGAAAACAAGGAATAATATTCTGCAGAAATTAGCTGGTAATCCATGGGGCGCTGATGCAGCAACTTTTCGTACGGCAGCCTCAGCCTTGATTTTTTACTGCAGCTCCATATTGTTGCACCGTCTAGTTTAACAATGATCATGAGAAAAAAAAATTGATGCACAGCTGGATTCGTCTATGAGGATCATCACTGGAAATATTAGATCTACACCTATTCATAATTGTATAAAAGCGGCAAGGAAGTTCGGCGGTCTGAATGACATTTTCAGCAAATATTTAGTTTCCGATCCTTCAAATAGAGTTCCGAGGTTTGACCTCATAACCTTATAAAATATGTTATATTCTGAATCGTTTAAGAACAGGTCATAGTCGTTGCAACAGCATGATTTTCAGATTTAACTTAATTGAGAGCCCTAGTTGTGAATGTGACACAGGAAACAATAGATCATTTGATTAATAATTGTCAAATATATAGATTTCAGAATGGTTTTAGAGCTATTCAAAAAGTTTCCAAATCTCTTTTAGAATTGGCAGTTGGTTTAAATCTATTTGATATACCATGGAATATTTTTTGCCTTTTCCTTTTTTAGGTTGAGTTTCGGATACCTTGGAGAAACTTCTCTGCTTATTGAAGATGAAGTCGATATTGAAGTAAGAGGTGTCCTTCAGTGTTTAATATTTCAGCATATTTTGTTAACATTTTCAATTTTTCACAAATCACAACACTAACGGGCAGAATAATTTTTTTTGCTGAGGTTTTTTCCTCGCCTCTAGAATCATACTTACATCGAATCGTTACACTGACCATTGCAAAAACCTCTTTATGTTTCATTCACATGTTTTATTTGTAGATCCACAAAATGTAATGCTCGAAGCTCAACAGAATGTTTATATATTTGAAGGCTCAATGGATTGACTTATTCATTCGAAAGTAGGTATATTTATAATAATTTACAAAAAATGCCCATTTGAAATTTAACGATTTGATCTAACGGATTCATAGACAAGAGATATATATAGATGGGCCACTCTCGCCTTATTTTGGTTCGTGGAACACTAGCGGTACGTCGCGGGCACCTCAAGAAATACATCCGAGCGGGAAATTCAAATGTACTTCGCATTATAATATCCTATATTCTATTTTAACATATTGTTCCAAAACACTGCCAAACACCAAATAGACGATAATTCGTCTAACACCTGGCTTTTGACAATGTTTTCGGAACCATGGTTTTAGTTCTAATGGAAAGGAAATAAATGAAATCCCAAAACTTTTAATAAAAGTATTTATTCAGATTCATGAATTGAAGTTGTTCATTTGATGTGAACTAATTATTAGAAGAATTATTAAATAATATATATAAAAATTAAAAATACATCTCGAATCATTTAGAAGAAAAGAGAAAATTAAATGTGAAATATAATATAAAAAATGGATAGCAGTAAGTGTATTATGTACAACGCAATGTGGAAGATATTCTCTTCATGAAATCTTCTCTAATCTATAGCTTTGAATATGAAAGAGCTATCAAATAAATGATTGCAAAATTTTTAGTATGCATTTACAAGGACAAAATCAAATGTGAAATAAAGTATAAACAAGAGCACCAAAAATGGATATCATTACGCAAGTACAACGAAATGTGGAAATATATTATACATTAAAATAATCCATTATCTTGAATATGAAGGAGCTAATGAATTATCACAATATTTCCAATATACATTTAGAAGGACAAAACCAAATGTGAATTATAATATGAAAAATGGATAATGTGGAAAACATTTCGTACATGAAAATGCAGTCACAAATTTATACATTTCCATAGCCTCTGGGAAAAAATCAAATATGAAATATAGTAGATATAGATATTGAATCAATTCTAATATTATGTATTGAATCCATAATATTAGAATTGATACCTGTACTGAAATTTACTGAATGCAATAATTTTGACAAAGTTTTGCTGGATGGAACCGCAAAAATGTTGCTGAGTAGTTTGTATCCCTTAGGGCTATTTTTAAATGATGTCAAAAAAAGAATTTTCTCATCTAAAGTACAGCACCTTCCTCTGGGTTTCAGGTTTTTACACCTTATTTGAGACAAGAGAAAATTAAAGGTTGGTGTGTTCATCGAGTGGCTGAGCGGTTCATGAGAATGGCAAGCATTCTGTAGCTCTTTCACTACAAATTTCAGGCCTTTATTCTTTTCAGCAATCCTTCCCACTTTACGTGCAGATCAGTGGCAATTTTGTAGTATTCCCTAGCGTCTGGCGATACCTTAGAGAATCGTGTCCTTCTGGTTTTTCCTGAAGAGAAAATTATAACAATTCAATTTTATATAATCAAAAATCATTCAAGATTAGTAAATAAAATAAGTTATTTGGGGTAGCAGGAATTACAGGTTCAACTTCAGACTCATATTCTACCTCAAGCACATCTTGGACATCTAGGAATAGATATTCAAATAAGAAAAATCATCAAGCATTTTATATCATGCATAATATTAACATATCACATTGAAATTTATAACTTTAAATGAAATAGTATCAATAAATGGAAATCTTACATGAACATGAAGGTCCTGCTTGCACTGGTGTGGAACCATTTCCGATAATATAATCTGGATCTATTAAAAGAAATTCAAATATCAATGAATTGCTTTAATTTTACAAGAAAGCATGGTTAGTAAGTATTTCAGATAGGTCGAGAAAACAAGTTTTTGAATCTACACATTCTAATGAGGTAGTGTGCAAGCTCCTGCAACTATAATCATTCAAGATATGAACAATAAAATGGAAAAAATTCATTTACCTTGTACTCCAACATCCATCGTCAAGCCTCGAGTAGGAAAGGCAACAGGTCGTACAATGAATTGCTTCTTAATATTTATTACAATGTTGGATGGATCAAAATGACTGGAACAAATTCGATGATGTCCGTACACTAAAATTGCAGCCCTAGTCAGCATCAAGGCGTCCTATTCTTTCCAGCCATATTTTCCAAACCTGAAAATGATGACATAAAAGTTTTTTGGATATATCAAAGTATCAATAAATTAATCACAATTAAGTACTTCATTGCTCATACATGTATACAAATAAGATCCTTCAGCCTTAAACAATCATATGCAAGGAAACAAAAGAGATTAAATATGGATGTTCCATTTTCTATTCGTATTTTGTTCTGTTAGTGTTTGTATAAGTGCTTTTAGTGGGTATTTTCTGGCCCTTTGGTAACTATCTTTTTGATGAAACACATTCAAAGTGTCTTGTAAGTCCTTGAGTCGTTTGAAACAGTTTTTATTCAGTACGCAATAAAGTATTAAAAATACATAAAAACGAACTTACCTCATCATCTTTAGGAAGCCTGTGCAACCTACTCCTGTTCAAACAGTCTTTCCTGTCTTTCACTATACAGCTAACCATCTTTAAAAACAAAACCAAAACTACGCAAAACAGAACACTTTATAATTTCAACAACAAGCAATATCTCTTGTCTCTTGTCTATGCAAGCAATCTCCAAATTGAAAATGAATTGAAACAAGTCGGCAGCGAACAGCTGTTAAACCATCACGTGACCCACAAAACGCGGAGGAAGAGACATCTACAAAATTTCACGGGCACCTCGCGAACTATATTACTCTGCCCAGACTTTAGTGAGAGAGTTTCCACCCCATGAACGGATTTCAAACGACCATATGTTTCACTAGTATACGGTTTAAAAAATCATGAAATATATTAATCATTCAACGAACGAACGCACTAAAGCCCCAGATCAAAAAAATGTTTCACTGCACCATCAAAAGTATGTCATTAAGAAAAAAAAATTAAACAAAAATATTCAGACCTATTCATTTAGAATCACCTACTCAATGTTGAGAGCCTGTGTAATTAGGAGTGAATACGTATAAATAATCCAATGTGGTTATAGTGAACGCTTCGCACTTCTCTTCAGAGACTCAAGGAAAATAAATGCTGACAATATAACTTTGTCGCGATTAAATCTCAACATCGGCCTCTTATGCTACCCTCGCCAACGAAGTGGCCCTCCACAAAACCTCATTTACTCTGCACAATCTAGCTATCTAATATTACGGAGAAGTACCTAAAACAAAATTCCCTTTTCGATCACTCATTTTAATTGAAGACAAAATTCTCGGAAAACTCTCAATTGGCGTAGCTGTAATCAAACTGAATCATCAAACTTTGTTACCTCCAGGTTTTAGAATATAATGGCTTAATTTCATTAACAAGGCGGGGTGGGTGCATTTCTAATTCAGCTCCGGTGTGGACTTTTGGGCTGTAGCCACAGACTTAATCGGCAGATAGAATTGTTCAGTCGAAAAGATACTGATAGGTTAAACAATGTATCTGTTCACAATTTTTCTAATAACAGGATTAGCAATGGAGGCACTAGAATCTTTTATGCTTCTCTCCCTCTTTTTGGTTCTTTAATATTCGACCTTTTTCGTATTTTCAAAAAATTTTAAGACAATAATTTAAAAATGGGTTCAAGCCCTGTGGACAGGAGCTTTCTGGCGCTCTAGTTCAAACAGACAAATTATATCTCCGAAAGTATTGGTTTCTCAGAGTTGGGAATTATATCAATGTATTCATATGATAGAACTGCATCATAAAGGAAATTCAATTCAAATAATAGTTTATTTATCAAGATGAAATGAGCAATCATGAGAATGAGAACTGCACCATGGAAGAAATCAAATTAAATCTGGCCAATTTTGCCCAATAACAAACTTAACCGAGATATTCATCTCCCTAACCTACTCTGAAAATTTCAACTACCTACCTCATTCCATTCGAGAGTTATATCTATGTCTATGGATGAAAAGCAGTCTCACTACTCTCAGATCTCTTACTTCATGTTCCGTTCCGAAATGTAAGACTTTTCTGAGAAAAACTAATTTCGGAGCAAACAATTTTTCTCACTTCGCTCACAATTCTTCGATTGATTAGATAATGTCATGTCTCAGGAAAATAAGTTGACATTATGACAATTCAAACATAGAATAATTATATCATTCTGTGACAACGTTGAAATACGATTTATTATTGAAATTTTGAAAAATCATATCTCCGAAAGTATTAGCTTGTTAAAGTAAAAAATGATATCATTGGATTCTCATGGTAAAACTGCTTATTGAAAAAAATATAATTTGGAATATGTTTTGTAAAAAAAATTTTTTTTTTGTTACTCCGAAACAATTTGACCGATTTTGCCCAATAACGAACTTAGCCGAGATATTTATCTCCCAAACCTACTCTGACAATCTCAACATTCTAGCTCGTTCCGTTCGAGAGTTATCGTGCCTACAGCCGGCCGGACAGAATTAATTTCGACCACGGATTCTTGATCAGTGAGTCGAACCAAATCGTTTAAGACCATTTTCATCGAAAAATTCGAAAATTACAGACATTTGGGCAAATTGATAAGCACTCAGTTGCGAGGAACTAGAGCGCCAAAAATTAAATTAACGACACGTATCGCTTGTACATAAGGTAATTCTATTTTTCCTAACATATAAGATAAAACTCCAATTAAGTCACAAACTAATGTAGTATATAAAATCAATTATTATTATCATTATTATTATTAAAACAGTGATTAGAGTTGAGGCTAGGCCAATTGTTACAAATGTGCAGGTAGTAACATTGGTCAAACATCTAGACTCTTACATATTAGATTGAAAGAACATATAATAATGATTTTCGAAATTTAAAATAACATTCTGGTCTTTTTAAGCATGCTTATGAATAAAACCACCGTATGAATTTTGATCATGTTGAAATTATTGGTAAACGTTTATTTTTAGAATCTATGGAAATTAATTTAAATGAAAATAGTATCAATTCCTATAATGAATCAATACCTATTATTAATATCATATGCTGTAATTTATTACAACTAATTAAATTACAGCATTAGGGAAAAAATGCGAGGAAGAAGGTCTAACATTTCGAAATTTGACCCAACTGTACCTCTACTGTCTATTGTTGTTTTGTCATTTCGCCAAATGTCTGTAATTCGCGAATTTTTTGCCGAAAGTGGTCTCAAACGATTGGGTTCGACTCTCCGATGAAGAATTCGAGGTCAAATTTGATTCTGTCCGGCCGGCCGGCCTTTGACACGATAATTTGAGAACGGCGGAAAGAGCTAGCGACAAGAAATTTCCAGGGTATCCCAGTATAATGGACAAGATCATTAATGGGCATAATGGGCCCAATAGTTTCCGAGAAATAATTTTGTTTTCAACCATTACAAATCCGATCGAATTGAAACTTGGTGAATAGTTATAGAATGTAAACTTGAGCACGTTTGTGAAATTTTGTGAGAATTGTATCTTTAGAAAATTTTTAAAAAATTATTAAGAAATATTTTTTTATGTCACGATAACATGAGAACAGAAAGAGATAGCAACTTGAAATTTTCAGGTTATGTTGTGCATCAAAAAACGACATCCGAATTTGTTTGTAAGCATAATCAGCCAAACGGTTTTGGAATTATATCCATCTGAAATTTGGTTCTTAACATGGTTGTTAGTTGTAGAATGGCAACGCAAAAATTTTTGAGAAATTTCATGATGATCGTATTACTAGAAAATTAAAAAAAAAATCATAGAAAACGATTGGATATATCAGAAACTATTCATCCGACATGGCTGAAATTTTGCGAGAACCTAACTCTACTATACCATGCAAGTTCCAAGTTTGAACACGATCGGATCTATATTGTTGGAGATCCGAGCAGCCTTGCGTGAGTTCAGTAGTTGGATGGGTGAACTGTGCCTCGATAACTCTCGAACGAAAGGAGATAGGGACTTGCAATTTTCAGAGTAGGTTGCGCATCTGAATGGGAGAGCTAAGTTCGCTGTTTTACAATCAGATCTGTATTTTTCGGAAACAAAATTAGTACTCGGAAACCGTTGGGCCGTTTATACCCATTAACGAACATAACCGTCCCATTGGGATGCGCAACCTATCCTGAAAATGTCAAGTCGCTATCTCTATCCGTTCGAATGTTTCCGTGGGAACGGCCGGTCGGGCAGAATCAAATTTGAGCTTGAATTCTTCTTCAGTGAGCCGAACCTAATCATTTTAGACCAAATTCGGCAAAAAAATTGAACATTACAGTCGTTTGGGCAAAATGATAGCAATACTTTCACCAGAATATGCGCGCACAAATGGAAGAATGAAAGATTTGGTACTTCAAATAAATCATATGCTTGTTTTGGTTTCCAGCAGGAACGATTCTTCACCCGTTTGAAGTAGTCACCCAGTCATTTATTTATAATGTACCTGGGCATAATCTTTCAAACCCTACGTTGTCCTACTCTTTGAAACCGATACATAAACGTCCCTACTGCGAACCAAAACAATCCTTATTATAAATATCATAAGGGAAAATACAATTTCAATTATATCTGTATGCTCAGTGCGTTGAAATACTTTATCGCACAAAGTCCCTTAAAGTGGCACATTATAAAAACCGGAGGTGCTTGAAGTGTTTCACATGTTATCGTAGAATAAAAGAATGTTAGCTTTCAAATACTTCAATAAACAATAAATAAGGAAAGTATGTGAGGAAATCTCATCATTAATCAAAATTAAGTACATTCAAAACTTCGAGCGGGAGTTCGATCACCTTTCATGTAAAAGAGAAAAAATGGAATACATTTTTCACACAGCACGGAATAGTTCAGATGCCTAACGTTCCTGTGGGTGTAATTACTCCCATGCCATACCAACAATAATTCGAAACTCCAAACTTTACCGCACTTCTACTGAACGGTTAACAGCATTGCGTAATTCTTTAATAATTCAAAGAATTCCATTCATTGTCATGTTTAGAACTAGAATATAACTACAATCAGTAAGTCCTTATCATCAGTAATATCTGATCAAAAGTATAGCCCTCTTATTGATAGGTATAAAAATATACAATAAATTTAAGAATATTAGAAACAGATAGTAGGTACATACCGCCCTGGCAGAAGTAACGCTGAACATAGTGAGAAACGTCAAAATCGCGAAGGTAAACATGAGAAGCCGGTGATTAGTCATCGTTACTGTCGTCCTTCTGGTTGGGACGAAGTCGCGTGCTCTACTGGTTGAAGTCGAGGCGCGTCAGCAGGAAAAGCGATGGGTTGAAGCTCGCGCAAAGCTCATGTCCCTCGAGCATTGGGCGCGAAATGGCGAAGGTGCCAGATTCCTGCGGCAAAGTAGGAAACCGTCAGTAACTCTCCAGGATATCGGAGCTTCTGCTTGTAGCCAATAGGTGGTGGTGTTACCTCGAATTTTGTGAGGCATATGGCTAACAGAAAATTATTAAGGAAAAAGATTTCTTTCTATTATCCAGGATTTTTACTGAAACAAAACAATTGGGGATTATATTTCTGTGTCGGTAGGTGGGGTTAAATTGGGGTTTTCATAAAGATATAAAATGAGATATTTCAACTGAGTAGGTATGCAGTTTAAAAGCGATGACAGTTCGAACAAGCCTATTTTGGATGGTTTGTAGTAAATAAATGAATAATATCAACCATTTCAACCACAGAAATTTTCCAGCAGGCGGAAAGATCAGAAAATTCGAACATAGTTCCTCTGATTTTTTTTTAGATTTTTGATGAAGGAATTTTTTCGATGTCCACTGTGACTCAGATACTGAAATGAATAAAAAAAAACATGTAATTTGAATGAGGATTATACGATTGAATAGGTGTTTTTATTTTTTAGTATGGAAATCAAACAAGTTGGAAAAGCTCTGTGCTTTGGCGTGCTTTGGCGCGCTGTTCAAATGTATAACCAGAACTGTCACCCATCCAGATACTAAACTCGTTCAAAGCTGCTAAGGTCCAGGAAAAAATTCTTTGCAGAATACTTAAATATAGATAATACGAGACATATATACCTAGTACATGTATCCGAAGCATTATCTAGGTCTGGCTCAGAACTATGGTAAATATATGCGCATGCAATTTGTTTACTTAACCCACTTCCTTAAAATCTGAGAATCATCAAAGAATTCATTTAATTGGTTCCTTTCTGGGTTTTCTTTCCAAATCTCTTGAAAACTATCCATAAAATAAAAAAATTTCTTCTGCGTTAGAAACACAAAATATCTATTTCCGGAAAAAAACCTACTTATATAAGCTCCCTCTGGCCAAATACTTGCATTTATTCAGTCGTTGGTGTTTTCTTCAGATATTTTCACTTTGAACCATACAAATCTGTTCGGGAATTCGACGTCGGGTCTTTCGCAACATAGATTTTTTTGGATAGCTAACTATTTTCCATTCCTGGTTTGTAACTTTCGAGACTGGTTCCAGAATCCTATCTGTTCACCAAGATGTGCTAAAGTACCTATGTATACATTTTTCCTCATTTTCAGGCTGGTTTGTCTGATTTAAAAGTCTTTCATGCCAGACTAAATGAACATAGAGATAAATGAGATTTGCATAGAGATATTAGATATTCTAATATCTCTATGGAAATATGTGAATGACATTACAGAATGCTATTAATAATGATCTATGTAAACACGTCATGATTCCATATATTCTTTGGAGACACGTCAAAGATAAAAAAAAAGTTGACAACTTACTCTGTCGAGTGTAATACTGTACATCTCGATCGTTGAAATATATCGATATTTCAGCAATATCTTCACCAATATAGATATGATCGAGTTGAAATCTTGAACTTTACTGTAAAATAAGGATGAAAGCGCTCGCAAGATTGTTACGTTCCAAATTTTAATTAAGTTCGTAATAATTGAGTAGGATCCAAATGCGGTAATATTTTCAGTTTCAGAAATTTCCTTTTAGATGTCGATAGCGCATCTGGAGAACATCACTTCAATTAGTTTCCTTATTTTATTCATCATATGTATTACAGATATATATTTCCTAACTGATCAGTAATTAAAGCGTAAGATGTCAGCACTTTCAAACTAGAAATTCATTGTCAACAAATTGTTCCAGAACGTTAAGTTTTTTTCGGTTTATCAGACTAGTTTTTTTTGCACATTTCTCTGGAATAATTCGGTATAACCTCGTCCTTTTCATCTTTCATCGTGGAGCTGACTAGAGGTTGAAATTGTGACATTCGAAGAAGTAGTAGAAAATTAGTACATTTAGTAGTACAGTAGTATTTCTTTGGAAAGGCATTTTTGGTAGCGATTAATTTCGGATAGCCTAGTCTCATTTCAATCAAATCCTCATATACGAGGATTTTGTTTGGTGGCTAAATAGCCGTAAATTGGCTCTAGTAATATTGCATTTAGACGTGCCCAGCTATTGCTAAATTCTCGTCCATCGTATTGGTTTTTTTTTACGCCGTTATTCCACCTGGAAGTCAACTTACTCTTGGGCCAGAATACCGATTCTTATCTCAATTGGGCTGTACCCATCAAATCCCAAAAGAACGAACCAACAACTCACCTTAGTTGAACGTAATTTCGACACTCGGATTCTAGAGAACAGGAATCAGCAATCAACAGGAAGATAAGTTTTATATTTCTATTTCATTGTTTTTTTAAATTGTCAAATCATAGTTGTATCTCATCTTCATTAATTTAATTCATTCATTTCAATTATTCACTCAATTTTCATGATACCGTTAGTCATATAATTTCGTAAATAGTTATCGAACAGGATTGGTAGTGGTGAGCTCGACCTAAGTATTCTGTATTTATTTTTTCAGTTGTTGAGTTTGATAGCAATAATAACTTTGTAAATTTATTTTGTTTGAAGCATAATCTTGCCTTGCCTTTGTATGGATCTCACATTTGTATTGCTGTTAATTATATCTTTAAATAAGTAAATCTGTCTTGACATGAACCTGTATACTGTTAGGGAACTAGATATCGTACATCAACCCTGAGATCGTACCAATTCTATTTTAAATCTTGAATTTAAATTCTATTATTTTCGTATAAATTCTTCAGATGGTTGGTTACACTCTAACATTTTTTTATTTCCCTAGCTAAAGTTTAGGTCTTGTGAACCTGAAGGTTACAATTTGGCGCCCAACGTGGTTGTACAGAGAATTGGCCTCAACATCTGTAAAGGAAGACACTCATCACCCCAATCCTGCAAATCATCAGAACTTGAAACTCGGCACTACAAAGCTCATCTGCTCACTTCTTCAAATTTACAGACGGAATTAGGAAGATAGAACTTATCTTAGGAATTTTGGGTGAGACACTTAGTTTCTTTCGCTCTATTTGGACCATATTGTTTTTTTTATTTGAGATAAGGTTATAGCTAATATTTGGCATTTTTTTTTGGGGGATACAGGAAGACACTTAAATAAATTTTTTTCTTACCCATAAAGTATTTAGTAGATCTATTATTGTAAATATGGCATCCACTTTGTTAAAAATTGAACCGGATCGTCTAAATAAGGAAGAGATCGAATACGAAATTTCGGTTAGAGGATTAAGTCACGAAGGTACATTGTCAGATTTGACTAAGCTGTTACGTGAGACTTTGAAATTGGAATCAGAAGGTCGTGTTTTTAAGGAGGTTTTAAGTATCGATGAAAAGTCAGAATTACAGTTATGTGCTTCAAAACTCATTGAAATTCAGGGTTATTTTAAAGAACCTTTTACTGGTTCCATGCAGCGCAAGATAAGATCCAAATTGGCTCATGTAATTGGTAGAATCGAAAGAGTGAAACCATCCGAAACTGATAAAACTTTACTTGAGTTTAGAATGAATTCATATACTACAGCCTTAAAATTGTTGTCAGACTATGAAAATAAATTATCAGTTAGTCCTTCACCTAAGCATTTGGTTCCAGCTGAAGTAGAAATTGAGAATGATCTTGTAAATCATAGTAAACCTGCAGCAATATCAACACCATCCAATTCTCAAAATGTCTCGGTTAGTAATTTAGCAAACCCTTTTCAAAATTTGAGTATTTCAGATCCAAAAATGACGTTTAAAAGTTTTGACATTAAATATTCGGGAAGAAATGATACCCTTAGCTTAAATGCTTTTTTTGAAAGAATTAATGACATTATGGAGTCGAGGGGTCTATCGCGGGACTTTGTTTTCCGTTATGCTTCTGAATTTTTCGAGGGCGAGGCATTGGTGTATTTTAGGGCCATTAAGCATAATGCAAGCAATTGGGATGAACTTGTTAGCTTGTTTAGAGAAGAGTTCTTTAGGCATGGAGATGCAAAAATCTTTGAGCAAATTAAAGAAAGAACACAAGGCGAAACGGAATCCATCGCAATTTATGTTGCATACATGCAAAATCTTTTCAATAGGCTATCATTTTCAGTGGATGAAAGAACTAAGTTGGAGATGATTCGGGTTAGAATCAGGCCTGAATATCAGATGCATTTCGGGTTAGTTGATAATATCGACACATTAGAGACTTTAATTAAACTCGGTAGAAAACTTGAGGACACAAAGTACAATATAAATAATTTTATTCCGCCTATCATGCACAAAAATGCGGTAGAAATTGATTTGGAATATAAACATAAGGCTATTAAGAGATTGGATAATATAGTAGTGGATAAAAAAGTTAATTTTGATAATTCCTCTTCCCAGGAGAGAGGTCTAAATGAATCTGATTGTGGTTATTCAGTTGAATCTAAGTCCAGTATTATAGCAAACACACAAAGCAGATCAAACTCAAATAGTAGGAATAGGTCAAATTCTAGGGGTAGAAGTAGATCAAACTCTAGGAGTAGAAATAGGTCAAATTCTAGGAATAGAGGTGGTTCCTTTGATTTTCCAGAACAGAGTTATTGTTGCTCCGGAATACAATATAATAAGGATAGGAACTTCAGAGATCCAGCAGATTTTAGTCAACGAAATATATGTCAACCTAGTAATAGTAACCTTACAAGTCATTGCCAATTTAATGATAAGTATAAAAGATCTTCAAAAAACGATGATTCTGATAGAATATGGAGAAATCAAAAAGATAATGTTAATCATGGTAATTCTTGTCATCAATTTAATGCTGAGAACTATAATAGCGGCAGTACTATTCAAAATTCACCTATACTTTGCTTTAAATGCAAAGGGCCAAATCATTTAGCTAAACATTGTACAGATAGAACTTTAAGATGCTTTTCATGTGGTACTATTGGGTTTACAAAGGTTACTTGTCCAAAGTGCAATTTAAACTACAATCGAAGTTGAGTGTTAACCGAGCTTCAACTTCGTCAATATTATCGGTTAAACATGATAATTTTAATAGTTTGAATCAAGAGGAAGACTCTAATTTCAGTATAGATAGCTTAGAATTCAGTTGTTCAGAATTAGATATTAGTACTTTTAACAATAAAAACAAACCAGTTTTAGATTTCATTTTGCAAACTGTTTCCGAAGGTGAATGCCCATACCTTTCAGTTGAGATTTATGATAGGGAGTTCAAAGGGTTGTTAGATTCTGGTGCTAACCAAATATTCATTAACACAAACACTTTTGATTACTTACGGAATTTAGGAGTAGAGTTAATAGATGGTGACGGAACATTTTGCACGATAGCTAATAATGAAAAAATGGATTGTGTTGGGGTTGTTAGCATTCCAATCAAACTAGAAAACAAAGTTCATGTATTCGATTGTTTTGTGATGCCAAATTTGCGACATAGTATTGTACTGGGCACAGTATTTTGGGTTAAAATGAAGATAATTCCGGATTTACGTAAGGGTTCTTGGTATTTCGGAGATGACAATACAAATAATGTTCTGAATTCCTTGCAAACCACCAATGATTTATCTTTCAATCAACAGAAGGAACTGGATCACATTGTAAATAGTTACTTTGAATCAGTTAGGGACATTAAGTTAGGTTGCACCAATGTCACCGAACATGAAATAGTAGTTACAAATAACGAACCGATAAAATCCAAATATTACAATGTAAGTCCATATATGCAAAAGAAGATAAATGATGAAGTCGACAAAATGCTTGGTCTTGATGTAATTGAGCCGTCTGAAAGCGGATGGAGTTCACCTATTTTAATGGTACCGAAAAAAGATCATACTTATCGCTTTTGTGTGGATTTCAGAAAGGTAAATGCGGTAACCAAGAAGTGTGCGTGGCCCATACCTCATATATCGGCAATTCTCGATAATTTGGGAAATGCAAAATTTTTAACTTCGTTAGACATTAAAGATGCGTACTGGCAAGTTAAGCTAACTGAAAATAGTAAGCAGTATACGGCTTTTACCATACCTGGCAAAGGGTTGTTTCAATTTAAGAGATTGGCTTTCGGATTGACCAATGCACCCGGTACATTTCAGAGATTAGTAGATTCACTTTTTGGTCCAGAATATTCCAACCATGTGTTTAAATATTTAGATGATATTATTATTGTTACGCCGGATTTCGAAACTCATTTGAAAGTTTTAGATTACGTTTTGAAAAAGCTTTATGATTCAAATTTGATTCTTAACAAGGAAAAATGTAACTTTTGCCGTTCAGAACTTAAATTCTTGGGTTACATAGTTAACAAAAATGGATTAGCAGTAGATCCAGAAAAAGTTAGTGCAATTGTTAATATGCCTAGGCCCACAAAACCTAAAGAAGTAAAAAGAATCATAGGTATGATAACATGGTATCGTAAGTTTATACCTGATTTGTCCACCATTTTAGAACCTATCACAAAGTTAACAAGAAAGAACTGTAAATTTTTATGGACAAAAGATTGTGAACAAGCATTCGGAAAAATTAAAGATCTTCTGGTAAGCTCACCGATTCTGTCATGTTGTAATTTCAATTATGAATTCATTTTGGAGTGTGATGCTAGCGGATATGGATTAGGTTGCGTGTTATCCCAAATGTATGATGGCAAACAACATGTTGTATGCTACTTATCAAGAAGCCTGACTCGCTCGGAACGTAACTTTTCAACTACAGAACTGGAATGTTTGAGTGTTTTATGGTCGATTGAAAAGTTAAGGTGTTATCTCGAAGGTGCACCACATTTTACGGTTATAACAGATCATCATAGTTTGGTATGGCTCAACAATTTGAAGAATCCTCATGGTAGATTGGGAAGATGGGTATTAAAACTCCAAATGTACAATTTTACAATAATTCATAGAGCCGGTAAAAGTCATTACGTACCCGATTGTTTGTCTAGAGCCATCCCTCCTGAATGTCAAATTTCTAATATATCAATTGAAAGCACTAATGATTCATGGTATGATAATCTTAAAAACCAAATTTCAAATAGACCCTTGAATTATCCAAATTTTAGAGTTTCCGATGAAGGGTTATTGTACAAAAATACAGGTAAATTGGATTCAGATTTTTCTTCGTGGAAACAAGTGGTACCTAAATGTAGAAGGAAAGAGATTTTGAGTGAATGTCATGATAGTCCTGCAACAGGCGCACATTTTGGAATTTATAAGACGTACCACAGAATTTTCTCAAATTATTTTTGGCCAGGAATGAAGCATGATATCTCAAAGTACGTAAACAAATGTAAAGTCTGTGCTGCTCATAAACCTGAACAGAAACTAAAATCAGGTGAAATGGGTACAAAACCAAAGATCGAGCGATGTTGGCAATACATTGCATTAGATTTAATTGGACCGTTTCCTCGCAGCTCAAGAGGTTATCAGTATGTACTGGTGGTATGTGACTTCTTCAGCAAATTTACTTTATGTTTTCCACTTAGACAAGCAACTACTACATCTATAAATAAAATTCTAGAAGAACAAGTATTTTTAATATTCGGGGTTCCTGAATTACTTAAGAGCGATAATGGTTCGCAATTTAAAAGTAGAGAATTTGTTAAACTATTGAAATCTTATAATGTCAAACCTTTTTACAATCCACTATATTTTCCAGAACCGAATTTTACAGAAAGGTCTAATAGAGTAATTAAAACGATGATATCTTGCTACATAGGAGAGAATCATAAGAAGTGGGATCAAAATTTAGCTAAATTGGCTTGTGCTTATCGAACAGCAAAACATGAAACAGTTCAAAGTACTCCTTATTCGATTAATTTCGGGTGTGAAATGATTACTAATGGTAACATGTACGATTTGGAAAGAGCTAGAAATAGTATGGCTGGTACCGATGAGGCGGAAGTTGATGATAAATTTAGTAAACTCAAAGATCTCAGAATTTTTGTTAAGGAAAAATTAGAGATGGCACATGAGAAATCGAAACATGAGTATAACTTAAGACATCGACCACAACAATTTAATGTTAATGATTATGTGTGGTGTAAAACTCATAATTTGTCTTCAAGTATCAAAGAGTTTAATGCTAAGTTGGGGAATAAATTTAAAGGTCCATTTAGAATAGGAAAGAGATTAGGTGTCAATACTTACGAACTTTTTGATGATTCTGGTACTTCGAAAGGAAATTGGCATGTTTCCCAATTGAAGCCAGATAAAACTCGTGATGAGGATTGTTGATTCTTGTTGTTGAATGATAATTTTGCAATTGTTTTTTTTTCGAATTTCATTTTACAGATTACTGCAATTTTTTTTTGTTACTTGATTTGTTGTAAATCTTCATGATTGCTGAGTTGGTTATAGGTAGTTGTTGGGAAGAAAAAAAAATCTTCGATTTTTTTTTTGGTAGCAAGGGGGAGTATGTTACGTTCCAAATTTTAATTAAGTTCGTAATAATTGAGTAGGATCCAAATGCGGTAATATTTTCAGTTTCAGAAATTTCCTTTTAGATGTCGATAGCGCATCTGGAGAACATCACTTCAATTAGTTTCCTTATTTTATTCATCATATGTATTACAGATATATATTTCCTAACTGATCAGTAATTAAAGCGTAAGATGTCAGCACTTTCAAACTAGAAATTCATTGTCAACAAATTGTTCCAGAACGTTAAGTTTTTTTCGGTTTATCAGACTAGTTTTTTTTGCACATTTCTCTGGAATAATTCGGTATAACCTCGTCCTTTTCATCTTTCATCGTGGAGCTGACTAGAGGTTGAAATTGTGACATTCGAAGAAGTAGTAGAAAATTAGTACATTTAGTAGTACAGTAGTATTTCTTTGGAAAGGCATTTTTGGTAGCGATTAATTTCGGATAGCCTAGTCTCATTTCAATCAAATCCTCATATACGAGGATTTTGTTTGGTGGCTAAATAGCCGTAAATTGGCTCTAGTAATATTGCATTTAGACGTGCCCAGCTATTGCTAAATTCTCGTCCATCGTATTGGTTTTTTTTTACGCCGTTATTCCACCTGGAAGTCAACTTACTCTTGGGCCAGAATACCGATTCTTATCTCAATTGGGCTGTACCCATCAAATCCCAAAAGAACGAACCAACAACTCACCTTAGTTGAACGTAATTTCGACACTCGGATTCTAGAGAACAGGAATCAGCAATCAACAGGAAGATAAGTTTTATATTTCTATTTCATTGTTTTTTTAAATTGTCAAATCATAGTTGTATCTCATCTTCATTAATTTAATTCATTCATTTCAATTATTCACTCAATTTTCATGATACCGTTAGTCATATAATTTCGTAAATAGTTATCGAACAGGATTGGTAGTGGTGAGCTCGACCTAAGTATTCTGTATTTATTTTTTCAGTTGTTGAGTTTGATAGCAATAATAACTTTGTAAATTTATTTTGTTTGAAGCATAATCTTGCCTTGCCTTTGTATGGATCTCACATTTGTATTGCTGTTAATTATATCTTTAAATAAGTAAATCTGTCTTGACATGAACCTGTATACTGTTAGGGAACTAGATATCGTACATCAACCCTGAGATCGTACCAATTCTATTTTAAATCTTGAATTTAAATTCTATTATTTTCGTATAAATTCTTCAGATGGTTGGTTACACTCTAACATTTTTTTATTTCCCTAGCTAAAGTTTAGGTCTTGTGAACCTGAAGGTTACAAGATCTGACGAAAATTTTCTGAGAATTTTTTTAAATATTTTAACTCTGAAACCACTTGGTGGATTTTGCCCATTAATGAACTAAGCCGGCGCATTTGTACTCAAAACCTACTCTGAAAATTTCAAGTTTCTGACGTATTGCTTGAGCCTACTAGTGCTGACGGTCGGGCGACCGGCCGGACAGAATCAATTTGGACTCAAAACCTGCTCTGAAAATTTCAACTCTCTAACTATTGCTTGAGCGTACTATTGCTGATCATCAGTGAGTCGAAACTAATCGTTCAAGACCATTAACGGTCCGAAATTTGATAATTACAGACATTTGGACGAATTGATAGGCACTCTGTTCATCTGAACATCTCGCAGAAAAGCCGATTCTTGACAAAACACAGATGAACGTTGTATTTCTTCCGAAACTCGGAATTTACCCTTAAATTGTTCCATTTTGCAGCGTGTGCTTTCCTTATTTTGATCATTGATTGGTATAAATTCGGCAATAACTTTTTTAAGAAGCCGTTCCACCACACGACACACTCGGTCTATCTTTTTTTTGGGGGGTTGCTGTTGGAGAATAAGATATTTCGCAGTATTCTGACGAAAATCCAATAAACGTAAAATGTTGTTAAATAGATCACCAAGTTGTTGCGAATTTTGATTGTATTCCAACCAGGCATTTAGTAAGGGAAGATCAACACTATGTGTCATCATGCCTACCGTCCATTTATGAGTAAGTCCATTTCAATGGTCATTGTAGTTTAGTAGATCATATGAGCACCTTGGGAACCAATTTATGAAAACAAACATTTAACATGGCATGAAACAACATTTCTACCTACCAATTTTATGGAAATAGGCAGTGAAATGAGGTTTTCAGCACAATGTTAATAATTCCTGACGCACTCCTAAACGACCTTGAAAACACACGTCGAAGCTAGTAAATAAACAAGGGTTTGTTTATTTAATGATTCAGAAAGTATATGTGAAATATTGCGCTGAACATAGATTCCTCATGGATGTCCCCTATCAGGGACATTGCGATTCATGCAATATTTGTCGGGCTTTAGCTAATAAGTAACATGAAATATTCATGTCCACTGTAACGAACAGGATGACAGAAAGGGTGAAGACATGATATTGAGTACATTTTCTCATTGATAGCTTAACTAATGACTATTTGAATAATATTTTGAAAGCACTCACGTGAAGTCAGAAGCTTCAGCGTGCTCGTTTATTCAGTGGTGAATATATTTCACTTTGTTACACCGCGTACTTCTGAAATGAATGTTATTCTGAGAGGTCCATTTTATCAAGAAATAAATTGGTTTAAGCACTGACCTGAAGTCAGGAGCTTTTGCGTTTATGATCTATTGTCTATTCTCCTGTATAGACACTCTTAATCGAATTTACCATAGAAAATTCGATTAAGAGCGTCCAATACAGCAGAATGAACATACGCGCAAGAGCTGCTGACTTCACGGCAGTGCTCGAACCAATTTTTTTTTTATAATTTTTTTTAATTTTCTATCAATTCGATCGCTATATTTTTGATTTATTAAGGAATAGGATTTTCTAAAACAAGTTGCAGAATGGACTGACATTCGAACACGAATGCGAAATTCGAAAACGAGCGACAAAGGAGCGAGTTTTCGTATGCATGAGTGTTGGAATTGCCTTCTGCAAAGAGAATTAGACGATTTTTTCTCTATTTCAGGCAAGTTTTGTAAAGTAGGTACCGTTGAAATTTAATGACAAATTAGGATTATACATCCTAGTGACTTTTGTATTGTATCTTGGTAGTTGGTGTGACTAGGTTTGTTTTGGTTCGCAATTCGGACTGTCCTAGAACAGTTCAAAGTAGTCACACAGTCGTTTATTGTAATGGGACTTGCGCGATTGGGCGAAATCTTTCACACGCTACGTTTGGCCCACTCTTTAGAACCGATTCGGGACTGTCCCTACTGCGAACCAAAACAAGCCTACTGTTACGAAAGTTGACAGATCACGGAGTTTGAATTGTACGTAGAGCATGGATATCAGATTCAACAGTTTCCTAATATCAACAATGATTCAAAATTAGCAAGAAATAAATCTTTAGTACCTTATTTTTTGGTGAAAATAAAACCTTTCCTCTAAACAATTATTTCACTTTATCCAGATTATCTTATATTGACAATAATTGACATGTGTTAAAATTTGATAGGATCGAATGTCAGTGCTGACTACCACGAAACGAAAAATAAAACTAGAAACAATGCGGGAATGAGTTCATTCCAGCACTGTTTTTAGTACTGGAATGAACTCATTACGATACTGAAATAGAGAAATAATATTCCAGGTGGATATAACCCCGAAACCGTTAGACCGATTATGCTCAAAAACGAGCTTAACCTTCCCATTCGGATGCACAACCTACCCAGAAAATTGCCTTCCAATTTTGCTGAAAATCTCCTTTCGTTCAAAAGTTATCGAGGCAACGGTCACACATCCAGCTACTGAAGCAATGTAGATCCGATCGTACTCAAACTTGAAATATGGCAGTAGAGTTAGGTTCTGAAGGCTCTCGCAAAATTTCAGCGATGTCGGACGAATTGTTTCTGATATATAGAATTTTTTTCAATGATTTCGAATGAATTTTTTCAAACTTTTTAGTGATAAGATCCACACGAAATTACGCAAAATTTTCGCGCTAGCATTCTACAACTTATATCCATGTTTGAATTAGGTCGGTTTTGTATTTTTCGAGTTAGTCAGGAAATAACAACCAAATTTCAGATGGGTATAACTCCAAAACCGTTTGGCCGATTATGCCTATAAACAAACTCAAATGTAGCATTCAGATGCACAACTGAACATGAAAATTTCAAGTCGCTATCTCTTTCCGTTCTCAGGATATCGTGACATAAATAATATTTTTTAATATTTTTTTTTTAAATTTCTAGGGATATACGATTCTCACGAAATTCCAAAAACGTCCTTAGGTCTGTATTCTCCAACTAACACCAAGTTTAAATTTGATCGGATTAATAATGGTTGAAAACAAAATTATTACTCGGAAACCGTTGGGCCAATTACACCCATTAACTTTTTTGACCGTTGTATTGGGATGCGCCACCCACACTGAAAATTTCAAGTCGCTAGCTCTTTCCGTCTCAAGTTATCGTGGCAACCGCTGGCCGGACACAATCAAATTTGACCTCGAATTCTTCATCAGGAAGTCGAACCCAATCCTTTCATACCATTTTTGGCAAATAATTCGAAAATTACAGACATTTGGGCTAAATGATAACAAGATGTTCCCCAGAACATACGCACATACGCAAAAAGTATTGGTTTCTCAGAGTTGGGAATGATATCAATGGATTCTTATGATAGAACTATATCAGAAAAGAAATTAAATTAAAAAAAGAACAGGAATGCCAAAAATTATTATTCCGAAATCACCAGACCGATTCTACCCAATAACGAACTTATTCGAGATATTCAGTCCTCAGATCTACTCTGAAAATTATATTATTTCAATTGAAACTTAGCCAATATTCCAGTTTTGTTTTTACTGGAGATATTCTGAACCCAATTTGATTAACTTACCTCAGTATATATTTCCATCATCGTATGGATTAACCGAGAGCATTATATGTATTATCACCCAAAAATTATAATATCCTATAATCCTCATAATTCTACGAGGTTATTTAATTGGTCATTTTGCATTCAACGACACTTTGTTTTCCAATACAGAAGGAATTTTATATCATGAGTAACGAATTTTGAATAGAATCAGAAATAAACATGACATATCTCTTATCGATAGATTGAATTGTAATGTAATTTTTTTTTATTTTCTTTTGTTACTCCGGTACCAATTTTGCCCAATAACAAATATAACGGAGATATTTATATCCCAAACCTACTCTGAAAATTTCAACTGTCCAGCTCATTCCGTTCGAGAGTTATCGTGTTCACGGAGGGCCGGTCGGACAGAATCAATTTCGACCAACGGTTCTTGATCATTGAGTCGAACCAACTCGTTTAACACCATTTTCGTCCAAAAATTCTAAAATTACAGCACTCTGTTCCAAGGAACAACATGCCAAAAATAGATTTTCCTCTTATTCACATACCACATTTCAAATCATACTAACTCTTTTTCAACATCTATACAGCATAGCTTTGCTTTTTCCATTAGGTACATATCATATCCATTTCTGATAAAAATAGCCCAAAATTATAATTAAATTTGGTCAACATGAAAAAATTGAGGAAAAATAAACTAAGGTGAGAATCTTTTAAAAACCACCAGAACTCAAATATATCGGAAACTGTTGATTTTCGGTTATCAATAAATATGGCTCAAACAACAGCAAATGAGTTATACTAACACCTCCTCCAAGGTTCACGTCTAATTTGGAATTACCCTGTATACACACGGACCTATACCTAACGTAAAGTAAATGAGGACGCAACAAATAATATTATGGCTTCAATGTCTGCGATGAAAACATCGAATCAAAGTTTTCAATTAACATACAAAGGTTTCCCATCGCACCCTTCTTGTGTTGTCGGCAAATAACAAAACATATTCACGATTGTTCGAAGAAATGGCTAAAAAATGCATAAGTTGATTTCGTTGAATTCTACAGCTTTTTACTACAATCAAACACTTTTCTCATTTCTTCAGATTTCAATTCTAACATTCGAAATATCCATCCATTTGGACATCATTTTGAAAACACAATAAACTTAAATCCCATCAGTTTATAAGCCGGAGATTTTAGAATGCCATGGTAAACGATAATTGGTATTTCGTGATTGATTTATTCTATAAATAAAACATTTACAAGGAATCCTAGAAGAAATTGAATGATAATCAATGCAATTCTCTCCACTTCAGCGAGTAAAGCATATTTGTTGAGAACGTATTGTGACTCGACTAATAATTAGGAACATACTGTTTTGGCTCTCTTTTGGCACTCCGGTCGTCCGTTAACACGATAACTCTCGAACGGAATGAGATAGACAGTTGAAATTTTCAGAGGAGGTTTGGGAGATAAATATCTCGGTTAAGTTCGATATTGGGCAAAATCGGCCTGATGGTTTCGGAGTAACGAAAAAAATATTTCATTCAATTTTGTTTAAAGATGCAGTTCCATCATAAGAATCCATTGATATAATTTTCAACTCTAACAAGCTAATACTCTCGAAGATATGAATTTTCAAAATTTCAATAATACATCGTAATGTGTGCACTGTTCATGCATGTAATCTTATTTACCTATACCAGACATGTCAAATGTATCTCTCAATAATCTATAATAATCTAACAAACAAAGTGTGATTGAATGCAAAATGACCAACTATAGGATATTATAATTACCCCTACCCTATATATGCCTTTGAATAATCCATATGATGATGGAAATATATAATTTGGTTCAGATGTTCAGAATATCTTCAGTGGAATCAAAACGGGAATATTGGCTAAGTTTCAATTGATAACCTTTTTCGGACGTGTTGCGTACAATATTTTTTCGACAACCGTGTAGAATAACAAATCAATGAGACGACACATTTCTTTTGATAACCTTTTTCGGACGTGTTGCGTACAATATTTTTTCGACAACCGTGTAGAATATCAAATCAATGAGACGACACATTTCTTTTTTATATATTTTCATTCTTATTTAAATTAAACAGAACAGAAAATATAACATGTTAACTAATTTTATATGAACTGTCAACCGTTTTCTCAGTGCTATGGTAACTTCATTTATCAAAAATATACCTACCAAGATTTTCATATTTACAATGAGCAAAACGACGTGATTCTTCCGGCCTAGTCCGGGAAGTACATACTTCCCGGACTAGGCCGAGAAATGCTTCTTTCTCAAAGAAAAAGCGTCCGGGAAGTGGGTACTTCCCGGACGGTTGCCGAAAATATAATTTTCAGAGTAGATTTGAGGAATGGATATCTCGTATAAGTTCGTAATTTAATTTTAAATTAGTTTTATGTTCAAGAGAAACCATAATTTCTATGCAATAAACCATAAATGGAAAATCATGAAAATCCTGCAATTTTACACAAAACTCCATTGTTTCTTTTTCATGATATAGCAATTTTATATTTTTGGCGCTCTTGTTCCTCGGAGTCGGCACAATGCTTATCAATTTGCCAAATGTCTGTAATTGTCGAATTTTTGTATGAAAATGGTCTTAAAAGATTTGGTTTGATGAAGATTCCGTGGTCAAAATCGATTCTGTCGGGCAGGCCGGCCCGCCCTTAACACGATAACTTTCGAACGGAATGAGCTACACAGTTGAAATTTCCTTAGTAGGTTTGGGAGACAAATATCTCGGTTAAGTTCGTTATTGAGCGAAATCGACTTGAGGGTTACGGAGTAAATAAAAAAAGGTTTTCTTTTACACTACAAATTTCATATACATTTTTTTTTAATAAGCAGTATCGTCACAAGAATCCATTGATATTATCTACTCTAACAAGCTAATACTTTCGGGGATATTATTTTTAAAAATTTCAATATTAAATAATTCTAATGATAATGTAATAATGTAATTATATGATTGTATTTGTATTTATGAATTTCATAATCTGTCTTCATACATGTCATCTCTCAAAATTATTTGAGAGCAGAAGATCTCAGCGAATAGAAAAAGCTATGTGCATAAAGATACTTGCAGTATATCAATCTCGTATTGAGACGAAGATTTCGCTAAAGGTAAATAAAATTATGTTTCAAGATCGAATATTATGCTGTGACAACATTCCTCAAAAATGTGAATTTCTCAGTAACTCGAAACACACTGATCTGATCGAATTGAAACTCGGTTCCTACTTGGATAATACAGACGCGAAGACTTATGCAAAATTTTGTTTTTAGAAAAATTATTAAAAAAATGTTGTATCTTAGAAACTGTCTGTCTGATATCGCTGAAATTTTACAAGAACCTTCAAAACCTTATTTGAAAGCCAAGATCTATATTTAAACTTGATCGGATCGATATTGTTGAAAATATTGGAAGATTTTTTTTTCCTGGGTCCAAGCAGCCTTGGGCGAATTCAGTACCTGGATGGGTGACCGCAATGGCTATGAATTAGAATGAGCTCACCAAAGCCGACTGATATCTAGTATATTTTGAAACGAAAATTGAAATTGTATCCAATATTCCATTCCTGCCGCCCAAGTAGCAGGAGACGTGATTAACACGTCGATTATTGGTCATCACTAACGTCACAGCACTATGTTCTTTTTGAAAATAATTTAACATAACTTTAAAAACTGTTATGATGAACTTTTTATTAGGTACTTTATATAAATATAGTTGATATGATTATACTAACACTCCTAGGTATTCAGAGGCACTGTTACTTTTGGACCTAATAATGAATGGGATTAAATTCGGACCTCCTTCGACGCTCTACCACTGAGCTAGCGGAACTACTTACATGAGAAATGTTAATTCGGAAGGGTATTAATACATATTCTTGAAGTTTTTCGCATTGATATTCAAGGTGTTCCTGAATTGATGTGATAATATATCGGAATAAGGAACACTGTCAAATTGTGACATTAGGTAAATGAGGTCTTGGTGATCTGCAAATTCCAGTCTTTCTGACTTCTTAGAAAATATTCAACGCAAACAAAATTTTTCCCCCAATTTCAAAGGGCACTGACTTGGAGGGAAAAAGGTTTTAAACAAAAACATCCCATTAATTTATGCAGAAGAACCACCAAATCTTTCGCATCAATTTAGAAACACCCTGCATAAAAAAATAATAATGTAATGAAATTAGTGCTGTTTGCAAATTAGCAAGCAATTATCGGGAATAATTGCACGAGTGTATCTTAATATTCTGTTATTTTGACGCGTGAGTGAACCTAATTCATTGAAATATTTCAGATTAGAAACCGCACCCTAGAAACACCTCCACGAAAAGCTATTGTCCTACTCACATACATCTTCAACATTTGCCTAAAATTAAAATATTTTCCAACCGCTTGGAAAAATGCCATAGTTCTATTCTTTCCAAAGTCCAAAAAAAGATCAAAAATATGCCACAAATAAGCGGATTCAGATCGTCCCACAATACAACTCTCCAACTGGCCACAATTACAGAATAAATCACCAAAGATTACAGTTCCCAAAGAGTCACAGCAATGCTCAATTCAGATATAGAGAAAGTCTTTGACACTGTTTGTTATGAGGGCCTCATATTCCAGCTCCTTCTAACCAAACACCAGTACACATCATCAAAATTATACAATCCTACATCACCGGCCGAATATTCCAAACCAGGGTTGAAAAATTTCCTATCTATCTAAGCCCCCATCCCGGCCGGGTTGCCGCAAGGGATGATATATATAACGTCATTCCAATTCATTCGGCAGAACAAAGCATAAAATATTCGCGAACGACACTGCGGTAATAGCAAAATCTGCCTATCCAAATCAGGCAGACTAATACATACAGGAGCTTATTGAGAAACTCGAAAAGTACGACAGATGGAAAATCAAAATTAACGCTACTAAAACTACGCTGGTGCACTTCACGCACACGACAAAACGAAAATCGACACAAAACGTTCCAGGGTCAGACCATAAAACAGATTTGTCGCAAAAGGCGTACATAAACCAACGTATAACATATTCCCTTTCCTGAACAAGCATAGTAAGTTAAGTCGGAATTCAAAATAAATTCCTCCGAATAATTCAAAACAAACCCAGATACATGAAAATCGAAGATCTACATGAATCCGGAAACGATGAAACTATTTATGACATAATTAAAAGTCAGACAATAAAATTTCACAAACAAACGACGAAGAAAATGGTAAAAAAATGGTAAAAATCAACATATCTGGACTACTACGTCGGAAAACACCCATATCAAAATTAAAAAGTATGCCATCAACTCATCCTGCAGGAAGATCGTTGATGAACTCCTGAAATCCTTCATCCCATATGTCTGAGAAGTATATTTGTTTTTTTTGCCTCCGACATAGGTACCTCTAGAAAAATGTTACGTTCTTTTCACACATCCCATTACTGTTACAAAATGTTATATTTTTAGGTAAGATCCCAGGTATCAGGCACTAATTGTGAATTCATTAATGTAAACGATTATCCGCTGTATTCACAAAGCATTCAATCTCCATTAAGTCCTAACTGAGGTCCTCAGTTAAGGATAAAAAAGAATCGCAACCTCAGTTAGCGTATGTAACGTGGTGAAACAGGCCTGTTTCACGTTAATTTTCACGTTAACTGAGGTTGCGATTCTTATTTATCCTTAACTAAGGACCTCAGTTAGGACTTAACGGAGATTGAATGCTTTGTGAATACGGCGGAGAATCATGTATATTTCCCCTTGTAAATAGATCTGTATAATATAGTTTAAAAAAATTTCAAATTAAAATTGCTGCAAAGCAAAAAAAAATGTTTTTTTTGCTTTATCCTACTACCTGAGAGAGGTGGTAGCTGAAGCTTTAAGGTGCACTAATTGAATGAAAAATCACTCGAGATATGCCGTTTGTAGCTATTTCTGCGAGACAGCTTCAAAATACAGGTATTTGGACGAAATTATAACCGTATTGAAAGTATCAAAAAATCGCGTGAGATAACAGAAATTTCACCAAATGGTAATATTGGTTATAATTGTAAATAAAATATTTATTATTATATAGGTAGAGTTTGGGAGAGAAAACCCAGAAAGGAACCATTGATTGATGAATTCACCTCCCAAAGTACCCTTCAATGATTACTTAAATTGAAATTTATTTGTTTATGGATCCCATCATGAAACCTTTGGCTAGTTGGTTTCTTTATTGCTCATTCTCTCGCGGAAGGAAGTTGATCTAAATATAAATTCATGAATAACGATCTTTTTATCGTTTGGTAATTCCCTGTACCTAAATAGCTTATGGTACTGCCAAAGTAGTCTAACATTAATCGATTCTAACTTGATTGTTCAATTTTGCTGGAGTGAGATAACCATCAATAATTACAAAGCTGATGAGTTTCCTTCAGGTGCATTTAAGAGTAAAGAAATATCAAACTTACGTCCTTCTTGGAAATATGCAGTTTAATGTATACCTATTAATAATAGGTATAGGAGAGTCGAATAATTATTCTATTGCTTATTGCTAATAACTAAAAGACACACGGTGAAATATTCATCGATTTCAACCATCAACAAAATATTCCCTAGTAATCCGCGTTGGCCACCTCATCGCTCAGTGTTCCCCCAAAGAGGAAAGTGTCATTTAGAGCAGATAATTACCGGTACCGGTTTCATGGTTGCTACCAATCATCATTATCGATATAACGTCATAGAACACAAAAAACTCAACGCTTGAATTCAATTTGAATAGAAAACTAATTTTTAATGTAAGATTTATTTTGTTATAATTACCAATATTTCGATAATACTACGACAGTCTGGTCGACAGAAATAACAAGTTTGGTGGATTGGGTAGGATCTTTATTTTCATGAAAACTACCTACGTTGGCCCACGTTTCGATGATTTATATCGTCATCTTCGTTTAAAAATTACTGGCAGAAAATTTACATTTGCGAAAGAATTTTCGTTACCTACTATAAGTTTCGTATGAATTTCAACTATTCATTTTCATTCCCCAGAATAATTGTAATTCGGACCAGTCGAGATCACGTATTAATCCAATGTATGAGGAACATGTGTAATAAGCTGATTTTCGTAAAGATAAATTCCCGTAGAATTTAAATTATTCATTCTATTCATTCGGTATGGTTACCATTCAGATCATTCGAAATTGAATGAAAATGAATTAAATATCCGTAGAATTCAAATTATTCGTTCTATTTATTCGGTATAATAACCATTCAGATCATTCGAAAATGAATGAAAATGAATTGCTGTTCGTTAGTCTCGCTAAAACTCGAGAACGGCTGGACCGATTTGGCTAATTTTGGTCTTGAATTATTTGTGGAAGTCCAGGGAAGGTTTAAAAGGTGAATTAAATATAAATATAAAAATGTCTAAAGGGTGTTTTCTTTTAACGTAAATGGCAAATTGGCTGTTTTTCACGCCATAGTCGTACAATTTCATTCTATTGTGTTAAAAAATATACTTTCGAGGCATACATCATTGAAAATAAACCATAACTATACAGGGTCTTCTTTATATCACGGCACAATTGTACGCGATTGAAGTGATTTGTCCCACAAACAAAGCATTAAGTAAATAGTTACCTTGGATGGATTCTCATAATGTATTTGTCCGAAATTTTCATATAGGATGCTTTTCTTTTAACGTCAATTGCAACTTGCTGTTTTTCACGCCAATCGTACAATTTCATTCAATTGAGTTAAAAAATATACTTTCGAGGCATACATCATTGAAAATAAACCATTACTATACAGGGTGTTCTTTTTCTCTAGGCACAATTGTACGCGATTGAAGTGATTCGTGCCAGAAGCAAAGCATGAACTAAATAGTTACCTTGGATGAATTCTCATAATGTAACCATTTTGTTTTTCCTTTGATGTGTGGACATGGCGTATGGACAATTATACGTCGCGAGTTCACGCGTCGGAAAACCGTCATCTTTGTTTATTTACGCAACACAAAACAAAACCAAAAATATAGTTTATCGGAAAGATTTAAATTGATTAAGAGACTGTATTATAACTATGTGTGTCTGTCAATATCAAATTGAAACCTTATAAATAGCCAGTATTTCAGGAAAACTGTTTTGTAAGTACGCAACATCAGGTGCATCATGCGAAAATAATAATAAAACTTCATTCATACCGAGCATTTTTGGCGCTCTAGTTCCTCGGAACTGAGTGCTTATCAATTGGCCCAAATGTCTGTAATTTTCGAATATTTCGATGCAAATGGTCTTAAACGATTTGGTTCGACTCACTGATCAAGAATCCGTGCTCGAAATTCATTCTGTCCGGCTGTTCCGGCCGGCCGTAGGCACGATAACTCTCGAACGGAATGAGCTAGAGAGTTGAAACTTTCAGAGTAGGTTTGGGGGATAAATATCTCGGCTAAGTTCGTTATTGGGCAAAATCGGACAGATGGTTTCGGAGTAACAAAAAAAAATTTTTTTTTACGAAACAAATTCCAAATTAAATTTTTTTTAATAAGAAGTTTTATCATAAGAATCCATTCATATCATTTTTATCTCTAACAAGCTAATACTTTCGGAGATATGATTCTTCAAAATTTCAATGTTAATCGTATTTCACACATTGATATAATTATTCTATGTATGAATTGTCATAATGTCAACTTGACAGAAGGGAATATTGTAACTTCAAAAATATTGGGGTTGAAATACTCGTATTTTAGCGATGCAACGGGGACCTCACCCGAAAATGTTTGAAAATATTACGTAAATATTGAAAGCATAATTCTGTATTTTGAGAGAGGAGAAAATTTGGTGAACGTAGATCAGGAAATTTTTGATCGATTACAAGGTATTTTATTTAATACTCTTCTTTCATATTATTACTCATCTTCTTTCATACATGTTTTATGGAATACCTACTATTTGTAGGTACTTTAAACCTGTTTTGGGCAATTGTCATACGAAACTTGTTTTTTCGGCGCTCTAGTTCCTCGGAGCAGAGTGCTTATCAATTTGCCCAAGTGTCTGTAATTTTGGAATTTTTGGCTGAAAATGGTCTCAAACGATTTGGTTCGACTCACTGATCAAGAATCCGAAAGCGAAATCGATTCTGTCCGGCCGGCCGACAGGCCATAGGCACGATAACTCTCGAACGAAAGGAGTTAGCGGATTGAAAATTGCAAGGTGGTTTTGGAGCGTAAATATCTGAAATTTAGCGTCAAATTGTAGAATCATATCACTATGGCAGCGCTATCTTCGTCATAGATCGGAGAGGAACTAAGCAATTCATAGGTCCTATTCAAATGAAGTTAAAAAGATAGTGGCCTCTGCTAAGTGCACTTACATTGAAATGCTTGCTGGTTCAAAGAATCATAAAAAATTCTTCAAATTCGTGCGATCCTCGTTGAAGACGACTGTTTCAACTCCTGTTCTCAGGAACTCCTCCGGTCAGATGTGCGACAGCTCCGAGGCTACTGCCGAGCTATTCGCTGATGCGTTTTCTTCGGATTTTACACTGGAACCTGACGGTCCTGTTCCTCTTGTGAATTCCCCTAGGCTATCTGCTGAATTGTCACGTATTTCGCTAACTCATGATGTTGTGTTGGAACATCTGGTAAATCTGAAGCTTCAACAGCCCCCGGTCCTGACGGTATTCAATCTATTGTTCTCAAAAAATGTGCTGCAGCTCTGGCTCACCCTTTATATGTAATATTTTCCGAATCACTATCCAGTGGTACCTTGCCCAACTCTTGGTTGATCGGATCCGTCACCCCGATTTATAAAAAGGGTAACAAGACTTCTGCCCTGAATTATAGACCTATCACTTTAACGTCTATAGTTGCTAAACTCCTTGAAAGAATAATTTCGAGGGAAGTCCAGCAGTTCGCTCTTGAAAACGGAATTATTCCTAAACATCAGCATGGCTTTATACCTGGCCGTTCAGTTATCACAAACTTGCTGAAGTGTCTGAATGACTGGACCCTCGCATTGGATACGGGTGGATGTGTTGATGTGGTTTACCTCGATTTTGCTCGGGCTTTTGATAAGGTTCCTTTGAAGCGTCTTCTGATAAAATTGGACCACTTCGGCATTAGAGGTTCTTTGTTGGACTGGATCAAGTTTTTCCTAACATCCCGTCAATTCTATGTTAGAGTCGGCGGTAAGGTGTCCTCTGCTCGTGAGGTGATTAGTGGTGTACCACAAGGGTCTGTCCTGGGTCCTCTACTATTTATAATTTACACGTCTGATCTACCCGGCACTCTCAGCTCTCACTATTCGATGTATGCAGATGACACAAAAATATATAATGATCCTTTCTCAAATGGTATATATCGTGACCTTGCTGCCATTCATAAATGGTGTGATGACTGGCTGATCCCTGTCAACCCTGATAAATGTGTAGTTTTACATCTGGGCAAGAATAACCCAAGGCTCCAGTATAGTTTCGGAGATTATACTCTATCATCTTGTGAGGGTCATTGTGATTTGGGTGTTCACATCTGTAATGATCTTAACTGGTCAACACACGTCGATCATTTGTGTACTAAAGCGAAGAGATTATGCTATTTGTTTGAGAGAGCTTTCGGAAGATGCAGTCTTGGAACCTGTCGGTCGTTACTTACCACTTATATTAGGCCTATTTTGGAATACGCGGGCCCAGTCTGGGATGCGCACCTGGCCGCTAATTCCAACGCATTGGAAAAAATTCAGCGTAGAGTGACTAGGATGCCGTTTGGATACCAGAGACCTGCATATGAGGATAGACTTCAACTGATGAAAATAACTACATTTAGTTCCAGACGTCTGCGTGGAGATTTAATCATAACATATAGGGCACTACACGGTTTCTTTGGCACTGACCTATCCCATCTCTATACCAGAAATTCGCAAGGTAGACTACGTGGACACAATTTCAAATTATCAAGGGAATTGTTTCGATCATCAAAACGCGAAAATTTTCTCTCAAACAGAGTCTTTTACAATTGGAATCGTTTGCCGCCGAATGTGGTCAATAGTGAAAGTGTCAACATCTTCAAGAATAGCCTGGACTTCTGGTGGGGTGTGCAGTAGTTTATTTGTTCACTCAGTGGCTAACTACGAACTCTGTAACTTTATACTTTACTAGTTTTATTCTGCTTGCTTTTTTTTGTGTTTATATTGTATTTCTGAGTCGTAAAGGTTCTGCCTCGACTCTCCTATATATTAATAATAATAATAATAAATAATAATAATAATAAATAAACTATTATTTGAATTGAATTTCCTTTATGATGCAGCTCTATCATATGTATACATTGATATAATTCCCAACTCAGAGAAACCAATACTTTCGGAGATATAATTTGTCTGTTTGAACTAGAGCGCCAGAAAGCTCCTGTCCACAGGGCTTGAACCCATTTTTATTTTATTAAGATAGACGGTACGTTCGCCGGGCCAGCTAGTCGTTTATAAAATAGTGGAAAAAACTCGATACCCGGGCCGTTATCTCTCTCCGCGAGTTTTTGCGCGTATGTTCTGGGGAACATCGCGTTATCATTTTGCCCAAATGTCTGTAACTATCGAATTTTTTTACGACAATTGTCTCAAACGATTTAGTTCGACTCCCCAATGAAGAATTCGAGGTCAAATTTGATTCTGGCCGGCCGGCCGTCCGGCCGTTGCCCCGATAACTTGAGAACGTAAAGAGCTAGCGACTTGAAATTTTCAGGGTAGGTGGCGCATCCCAATACGACGGACAAGTTCGTTAATCGGCATAATCAGCCCAATGGTTTCTGAGTAATAATTTTGTTTTCAACCAATATGAATCCGATCGAATTGAAACTTGGTGAGTAGTTGTAGAATATGAACCTAAGCACGTTTGTGAAATTTTGTGCGAATCGTGTGACTAGAAAATTATTAAAAAATTATTAAAAAATATTTTTGTTGTCACGATAACTTGAGAACGGAAAGAGATAGCGGCTTGAAGTTTTCAGGTTAGGATGTGCATCAGAACGCGACATATGAGTTTTTTTATAAGCATAATCGGCCAAACGGTTTTAGAGTTATAACGATCTCAAATTTGGTTGTTTTTTTCTCCTCATTAACTCAAAAAATACAAAACCGATTGAATTGAAACATGGTTATTAGTTGTAGAATGCCAACGCGAAAATTCTTGCAAAACTTCGTGAGGATAGTATTTGTAGAAAATTTTTAAGAAATCATTGAAAATTAAAAAAAAAATTCTATAAATCAGTAACTATTCGTCTGAAATTGCTGAAATTTTACAAGAGCCTTTAGAACCCAACTCTACTGCCAAGTTTCAAGTTTTAACACGATCGGTTAAATATTGTTGGAGATTCGAGCAGCCTTGTGTGAGTTCAGTAGATGGGTGACCGTTGCCTCGATATCTTTCGAACAAAAGGGTATAGGGACTTACAATATTTTCAGGGTAGGTTGCGTATCCGAATGGGAGAGTTGAGTTCGTTTTTGGGCATAATCGGTTTAACGGTTTCCGAGTTATACCCACCTGGAATATTATTTCCTCAATAACTCAAAAAATAAAGATTCGATCGAATTGAAGCTTGGTAACTATTAGGAGAAAATCAACATAAAGACGAGTTTAAAATTTTTTAAGAACCGTACCCCTAGAAAATTTTGAAAAAAATGACGAAACAAAATGTTTCTCAGAACCGTACCCCTAGTTAATTTCAAAAAAATTACGAAAAAAAAATTGGTTCAAGCACTGACGTGAAGTCAGGAGCTTTGGCGCGTATGTTCTATTGTCCATTCTCCTGTATTCGACACCCTTAATCGAATTTACCATGGTAAATTATGTTGTCCATTCTCCTGTATTGGAAACTTAATTCGAATTTACCATGGTAAATTCGAATTATAAATTGGCTGTGCGCAGCCATTTCATGATTCTCCAAACAGTTTTCAAAAGCGCAGTTAAATTCTTCCGATACTTTTCGTAGCCCCAGTTCTGATTTTCCACGTATTTTTCGAAGTTTAGATTTCCGATTCCCTAGCTTTGAGTTTCATTCAAGAAACCTGTTTTCCGAGTGTGATATTATTTAGTTTAGAACATACATTTTTAGTTATATCAGTTTTGGACAATTTTTCTTTTATTTTCTTTATTCCGTTCCGAAAAAAGACTCAAGTAATTAACATCAACAGCCAGGGGCGGATCTACGTATGGGCATTATGGGCTCCGGCCCAGGGCCCCGTGGATACAAGGGGCCCACCGGCCACATTGAAATAATAGAAAATGAAGAACATATCTAATATAAATATCTAAAATTATAAATGAATTCCAATCACAAGGTTGGCAAATGTGAAATAAATCAAACCGTGTGCGTGTCTATCAAATAGAACAGGGAATTCCCCGTCGCTTGTTTTCTTGTCTATATGGTCGGTTACTACGTAAGGAGTCTTCTCATCGCCAAAGTAACACGCTGACAGCGTCACTATTCTAATTTTGAATTTCTCGTTTGTATTCTTCAATCACTCACCAAGTTTCAATGCGATCAGATTAGTAATCGTTCAAAACAAAATCATTACTCGGAATCCCTTGGGCCGATTATGTCCATTAACGAACTTGTCCGTCGTATTGGGAAGCACCACCTATCCTGACAATTTAAAGTCGCTATGTCTTTCCGTTCTCAAGTTATCGTGGCAACGGCCAGCCGGACAGAGTCAAATTTGATCTCGAATTCTTCATCAGTTAGTTGAACCTAGTAGTTTGAGACCATTATCGGGAAAAATTCGAAAATTACAGACATTTGGGCAAAATGATAACGCGATGTTCCCCAGAACGTACGCGCAAAAATACAACGCCCTGATTTAGATATTTGTGAAGGCACTAAATTAATTGTGTCATTAAAAGAGTTCGTGAACAACATACGACACCAATTCGATCAGAAGCTGAAGGAATACGAAGAAAAAGCTACAAAACAGGACTGGTGTGGGAACAGACTAGGTAGAGTGAAATGAACAAAAGACGCATAACTTAAAAATTTCCAGATAAGTCCGCAGATAAAATCTCAGTAGGTCAGTTAGTAGGTATATGGCGCTCTCTTAAGTTCCTTTACAAACTACTGCACAACAATATTGACTGTCCACCTCTATTGACTGCTTTGAGTTTCCGCGTTCCAAGAGTGACACCTCGTGCTGTGGATTTATTCCATCTGCAGACCCCGAGGACCAATTTATTAATGCAATCCCCCATTTGGTTCATGGAGTCTATTTTCAACTCGATTGCGAGAGATTGTGCCATCCACTTTGACACGTTGGCGACTGTTATCAAATTATGATTAATTATAATTAATCATAATTTTATGATATCATAGAATGCTCTAATTATAATTTGCTGATGTATGTAAATCCGACATATGAGGTGAGTCCGAGACCTACGTTTCAATTCAAATACCAATACTTTCGGAGATATTATTGGTCATGTTTGAATAATTACTCGCTAGTAGTTTGACAAGAGCACCATAGCCCATGTCCACAGAGCATTTTGCCGACTTAAGATCTTAGTTTTTTCAGTTGAATTTGTGTTCAGATATTGAGGCATGAACGGCTAATGCAGTCTTAGGATTTGTGATAGGGGTTCTTACTGATTTTTTGTGTTGATCGTTGCGCTTTTTGGCACTCTTGATCCTCGGAAGAGAGTGCTTATCAATTTGCCCAAATGTCTGTAATTTTCGAATTTTTGGATGGAAATGGTCTTAAACGATTTGGTTTGACTCACTGATCAAGAATCCATGGATAAAATCGATTCTGTCCAGCCGTCCGGCCGTCCGTCCGTCCGGCCGTTAACACGATAACGCTCGAACGGAATGAGCTAGACAGTTGAAATTTTCAGAGTAGGTTTGGGAGATAAATATCTCGGTTGAGTTCGTTATTGGGCAAAATCGGCCTGGCGGTTTCAGAGTAACAGATTTTTTTTTTTACATTACAAATTTTAAATTCATTTTTTTTTAGATGCAGTCTTATCATAAGAATACATTGATATCACTCTCAACTCTAGCAAACTAATGCTTTCGGAGATATGATTTTTCAAAATTTCAATGATTATTCTCAATAATTCTATATGATTTCGTAGAACACTCTAATTAGAATTTGCTGATGTACCTATGTAAATCCATGAGATGATTCATATCCCTACATTTTGAATTTAATTACGAAAATTCTTGAAAAGTTCAAATTTTGACAAATCATAACTCCGAAAGTAATGGTTTTTCAGATTTGGGAATGATATCAATATATTCTTATTTAATTTATTTTATTTTATGATGTAAATCTATCATAATAATCCATTGATATAATTCCCAACTCTGAGAAACCACTTTTGGAGATATGATTTGTCAAAGTTTGAACAAGAGCGCCAAATCTCCTGTCCACAGGGCTTTCCCACATTTTTGAATATCTTCTGGCCTGCACTACATGTACTTTTTCGTAGTTTTCGCTAGGGATCTCACTAACAACCACCGATTCTTGACTGAATTTAGCTCAGTTTGTTTGAGTTTTTGACTGTTGTTTTGTTTGTATAAGTTTTTTTGCGCGTATGTTCTGGGGAACATCGCGTTATAGTTTTGCCCAAATGTCTGTAACTTTCGAATTTTTTGACGAAAATGGTCTCAAACGATTAAGTTTGACTCCCCAATGAAGAATTCGTGGTCAAATTTGATTCTGTCCGTCCGGCCGTTGCCACGATAACTTGAGAACGAAAAGAGCTAGCGACTTGGAATTTTCAGGGTAGGTGGCGCATCCCAATACGACGGACAAGTTCGTTAATGGGCATAATCAGCCCATTGGTTTCCGAGTAATAGTTTTGTTTTCAACCAATATAAATCCGATCGAATTGAAACTTGGTGGGTAGTTGTAGAATATGAACCTAAGCAGGTTTGTGAAATTTTGTGCGAATCGTATGGCTAGAAAATTCCAAAAAAATTCTTAAAAAATATTTTTGTTGTCACGATAACTTGAGAACGAAATGAGATAGCGGCTTGAAATTTTCAGGTTAGAATGTGCACCAGAACGCGACTTTTCAGTTCGTTTATGAGCATAATCGGCCAAACGGTTTTAGAGTTATAGCCATCTGGAATTTTCTGGAATTTGGTGGTTTTTTGTTCCTCATTAACTCAAAAAATACTGAACCGATTGAATTGAAACATGGTTTTTAGTTGTAGAATGCCAAGGCGAAAATGTTTGCAAAATTTGGTGAGGATAGCATTTGTATAAAATTTTTAATAAATCATTCAAAATAAAAAAAAAATTCTATATATCAGTAACTATTCGTTTGAAATTGCTGAAATTTTGCAAGAGCCTTCATAACCTAACTCTACTGCCAAGTTTCAAGTTTTAATACGATCGGTTAAATATTGTTGGAGATTCGAGCATTCTTGTGTGAGTTCAGTAGATGGGTGACCGTTGCCTCGATATCTTTCGAACGAAAGGAGATAGGAACTTGCAGTTTTCAGGGTAGGTTGCATATCTGAAAGGGAGAGTTGATTTCGTTTTTGGCCATAATCGGTCTAACGGTTTCCGAGTTATATCCACCTGGAATATTATTTCCTTAATAACTCAAAAAATAAATATTCGATCGAAATGGTGCTTGGTAACTAGTCGTAGAAAATCAACACAAAGATGTGTTTAAAATTTTGTAAGAAGCGTACCCCTAGAAAATTTGAAAAAAATGACGAAAAAAAAAAAATTAAGATGACTATAACTCCAAAACAGTTTGGCCGATTATGACAATTAACGAACTTAAATGTCATATTCGGATGCGCAACCTACCTTGAGTCGCCATCTCTTTCCGTTCTCAAGGTATCGTGAGACACATAAAATTTTTTGTTAATTATTTTAAAATTTTCTAACTAAACTACACTCGTCTGTGTGTCGATATTCTACAACTAGTTACCAAGCTTCAATCCGATCGAGTCTATTTTTTGAGTTATCGTGGAAATAATATTCCAGATGAATATAACTCCGAGACTGTTGGCAGATTAAGCGCAACAACGAACTTAACTCTTCCATTCGGATGCGCAACCTACCCTGAAAATTTCAAGTCCCTATCTCCTTTCGTTCGAAAGTTATCGCGGCAACGGTCACTCACACAAGGCTGCCCGGGTATCCAACAACATAGATCCGATCGTATTCAAACTTTCGCAACATTTCAGCGATGTAGGAGGAATAGTTTCTGGTATATAGAATTTTTTTCAATGATTTTCAATAATTTTTTTGAAATTTTCTATTGATACGATCCACACAAATTCTCAAGAATTTTTGCGTTGGCATTATACAACTAATAACCATGTTTGAATTGGACCGGTTCCGTATTTTTTGAGTTATTGAGGAAATAACAACCAAATTTCAGATGGATATATGTAACCCCAAAAGCGTTTGGCCGATTAAGCCTATAAAACTCAAATGTCGCACTTAGATGCCCAAACCTATCCTAAAAATGTCAATTCGCTATCTCTTTCCGTTTTCAGATTATCGAGACATAAATAATATTTTTTTATAATTTTTTTAAAATTTTCTAGTGATACGATTATCACAAAATTTCACAAACGTCCTTAGGTTTGCATTACTCAACTACTCACCAAATTTCAATTCTATGAGATTTGTATTGGTTGAAAACGAAATTATTACTCGGAAACCATTGGGCCGATTATGCCCATTAACAAACTTGAACGTCGTGTTAGAACACGCCACCTACCCTGAAAATTTCAAGTCGCTATCTCTTTCCGTTCCCAAGTTATCGTAGCATTTAACGGCGGGCTGACCGGACAGAATCAAATTTGACCTCGAATTCATCATCAGGGAGTCAAACCCAATCATTTGTGACCATTTTCGGCAAAAATAGCGCACAAAAACTGATCCAATATAGTTTAAATCTAGAATTTGGCTGTAAAATTAGGTTTCGAAGGCTACTGCAAAATTTCAGCGAATAATTTGATATACAGTGCGCGTCCAAATTATGGAACAAATTCATTTTCTCAGAAGAAAAATATTTGGCAACAAAATCCTGAAACAGGTCAATTTTTGTTTCTCTTTTACCAAATTTTTATGCATTTTCGAAGGACTTTTGTTGCATCCTTTGCCATCCCCATCAACCCTCTAAATTTTTTGAATAGGGAAAGTGGGTCCTGTGGTACTTTTTTGGCAAGGTCTTTGTATCTTCTTTACAGGCGTGCAGAAATTTTCAAGAAAACATTTTTCTTATTTGAAAAATAGTTAGTTCAAAGAGGTTTTCAGTATGTGCACTTTGTCATGGCTCATTTACTTTGAGACGATGGTACCTGATGAAATTTGTCAACGAATGAAAGTGGACCTTTACAGTTTTGTTCATGCACAACTGTCAACCCCCTCACGCCCCCCCCCCCATTTTTTCTCCATTTAAAGGTTCGAAGGGATTGAAAGTTGTGCATGAACAAAACTGAAATGGTCGACTTTCATTCGGTGACAAATTTCATCAGGTACCATCGTCTCAAAGTAAATGAGCCATGACAAAGTGCACATACTGAAAACCTCTTTGAACTAACTATTTTTCAAAAAAGAAAATTTTTTTCTTGAAAATTTCTGTACGCCTTTAAAGAAGATACAAATACCTTGCCAAAAAAGTAACACATGACCCACTTTCCCTATTCAAAAAATTTAGAGGGTTGATGGGGATGGCACAGAGTGCAACAAAAATCCTTCAAAAATGCATAAAAATTTGGTAAAAGTGAAACAAAACTTAACCTGTTTCAGGATTTTTTTGCCAAATATGTTTGTTCTGAGAAAATGAATTTGTTTCATAATTTTGACGCGCACTGTATAGAATAGTTTATGAGATGCAGATTTTTTTAATGATTATTTTTATAATTTCCGTACTCGAAATTTTGGTCTGCTAACAGGATAGTTTTCTAGGCAATATTCAAGACATCACTATATTTATTAAATCTACCTGTCCGTATCAAAACCGCAATGTTCATTTTCATAATTGAGTGAATGAATATTTCGAATTCAACCGAACTGGCGCAGTCGCCCTTGAACTCTGTGATTCCGCCAAAATAGCAGGTAAAATTGATGTTTAGATAGAGAAAGAAACAATCTGCGCGATCCAACGTTCATCCTGCCTGTATGCACAAGGAAAACGATGTAGTATACGAATTTAACAGCTTTCCAAAGCATCTTTTCGGGCAATATAGCAGGTTCAGCCATGTAGAAATTGACGGCTTCATCTCAGGAATCCAGTGGTGAGCCCAATGTGGCTTAAAATCCGGTTATGGGGAAAATATTTATCGGGATTCGAGCGGCTGGGGTTGGAAAATGCGGATTTTCCTCTAGTTCCGTGTCTGCGTCGGATCCCAGAGGAATATTTGGTAATAATTCTGTTGATATTGTTGCTTCAGGAGATTTTTAAAGTGGAAAGGTAAATTCTGATCGATGCACTATCTCCAGTTGATAAAGACTGCTGTTTGTTGTTGATGGTAGAGTATATACACTATAATATCTTCAATAGGAAAGTAAATATTTTGATATACTCATTATTCAGATAGTAAGCTTTGTTGATGTTCCATGAGAAAATAAGACTGATTGCGGCATATCAAACTAATTTTATCCTTGAGATAAATGGATAAATTCAATGATCTCTGTTTCCTAAAATTCACGTATCAAGAGTAACTGCATGCAAAGAATGAGTTCATTGATTGGTTTCCAAGAAATCTTCAAATGAAATTGTTATCCTTCTGTTATCTCTTTTCATGGGGTCATTATTCTAAGTTAGTCATAGCAACTCACATTGCAACAGTTTCACCTGGCTATTTTCCATATCTCTTATTGAAGAAATTACCGTCTAACATTCAAACAATTATTCAAGCACTGACATAGCGTCAGAAGTCTTAGCGCGCTCTCTAATGATAATAATAAATAGTAGGTAACTATATTCTACTTTAAAAAGGGGTAAAGCCCTGTGGCAGGAGCTTTGGCGCTCTTGTTCAATGTATGACAAACCATATATCCGAAATTAATAATTATTGGTATCTCTAAGTTGGGATTGATATCAATGGATTCTGATAATAGAACCGCACCATAAAAGAAATGAAATTCAAATAATAGTTTATTTATCAAGATTGAATGAGCAATCTGCAATGATTTAACCTCGTGGAATAGGTTGTTGCAACTTACACTCGGTGAATAGTTTTCGCAACTCGAAAACCCTAAGGAAAGTATCATCGAAATGTCTAGAGCTAGGCTGAAGGCAATTATAGCAGTTTGTTCATTTATTCCTGATATTTGAAAAGGTATAGACTGACAAACAAATTATTTCAATAGTTTTAAATATATTGATAAAATACAATCCTCTTTTCATGATTTAATAGTTAAAAATCATTCTTTATTATGAACCTTAACTCAAGAAAGAATATTTGAGACACAAATGTAGGTCAATATTTCAGCATTTTTTTGCTAGCAACATTATGAAAATACTGTATATAGGAACATGTCTCACTACTCAAGGAAATAAAAGGTAATATTGACCTCGGTGGTCAACGAACAGTAATTTCTTTTGATGATTCCATTATGTTGTTCTTTCCTTTTGCCTTCATAAACTACATCATTAAAATGATCCAATACCAATCTGAAACTAATCTTCTGAAAGATCATCTCCAATATTTGCACATAAATTATTCAATACACAACTAGTTAATATTATTTTTGGTATCAAAACAGTCTTGTATTTGTATATACAGTTTTACAAATTCAAGATGCGGAACCTTGTTTTCCCACACAAAATATTCTCGAAGAACGAATTATATAAACAAATAAGATGACATGAATGAACAGTGAACACAGAACACAGACAGATAGAACTCGCATTCTGTGAAAACATAGAAGTACGATGTATTATTGAAATTTTGAAAAATCATATCTCCGAAAGTATTATCTTGTTGGAGTTTAAAATGACATCAATGGATTCTTATGATGTAACTGCATCTTAAAAAAAATATCTTCTGAAATTTGTAATGTAAGAAGAGTTTTTTTTTTTCGTTATTCCGAAACTATTGGGGCGATTCAGCCCAATAACGAACTCAACCGAGACATTTATCTCTCAAACTCACTCTGAAAATTTCAACTGTGTATCTCATTTCGTTCGAAAGTTATAGTGTCTACGGCTGGCCGGACCGGCCGGCCGTAGTTTTTTGTCACTTTACGGCAATCCGATCAATGCAAAAGTTCGCATGCATATAAAGATCATAATTCTACAATTTGACGCTAAATTTCAGATAGATCGAGTGATGGGTTTTGGAAATATTCATAAGAAATATTTTTACTAAAAAGGGCCATAACTCGAATCCGCTTGGTGGTTTCACCCGTTAACGATGAACTGGTCCGAGATATTTACGCTCCAAACCTACAATGCAAATTTCAATCCTCTTACTCCTTTCGTTCGAGAGTCATCGTGTTTCGTTCGAGAGCTATCGGCCGACCGCACAGAATCGATTTCGACCACGGCTTCTTGATCCGTGAGTCGAACCAAATCGTTATGACCATTTTCAGCCAAAAATTCGAAAATTACTGACATTTGGGCAAATTGATAAGTACTTTGTTCCGAGGAACACGAGTGCCAAAAAGTTGGGAAAGCACTGACGTGAGGTCGGTCTGATGTGGTGCGCTTGTTCACATTCATAGCCAGAGCGGTCCCATGCAGGTATTGAAGTTGCCCAAGGCATCTTGGCTTCCAGAAAAGAAATATATTTTTACAGTATGTACTTCCAATAATATAGATCCGATCGACTTCAAATCTGGAACTTGCCTGCAAAATATGGTTTTGAAGGCTTTTGCTACATTTCAATGATGTTACGAAAAGTTCTTGAAATTATTGCAATCGCGAATCTTCGATGACTGGTGCAGGTTATTATTTAATTCAACATTAGAACAAAGGATTATTCTAGGAATTCAACTAATCAGTTATATATACATATACTGAATTCCCGAAATATTGATTCCAATTCATTAGAATATGTCCAATACACCCTGTATGCCAGTATTGCGTTTAGGTATCGATTTCAAATCAAATTTACAAATAAAACCTTCATTCAAGGAACAAAATATTCTACTTCAGCATCTCTGATATGAAAATATCTGTTTCAATTCATCAAAATACATCCAGATTACCATATTTGATTCTCTTGGAACAACGAATGGTTTTTTATATATATATATAGGTACCTATAGGTAAATGCATCTAAATAACTGTTTTCTAACCTCCTGGCACAGAATTTTCAAATTGATTTTTTCGTAGTGAATCGGTAAAAAATTTGATAATCTGGAAAATTCAAGATTATAAGTTACAGAAATACAGAAACCAAGATAGTGCGGAATTATCCGTTGAACTTTCCCATTTAAATTTTAATTAGGCTTTTTCATCGTTTGCTGGGTATCTACCCTACTTATATCATATCTATTCAAAAATATCATTTAAATTTGATATATGTGTCCCACTTCTTTAAAATGAAAATAAGTCCATACGTACCAAATTTGATTATCTCGACTCGCGATAGGTATGAAATATGGATTTAAAGTCATGTTTTAAACAAATAATTGTTCTTCCCATACAAAAATGACATTACCACAGACATGACATTTCTCATTCTATTAATCCAGACAGCATCATGGAATTTGTTCGACTTCGTGTCAAAAATGTATCACCGTTAACAAGTTTGCTGGTAAAACAGTCCATTACACTGTAATCGTCCTAATATTTAGATCTGGACCTAGAACTTGGCTGTAAGAGAAGGGTTTGAAGGCTTTCGCAAAATTATATCTGACAGAAAGTTTCCGAGATAAAGATTTTTTTATTATGTAATCACAAGATCCTCTCGAAATTTTACATTAGTCGTGTCGGCATTTTTTAACTGTTATGTCTGCGGTGGCATAAGGACCCTTTCCAGCAAATAGATCCACAGTTGGGTCAAAAATAAACAGTTTTTGTTTATGGTGGCGTAAGGACACAAATCATACAATTGTGCCATGAGAAAAAAAGACACCCTGTATAGCTGTGGTTTATTTTCAATCGTGTATCCCGAGAACAATTTCTATGAAACAAATCAGTCCAATGGTATGGTTGTGCCATGAGAAACTAGGAGTTGACAATTTACAAAAAACATTCTGTATGGCAGTAATTTTAATATATAATAATATTCGAAAATACTCTAGTTTCACGTAATTTTAAGACAAAATCAACCTAAATTCGTTCAATAACCATTTACTCGGAGTTATTATCTGAATAGAAACTAAAAAATTGGTTCAAGCACTCTGAATTTAGCATGGTAAATTCGATTAAAAGTGTCCCATACAGGAGAACAGAGAATAGAATTCACCATGGTAAATTCGATTAAGAGTGTCCAATACAGGAGAATGGACAATAGAACATACGCGCTCAAGCACGTCAGTGCTTAGGCCAATTTTTTTTCAATGATTTTTTAAAAATTTTCTAGTGCTAAGATCCTCACGAAATTTTGAAAGAATTTACGCGTGGGCATTCTACAACTAATAACCACATTTGAATTGGATCGGATTTGTATTTTTTGAGTTATTGAGGAAATAACAACCAAATTTCAGATTTATATAACTCCAAAACCATTTGGCCCATTATGCTAGTTAACGAACTCAAATCTCTTATTCAGCATCGTAATCTACCCTGAAAACTGCAAGTCGCTATTTCTTTCCGTTCCCAAGGAATCATGAGATATATAATATTTTTTCGTAATTTTTTCAAAATTTTCTATTGGTACTGTCCCCAAAAAATATTGCACACGTCTTCATGTCGATATTCTACAACTAGATACCAAGCTTCAATTCGATCGAGTCCATATTTTTTGAGTTATCGAGGAAATAATATTCCAGATGGGTATAACTCCGAAACCGTTGGGCCGATTATAGCCAACAGCGAACTTAACTTTCCATTCAGATGTGCAACCTATCCTGAAAATGTCAAGTCCCTATCTCCTTTCGTGCGACTTGTCGAGGCAACGCTCACCCATCCAGCTACTAAATTCACACAAGGCTGCTCGGATCTCCAAGAATATAGATCCGATCATGTTCAAACTTGGAACTTGGTAGTAGAGTTATGTTCTGAAGGTTCTCGCAAAATTTCAGCTATATCGGACGAATAGTTTCTGATATATAGAATTTTTTTTAATAATTATCTATGATTTTTTTTTAATTTTCTAGTTATACGATCCTCACAAAATTTTGCAAGAATTTTTGCGTTGCCATTCTACAACTAATAACCATGTTTGAATTAGATCGGTTTTGTATTTTTCGAGTTATTGAGGAAATAACAACCAAATTTCAGATGGGTATAACTCCAGAACCGTTTTGCCGATTATGCCTATTAACAAACTCAAATGGCGCATTAAGATTCTTAATATTACCTGAAAATTTCAAGTCGCTATATCTTTCCGTTCTTAGGTTATCGTGACGTAATTAAATTTTTTTGTAAATTTTTTTTTTAATTTTCCAGCGATACGATGTTCACAAAATTTCACAAACGTCCTTAGGTTTGTATTCTACAACTACTTACCAAGCATTAACGATTTTGTCCGTCCTATTAGGATGCGCCACCTACCCTGAAAATTTCAAGTCGCTAACTCTTTCCGTTCTCAAGTTATCATGGCAACGGCCGGCCGGTCGGACAGAATCAAATTTGACCATGGATTCTTGAGTCGAACTCAATCGTTTGAGACCATTTTCGGCGAAAAATTCTAAAATTACAGATATTTGGGCAAAATGATAACGCGATGTTCCCCAGAACATACGCGTAAAATAGAAAAAGAGCAATTTTGCTCCGGTACTCGATCCCGATACCTTCTGTCCATACTCTATGGGCGCGTTCCACTAAGGTCTCATAACGATCACGCGCACGTTCGCAGAACTGCGCAGACGACTCTACGAACGTTGCGATCGCCTAGTGGAACTTGGCCTATATCGTCTAAGAGCCCGACGCTTCAACCATCAGAGCTATGCTCGGTTTGCTGGGATGTACGGTGAAAGGTGGATTATGAACGAATTTTATTACCTTGTTTTCAAAATTCTAATTTCAGTTTTTGTGAATAATGCGTTTTTCCCTGATATCTTCCTGAATATAGATCCGATCGAGTTCAAATCTAGAACAATATTAGATTCTCTTTGATCAACAAAAGTTTTTAAATAAATCTTTTTATAAAATTATGTGAAACCTGAATATTTTCCTATAATATTATATATTTTACGAATTTCAATGCCGGGTATGTTTATCTCATGGCACAATCGTTTGATTGAACTGATTTGTTTGTGTTACGCCACCATAAAAAGCACTGTTTATTTTCGACTCAACAGTGAATATATATATTTGAGTCGAAACTAATCGTTTGAGGCCATTTTCGGCCAAGAAGTGGATCAGTTATTTTTGCACGCTTGTTTTTACAGTCGGAGATATTCTCGGAAATATTATTTTTTTTCCTGGAGCTAAGCAGCTTTGGGCGAGTTAAGTACCTGCATGGGCAACCAATCTGGCTATGAATTTAAACAAGCGCGTGAAAGCTCCTGGCCACATTGCTTTTCCAACTTGTTCATTTGATGCAATCTCTTCATTTTGATAATTTTTAATGAACTCTATGGTAGATTCTTCCGTCCACTACATAATTAAATACTTTGTCAATCGAATAAAAATGCAGCCTAAAACAAATCGCAATCGTGTTACGCATCTCTACGACGGCGTATTAGGGCCAATGTAAAAATAAAAAATCTGTCAATTATACTAATTGACAGATTAAATGTGTCAATTGACAGATTAAATCTGTCAATTACACTAATTGACAGATTAAATCTGTCAATTAGTATAATTGACAGATTAAATCTGTCAATTATACTAATTGACAGATTTTAATTTTATTTTTACATTGGCCCTAATACGCCGTCGTACAGATCAGTACAGGCATGAATACGAGTGGAGCAACATAGGTCCGTATCTTTCCATTTAGACGCGAAAATACCGACAACAGAAGGAACGCTTCGATGTTGCACTGTGGCGCTGTTACGTTGTTACGCGATGCCGTCCACACTAGTTGCGCGACGGTGTTACGTTACGAGGTTTTGTTGCATGTCGGTACCCACCTTTAGGGAAACACCATTATCGAGAATCCAACATTTTGGATGGGTATATTCAGGAAATGAATATATATAAAAATCAATGCCACTTTTCGTTGTAATTTTATAACTCAAGAACGGGCTCACCTATCCAAATCGTTTAGGCTTTGTTCGGAGATGGTTTATGTGAAGTTTGCACAAAATCGGACGAGCGATGTTTTTTTGCATATTAGGATTTTGGCAAAAGGAGCAAAATTGTGGAAAGGAATTCGGAGGAACGGTGGCGTTCGGAACGACGGTATTTGCAGGAACGCGAAGACGAGATTCGAAATTAGTCCGTAACGGACCCCTTTTTTTGATCCTCTCTTTCGTTTTCCCGGAAGAACGATAGGAACATGTGACTTTTCGCGAAAATCGACAAAAAATTTTTCACGTATTTCTGTAGCGAATTTTAACGCGGCTCCTTCAAGGTCGACGTTTTAGGTCTGAACGAGCGACGAGAAATGTCAAATCGAATTTGAATTTCGAACGGAATTACTCGAAAATCTTGGAATCGTCTAGAAAAACTGCGAGAAATATGAACGAGTAACCGCTTTCGATCGATCGCTTGATAGGATTGACGATATTCTGAAAATCGAAAGACGGAAATCATCAAAATACAAAAAATCTCTATTTGGTACAGGCGCCAGGATCGTATCTCGGAGCGTCCGAAATAGCTTTCTATTAAATTTGTTTCATTTTTACCCAATGAAAAACTTAAAGGAGCGTTACTCCAGTAAACGCAGATCTTGGGATTTGGATCTTTTCGTTAAGTTACGAAATCTATAATGAATATCCGTTCGATCGGACGGATTTCAGCATCAAAATATTCTAACAATAAGCAGAAAATTAATGGTCGAAAATGAAAAACCACCGTTCATTTGTTTATTCATGCTCAAAATCGAAAAATTAAAAAAATTGTTTAGCCAATTGTTTGGGATAAAAATAGCTAGCAATCAATAAAATATTTTTTTTTTAATAAATGAATTTGATGATCCAATTCCATTTTTTTTATTATTTCACTTTATACGTAGTAAAGCACGTACCGGGCCGCTAGTAGTGTATATATTTATAATCTATACGGGGTGTTTCAGACTAAGATGTTGATCCTCAAGGGTGTGAATCCTTTGGTGGGTTTAAGAAGAATAGTTCAAATAAACCTTTGTCCAAAAACTTTTAACTTTTGAGCTACAGGCTGATGAGTTTTGAGAAAAAAATCCTTGTTTTATAATATCTTATTGTCGTCCAAGATTTTTTATGAAATTTGGAGCAAGGCCCCTGAGCATCAATAGCCATTCTTTGATGTAGAAGCTATTTTAATGTTTCAAACAGTGACTTCTGTAAGAGATGTTGACTAGAAATTTTTAGATAAATATCAGGTACACCTCTGTATTTTCTTCGAATGAAATGTATTCTTTAATTACCTTAATTTATTTCAAGACAAATTTGATATTCTAACTAGTTTTCGCCCAACAGGCGACTATCACGTAAAAAAATAAAAACAATTCATTTACATGGTCAAATTAATTAGAGAATACCTTCCTATTATTTTGCCACATTCTCATTGCGACTGCTTCGGTTATTTTGTTGAAATTTGCAAGGAGGTCTTGGTTTATTTGAAGTTTTCTTCTTGAAATCACCTAAGGATTCGCACCCTTAAAGATCAGCGTCTTATTCTGAGACACCCTGTAAATTGAGTTGTATGATAGTGCGTATATTATATGTATGTTCCATATGAGCTCTGAAATGACTGGGCCGATTTTTATTGAATTTTCAAGCAATCTTCGGATAAGCACAGCGGGAGAGCCTGGAGACTTTGGCGGCGATCCAAATAACATAATTCTCACTTGTTCTACCTCTGTGAAATGGCGGATGTGCTGACCTAGTTCTGACTAGTTTGAGAAAATATCATCAACTGACAGGACACCGTCTGCCGGGTTCAGCTAGTACATGGACCAAATGGAATGCAAATCCATTTAACCCTGAACTACTATCGTGGGGTAAAATTTTACCCCACTCACTAAATTTCACTGAATAATTTCGCGAAGCTTTGAACTGCAGCGTTGGCATTCCATGTATTCCCACACTTTAGTGCATCGTTTCATTTGCCGTTTAGTGTTTTAGTTTCATTCTAATTGATCGGAAGATATTTGAATTTGGGGTCGGATTTAACCCCACGATAGTAGTTGTGTCATTTTATTTTGGTAATTACATAAGAATAAATAATGATTTCGTGAGCATTGACGATGTATGGGTGACTCCCAAAAAGTTTACGAGTATTTATAATCCATATGGGATGGACCAGACCATGTTGAGGCTAGCGATGACCATATCGACCAAATAGCATTGACACTGACAATGAGAGTGAACACTCTCATGAAACAGCGTCTGTATTTAGTAAGGTATATCTATTATCAGACTTATCGGAAGACGAAGTTGTTTCTGCAACAGACCATGGAGTTTCTACGAACTATAAATACGGACCAAACCGATATACATAAGTGGTCTCAAAACCTTCTTGCAACCTCAAAAGTCCTAGTTCACTAAATATGTAAGGTCAAAAACATGGTCGTTATTTTTTTTGCGATAAATTTTTTGTTCCAAATTTTCTGTCACTTGCGAAGGCCATATTATTTTCAATTAGACAAACTAGAAAAAACAGTTCAATTTCTTATTTTCATTATATTATGGATCAATCAATCAGTTATATTTATTTTTGGTTGAAAATCAAAGGATATTTTTATTTTCTTCACAAATGTTAAAATTATTAAAAAATAAAATGTTCAAACCTCATTGCTATGTCCTAAGAACTTATTGAAGTACCCGAAGAAAAAAAAAACAACAATATCAAGCACCATAATTAATTTAGGACTAATTAGTTAATGGGGTCATTTGTGACCCCACGATAGTAGTTATGTTAGTGTGAATAAGCCATAGTAGTTGGGGGTTAACTATAAGAATTCGTGAAAAAGTCACTAGAATTTGTTCCAATTTCCTGGATCTGTCGAAGGAATGTCGTAAATTTCCACTCGGAAACAATATTTTTTGTGCACTACCATTTTGTCAACGAGAAATTGATAGAGCCTCGGTACGGGCTCGCAATTACAAAAAATCCGTCACTAGCGTAAATGTAACTAATTGCCGGGATACACATTTTAACATCATGTTACAACTTGGTGGGAAGTCGTCCCTGCAGTGAATAATATCTAACCATTTATGATAAAAGTCTTCACATGAACAATTGTAAATATATAAGTTTTGATAAGTTTTACTCGTTCAACATTGAAAACGAAATTCTGTGATTCCACTTTAATACTGATATTTAATGAATTGGAGTATTGTCCTCATGTCAAAAACGTCTCGTAATAGGAATAAAATTATTGTTTATACGAATACACGGTGACAAGAAAAACTTTGGACTATTTTTACTGTGTTCTGGAACAAAGTATTTTAGCGCAGCCAAATAATTTCTATTCTGTTAAATTCTCTGCACTTGTACTAATATGTGAATTTTAAGTCTGATTTTACTTTATTTCGCAAAGTGTTAGAATGTCAAACAAACGTAGTGCAATTTAGGAGCTGTTACGTCAAGGCAAGCTTCAAAGCAAAATTGTTCATTTGCTCAATGTGCCTAGACAAACCATGTCCGATGCAATTTGCCGTGATGGTCGTCGTCTAGGAAGTGGGAGAAAACGCACTGTCAATACGCCTAGCAATCGCAACATCGTCAAGAAGCGAGTCGATCGAAATTCGAGGGCCTCCATGAGGAAAATAGCCGGTAGACTGGTATCAACCGTGAATCGGTTCGTCAAATGGCCAAAAAGGAGCTCAACCTCAAGCCGTACAAGCTTCAAAAAGTTCAACTACCCACGGACGATAATAAGTGCGACCAAAGGTGCCGTCAACTTCACCTCCTTCATCTCGCCACCGGTCAGCAATGGGAGCGCATGCTCTTCACAGACCATCGTCAAAATCCGGCAGCACTTCGGCGACACGCAATGTACCTTTCAACAGGACTCCGCTCCGGATCACAAAATTGAAAATTACGCAATAATGGTGTAAGACTCATTTTCTGGTTTCATCGCTTCTGCAGAATGGCCACCCTACTCGCCGGATCTCAACCCAATGGACTGCATCGTGTGGTCGATTTTGGAGCTCAGGTCGTGTGCTAGACACCACAAAAGTTTGGAGTCGCTAAAGCAATCCCTGCGCTGGGAATGAGACCGATTAACGCCCGACGAGCTGCGGCCCATTGACGAAAATTTCAAGAAGCGTCTGAAGTTATGTATCGCTGCCAAAGGAAGCCACTTCGAAACAGCTTAAATATATGTAGCGCGTATGTTCTATTGTCCACTCTCCTGTTTTGGACACTCTTAATCGGATTCACCATGGTAAATTCCATTAAGAGTCTCCAATACAGGAGAATGGACAATAGATCATATTATAGCAAGAATTTTTGAGCCGGCATTTTACAACTAGTATCGAAAATTGAATTGGATCGGTTCTGTATTTTTCGAGTTATTGAGGAAATAGAAACCAAATTTCAGATGGATATAACTCCAAAACCGTTTAGCCCATTATGCCTATTATTATTAAACACAAATGAGGCATTCAGATGCACAACCGACCGTAAAAATTGCAAGTCGCTATCTCTTTCCGTTCTCGGGTTATCGTGACGTCAATAATATTTTTTAGTAATTTTTTTCAGATTTTCTAGTGACACCATTCGCATTAAATTCTAGAAACATCTTCGTATTTGTATTCTAGAACTTGCTACCAAGTTTCAAGTCGATTAGATCTGTATTGGTTGATGAAAAAATTATTACTCGGAAACCGTTGGGCCTATTATGCCCATTAACGAACTTGTCCGTCGTATTTGGAAGCGCCACCTACCCTGAAAATTTCAAGACGCTATCTCTTTCCGTTCTCAAGTTATCGTGGCAACGGCCGGACGGCTGGACGGCCAGCCGGACAGTAGCATTTTTGTCCTCGAATTCTTCATCAGTGAGTTGAACCTAGTCGTTTGAGACCATTCTTGTCAAAAAATTCGAAAATTAGAGATATTTGGGCAAAATGATAACGCGATGTTCCCGAGAACATATACAGGTTGAGTCTTTGACCACTGCATTAATTTTAACCAAAGATTCCTCTCATAAAATGAAACACTTTTTGGCGCTCTTGTTTCATTAAACATTTTTCCAAATTCAGCTCAGGTAAAAAGATACAGGCTGTTTGAAAAAAAAATCAGTTTTTATTTTGTAGCTTTGACATCCTTTTTTCGAATAAAATGAATGTTGGCGTAAAGTTTCCTATAACTATGATACATATTTTCCAAATTTCTACTTCTAGTGGTTTTCTAGTTATGGACTCGTGGATTCATAAAACTAAACTAAATTAGCATAAAGGAAGCATATAAAGTTTTTTTTGAGTCATTTCAAGAATATTCCATCGTTTTAGAACATTATATTATTCTTCATCATTTCTCCTTAAACGCACCGTTTTCGAGATATTCTTCATTGAATGTTTTAAGATGGAAAACTCCAGAAATTTCACTACTTTTATAGATCCGTCCCTGAGCGTTGGAATCCCGAATCAAGCTGTAAACCACGTTACCATGCCTTATTCTCGTCCGCCAACAATGTCATAGATAATTTATATGCAGGAGTGTATTAGCACATTGTGAAATCTTTAAACGCTTGTAACTTTTTACCTGAGCTGAATCTGGAAAAATGGTAAATGAAAAAAGTGTTTCATTTGATGAGAGGAATCTTTGGTTAAAATTAATGCAGTGGTCAAAGACTCACCCTGTATATACGCGCAAAAAAGTTTGTCCGAGGTTTTTCTTGTCACCCGGTATAATGCGATGCAATTACCGCTATAATTTTCGTCGCTCTGGCTGCAAACAAACTAGGGTAATGAAATCATCATATTCCCTTCGTCGAATATATTAACATCATTTGGGCAGTGCCTACTAATTTATTCGAGGAACATTCCAATGAATTACCCTCGTGCATCAAAATTCCTAGATAATTTTGCATTCCAGGCTCCAAACAAATCATGGTAATGAAATCATCATATTATTCTTTATTCCCTTCGTCGATTATAGTATCGTTAGTTGGACGGTACTAATGTATTCGGGAAATATTCCAGTGAATTACACTCGTGCATCAAAATTCGTAGATAATTTTGCATTCCAGCAGATCTTTTTCCAAAATATGAAAATGAACTCGTGTAGATATGTAAAATCGATTGCATTTGCAAACTATGTATTCGGCAGTTTCCTTTTCCGATCCACAGAGCCTGCATGTTTCATCTCCTGACTTGCCCATTCGGTACAATTGGTATTGTACCGACAGTACCTTGTCAGCAGTCCCATCATTAGCAGAAGCTCAGCTCGTGGCAGCTTCAGGAGCTTCCTGGTATAGGATGGTGAGAATTTCACAAATCTTTTTGCCTTTACAACACACAAGCGCTCGACTCGACAGTAAACCCTCGTCCCCGTTTACCCCTAGCCTGTATTGAAGTCGAGGTTTCAAAAATTGGTACCACATGTGGCCGACTTCCACTTTCTATCGAATATCGATATTTTCGACTCGAAACTTATCGGGAATAGTTAGTTTGCCGATACGCCTTTTCGTGTTCGAACATTAGTTATAGTCTAGTCAACAAGTGCTTAATAGGTCAACATTTTTGCGAATTCTCCGAAAATTAAGGCCTCTCGCAAAAATCGCAATAGTTATAAACAATTAAGTGAAAAAAAAGAAGGAGGTTTCGGTTTTCGCCAATATCTCAAAAACTATTTGGGATAATTCAAAGTTGAAAGAAGATTCGAATAGAGGAGGAAATTTCCTAAAAAAAAATCCCAACTGCCGGAACTGTAGGACCAAAATTTATAAATTTCCTAGAGGGTTGAAAATACGCCCAAAAACGGGTACTCCGGCTTGCGCAAGCCCTACCCCCTTCGTACCTTTGATGAATCAATATTATTTAAACTTATTAAATATGAAAATAAAAAAATGAAAAAATTCAGGCGCCTGCAGAATAGATCAATGAACAATAATTCGTGGTCCAAAAATGTATCGCGATTCTTCAATTAGTTATCCATTAGTTTAATTAACATTTTTTTGTAGCACGAACATTGACATTGTAAGTACGATAATTGTTAATTATTAAGCTGATTTTTTTTTTCCTTTCGTGGAGCTATTTTTCAAAAGTCTTAGAATAGATTCATATTGGAAAATTTTAAAAAAATTCATTTTCGTTTTGTTATGAACAATTTAGTCAAGTGAAAAATTATAGACCTTCAATTTATAACAATACTAATGATCCGTTTTCTTATGATCAGAAACTAGGTACTTAAAAAAGATTTTTAATAATTATTATCTCCTATTGTTTAAAAAATTGTTATAAACCAATGCGTTGTTCATGAGATAATTTAAAATTATCTTTTGAAAACATAATTGAAGCTTTATAATTTTTCACTTAAGTAAATTGTTCATAACAAAACGAAAATTAACACTTCTTCAAATTTTCCAAAGGGAAATCTATTCCAAGACCTCCGGAAAATAGCTCCACGAAAGGAAAAAAATCTCAGATTAATAATTCAACCATTATCGCATATGCAATGTTAATATTCGCTCTACAAAAAATTGTTAATTAATTAACGGATAACTAATTGAAAAATCGCGATAAATATTTTTGGAACACGGATTATTGTTTATTGGTCTATCCAGCAGACGCGTGAATATTTTAAATTTTTTATTTTCATATTTAATAAGTTTAAATAATATTTGTTCATGAAAGGTCCGAAGAGGGCGAGGCTTACTCAGGCCGGAGTACCCGTTCACTATCACTTTTCACTAATATATATATAAGCTCAACAGTGTAAATAGTCAACATAACCTCATATAATGACAGATTTAGGTAAACTTTTTTAGGACAGACTATAATCCCTTGTTGAGGTAACGAACTTTGCCGAGCGCTTGTCGAGATTTTCTTGTCGATTGCTGGTGGTGCCAAATTGTCTTCGACTCGACATTGGCGTCCCCGATTTCGATGTCGGGATCGACACGCTGTCGAGCGCTTGTGGTTCCACCAGGTGTATTTCTCCAAATAGCTTTTCTGTTATTTAGCTCCTATTGTTGGATCACTGCCCTGTAGGGGTTTTTTCCAAGCCCACAGATGCAGATGCTATCCTGGAGGCCCTTTTCGCAAGTGCATCGTCCTTCTCATAAGTTCTGATTTCCCTCAATACCACAGTACCCTGGAACCCATAGAAGGGTCATTTATTGTTTCTAGCCAGTTGCTTTATGGTATTCCGGCAATCCAAGAACAGTAGGGATGCGATTCCATGTTTCTCAGTGGGGCCTGGCTGTCCTTTATAATATAGACAGACACTCTTGAGCTCGAATGCAGATAGATGGAAAAATTGAATTTAAACCAACAAAATTACAGCTAATAATATTTTATTCACCTCTATTGGACACTCTTAATCGAATTTACAATCGATATAGACAGTTTTCTCAGCTTTTATAAGACATGAATACATCTCGTACCATTTTAATAACAGTCTTGATTAATGAGAGAATAGAGTATGATCTCAATTTTTTTAATTCTGACACATGTATTCTATCGGAATTGAAATTCTTTAAATATCTAATAATATACGAAAAAACTTACTTCTCAAGTAATTTCAGGATACGATATTCACGAAATTCCGAGAAAATTTGCGCATCGGCTTTCTACAAGTAATAACCGAGTCTTAATTGGATCGGATTCGTATATTTTGAGTTATAGAGGGAATAACAACAAAATTCAAATACGTATAATTCCAGAAATATTCGGTCGATCATGCCTATTAACTAACTCAAATGTCTCATCCGGATCCACAACATAGCCTAAAAATTGCAAGTCGCTATCTCTTTCAGTTGTTAGTTAGCGGGAGCAACATAATATTTTCTCAAATTTTTTTTAAATTTTCTACCCCTTCGATACTCATAAACGTCTGTATATCGATATTCCACAGCTAGTTACCAAGTTTCAATTCGGTCGGATCTGTATTTTTTGAGTTATCGTGGAAATAATATTCCAGTGGGTATAACTCCGAAACCATTGGGGCCGATTATGCCCAACAACGAACTTAACTTTCCCATTCGGATGCGCAATATTCCCTGAAAATTGCGAGCCGCTTCCGTTCGAAAGTTGTCGTAGCAACGGTCGTGCGTAGTCATACTACAACTAACTAACCAGTTTGAATTGGATCGGTTTTTGAGTTATTGCGGGATTAACAATATAATTTCAGATATGTATAACTCCAAAACCGTTTTGCCGATTATACCTATTAAGAAACTCGGATGTTGCATTCCGATGCGCAACCTACACTAAAAATTGCAAGTCGCGATATCTTTCCATTCTCAAGTTATCGTGAGATAAATAATATTTTTTAATAATTTTTTGGATATTTCTGGTGATACGATCCACACATAATTTCAGATACGTCTTTATATCGGTATTCTACAACTAGTCACTAATTTTCAATTTGGTCTGTATTGGTTTAGAAAAAAATTTGTACTCGGAAACCGTTGGACCGATTACGCCCATTATGGAACTTGACCGTCGCATTTGGACGCGCCACCGGCTTTCAAGTCGCTATCTCTTTCCGTTCTCTATCAGTTATCGTGGCAACGGCCGGCCGGACAGAATCAAATTTGACCTCGTATTCTTCTTCAGTGAGTCGAGCCTAATCGTTTGAGACCATTTTCGGCAAAAAATTCGAAAGTTACAGATATTTGAGCAAAATGAACGCACGCTGTTCCCCAGGACATTCGCGCAAAAATCTACGAAAGGAATCATAGATATCGCGCGTATAAAATTATTTTCCTGTCAAAAATGTCAGAATAATTTGAATTTTGAAATTATCATATAATTGGAGTTCATCAATTTGCTTCCAAATTTTTTTTGCTGGTGAGTAAATGTAATATTTTAATTACAGTTACAGTTGCTTAAAAAATTATTTTGCAATGAAGTTATTTTTCAGTATTTTTCAATTTCATACGTACAGCAGAAGAAAATAATATAATATGTCGATACTTTGCAGAATAATTTTATATATTTATATTAGTATGAAAAAATTTGGAAAAGCACTGACCTGAAGCCAAGATTTGCGGGCTTGTTCATATTTCGGTCCTATAGAAACCGAACGAAAATTTATTAGGAAGCATCACGTTAATCAAAAAATTCTCAACATAATTCAGATGCCTACCTAACCCAAGTTTCCATCCAATCTCGTAAACTCCAAGCTTGTCAGGTTGTGACTTTTTAACGAGATACTATTGTTTTTTTTCGAACCTTGTAGTTGTCATCATAGACAAGATATACTACTGGTTGTCATCCTACTTCTAAATAAGAGGGTTCGGTATTTTTGTGATTATATAACTCATATTATAATGAACCAATAGAATTCCTGAATTTCCCTTAGTAACGTCGTATAGATAACTGAATATACCGCTTGACGACGGTATATAATCGTTTTGGTGATTCGCCTCCAGCCATATTGGAATAATTTCCATAGTGACGATAAATGTCAATGAAATGTCAGTGCATTTTTGAAGATGCATCGTTTTGGTTTGAGTTCAAGTGGTGAAATTGACCAAGAAATTGGTAATTTAACACCAGAAAATACCACGAAGACACATAATTATGTTTGGAAACAGTTCACGGTGTTTTGTGAACATCGAAATTACAAACTTCGTGCTGATATTTCAAATGATGAAGTAGCGAATATTTTGAAAGATTGGGCATTCAATATGAAACGTGCAGATGGAAAAGAATATAAAGAATGTACAGTTAAAACCATTTGGAATATTTCTGCTAAACTCTTACAGAAAAAGTTTCCTGAAGACTTCAACAGAGAAATAAATCCATTTAAAGATACAATTTTCGAAAATGCGAGAAAGGCCCGTACAGCCAAGAGGAAAAAATTACAAGCAATCCCCGACAGGAAAAAAGAGAGCTCAGCCTCTCTTAAGAAGAATGAAATACTCAAAATTATTTCAAGTTTCGATGAAAATACACCAGATGGTTTGCAAAAAAAATTTTATCAAATTTGTGCTGTGGAATTGGCATGGCGTGGTAATGAAGCAGCCTTTTGCTTAACTGACTATTTCAAAAAGGAGTTCGACAATTACGGTCAAAATACGGGACGAATCGAATACAATCCAGTATTTTCAAAAACAGCACAAGGTGGTGAACAACGTACCACAAATTCTAAATGGTTGGTAACGAATAAAGAGTCCACGAATCAGTGTCCAGTACGTCTCTTGGATAAATTATTGAGCAAAAGGACTCCAAATATCACAACCAATCGTCTTTTTTTAACACCTAATATTGATTGGCAGAAAACAGGAAAATGGTATAAAAATTGCCCTGTAGGTTTAAATCAGTTGAGTAAATGGACACGTACAGCAGCTGAAAGTATCGGACTAGATACGAAAAAAAGGAAAATTACGAATCATTCGAATCGCTCCTCTGCTGTGAGTATCTTGTCACACTCAGGGGCAAACTTGCAAGAAATTATCAAAATAACAGGCCACTCGTCATCGGAATCTCTGAAACCGTATTTGAAACTCACTGCAGAACACCATAGACAAATAATTGAGAAAATGAGAAACATACCTAATCCTTCCACATCCAGTGTCAGCAATAGTACCAACACTACAAATTCCGAAAATAACAATACATCAAATATGTATTATAATAATTGTACTTTCAATATTAATATTAATCAATAAAAGAATTAAAATATTACTCTTTATATAATCGTTACGAATACCAACTCGAGCAAAGACAATATGTTTCGATTATTCACCTCTTCACTAGACGTATTTCGCGAAACATCACTCGAGCTACGCTCTCGTGATGTTTCGCGAAAACGTCACGTGAATCGGTAAATAATCGAATATTGTCTATGCTCTTGTGATATTATAACTGAATATTTCGGAAATTAAAATTTCTAATAGGTAAATATTTTCGAAATGAAAGGGGTGAATTTTGTTCATTTACGAACTTAGCTAGCGTATTCAGGTCTCAAACCTACCATGCAAATTTCAAGTCTTCAAGTTATTATTTTCGAAAGTTATTGCATTCACGGACAGGTGGACATAATTAGATTTAACCACAGAGTCTTCATCAGTTAATCAAATGGAATCGTTTGAGACCGTTCTTGGCTCTAAAAACTAAAATTACAAACATTTGGGTCAAACGCTCCCCAGCACTCTGAGGAGCAAAAAAAATATATAGTTGATAAGGAACATCGAAGGAATTACGATAAATCGAAGGTTTAAAATAAAATTCAATGAAAAATTATATACGATTTACACTAATTTATAAAATATTGTGATGCGTTTCGTCGACACAGTGACTTCATCAGACTACTTCATACTAAATTCGTAACAATTAATGATCTACCCATACCTCGATGACCTGGACATAAAGTCTTTCTGTGCTTCTTCTTCCCTCTTCTACTTACTTCTTCTTATGAGTTATTCAAAACTAATAACATAATCTTACACTGCTAGTTTTTTGTAAACATTTACAATAATTCATTAATACCACTTTTATAAATTAATTATCTATTTGAATGGATTGAGAAACGGAGAAAAATTTCTTCAAAACCAACATGTCAACATCTCATTCCGGACAAACAATAACCTGGCAAAACTCATAGAGAATAATTAATCAAAGAGTAATAAAGAAGATAAATCCGGTGTTTATCAGTTAAATTGCGGTAGTTGTCAATAGGAAAAACAGGAAAAATTTTGGCATAAGAATTGAGGAACATCATCGATCACAGCTACCAAAACAAACTAAATTAATTCTGATTATTCGAATCATTTATTAGCAGAAGGGCATAAGTTAAACCCGGATTTCAAAATTCTACACAATTTGAATAAAGGTACGTAACCTAATTATTGGGGAATAAATAGAGAAAAACATACGGGTAGTTTAGTTAATGACCAATTAGTACTAAATTTGTATCCGTTACTCAATACATGCAAATAGAGAATTAATTTATAAAAGCGGTAGGAATTAATTATTGTAAATGTTTACAAAGATCTAGCAATGTAAGATTATGTAATTAGTTTTAAATAAGTCGTAAGAAGAAGAACAGAAACTCCATGTCCAGATCATCGAGGTATAGGGACAATGGAGATCATTATCTGTTAAGAATTTTTTATGATGTAGTGTGATGAAGTCGCTGTGTCGACGAAACGCGTCGCGATATTAAATAAATTAGTATTAATCGTATATCATTTTTCATTGAGTTAATATGGATTTGCATCAAGTAAAAGCCACAAGCATTAAATTTTTAAAATAAAATTTTTAATACTAGTAAATACAACAAATAATATTTTTTAAACCACATGGCGTTAGATTTACAAGTTATAATATGCTGTTGACATATACAGGGTGTTAGTGAATGAGTGTAACAAACTTCAGGGGATGATTTCGATTGAACAAATACTGACAATTTGCTACCTATATAACTTTTGTGCGCAAATAGTTTTCCATCATACAGGGTTTTAAAGTTTCTCTCAAAACCTCACTATTTATTTATTGCTCTGAAACCGATCAAGATATGCAACCGAAATTTAATGGATTATAAGAGGTTGCTATTGCGCATTTTTTGACATGCAATCAAGAATTTTATGTTAATCATTGGCTAGCATACAGGTGATGATCTCAATTTTTCAAAGTAAAAAGAAGGTATGCCACTAGCTCAAAAATGGAGGAACGCTAATTTGACACTTCTTTGAAATATTCGTATTCAACAGAATGTTGACAGTAGCCTACCCCTTTGACACCTAGTGGTTTCACTGTAAAACCATGGATTTAAGAATTATTTTATAGTATACTACGGGACTTCTATTGAAACCGTAGTATATCACATGATCCGATACGTACAAAGCAGATCTTTCAGACGATCGTAAGTTGTACCTTGTTTACCTAATGCACTGCGTATACATTAACGCGCGGCGAACGCGCGGCGCGCGCGCTTCGGTTTGTACGGGTTTTCAGAGCTCGCTCAACTTGAAAACCCAAACCAACTTAGACGCAACGCAGCGAGCGCGATCATGTATACGTACTTTTATAGTAAGTATTTGTAGTAAGTTTTTGGAGGATATCCACTTGCTGTGTATTTAGAAAAAAAATGTAGTCTATTCAGTGTTATTCAGCAATGTCGGGTTTTCAAAACTTCTTATTGAAATGTTACATAAGTGTATGTGTCATTTGCTATTGTGAAATTATTTGAGAGGTCAGAAATTGATTAAAATATGTGAAGGACGACGAAAAAATGTAATATGCACCTCAGCGAAAAAATTTATTTTGTCTCGCCTGCTTGCTATCCTCGGCTCCGCCTCGACTATAATAGACAGTTTTTTGTCCTTGATACTTAAATAACTATTCTAATGGCATGAATGACATTTTCTTTATGGGTGTCGTGTGTTGTACAATTCATATGCAATATACTCGCAAATTTTGGCCATACCCCACCCAAACCTGCAAACTGCAACAAATAATAAAATAAAACATTTTGAACGGATTGAAAATTTTAAATTTTCTCAGTAGATTTTAGGAATGAATATCTCAGATAAGTTCCTCATTGGGTAGAATCAGTCTGGTGGTTTCGGATTGATCATTTTTGGCACTCTGGTTTTTTTTTAACCCTTAACTACTAACGTTTCAAATATGTAACGTCGTCACTACCTATACGTCTTACAGACGTTTATGTATTAAATAGACATATTAATCCATAGATTGTAGTTTGTGAACTGTTTATCTGTTTAACTGTTCGCTTTAATATTCCGGAGGTGAAAAATATGCTCGTAAATGTAATAAAAGTTCAATATTCAGTGAAATTCACCATTTTCCAAAGGAGTTCCAAATATTCGGCATTTTGACATCGATCTTTTAAACAACTGCAATTAGATCGAAAGACTCTAAAAATATGTGAAATTTTTATTACTCTTGATACAATAAGAGTTGAACTGAAATGTAGTCAAAAGAATTGGTCAAAAACAAGTATTTTGAAAAAACTGACAATGCCTGTCTATCACGAATTTGATACACAATCCGGACACACTTTTTTCGCATACTCTCGGTAAATAGGATTCTGGCATTCGTAACAAGCATATGCCGTTCTTCTTTCCTTCCGATAAGAACATAGAGAATTTTTTTTTCTTTTTCCAATAGTGCAAATGGATTCTGTCCGGCCGGCCGTTCGGCCGTCCATCCGTCCGGCCGTAACCACGATAACTCTCGAACAGAATGAGGTAGAGAGTAGAAATTTTCAGAGTGAGTTTGGGAGATGAATATCTCAGTTAAGTACGTCATTGGGCAAAACCGGCCGAATAGTTTCGGAGTAACAAAAAAAATTTTTTTTTTACATTGCAAATTTCAAATAAAAAAATTTTTCAAGATGCAGTTTCACCATAAAAATCCATCGATATCATTTTTAACTTTAAAAGACTAATACTTTCGGAGATATGATATTTCAAAATGTCAATAATAAATCGTACTTCTATGTTTTTATTCTTACGTTAACGCTAACTATATGTCTACGAGACGGCTATCGATCTTTCACTAGAGATATCTCGGAAACTAGACAATGTACGACAATCAACCTTAGGGTACTAAGTGTAAGTGAGTGTGGTACGATGATAAATTACATATAAGGGCAATGGCAGGAGTTGAAAGGGAGGGGATATCTGACGAATCGGATGGGGTGATGCCGTCTCTGAGACGTATGATTAGTGGTTAAGGGTTAATGACTCTTTTTGAATTTATTTTTTTTCATAATGCAGTGCTATCATAAAAATCCATTGATACCATTCCAGACTCTGAGAAAATAATACTTCCGGAGATATGACTCGTCAAAGTTTGAACGAAAGCGCCAAAAGGCTCCTGTACACAGGGCTTTCCCACTTTTAAATTTGAAAAACATGTGAACATTTTCTAATTAAGTCTTCACCAAATAAATACATTTTTAATTGCAAATAGGATACTTGAAGGTGCCATAACTTACAAAAATTATCAAAGTATGTGTTCAAATTGATGGCCATTCACTTCTTGCAATTTAGAGAACTTTACTTTGGCTTATCAAACCATTGATAGATATTCCTGAAGGGACAAAAAGTAAATCCATTATTCCATACTCAGGACACTCACTGTATAATAGATATATGGAATATGAACTATGAAAAATTAGAAATCAATTTACTTGTAACTTTTGAGTCACCGGTATAATGCAAAATGCTTTCAATATAATAAATGTACTATTTACGAAGTACCTACGAAAACTATGCGACACTTCGCCAATTCCTGATATTTCAATGCCGGTCCTGCATTTTTCTCCTACACTAAATTTCCCTTTTTAATTACAGACGCCTCACGCATCATCAGACAAGGAACAACCGATAGTGGAGGCGACAGACAAGGAGGGAAAAACAACACAAGAACCTTGGCGCTTCGTTCGAATTTGAAAACATGTCAGTTGCAATTTTGGCGCCGAGCAAAGTCGGTAGTCCGAGCCAGTGCCGTGTTGTGGTAAACGAGAAGCGGTGCGAGACACGTGTTTTTGAAATCTGCCAGACGTGTGCGAGAAGTTTGTCGACGCGATAACGCAGCGTCGGGATGCACGTGGACGCCAAAAAAACGCGGGACGAGGAGGATGAAGAAAGCAGTCCCCCCGCACCCCCCGACGGGGGTTGGGGTTGGATGGTGGTGTTCGGGTCGTTTATGATACATCTAGTCAGTAAGTGATAACTGAGTGTTTTTTAGTGAAATTATTTAGCCTGTCATTTCAATTTTTTTAAAATTTATCCAAGCTAATTTAAATGCTTATAATTCAGCAAGTTCCTTCCTCTGAGCATTAAATGCTGGAAACCCAAGATTTGGAGGAATAAAATGAAATTTGATTAGTCGAATAGTTGAACACAAATTTTAATAGTCAAAATAGGAACACTTTTGTTTTCAACAAATATGTAAACATGAATAGGGTTCAAATTGTAGTGACTACCTAGTATAATGATGGCTCATTTACCAAATATTAGATATATTCAATTTCACCGTGTCAAAAGTAATAGTATATTCTAAAACAAGTTGCAGAATGGGCTCATATTCAAACACGAATGCGATATTCGAAAACGAGCGACTAAGGAGCGAGTTTTCGAACGCATGAGTGTTGGAATTGCCTTCTGTAACGAGTATTAGACGATATTTTCTCTATTTCAGACAAGTTTTGTAATATTTTGTTGAAATTTAATGAAAAATTCTGGTAATCATGGTAGTTGGTGTGACTGTTACGAAAGTTGGCAGATTACGGAATTTGAATTTGAAATGTACGTAGGGCATGGAGATCAGATTTAAAACAGTTTCCTAATAGCATGAATGATACAAAATTAGCAAGAAGGAAATCTCTAGTACCATATTTTTTAATGAAAATAAAGCTTTTCCTCAACCATTATTTCACTATATCCAGATTATATTGTACCTATTGTCAATTGACGTGTGTTGAAATTTGATAGTGTCAGTGCTGACCACCACAAAACGAAAAATATAACTAGAAACAATGCGGGAATGAGTTCATTCCAGCACTGTTTTCAGTGCTGGAATGGACTCATTACGATACTGCATTAGAGAATAGTATATTCTTAAACAAGTTGCAGAATGGGCTGATATTTAAACACGAATGCGAAATTCGAAAACGAGCGACGAAGGAGCGAGTTTTCGTACGCATGAGTGTTGGAATTGCCTTCTGCAACGAGTATAAGACGATATTTTCTCTATTTCAGGCAAGTTTTGTAAAATACCGTTGAAATTTAATGAAAAATTAGGATTATACATCCTAGTGACTTTTGTATTGTATCTTGGCAGTTGGTGTGACTGTTACGAACGTTGACAGATCATGGAATTTGAATTGTACGTAGAGCATGGAGATCAGATTGAACAGTTTCCTAATATTCAAATTCATGGTTATGAGAGTTCCGTTATATCAATAAACACAAAATTCCAATGAGCATATTGTGGTAATTGATCGAAATATGAATACGGATAAATACGCAAATCCATTGAATATTCAAAGAGTTCAAAGTTTCTGATCTAAGACTTTTTAATTTAATCAGTTCAGTAAATCAGTCGTAACGTCCCAAAACGAGATTAATTGCAAATCAAATCCACGGAAAGGAATAAATCGTTTACTTAGATACCACAATTGAGAAATTTTGTTGTCTTTATTATACAGTAAACGTAAATAGTATGGATTTATATTTTCCCAGAGTAATTTATTTTTTAAGGAACATTTTCCCGTAATTCTTATTGTTCTACCATCTCCCGTTACCAAGCAGTGACATCATGGATATTTTTTCAAATTGCCCCAACTTTTTTTTCTTGCCAAGGATATATCATACAATTCCGAATTTGGGTCAATAATTCTAGAGATAACTTTTTAAATTTGAAAAACATGTGAATTCTTGAACTGAAGTCTTGACCAAATACATAAATACATTTTTATTGCAAAAACGATACGTGAAGGAGTCACAACACGCAGAAATTAAGTAAGAAGTTTAAATTGATGGCCATTCACTTCTTGACAGTGAGCCAATAGAGCTTGAAATTCGGAACAAATATTTTAGACAGTTTCAGGCTGCATTGCTCTTATCCCGTCCCGAATCCTGTGTCTCAACTCCTCTATGTTGTTTGGCCGATTGGGATAAGCTTTGTTTTTGATATAACCCCATAATAAAAAGTCTAACGGAGTCACATCTGGAGACCGAGCTGGCCATTCAATAAAGCCTCGCCTAACGATCCACCTATTGGGAAAACTTTTTTCAGGTAATCACGTACATCTAAAAATAATGGGGTGAAGCTCCATCCTGTTGAATCCATTGCGTTTCATTTGGGAGATCTGGGTCTGCATCGTTCGGAAAAAGAACCGCTAACGCCAAAATCAGATCCTCCAGTAATGTATCCAAATATTGGACCTGTTAACGGTCCTTCAATAAAGACTGGCACTATAACACTGTTTCTAGCAGTTCCAGCCCATACATTAATTTTTTCAGGAAATTGTGTATGTGGCTCCATCATCCAGTTTGGATTATGATCTGGCCAATAGCGACAGTTTTGTCTGTTGTAAGTTCCATTTAAAGGGAATGTTGCTTCGTCACTAAATAAATTTAGAGCTGGAAATCTCTCATCGACATTGCAAATGGTCCATCATTTGTTCGCAAAACAGTTCTGCGGTCAAAATCATCTCCATTCAGTTCATGCACTAAATTTATCGTGAAAGGGAGCCGTTTATACCATTTTTAATATTCTCAAAAACGATTTTTGCGTTATATTGTTATTTGCCGCTATTGTTCTCGAGAAAAAATGGGGATTTTCCTCCAACTCCGATAAAATGTTCAATCCTACCTCCTCTGGTATTGGTCCTTAGAACATTTTTGGATGATCCTTAACGTATCAGAACTTATCTTGAGAATTATTGACCCAAACGGCGTTACCTGTGCATTACTGAATTCAAAAATTTATGATCTATCCATGACAGGGAAAAAAATAGGGTCTAGATATAAAAAAAAAATATCGATGATCTCACTGCTTGGTAACGGAAAATAATAATCACGGGAAAATGTTCCTTAAGAAATAAATTACTGTGAGCCATCAAACCATTTTTCGATATTCCTCAACTGGAAGAAAATAATTCTATTATTCCATACTCCTGACGTTCACGGTATACAGGATGTCCCAAGTTCGAGTGCCTATTAGACGTTTCTGGAGAACTGGACATATTTGAAATCTGAAAATTGAGATTATGATATTGCTAGAAATTCTCTACAAAGCTAAAATATTTTCGAAGCCCAAGCACTTCCGGTTATACAGAGAGTCGAAATAAATTTGATGAAAAACTTTTTTTTCAAGTTTTGCATTCCTGGTATGGTCAATTCAATGCTGAATAAATTTCTGTTAAAAACATTGTATTAATTCGAATAGTTTGCAAAATATCGAAAAAAAAAACTGGAAAAAAAGTCAAATATGTTTAGTCAGTATTATGTTCATTATTCTTATTTCAAACATCCTGAACGTAAACCTTTTTTACAACATCGAAGAGGAAAAATGTGGAAAGGTCATATATCTTTTGAATTTCAGAAATATCATCACAGGGTGTTTCAAATTTTGTGTCGAAAATTGTTATAATAAATTGGCCATAACTTCTGTTTTTCAAATTAGAACCCTATTTATCATGATTGCGTTGGATTCTGCGGTGAAAAATAATGATAGTTTTCTAACATCATTATGCTCCTAAATTCAATAATTTCTGAGTTTTTTTTTCAATTTAGGAGCATAATCATGTTAGAAATCTATCATTATTTTTCACCGCAGAATCCAACGCAATCATAAAATAATAGGGTTCTAATTTGAAAAACAGAAGTTATGGCCAATTTTTTATCACAATATTCGACACAAAATTTGAAACACCCTGTGATGATATTTCTGAAACCCAAAAGATGCATGACCTTTCCACATTCTTCCTTTTCGGTGTTGTAAAAACGGTTTATGTTCAGGATGTTTGAAACAAGAACAATGAACATAATATACTGACTAAACATATTTGACTTTTTCCGTTTCGTTTTTTTCGATATTTTGCCAACTATTCGAATTAATACAATGTTTTTAACATAAATGTATTCAGCGTTGAATACTTGATCATACCAGGAATGCAAAACTTGAAAACAAATTTTTTCATCAAATTTATTTTCACCCCCTGTATAACCGGAAGTGCTTGGACTTCGAAAATATTTTAGCTTTGTAGAGAATTTCAAGCAATATCATAATCCCAATTTTCAGATTTCAAATATGTCCAGTTGTCTAGAAACGTCTAATAGGCACTCGAACTTGGGACACACTGTATATATAATATATACGTATTATATTACTATTTACTTAAATTTCGGTTATGTTGAAAAAGTTACACCTATACTTGATGATTTGCATAATAATAATAATAATGTTTATTTGTGAAAATGGTTACATAAATCAAAAATTATTCACACTTCATTATTAATATGGTATCAAATAAACATTGGTTTCTCACAAAAATGACCTAAAGCCACTTGTGCGTGAGAATAAATAAAATAAAGTAAAAAATATAGTGAAATTTAAGTCATCCCGTTCCCCCTCACAATACAATAGTGTATTCAAAATAACAAAAAATTAAGAAACAATATAAAATTCTTCTTTTACTTTTGAATGCTTTTTTTTTTTTTCGTCGACCTCAATGAAAAGTGACTTTTTACGTACTTATTTGCGGCCCTAAAATCGAATTATTGAAGGCAATTACTTTGCGGACGAGAAAGTACTTTCTCGTCCGCTGTGGTGACTATGCATACGGCATGATACGGTTCAATACATACGTAAGTGTCTGTAAGAATAACTGTCATTGCTGAGGTCACTATGGATACGGTTCCATACATACATATAGGTTTATTTGTTATTTGCTATTGTGAAATTATTTGAGAGGTCCGACATTCATTTGAATATGTGGAGGTCAATGAAAAAATGTAATATGCACCTCGTCGAAAAACTGTCTATTTTCTCGCCTTTCTATAATTGGCACCGCCTCAGATAGCAATTTGCAGACTTCACTATAATAGACAGATTTTCATCCTTGGTACATAAATAGATATTATTGTTGCCCTATATAAAATACAAATGTCAACGAATTTTGATCATGATTTTCTGAGATCTTTCGCTTCCAGAGATACGATCCCTCATACAATTCTGATGAAATTTTGCATGAATCCGCAGAATCTTAAAGTAGGTATTCTAGGCCTATCTACTAAATTTCAACTCTATCGGATATTTCGTTAAAATGGATTCATACTCTGAATTCATATTATTAATTCAGAAAGCACCGAATTGCATACTAATTCACTATTCTCCTCACACATTCTGGATTTTTCAGAGTATTAATTTCTAGATTTTGCAAGGTTCCAAAATTCAGATTATGAATTTAAGAATATGAATTCAGAGAAGTATGAGGCCGGCCATAGAGAAAATATTGGGAAAATAAAATATCAAATGGGTGATTTTCTCGAACAGTTTGCTAATTGAATTATTAGGGCAGTTTCGACAGTGAAATTCCTTGGGAATAGATTCAAAGTCTGTAAATTTCGCAGTAACATTGATCAGTAATTTATCTTTTAAACCTAATTACTCGAAGTTTAATGGACTTCCCCTCAGAAACTTTGGAGTAATTAAACTGTATTTAGCTATATTAACGATAGGTTTCAATTATTACATGAATGATATATCATGAAATTTTGAGTGAGTACCTACCTATACTGAACGATTTTAAGTAGGTAAATTAGAAAAAAAATTGAACCAAATTTTACATTTTATTCTCTATACTTAAAATATGCCGATTTCACCTCTTTTTGTTACTTGCGGAATACTGATCGTAGAAATTTACAGCAAAATTGTTGAGGTCAAGTATTATAACATTGTTTGAGTGGGAGGTATGTTGATGAGGATTTCACTTTCCCAACTTTCAAAGCTAGCCCCTAACTAAAGTCTCTGAATGGGGTATTTATTTATTTCATTGAATTAAAAAATAATAGCATATGCTCGACATGACCCCCACTACACCGCTACATAAATGAACATTCCATTCCGAATTTTCTGGAGAATGCCTAGTGCTTAATTATACTCATATTGTAATAAGAATATGCTCCATCCCATGTATTGTACGGTGAATTATAAAAATTATCTGATCATTTCTTCTACTTGATATCTAGTGTGGCGGTAGAATATCAGAAATTCCGCCCTATTCTGGAATTAGCCTGGCAACGTTGCATGCGCACGTGAATCTCGCCCTTGATAACCACTGACATTTATCAGTTTGTATATAATAATCGTATATAATATAATCCTTGCGTTCCGAAATTACTGCCATTACTGGCCGCAGTAAGTAATTTCGGAACGCTCTTAAGTAAGAGTAAGCATGGCCAGTGAATTTCAGTAATATCTGACGTTTCAATTTACTGCTCAGTACTGTTCACTTGTTCAGGAATATCGGAACACGGCAATAATAATATATTATGTAAATAGAGGTGGGTACAGACATGCAACAAACATTCTTGACGTAACTAGGGCTGGAACGTTTCCCCTTTTTGTATTCGAATATTCATTGTTAAATTTATTCGATTATTCGAGTAATTCATTCAAATCAATATGCATGAATGATGATTCATTACTGGTCATTCATATCATATATAGTTATGACATGTCATGAATACGAGTACTCAGTATAAGTTGTGGATTCCTTTCTGCTTTGTATTTACTATTATTTACTATTTACAATACATCCTTTCTCAAAAGTATTCAACTGATATTTTAACAAATATTATATTTGAAGGCGCTAAATATTTGGGTATTAGACAATTCAGTTGTGTTATTCAGTATTTCAAATTTATTCTCGTGTACTTACCAATTCGTAAACTTAAGTGGTCTCCAGAATCCATATAATTAATATCAAATTGTTGCATAGAAATAATCTTGAAATAATGAATGACCAAACAAAATTGTGTAGTTTCCAAATGTGTAACGCTTTCAAATGATACCTGAACCTAACACCCGCAAAACTATTCAAAAATGTATTTTCGTTTCGAATTTTATAACCTTCATTATTTTGTTATCACACTTTATACCTCAACATACCCACATTAAATACCTAATATCATTTGTTGAGTCTTAGGATGTCTGAAGATTAACGAAAGTTCGAAACAGCAGTAGCTAAATGTAAACGTTACATAATGTAAACATTATAAAATGGATCGTTGCTAAGTGATTAGTATAAAATGCGTTAATGTTTAGTTGAATTTTTTTTAGGGGACTAGTCATTACAATTCATGAATATTGAACAATATTCATGAATATTTATGTATTGTTGAATATTCATGACTGGCGATGAGTTAAATCATGAATCAATTCTTCATGAAGTTACGAATTGATGTTTGAATGATCATTCTACTCACTATTCAGGAATAATTAAAACTGGTTTTTGTGAATAACTGTGTTTTACTACCTACAAATTTTAGGTTACATATAATGTAACGTTTATAATTTGGTACTCAAGTTTCGAAGTTTCTTTAATCTGAAGACTCACACATGACAACACATGATTTTACCTATGTATGATCAGGTACAAAGAGCGATGGCAACATAATGAAAGTAATAAAATTCCTTACGGTAGTGGAAAAAAGAAATTTTTGGGTAATTTTGCGGGTGTTAAGTTCAGGTATCATTTGGAAATTGGAAGCGTTGAGTATTTGGAAATTAGACGGTTCTGTTCGGTCATTCATTATTTCAAGATCACTTCTGTGTACCAATTTGAAAATTATTATTACTATCTGCATTCTGAAGTCAATTGAAATTTTCGAATTGATACATAGAAATAATCTTGAAAAACTGATTTATTATTCGGGTTTTCTGTATAACTGTGTAATTCCAAATATCTAACGCCTTCAAATATAATTTCAAGTATTTAAATATTTTATATACGCACTTTATTTATATTATTGCTATTATTATTTATACTGAGAATCCTATTCATGACTAGTCATGAATATACAGGGTGAGTCTTTAAGTTTTTTCCAAATTCCAAATTTTTCCAAATTCGGCTTAGGTAAAAAGATAGAGGCTGTTGAAATCTCGAAAAGAAATCATTTTTTGTTTTTTAGCTTTGACATCCTTTTTCCGAATGAGATGAAAGATGGTGTGAAGTTTCCTATAACTATGGTACATAATTTAAGGATATTAGATTTTTACTACTTCTACTGGTTTTCTAGTTATAGACTCGTGGATTCATAAAACTAAACGAAATTAACATAAAGAAAGCAGATAAAGATTTTCTTGAGTCATCTTATGGATATTCAATCGTTTTAGAACATTAAAGTATTCCTCATCATTTCTCTTTAAACGCACCGTTTTCAAGATATTCTTAATTGAATGTTATGAAATTTCACTACTTTTATGGATCCGCCCTTGGGCGTTGGAATCACGAATCAAGCTGTGAACCACGATATCATATTTCTTCTCATACTCCATTAATGTCATTGATAATTTATACACGGTGGTCCAGATCTTAGCCAATAAATTTTAACCACGTATTCTACGTCTAAAACAAGCCCTAGTTCGTCATATAAACATATGTCGAAAAATGCTTCCTCTCCGAGATACAGGGTGTTAAAATTATAAAAAAAAAATATTTTTTATTAATAACTTTTACACTTCTTAAAATATTTTCATGAAATTTGGGACAGAGGTTTTAAAGATCAAGAGGCACTTTTTGAATAATAATAATCATTTTTTTATTCTACCAGTGGCGTCCGAACTGCATCAAGACTGAATAATTTTAGACAAAAGAATGATACGCCACTGGTTTTTCCAACAATATATATCTTATCCGCGTTATCCTATTTTCTTATTATATATATATATATATATATATATATATATATTCTTTTGACTGAGAGCTGTTTATGTGTTAGCAGAGGTTGGTGTAACGGGATACCATACAATTCGACGTATGATACAAGAGCTTAGGGAAAAACCTCAGCAAAAAACCCTTTCTCCAACAATAAAAATTATTCTTGAAATCCATAATTATTTTGAATCAAATTCAGTCTCTTGACTTTTTGACGTACGATGCACCGTTTCCGAGTAAAAATATTAAACACTCTCATGTATGAGAAAATCGCTAAAATTTGATATGGTAGGTACATAAGAATAATGCTCGTAATAATAAGACTATCTTTGTAAACGAAATGTGTAATTACGAAAAGATAAGCGTTAATAGCCACACTCAAATAAGGATTTAAAGAAGATGTTCGAAGTAAAAGAAAAAAAATAATGTTTTTACTAATAATTTCAACACCCTGTATTTTAAAGAGGAAGCATTTCTCGACATATGTTTATATGACAAACTGGGGCTTATTTCTGACGTAGAATACGTGGTTAAAATTTCTTGGTTAAGATCTGGACCACCCTGTATGCAGGAGAGTATTTGCACATTGTGAAATATTTAAACGCTTATAACTTTTTACCTGAGTGAAATTTGGAAAAATGGTATATGAAAAAAGTGTTTTATTTGATGAGAGGAATCTATGGTTAAAATTAATGTGCAACTTTAAGACTCACCCTGTATATAATATGAATACTCATGAATAATACCACTCAAAACATTCGAATGAATATTCAATGAATATTAGAATATTCATGAATAGTCATTAATAATCACTCATAAATTATTTGTTTGAATGAATTATACGTATCATTGAATTAATTCAAAAATGATTATTCGAATACAAAAATATGTTTTTATGTATGGCTGAAAGAGGAAGCCACATCTATACCTTTGACAGTATGATTTCAATCAAATGAAATATAATTTCACACTAACGAATGCATAATAGAAAACATAATTCACAGTAACGGAAACTTATTTCACATTTGTAGAAACAGAAATCAAAATATCGAAAACAAATTCATCACAAATGAATTCCTATTTTGCTTAAATGAAAACAGATTTCTTATATGGTTTTAGAAACCACTTTATTTGAAATATAATTTCATTTTCAAGCAAAACAACAACAAAAAATCTATTCGCATTTATTGTAATCTGCGGTATTTCAACAATGTCTTCTTGTCGCAAAGAAGTACCATAATACCTCTCAACATGGTTTGCATATCCATGCAAGAAGATGTCGTTGCTGACTCTTGAGTTGCGTTATTGGCGATATCTTGTGAAATGCGCATTATAAACTCCGAAATTGTTGGCGTTTGGTATTTTATAGTTCCCAATCAAGTGTGATTGAGGAGACACATGCACAGCCATACTTGGGTGGAAAATATCTTTGAAATGATGCTTCACTTCCATCCGACCCACATTTCCCATTCATAAACTTGAGGGGGAGGTTTGGGACGCTAGGGGGATGAAGTTGGGGAAGTGAAATCCTTTCCTGCCCACGTCCCACTCCGATAAAAATTGTTGTGTTCAATGGAATTTGGGATATTCTATTTATGCAGAGTAGCCTGATTCGGTTAGGACTAATTTTCCTGACATGTGTTTGAATAATTGATGCCTTCGGATTTTTGCAACGAAGCTGTGCAAATAAGCAAATAGTATCTGCTACATTGCGAATTCGAGTTGCCAAGGTCTTCATTCCACACATATATTCCTCAATAATTAGTTCGCGTTTCATGATCGTTATATGGAATGAAAACAAACATATTCATATGCAAATCATAGAGAACAAGGCTGTTAGCACAACATATTTTCTCATGGACATCGGTGCTGCAAATGATCCGAGTATACTCATAAAGAAATGCCAGGTGCGTCTGATTGAGCACCTTATTCCGAGAAATTTTAGCATTAGCCCAATAAAACGGTAGATCCACATGTTTACACTGCAGTCTGGTCGATATACACTGATCAAAACGAGAAAGGAGTCACTTGCTTAATTTGATATGATTTCCTCACTGTATTAAGAAGATAGGTACTATGAAATGTGTGCCACACACAGTAGATTAGATTAGATTATATTAGATTAGATTGGATTGATTAGATTGAGAAGCGGTGTCTTGTAGCTAATATACCGCCTTTCAGAACTGCGTCGAACATTACAAAATATGCATTTGCAATGACACATTCACCCCCGGTTTCTGAAAGGCTGATCAACACAAATATTAACTAATCAGTGATCAATCTCTTGTTAACCCTCATCTGAAGTTGCGCAAAGCGCAAAAACTCGGACTGATTTGACATTAACAGTTCTGTTAACTTTGACCAGCCTTTCAGATACCGGGTGTTATTCTGTTATTGAATTTGTGCCGATATAAACGTACACGTTTTTAAGTATTAATGATGATGTGCTTGGGAAGCCAATAAGGCGCATGTGTATCTCACAGAGATTCGATAAATAGATTGTGGATTATACATAGAATTTATGGTATTGTTAGAAGACAGCCTTATCTCTCTATCTGTACCGTTCAAGGGCGACAACAGCTAGAATATCAATTTCTAGAACTTTGGGTCATTAGGAACCAACGGAGTAGGTACTGCTCGAACGCGACAGAATGAGTTGGTACTGTTGGAAGAAGTTAGACATACAAGAATAACGGCTGGTTTCTGAGGACTATAACATGTGGTTTGTCATCAGTTTATCTGTCAAATTCAGAAGATAAACTACATTCAATTGTCCTCAGAAACCGGTCGGTTGCATAAACCTGTTGACCTGTGGTTCTACCATAAACTGTAATTCATAATCAAAAATTCTTCAATCGAGTCTCGATGGACCAATGTCTTGAACCGACGATTCCGAGTGTTTAACGGAATTACTAATTGGAACTTTAGTACAGAGTGAATTTCACTTCATGCGACAGTATTTTCAGTTATAAACTGCAGTTCATGGTTGAACCACGGATCTTTGGTCCCTTTGAGCATCGTAGAGGCAGATGTCTTATTTATAGAATAACGTAATGTTCAATCAGGAATCGAGTCGCGATTTCTGTTGAATCATATCGATGGAACACAAAGAGGAACATCAACAAGGGTCTTGAAACTTGAAAAATTGGCACATTCGCTGAAAATATATATTCATTTATTTATTCACATGACAAACTCTTTTCAATACAATTTTAAATACAAAGGAAAAAAAACAATCAATTCAAAATAGCACACATTATTTTTTTTTTTGAGCTTGGAAAAAGATAGGTCAAAAAGCTACATATGCGGCCATTCTACAAACTTTGTATAATTATGCTTATAAAATGGAAGTTGGAGCAAATTTGATGATCTCGTTCTTCTAGGTGGAACAAAGAAATCCACCTGACTTAGCAAATCAGAACACACCATTAAATTTCTTATTATTTTAGCGAAGAAGACCACGTCAGCTTGTATTCCTTGCTGATGCAGCGGATAAGTCCAAACGCTTCACGCCTTCTCTGTAGGACATATTCAAAAGAAACTCATTTTGCATCTTCTCTACTTTATGTTTTATTTATGTTAAGTGAAAGTTTGTTCTGACTGACCAAGTCGCCTTGCATATTATAAGTCCTTTACGTTTCTCATACATGACAATAATTTTAAATATTCCGGGAATAAGAGAAATTTTAAAAATAGAAATAAATATCTTTAACTAAAATCAAGAACAACAATGGGTCCAGGTAACTTCCCGTGGGCACTCCAGATGTTACATTTGCCTGTCGCGGCACAGCACTTCCTACAAGAACGGTTTGAACTCTCGACGTTGAATATGATGAAAGCCAATCAAAAAGAGAGCCACAGATTCCAAACCTGAATAATTTGGGTCTGAGGACACTTTAGCTTATAGATTCAAAAGCTCTTGGGAAATCTGTGAATACCACCCGCTTTCCAATTACTATATAGGTATATTGAACAACAGATAACAAATGTTGAACTATATTTCTACCTTTAATGAAGCCTACTGTTCCTCAATTATTCTAGGTGTTATATCAAATTTTAGATGCTCATAGAAGAAAACCTCGAATAGTTAAGGTATAGCACTCAATATGCTGATTGGCCTGTAGTTCGATACATCCCTTCTTGTCTGATGTATACAGGCTGGGCCACGGTGGATGGTATCCTGGACTTTTACGAAGAACGGGAAGTACGATTTTATTGAAAATTTGGTTATTTGGCTAGGAACTACTGCTCTATCGATCTAGAACATTTTCAGAGCTGCAGTGTTGCCGCTTATATCAAAAAGTACTAACAATTCTGATATTTCAAATGGAAGACCCTATATACAGGGTGAGTCTTTGACCACTGCATTAATTTTAACCAAAGATTCCTCTCATCAAATGAAACACTTTTTTCATTCAACATTTTTCCAAATTCAGCTCAGGTAAAAAGATACAGGCTGTTGAAATTTTGAAAAAAAATCAGTTTTTATTTTGTAGCTTTGACATCCTTTTTTCGAATAAAATGAATGTTGGCGTAAAGTTTCCTATAACTATGACATATTTTCCAAATATTAGTTATTTTCTACTTCTACTGGTTTTCTAGTTATGGACTCGTGGATTCATAAAACTAAACGAAATTAGCATAAAGAAAGCATATAAAGTTTTTCTCGAGTCATTTCAAGAATATTCCATCGTTTTAGAACATTATATTATTCTTCATCATTTCTCCTTAAACGCACCGTTTTCGAGATATTCTTCATTGAATGTTTTAAAATGGAAAACTTCAGAAATTTCACAACTTTTATGGATCCGTCCCTGAGCGTTGGAATCCCGAATCAAGCTGTAAACCACGTTACCATGACTTATTCTCGTCCGCCAACAATGTCATAGATAATTTAATGCGGGATTGTATTATCACATTGTGAAATCTTTAAACGCTTGCAACTTTTTACCTGAGCCGAATCTGGAAAAATGGTAAATGAAAAAATTGGTTCAAGCACTGACGTGAAGTCAGAAGCTTTTTCGCGCATGTTCTATTGTCCATTCTCATTTATTGTACACTATTAATCGAATTTACCATGGCAAATTAGCGCGCAAAAGCTCCTGACTTCACGTCAGTGCTTGAACCAAAATTTTTATATCCACAGGTTACATGACATAACATGAACAAAGTAAATTTCTGAAAAAATATATATACCGGGTGTCCCAAGTTCGAGTGCCTATTAGACGTTTCTGGAGAACTGGACATATTTGAAATCTGAAAATTGGGATTATGATATTGCTTGAAATTCTCTACAGAGCTAAAATATTTTTGAAGCCCAAGCACTTTACAGTTACTACGGTTATACAGGGAGTGAAAATAAATTTGATGAAAAAAATTTTATTTCAAGTAGGTTTTGCATTCCTGGTATGATCAAGTATTCAATGCTGAACATTTCTGTTGAAACCATTGTATTCATTCAAATAGTTTTGAAAATTTGGAAAGAAAAACGGGAAAAAAGTAATATATGTTCAGTCAGTATTATGTTCATTACTCTTATTTTAAACATCCTGAGCATGAACCGTTTTTACATCATCGAAGAGGAAGAATGCAAAAGGTCATGCATCTTTTGAATTATTTTAATTTCAAATTTTGTGTCAAAAATAATGATCAAAAATTGGCTTCTGTTTTTCAAATAAGAACCCTATTTTTTATGATTGCGTTGGATTCTGCGGTGAAAAATAATGATAGTTCTCTAATATGATTATGCTCCTAAATTAAAAAAAAAAATCAGAAATTTTGAATTTAAGAACATAATCATGTAAGAAAACTATCGTTATTTTTCACCGCAGAATCCAACGCATTCATAAAATAACTGTCCAATACAGGAGAATGGACAACATAATTTACCATGGTAAATTCGATTAAGGATGTCCAATACAGAAGAATGGACAATAGAACATACGCGCAAAAGCTTCTAACTTCACGTCAGTGCTTGAACCAATTTTTTTTTCGTGATTTTTTCTAAATTTTCTAGGGGTAGGTACGGTTCTTAAAATTTTTTTTTTTCGTCATTTTTTTCAAATTTTCTAGGGGTACGGTTCTTACAAAATTTTAAACACGTCTTTATGTTGATTTTCTACTTCTAGTTACCAAGCACCAATTCGATCGAGTATTTTTTTTTTTGAGTTATTAAGGAAATAATATTCCAGGTGGGTATAACTCGGAAACCGTTAAACCGATTATGCCCAAAAACGAACTCAACTCTCCCTTTCGGATACGCAACCTACCCTGAAAATTGCAAGTCCCTATCTCCTTTCGTTCGAAAGTTATCGAGGCAACGGTCACCCATCTACTGAACTCACACAAGAATGCTCGAATCTCCAACAATATTTAACCGATCGTATTAAAACTTGACACTTGGCAGAAGAGTCAGGTTATGAAGGCACTTGCAAAATTTCAGCAATTTCAAACGAATAGTTACTGATATATAGAATTTTTTTTTTTATTTTCAATGATTTATTAAAAATTTTCTACAAATGCTATCCTCACCAAATTTTGCAAACGTGTTCGTGTTGGCATTCTACAACTAATAACCATGTTTGAATTCAATCGGTTCAGTATTTTTCGAGTTAATGAGGAACAAAAAACCACCAAATTTCAGAACATTTCAGATGGCTATAACTCTAAAACCGTTTGTCCGATTATGCTCATAAACAAACTGAAATGTCGCGTTCTGGTGCACATCCTAACCTGAAAACTTCAAGCCGCTATCTCATTCCGTTCTCAAGTTATCGTGACAACAAAAATATTTTTTAATAATTGTTTTCAAATTTTCTAGCCATACGATTCGCACAAAATTTCACAAACGTGCTTAGGTTCATATTCTACAACTACCCACCAAGTTTCAATTTGATCGGATTTATATTGGTTGAAAACAAAATTATTACTCGGAAACCACTGGGCCGATTATGACCATTAACGAACTTGTGCGTCGTATTGGGATGCGCCACCTACCCTGAAAATTTCAAGTCGCTAGTTTTTTTGTTCTCAAGTTATCGTGGCAACGGCCGGACGGCCGTACGGCCGGACAGAATCAAATTTGACCTAGAATTCTTCATTGGGGAGTCGAACTCAATCGTTTGAGACCATTTTCGTCAAAAAATTCGAAAGTTACAGACATTTGGGCAAAACTATAACGCGATGTTCCCCAGAACATACGCGCAAAAAGTGTTTCATTTGATGAGAGGAATCTTTGGTTAAAATTAATGTAGTGGTCAAAGACTCACCCTGTATAAATGCTTTTTTCGTTTCGCCGTAGCCTCCTGATTATTTCTGTAATTCCTCGTTACAATTTCTAGCAGTTTTCGAGTAATTGATAGATTTCCTTTTTTTTTTTGTTCAAAATATAGTTTCAATGAAACATTCATTACTTCGGAACTTCGGTACTTGGAACAGAAATTTATAAATTCAACAAAACTTTACAATCGATGCCAATTGTTAAATTATCATAATTTACATATTCTATGAAATTTCATGTAATAATTATTTATCTCACGATAACCTGAGAATGGAAAGAGAAGGCGACTTGCATCTTTTAGGGTAGGTTGCGCATCCGAATGCAATATTTGAGTTTGTTAGTAGGCATAATTGGCCAAACGGTTCTGGAGTTATACCCATCTGAAAATTGGTTGATATTTTCTTAATAAATCGAAAAATAGAAATCCGATCCAATTCAAACATGGTAATTCGTAGTAGAATGCCGACGTGACAATTGTTGGAAAATTTTTTGAGGATCATGCCACAATTTTTTTTAAATCATTGAAAATAATTCTATACATCAGAAAGTATTCGTCCGACATCGCTGAAATTTTGCGAGAGCCTTCAATATCTAAAAAAAAAATGAAAAATTATTATGTACCTACCTCACGATATCTTGAGAACGGAAAGAGATAGCGACTTTCAATTTCCAGGGTAGGTTGCGCATCCGAATGCGACATTAAAGTTTGTTAATACGCATAATCCGCCAAACGGTTCTGTAGTTATACTCATCTGAAATTTTGTTATTATTTCCTCTATAACTCAAAATAGACTGATCTGGTCCAACTAAAACTCGGTAATTACTTGTGAATGCCTACGCGATAATTTCCGCGGAATTTCGTGAATATCGTATCCTGAAATTTTTTGAAGCATAAGTTTTTTTGTAAATTATTAGATATTCAATGATTTTCAATTGCGATAGAATACATATGTCAGAATTAGTAATTCTGTGATCATAGACGATTCTCTCATTACTCAAATCTGTCATTAAAATGGTAAGAAATGTATTCATAGTTTATAAAAGCTGAGAAAGCGGTATACCGGGTGTCCCAGGGTACATGTTCCAATGGATTATCTCGGCCATTTCAAAAGATAAAAATTTTATGATTTTCGATTCGTTCAAGGAACCTTCAACTGAGAAAAAAAAATTGAAAGTAACTTTTGGTTTGACCGGAAGTGACTCTAACATTTTTAAATCTCAAACAGCACATTATATATTTTTTGCAATATTTCATTTCTACTCAAAATTGCCTTTCCAACGATGTACCACACTTCATATTTTACATTTGATTTGATGGAGAAAACGTCAATTGAAATTTTAAATAGAAAGAATAATTGCAGGCTATGATATTTTGTGTAATCTTGATTTCGACATCAATAATAAAACCTTCCTCAAGTTGTAATCAACTATATATTTTACCAAACGTTAAACAAAGAATGCATAGCAAAAGAAACAAAAAATTACAAAAAAAGGGGTCACAAAAATACCTATAATAACATAACTAAAGCATATATTCGAAATGTTGACCATCTGCTTCTACACATCTGTGCATGTGTGGAGTAGTTCACGCGAAGTAACACTTCTCAACACCTCAGCATTAAGGGCTTCACATGCATTCCTTATTTTGTTTTTTAGATCTGCCAAATCAATAGGGGGAGTCTGGTTCACACGTACTTTCGAATATTCCCAAAGGATGAAATCTAGCGGTGTTAAATCTGGAGGCCATCTTATCGGTCCGTGTGTACCAATCCATCTAGCTATAGTATTGTGGGGGGTGCACCATCCTGTTGGATATAATTTTTTCTAGGCAAATGTGGAGGAGTATTATTATTTTATTTTAGCATTCGACCAGTTTACATAACCTCGTAAAATTTTGGTCCTAAAATGAATCCATCAATCATGCCGCACGATACATTCACTGCCCAGATAACTTGAAAGATAGTTTGTCTTGGCCAGTGTGGATTATTATGACAATTATGTCGATTTACAGTTCCATTATTATGGAAACGACTCACAATAACGAGCCGATAATACCATCTTTACGTGCCGTAGCTAACAAAGCAAGAAACTCAAGTCTCCTATGGTAATCTGTGGGTAGTAATGCTTGATGCAGATTAATTTTGAACGGTTTGAATTTGGATGTTTCCATGGCTTTCATTTAATAATTATTAATTCTTCCAGTTCTACTACGATTCTTATAATTTGAAATTTGACGTTCTCTTCATCATCTCGAATGCAATATTGTTCATGACTTATCAATTATTAACGAAGTCGAAATCAAGATTACACAAAATATCGTAGCCTAGTGTAATTCTTTCAATTTCAAATTTCAATGGTCGTTTTCTCCATCAAATCAAATGTGAAATACAAAGTGTGATACATTGATAGATGTAATTTTGAGTAGAAATAAAAAAATGCAAACAATATATAGGGTGCTACTTGGGATCAAAAATGTTTGTTTTTATTAGTTGGAGGTTCCTTGAACGAATTGAAAATCATAAAACTTTCAAAATTTTATATTTTGAAATGGCTGAGATAATCCATTGGGACATTTATACTGGGATACCCGGTATATCGATGGTAAATTCGATTAACAGTATTCAGTAGAGGGAGAATAGACAATAGAACATTCACGCAAAAGCTTCTGACCTAACGTCAGTGCTTGAACCAAATTTAGAAATTTTAGAAATTTAAACCAAATCATATTCTGGGTGCTACTATATCTCTGTATAATTGAAAACATGAATACATTGGAGAATCTTTCTAGGGTGATACCTAATTATTGTTCCAAGCTTCACAAATTCGTTCGAATATAATACGATCGTAATTCATTAAATTTCATCTATCCTTAATGACAATTATAGTAGGGGAGCCCACGTAGCTAATTCGGGATTTACTCGAGCGTCATAGAGAGCTATTGGGTTGTCAAGCTTAGATGATAAGAAGAAAAAAATGTTATATAATATAAACCTGTTCATCGGTGGGGTGAGCAGATATAAATTTTCAAAAATGTAAAAATAAACCGTTACGTGGACATACTCGAGCGCGTCAGATATTGATAGAATCTGTGTCCACGTAATTTAAAAATGTACAGATGTTAATCTGATCGTTTCCATGATGGGGGTGATCATACGTAAGGGTTGAAAATGAAAAAAAAAAATTTTTTATCGAGCTTCTGATTTTCTAAGGGGGTGTTAAGTGAACCTTTAAAGATGCTCTTGTATAATAATCTAACGATTGGGATGTAACGCAAACTCGTGGTCATTATTAGAATATGCAAAAAAAAATCGCCATTTAGAAATACTCAAGCGCGTCAGATTAAGATATATTTGGTTCATCAATATGGCCTAGACGTGCTGTCTCCTAATCTGACGATTGTCTGGAGGGATTCGCTAAATCTGACAATAAAGTTTTTTTTTTATTTTTTTTTTAAATCATTAAGCTTAATTAATCGAAAAGCTCAGGAAATAGCGTGCAAATGAAAAAGCTTATGTTGTTTTGAGGAGAATATTTATACAAATAATAATTATACAAAATATAATTTTTACTTTTTTCGTGATTTTCGAAGAATCGGTTTGCTCCGACGATATTCTAAAGTAATGATACATTTTTGTGAAGTTTCTAATGAAAATTTGATTGTGTTTTGTAAAGTACTTTCACCACAAAATACACAATTCATATTAATATCACTCAATCACTCATAGTAATTATTTATTAACTTTAATTCACATAACTTTTATTGAAATCGCGAAATAACCTAATACGTTGGAAATACGTTGTAAACAAGATCATACCGCGAACGATCCTGCTTGACCAGCTATTATGGCGTCATGGCAACAGAAACCGGAGTGGGACAGAGTGAGAGAGCAATAGATAGAGAAAGAGTGAGAGGAGAATAGAAACACGTAAAGGGGAATATAGGCATGGCATAGCTGCACGCATTCAACTTTATCAATTAATTTTTATTACTTCGGCTTGTGAAAATCGTCAGATTATATATTTTTCGTAATTCTTGCATTATTCCCTTCAAAATAAAAAAAAAATTTACCACGCTCGAGAATGTCAAGATGTCGTTTTTTTTTACAACTTTGTAACCCTCCCCCTTCTTTACGTCACTCTCAAATTGTCAGATTAATGGAATATACACTTTTTAGCATGTAACTAACTCACCCTACCTTAATCTGACGCGCTCGATAATTTCCGATGATCAACTTTTTTTTACTAATCTGATGCTTTATCCTTGACAGGCGGCCATATATATATAGCTCATGTTTGGTGGAACAACTTAACCAGGTACAAGGTTTCCCCCTATATATTAATCTGCCGCGCTGTAGTAAATCCCAAAATCCCCGCTTGGGCTCCCCTACTATTAGATCTGTAAACAGGTTGAGCGCCGAATATCACAAGAAACTAAGTATATCCAAGTCCAATGTTCGCGTTATCAGTTTATCCTCATCGGATAGTGAATTTCAGAATCTCTGTGTAAATATCCTCAATGCTTTTTATCTACATTGCAATATCATTTAACCAACTACTACATGATCCTGCATTAATACAAATCCAGCCGTCAATCAATTGTTGTATCTTTCAATAGTGAAAGCATAATCTTACAGATTACAAAGAAACACCTCAAGTATTTCAACCCACTTCACATCATTTTCCACGAGACACAAGTAAAAATCATTCTGATGCGGATCGCAATTATATAACTTTTCAAATTTTTATAACTGATTATTATAACATACTGATAAAGATATTAATATGCAAGGAGTATCAGTGACTATTCACAAACTTTGTGCGGGCATGTTTCGAATTTTTCGCCGAAACTGATCTCAAGCCATAAGGTTCGACTCACTTATGAAGAATTCGATGTCAAATTCGATTCTGCCACGATTACTTCCGAACGAAAAAAGATAGCGACTTGAAATGTTCAGGGTAGGTTGCGCATCCGAATGCGATGGTTGAATTCTTTAATGGAAATAATAGGCCAAACGGTTTCGGAGATATAGCCATCTGAAATATTGTTTTCTCAATAACTCGGAAAATACAGATCCACTCGAACTGAAACTTGCTATTTAGTTGTAGCCAACGCAAATTTCTGAAAAATTTCATTAGGATCGTATCAATAGAAATAAAAATTTTATTTCTTCAAAATATTATATTTCAGAAACTATCAGTCTGATTCCGAACAAACCTTCAAACCTCGATCGACATTGTAGTTTAGCAATTATTGTGAAAATAAAATTTAGAAATGGTATCTGCTTCTGAAATTTCAAATGATGTAAATCTCAGTATATTTAATACTGCGGCAGCCGCGATGGTAAGTTTAATTCCTGCCGTGCGGGATTTCCGGGTTCGAATCTCCGTGAAGTGAGTTCACTATTTTATTCATTTTAATGTTTGAATTCAGTAGATACCCAACACATTTGTTCCTCGGATCAGAGTGCTTATCGTTTTGCTAAAATTTCTGCAATTTTTGAATTTTTGGATGAAAATGGTCTTAAACGATTTGGTTCGACCGAGGGTTCGACTCACTGATCAAGAATCTGTGGTCAATATCGATTATGGTCGGCCGGTTAGACCGGCCGCCGTTAACACGATAACTCTCGAATGGAATGAGCTAGCTGCTAGACAGTTGAAATTTTCAGTGTAGGTTTGGGAGATAAATATCTCGTTTAACTTCGTTAATGGGCAAAAAAGGTCTAATGGTTTCGTAGTAACGAAAAAAAATTTTTTTTTAGATTACAAATTTCAAATTCAATGTTTTTTAAGATGCAGTTTCAACATAAGAATCTATTCATATCATTGTCAACTCTAAAAAGCTAATACTTTCGGAGATATAAGTTACTAGCTCCTGCATAATACTATCTGCGTTGCTACGAATTTCGTTAAGTCGAGAACGGGAGTGTTACGTGCCGCGATATTAGCGCATGCATAATACTCACTGCGTCGCTACGAATTTCCATAGGGGCAGAACGGGAGTGTTATGTAGCAACGTGGCATCAATTATAGAACCCAGTTTATGATGTGGTTCTATCATAAGAATCCATTGATATCATTCCCAACTCTGAGAAACCAATATACCAATACTTTCGGTGATATGACTGTTCAAACTTAGAATAATTACTCGCTACTCGACTCGCTAGTAATTTGACAAGAGCGCTAAAGCTCCTGTCCACAAGGCTTTCCCAATTTTTTACATGTTAACGCTAAAAATGTTGGTTTTTTCTATACCGTCGTCCAAAGTGTTACTTTTTTTTGCACAATCTATAGTGTACCAAAACTTTTTGCGCGCATGTCCTAAGAAACAACTTGTCATCATTATGCCCAGATGTCTGTAATTTTCGAATTTTTGGCCGAAAATGGCCTGTCTCTATTAGGTTCGACTCACTGTTGAAGAATTCAATACTGTCCGGCCGGCCGTTCGTTGTCACGATAACTTTCAAACGGAAGTAGATAGGAAATTGTAGTTTTCAGCGTAGGGGACGCATCCGAATGCGATGGTTGAGTACGTTAATGGACATAATTGGCAAAATGGAATTGTACTCATTTGAAATTTTGTTGATATTTCCTCAATAACTTGAAATATACAGATTCGAATGAAAAGAAACTTGGTAATTAGTTGTAGAATGCCGACGCGCAAAATTTTGTGAGCATCGTATAACTAGAAAAATAAATATTTAGTAAAAAAAAATTTAAAAATTTTCTATTTCTGGAACTATTTATCCTATTTAAGGGGATTATCGCTTTGAGGTGAAGCTACCACTAGTAGATGAGTAGCCGCAACTAGTAGCTTGGTTGAACGCCAGGTGTCACTTCTGTCTACTTTGAACTCAGGTGTGACTGCTGGATTTTAATAAACCGGTTCATTCGTAGTGTTTTTTCAGCGGCGTTGAATTATGCTCCACTAGTGATTCCAAATAAGGATGAAACCACGGTATATAGCTATTCAACCTCGATGAAATCACACTCTGTGGATTGCTCTGAACTATGGTCTCTACTAGTCCATTCATCTCTCATCTTATTTATCCTATTGTTCCCCTGAAATTCCGCACAAACCTTTGAGCCGGTTTTTTTCCGATATTTAAGAAAATACAAATCCGATCGAATTGAAACCTAGTGCTCGGTTGAAAAAAGACTACTTGAAGGTTCGTGCAGATATTGCGCTTACAGATCGCCAAGAAAAAAAAAATAGATAAAATTCAAGTGTTATCAATTAGGGAGATTTGCTACATTTTGATCGAGAAATGGTTAACTTTGCTGTGGAATCTGCAGTATTTCTAAATATTCGGAGCGTCCCTGCCATTTCATCGGTAAAACCCTAAGGCTATTAGACCGATACAGATTACATTTCTTCGGTTCATTCCTTTTGAAGTCAACGTCGATATCCCTCTTCGCTATCCATGCCCACAGGCGATTTCCTGGATAAATTGAGTGAAATCTGGAAATGGAAAAGATCGTCCAAATTTGCGGATCTCGAAATATAGGTATAGGTAATATTAAATTTTCTTTTCATCTGAAGCCATTTCTACGAATTATATATGAATGCAGGGTATGATTGCAACATAGTAGTTGGTTCTGAAACTCTCTCATTTTGCTACTGCATATGCCTGCTGAACACATTTGCAATTCCAGCCACAGAATTTATTTCTAAATATACCCTTATTATGTGGAATTCATAAAAATACGCATAACCTGATTTTCTTCTTTGTTTAAAAATGCAATGATGAGTTCCAAAATTATTGTCACTGGGAGACAACATTTCCTACCGTCCCAGTTTGGACCAATTTTTTTTTAATATATAAAATAAATTGATTTAATGGTTGATATAGTTCGGATTGAGTTTGTTGAAAGTGGAATTTTCAAATAAATGGATTTTTGGATTTAAATTTTTATTATATGTGATTTTGGATACATATCATGCATAATTACTGAGCCTAACTCCTTCTCTGGGTTTACAACAGACCTTGTGATGACCAGAGTAGGGTAATTTTATTGAAATAATGATAAATGATACTGATATTTTACTTCGTTTCAAGGAATTTTCTTCCAGAAAATATCAAGGTGATGGTATCAAGAGTGAATTATTCATTACTTGGGATTCCATTCTCCTAAGTCATTTTCAAGAGATATCACACTCGTATTAGCTATTGAACAGATTTGAATAATCTGTTCCCTTGTGTTTTTTAAAATTTTTCAATTTTTATAATCCTATTTAGAATTTTTGAGAAGTAATTGCTGATAACTGAATGCATACTGTTGAACTAATTTTAATGTTCGAATGTTGGTAATAGATCAATACAAATGGGCAGAATACAGTGAAAAACTGTAAGATAACTCCTAGTTTGATCAATTGTGAGAATTCTAACAATGAATTCACATCAAATGTTCAAAATGTGCTCTATTATTCTCAAGGCATTTATAAATTCTTTTTCGTTTATTGTCCAATATATTTTTTAACATTTGTGGGCCAATATTTTGGCCTTTTTGGTTCTCAGTTCTTCAACAACTTCTTGAGAAACTTGAGGTCTTCCTGTTGATGTTATAATGATTATAATACCTCTGGTGTAGTTTACGCGAAGATTATAGAATCTGAGCATCAGCATATTTTGCCTGGCATTTTACAGGCCTCTATACAGAGTAAATCCATTCGCCATTGATCAATGTACTATTGCGGTAATAGGACATCACAATAAATTTGTTTTCTCCTAAATTATAAGTCATTGATCTTAATAATTTGGGAACTCAATTTTAAAATGAATTTCAAGACTTGACAATAATTAGATATTGGCTCTGGCTGTCAGTTTAAAAATTCTATGATATAAACAGAACACAGAGTGAGAAGCGGCAAATAAAAATCCAAAGCCAACTGTGATGCTACATTCATTTATAGAGTAACTGTACATATTTCAAATTTATTATTATTTAGTTAAATTTTGTTGCAGAAGAAATCCCTTACAACGCTCTGCGCTTATAAAGTCAATTGCCAAAATTTCAAAACTCCCTCCCGAAATTAATTCTTGGCTACGTCCTTGTGGTGCAGCATCACCTTCTTCGAGATGCTGGACTGAATATGTAACGGATACAAATATTCATTTTTTAATGCTTTCCAAACCATTTTAGAAGGACTAACTAGGAACTTTTTTTGCAAACACTTGTTTTTGGATTATCTTGGACCATTCCTAGTATATTATCCTGTTTTATTCTCAACCCAGCAGTGAATGTATGTATCTGAACAGAAACCTTACGCCACCACAAATACAGCACTGTTTATTTTCGACCAAACAGTGAATGCATGTACAGGGTGCGGCAAAACAAATAGTGCAGTTTCGATGGGCGACTATATCCGTCTGTGGTGGGGATGGAAACCTGGGAGGGAGGGGACACATTGTGTCCGGTCGGTCACCCCATTTTTAGTTGCAGCAATGGTTTGGAGCGGGCAGCATCGTGGCTTCGCCGTTCACACGTTTTTTGAAAACGGTCGCTCATTTGTCACCACTCAGCGGTATGTTTCGATGCTTGAAAATATTTTTGAGCCAGAATTGGAACGGTTGACTGAAGAACAAGATACTGGAGATATATGGTTCCAACAAGGCATCGTCCTCGCAATTTAGAAGAACTGATGATGCGTATTAGAGAGGAAATCGCAGCCATTCCGATCGATATGTGCCAGAGAGCAGTTGAAAACTTCAGAAATCGCCTACATCAGTACATCGCTTCTGGAGGACATCATCTTGCTGATGCGATCTTTAAAACTTAAGTGAAGAAATGGGGTGTAGTACTGAATCAAGCAGAATAAACCATTTTTTTCGTATGTTGTAATAGCGATTCAAAACTGCACTATTTGTTTTGCCGCAACCTATATTTGAGTCGAAACAAGTCGTTTGCGACCATTATCGGCAATAAAATGGACAGGTTTTTTTAGAAGCTTGTTTTTATAGTTGGATTTATATTATTGGGAATATTATTTCTTCCAGGAGCTAAGCCGAGTTCGATACCTGGATGGGTGACCACTCTGGCTATAAATTTGAACAGCGCTCCAAAGGTCCTGGCCACAGTGCTTTCCCACCTTATTTAAAAATAGACTAATACAACGGAACCTTCTTGAATGTTTTTATTTTTCCTACAATGTTCCCAGGATATCTGTTAGAAATTCCATCCTCCTGTCCTGGAAATGATTCTTCTTGCAGAATCGGGTTTCTCGTAAACTCTTAGGTTGATTTTGCCTATTCAAGAACAAGACCAGCGCATTACATCACACTTACTCAGCAAATGTCAAGTCTGTACAAGTTTCTTCTTTGGAAAGTAATCCTGTTTACGGACGAACGGACAGAATCGAAATTGTGGGTTCTTATTCAGTATGTCGAATGGAATCGCTTGAGACCATCCTGGGATTAGCGTGCAAAAATAAGAAACCAAAATTTGCTTAAAATGAAGTAATTTTCAATGGAAAATGTCATTTATACATTGTTATATTTCCAACCTCATGAGTTGATATCAATTTTTTGTTCACGTGAATAATATATTCCAAGGATACAATTTATCTTCCCATTCAATACCAACAACAGATAATACATATCTTCCAGTGGAATCGACGTATTGTGTGAAATAGGAGCTTAACAAGCTTGTTTAATTAATTATCTGAACGAAAACATTATTCGTCGGTGGCTCCTGTTATTGATATGCAATATTTGTATAGGAGGTAATTTTATCTGAAATACTGACATCACTGAACATTTTAATTTGCATCAAAATCGAGAATACTGAAATTGATACTGATACAATTCTTCAAAATTCGCACGTTATGATTCATAACATTTGGATCGGATATGTGCTGTATATTTTATAGCCATTTTGGTTTATTATTATCTCAAATAGCATTTTGAATAGTCCGGTACCAAATTGTTGTAATGCGCCCACAGACTTCGTTCTTTTTCGTCGGCGTTCATAAAACCACGATTAAAGACGTCGAGTCTCATTGACAGCCTGCTGAGCCTCAATATTGCCAGAATTCGACGACGGTTCACGAAAGTGACAACAATTTTTTCACGAAATTTGGTGGAAACTTACCTTTTTATGTCCTAAACACAATGTAATTTTTTTGATTTAAAGTATTTATTTTTTCACCTTATTTTGACTTAATATCGAAAAACAGCATCATTTTCAATCGGAAATCGTCAAAATATCTGCTTTTTTAAAAATGTTGGTGGGGTTTCTGTTCGCTGAAATGATGGTGTAAAAAAATACATTACTGAGGTATATTTTCTCAGAAAATTTAATAAAGTTATTATTTAATAAGACATCTGCAATATTTTGAGAGTTGTAGAATCTTCTCTTAATTATATGCTTAGATGCCTATTTATTGCTATTTTAAGTTAACTCATATACCTGAGTCACCTACGGAAAATTTAAGCCCGTCAAAAGGTATTTCATAGAGAAGTGAGGAAGGTACTGGGAGGGTCTGGGCCTTAGTACCTGTTATTTCGTAGCATTTTCTGAGAAAATGTAACATAGTAATGTATATTTTTTTTACAACATCATAAAGTAGAGATTTCAACGAAAAAAAATCTCACCGACTTTAAAAAAAATATATATATTTTGACGTGAGAATTTTCGATTGAAAATTATGCTGCTTTTTCGATATTAATTCAAAATAAGGTGAAAAAATTGATATTTCAAATGAATAAACAACGTTGTGTTTGAGAAATAAAAAGGTAAGTTTCCACAAAATTCAGTTAAAAAAAAATTTGTTTGTAAAACATGAAAATTGAAAACAAAAACTTGGTTATTTGAGATTTTCACAAAAATTTCTAGATTATGTGAAAAAAGTGTGAATACAAAAGTTTTAGATCTTTTTATGAACTACAACTTTACCATTCAACTTTTTTCCGTAGTTTTGCTGGAAATCGAGATAACTCGTTTTTTACCCATAACAACTCTCTCCCTACCACTTCCAGACCTCGGATCACCCGGAAATGCTTTTTCCTTTAATTTCTGTTATATTCTCTTCCTTTTCTAATGGGTTTCATCCTTCTATTATTACTTTACTTTTTACCATTTTCAAGTGCTTTAGCACTGGTTTATAAGCCATGATACTTTAAAGTTGGGAGAGCACAGACCTGAGGTCAGCCTGCTTTGGCACGCTGTCTCATTAAGAACTGTCAATTCTCGACAGATGACTAAAAACTATGCCATAAATAATTAGTTGGAAAAGCACTGAGATCAGGAGCTTTTGCACGTTTGATCAAATTTACAGCAAGAACGGTCATCCATCCAGGTAATGAACGCGCTAGGATGTGTGGCTTTAAGGAAAAAAAAAACTATTTACAACAATAAAGGGTCATTATTTTAATGGGACAATTAACGCAAAGGTTCTCAATCATTAACTACTTTTTTTTTAAATTGGCAGTTTTCCACCACTTCCGGTTATACCGGAGGAGTTAACAACTTCCTTATTCTAAAAGGGAACTCTCATATGTTATTCCTCATTTACATTTCTCTTCGAAAATTAAGGTCCGTTTATTCAACAATATCTGAAGCCATCGTTGATCTTTTTAGAGAAATGGATTTTGACGCCTTTAATCGTCATTCTTAGACGTACAACAATGAAATTTTGGGAGTATGTGTACCTATAAAGAATGCTGTTTATTCAAGAAAGCATAATCATTTTTCTCAACAATCCACAGGGCCTTAACAAATTATAAATATAGCTTTTTTCAGTTTTTGGAGCTCCTGTTCCTCGGAACAGAGTGCTTATCAATTAGCCCAAATGTCTGTAATTTTCGAATATGTGGATGAAAATGGTCTTAAACGATTTCGTTCGACTCACTGATCAAGAATCCATGGTCATAATCTATAAGAGACATATTTATTTCTGGTTCTATTCAAAATTCGTTACTCAATATATAAAATACCTCCTGTTCTAGAAATCAAAGTATGTATGATTGAATGCAAAATGACCAATGAAATAACGTCAGCAGCTATCGTAGAATAATGAGGATTATAGGATATAATAATTTTTGGGTGAGAACATAATGCCCTTGGGTAATCCAAATGATGATGAAAATATATACTTTGGTAAGTTAATCAAATTGGGTACAGAATATATCCAGTAAAAACAAAACTGAAATATTGGCTAAGTTTCAATTGATATAATATAATTTTCAGAGTAGATTTGAGGAATTAATATATTGGATACTTAAGAAATTGGGTGGAATCGGTCTGGTGGTTTCGGATTAATAATTTTTGGCACTCTGGTTTTTTTTATAAATGAAACTTTTTTTATTTTAATTTTTTCATGATGCAGTTCTAGCATAAGAATCCATTGATATAATTCCCAACTTTGAGTTACCAATACTTTCGGAGATAAGATTTATCAAAATTTGAACAAGAGCGCCAAAGCTACTACGAAATGAATCAATTCCAATGTATGAGATTTTGAAATTCGCTGAATTCCTCAAACTTGTTCGTGCTATGAATACGTTCTTTAAATAATCTGTTATCTGATGTAGATACCATTGAAAAGATTATTTCAAGGAATTTCCTAATCCTCAGGTGGAAAAATCATACTATTTACCCAGTTTACCATATCTTCCCGAATAATGAACCCCGAAAAGATCGTATGAATAGCTTTCCTCATTTTTTCGGTTTATCGGATTTTGGGCTCTCCGCTGCTAATGTATTGACGTACAAGGTATATAGAGGCTTGGTTATCACGTCAATTGCCGTTGATCTGGGTCAGACCACTGCGGCACTTTTATCAACTCATTTAATAAGGAAGGAAATTTTCATTTATCAGATATTCATTTAGATAAGTGAACCTGTCTTATCGATATCCCAGCTGTATAGAAACGTCAATAGATTATGCGCGTAAAACGAAAAATATTATTATTTTTTTCATTATACAGAGTGTTACTTGAGTGGTTGGCCATAATGGAAAATGCAGGTCATCCAGGCCTTCCAGAAAAATTGCTTCTTTTGTATCGATAGTCTGTTAGTTACAGATATAGGGTGATTCATGAATGTTGGCCTGAATTTCGAATATCCATAACTTGGGAGTCAGTGATCCGATTTTGATAACATTTGGTGGGGTTGTTCAATTTCGACAATTCTTTAAAACGACTCATATAATTGATTATTTTCAGGGCAGTACTTAGAATATCGAGGTTTCTTTTTCAAACTTAGAAATCAATATTTTTTACAACAGTTTGAAAAATGTCGTCTTTGCCATGAAGAAATACACAATTCAATCTAATAACCTCAGTCTTTGTTTTAAATGGCACACTCGCTTCAAGAGAGTAACCAACAAACGAATTAATATTCTTTTCTGTTTTATTTTTTGAGGCTCGTATTGGTCTATTTTCGAATACATTTTGCACACTCCAAGAAATCACTAGTCACCGCAATGCCAAAATTAGACTCAATCTGATGTTTGCTTCCGGAATTTCGAGCAAAATAATCCGCTAAATAGTAGTACTCGGTGGATTTTGCCCATTAACGAACTTGTCAGCTAAAAATTCGATAAAAACAGACATCTAGCAAAATGATAACATCCTGGCGATACAGGCTGTACTCACTCATCGTAGGATATTCTAACAGGCGAGCACGCTAACATATCGGCAATCGAGGTGTTGTTACAATTCTGAGATTTATATGATTTGAAATTTCAGAAGTAGTAGATCCTTTACAAATACTTTCTGAAATATAAATTTTTTCTGAATTCAAAATTTTTTTTTCTAGTGATATGATCCTCAGGAAATTCTTCGAAACATGTTATTGAAGAAACAATATTACTGAGAAGTAGTACCAGTTTGAAATTTTATTTTTCTCAATATTTGTGAAAATACGAATCCGATCGAGCTTTAATCTGGTTATCTATTATAAAATGGCGCAGATCGATAGATTATTCTCTGAATATAAAATTTTCGAAGAAAAAGTGATACGATGCGCACGAAATTCAGCAAACATTCGCGTGCCGACAATCTATAACTAATTACCTAATTCTATTCGATCGGATATATATTTTTTGAGTTATCGAGGAAGCGATATTTCAGATGGGTATGACTCCGAAAGTATTTGGCTAATTATGCCCGTTAACGAACTAACCGCCGCATTCGGATGCGCAACCTACCCGGAAAATCTATCTCTTTCTGATGGAAAGTTATCGTGGCAACGGTCCTCGAATTCTTCATCAGTGGGTCGAACATAATCGTTTGAGACCATTTTCAGCAAAAAAATCAAGACTACAGACAAAAGGGCAGCATGTTGTTCCATAGAACATTCAAAACTGAGTTATTACATTATTATTGGTTTGATCTTATATGACGTAAAAGTCTACTTAAACAAAATGTTCATGGTCTTGTCCTGTTTTGATCGTTCTTAGGTCATTACCATTACCGTACAATATCCTGTAATTAGGTGAATTCATTTTTTGATCGCCCATCGCCGCTAAATATAGCGTAATGTTTTGGTTTTTTTGGTTCATCAAAATATTCTATTCGACAAAATTTTGAGTTGCAATGTGTAAATCAAAGTTCAAAAATTCACCAATAGAATTATTGTAGACGATAGGGCTATACCTACTTCGATGTAAAGCATCATATTTAAAGCATAATATGTAATATAAACATTATTTGCTCAATTATGTGTAAATATGGTCTGATCTTTAAAAAATGTTCTATTCGATCTTCTTTCAAACACCCCGTAACACGTATTATTGAATGAGCGGTTCTTCACTCTGCTGTAAATCATAATGAGCAGTATACAATATTCTGGAGTAGGATGATATTTATCACAAGCTTTTGAACCAAATTAGGTGTACTCAGGTCATGGCTCAATATATGCACTAAATGTGCTGAAAACCAAACATCCCTATTCAGCTATAAACAGACCAATTATGATAGGTCATACCTCTTCATCTTGTTTGTCAAAACCGACCACTAATTACGTACATCTTGGAGTACTTGGTTTGATTGAATTCGCTGCATACCCTGAGTCAATTCGGCATTATTAAGGTGATTAGTCTCGTGAATATCCGAATCTGCTTGAGACACTTTATCAATGCATTAACTCGAGTTTCTGCTTCCAAGGACGATTATCTTGCCAAGACAATGTTTTGGTTCATTATTCACTTGGATAATAAACTTTTGGAATCCTGTAGCGAAAAAATTGTATAACATCTCGTGGATTTTGCGCGCTTGTTCCGCCAGGGACAGCGTGCAATCATTTTTCCCAGATGTCTGTTTTTTTGGAATTTTTGGCCAAATTTTGGTTACCCATTAACGCGAAAAATACTGATCTGATCGAATTGAAAAAAATACCAACACGAAGACTTATGCCAAATTTCGGTAGAATGGAATCACTAGAAAAAATCCAAGAAATTTTCAACTATTTTGCGGAATATTTCGTAGCTGGAAAATCCGAAACCACATACACGATTGAGCATTTAGGTGGCCATAATGACCACTTGGGGCGTAGAAAATTTCATGGAAAATAGACCCTTAGGAGCTTAAAAAAACAATTTCCAATATGACATTTGAAATACCTAGTGGCTAAATTAGGAATGCCTTGTTCACAATGTGAAATTCATATCATCAAGAATATGTTGATGAAATTGTTCACGATGCGATCGAATAAGTGTAACTACAGAACCGATTCAAAAAGTGAATGAACGGTGTGTGGAATTTTATTTTACTTTAAATGTTCTAATATGAAATCGTGAAATCATCCTTTGGGAATTCTGCATACGCACAGGATGGTTTTGAAGAAATTTTACATTTCCGTCTTTCCTTACTCTGACTAATTAGTGTTAGTACGGTGGCGATTGAATAAACGGATGAATGATGTTTGGAATTTTTAGAATAGGTTTTGCATCCTAATGCAACATTTGAGTTCGATAAATGGTATAATCAGCTAAACGGTTTTGGAGTTTCCTATATCAATCTGAATTTTTTTTATTATTTCCTCAATAACTCAAAAAATACGATGCCGGAACAATTCAAACATGGTAATTAGCTCTAGAATGCCGACGCTAAAATTTTCGCATAATTTTGTTCAAATCGTCTAACTAGAAAATTTTAAAAGATCATTGAAAATAATTATAGTTAAGAAAGTATTCGTCCGACATCGCTGAAATTTTGCGAGAACCTAACTCTTCAACCAAATTGCAAGTTTGAAATACGCGCAAAATAAGTTTTTTCAGTTCTCTGCAAGAACTGGAAACCGATGTCACCGTTCTATAAATAAGTCGGGAATTTTAACATAAGCCTCCAATTTTTTTTTTCGGGCAAAATACCATACTTAATTACGGACAAAACATCCATGACACAAGAAATAACAACGTTTTGAAAATGGTCCATTCTCGTTACCCGGCGACAAATCCTTAATTCTCTTTCCATTGAGTACATCCGTTTTATCTTCGGAAGCAAGCCGTTTAATTACAGCTGGAATATTCCGTTCAAGTTATTTTTGCGCAAGCGAGAAAGGACGACCCCAAACAGAATGTCCCGAGCGAAATGAATTGGAAATCCTCTGGCCCTTTGATGTCGGGAAATGGCAGAGACAGAAGACCTTTATCCTGCGAAAAGTCACCCGTGACATGAAGTTCACTGTTTAATCCATAGATAACGGTAAAACTGACGGGAACCATCATTCTACACACCTAAAAATTTACTCGGCTCATTCAATTTTCCCTCTACTAACTACACATTTTGAGTAACACTCATTACTTCACCATCACATCACAATTAACACATAATAAAACGAGCATACATACCAATCCACCGAATGACATGTCCATATTGTCTATGTTAGCCAGTTGAAATATACGCTGGTTTCAAGTTTATAGTGTCAACGTTTTTATAACAAAAATATTAAAAGCACTGACGTGAAGTCAGTACTCGTTGGCTCTTTGAATTTGAAGTGCTTCTAGCTCACTGGATAGAGCGTTCACCCGGTACTGGAGGTCCCAGGTTCAATCCCGTGACCAACAAAGAAATGACACTACTGTCAGACTAGAAAATTCAAACAAATTGCAAATCAAGCGCGCTAAAGAGTACTGACTTCGCGTATGTGCTTTTTGCGCGTATGTTCTGGGGAACATCGTGCTATCATTTTGCCCAAATGTCTGTAATTTTTTAATTTTTCGCCGAAAATGGTCTCAAACGATTGTGTTCGACTCCCTGATTAAGAATACGAGGTCAAATTCAACTCTGTCCGGCCGGCCGGCCGGCCGTCCGTTGCCTTGCCACGATAACTTTAGAACTTAATCGAAATTACCTTGGTAAATTCGATTGAGAGTGTCCAATACAGGAGAACGGAGAATAGAATTCACCATGGTAAATTCGATAAAGAGTGTCCAATGCAGGAGAATGGACAATAAAACATACGCGCAAAAGCTTCTGACTTCACTAGAAAAAAAATTGGTTCAAGCACTGACGTGAAGTCAGAAGCTTTTGCGCGTATGTTCTATTGTCCATTCTCCTGCATTGGTCACTCTTTATCGAATTTACCATGGTGAATTCTATTGTCTGTTCTCCTGTATTGGACACTCTCAGTCGAATTCGAACAATAGTGTTGAATATAGAAGAGCAGACAATAGAATTCACCATGGTAAATTCGATTAAGAGTGTCCAATACAGTAGAATGGACAAAAGAACATACGCGCAAAAGCTTCTGACTTCACGTCAGTGCTTGAACCAATTTTTTTTTATATTTCTAAAGAAACTCTCTTATATCTAAGGCTGATCGTATACCAACAATATGAGACCGCAACGCGACCGCGACTTCGTGTCGCTTAGAAGTCGCGGTACGTGGTTAGTTATAGAAGTGCTCACACCAAAGATACGGTGATGCGACGCAAATACCTCGTTAAAAAGTATCGTCGCGGTTGCGTTGCGGTCTCGTCGTGCAGGTATACGAGCAGCCTTATAATTGTTATCCTTGAAGATATAAAAGTATAAGCCGAAAAATTCAGAGGATACTATTTCTTACTGTGACTATCATAATATGTTATATTACATCACAAATGATTTATAACACATTCTTTATAATCAAAGCTCGAAATGAGAACCTCCTACCTGTATGCGTTTTGCCCAACTTTATGAAAGACTATTCACAGCTTTCTGATAATATCACAGTTGTTTCTCATTTATATGCATGTATGTATGTAAAGGGTGTTTCAATAAGAGCGCAAGATTTGAATTGCGCGCCATGTTTGACAGTCATACCGCCGTATTCACAAAGCATTCAATCTCCGCTAAGTCCTAACTAAGGTCCTCTGTTAATAATAAATTTGAATCGCAACCTCAGTTAACGTATTTGATGGTGGTGAAACAGGCCTGTCTAACGTTAATTTTCACATTAACTTTGGTTGCGATTCAAATTTATCCTTAACTGAGGACCTCAGTTAGGACTTAAAGGAAGTTGAATGCTTTGTGATTACGGCGGATAATCCGCCGTATTCACAAAGCATTCAATCTCCGTTAAGTCCTAACTGAGGTCCTCAGTTAAGGATAAATAAGAATCGCAACCTCAATTAAAGTATTTAACGGTGGTGAAACAGGCCTGTTTCACGTTAATTTTCACGTTAACTGAGGTTGCGAACCTTGTTTATTCTTAAGTGAGGACCTCAGTTAGGACTTAACGGAGATTGAATGCTCTGTGAATACGGCGGAATGTCACATATTAATGACGCGATATATCGAAAGTTGACAGATGGGTGTTAGTAAACATGGAGGATTACACGGTAGAACAAAGCGTCCTGGTTGTCAAAGATTATTTATCATCGAAATGGTGAAAGTTTGATTGCCACTATTCGTGAAGTGCCTCCAATGTTCGGTCGAAATAATGAGCCTAATTCATCTACTGTGAAAAGAATAATGCAAAAGTGTGATAGAAAGGCCAAAGACGTCAATTCGCCATCGGCCACAAGAATTGGACATTTCAGGCACCTGACGTCAGTGCTTTTCTCGAATTTTTCTAAAGTGTCTGATATTTGGGCACGTGCCTGATATTTGGAGAGATCGATTATACGAGGATAGTTCAATAATTATTGTGCCTATCATAGTTGGCGTTGAATGTCGAATGCAAATGCAGTGTGAAGCGAAAGCTTATTGTTTGACATTAGTGTGTCGCAATTAGTGTCACCGTATCAGTTCGTGTATGTTTGATATTAATTTTATTCCTTTGAGGTGTGCGTGATTTTATAACAATGGATCAAATGGAGATACAAGGTGTGATAATGTAAAGTGGTTATCACCGCAAAAATTCAAGGACTGTCATACAAGAAATTACAGCTTCCGACTGTGACATCGAGGAGGAGAGAGAACGAGTTGTCGTTTGCATAGGGACTCAGCGCTCACAAGAGCAACCCGTAGTTGGACCCGGCAACAGGAATAAGGCCGCACAAAGGGGACACCACAAGTGGACACCCGAGCAACATGAGCAATTGTCTGTGTTATACCGAAGATCGAGACCAGAAAGAGGGGCTATATGGGTAGACTGCATAGTCTGTGGTGTGAGAATCAGTCAGATCTCAACTTCATGACGCAGCAAAACCAACGAGACCAGGTTAGCCATCTCAAGAAGAGAGGAATCTTGCAGCAATTTCAAATGTCAGAGGGGATAGGAGAACGAGCTGAAGAGCAGGTGAGAGATGCTCTAATCCTACAGCAACACCTGACGAATCAAAGGAGAGAAGAACAGGATGAGAGGTAAGTGAGAGATGCCGCAAGCACTCAACCTTCGATGCCTGGATTGCGATATGAAGAAGTCACAGCTCTGGACGTGGAGCAGGCGAGAGCTGCCCCACTCCGAGTAGAAAATGCTCCATGCTGCAACGGGCTAAGAACGGAACAGGTGAGAGATGTTCCAGATACATTCGTCAATAGAAGGGAAGCATTTGGGGCTGCAGTAAGATATCCTAACATAAAGACCACAAGGCAGAAATCGAGACTACCGGCTGAAGACCTAGCCGTGATAAATAACATAATCGACGATCAGCTGAAGGAGGACTGTTCGCTGGAAGATGTCGTGGGTGCAATGAGAGCTGCTACTTCACTTCTGTGCCCACCAGAAAGAACAACAAAGGAGGACAAACATAAATCAAGATTGAATAAGCTGGACAAGAAGAAAAGACCCGTGAGGCAGCAAGCATCTTGGTACCAATATACATAGATGTTATGAAAGGACAACTGAAGCTGATCAAGAAAATAGAGGTCATGATGGGCGAACTGCGTGCGTTGCAGCGTACAATGAGTTTGCCCACCATCAACCTACTGAAGCAGAAAGCTGTCGATAAGATAAGATATCACTTGCGGCGGCAAGGAAGGAGCTGATCAAGAGGCAAAAGTGGATAGAAGATAACAACACCATCAACAAACGTTGGAAATGGCAATAAGGATATTGGAGAAGCGAAGTCCCGCTTCTGAAAATGGTGGCTAATCATGAAATAAGGATCCAAGGAACTTTCCTATTTAGGGCTAGTCAGAGAGCTTTGGAAAAGCTCAGTATAACTGGCATATCCATCGTTCATGAGCTAGCAGGAACACCTATCTCGCCAACAGACCAAAGAAGAGTTGGCAGAGAGATAAGGCAGGCACAACTGAAGAAACTACTCGAAGATCACATGAGTAAACACCTACACTACATATTCTTCAGGAGTTTGAAAGATCAGGACCTGTCGGAAGAATTATCCTTCACCTTTTTGAAGTCCGCTGGGCTGAAGTCAGAAACGGACGGATTTCTTATAACTTGTCAAGATGGGGTGATAAATACCAGGTGGTAAAAAAAGAACATCATGAAAGTGGACACCCCAACAACTTGCAGAGCATGCCACATCCAGCAGGAAACTGTTATGCACATTATGTCTGCTTGCAGTGTCCATGCTCCAACAGGATATGTGGAAAGACACAATGCAGCACTTCGAATTCTCTGCTTCCATCTGAGAGAGGTTTATGGTATAGACAACCAACCAGTGCTACCATATGTGCCTCTGGAGATTTAAGCAGTTGTTGAAGTCATCAGGTCCTATCAACTATGAAGGCCGCTTGCAGCTCATCTCTTTTGTTAAGGGACGCTGTAAAGGCAGGACGAAGAACTACTCCAAGAAACGTACGAGGGTTTTTTTAGTGAGTAACCAATCAACATCTGGAGTCTCACACTACTGAGAGAAGCAGACCCTCTCAGGGCGGGCCTATAAAATGTTTTTCCTCTCGAGCGGAAAAAAAATCAGTAAGTTGCTTCGAGTTATCAGGTCCCATAAACTGTGCCACTTGCAGCTCATCTGTTTTGTTAAGGGACGCTGTAAGGACAGGTAGAAGAACTACTCCAAGGAATGTGCCAGAGGTTTTTTAGTGAGTAACCAAACAACAACTGTAGTCTCATACTCCTGAGAGAGTGGACCTCCTCAGGGTATGCCTATAAAAGGTATTTCCCCTCAAACGAAAATAAAAGTAATAAAAGCAGAAAGAAAACAACTTTTTGAAGTCTGCTTGACTCAAGTCGGAAACGGAAGGATTTGATATGGCTTGTCAAGAAGGTGTAATAAATACAAGATGGTATAACAAGAACATCATGAGAGTAGACACCCCAACAACGTGCAGAGCATGCCACAGCCAACAGGAAACTTTTATGCACATCCTGTCTGCTTGTAGAGTCCATGCTCCATCAGGATAGGTAGCACTACACAAATTCTCTGCTTTCACCTGAGAGAAGATTGTGGTACAAACAACGAACCAGTGCTACCATAAGTACCTCTGGAGACTGAAGCAGTTGTGGAAAATGACAGAGCTCTTATCTACTGGAACAATCCTATTCCAACAACTCGGCAGATCCACGCTATAAAGCCAGATATACCTCCCGACAATAAATTCGGGACATGAATAATTTGAGCCATTTGATATCACTGTAACTTTTTCAAATGCTGCTCTATATTGGTAAACTTTTTACCAGAGTGTAGCCCTACGTCTTGAGATATTACCCTTAGTTGTAGTTTTCAAAAAAAGGGAAGTCTTTTTTACCGTTACATTTATATCACCTTGTAGATAAATTGAGAGGCAACATTCAGCTTAATTATATTCTGTTTAAGTACGACGGTTTCTTAACAAAATATTTTTTTGTTCATGCCAATATCTGCACTTTTAGAGAAGATACAGATGTTTGAAGAAAATGCTGCAGTTTGTCGGTTTTGCCAATCCAGAGACTATTTTTGAAGGCCAGTAGCCTCTTGTTGCGTAGTAACGTAACAAGTATTGTAAAGTCAGAATACTGGTATTGCAGAATACGCTCTTTGAACAGCTAGCGACATGAAATTTTCAGGGTAGGTGGCGCATCCCAATACGACGGACAAGTTCGTTAATGGGCATAATCGGCTCAATGGTTTCCGAGTAATAATTTTATTTTCAACCAATATGAATCCGATCGAATTGAAACTTGGTGAGTAGTTGTAGAATATGAACCTAAGCACGTTTGTGAAATTTTGTGCGAATCGTATGGCTAGAAAATTATTAAATAATTATTAAAAAATATTTTCGTTGTCACGATAACTTGAGAACGGAAAGAGATAGCGGATTGAAGTTTTCAGGTTAGGATGTGCATCAGAACAGGACATTTGAGTTTGTTTATAAGCATAATCGGCCAAACGGTTTTAGAGTTATAGCCATCTGAAATTTGGTTGTTTTTTTCTCCTCATTAACTCGAGAAATACTAAACCGATTGAATTGAAACATGGTTATTAGTTGTAGAATACCGACGCGAAAATTCTTGCAAAATTTCGTGAGGATAGTATTTGTAGAAAATTTTCAATCATCATTGAATCATTGCAAAAAAAATTCTATATATCAGTAACTATTCGTCTGAAATTGCTGAAATTTTGCAAGAGCCTTTAGAACCCAACTCTACTGCCAAGTTTTGAGTTTTAACACGATCGGTTAAATATTGTTGGATATTCGAGCACCCTTGTGTGAGTTCAGTAGATGGGTGACCGTTGCCTCGATAACTTTCGAACAAAAGGAGATAAGGACTTGCAATTGTCAGGGGAGGTTGCATATCCAAATGCGAGAGTTAGGTTCGTTTTTGGGCATAATCGGTTCAACGGTTTCCGAGTTATACCCACCTGGAATATTATTTCCTCGATAACTCAAAAAATAAAGATTTGATCGAATTGAATCTTGATAACTATTAGTAGAAAATCAACATAAAGACGTGTTTAAATTTTTTTAAGAACCGTAACCCTAGAAAATTCGAAAAAAATTACGAAAAAAAATTTTGAAAGAACCGTACCACTAGAAAATTTCAAAAAAATTACGAAAAAAAAAATTGGTTCAAGCACTGACGTGAAGTCAGGAGCTTTTGCGCTCGATCGCATTTATCATGGTAAATTCGAATTAAGAGTGTCCAATACAGGAGAATGGACACCATAATTTACCATGGTAAATTCGATTAAGGGTGCCCAATACAGAAGAATGGTCAATAGAACATACGCGCAAAAGCTCCTGACTTCACGTCCGTGCTTGAACCAATTTTTTTTAAATGAGACCAGAAGATGTGGCACGTGCTGTTGCAATTAATGACGATTGCCGCAATATACGATAAATTGCGGAATTCTTCGGTCAAGCAAGTACTATCCATGATGGTATTAGTCTGTTCCGTCAGACTGGTGAGTACAGCTGACGTAGGGGGTACGTATTACCAATCGACGTAGCAACCAGTTCATGAAATTAACTGCGTTAAGGGTAATATTCCATTTACGGTCAGTAGCAGCAGACTTCCAGATATTCGTGGTACCATAGACTCTGCAAGAATAGACATCCAGAAGGCCCGTTGCATGTCCCGCATTACTTCCACCACACACAGCGACTAAATTTTGCTAATGACCATAAAAACTGGGGGCCAGAAGAGTGGTCACGGGTATTATTCATGGATGAATCGCCGCTTTGTTTGCGTTCTCCCGACGCACGTGAACGTGTCTGGAGGAGACGAGGTGAACGATTTGCTCAATGTTGCATTCCATCCCTTTTTGAAGAACAGGAAAATATTCCTCAAGAGGCAATTCAGAGCTGCATTGAAAGCATGCCTCGTAAAATGGCAAAACTCATAAGGACACGAGGTGGCAATAAGCGCCATTGACTTTGGGATATTTGTAAACGTTAGTCTATAAGGATATGTTTTCATTTACGTGTTGGTAAAATTAAAAATGATGATGAAAAATAGTTCTGCCACTTCGATACTGAGGCGAGAAGAAGTTATAAGCAATTATATTACATGATAAAATGACTTCTGTCAAATAAAACACTGCATTATTTTGAGACGAGACCGAGAATTAAACGACTTTATTTTTTGGGAATTGAAGAGCCTGAGTCGAGATTTTTATATTCCGCCGAGATATGTATCTCCCAAACCTACTCTCAAAATTGCAACTGTTTAGCTCATTCCGTTCGAGAGTTATCGTGCCTACGGCCGGCTGGCCGGACCGGCCGGACAGAATGAATTTCGACGACGAATTCTTGATCAGTGAGTCGAACCAAATCGTTTAACACCATTTTCATCGAAAAATTCGAAAATTACAGACATTTGGGCAAATTGATAAGCACTCAGTTCCGAGGAACTAACGCGCCAAAAAGCAACTTCTGTTTCCCCTATATAATGACCAAATCAAAGATTTTGTAGGAAAACTAAAATCAAGTGTGATTATCTAAGACATAGAGCTACATTTTCATAATAACTTCACCAAAATAGAGCAACGAAAGAAAAAGTTACAATGATATCAAAATGACTCAAATTATTCTTGTCCGGAATAAGAATAACAAAAGAGGAAAAAATACAAGGATTTAGTGTTCGAACTGGGGACCATCTATCCAAGGCATAAAGTTAGGATGGTGGTACTAATCATAGGATGTCTAGCCGGAATGAGAGCGAGCTACATGACAGAATTGAAGGTTATTCCGGCTTGTATATCCCCAGGTATGGTTTTGGCCCACAGAATGCACAAAGCAGTGTTGCTCGGATCACTTCGAGCCATCAGGTCCCATCCACTGAGAGAGTGGACCCTCTCATTTTAAGCCTATAAAAGACTTCCATCTCACGCGGGCAAAGAAAAAAATTAGCAATACCGAGACCTTTTTTGACCAGTAATGCACTTTCTGGCGTTTTTAGGCTTCAAGCCTACCTCGCAAATAATTATAGGTCTCTCCATGTTTCTCCTTTAGAGAGACATAGTGTGTGCGCACGGAAGGACGGACCGACAGAATTGAATTTAACTACGGATTCTTCATCAGTAAGTCAAATGGGGTCGATTTAGATCCATTTCGGTCCAGAATTCGAAAAATACAAATATTTGGGCGGAATGATATCGCCCTGGTACGACCGCGCTATAAGCGTTATCAGTTCTCATATTTCATTGCAATTTGTCGACCCTTTCTGGTTGTTAGTATTTTCGGAATAAATCATCGGTTTCGAATCGAGTTCTCATCGGAATACTATTTATATGTTACAATGTCAGCCTTTCATTGAAGGGTATCCAGTTTGCGCAATGAAACTCGAAAATATTTTGAGGACAACAGTCTATTTATGTCTTGCGGTGTTGTTGACTTTTCAAGTGAGAGTGTATCGTGTCAACGGCATCGTTGCAAGACAGATCGAGATACAAACGAGTGTTTATATTTTTGAATGTGCATTTGCCGTGAACGACACTATATTTTTGGATTATCCGTGCACAATATAGGTTGAAAGGTCAAAGTTGAATTGATGGAATTTTCAAAGAGTAACATTGAATCAACGAATTGTTTTAGAAATACTTTATTCTGTTCACCCAGATTGCAGTATTTATTATCTACTAGCGGCCCGATACGTGCTTCGCTTTTTGGCATTGTATTCGTTGCATGTGCTTTATTTGAATCTGGCATTATATTATTTTTTGAAAAATAAAAATTTTCATTTTTGATCTTCATTATCATCATTTGCGGTCATGTACTTGTAGGATTAAATTTTAAATATCTCAAAAATGGAAGGCTCTAGAGACATGAACTAAGAGTACCTTTTCGATAGAAAACTGTATGGGGATTAATTATGAGTATACATTTTTATAATATACAGGGTGCGCAAAAAGTATAGATCAAAATAATTTGGTAACCTCGCTGTAATATGTCAATGGATAAACCAAATTTGTCGAAATGACATGTGCTGATTCGTACTGATAAACAACTAATATATCGTCGTTGCGCCTTCAAAACGCGACATGTGCATATATTGTGCAAAATGCGTTAAGTGTATATTTCGATTAAGAACTGCGCAAGCTGGATATTTCGTTAAAAGCTGCCATGTGATAATCACACTAGTTTCGGTTCCAGTTGGATTTGTTCGAAAAGCGACAAGTACAAAATCGAAAATATGCTCCTGCAAAACACGCAAGTGTATGAATGCACAATTTATCAAAAGTCAAATGTCGCACTTTGAAGGCGCAACGACGATATCCCGATTTTCAAGTTAATATCTCTAATCTATGGGGAAAATATTAAAAAAATAAGTATTTAACACTTTCACTTCCTCGCCCTGTAGAATGTTAACGGGAAGTTTTACCGAAAAATCTTATGTAGCTTTTCTTAATTTCTCGTCCAGATCTATACAATCCCGAATTTACGGTACTTTATTCTGAAACACCCTGTATTATTTCAGATATTATTAAAAAACTGTTTTTTTTCAAAATGTTATCACCCCGTATCTCAAAAGTTAAAACTTTTAGGACATACGTTCATAGGAAGTTTTTTTCTTAAAATAAGTCAAAAAATCATCCCCTTAAATAGTAGCATGTTTTTAAGGAAAACCCTGTATAGTTCGTCTTTATTATGTTCAATGTGAACTGCAATAAAATAATAGGTTATTCGTATGAAACAACTTCTCCTTCCGTTATTCTTCGAACGATTGATATGACATAAAATTTTGTTACCCATTGTGAATTCCTTCTAGTAGACTAATTCACAGAAACTATTGTAGTTAGTATGTATTGGTATTTATACGGCAATTCCAGGTACCTACCATTAAATCGAGCATTAGATATATTCCGACCTATAAAATTGTTTCAGGAAGAAAACATCTTTTGAGTTTTTTTGCAATGGAATCTGATAATTTTGAAAAACTTTCACACAAGTATATCTTATTTTTTAATCAGAATTATTTTTAGTAATTTCTTTTTCAGAATTTCTTCACTTCCCGCGCAATTCTGATCGTGAAATTTATCCAACGTGTACCAAATATCAAGAATACTTGAAACCTCCATCGGAGTATTTGTATATTATCATGCCAATGCCGGAATCAGGTCATCCGGTAATAAATTCAGATATTTTGGACCTCTTAACGGTCCTTCAATAAAGACAGGCCTGTTCCTAACAGTTCCACCCCATACATTCATTTTTTTACAAAATTGTGTATGTGCCTCCTCCCTCCATCATCCAGTTTGTATTGTGATCTGACCAATTCTTTGTCTATAAATAAATTTCGAGCTGGAAACCCCTCATCGGCATTGCGAAGGTGCATCATTTGTTCGCAAAACTGAGCTCTATGGTCAAAATCATCTCATTTAGTTCGTGCACTAACTTGATATCGAATAGGTGTCATTTATGGCATTTCAATTTTCTCATAACTGATTTTCGCGATAAATAGTTATTTGCTGCTATAGTTCTCATATAGGCAAATGAGGATTTTCGTCCAACTCTAATGCAATGTTCAATTGTATTTTCTCTGGAATTGCTGTTCGACTACTTTTATATTATCCTTTGAGTAGCCGAACTTCTCATACTTCCTGATTATTTTACTAACAGCACCCTGAGTTATTGATCCGTCCGAGTTAAAATCTAGAACTTGGCTGTTGGGCACTGGAACCGTTATTATATTTCGATACTTTGCCGATATTTCCGCTAGAGAATTTAGGTTTTGTAGGCTCTCGCAAAACTTGAGTGATATCTAACGGATAGGCTCTGACATACAGAAATTTTTTGCATTATTTTTTAAGATTTTCGCTTCCACATTTTTTGAGTTATTTGGAAAAAAACATTTCATGTGGCTATAAATTCGAAACTACTCGGTGAATTTCGCCCATTAACGAAATAAACCGGCGCATTTGAGCTCCAAATATATCCTGCAAATGTCAACTGTCTAACTCATTGCGTTCGAGATTAATCGTGCTAACGGCCGGACTATATAATTAAGTTTGACTTTGGATTACTGACCTAAGTGAGTTGGAACTAATCGTTTGAGACCATTCTCGGCTAAAAATTTGAAAAATATAAACATTTGGCAAATTGATAGGTACTCTGTGCAGGTGATCAAGCATGCCAAAAAGTGTGTCATTAGAAGAGAGAAATCTATGGCTAAAATTAATACATAACTTAAAGACCCACCCTGTATATTTTTTTAATTTAATGTCACCATATTGGCTGATTCTCCGGAATTGTAGTATTTTCATCACTCACGGTGGGTTGGCTGAAACTTTGACTGTCCTTAATTGCCACATCAGTGTGATTCTATGTCGATTTCCAGTTAATTTTAATGAAACCAGCGAATGTAATCTATAATTAAACTAATGGAGGCTTTATGCAACCCACCGTTAATCGGATGGGAAAGCTTGGTGGATCATCTCAGGGTAAATCCCGATATTGGGCGCTCTTGTACCTCGGAACAGAGTTCTTATCAATTTGCACAAATGTCTGTAATTTTCGAATTTTCGGCTGAAAATGGTCTTAAACAATTTGGTTCGACTCACTGATCAAGAATCCGTGGTCGAAAGCGATTTTGTTCGGCCGGCCGTTAACACGATAACTCTCGAACGGAATGAGCTAGGCAGTTGAAATTTTCAGAAGTAGGTTTGCGAGATGAATATCTCGGTTGAGTCTATTTTTGGGTCAAATCGGCTGTATGGTTTCGGAGTAACGACAAAAAAATTTTTTTCACATTACAAATTTAGAATTCCATTTTTTCAAGATGCAGTTCAATCATAAGAATCCATTGATATAATTTTCAACTCTAAAAATCTATTACTTTCGGATATATGATTTTTCAAAGATTCAATAATACATCGTACTTCTATGTTTTCACAGAATGCGAAATCTATCTGTCTGTGTTCTATCTGTGTTCACTCTTCATACATGTAATCTTATCTACATATGCCAGACATGTCAAATGTATTTCTGTTCTAACAAAGTATGATTGAATGCAAGATGACCAATTATAGGATATTTTAATTACCCCTACCCTATATGCCCTTGGACAATCCTTATGATGATGGAAATATATAATTATGTAAGTTTATCAAATTGGGTTCAGAAAATCTTCAGTGAAAACAAAGCTGGAATATTGGCTAGGTTTCAATTGATATAATATAATATTCAGAGGAGATTTTGGGAATGAATATCTCAGATAAGTTCGTTATTTAATTTTAATTTAGTTTCTTTTATGATGCAGTTCTATCATGAGAATCCATTGATATCATTCTCAACTCTGGGAAACCAATCATTTCGGAGATGAATTGTCAAAGTTTGAACAAGAGCGCCAAAACTCCTACCCAAAGGGCTTTCCCACTTTTGAACCAAGTTTTATTAAACCCTGTGCGGGCATCAAAAGATCAAATTTATTGATTTGATATTTGAATTCTGCATACAAAACGTAGAGTGGAACATATCCAGGAGACCGGGACTAATTTTTTTCGCTACTCGATCGCAAAGTAATTCAGCAAATAATAAACCATAAAGTCCTTGCCCAAATCGTCGGATGCGAAATACCGAATTAGAACAAGGGTACATTTATACACAATGTATTTTTACTGAAAGGAAATGAAACCAGAATCGGAAATAACGACGTTGATTGTTTTCCACTGCGAGATTTCATTTTTGGTATGTGGGCGATTTCGAGCATCCGTAGTCGGAATTGGTCGGAAATAACAAAGGGAACCAATTTCTTTGAGTGGTATACGTATTTCGGATTCTGGGAAATAAGGACAATGAGCCCGTAGGAGTTGGCACTATTTCAGAGGGTTTCACAGGCTCTCGAAAAGGAAGGTCATCATTGAGATGTCCAGTGTATCATTGCTAACTGACATGTTTTGTTTGCTCCTGTAATTTATGGGTTTAAAATTACATACCAAAGGTGAAATCGGGGCATGAAACGAACGAATATTACAACGAAATATTTCAAGAAAATTTTGATATTCTTGAGAGACTCCCTTCTAGACCAGGGTCGATAATTTTTGATACAAAAAGAAATAATAGTAGGATGAAAACTACTGAAAAAGGAAGAGAATATAACAAAAATCAAAGTTAAAATAATTTACGGGCCATCTGAGGCCGGGCAGTGGAGGGGGTGAGTTTTTAAGGGTAAAAAATGGTACATCTCGATTTCCGTCAAACCTACAAGTTCTATGGAAAAAATTAAAGGGCAAAGTTTTAGGTAATAGAAAGATCTACAACTTTTATATTTACACTTTTTCCCATAACCTCAAAATGTATGTGAAAAATTCAAATAACGAAGTTTTTGGTTTTTGCGCGTATGTTCTGGGGAACATCGCGTTATAGTTTTGCCCAAATGTCTGTAACTTTCGAATTTTTTGACGAAATTGGTCTCAAACGATCAAGTTTGACTCCCCGATGAAGAATCCGAGGTCAACTTTGATTCTGTCCGTCCGGCCGTCCGGCCGTCCGGCCGTCCGTTGCCACGATAATTTGAGAACGAAAAGAGCTAGCGACTTGAAATTTTCAGGGTGGGTGGCGCATCGCAATACGACGGACAAGTTCGTTAATGGGCATAATCGGCCCAGTGGTTTCCGAGTAATAATTTTGTTTTCAACCAATATAAATCCGATCGAATTGAAACTTGGTGAGTAGTTGTAGAATATGAACCTAAGCACGTTTGTGAAATTTTGGGCGAATCGTATGGCTAGAAAATTTTAAAAAAATTATTAAAAAATATTTTTTTTGTCACGATAACCTGATAACGGAAAGAGATAGCGGCTTGAAAATTTCAGGTTATGTTGTGCATATGAATGCCACATTTGAGTTTGTTTATGAGCATAATCGACCAAACGGTTTCAGATTTATAGCCATCTGAAATTTTCTGAAATTTGGTGGTTTTTTGTTCCTCATTTACTCGAAAATTACTGAACCGATTGAATTCAAACATGGTTATTAGATGTAGAATGCCAACGCGAAAATGTTTGCGAAATTTGGTGAGGATAGCATCTGTAGAAAATTTTCAATAAATCATTGAAAATAAAAAAAAAAATTCTATATATCAGTAACTATACGTTTGAAATTGCTGAAATTTTGCAAGAGCGTTCATTACCTAACTCTACTGCCAAGTTTCAAGTTTTAATACGATCGGTTGAATATTGTTGGAGATTCGAGCATTCTTGTGTGAGTTCAGTAGATGGGTGACCGTTGCCTCGATAACTTTCGAACCAAAGGAGATAGGGACTTGCAATTTTCAGGGTAGGTTGCGTATCCGAAAGGAAGAGTTGAGTTCGTTTCTGGGCATAATCGGTTTAACGGTTTCCGAGTTATATTCACCTGGAATATTGTTTCCTTGATAACTCAAAAAATAAATATTCGATTGAATTGAAGCTTGTTCATTTTCATCTTTCACAAAAATGTTCTTTTCACGATATTTGGTGAAAACTTTTTAATAATAACAGAAAATAAACACTTGACTATACGTTTCACAATTTTTATTCAAATATAGTTGACATGCATGTTTCGGGTTTCATCCCATTCTCAAAACTGAACAAAATACATAAAGTCACACAAATACAAAAACATTATCACGTAACAGATGTTAAAACAGGAGATAGGCGGAAATCTAATTGATCGTTTACTATTGGAAGATTTTGCTTTTGAGCTGACGATATTTCCAAAAATTCCAAAAGGTCTAAACGTTTACCCTTCTCACCTTTGTGTAAAATTTTAGTTTTATTAAAATCTATAAAATGATTGGAAGTGATACAATGATTGGAGAAGCCAGTGGTTGATTTATTCTGAAGAATTGACTTTTTATGTTCTTCGATTCTAATTCCAAGAGCCCGACCAGTCTGACCTATGTAAAATGCAGGGCATTCGTCGCAGAACAGCATATATACACCACTCAACTGTGTATCATTCAACCTATCTTTACCACTTTACTATTGGAAGATTTCGCTTTTGAGCTGACGATATTTCCAAAAATTCCAAAAGGTCTAAACGTTTATCTACCCTTCTCACCTTTGTGTAAAATTTTTGTTTTATTAAAATCTATAAAATGATTGGAAGTGATACAATGATTGGAGAAGCCAGTGGTTGATTTATTCTGAAGAATTGACTTTTTATGTTCTTCGATTCTAATTCCAAGAGCCCGACCAGTCTGACCTATGTAAAATGCAGGGCATTCGTCGCAGAACAGCATATATACACCACTCAACTGTGTATCATTCAACCTATCTTTACCACTAGAAAACATCGATCTTAAATTTTTAATTAAAAAAAAAAAAAAAAAATTTAAGATCGATGTTTTCTAGTGGTAAAGATAGGTTGAATGATACACAGTTGAGTGGTGTATATATGCTGTTCTGCGACGAATGCCCTGCATTTTACATAGGTCAGACTGGTCGGGCTCTTGGAATTAGAATCGAAGAACATAAAAAGTCAATTCTTCAGAATAAATCAACCACTGGCTTCTCCAATCATTGTATCACTTCCAATCATTTTATAGATTTTAATAAAACTAAAATTTTACACAAAGGTGAGAAGGGTAGATAAACGTTTAGACCTTTTGGAATTTTTGGAAATATCGTCAGCTCAAAAGCGAAATCTTCCAATAGTAAACGATCAATTAGATTTCCGCCTATCTCCTGTTTTAACATCTGTTACGTGATAATGTTTTTGTATTTGTGTGACTTTATGTATTTTGTTCAGTTTTGAGAATGGGATGAAACCCGAAACATGCATGTCAACTATATTTGAATAAAAATTGTGAAACGTATAGTCAAGTGTTTATTTTCTGTTATTATTGAAATTATGTTTCACCAAGGGTTAAGCGAGTAATCAATTTCGATTATCAAGAATGCAAGCAATTCACGACTCGCCGTATATTACAAAAAGGTGCTCTTGAAGATCACGAGATGTAACAACCACCTATGGTTCAATAAACAGTGTTTACTGAATAATATTAAACCGAAATACATGAAAATCATTTGTAAACATAGTTCACCTCAGGCGAAATCTGCGGTAAACACAGCGATAAGGAGCTGGATCGCGCTGGAGATGAAAAAGTGGTACAGGATAAGAGATAACAACAAACTTCACCTTAAAGTGATACATAGTGAACTATCCTACCGGATTAGCCCTGTGGAGTTCGATTATCTGGATTTTGCCATCAGGGAGGAAGTGAGGTTTTTAGGACATAATCAATATCATAGTCAACTTAAAAAACTAGAAAATCTTTTGAACAAGGTGAAAAATAGTGAGAGTAGTTCGTCAACATATGTGAGTGAACCTGAAGTTAAATTTTATGAAAGGGTGAAGAATTTTACAAATGTACATTTTGAAATTTCTGAGATGAACTTGTTGGAGAAAGGTTTGAAGTATTGCCCGAATAATTTTAATTTTACTGACCTCAAAGATCTCGCTGTTAATGTTGAATTAGCGTTAAATAGAATTGAATCTTCAAACAAACAAAATTTAGAAAAATCATTATGTGCGGAAATAATCTCTAATTCGACTTTCGAAAATAATAAGACAGAGATGAAAACTTTGAAACAAATAAAGAAAAAAGCCTCCGATAATGACTTAATAATAACCAAAGCTGACAAAGGCAATACTGTAAGGCCGCTCGTACACCAGCACGACGCGACCGCAACGCGACCGCGACTTCGTGTCGCTTCGCAGTCGCGGTACGTGGTAATTCATAGAAGCGCCCACACCAAGGATACGGCGACGCGACGCATTTTCCTCGTTAAAAAGTATCGTCGCGGTAGCGTTGCGGTCGCGTCGTGCTGGTGTACGAGCGGCCTTACTGTTTTGTATAGGAATGATTATTTAACGAGAACCGAAGCTTTGTTGAACCCGGACAGTTTTAAGATATTGAAAGCTGATCCCACGTCAAGATTCCAGAGTGCGGTCAAAAAGACTATCAAAAATTGCCCTAGTTTGCTATCTCAGGTTAATATTCCCTTGACTGTTGTGAACCCAACAATACCTTCTTTATATGCTCTCCCTAAGATACACAAGGAAAATTGCCCAATGAGACCCATTGTTTCATACACCAACGCACCTGCTTCAAAACTGTGTAAATATCTAAATTCAGTGTTACCTAGTATGATTCAACATAATGCAGTATATTCAATCAAAAATAATATCCAGTTGACTAATGAATTAAAAACATTAAAAATTCCCATGTCTGCAAGATTAGTCTCCTTTGATGTGGTAAATTTATTTCCGTCTATACCAACTAAAGAAATAGAGTATTTAATTAACAAACAACTCGAGGAAAACCTTTCAGTCACTGCTCAAATGAAGGATGAAACAATGATCTTAAAGTATGCCTAGGGCAAAGCTATTTTAAGTTCAATGAAAAAGTCTATCAACAAGTGGATGGTCTACCAATGGGTTCCCCTTCATCGCCTCTTTTCAGTGAGATATTTATGACAGCTTTAGAGAAGAAAATATTCTCCCCTGTGAATGTTGATTTGACCGAATTTGTACTGTATTGGAGGCGATATGTGGATGATGTCTTTTGTGTATGGACTGGCTCTACTTCGGGACTGAAATCATTCTTAGAATTAATAAATTCCTTTTATGATTCAATTCAATTCACTTTTGAGGTTGAGGACGACAATAAATGTTTGAATTTCTTGGATGTTCAGGTGATGAGATGTGATGAACACCTTGAATTTGATATATATAGGAAACCTACTTTCTCTGATAATCTGATTCATAAAAGTAGCTCACACCCCTATAAGATCAAAATGTCGGCATTCCATACCCTAGTGCATAGGTTGATTTCGGTTGCATTGTCAGCCACTAATTTTGAGGGAGAGGTTCGGGTACTGAAGTTATTAGCCAGGAACAACGGCTACTCTCCTGATATAATAGATAAAATAATATTCAGAAAACAACAGAAAATATTGTCAACTTCTATATATCCACCTCAAATAGAAAATCAAATAAGCTTACATCAATTATGTTCCATCTCTAAGTGATAAACTTTGTAAAAGAATCAGACAATATGATATTGATGTTATATGTACTAATAAGAAAAATTTAAGATCGATGTTTTCTAGTGGTAAAGATAGGTTGAATGATACACAGTTGAGTGGTGTATATATGCTGTTCTGCGACGAATGCCCTGCATTTTACATAGGTCAGACTGGTCGGGCTCTTGGAATTAGAATCGAAGAACATAAAAAGTCAATTCTTCAGAATAAATCAACCACTGGCTTCTCCAATCATTGTATCACTTCCAATCATTTTATAGATTTTAATAAAACTAAAATTTTACACAAAGGTGAGAAGGGTAAACGTTTAGACCTTTTGGAATTTTTGGAAATATCGTCAGCTCAAAAGCGAAATCTTCCAATAGTAAACGATCAATTAGATTTCCGCCTATCTCCTGTTTTAACATCTGTTACGTGATAATGTTTTTGTATTTGTGTGACTTTATGTATTTTGTTCAGTTTTGAGAATGGGATGAAACCCGAAACATGCATGTCAACTATATTTGAATAAAAATTGTGAAACGTATAGTCAAGTGTTTATTTTCTGTTATTATTGAAATTATGTTTCACCAAGGGTTAAGCGAGGAATCAATTTCGAAAACTATTTAGTTCCCAAACACACTGTAATTTTTTTGTTTTAAACATTGATTTTTTACACCTTATTTTGACCTAATGTCCAAAAAGAAGCCTTATTTTCAATCGAAAATTCTTACGTCAAAATATCTGCTTGTTTAAAAAAGTCGGTGGGCTTTTTGTTCGTTGAAATCTCTACTTCCTGACGGTGTAAAAACAATATGTAGATACATTACAATGGTAAATTTTCTCAGAAAATGCAGAGTTAATAAAGTTAATATTTAATAAGACATCTATAATATTTTGATAGAGTTGTAGAATCTTCTCTTAATTATATGCGTTGGTGTCTATTCATTGCTATTTTAAGATAACTTATAAACCTGAATGACCTACGGAAAATTTTAGCCCATCAAACGGTATTCCATAGAGCAGTGGAGTAGGGGATACTGGGGCTAGGAGTCTGGCCCTTACTACCTGTTATTTCGTAGCATTTTTAGAGATGATTTACCATAGTACTGTATATATTTTTTACACCATCAGAAAGTAGAGGTTTCAACGAACTTAACCGAGATATTCATCTCCCAAACCTATCCTGAAAATTTCAACTGTCTAGCACATTCCTTTCGAGAGTTATAATGTTAACGGTCGGCTGACTAGATGGCTGGACAGAATCGATTCTGACCACAGTTAGTCAAAACGTTTGAGACCATTTTCAGCCAAACATTCGAAAATTACAGACATTTGGGTAAATTGATCAGCACTTTGTTCCGAGGAGCAAGAGCGCCAAAAACATCACAATTGATGAAAGCGTCCCATTCAAGGAACGTAGAGTGGATTCAATAAACCCTTTATGATTTCAATATATGTTCCTACTGCTATTTTTGGCGCTCTTGTTTTTTTTGTCTTGTGTGCAGTTAGTTGTTTAAGTTAAGAATAAGTGAACTATTATTTACTACGTTTAAGTAGGAAGTGGAAGTCTGGTCCTTTGGTACTAAAATGTTGGGAAATAATCCATGGAAAAAAATTTACCTATATTACACAAGTTAAACATGTTTTGAACAGTGCTTTCTCTTCAAAAAAAATAAGGTATTTACACCTCTTTATGATCAATATTAAATTCAAACCGACAACTTGGTTATGTTATGCAGTCTGAATTAAAATGTCCCATACTTAACTTCCATTTCCTCATCTGGATCCATTATTTTTCTTTAAAATTTTCTTTGGTCAATAAATAAATTCCTTGATACTTGAAATATTGTAGTCTTTCTTTAATTATCATGAGCCATCTAACAGAAGACAAATTTGAAGAGGAACAGAATATTATTTGACAACAGTGTTATATTTACCGAGGGGTTAACCTCTCAACGCTAAATACTTTTGTATTTGATAAGACAAAGTAAGAAATTGTTCCTATCCATTATTTGTGTTTCAATAACCCCAGCCTTCCTGATTTATATTTTTCCTTGTCACTTTCATCTTTCATCTGATTTGAAAATTCTATTAGAATACTGGACTTTAAAAAAACCTTATACAGGATATTAAAAAGGAATGTCTCCATTTTTCAATTAGCTGTTTTCCGGGATTTCCAATAGCGAATGAAGCTATACAGTGCGCGTCAAAATTATGCAACAAATTCATTTTTTCAGAAGAAAAATATTTGGCAACAAAATCTTGAAACAGGTCAATTTTTGTTTCGCTTTTACCAAATTTTTATGCATTTTTGAAGGATTTTTGTTGCACCCTGTGGCATCTCCATCAACCCTCTAAGCTTTTTTAATAGGGAAAGTGGGTCATGTGGTACTTTTTTGGCAAGATCTTTGTATCTTCTTTACAGGCGTGCAGAAATGTTCAAGAAAACATTTTTCTTTTTTGAAAAATAGATAGTTCAAAGAGGTTTTCAGTATGTGCACTTTGTCATGGCTCATTTACTTTGAGACGATGGTACCTGATTAAATTTGTCCCTGATTGAAAGTCGACCATTATAGTTTTGTTCATGCACAACTTTCAATCCCCTCACGCTCCCCCCATTTTTTTCTCTATTAAAGGGTTCGTAGGGGTTCAAAGTATCGTTGTATGGATCAGAAAATTTTATTTGTTTGTTATAACGTAGGCACATACCTAAAATTACATTTTAAGTCTTTAGCGCTCTTGTTCCTCCGATCAGATTGCTTATCAATTTGCCTAAATGTCTGTAATTTTCGAATTTTTCGAGTAAAAAAATTTTTACATTACAAAATTCAATTCAATTTCTTTTAAAATGCACTTTCATCATAAGAATCCATTGAAGATTAAATCAGGTAGGTGACGTCCCTTATTCTCCATACACTGACTCTGGCATTTGTGATTACTGTTATTATGGTTTCTTTCTGGGTTTTCTCTCCCAAACTCTGAAAAATATCTATTGAATAAAAATTTATTATTTTTGCGCGTATGTTCTGGGGAACATCGCGTTATCATTTCGCCCAAATGTCTGCAACTTTCGAATTTTTTGACGAAAATGGTCTCAAACGATTTGGTTCGACTCCCCGATGAACAATTCGAGGTAAAATTTGATTATTTCCGGCCGGCTGTCCGGCCGTTCCCACGATAACTTGAGAACGGAAAGAGTTAGCGACTTGAAATTTTCAGGGTAGGTAGCGCTTCCCAATACGACGGACAAGTTCCTTAATGGGCATGATCGGCCCAATGGTTTCCGAGTAATAATTTTGTTTTCAACCAATATAAATCCCATCGAATTGAAACTTGAATAGTTGTAGAATATAAACCTTAGCACGTTTGTAAAATTTTGTGAGAATCGTATGGCTAGAAAATTTTAAATAAATTATTAAAAAATTATTTATGTCACGATAACCTAAGAACGGAAAGAGATTGCGATTTGAAATTTTCAGGTTAGGTTGCACATCTGAATGCAACATTTGAGTTTGATGATAAGCATAATCGGCCAAACAGTTTTGGAGTTATACCCATCTGAAATTTGGTTGTTATTTCCTCAATAACTCGAAATTTATACAACCGATCCAATTCAAACATGGTTATTAGTTGTAGAATGCCAACGCGAAAGTTCCTACAAAATTTCGTGAGGGTCGCATCACTAGAAAATTATTAAAAAATCAATGAAAATCATTAAAAAAATTCTATATATCAGAAAGTATTCATTCAATATGGCTCAAATTTTGCGAGAGCCTTCAGAACCAAACTCTTCTAACAGTTCCAAGGTTGAACACGATTGGATCTATATTGTTGGAGATCCGCCAATTTACCATGGTGAATTCTATTGTCCGTTCTCCTGTATTGGACACTCTTAATCCAAATTTACCATGGTAAATTTTGATTTGATTGATTGGTTCAAGCACTGACGTGAAGTCAGGAGCTTTTGCGCGTATATTCTACTGTCCATTATCCTGTATTGGACACTCCCAATCGAATCTACCATTATGAATTCTATTCTCCGTTATACTGTATATCGGATACTCTTAATCGAAATTTACCATGGTAAATTTTGATTAACGCTCGAAATTTACCATGGTTTGATTAAGAGTGTCCAATACAGGAGAACGGACAATATAATTCACCATGGTAAATTCGATTGAGAGTGTCCAATACAGGATAATGGACAATAGAATATACGCCCAAAGGTCCTGATTTCACGTCAGCGCTTGAACCAATGTTTGAATTGCTGCTGCGTAAGAAACGCAAGATATTCGTCAGAAGCAATAAATCGAACAATGTTGCCTAACAAACTATAACGAAACAACATCAACGATTAAACAAGTATTTCGTAACGTTTCGGAGTCTAAATCAGACTCCTTCGTCATTAAATAATGAAGATACCTGCCACAATATCCATTAATGATTATTGTGATTACTCTTGCCAGCTTATCTAGCGTTATGTTGGTAATTTCTTCTTGGACGGTTCACGTAAGCACAGGATCTCAAAAAACAGAAAAAAAAACGCAGGGGCCAAATTGGGAGAGTGTGCCGGACATTCCAAATCGCCCCTATTTGAGATGAGGCGCTCTGAAAAGTGCTCCTTCAAAACAGCCATCGATGCCTTTGCAGAGTGTGCCGTTGCACCGTCTTGTTAGAACCAAGTGTACCCTAAGTACAACTCATCTAGCCGTGGGAAACAAAATTCCTGTAACATGTTTGCGCGCAGAATGCCGTGGGATCGCAACAATTAATCCTTCACTGCCTCAATGTTCTCAGGTGGTCTCTAACGGGCTGAAGGACTCCAGTTACTAGTCTCGTTGCACTTGCTGTTTCTCTGAACGTAGTGATCCACGTAACAATTGATTTCTGGTCTGGGGCAGGGGTGCACGGGTATAAAAAAAAGCGATTCCGAAGGGCGCGCTGGGCTGCGATCATAGAACATCCACTCGAAAAATAGACCTCAACGGCAAACGCAAGTTCCTTAATGTTTCAACGCATGATGGCGACTGAACTGTATCGAGACAAAAGTTTATAGTACCACCTCTCGAACGAGACCACTATCGCTCCGCTACGACGTCATCCGAATGAGTGACGCCCTGTATAGAAGCACAAACCTAAGATCATATAAATTTATTTACCCTCAATAGATGCTGTTCTATACCTTTTCAAGTTCAAATTCGGAAATATTTAACCAATTTCGGAAATAGTAGAACCAATTTCGGAAAAAGTAAAATCAATTTCGGAATAAGTAAATCCAATTTCGGTCAAAATATTCAGATTTACAATGTATCAAACTCATTTTCTTCCTTATGATTTCAGCTCGTACGTTGAGTGATTTTAGGATGACTAAACTACATTTATACAGGGTGTCCCACTAGTGCCGCAGCGGACGATATAAGCGTAACGGATAAAGTTTGGCAGAATTTTTTGATGCAAACTTAAATTACTCCTGAATAGCACAACCTAAAAATATTTTCGAATATATCGGGTGTCCCACAAAAGAGGAATAGAGGGTGACTTTGATTTTTCAAATGGAACACACTATATTCAGTAGTGTTTTTCAATTCTCTGGAACTTCCTGCATGCTCTTGTATACTTTTCACGTATTTTTGTTCAACAGTTTTCGAAATATTTGGCATTTTGTCGTAGAGGCTATGTTATCTAATTAAATTTCACGAACCCTTGCACATATCATTAACAGCTTTATATGGATTGAAAGACAAGACTTCAAATTATCATAGCCAACTATAATAAAGTATCTCCAGCATATCAACTGTCCAATAAAAGACTATCAAATTGATGAATTTCAAATCGATTTATCTTCATTTTTTCGAATGCAATGCATATAATTTTTTTCATCATTGTACTCACTCTCCACTTTACTTCACTTTTTGTGATTACAATGATGAAAAAATAATTAAATGCATTGCATTTGAAAAAATTAAGATAAATCGATTTGAAATTCCTCATGTTGATTGTCTTTTTGTGGATACTTAATATGCTGGAGATGCTTTATTATAGCTGGCTATGATGAATTGAAGTCTTGTCTTTCAATCCATATATGCGTTTATTGGTATGTGCAAGGGTTCGTGAAATATAATTAGATTGCATAGCCTCTCTACAAGTATCATTTTTTTGTCAAAATGACAAATATTTCGAAAACTGTTGAACAAAAATATGTGAAAAGTATACAAGAGCATGCAGGAAGTTCCAGAGAATTGAAAAACACTACTGAATTTAGAGTGTTCCATTTGAAAAATCTAAGTCACCCTCTATTCCTGTTTTGTGGGATACCCGATATATTCGATAATATTTTTAGGTTGTGCTATTCGTGGAGTAATACAAGTTCGCATCAAAAAATTCTGCCAAACTGACCGTTAAGCTTATATGGTCCGCTGCGGCACTAGTGGGACATCCTGTATATTATAATTGCAACCTACATATTCTGAGAGGTTCAGACAATTGACTATGTTGGTCGGGTTTACATTTTTCATTCAGTGTTTCGGAAGTTTTGGAGTATTTTTTAGCGAAATGACTTGAAATGTGGATAAATGGTGCGGATGCAGTTCTTATTTAATTGGAGTGAATATTGCATTATACAGAGTGTCGAAGAAAAGTTGCTCCATTGAATTTTAAACTTAATTTTTAAAATAAATTGAATTAATTCACTATAGATAAGGCGCTGTTGAAACTTCACTATCATCGGATATGATTATGATTATACTGGCACTCCTAGATTTTCTGAGGAGACCCCTTAAGCTCCAGTATAATCATAACCATATATCATCCGATGATAATGAAATGTTTGCAGCGCCTCATCTTCAGCCTAAGAAATGAATTCGAATCATTTTGAAACACGGGTTTAGCATTCAAACAAGAAACTTTTCATTTACACCCTGTATATTGCAATATGTACTCCAGAACGCTAACCGCACCAATTTTTCACACTTAACTAGTCATTTCGCTACAATATACACTGAAAGTTACGAAACAAGGACTCAAAAATGTAAACCGAACCACCCGACCCACATGTCCGAACCCCAGCGAGAAGGTGGGTGGCAAATAGCCATAATGTTTCCTGGAAATCCTGGAATGTAGTAATTCTTACATCACTTGAACGACTTGAATTCATGTCATTCAAGGAAGGTGACGAACACAACGAAAATGAGTCTGATGGACAGACAATTATACTGAGTAAATCTGAATATTTTGTCAGTAACTGAGTTTTCCTTTTTCCGAAATTGGTTTTACTTTTTCCGAAATCAAATTTACATTGTATTGATTTGGTCGCACCATTTCCGAAATTGGTTTTCCTTTTACCGAAATTGGTTTTACTATTTCCGAAATTGCCTTTACTTTTTCCGAAATTGGTTTTACATTTTCCTAGATTGGTCTTACTTTTTCCGAAATTAAACTCGAAAATACTAGATATTTTCTATCATCAATCGATGTAATTTTATGACTTTGCGACATATCAACGCATTTTTCAATACTATGACAACCATGTCTCGTCAAATCAAATTTCTCGAATTTTCATAATATATGGTCTGTCATACCCTATTGACTTGTTTAGAAGGCCTTTCTTCCAATTTCAGAATCATGTTGAGTAACACGCTCATAGGACAATTCATTATTGTTCTCATTACACATCGTTGAATGCATTCAAGGTGCATCTTCATTGTTGTCTTCATCTGTGTCGTATTTCATTTTAGCGATTTATTTCGTTTATTCATTATTGGGATTTATTTTACTATAACAATCAATGTTTTTTTCAGATGATGGAGTCACTTACTCTTTTGGGATATTTTACGATGAATTCTTAGATTATTTCGAAGAAGGCAAAAGTAAGACGTCTTGGATTTTATCGACCTTAGTCGGAGTAACACTATGTTCAGGTAAGATCTGTTAAAAGTAATCATTAAAGTATACGTTGGGAGGTGATTTCATTACTAAATGGTTCCGTTCTGGGTTTTCCCTCAAAACTATCTACCACCCCTATTAACTATACAGGGAAGCATTCCGCTCGGTTTCGCGGGAACTCTTTTTGTCGAGCAGAGTTTTCCATGTTTGGAACAAACTTCCGAGTGATGTTGTGTGTGCGCCGCACGTGAACCAATTCAAAGTGAGGTTTGACAACAGGTCTAGATCTAACTTAAGTTTGTTTGTTGTTGGTAAAACTCTACCTGTTGCGTACAATATGTCCATTTTGAACTTGAATAATTTGGTTATTTTTTTTTATTGCAAGTAATCATTTGTTCTCACTGCTTTTTGCACCCATTCTGTTTGCTTTGTCTATTTTTCTTTTACTTGTTTTGAGCCACAAAGCTTACCTTGGCTTTTGTTAATCGTATAAATGAATATATAAATAAATAAAAATAACTATCAAATAAAAAAATATTATTATTTTGAAAATTGCTCCTGTGTTAAAAACACTAGAAAAATCTTCAGAATAATTTTTTGTGACTGAAGATTTTCGCTGGGTGTCTGATGAAGGAGTCTGATTTAGTCTCCGAAACTTTACAGACTATGTTCGTAACGACGTATGTGAAATTTTGTGAGGATCGTATACCTAGAAAATTTTGAAAAAATTATGAAAAAATATTATGCATCTCACGGAAAGAGATAGTGACTTGCAATTTTTAGGGTAGTTTGCGCATCCGACTGCGATATTTGAGTTCGGTTTTGGAGTTATACACATCAGAAATATTGTTGTTATTTGCTGTATAACTCAAAATATAGAAATCCGATCCAATTAAAACTCTAACTGTAATTATTTGTAGTTGCCGACGCACACATTTCGTGAGGATCGTATCGCACGAATATTTAAAAAAAAATCATTGAGAAAATGCTATATATCAGAAACGATTCGTCCGAGATCGCTGCAATTTTGCGAGAGCCTTTAGAACCTAACTTAACAGTCAAGTTTAAAATTTGAACACGATCGGATCTATATTGTTGGAGATCCGAGTAGTCTTGGGTAAGTTCATTAGTGGGATTGGTGACCCCGTTGCCATGATAACTTTCCGATCCAATTTAAACTCGATAATTACTTGTAGAATGCCGACCCGCTAATTTTCGAGGAATTTCGTGAATATCTGATCCTGAAATTAATTGAGACCCAAGTTTTCTCGTATATTATTGGATATTTAAGGAATTTCAATTCCGATAGAATACGTCATAATCAAATCTCGACGATTATCGCATTACTCAAGTCACTAAAATGGTACGAAATGTATTCATATCTTATAAAAGCTAAGAAAACGGTCTATATCGATGGTAAATTCGATTAAGAGTGTCCAATAGGGGTGAATAGATAATAGAACATGCGCACAAAAGCTTCTCATTTCACGTCAGAGCTTGAACCAATTTTGTATTGTAGTCTTAGTCAGTTTAGGAGAAGATTGAATAAATTTTTGAGTTGATTCGTTGTCAGCCTTTTTTGGATATTTGATTTTATTTTGAAATGTGGGGCTTCAAGTATTTTTTAATATATTCGAGTGCTAACGATTTATGTAATAGTAACAAATAAATAAATAACACAAAACATAGTGTTTCGGGAAACTAATAAAACTCCATGATGGTATCTAGTTAAACGATTTATTCGTTGCTATATGTTTTATTTGCTACTAATATCATTTTAGGATACCGAAAAATATCAATAGACATGTTTACTTATTTTCTCTAAGGGAATAGATTGATCATTGAATGAACGAGTGCGCTAATGCTCCCGACGCCATATTAATGCTTCATCTTTTTTTGTAAAAATATATATTATTATTATTGAAAAATAATATAATTATTACGTGATAAAATATACACTACCGGAAGTATAGATGGATAATAAATGAAGCAAGCAATACTAGCAACTTTCTCAATTATTTTCATTCGGGAATAAAGAAAATTAAATTCTCATGATAAGATTTGTTGTTCAAATTAGAACTGGCTGAAATTGTAACAATCCTTCATAATATGTCTATTACTTATAAATTATCAAATCAAATATTTTTTCTGGATGCTGAATATTCCTTTAGATCAAACAAAACTTCATTGTTTGCGAAAAAAATGTTTTGTTTAGTTAAATACGAGATCCATGAAATCATTTATTCTTTCCGATGTTGTTGCCAAGGACCACTGGCAAGGTTCGTTGATTATAATGCATATGTGAATACTCTTGATAAGATAAACAAATTTTAAAACCATGGATGTTAATGAAAACACAAACAATATGTATCTCTCCGCCGAATTATATTCTAATGAAATTATTATAATGTCGCGGAATGTCACGTTTGTATTAGTCACCGTTGCAATATGATAAGAGGAGTGCTATGGTTCTCCCAAGGAAAGCGAATGATGATAACTCGTTAGCTTGACCGCTGTTAAACCGTGTAAATTATTGTTTTTATAATGTCTCAGATGAATGTGAAATGATAATTCATCGAAAGGAATTTTGGGACAGTTGTAATCAGTAGTTATACAGGATGGTCCAGTTTGAAAGGCGGAAAATTCAGGAGACGATAGAAAATCGAAAAATAATATGATGTTGCTTAATGAACTATATTTGGAAAATGCTTCGTTTACAAAGTGAAGGACGTTAAAGCCCCAAGTAACACGGACCTCGCATAGAGGTCTCTGAGAGGTTACAATGTGGATGAAAATGCGAGCTCCCAATGTGAGATCTTCACGATATAACACATATAACCAGAATAAGACATTCCTATTGCGAACTCCTAAAGATATCACACAGATATAACCAGAATAAGATATTCCTATTGCGAGCTCCTAAAGATATCCCATAGATAACCAGAATACGACATTACTATTGCGAGCTCCTTAAGCCATCGCAAGTATAACGAGAATAAGATATTCCTATTGCGGAGATCCTCAAGATATCACATATGTAACCATAATAAGACATTCCTATTGCGAGCTCCTAAAGAAATCCCTCAGATAACCAGAATAAGACATCACTATTGCGAGCTCCTTAAGCCATCGCAAGTATAACGAGAATCAGAAATTCCTATTGCGGAGATCCTCAAGATATCACATATGTAACCAGAATAAGACATTCCTATTGCGAGCTCCTCAAGATATCACAAGTGTAACGAGAATAACGCATTCCATTGCGAGGTCCTCAAAACATCGCAAATTCAACAAGAATAGGAAATCAAGTAGCGTGTTGCAGGGATCTACTCCATCCCTACTCTGCACTTCTCGTTTCCACTGGTAAATGGCGCAATCGTCTACTCTGTACCCGAGTGGAATATCGATCTACGCATCTCTCAGTACTGCCCTGGTTGAGCAGCTTGAGAACTTCCTTATGCGATATCTCTGAGATGTTACTGGGCTCATCCTCTGTGGCGGACATTTGGAGGTGTTAGGGAGGTCTGCGTGACCTCCCTGCGATATCGCAATAAACCTCTCAAAATATTCCCCAGGGTGAGCAGTTTGAGAACTTCCCCATGTGATATCTCTGAGATGTTACTGGGCTCATCCCCTGGGCCGGCCATTCGGAGGTGATAGGGAGGTCTGGATGACCTCCCTGCGATATCGCAGTAAACCCCTCAAAATATTACCCAAGGTGAGCAGTTTGAAAACTTCCCCATGTGATATATCTGAGATGTTACTGGGCTCATCCCCTGTGGCGGACATTTGGAGATGATAGGGAGGTCTGGGCGACCTCCCTGCGATTTCGCAATAAACCTCTCAAATTATTCCCCAGGGTGAGCAGTTTGAGATCTTCCCCATGTGATATATCTTAGATGTTTCTGGGCTCATCCCCTGTGGCGGACATTTGAAGGTGATAGGGAGCTCTTGGCGACCTCCCAGCGATATCGCAATAGGCGTCACAATATCCCGGCAAGAGCTCGCCGAGACATCTCTGGGAGATCCCTGTGTTACCTGGGAGTATGATTAGAAAAAAAATTCGTTCAAGCACTGACGTGAAGTCAGGAGCTTTTGCGGGTATCTTATATTGTCAATTTTTCTGTATTGGTCAGTCTTAATTCGAATTCACCATGGTAACGTATTTTTTTTTTAATTTTGTGGAGGCCACCCATCCAGCTACTGTACTCACACAAGGCTGCTCGGATCTGCAACAATATAGATCCGATCGTGTTCAAACTTGGAACTTGGCAGTAGAGTTAGGTTTTTAAGGCTCTCGCAAAATTAAAGCGATGTCGGAAGAATAGTTTCTGATATATAAAATTTTTTTTGATGATTTTCATTAATTTTTTAATGTAATTTTAATTTTCTAGTGATAGGATCCTCACGAAATTTCGAAAGAATTTTCGCGTTGGCTGTCTACAACTGATCACCATGTTTGAATTGGATTGGTTTTGTATTTTTTGGGTTATTGAGGAAATAACCAAACTGAAATAAACAACCAACTTTCAGATGGATATAACTCCAAAACCGTTTGGCCGGTTATGCCTATAAACAAACTCAAATGTTCTATTCAGATGCACAACCTTACCCAAAAATTTCAAGTTGCTATATCTTTCCGATCTCAGGTTATCGTGACATAAATAATATTTTTTTGATATTTTTTTTCAAATTTTCTAGTTATACGATTCTCACAAAATTCCTCAAGCGTCCTCAGTTTTGCATTCTACAACTACTCACCAAGTTTCAATTCGATCGGACTTGCATTGGATGAAAAAAAATTATTACTCGGAAACCATTGGGCCGATTATGCCCATTAACGAAATTGTCTGTCGTATTGCGATGCGCCACCCACCCTGAAAATTTCAAGTCGCTGTCTTTTTCCGTTCTCAAGTTATCGTGGCAACGGTCGGCCGGCTAGCCGGACGGAATGAAATTTGACCTCGAATTCTTCATCAGGGAGTCGAACCCAATCGTTTGACACCATTACGGCAAAAAATTCGAAAATTACAGACCTTTGGGCAAAATGATAACGCGATGTTCCCCAGAATATACGAAGAACCAAATTTATTAATTTTTTAAAATGGCTGGAGATATTTGAATTAAAATTTTATAGAGCTCAATTTCTACCGTGGTGAGAAGTTTTCTGATGGAAACTATTTTTATAGCCTGCCAGTTGCGTCCGTACCAGCATGTTTTTGGATTTTTTATAGAATGGAAGTTCGAGGATTCGAATGTAAAAACGAAATATACTATTCTTTTATTCTTTAATGGAAGAATGTCTGTCCCCGTGGACGGTTGCTGAAAAACTTCAACTTAAGACTGATAATATACCTACTGAAAATATTTCATGGGAGAAAATGAGTCAGCCACTTGAGATCACTTAACATTCTTCATGGTTTCCAGTTCAATATATACAAGTGGGGTCTTATCGAACCCTAAATATGTAGGTCCAGGTCGGTATACTTTGTCGAGTGATTTTTGTTTAAGTCTTATAAATGAGAAACATATACAGGCGCTCAGAAATTCCAACACATGTGATTGAAAATTTCGAGGAAAAAATTTTGACACCACTGCATCTCTTGAAAGTAGACATCAATTTTGAATTCCTGATTCAATTTGTGAAAATAAGCTGTCTTCCATTTCTCTCAACTCGGCACCTTTCTTGAGTAAAGAGTTTAAAATGATTACACTTCAGCTTTTATATTTCCCCAGACGTAGAAGTCCAGCGGATTTAGATCCGGTGACCTAGATGGCCAAACCACTAGTCAATTTCCAATGAGCATGTCGTTATTGATGTTAACTCCCCCTAGCCGACCAATCAAACGTTGCAGATAATTCTTATTAAGCCATTCTCAAACGACAACTCCAAAATGCGAAGGGGCTCCATCCAGTTGTATCCAACTACCGCGTCTTAAATTAAAATGTATATCTTCAATGTTGTCCTGCAAGTTATTCGAATGGAATTCAAGAAGAATTTCTGAGTTTCATTTTGGGGGTAAACCACAAACGAAGATTTTAATACCGCCCAATCAAACGTTAACGGAAAATTCAGTTTGAAATGACCGGGACCGAATTTCCCGATGATTCTCGTGTGCCAAACATGAATATTATGCTGGTTAGTAAATCCACGTCTAGTAAATGAGGACTCATCTGAACACACATTTTTTTGTAAGATGTCAGGTTGTTCTTCTGCTGAGTTTATTACCCATTTACAAAATCACAGTCGCTTTAATGCATGTATAGGGGATGGAAAAGCAACTTTCACACATTTACTAATTACATTGAGAGATGGATTTATCATTGCCATTGGTGACATTTCAAGCCACCCTAAATTATTTAGTTTTAAATATTCCAACATACCTGAATGATATGCGGAATCATTTTTGAATTTTCACTCTCTTCTCACAGTTTGAATGAGAAATTCAAAATTTATGTTTATTTTTATGGAAACACGTGGCGAAACAATTTTTTCCTTGAAAATGTCCAGTAACGTGCTAGTACTGACGCAAAAAAATACTTTCCATAACAAAACTTGCTAGTTCGCTGGAAATTAAGGCCTAGTAAATTTCATTCAAGTATCTCCAGCCGTTTAGCAGAAACTAATGAATTTGGTTTTTTCTAATCAAACTTTAACACTCTGTACTTTGTAATCGAAGCATTTTCCGAATATAGTTCACTAATCAAATTCATATCAGTGTTCGATTCCTTATCGTCTCCTGGATTTTCCACCTCTCAAACTGGACTCAACAATATGACTGGTTTCAGGAAATTTTGAAATATTTTTTGCGCGCATATTCTAAGGAATAGCGTGCTATCATTTTGTCCGAAAATGATCGCAAAGGATTAAGTTGGATTCACTGATGAATGATTAGAGGTCAAATTCAATTCTGTCCGTCCATTGCAACGATAACTTTCGAACGAAAAAAGATGGCGACTAGCAATTTTTAAGGTAGGTTGTGCATCTGAATGCGACGGCTCAGATCGTAGTGATCATTAGGGAGGATCAATAGAAATAATATTTGAAATTGTCTTAAAAAAACCTTCAAGCCGCAGTTTTACAATAGATTTCCGGATTTCAGCTCCATGGACTGTATATTTTTGGTTTTATATCATTTTAAAATTTGAATTCAATTGATGCCCAACGCATTCACGTGTTAAAATTGTCTTTATTCGTACAAACCCAACTTCATGCAGTATTTCGTGAAGGTAAATGACACGTAAAAGCTTCATCCTTCACGACAGGTCTTTTCTCGATGTTTTTAAAATTTTGTGCGCATTTTCAAGGGATCATTATTATTATTTATTATTTTTTTTCCGCTCGAGAGGAAAAACCTTTTTTAGTCCAGCCCTGAGAGGGTCCGCTTCTGGAGTGTAAGACTCCAGTTGTTGATTGGTTACTCACTAAAAAACCTCCCGTACGTTCCTTGGAGTAGTTCTTCGTCCTGTCCTTGCAATGTCCCTCAACAAAAGAGATGAGCTGCAAGCGGCATTCACAGTTGATGTGACCTGATGACTCGAAGTGATCCGAGCAACATTGCTTTCTGCATTCTGTGTGCCAATTCCTCGGCCAGGCATATACTTTGCAAACCTCTGCCTCCATGTGCTCGTGGAAGGTAAATCTTTGAATGGAGCAGTTGGGATGCAGGCTACGACTTATGTTCATCACTTTACGAGTGGTTTTGTCTAGCTCGTGAAAAACATTCACTGTCCAGTTTACTATACCGAATGAGTAGGTGATTCTAGGGACTGCCAAGCTCTTCATAGCAGATACATTATTTTTCCCGGACAGCTGTGATATCCATATATCTCGGATATTCTTTTTGTAGCTAGCTGTTAAGGCATCCTTGATTTGGGTTGTCTCCAGAGCCCCTCGTTGTTTCACCCCAAGGAATTTTTATGTTTCTTCCTCTTCGAGGTTTCGATTGCTTATTTCCCCTTCTAGGTCGATGTCTTCTCCTGTTTCTTCAGTTTTTCCTCTGCTTAAATGAAAAACAGCACACTTGTCCAAGCCGAATGGCATTCCTTTTGCCGAGGTGTATTTGGCAACGATATTCAGTAGTTGTTGTAGTGCTGCCTTGGAAGAAACGTACAGTTTCAAGTCGTCCATGTAGAGGAGATGTGAAATCAGATGATCTCTTCTGCCTGGTGGCCCAGTCTTGTACCCTATTATTCTTGCTCTCAACTCAGTTGTTAATACTATAAAAGTAACTACACTCTTGTCCACTGCAGTTTTTTGTCGTCTGACATATATTTCGGAAACAAAGTTTCCATCTTCAAAGACGAAGCGTTACTGAAGTATATCAATTTCTACATTCCAGTACCCGTCAACCCCTACTGGAATGTAGAGATTGATTGCATACTTCAGTAACGCTTCGTCTTTGAAGATGGAAACTTTGTTTCCGAAACATATGTCAGACGACAAAAAACTGTAGTGGACAAGAGTGTAGTTACTTTTATAGTGTTCATAATGAGTCCACAGTGAACTCAAATAGAATATCAGTTGTTAATGTTAGAAGTTTTATGCAGAACAATAACGGGCTCAGCGAGTCTCCTTGAAATACACCTCACCTGTATCTCAACCATCCGGTATAAGTTGTCCGACCTTCGGATCGGACGGCGAACTTGGTTTTCCATAACGCCATGATGTTTTCCATCGCATGGACGAACTTAGGGTGAACTTTGAGCATCTCCAGCAGCCGTATTATCGAGCTGTGCACGGATGTGTCAAATGCTTTCGCGTAATCCAACCATGATGTATGTAGGCCGCGCTTGTGATGTCTCGCATCTTGACAAATGCTCTTTTCTATAAGGAAGTTGTCCTTGCACCCCTGTACTCCTTTCATCGCTCCTCTTTTTACGTTGATTTGATTCCACACTGGTCCAATGGACTCCAGAATCCGATGTTGAAGAACTTTATACAGCGTGTTGAGACACGTGATTGGATGGTAGTTGTTTGGCTGTTCAAGATCACCTGATTTCGGTATCAGTACAGTTCTGCCCTATACCAACCGTGAAGGAATTGACTCACGGTGAATTACTATCTCACTGAATAATCTAGCTAGGTGTCGGTGGGTAGCTGGAAAGTTCTTCCATCAGTAGTTCTAAACGCCATCCAGTCCAGGTGCGGTGAAATCATGCTTGTTCTTCAAGGCATGTCTAATCTATTTGGTTGTTATTTCAGTCAGCTCTTCGGTCTGTTGCAGATTTTGATCACATAATATCTGGAATCTGTGAAGTGCTGAAGTATCCCTGGTTTCCGCTGGTCACTCGTACAATGCAACGCACGCAGCTCACCCATCATGACCTCTATTTTCTTGCTCGGCTTCAGTTGTTCTTTCACAACATCTATGATACATTGGTACCAAGATGCTTGCTGCCTTACGGTTCTTATCTCCTTGTCTAGCTTATTCAATCTGGATCTATGTTTGTCTACCTTTGTTGTTGTTCGTCCTGGTGGGCACAGAAGTGAAGTAGCAGCTCCCACTGCATCTACGACATCTTCTTGCGAACAGCAGTCCTTCAAGTGATCGTCGATTTTAATATTCATAATGGCTATATCTTCAGCCGGGAGTCTCGATGTCAGCCTTGTGGTCTTCATGTTAGGATTCCTTACTGCAGCCTCAAATGCTTCCCTTCTATTGACAGCTAGCTCTGAAACATCTCTCACCTGTTACGTTCTTGCGGAATGCAGCATTTTCGTCTGAGAGTGGGGCAGCTCTCACCTGCTCCATGTCCGGTGGTATGACTTCTCTACATATCGCAGTCCAGGCATTGGAGGTTGAATGTTTTCGGCATCTCTCACTTGCCTCTCATCCTGTTCTTCTCCTCTTTGATTCGTCAAGTGTTGTTGTTGTTGTTGTTGGTTTGGAGCATCTCCAATCTGCTCTTCAGCTCGTTCTTCTATCCCTCTGACTTTTTAAACTGCTGCAAGAATCCTCTCTTCTTGAGATGGCTAACCTGGTCTCGTAGGTTTTGATGTGTCATTTAGTTGAGATCTGGGTGATTCTCACACCACAGGCCATGCAATCTACCCATATATCCCGTACTTTCTGGTTTAGGTCTTCGGTATAACACATACATAAGTTTTTCATGTTGCTCGGGTGTCTACTTGTGGCGTTCCCTTTGTGCGGCCTTGTTTCTGTTGCCAGGTCTGACTACGGGTTGCTCTTTCGAGCGCTGAGTCCTTATGCGACGGACAACTTGTTCTCTCTCCTCCTCGATGTCCTCGTCGGAAGCTGTAATTTGTTGTATGACATGCGCCCGCCTCCTTAGCATCCTGCCGTTGGTGGTCCACATGCTTTCACGTCCAGCACCAACCCCAGACGTGCCCTGGTGAACCCCAGGTAGCAGCTGTTCTCCGAGGCTCCGTATATTATGGGGACCTATTCTCGACCATTCGCAATTTGCACGATCGTGCGCATCTCTATAGCAATATATAGCATATGCGACCGATCGTTAAAATTGCGAATGGTCGAGAATAGACCCCATGATTCATCATCGGTTGAGAGTGACCGGGGTCCGCGAGTGTGTCACACCCTCATGCTACTAAGTAGTGCCCCCGTGCGGTTTTGCATTTTATACCTACTTCCAGGTTTAGCTCGGGTACCTAGGGGTTGCTAAGCCCGTACTCTGTGACATATCCCAGAGCACCTGGGATATTATTATTATTGAGAAATAAGTAGAAAGGAGGCATTAAATCCTATAAACTTTCAAACAATATAAAAGAAGTAGACAAAGAATAAAACAAAGTATAATAATAATTTCAAAGCACAGATCTGATCGAACTGAAACTGGGTCATTAGTTTTAGAATGCCAACGCGCAATTACGGTTAAATTTCGTGAGATCATATCTCTAGAAAAAATTATTTTCCTTAAAAATTTTATTTGAAACACTCTGTGTCAGATTCCGCTGAAATTTCGCACAAACCTTTAAGCCACCGTTTTACAATTGAGTATCGGCTTTGTATTGAAGCAATTATTGAAAATATAAAATTTCGAACTGGTATCTACTTGTTCTAAAATTTGAAATCATGATAATCTCAGAATTACAACAACACCTCGATAACCGAGAAGTTAGCGTGCTCGCTTGCCACGTAGGAGATCCGGGTTCGTATCCCTGCTATGAAAGCTCATTTCATCAATTTGAGGTCAGTTGATGCTCAATGCATTTTTTCATATCTTTACACTAAAAAGACGGCTTTGGGGTTCATACGGTATGTCGTGAGGGTGTATAAGTAGCGAATAGACAATAGAAAATGCGCGAAAAGCTCCTGACTTCACGTCAGTGCTTTTCTCAAATTTTATTTATCTGGATGTAAAATATCTCTCACACCGAATTTTCTGAAACTGCCTATCAATTTGAATATTCTAAATCTGTAATATAGTTTAACTTTGCTCTTCCAGGTCCTATTTCGAGTTCCCTAGTCAACAAATTTGGATGTAGACCAGTAACCATAGGAGGTGCCATCTTCGGAAGTATATGCCTTATCATATCCTGCTTCGCCAAAAACGTCAACTTCCTCATCCTCACCATCGGTATCGGTGGTGGTATTGGTTTCGGCCTGATATACCTTCCCGCCATCGTCAGCGTTACAACCTACTTCGAAAAAAAGAGATCACTGGCCACTGGCATCGCGGTATGCGGTTCGGGTTTCGGTACTTTTGTATTCGCCCCGCTGATCACATATCTCATACGCGAATTTGGCTGGCGAGGGTCTATCCTGATCATAAGCGGGATCGTCCTGGAGTGCATCATCTTCGGATCACTCTTCCGGCCCCTGGAGTACGACGAGGTCAAAGATGTGGACAGCGAAAATAACCAACTCCAACTCAAGGCCACGCAAGGCAACATCGACATCCACGTATCTGACCATGATATACACAAGTTTTCGAAATCAATGTCGAACGGAAAAATGCACAGGCCACACAGCGTTGCACACTTCTCCCTGCCCAAAACGAGCTCCCACAGACACGAACAGAACGGAAATGCACATTTTCCCGGCAAATTTCAAAGTAAAAGCGGTGCCAGACTGGCGTTTAGCCAGCCGATGTTGGCAGCCAACTCCAAGACTTCTTACGGCAGCCAGCATTTCCGTAAACACGGACCTATGGACAGACCTGATGTTTTTTACCAAGGTAGTTTGGTCAACATCCCTTCATATAGATCTAAGTTAGACTTGAAGAACCGCACTGGGGAAGAATCCGCATTCCTAGAGAGAAAATCGAGTATTTGCTATAAGAAACGCAAATATGAGGCGGAGGAGGAACGAGAGATTACCCTTTGTGGCATCCGATGCTCCCCAGAGACCAAGGAGACGATGAAGGAAATGCTGAACTTCTCCCTGTTCACCGACGTCATATTTATCTTGTTCACGATTAGTAACTTCTTAACCAGCATTGGCTTCAACATTCCCTACGTATTTTTGGTTCCACGGGCTAAATCCATTGGTTTGACTAAAGAGGATGGTGGTGTATTGCTGTCTGTCGTCGGTATAGCGAATACCATTGGGAGGATAGTTCTTGGCTATCTCTCGGATAAGCCTTGGGTAAACAGACTGCACGTGTACAACTGGTCCCTTACTTTATGTGGTATAGGTGAGTTTGAAACATTTATATTTTATTGTAAGCCATAAGTTTATTGGATTAAAAAAAAACATTGCTATATTATAAGTAATATGAACATATGTGAGAGCCTTCTCCAGTCTTTTTTAACTCAAAGTGTAATTTTGTTCAAAGATGGATATCTTTGAACAAAAACACCAAAGTTGCTTGATACAGGCAGCTATAACCTGAGAACGCGTAGTCCGATTATCATGAAATTGTGAAATATAACCTTCTAAAGCATGCCGTAATTGATTTTGCATTTTGGGCGCCATATATTTGCTAGTCTAGAAACTTATTGATCAATGTAGTTTGTTAGTATTCATGGTTGTGTAATCATATATTTTATATGTTGCTGTTCAATATTCTTCTGGGATAAATGGCATTTCAGCTAATTGTACCTCATGTTGAAGTATATTTAAATGACTTAGGCTTGTTTCACATGCATACGGTTCCATTCGGTTCGTTTCGTTTTCGGTTTGAATTCGGTCGCTGGCGACAAGTGTGAAACAGTGCTCCGGTTTAGATTCGGTACCGAATAGAAACCGTACAGCACCGAATACTCCCTCGACACGAATAGGTTTCTATCAGGCTTGGATTCGTGTGTAGGGAATACAGATCAACCGGGGCGTTCACACAAATACGGTTTAGTTTCGGTTTTAACCATAAAGTAATAAATATTTACATATGTTTTCTGTCCTGTTCTGTGGTTTTAACCTCAAATCGAGCAGATATCTTTCCCGAATTGTTCAAATATAGAAATATAATCATACATATTCTCGGGATATTGTTGCTATCTCAGTATTCATTAGAAAATGATGGTTTACCAAATGTGGATCGACTGATTTCTGCTGTAAATCTAAACCAGTGCTGCGGACAAAATTTCCGAAAAATATAAAAATCAATTAAAGACGTAGGATGCATTCAAAGATGTACCTATGTGTTTTATTTTGAATGGCTTTGATGTATCTGACGTCGCGGAAAAATTGGAATTGTGAGCCCGTGTCGGAAGATAACATTAAACCTAATATGAACCGCATATGTGTGAAAGGCCTTCATTCGTTTTCGGTTGAAACCGAAAACGAACCGAACCGAATGGAACCGTATGCATGTGAAACAAGCCTAAGGCCGCTCGTACACCGGCACGACGCGACCGCAACGCTACCGCGACGATACTTTTTAACGAGGAAAATGCGTCGCGTCGCCGTATCCTTGGTGTGGGCGCTTCTATGAATTACCACGAACCGCGACTGCGAAGCGACACGAAGTCGCGGTCGCGTAGCGGTCGCGTCGGGCTGGTGTACGAGCGGCCTAACAGCCAGTTGCAAGAAGGTCCATTATAATTCAAAATTCAATAAAAATGTTGTCCCCCATTAAACGGGATCCATTACAGTAGCCATATTTAATGGAAGCGTTAATTTTTCATTTAATTCAATGTTTACCCTTCATTATCTCGACATTTCGTGTTGCAAGAATCAATTTTTGCTTTAAATGGAATATTATTTTGTCATTTCACCAATTAAAATTTAATGAGCTAGCATAGCTCCATTAGACCCGCATTGAATAGCCATTGTATTGAGTCATACCATTATCGTTTTTTTAACTGTACGATAGTGAAAAGTAGTAATAAATAAATACATTGTTTTTTTGACAATTCTATTTAAGTTTAAATTATTTTCTTCGAGAGATTACCTGGCTCTTTGCTTTTCATTGTCATAGAAGAAATTCAGCCGCTCCACAGTTCGTATATCACTCGTAGCGTTATTTATGCAAATCATATTATTTCCGAGGCATCTTTTCTACGGGCTTGAAATATAATGCCTGTCCTCCTTTCCTCTGGTGGAGATTGATACATATGAAACAAAATAAATTGGAGGATGGATTAAAAAATAATCCTTTAAATCGTAATATATCAACGTGAGATATTCACCTTGTATTTCATAACAACAAATGGCATAATTGAATAAGATATGATTACATAGTGATAGGATGCTTACGCTGAAAGATTCCAACATTTTATCTCCTGTGCCGTGTAATTAGAACCTATTTTTCTCGTGGTAGGAGTCATGTCATTGTATCAATTTCACACTAAAGTGAACTTCTATTCATAAATAAATCGCTCAAAATACATCTTTCAACGTCTGACAAAATCAAAAATGATAAACTGTTATATAGAGTCTATGGGTTTTCACCACAGTCTATGAGTCTATGGTTTTCACAATAATATCTTAATAGTATGTATCGATAAATGTCATCATTGGACATCCTTCTTTTAATGATCTCATTACCAAGTCATTGGTTAATGGAGCGAAAAAATAAACAAATAACGTTCTTGCAACAGGCAATGCTAATGAATCCATTAAATTTAATTCACAATTAGCTACTGATGATTTAATGGGCACCTTCTTGCATCTGAGTGTTAGAATGGTTCTTTCTGAAACATACCTATACCAATATGCAATTACACATATTGGATTGAACATGAAATAAGAGTAGATCTAGAAAACAAATTAATTCACAATAACAGTGAAAATATCTGAACGTGCTGAACGTTTACCTCCCTTCGAATTTCATATTTTCGCTTAATGGCATGGTGATGCGATTTTCATAAACATGAAAATATTATCGAATTTCAAGATAGCTATGTCTTGAACGTAACATGAATATATGTATACAGGGTCCCAGGGCCGGCGCTGATGGTGAAACAGTGAAGCAAATGTTTCAGGCGCCAACTTTCTGGGGCCGGCATTTTGGCCCAGTAGCCCAGGCAAATTAGTGCTCTAGCCCCTAAAAACAGCTCCAAAGCTGAAAATCGTTTTAATCCCGTTTTGGTGTCCTGCATAACAAGTATCTGAGTTTGCGACGGTTTCTAGGTTTTGCTTCAGATTTGACAGCCTAAAAGCCGCTAAATTTTCGCATTTTTTTCAGTATATCGCTTACAACTCAAAAAATACGCATCCTACAGAAAATTTGTTTCCGTTCCCTTCTGAAAAGGATTATATTGAGCGTCCAATGGCGTTCGAAACATCAAAATCGGTTTTTGTAGTTCAGCTGCAATCGCCCGTCAAAGATGAGCAGTTTTGACAAACTTAGCTCAAAAGTTGACAACCCGCTTTTAGGTCGAAAAAGACTTCACCAATTGAAAAATGTTGTATTACTAAACTTGTAGGAAATTCAATTTTGAAATAGATACTTTTTGGAATTCGATATTTGGTCAAATCAACTTATATAACAATTTAAACTTAAGAAATCATTATATCAAGCTCTGATTAGGAGGTAACCATCAATCATTAATGACTTCAGACGATCCCAGAAAATAGAACAGGGAAGAAAAAAATGAGAGAGTTGCCCCAAAATATCAAAGTATATATTTATATCTATAACTAACAAAAAAAATTGGTTCAAGCACTGACGTGAAGTCAAAGCTTTTGCGCGTATGTTCTATTGTCCATTCTTCTGTATTGGACACCCTTAATCGAATTTACCATGGTAAATTCGATTAAGGGTGTCCAATACAGAAGAATGGACAATAGAACATACGCGCAAAAGCTTCTGACTTCACGTCAGCGCTTGAACCAATTTTTTTTTCGTGATTTTTTTTTTATTTTCTAGGGGTACGGTTCTTAAAATTTTTTTTTTCGTCATTTTTTTCAAATTTTCTAGGGGTGCATTTCTTACAAAATTTTAAACACGTCTTTATGTTTATTTTCTACTACTAGTTACCAAGCTTCAATTCGATCGAATATTTATTTTTTGAGTTATCAAGGAAATAATATTCCAGGTGGGTATAACTCGGAAACCGTTAGACCGATTATGCCCGAAAACGAACTCAACTCTCCCTTTCGGATACGCAACCTACCCTGAAAATTGCAAGTCCCTATCTGCTTTCGTTCGAAAGTTATCGAGGCAACGGTCACCCATCTACTGAACTCACACAAGAATGCTCGAATCTCCAACAATATTTAACCGATCGTATTAAAACTTGAAACTTAGCAGTTGAGTTAGGTTATGAAGACTCTTGCAAAATTGCAGCAATTTCAAACGAATAGTTACTGATATATAGAAATGTTTTTTTTATTTTCAATGATTTATTAAAAATTTTCTACAAATACTATCCTCACGAAGTTTTGCAAGAGTTTTCACGTTGGCATTTTACAACTAATTACCATGTTTGAATTCAATCGGGACAATATTTTTCGAGTTAATGAGGAACAAAAAACCACCAAATTCCAGAAAATTTCAGATGGCTATAACTCTAAAACCGTTTGGCCGATTATGCTCATAAACGAACTGAAATGTCTCGTTCTGGTGCAGATCCTAACCTGAAAACTTCAAGCCGCTATCTCTTTCCGTTCTCAAGTTATCGTGACAACAAAAATATTTTTTAATAATTTTTTTAAAATTTTCTAGCCATACGATTCGCATAAAATTTCACAAACATGCTTAGGTTCATATTCTTCAACTACTCACCAAGTTTCAATTCGATCGGATTCATATTGGTTGAAAACAAAATTATTACTCGGAAACCACTGGGCCGATTATGTCCATTAACGAACTTGTCCCTCGTATTGGGATGCGTCACCCACCCTGAAAATTTCAAGTCGCTAGCTCTTTTCGTTCTCAAGTTATCGTGGCAACGGCCGGACGGCCGGCCGGACAGAATCAAATTTGACCTCGAATTCTTCATTGGGGAGTCCAAGTAAATCGTTTGAGACCATTTTCGTCAAAAAATTCGAAAGTTACAGACATTTGGGCAAAACTATAACGCGATGTTCCCCAGAACATACGCGCAAAATTCTTCAAAATTAACAGGGAGTTATTTACATAGGTCCTTCAATCATGAGGGAATTGTGGCTTTTTCTTTTGGCCAGTACCTCGTCTCAGTAGATCCTGTAGTCAGAACAAAAGTTGCTCAGGAAAGTCTTCTTCATACTCCAGTTCTCGCTGCTCTTCCTCCTCTTCCAATGCTGATCCTTATTATGTCTCCAGATCATCTTTCTCTTCGGAATACTTGGGAGTTCAGAGTAGTCCATAGTTATGTCATGTTGCTCACCGACTGAATTCAGGCATGCATGCCTCTTGCATTGGGCGCAAATGGCTGAGCACTTGAGTCCGACTTTTAGGCAGGAGCATGTGTTTTGCACCCTTTCAGTAGAGGGTAATTGATTTTAATAGTGCATCGGGTGCTGGAGGCCGAGTGGTTTGGACAGGCATCAAACCATCTGGGTCGGATTTCTATCCCCATTGCTCTGCATTCATCTCCCGGTCCCTCCACATCCCCACCAGCAAAAACGCCCTGAAGGAATGTTGGTGAGTGGCTGTATTTTTACAGAGAGCCATCTGGAAGAGTTGAAATCTCAGTTGGTTGAGAGACTGCCCTCTGTTGCCTGAGTAAACTGCTCCAGTGAATTTCGCTCCATCATCAGCAACCTGGTCAGGAGTGGCTTTGTGCAAAAAAGTTTTGAGTTCAGACGAAGTTTCCTGCGTTGGACTGCCTTAGCGGAAATTTGGCGTTCGGCTCAAAATTCATATCTCAGCAGTGAAGTGAGCGAATTGCAAATTTCAAACAGCATCTAATTTGAATTTGAATTTCCTACAAGTTTAGTTCTATGACATTTTCCAATCGGTGCAGTCATTTTCGACCTAAAAGCGTTAGAAGTTGAGTTTTGTCAACTTTTGGGCTAAGTTTGTAAAAATTGCTCATTTTCGACGGGCGATTACGGCTGAACTACTGAACTGATTTCGATGTTTCTAACGCCATAAGACGCTAAATATAATGTTATTCAAAAAGGAAAAAATATAACATCTTCTGTAAGATATGCACTTCTCGAGTTATAAACGAAGTACTGAAAAAAGTGCGAAAATGAGGCTACGCCCCATTTTAGCACTAACTTTCCTAGGCAACAGTTCGCCGGCCGACTTTCCATATTCCATAGGTAGGGGCGCCTAAAGATTCCTTGCTTCAGGCGCCAAATTTATCAGTGCCGGCCCTGCAGGGTCCTGCTATAGTGCGTTACGCTTCCATAGCTACCAAACCAGACCTTTTAGTTGCAATTTCGTTTGAAAGCATGCCCTTTGTACATTCAATTCTGCATCTCAGGAAATTATTTTCTAATATACAGGGTGTTCCCTAATAAATTTATTAGCGAAAATATTAGGGGTGGTCCCTTTAGAAAATCACTCATTTGTTGAATAACTTAAGTTATTCAGTTTATAAGTGATTTTCTAAAGGGACCACCCCTAATATTTTCGCACATTTTCATTGGTCTTCAATACCTGTATCATGACATTAGAGATATTTTTTCAACGGTGCTGATCTTTTTCAGAGAAAACTGCAAAAAGTTAAGGAAACAGTAGTTTGCTAAAAGTTCTCTACCGATTTCCAACTGCGATAGTAACATGAATTTGATCAGAATTTTTTTTAACTGAAGAATTTGCCTAGTCATCATTCCTAAATGAACCTGTCGTATACAGGGTGTCTCTTATTAATGTCCAAATATTAAGAATTTCAAATTCTTATTTCTCGATTTTTTCAAATGTAACACCCTGTATTTTTTGTGTCCAGCTGACACGAAAAATTACATCACAACTAAAAATTTTATTATAATAGTGGTTATAATAAAAACTTACAGATGTTAAATAAGATAATGTAAAATGATGCAGGTATTATTCGGTACAGCATTACCGAATTATAGGTGACTTCGATAGACAGGCTGTTAAAAATCGATAACTAAATGAGTCGCATTTTGTACAGATGTTTTTCGTTATTCTCTGATTGTAGATTCTCGATTTAACTTTCAAGGTTGTTTTATTTTCTTTAATGATCCAAGAGATGTTCAAAGTTTCGACCGCCTTCTTTGGAACACAAAGGGATCCGATCTTTGAACGACCCACTAACCATCATAGGCATGGCTGGAGAAATGCTTCGGGAAGCAGTCACAATCCTCTCTCGCATATTGGGAGCTGTTGTTGGAACATAGTATACGATTCCCTTTATGTATCCCCACAAAAAAAATCTAGTTTGGTGAGATGCGGTGATTTAGCAGGCCATCTTGTCGGTTCGCCTCTACCAATCCATCTATTTGGAAACTGTTGATCCAGTAAATCCCTCACAGGACGAGGATAATGAGCGGGTGCGACATCATGCGGCAACCGCATTTCATTTCTTATTTGCTTAGGTAACACTGCTAACAATCCAGGAAGAATGTTCTGAATGAAATTCATGTATGCAGCTCCATCTAGATTTCCTGCGAGAAAATGAGGGCCTATCACATGATTTCCCTTATCATTCTTGGATTTTCAGAAGAGTTTTAATGAACATTGTGCGTATTATCAGCTCCGAAATTGTGGAAAGTTACTTCATCACTGAATAAAACAAATTCAAAAAATGTATGGTTCTGTTCAATTTGAAAACTTGCCCAGTTACAGAAATTGAGACGGTTTCCAAAATCGTTATCGGTAAGCGCCTGGTGCATCTGAATGTGGTAGGCGTGATACTTATGCTTTTTGAGGGTTCTTTGAACTGAACGCTCACTTATACTACAGGCTACACCAAGCTCCCTTTGGCTTGTGTGTGGATTTTCAGTTATACCCTGTAAAACCTCAAGCTCCTTGTCTTCGTTAGTGGCCAATTTTATTATTTCTTTTTTGTTTGTACTTGACGTCTCCTGTTTCTACAAATCTATTCAAAAGCCTCCGAAAAGTCGATTATTTTGGATGTCTTCTTCCAGGATATTCGGTAGCATAAGATCTACTTGCTAATAAACAGTTTCTGCGGCACTGCCTCAACATGAAAATCATATCAACCATTTCTCCTTTCCAAAATTCATCTTGATTTATTGTACTCGAAAATAACTTTGAGCTCTAAACAACAATATTTTGGAAAATAATTGATGCACTTGACATCTCCTCACTATACATTTTTTCAAAAACCTCTGACCACTCGATATTTTGAATTTCCTTTCTGAGGAAATTCTGCAGCATAAATTTGATGCCGATAAAACACTGTAATCGTTAGAATACACATGTGACTAATTTATATGTGTTACTTATTCGGAAAAACATTATAATTTTCATGTTGACGTTAAGTGATTATAATTTTGGAAGGGTTTTTAAAGTTCGTCAATAACTGTTCATTCTGTTTGGTTTCATAGTGTGACTTATTTTAAATATCTGTTAGTTATTATGTTCATTATCCCTAAAATTTTTAGTTGTGATGTTATTTTTCGTGTGTGCTGGACACAGGAGTGATGGTTACTTCTGAGAAAATGTAAGGTATTCCAGTGTCTACATCACCATGGAAAAAATACAGGGTGTTACATTTGAAAAAATCGAGAAATAACAATTTGAAATTCTTAATATTTGGACATTAATAATGGACACCTGTATACGACAGGATGATCATTTACGAACAATGACTAGGCAAATTCTTCAGTTAAAAAAATGTCTCATCAAATTCATGTTACTATTGCTTTTGGAAATCGGTGGAGTTTGGACTTTTAGCGAACTACTGTTCCCTCAACTGTTTACAGTTTTCTCTGAATAAGATTTGCACTGTTGAAAAATCATCTCTAATATTTTGCGTCATTATAGAGGTATTGAAGGCCATTGAAAATATGCGGAAATATAACGGGTGGTCTATTTAAAAAATCACTCATTTGTTGAATAATTGTGATGGGATTGATTCCTTCTGACCTGGGGTTTTTATGTCTCTCGATAACATCTTCTTCTTTTTCCGGTACACTTCTTCCGTATGTCCCATATTTCGGCAGAAGTTATACCTTGGTCGTTGAGGCTTCTGTGGTGTTCCGATTTGGAGCTCTGGTATCCGGGATGACGTCTGCTCTTGCATGTCTTCTTCAATCTTCCTGCCTTGGACCAGCAAATCGTTGAAGGTTTTTATCAATCCTCGGGTTATTTTGCCTCGTAGGTCGTGTCTTATTAAACCAAATACCATGTCCAGCTGCATAGAATCTTTCGTGGCTAGTCCTGGTATTTCAGCGAGAAGAGCTCGTTTTTTTGCAGATAAATTCATCTATAGGCTCCTGTTCTGCTTGTGGAGATTGAAATTCATCTAGATAAATCTTGTTCGCCGGTTTTATAGGGGCAAACGTCTTCCTAAGTAAGTCCAGTGCCTCTTCCCACGAAGTTACCTATTTTTGGTAACCCATCCACCAAGTTGCTGCTATTGCTCTCAGTAGCAGGGGTAATCCCTTAAGGGCATTCTTGTCCGTGATTCCCTCCATGGATTTAAAGAGACTCACCTGGTTCAGAAACTCAGCTACCATAGATGCATCCTTTTCCCCATTAAACCGGACCGTACATGAGGAGTTTTTGGTACCCGTGCTATGTGACGTATTTTGAACCGAACGTAACGGTTGTTCGAACTGTTCGCGTGTGAGTTGCACTGTCTCCGTCATACTTAAGGCTGGTTTATGCTGGCTGGTAACTTTAACTTATTCCCTAACTTAAAAATTGAAACATAGGTTTCTAACGCTATGGTTGATACTGAGACTGAATAATCCGTTTACATATTATTAATAATAATAATTAATAAGTTAACGGATTATTTAGTCTGATTATAAACCATAACACTAAAAATAAATGTCTATATATATTATATATATATGATTAAGTTAAAGTTACCAGCCAGCATAAACCAGCCTTTAGTCTTTCACTTCTGTGCACTGGATTCATTAACAGTATAATTGTCCTTAGTTTTCTTTAACGGGTTATATGCTCGCGATTTCACTTCTTGTTCCGTCAAACTCCCGGCCTCTTAAGTTGGGGGCGCCACTTGTAAGGGGTGGTTTTATTTATACGAAGTCACTCTGACCATTTTATTTACATCCTCACAATTTTTATACAAGTTATACCATCTAGAGAAAGTTTCTTCGAGCTTTTCGCGCACTGGTGGAGTATCCACTACACAGCGGCACTGTATTTTCACGCACTAGCGAAGGGTACGTCCGTTCGGAAACTTGAATCCTACCAGGTTGCTCCGCAAACGGAGGCGATCGATTTGGATCCCGGGGATAGTGGAGTTGGGTTAAGTTTTCTCAGCCTACCAGGCTTGTTCCGCAACGGAAGCAGGTTGGTGTCGAGCTGAGAGCTTGTGGATCTCTGATATTTTAGAACCCGGTACCCTCTTTTAAGGGCACAGAAGGGTTGATGTTGCCGGTGGCGTGCGCGCGTGTACCGACGCGCCCTCTATAAGGTCCTAGTGGTGAATTTTGGTACTACTGGTCTTCGCTGGAACATCCACTTCGGGCGACCTCCTACCCTTCGGAGCGCTGGTGAACTATTTTCGGGGTGTTCGCCTTACACAATTAATTAGGCATACAAGACGGTCCAATTTTCAATTCGGAAAATTCAGGGAACGATAGACCCCAAAATGAATGGAAGTTTGATCTATGAGTTATATTCAGGAGAAGAATATACAGGGATATTAATTAGGTCTGAAAATATTAGATCCATTAATTGTTGCCAAACGGCCAGGGGAAAGCATATCCACTAAAAATCAATTTCTCCAGGCAGATACGAAAAACAAAGTTAGTGGGGACACTAATATTTTTCCTATTTTACCAACTCCATTTCCACATTCCATTTTTGGCGCTCTTGTTCCTCGGAACAGAGTGCTTATCAATTTGCCCAAATGTCTGTAATTTTCGAATTTTTGGCTGAAAATGGTCTTGAACGATTTGGTTTGACTCACTGATCAAGAATCCATGGTCGAAATCGATTCTGTCCGGCCGTCTGGCCGGCCGTTAACACGATAACTCTCGAACGGAATGAGCTAGACAGTTGAAATTTTCAGGGTAGGTTTGAGGGATAAATATCTCAGCTGAGTTCGTTATTGGGCAAAATCGGTTTAATAGTTTCGGAGTAACGAAAAAAAATATTTTTTTTACATTACAACTTTTGAATTCAAATATTTTTAAGATGCAATTTCATCATAAGAATCCATTGTAATCATTTTCAACTCTAACAAGCTAATACTTTCGGAGATATGATGTTTCAATAATATATCGTAAGTTCTATGTATTCACAGAATGTGAACACAGAATCTGTCTGTGTTTACACTGTTTACTATTAATAAATGGCATCTTTTCTAGCTACTAGAAATTGTCCATATTTTCTCTTGGAAAGCAACGATTCTTGAATTTGTGAATATATTCAAGACTGTTTTGATGTAGTTTATGGAGGCAATAGGAAAGAAGAGCATAATGGAATCATCAAAAGAAATTACTGTTCGTTGACCACTGAGGTTAATATTACCTTTTACTTCCTTAAGTAGTGAGACATGTTCTCATATACAGTATTTTCACAACGTTGCTAGCAAAAAAATACTGAAATATGGAACTACATTTGTGTATCAAACATTTTTTCTTGAGTTAAGGTTCATAATACAGAAAATAATGTGTTAGTGGTATGAACTATTAAATTTTAAATTACGAAAAGAGTATTTTATTAATATATTGTGAACTATTAAAATAGTTAGGTATTTCGAGTTGTGAAAACTATGCACCGAGTGTAAGTTGTAACAACCCATTCCACGAGGTTGAATCATTGCAAATTACTCATTTAATCTTGATAAATAAATTTAATGACAATTTTTGAAACATTAAGGCATTGAAGCATTGTAGATTGCTCTTTTTTTAAGATAAGTTTTGAAGAATTTTTTTTAAACGACACTTTTTTTAAATTCAATTTCATTCATTATGCATTTCTATCATAGGAATCCATTGATATAATTCCCAACTCTGAGAAACCAATACTTTCGGAGATATAATTTGTCTGTTTGAAAAGAGCGCAAAAAAGCTCCTGTCCACAGGGCTTGAACCAATTTTCAAGGTTAAAATTAGTGTAGTCGTAGAGTTATATTCAATTTCAGTTTTCTTAATATTTTTATTATATTCTTATTTTGTTAAAAATTAACTCTATTTCATTTCATTTCAAAGTATCCGAAAACTTTAAACACTTCTTAAAATAAAGAGTGTCAATTAAATTGGAATTTTTAAAATTAAATTCATTAAAAGCCAGCGCTAATTCGATAAGCAAAATTAAATACATTTCTAATTCCAGTTATCATAACAGTATTCTCTTTAATTATATTCTCCTTTTAGATATGAAGGATATTGAACGTAAAAAGGGAAGTACTTTGAATATTCAATGACCCATTCGAAATTTGGATTTCTTGATATCTCGGATCTCGAATAATCATAAATTTTAGTAGTGTACGGTTTTACAAATGGGTGAAATATATTTATTATTACATGAACGAGCGCGCTGATGCTCCTGGCGCTATTATATTATTTCCATTAGTGATTACGTGCTATTGAATATAATTTTAAATGCATACAGAGTAAAATAGTGAAATATCCTTTCGCTCATCATAGTGCATTGGAGCATAAACCGGATTCTACTCCTTCAGAAAATACGATTTCTGTAATATTCTAGCTATAACAGCGGTTATAAAAGAATTGATAAGCATGAACTGGTTTTATTGAGATCGCGCGAATATGGCAAATCCACAATTTCCGTCAAGGTTTACGATAGCTAAATGACGTCTGTAGTAAAATTTGAATTTAAAATTTTATTTGTTTTATTTCAGCGACGATGTGCTGTGCATTCTGCAACGATTTCACCTCCTTGGCTATCTACGCTTGTGTTTTTGGATCTACTATTGGGGTGTACGTAGGTCTGACCTCGGTTATCCTTGTCGATCTTTTAGGTTTAGACAAATTGACCAATGCCTTTGGGCTTTTGCTGCTCTTCCAGGGAATCGCATCGCTTGTAGGTCCACCATTGGGAGGTAAGATGAATGTGATACAAACAGAATACCTAAGTATTCAATCTTAAAGAGAGCAATTAGCGGTAGGAAACTGTCATAGATTGAAATAATGCAGCTTGCATTTGTAGTGGTTCTAAACACAAATAAACCTATAATATAATATTTAGTCAGAGCCGTCTCCAGTACAAGCCATGCGCAGGAAACAATGGCAACAATGTCCTGGAGACATATGACCATAGGTACACCTTGGTAGCTACTGCTGCGAAACAGCATAGAACAACATGAAATCAAAGGTTAAAATTTATTGTCTGGCTTCCAAGAGCTCACGGTAGATTAGGTAAAATATTATGTTAAACGAGTGTAAATGTGATCAGTGTTATTTTATTGATTTAGTGCAAATTCGGTGAAGTGCATCTAGTTCTCATTCAAAATACCTTATTGTCGATGTTGTGAAACAGGATGTCCAATCAAGACTCTCAAAATATCCCAATTTCCAAATTTTCGAAGAACCCCTATTTAAAAATGAAAAGGATCTCTGCTTTACCTGAGAAAAACTGGATGCCTTCACGAAATTATCTTTGCTCAAGTATTCTGGTCAATTTAGACATCCGATGGTACTAAAATTCGCACGGAGTTAAAATTGGTAGGATTGTTCAAAACACCATTATAAATCAAATCTAAAAGGTCCTCATCGATTGGATACCTGGAAAAAAATTTTTCTCGGGGTCAAAGGTCCCCAAAACGGGTTTTTGGCGATTTTCACCAAAATGGTAAGTTTTATCATAAAATTAGCCCAGACAAAAATTGTAGATCAGATAATTATCGATAAACTTTTTTCCTTAGAGCCATCCTTTTTGAGATATAACGATTCAAGAAGTTGGAAGAGTTGTAATCGTCATAACATGCACACTTTTCCACGCCACCTTTGAGGTAGTCTACTTGGCACGTTTTTTTAAGTGGTTTCCCCGGTAGGCCTAATCCATAGATCTGTTGTGATTCTGTTTAATTTGAAACTATTGAATAATTAAAGATATTGGCAAGGGTTGAACATGATAAAAGTGATGTAAATTAAAACAAATTCATATAGGGAAATGTATCCATCTGATTCATCATACCTACTATAATACTTCTGCTTCCTCTTCTCCTTGTTCTTCTTCTGCTATTTGTTCTTCTTCTTCATGCTGGGTACAAGTAAATTGCCCAAACAATGACACATCCCGTGTCTCCTCCTAAGTATCAAATTAATCCTCAATTGTTGGTGATTCAACATTGGAACACAATGGGTCTTGCAAATTTGTACAAGCTACAGAACAAAACAATCCAACTTTTTTGCAACCACATTCCCTTTTAGTTTTACAATAATTGTGTTCAGCAGTTTTTCCGGCGCGGGTGGGAGCAAAGTTTGAACTGGTTCTAATGTACTGTCGACCAACTTCCAATCCCAGTCTTTTGGATCTAGCTGTTAAGCAAGCCACAGCTGAACTTGGTAATATACCCGAAAAAGATGTTGATGAGCAGCCGCTGAGGTTGGAGGAACACAAGCTAACTGCACTTGTTTTTCATTTCAGTATTTTATTTTTACCCAACATTCTCATATTTATAATAATATTTTTTATGCGTAAGTTACACGGACCGAGAGAATAATATTTTAAATTTTAGTACAGTGATGTATACAGGGTGAGCCACGGTCGATGGTACCCTGGACTTTTACGGAGAATGGGACGTACGAGTTTATTGAAAATTTGGTTTCTTAGCTGGGAAGCACTGTTGTATCGACCTAGAATATTTTAAGCACTGCGGTGTTGTCGCTTATATCAAGAAGTACTAACAACTTTGATAATTCAAATTGAACACCCTATATATTATTGCTTTTTTCGATTCGACGTAGCCTCCTGATAATTCTGTATTAGCTTCCTCAGTAGTGCGGTTGGCTCAGTGGGAGAGCATTTGACTTGTCAAAAATTAACAGTAATGTGTCTAAGGTGGCGTCAGTACACAGTATCAAAGCCTACACAGAACACAACTGGTTCTCCTTACTAGGTCAAGCTCTTCGAGAGCTTATGAGGGGTCTCCTTGGGGAAGACCTAGGAGGATCAGTATAATAATATACAATCCCTATCTTTAGCTTTTTTCGAGTAATTAATTAATATACTTCATTTTTTGTGCAAAACATAGCTTCAAAATTTCTCTGGTTCATTGGTTCAAGTCAGGATACATCTGATTAAACATTCTGCATGTTCTTGATACAAATTGATCGCACTGATCGTGAAGAATAAACGATTTCATTAAAACTTTCAATATCTTTCAATACATCGTATGGTGTACAGGCCATTTGAAAAAACGCACTTTTAGGCGCTCTTGTTCCTCGGAACAGAGTGCTTATCAATTTGCCCAAATGTCTGTAATTTTAGAATTTTTGGCTGAAAATTGTCTTTAACGATTTGGTTTGACTCACTGATCAAGAATCCGTGGTCTAAATCAATTCTGTCCGGCCGGCCGGCCCTCCGTCCGGCCGGCCGTTAACACGATAACTCTTGAACAGAATGAGCTAAACAGGTGAAATTTTCAGAGTAGGTTTGAGGGATAAATATCTCGGTTAAGTTCGTTATTGGGCAAAATCGGTCTAATAGTTTCGGAGTAACGAAAACAAAAATATTTTTTTTTACATTACAACTTTTGAACTAATTTTTTTTTAATATGCAGTTTCATCAAAAGAATCCATTGTTATCATTTTCAACTCTTACAAGCTTATACTTTCGGAGATATGATGTTTCAAAGTTTCAATAATACATCGTAAGTTCTATGTATTCACAAAATGTGAACACAGAATCTGTCTGTGAACACTATTCATAATTGTCATCTTTTCTAGCTATTAGAGATTGTCAATTCATAGTTGTTATTTTCTCTTGGAAAGTATTCGATTCTTGTATTTGTGAATATATACAAGACTGTTTTGATGTAGGGGAAGTCCGGGAGAGTTGAACCGCTTTTTGTTTAAAGTAACGTATTTTCTTAGAAATGAGTCTTAGTGACTCAATTATTATCAAATAAAGTATCTTATTAATTTAGGCTCACTTATGCATAATTACTTTTTCGATATTATAGTACTAAAATATGTTATATCTATTTGAATGAAAAATGGGAAATGAGTCAACTCTCCCCACCCTTAGGGACACTCGAACCGCAGTTTGGGGAGAGTTGAACATTGCTTTTTAAAGGGAAAAATAAAAACAGTTTGCAGCTTAAATCACTGATATATTAAACAAAACATCACAAAATTAAATTGAATTATGAAGAAACACACTTCTTATAAAAAAACAAAACTCAACATATTCTTTAATATTCCAAAATCAACATAATTATTAAACATTTTGTTAACAAAATTAAACATTTCAGCGTATGCAAAACATCTTCGTGTTCACACTGGGTTTCGCTATCATCATTGACATTTTAATTTTTTTTTCCTTTAAAGCTTTCTTTTTCTGGGCTTTCTGTTTTGAACCTTGTCTAGTTTTCAATGTTTTCTTTCCTTTAGTTTTTACTGGAACGATATCTTTTTTGTCATCTTTCAGTTTAGGATTTTGTTTGGTTTTTATTTTTTTCTTTCCTTTCTTATAAGTGCCTTCTTGAACCTTCTTATTAGTTTTATTAGTATTATTTTTATTTTCTGATTTTAAATCGCTATTCCCAAAAACTCTATTCTTAATATTCATCTTTTGGTTTTTTATCGAATCATTCTTCGTAACATTGGCCCGTAATGCATTTTACTGCAAGATAGTTCGTACCAGGAGTTTTTCTTCAGAAACAGTAAATATTTGTGACTCTTTACACTGACCATTTTTCCTTCAAATTCTTAGTGTACTTCTTTCTATCTATTCCATAATCAATAGATGTTTTTTCTGGAAGATGCATCCTCTTTTACCTCACATATAGCTTTTTCCAATTCTGTGACGGTATGCTTTTTTTTGTGTGTTGCTTCAGAAGGCTTGTATCGAAAAGACATTTTTCATGCAATTAATCTATGAGATTGAACATTGACAAAAAAAACCAATAGAATGCATATAGAACTTGCGTGTTAAGGTTTCCTAATTGTTTTTAAATTTAGTAAAACAGTTTTTTATTTCAATATATATTAAATGAAACTGCAAATATCTTCATACAAACAATATAGAGGGATACATGAACCACTGAGCATATCTCCCGCACTCGCCATGGTGCAAGTCTCCCGCATGTAATACTTTGACATTACATTTTACTCACAGAAAAAACGATAAATCTTAGCGAAAAAGTACTTAGCACACCTCAAATTACAATAATCACGCAGTACAATAGTAATAACACTCAATACGTAGCTCTATAAACACGGTCGCAATCTCAAAATAACATAAATTAATAAAATTTACTCCGCTGTAACAAATACACTTTTTCGAACCTGAGAGCCAAACAAACTGGCCATTGTACAAAATGACAGCTTGCTGGTTATTGGCGTCCCGTGCTGTACCAATGACCGTCTTGACGTTTCATTAGAGAGAAATTTAAATTGAGTTTTGATAGGTGGTTCAACTCTCCCACCTGAGCAAGTCTCCCGGACTTCCCCTAGTTTATGGAGGCAATAGGAAAGAAGAACAGAATGGAATCATCAAGAGAAATGACTGTTCGTTTACCACTGAGGTTAATATTACCTTTTACTTCCTTAAGTAGTGAGACATGTTCCTATATACAGTATTTTCTTAATGTTGCTAGCAAAAAAATACTGAAATATGGATCTACATTTGTGTATCTATAATTTTTTCTTGAGTTAAGGTTCATAATACAGATTATAATGTGTTAGTGGTATGGACTATTAAATTTTAAATTGTGAAAAGAGGATAGTATTTTATTTATATATTTTGAACTATTAAAATAATTTGTTCGTAATCCACTACCTACTCAAATATCAGGAATAAATGGACAATCTGCTATGATTGTCTCCAGCCTTGCTCTAGACATTTCGATGATACTTTCCTTAGGTATTTCGAGTTGTGGAAACTATGCACCGAGTCTAAGTTGCAACAACCCATTCCACGAGGTTGAATCATTGCAGATTGCTCATTTAGTCTTGATAAATATATTTAATGACAATTATTGAAGCAGTAAGGCATTTAAGCATTTGTATATTGCTCTTTTTTTGGCGCTCTAGTTCCTCGGAACTGAGTGCTTATCAATTTGCCCAAATGTCTGTAATTTTGGAATATTTCGATGAAAATGGTCTTAAACGATTTGGTTCGACTCACTGATCAAGAATCCGTGGTCGAAATTCATTCTGTCCGGCCGGCCGATCCGGCCGGCCGGCTGTAAGCACGATAACTCTCGAACGGAATGAGCTAGAGAGTTGAAATTTTCAGAGTAGGTTTGGGGGATGAATATCTCGGCTAAGTTCGTTATTGGGCAAAATCGGACAGATGGTTTCGGAGTAACAAAAAAAAAATATTTTTTTTACGAAACAAATTCCAAATCAAATTTTTTTTAATAAGCAGTTTTATCATAAGAATCCATTCATATCATTTTCAACTCTAACAAGCTAATACTTTCGGAGATATGATTTTTTTAAATTTCAATGTAAATCGTATTTCACAGATTGATATAATTATTATTATATGTATGAATTCTCATAACGTCAACTTGACAGAAGGGAATATTGTAACTTCAAAAATATTGGGGTTGAAATACTCGTATTTTAGCGATGCAACGGGGACCTCACCCGAAAATGTTTGAAAATATTACGTAAATATTGAAAGCATAATTCTGTAGTTTGGTGAACGTAGATCAGGAAATTTTTGATCGATTACAAGGTAATTTTTGGCGCTCTAGTTATTACTTATCTTCTTTCATATTTGTTTTATGGAATACCTACTATTTGTAGGTACTTTAAACCTGTTTTGGGCAATTGTCATACGAAACTTTTTTTTTTGGCGCTCTAGTTCTTCGGAACAGTGTGCTTATCAATTTGCCCAAGTGTCTGTAATTTTGGAATTTTTGGCTGAAAATGGTCTCAAACGATTTGGTTCGACTCACTGATCAAGAATCCGAGTGCGAAATCGATTCTGTCCGGCCGGCCGACCGGCCGTAGGCACGATAACTCTCGAACGAAAGGAGTTAGCGGATTGAAAATTGCAAGGTGGTTTTGGAGCGTAAATATCTCGGACAAGTTCGTTCGATCTATCTGAAATTTAGCATCAAATTGTAGAATCATGACCTTTATACGCATGTGAAGTTTTGTATTGACCAGATTACCGCAAAGTGTAAAAAAAAATTTGAAAATTTAAAAAATTTAAAAAAAGTTTTTCCACAATAACTCTCGAACGGAATGAGCTAGGTAGTTGAAATTTATATATATAAGATAATTTTTCAAGGGAATTTTTTTCAACGACACTTTTTTTATTCTTTATGTCTCGCGAAACGAATCGGATTTTGAACAATCCTGTATGATTAGAGACGTATGTCATTGAACGTGAATGATACACGGGATATTGGTAATCCATACCCGAAATTTCGGCTTTCTAGGATCCCAAATAACGAAGTGATTAATGTTGATTTGAAGCTACGTTTTGTACAACAAAGGAAGTAAATCAATTCATTACTCGAAAACCGCTAGAGATAAGGAAGAGGAAGTTGATATAGAATTAATCAAGAGGCTACGTCGAATCGACAAAAGTAATAATATATAGGTGTTTCATTTGAAATATCAAAGTTGTTAGTATTTCTTTATATAAGCGGCCATACCGCAGCAGTGGGGCCGTGATTCTTAGCCAAGAAACCAAGTACCATCGACCGTGGCCCACCCTGTATACGTGGTGTACTTATACATATTAAGACAATTACAACTCTTTCAACTTTTTGAATCGTTATATCTCAAAAACGGTGACTCCTAGGAAAAAAAGTATCCATTCATTTTTTATAGATAACTATCTGATCAATAATTTTTTTGAGATAAAACTTGGTGTTTTGAACAATCCTACCAATTTTCAGATGTGTCCGAATTTTGTAACTTCACTCATATTTTTTGGTCTAATTTGACCGAGCTAAAGTAGTTTTCGAGGGAATGAAATCATCAGATAAGAGGTATTTACACTTGCAGATTGCAAAGAACCTTCTGAGATTACTAAAATTGGATAAATATCTAGTACAAATTTTTCTAAATTCACCTAGATATCATTCGAAACCTTCTGTTCCTCCATGAAAAATTTCCGTTGTGAGACTTTAAAATCAAATTGATTTGCATAATAATTTTGTTATAAAATTCGAGATATCAGATAATATTCGCTATTTCAATTAACTCCTAAGTGATCATTCTAATTATTTAGAAATTGGTAACTGGATTGTTTGTGAAGCGGGGAAAACAAATTTAATCTGTTGACCGTTCAGGCAAATCTAGGTTCTCAAGTATTCAAATCTCAAATTTTAATAAATGAAAATATGGTTTTCCAAGTTTATTTGCACTAGAGAGGAGGAGACATATAGATTATTTATCGAAGTAATAATATAGGACCATAAGACTCCCAAAATGAAAACATGCGGTGTTGCTTTTCTCAGTGCATGGCTTGTATTAGAGACGGCTGTGGTATCATTTGATGACAGGAAGTAAGCGCAGACATGCATGTTTCAAATATTCGTTAGTGAGGCTATAACATCTCGACAAAATTTAACTGAATTAGACGATGAAGTATATCCTCCCCAAATAGGAGACATCAGCAGTGTATTACGCATATATTAACGCCATATATGCTAAGACTCACGTCATCATCTCTGATATTAAAAAAGATGCATTGTTTTTTAGCCAACGACATAAAAATAACTAATGGGAATATTTAAAGGGACACTTAATCCCTCGCTTTATACATTGCGTTTTGTGAACTGCGGAGATTCGGGATCCTGACGTCCCGAATTCTGACGACAAGCTGCCGAAGCATGTGTTCGGCAAAACTCATCCGAATGCGTATTAACTTTATTGTTTCAACCTATGTGTTATCGTCTTAATGCAATGTATGATAAATATGTAGGATAAAATGTAATGTTTATATTGAGTGTCACCTCCTCTTGCCAAAATTACATCATTCAATCGACGTGGCGTCGAATTAATACGGTTAGTCGATTAGTAATGAAATATTGAAGAACTGTTTCGAATTATTCTTGTAGTGCTAGTCGAATATCTTGGAGGCTGTCGGGCAAAGCAGGTGGTGCCAAATGCTTCGCTGCAGTTGGTCCAAGGTGCTCAATCGGATTGAAATCAAGGCTGCAAGCTGGCTGAGCCATTCGTTCAACCAGAAATTCGTCAACTATTACTGCGAAATGCATCAACATTATTAATAATGAGAAATGGCGATACCGTTGTTATAAATCAACAGGTCCAGAGCGTTCCTACCAATAGGGTCCTTCATAATGGCTTCGTATAATTAATATACTTATGCACTTGCGCGTGTTGAACCGTTCACGTATGATTTCAGGAGAGGTAACTATATCGGCCTTAACAACTATCTTAACTCAGTTGATTGGAGTTTCTGTAGTCAGTTCAGTATTAATGAAGCTGTGGGACATTTTTATTATATAGTTCATGAAGGTATTGACATGTTCGTTCCGAGACAGCCCAAAAAACGAAGTTTTTATCCGAAATGGTTTGATGGGGATCTCATGAAATTGATAAAGAGAAAAAGGAAGGCGCATGCCGTTTATAAGCGAACTTGTTCGCAGCATGATTATGAAATATTTCGCGATCTACGGGGTCAATGTAAGGAAAGAAGTAAACAGTGTTTTCAGGCGTACAATTTGCTGATTGAATCTCGTATTAAGTCTGATCCCCAGTATTTTTGGAGCCATATACGGTCACTTAAGGGCACATCCTCACTTCCTAGCAGAGTGTCCTTTAACAATGAGATTAGTTCGAATGGTGCGGAGGTAGCGGAGTTATTTGCAAAATTTTTTAGTGAAGTGTTTGTATCTGAGGACATAGTTATCCCCCCATTTGTTATTCCGGAGGTCGTCGATGTGAATGATATGTCGCTTTCTATATCTGATGTATATGAGGGTTTATCGGGGTTGAAGAGTTCATACTCAGTTGGGCCGGATGGCATTCCATCATTCTTGATGAAGGAATGTTCGTTCAGTCTGTCTGTACCATTGCGCGATTTATTTAATAATTCTTTAAACGTTGGTATTTTCCCATCTGCTTGGAAGGATGGTTTCATTTTGCCTATTTTTAAGACAGGGGATAAGCAGTTAGTGTCTAATTATCGGGGGATCTGTGTACCACCTGTGATGTCCAAATTGTTCGAAAAGTTGGTGTGTACTTACGTTACATGGAAGTGTTCGATTGCTATAATAGGGGAGCAGCATGGTTTTGTCAAGTGTAGATCCACTGTCACTAATCTGTTAGTATTTCTAGATTGCGTCACTTCAGCGATGGAACGTGGTTACAGCGTAGACTGTATTTATACCGATTTTCGTAAGGCGTTTGATAGAGTGAACCACTCGTTGTTGCTGTATAAGCTTCACTTGATGGGTTTTAGAGGTGCCATGTATAGTTGGGTAGAGAGCTTTCTGCGAGGTCGACGTTATTCGGTGCGATATGGATGCTTCAATTCACCTTTCTTTTCCGCTCCCTCGGGGGTGCCTCAGGGCAGCCACTTGGGTCCCATGTTGTTTTTGTTGTTTATTAACGATATTGGTGATGTGTTTCAAAATAGCCAATTTCTTTTATTTGCAGACGACCTCAAAATATTTAGGCCCGTTTCCAGGTCTGATGATGCTCTCCTGCTTCAGCAGGATTTAGATAGATTTTTCAATTGGTGTGAGCTAAATAGACTTTTATTGAATGTTGAGAAGTGCAGTGTGATGTCATACCATCGTGGTGTTACAAATAATATATTATATTACGTTGGCGATAGTCTTTTGCATAGGGCGAGCAAAGTCAAAGATCTAGGTGTGGAACTGGACTCTAAGTTGACATTTGGTGATCACATTTTCAAAGTTAAAAAAAAATGTATGAAACTTTTAGGTTTTATTCAGCGTAATACTTCATTGTACAGCGTTGAAACGTTCAAGATCGTTTATTGCTCATTGGTTAGAATTATTGCAGAATACGCATCGGTTGTATGGTCACCATCTTACGCCATATATGTGAATTGCCTGGAGAGAGTTCAAAATAAGTTCCTTCGAATATGCGCTTACAAACTTGGAGTTCCGCTAACGGAATTAAATTATGATCACATAAGATCAATACTTGGTATGACCTCTCTATCAGTTAGAAGGTCTCACCAGGACCTATTATTTACATATAAGTTGTTGAACGGTATGGTGGACTGTCCTCAGTTATTGTCTAAATTCAATTTTAACGCTCCGAGAATGATACTCGGAGCACGCACATTTTTTATCAGGACACCCCACGTACTAACTACAGAAAAAACTTCTATTTGCATCGTACCACCGGATTGTTCAATGACTTGACCCCTGAATTGGAAATTTTTGGGCTGTCTCTTCCTCGCTTTAAGGCCAAAGTTTTATCAATTGTTAATTGTTAGTATTAGGTCATAATATGTTCTATTTATTCTGCTCTTTAGGATGTTTGTATCTTTGTGTATTTTAAACATTGTTATTTTTGTCGTTTTTTTAATGCTTTTTATTATTGCTTTTGTGTTCAAATGGGATGTACCGTTGGTTTCATGTGCAAAGTATTTACTTATGTGCACGAATATTAAATAAATAAATAAATAAATAAATATATTTCACAAGTCAAATAGACCCCAGGGGGTCTTGGGACTCGTTTCTCGATTAATATCGAGCGAATGGTGGCATATGATTTCACGCTTCAAATATTCACTGGTGGGGAAAGGCTGAATTCCGTGTTTTGTGTCATAGATAGCGTGGGCGATTAGGTATGATCGACCAAGCCGGCTCTGAGAGGCTTAACCCTGTTCAGTTTAGTTGAATTTGTTGACTACAGAGTACTGATGAAGGCCAAGAAGCCAGAAACGCGTCTACTCTTGCTTTCTCGGCAAATCGATGAACCCCCTGGGGTCTATTTGACTTGTGAAATATATGCATAAGTATATTAATTATACGAAGCCATTATGAAGGACCCTATTGGCAGGAACGCTCTGGACTTGTTGATCAACATTATTATTATTATTATTAGATAGGGGTCGTGTAGCTTGGTTCAACCTTTCAGAACTGCAAGCGATACGATCTTTTCTTCAATGACCCTACTTATTCAGTCAGACATTGTCGGTGATGTTAACATACCTGATGACATCGTTAGGAGCCCTGGCTATCTCGTTGTGAGGATTTTGAACTGGCTCACCATTAGCCGCAGCTTAGCTCGTGTCAGCTGCATGAGCTTTCTTGCATAGTATGGCGAGAGATCCACGAATCTTTTTGCATGTGCAACTCCTGGAGTATTTGTCGAATGAGTTGTCCTTTTATTAAGCTCCCATTATTGGAATGGGTTCTGGTCCAGCAGGTGTTACCCTCTGGAGGCCGTTTTTGCGACTTCGTCGCTTCCTCATTTCCTTCAATACCACAGTCCCTGGCACACCCATAGAAGAGTCACCTCATTGCCTCTAGCCAGCTGCTTTATGGTATTCCAGCATTCTCAGGACAGTAGGGAATTCCAGGTCTCTTTGTGTGGCGTGGCTGTTCGTCATAATGTAGATGTGCACCCCCTTGAGGTTCCTTTTCAGACACTCTTGAGCACAAATATAGACAGCTAATATCTCTGTCTGTAAGATTAATAGGACTCATGTCAAAGAGGAACAGATACTCTTAGCTTCGGCCAATATATCCCAATACCTGCTCCCTTACCTGATTTTGTTCCATTCGAATACCACATGGATGTATTTTTGTCCGATCGGTTAATCGAGGTCCACCGCACTCGAAAGGTCTCTTATGTTCATATTCAAAATCGAATATGGTTGGCATCACATCTGAGGGCTTAGCCAAGAGGATCGGGTCCAGTTGCTTCCGTAACCTCATATGTCCTACCTAATTACCAGGTAGGAGTTTCCCACTCCTTACATGTAAGTGCAAGGGAGGTCGATTAAGTATGATCTCAAGCGCTTCTTTGGGAGTAGTATTGCTAGTTCCTGTGATACCCACATAGGCAACCCGTTGTAATTTCTGCAGTCGATTGCGCATGGTGTTCTCGTCAGTGTTTGTCCACCATGTCATGGATGCATAGCTGACAATGAGCGTAGTATAGCTGTGTATAACCACATTACCATTTTTGGTTTCAGCCCCTGTGTCTTCCCTAATAGCCTTTTGCTGTTCAACAAATCTGCTGTGGCTTTGGAAAGAATTTCGTACATGTGTTTTCTCCAGTTGAGTTTACTATCCAGTATGACTTCTAGATATTTGCACTTACTGGAGAAGCTCAGAGTATGACCATTTAGCATCGGATTCCTCCTTCTATTGAAGGGAATCAAGTTAGTCTTAAAGGGATTGTCGTTAATCCCTTTGTTGCTCAATCCACATTTCGGTGATATTATATATATATATTGTATGTTGTAGGGGGTAATCTTGCACTGTGGGCTTAAGGTCTATTGTGCCCCCCATGAGAGCTGTCGATGTCTACAGCTCGCCTTCCAGTTCCAGAGTTCTGATGGACTCCAGTATCTGGGATGGCTTCAAGGAGGCTACGTCTTCGCTCCTGCAGATTTCTTGCCCAAAGCATTCCTTGCGTTGGTTTGAGATGGCGACGCATTCCGCAATCAGGTGATCGGGAGTTTCATCCTCCTCCCCACCAAATCTGCACTCGTCAGTTTCTGTTAGCCCTAACCTCATAATATGCTACCTAACACAGCAGTGCCCTGTGAAGAAAATAGTGAGGAGGTGCAGTGTGTTTTACTGAGATCCATATATTTCTTGGATCTGACAGTTTTAAAGTCCCGGAGGAACTTTTTGGAGTGATTAATTCCTGGGAGAGATCTCCAGAGTATACCTTTCAGTTTCTTCTTTCATCCGAAATTTACGTTTGTAGGTGGGGTTCCAGGCCAGTAAAAGGGGTTCGTGCTCCTTTCTTGACAAGTATGTTGGCTTCCTCATTTCCTTTAATTCCCAAGTCACCAGGAACCCAGACCAATTAGACCCTGTTGTTCTTGCCTACTTAATTAATTATTCTTTGACATTCCCATATTAGCTTAAACTCGATAACATGGGAGCTCAAAGCTTCAATAGAAGCTTGACTGTCAGAATGGATTACTATATCACACCTGTGATAGTTTCTTTCTAGGTTCAATTCCACGCATCTTTCGATTGCAAGTATTCATGCCTGAAAGACGCTCGGATAGGAGCATAGCGATAGTGAAAATTTGGCGACTGTCCCATATACTCCAGCGCCAGCTCCTATATTGGTTTTTGAACCGTCCGTGTACTGTACCATTTAATAGCATTTTTTAAGAACTCGAGTACTTTTTGATGCTTACTTCCTTAATCACTTCGTCACTAGGAAGATTGACCGATGAATTGTACCTGGTAAGAGAGGACCAGGCTTTCTGGTTTTTAATACTCTCATTATCTGTTCCCTTCCTAGATATCCTGAGTATGGCTTCATGTGCCATTTTATCTATAACTAGAAGAAGGGGTGTGAGATTTGTGATGATCCCAAGTGCCCTGGTAGAACACACACAGGCAATCCTTTGTATTTTTTCGAGGCTTTTCCTCGTCTTATTCTGAATTATTTTTTCATACCAGACTACTACCCCATACGTGCTTATGGGTCTCACAATCATGACGTACATCCATCGCAGTATCTTCGTATCTAGTCTTACCAGCTAGATTTCTGCACGCCAGCAGATTGCTTTACCAGCAGTGATTTCAACATGCTTATTCCACAGAAGTTTACTATCTAGTGTTACTCCTATATATTTAACTTCAGACTTCCATTCCACAATATCTCCGTTCAGAAAGAGGGATCCCACAGCTGGAAGTTTCCTTCTCCGAGTAAACAGAATCACTGTAGCCTTGTTCGGGTGTATGCTCAGCCCCACTGACAAACGCCATTGCTCGGTAATTCTAAGGCCCTCCTGTAATAAGTCACACAAGGTGCCCTCGAATTTACCTCTGACTATTAGACTATGTCATCAACATAGCCTATACACCCGAAAACGAGCTCCGTTAGACTGTGGAGGAGCTCATCCCCTACTGGGCTCCTCCTCGCCTTTCAACTGCTTCTTTAATAGACACATGTGTTGTGTTGTCAAAGGCCCCAGATATAAAGAGTGTTTCATTGGTAAATGAACATACGTTAACCTGAGGTAGATCTACTCTAGACGAGTCCAAAAAACCTATACATGATAGGTCTTATCAGCTGCGTTTCTGAGATACAGGGTGGTTCATGTATTAGCCAATATTTTCAATTCCTTATAACTTTTGAACCACCCAGTAGAATCATAGTACTCAAAATTTTTGTTGAATGATTTAATTCGATAGTGAAATTCTCAAAAATGTCGTACATTAACATTGAATTCGAAAAATTGTCAATTGCATAGATCAAAAATTTGTATTTTTTCATATTTCAACAAATTTTTTTTTTAAATTCCTCAAAAAAATATGGATTTTGAATGATTTATTTAAAATGATCAACGGTGAACAAACTAAATAAACATATAAATGAACCAGTAAAACAGATGAAAGAAATCATAAAAGTTGCTCAAAAGTGCCACCGTTTCTTCGATGCACATTCTTGCACTTTTCAAATTATCTCTTATAGCCTTTTATATCACTTCTGGATCATTACGGATCTTATTGCAGGCAACTTCGATACGTTGCTAGAAAATATCCTCACCTCTAATCTCAGACACATAGACTAAATATTTCAAATATCCCCAAACGAAATAATCGACAGAATTGAAATCTGGAGATCTAGGGGGCCACGCATGTGGTCCACCTCTGCCTATCTACATATTTGGCAAATGCTCATCCAAGAAGTTCCTGAGGCATTATCATAAAAAATTATGATAGATTTTCAAATAATAAGAGATCAGACCACAATACTGTCGATGCCAGTTGTCCTAATTTATGTCATAGATATTGTTGTACCCTACTTGAATGAACACTAGTGGGACACAACACAAATTAATATGTTGCTCATGTATTTTTTCGGTGACAATCAGCAATGTTTACGAGGGATGAAGTCTTTAATTTGAGGAATTCGCATGGATGAGCTGAATAAAATCCACATGCAGTATTGTTGACTCATTCGTTTAATAATTTTTCCACTATTGTATTGACCTTTTCGAAAAAAAATATCCAAAATCCATATCGTCGGCGACACCGCAAAACCAAGTAACTGATAAAAATTCAAAAATGTTATTTCTGCGGTAATTCTTTAATTGTATTCGTAAGGACAGGTGTGCAAATTCTTTTCAAAGAGTAAACAGACCCTGAGATAATCAATATCAAGTGGTTTGTAACTATTTTGAATTTAAAATAATTCATCAATCCAAAACTATGAAGTTTCTAGTGCCTTCTGAAAATGTTGGTTTTTGCAGTTACTTGGTTTTGCGGTGTCGCCGTTGATATTTTTTGACAAATCATTTGTAAGAATATCGAGATCGGCAAATTTTCAATTAGTGGAACTAACAATTTTTCGAATTAAATCATATTTTTGAGAATTAAATGGAATTTCACTAACGAATTGAATCTTTCGACAATAACTGTAATGAATCAAATATCGTGCGGGACACTCAGATCTACTGCTTACAGCTTGCGAAAAGTTTAAAATTTTTCTAATGAGGACCTGGATTTTTTAATCAGTTCAAAGATTAATCGATCTACCCATGGAAGGGTATTTTACGTTCCAAATGTCAACTGATTATACTGGGTGGTTCAAATGTTATAAGAAATTGAAAATATTGGCGAATACATAAATCGCCCTGTATTTCGGCTATGGAGCTGATTAGAAATATCATATATAGGTTTTTTGGACTCGTCTGGAGTAGCTCTACCTCAGATTAACGTATGTTCATTTACCAATGACACACCCAGTATACAGGAATGCACACATTGCGATGTCTATGTTTTCCAGAGTTTTCTGGATGACTTCAGTCAGCTGATACAGGAGCAGTCTCTGTAATAAATAAAGAGCAGTCTATTCGGTGATACTCAGGGCAGCTTGCATTCTACTACGCAGTATGCACTATGTCAACATCAACAAGAAATCGTTTCCGATAAAATGTGACTAGGGAACAACTGCATCCTTTGATATATAGGATGTCCATTCAAAGCGATGTTTTCAACCAAGATGAGCTCTGTGTGAGCTTCACTAGAAATTCCCACCCTCACCATCACAAATTCGCCGTGGCAAGTCAGGCGTTCTGAAATTGTAAAGTCGACGAAAATTACGTATTTCCTTTGAAAGCGTGTAAGTTCTTGAATAACAGAGATAATACCGTAAATATATATATATATATATTCTTTTGAACTTGAGCATTACAATTTGTTTTTTATCTAACAATAAAGCATGTGTATGAAAAAAGTGTAAATAAGAACCCAAAATGTTCATACAGGAAGGGGCTAGATTTTGAGAACAGTGGGCATCTCTGTTATAGTTGCTGCATTGTAGTTGTGAATTTCGGGTAAAAAGCATCGTCACATTCATGCCTCTCGTATATTCTCAAGTTTAATCCTCTATCAAAATTCCAACCACAGTATTGTTACAGAAGAATAGAGCTACAACAGTTAACAAAAAAAAATCATCAAAATCCAATCAGTGGTTCAGGAGATAGCAACTTTTTGCAAAATTTTGGTGACCAGATTTTTTTTAGGGTCAATGTATACTTATACTCCATTCACTTTTATAAACTCTCCCGGTTGGCCATGAAATTTTGACACATTTCACCGTATATATTTTGAAAATGATAGGTTATGCTCATTTTCCTGTCAAATAAAAAATAATGGATTCAGTAGTCCGTTACTTTGTGATAGTTCATTCGAAGAAAGAATAAAAGTACCTGAATAACCCGGCAGGAAAACTTCTAAACGAACAGACGTACTTATGGAATTCCCCACTTTTCGAAATTCTCAAGAAATAAGCCTACAGAAGACATTTAAATTCCTTGTTGGAAAAGATGAAATACACCAGTTTCAAAATGTAATAGTAATACGAAACCCGAGTCACTGTTAAACCTTAATAAAATATAGTGATAGGATAGGAAACTAAGTAATTTCATTCGAGAGTTCAACATGTCCTAAGACAGAATGAAGTTTTCCTATTGCAGATTTCAGTTCTGTATAACACTTCCTGATACTTTGTCTCTGCTTCTTCAAAACTGCTTTAGGCATTTTCAGTTTCAAAGCGAAGAGTTATCTATTATTCGAAGAAAATGATCTGTGATAATATCTTGTCCAAGATGGAACATTTGTTGATTGTTGATTGTAGAAATTGGCAACGCCTCAGAGAATTGTTTTGACATGGCCGATATTTCAGGAGTACCAACCTGCCTCAGTTTTAGTTACAAAAACGTGATAGACCTAAATCAGGGCCAACCGGGAGACTTTATAAAAGTGAACAGAGTATATACAGGGTGAGTCTTTGACCAATGCATTAATTTTAACCAAAGATTGTTCTCATCAAATGAAACACTTTTTTCATTTACCATTTTTCTAGATTCGGCTCAGGTAAAAAGTTACAAGCGTTTAAAGATTTCACAATGTGCTAATACACTCCCGCATATAAATTATCTATGACATTGTTGGCGGACGAGAATAAGGCATGGTAACGTGGTTTACAGCTTGATTCGGGATTCCAACGCTCAGGGACGGATCCATAAAGGTACTGAAATTTCTGGAGTTTTCCATTTTAAAACATTCAATGAAGAATATCTCGAAAACGGTGCGTTTATGGAGAAATGATGAAGAATAATATAATGTTCTAAAACGATGGAATATTCTTGAAATGACTCAAGAAAAACTTTATATGCTTTCTTTATGCTAATTTCGTTTAGTTTTATGAATCCACGAGTCCATAACTAGAAAACCAGTAGAAGTAGAAAATACCTAATATTTGGAAAATATGTATCATAGTTATAGGAAACTTTACGCCAACATTCATTTTATTCGAAAAAAGGATGTCAAAGCTACAAAATAAAAACTGATTTTTTTTCAAAATTTCAACAGCCTGTATATTTTTACCTGAGCTCAATTTGGAAAAATGTTAAATGAAAAAAGTGTTTCATTTGATGAGAGGTATCTTTGGTTAAAATTAATGCAGTGGTCAAAGACTCACCCTGTATATATATATATATATATATATATATATATATAAATTTTAGGGAAAGTTTTCTTGGGTATTGTTGCACGTTGTGTTTGACTAGTAAAACAATATTTACTTTTTCATTTTATAATCCAACATATGTTTCGGCCTTGATTGGCCTTTTTCAAGGATGTATAATATAACAATCTAATACTAATTTTTGACAAATTACAACTGTCAAAATTGAAAACAATGTCATGATTCAAAATATCAAAAAATTTTATCACTTCAAGATAGCGATAGCTGTGTAAGTTGATAAAATTAAGAAACTGGGATCTATATTTTCATTTTCTATCATTTTATTAAATTGAAATATATTTGTGCCAAGTTTTTGGTGTCAGTTTTATCGTTCATAGCTTCTTTCTCTTTTATGATATGAATCATTTCTAATATATTTCGGGTTTTACAATTTTTTTCTCTATCTAAAATATGAAAGTTTTCAAAATCTATTTTATGCCCTTCAATTTGTTCGTGTTTTTTAAGTGCTGTGGTATTTTTACAAAATTTATGGCCATTGATACGTTCTTTTATATAATGTGATGTTTGACCTATGTATACTTTAGGGCAGTTTATACAGTTAATTTGGTATATACAATTTGAAATTTTATTTTTTGGAATTTTTGATTTTAAATTTGAGTTTAAGAATTTCAAATTATTCACATTTTTATATGCTAAATTTATTCCATAATCTTTTAATGTTGTATTTAGTTTTTCCGATAGGTCTTGTATATATGGTAAAGATATGTATTTTAGAATTTTAGTTTCGCTTTTTTTAGTATTTTTTTTCTCTGTGTTATATAGGCTGAAAATTTTGTTTTTGAAAATTTTGTTTATTATTTTTAGAGGATAGTTATTTCTTATCAGCATATTTTTTGCTTTATTTATTGTTTGTTTTCTGAATTCTGGACTTGTGAGTTTTAGAGCTCTGTCAGCGATTCCTGATATCACACTTTACTTATGAATCATTGGGACTGTAGCTTCAAAATTTAAATATCGTCCGCTCCAGGTAGGTTTTGTATACCAAATTGTCTTTATTTTAGTGTTTGTTCGTATAAGTGTTAGGTCCAAGAAATTGATTTTATTTTGTTCTTCTAATTCATGGGTGAATTTCAATTTTGGATGGTAGTTATTGAAATCGCTAATAATTTCACATATTTTATCTTCAGGTGCTGCTGTGAGACAATCATCTACGAAACGTTTAAAAAATGGTATTTTGTATGTTAATCTATTTATAACAGTTTCTTCTAAATCTTCCATAATAAGTTGTGCTATTACCGCAGAAATCGGAACTCCCATGCCACATCCATTTATTTGACAATAAAATTCGTTTTTAAATTGAAAATACGAGCATGAAAAACATAGTTCGATTGCTTTTATGAATTCTGTTTTTGGTAGGTCTGTATGTATTTTTATTTCATTCCATTTCTTCATAATTAAGTCTTTTGCTACGTCAAGTGGTAAATTTGTGTATAAGCTGACAACATCTAGTGAGAACAATTTTTCATTGTTTTTTAATGATACATTATCTATGAATTTTTTGAATTGCCATGAATCTTTTATATAAAATTTATTTTTTCCAAGTATTGGGGTTAAACAATTAGCTATGTATTTTGATAATTTATAAATAGGACTTTGGATACAACTAATGATTGGTCTAAGAGGTATTTCTTTTTTATGTAATTTTGGAAGTCCGTATATTTGGGGTGGATTTGCGTTATGTATTTTTAATTCATTGCAAAGTTTTTTAGGTAAAATATTTCTTTTTTCCCATGATTTTATTAGATCATTATTTTTATTTTGAATTATCTTTGTTGGATCTTGTTTTATTTTTTTATAAGGTGTTTCATCGTTTAGGATATCAAAAATTTTTTTATTATAGTCACATGTATTCATTACTACTGTTTTGTTAGATTTATCTGGTTTAAGAACTGTTATTTCAGGGTGTTTTTTGAGAAATGATTTTGTTTTCTTGATTCTGTTATTTAATTGTAATTGGTTCTTATTAAGTTTTGTAGATCTTTTTTTGAAGTTAGTAATGTTATTTACTACTTTATTACGTATTTCTGTTTGAGTATCTTTGTCAAAATTGTCAATTCCTGTTTCTATATTTGCGATGATATGGTGTATGGGAAGATTCTTTTTTTCTATTGGGATACAGTATTTCGGTCCTAAATTCAAAACTTCTTCTATATTTTCAGGAATAGTTGTATCTGAAATGTTTACAAACCAGTCTTTTTCTTTATCTTTAACTTCAATTCTGTTTTTTAGTTTTTTGATTTTATTTATTTGTTTAGTTCGGATGTTGTTGAATATTTCTTCTATTTTTCGGTCTTGTTTTTCTAATGATGTATTCACCCATTCTTCAATATTTCTCTCCAGAATTTGATTTGTTGTATTAATTATGTTTTTTTCTAGATTTTTGATACTTTTTGAAGTATCATTTATGAGGAGGTTAATGGTTTTGAATTGAAATCTCTTGAAACTTTCGGTGAATTTCTTTTCATTTCTTTGGTCAGTTATTTTAATATGTTCAATATTTAAGTTGAGGAATGTTGGAATCAGTTCATAATGTTGGCATTGCAATAGAAATATTCTTCGGTTTTTTTGCTTGATTAATTTAGTTTTCAATTTCTCCAATTTCTTGATATTTTTTGATGTTTCATGATTGTTATATGTATTATTGATGTTTATACCTTCCATTTTCACCCGGAAGTAAAATGTAGTATTAGTTCTTGAGTTTTCTTGTGCTTCTTTCTTATATAAATTTTAGGGAAAGTTTTCTTGGGTATTGTTGCACGTTGTGTTTGACTAGTAAAACAATATTTACTTTTTCATTTTATAATCCAACATATGTTTCGGCCTTGATTGGCCTTTTTCAAGGATGTATAATATAACAATCTAATACTAATTTTTGACAAATTACAACTGTCAAAATTGAAAACAATGTCATGATTCAAAATATCAAAAAATTTTATCACTTCAAGATAGCGATAGCTGTGTAAGTTGATAAAATTAAGAAACTGGGATCTATATTTTCATTTTCTATCATTTTATTAAATTGAAATATATTTGTGCCAAGTTTTTGGTGTCAGTTTTATCGTTCATAGCTTCTTTCTCTTTTTTGATATGAATCATTTCTAATATACACTGCTCAACAATTGATAGGGATTACTTACTTTTTCTAAATTTATTTCTGAATTATTCGCTCCAAGATTATAAATTTAGTCAGATATTAGAGTATTTTCAGTTGATAATATGGTTCACTTGAGAAAAGAATGAAAAAATGGAAAGTTGGAGAGAAAAAAAGACTTTATTAGGAACACTCAAAATTCTGTGTTTGAATAACATACAAATTTTATGATGACACCATAAGAAGGCTGAAGTTTCGGTTAAGCTAGTACCTAGTTGGCCCCCCACGAGCTCGTCTCAAGCATTCTACCCTACGAGGCATACTTTCAATCAAACGATTTATAAAATTTTGGGGCAAATTCGTCCAAATATCCCGTAAAGCGTTAGAAAGGTCCTCCAGGTTATTGATCGGTTGTTCTAAGGTTGACAATTGTCTAGACATCTCAGACCAGACATGTTCGATGCAATTCATGTCTGGAGAGCGAGCTGGCCAGTCCATGCTATCAATAGCATGAGTTTCTAGCGCTTCATTAACCAGACGACTACGGTGTGGACGGGCATTATCGTCAATTAAAATGAAATTCTCGCCCAAGGCAGCCGCAAACGGAAGAATTATGGGTTCAATAATCATATCGTGATATCTCTGGCTGGTCATTGTGGTGTTCTGCAGAACAACCAACTCTGTGCGTTGGTTCAAACAAATGCCTCCCCATACACATATAGAACCTCCGCCAAAAGCTGTTGTGGGTACCATAAACTGTTCTGCATACCTTCGACCTCTTTCCCTCCAAGCAAGAATACGTCCATCGGAGTAGACCAAACGAAATCTAGACTCATCCGTAAATAAACATCGGCTCCAATCTTCAACTGTCCAATTGCGGTGCTCCTCAGCCCATTGCCGTCGATGAACCCGGTGTTCCCTATTCAAACGGGGATGTTGTACCCTCCTACGTGCTCCCAAACCACGAACATGTAGTCGTCGTCTTACAGTCTGGTTCGAAATTAGAACTCCTGTTGCAACTCTCAGTGATCTATTGAGCCGCGACGCCGGGTAAGTGGGATTTCTCCTAGCATTGAGGACCAAAAGACGATCTTGGGCAGCTGTTGTACTGCGCTGCCGACCTCCCCCATGAACATAAGCTACTGAGTCGTTTTGGATGAACCTATTCCAAGCCCGACTCACGACACTTTGCGAAACATTCAACCGCCGGGACACTTCTCGCTGGGACAAACCTTCCTGTATCCACCGTATGATTTGGTCCAGTTGCACAGGAGCCAAACGTCTTCTCGGCATAACTGATAAGCTAATATTGTTCTCATTTCTTCAATTATTGTCACCTTATGTGTTTGAACGAGAGAAAAAAACAGATTTAATAACAAATACCACATTGCTTTTCACTCCACATGTAACAGCCTACAGATAATAATCGATTTTGTGAACAAGAGCCGATGAAGTGAGGAAAAATTTGATATAATCAACTCAAAACATCTTAATTTTTCCTTAGAGAACATATAATGTACAGATATTCACGAGATAACTTGAAAAAAATACAAATGAAGAGAAGTTCATAAGTGATCCCTAGCAATTGTTGATCAGTGTATTTCGGGTTTTACAATTTTTTTCTCTATCTAAAATATGAAAGTTTTCAAAATCCATTTTATGCCCTTCAATTTGTTCGTGTTTTTTAAGTGCTGTGGTATTTTTACAAAATTTATGGCCATTGATACGTTCTTTTATATATTGTGATGTTTGACCTATGTATACTTTAGGGCAGTTTATACAGTTAATTTGGTATATACAATTTGAAATTTTATTTTTTGGAATTTTTGATTTTTAGTCAAACACAACGTGCAACAATACCCAAGAAAACATTCCCTAAAATTTATATAAGAAAGAAGCACAAGAAAACTCAAGAACTAATAATATATATATATATATATATATACATATATATATATAAATATAAGGGAGTCTTTCATCTCTGACCTTAAATTGAATAGGTAAGTTAGGTCGAGGACCACATGAAGGGTATTGCAATATGTGTTTTATTGTCACATCAAAGAATACATTTATGTTTTTATCTGTAGATGCTCTGAAGAAGTGATTGAAATATCACGAAAGCTAAGCTGTATCAATAAATAGTACACAGGACTAAGAATTGAGTTACATAATATATATATCTCGGGAACTTTGCGGAAATGTTGTGTGCCTAAAGCACAATGATGAAATGGGATATCCGGAAAATCGACTATATAATTATTTTTATCATATTCAGGGTGAGTCTTTAATCCGTACATGATCGATCGAATAAAACACTTTTTTTATTGGCCATTATTCCAGATCCGGCTCAAATAAAAAGATACAGGCTGTTGAAATTGCAGCAAAAATTCAGTTTTTCTTTTGAAGCTTTGACATGGAAAGTCAGAAAAATTTTTCTATAACTGTGGCTCATATTCTCCAATCGACAGTTTTTTCCTTCTTCCACTGGTTTCATAGTTATAGACTCACAGATTCATAAAACTAAATGAGATTAGCATAAGAAAAGAAGATAAAGTTCATCATAAGAATCTTCGATCATTTCAGGATATTAAATTATTCTTCATCACTTCTCCTAAAACATCGTTTTTGAAATATTCAACGTTGAATGTTATAAAATCTGATCGAACCTTGAAAATTCGCCTTGTTTTGATTGATCTGCTACTTACCTAGGATGGCCTTGAATCTATGTATATATACGTTGCCGCACAAGCAAGATACTAATATTTCATGCACCTCGATTGCCATAATGTAACAAATCCTGATACACAGTTTGACGATGCGGGATATAAACGTCGAACGGAGACATATATATATAAAGACTATGATTTCATAGAGTTTCTGAGAATGCTTACTAATTATTATGATTATTCTGTCAATTGGAATCACATCTCAACTATTCGGTTTGAAATTTTCTTGAAAAGTAATGGATTAATTGGATTAATGGATATTATGAAATTCTCATTAATAATAATAATATTTTGAGAATGAGCGATGATCAAATTATGTATAATCTTATTGTGGGAACAATTGATGGATATTGAATGTAAATGAAGTTGAAGTTCAATGTTTTAATAGTGGAATATTTTTCAATTCTGCACTTATATGGATTGGACGAGTAAATAAGTTTACTCAATTTCATTGAATGGGAACCATCAGATAATTGAGTTTTTTTGTTGTTCTACGACAGATTTCAGTAACAGTTTTCTATGATGAACGGGTAAATAAAGTGCAGAAGTGTATTAGCACATTGTGAAATCTTTGAACGCCTGTAAATTTTAACCTGAGCGGAACTGGAAAAAGGGTAAATGAAAAAAGGATTTCACGCAAAGAGCGGAATCTATGATTAAAATTAATGGAGTTCTTTCTGGGAAATACCCACTGATGGTATCTAAATAAACGATTCATTCGTTGCTTCAAATTCGATCCAAAAGTTTGTTTTCTGTATATAATGAATCTATGAGAATGATAAACATGAATTTTAGTAGTTTACGGTATTACAAATCAATGAAATACAGGGTGCTGATATAGGATTTTTATAGGATTGGAGTTCGAGGATTCTGATGTAAAAACGAAATTTTGCTTTTCTATCATACTTTAACAAAATCACGAGGAAGAATATCTGTCCTCGTAGACGGTTACCGAAAAACTTCAGGCCTAAGATTAATCATTGTTCTGAAAATATTCCATGGGAGGAAATGAGTCAGCCACTTGAGATCACTCAACATTCTTCATGGCTTTGGTCTCAAGTTCAATGTATAAAACGGGTCTTATCGAACCCTAAATATGTAGGTCGGTATACTTTGTCGAGTATTTTTGTTTACGTCTTATAAATGAGAAACATATACAAGCGTTCTGAAATTCCAACAGCTGAAGGGTTTGAAAGATGCATTCCTACGCTTATATGGAATATCGAATTAATTAATGGTTCATGCCAAATTGCATAGGATCGTAGCACTAGAAAGTGGTAACTTTCAAGGCAATAGCTGTGTGCTAGCATGGATTTCCTTCTCAGGCATCCAACAAGTAGCGTCATTAGATTTTTCTTCGAAATGTTCTATCTTGAAACACTCCTGTTTACTTTGAAATGCGGTTCGTTAAACGCTCATTTAAATAAAGCTTGATTTCAAATACTCATACTTAATTTTTTCCAGGTGCATTGTATGACCTATTACGATCATACGACTATGCTTTCTACTTATCAGGTGCCACCATCGCTCTGAGTGGCATCATGCTGTTCATCATTCCAACAGTTCAGAGATATCTCGAAAACAAATCGAAGAAACCTACTACAGTACCTGTGGAAATATAGCCATTACTGTCTTCCTTCGACAACCTCCATAATTACACAACTTTATAGTTTTGGTCGACTCTCGATACATATCCTATGAAAATGATCCCCATTAAAATACTTTGGGGAAGTTCGATAAATTCGTGTAAATTTTTGAGTCTTATTGTTTTATCCTTATGAATATTTAAGTTGTTGTTTTTATACACTTGTTGAATTTTTTTAATCCAGAGAAATGTTTAGCTAGATATAATTATTGAGTTGTAGCCCTTCATGTTTTTAGACTTTGTTGGACTTTTTTTTTTGAATCAGGGCAGTTCTGCGGGACATGAACGTTACCATTTATGTGCCATTTTAAATATTTATCGTACGGTATTATTGTCTGCAGTGCAGACTGGCAGTAAGAATTTCAAATGTGATTTTAATCTATTTATTCACGATTGTAGCATGTAAGATGTAAATATTTATTGAATAAAAAGGTGATTATGTGGTATACGACGTTGTGTGTGATGTTTAATTCATCAGAGAACGAATGATGATGGTTTGAACTAACTGATAAATTCCGTTTATTCTTAAAGTGAGAGAACGTTAATGCTATCTTTAGATAATATACCCATACCAAAATAAATTATCTAAGTATAGGTACCTATTTAATTGAATCATTGAATGGTTAATATGTATCTCTCACAATATTACTCAACAATAGCTTTCAAGTCATATTTTCAGTAAGTAATCGGAGAATTCCAACAAAATATAATTTCATTATCTATGAGAGTCCTCTTAAAATGCCTTGCGAACTCAAATTTTAATACAATCACTTGATATTGTACGTTTAATGTGATACACTTCAAACAATATCATTAGAAATAGGTACATATAGATCAAATATTATATATAGAGATATAAGATTGGTATATATTCTTGATATAAACTTTTACACTTCCTATATCAAGTGCATTTTTCACGACTGATGTTTTAGTTTTCTCTTGAAGTTTAAAGATTTTTTCACTATTCTATAGATTATACAATATTGGATTAATGATTTCTATTTAGGTATCACTGCTTTGAAATGATCAGTTGTCGCTATTTCCTAGATTTTCTGTATACCAAATTATAAATATGGTTTGTACATTTATCTTATTGTAAAGATACTGTTTTATTAAACTCGTATAAAAATTAACAGTTTATTTAATTTCAAGTCGAATTCCATCTTCCGTAAAAAAATCAAATCATGCATTTCGCAAATGATACAATTTCAAGGAATAATATACAGGTGTATCTGAATAACACCGATAAAATGTAAGGGGTGATTCTGTGATGAAAATTTAGGTGGGTATTTGGTAAAACATTTTTGGAAAAACCTCCCTCCGGAAAAGTTACACCCTTCCGAAGATTAGCAAACAATAACGAAACAACATCAAGGAAAAACCAGAAAGAAACCATTCAATAATGAATATACCTCCCACAGTGTCCCTTAATGATTACTTATCACATCGTCAGTTTCAAAGAGTTGTTGAAAAGCATCGTTGAAAATAAGTCTATAAGATATCCATTTTCAACGCTGAAGATCACAACCAATTTTCAACGTTGAACATTGAAGTTAGGAAAAAACATATTGAAAAAGTGGAAAAGCCCTGTGAACAGGAGCTTTGGCGCTCCTGTTCAAACTTGACAAATCATATCTCCGAAAGTATTGGTTTCTCAGAGTTGAGAATGATATGAATGGATTCATATGATATAACTTCATCGTAAATGAAATTAAATTCAAACAGTATAAAAGAATATGAATTCAACAAGAGTGTCAAAAATTATAAATCAAAAATGTGGGAAAGCCCTGTGGACAGGAGCTTTGGCGCTCTTTTTCAAACTTTGACAAATCATATCTTGGAAAGAATTGGTAAGAGTTGGGAATTATATCAATGGATTCTTATGATAGGACTTCATCATAACATAAATTAAATTCAAACATCATAAAAGAATTTAAATTCAACAAAAGTGCCAAGAATTTTAAATCCAAAACCAATAGACCAATTCTACCCCACCGAGATATTAATTCCTCAATTCTATGATGAATGATATATTCTTTCCTCAAATCCACTCTGAAAATTATATTATATCAATTGAAACTTTAGCCAATATTGCAGTTTTGTTTTTACTGGAGATATTCTGAACTCAATATTATTAACTTACCATTACCATTCCCATCATCATATGGATTAACCATGGGCATTACAATATCACCCAAAAAGTATGATATATTATAATTCTCATAGTTCAACGATTGCTGGAATTAATTTGACATGTCATGTCTCAGGAAAATAAGTTGACATCTATCAACACACATAATTTTTGCGCGTATGTTCTGGGGAACATCGCGTTATCATTTTGCCGAAATGTCTGTAACTTTCGAATTTTTTGACGAAAATGGTCTCAAACGATTTAGTTCGACTCCCCAATGAAGAATTCGAGGTCAAATTTGATTATGTCCGGCCGTTGCCACGATAACTTGAGAACGAAAAGAGCTAGCGACTTGAAATTTTCAGGGTAGGTGGCGCATCCCAATACGACGGACAAGTTCGTTAATGGGCATAATCGGCCCAGTGGTTTCCGAGTAATAATTTTGTTTTCAACCAATATAAATCCGATGAACCAATATAAATCCGATGAAACTTGGTGAGTAGTTGTAGAATATGAACCTTAGCACGTTTGTAAAATTTTGTATGAATCGTATGGCTAGAAAATTTTTAAAAAATTATAAAAAAATATTTTTGTTGTCACGATAACTTGAGAACGGAAAAAGATAGCGGCTTGAAGTTTTCAGGTTAGGATGTGCATCAGAACGCGACATTTTAGTTTGTTTATGAGCATAATCGGCCAAACGGTTTTAGAGTTATAGCCATCTGAAATTTGGTTGTTTCATGTTCCTCATTAACTCGAAAAATACTAAACCGATTAAATTCAAACATGGTTGTTACTTGCAGAATGCCAACGCGAAAATATTTGCAAAATTTCGTGAGGATAGTATTTGTAGAAAATTTTTAAAAAATCATTGAAAATTGAAAAAAAAATTGTATATATCAGTAACTATTCGTCTGAAATTGCTGAAATTTTGCAAGAGCCTTTACAACCTAACTCTACTGCCAAGTTTCAAGTTTTAATACGATCGGTTAAATATTGTTGGAGATTCGAGCAGCCTTGTGTGAGTGCAGTAGATGGGTGACCGTTGCCTCGATAACTTTCGAAAGAAAGGAGATAGGCACTTGCAATTTTCAGGGTAGGTTGCGTAGCCGAATGGGAGAGTTGAGTTCGTTTTTGGTCATAATCGGACTAACGGTTTCAGAGTTATACCCACCTGGAATATTATTTCCTTGATAACTCAAAAAATAAATATTCGATCGAATTGAAGCTTGGTAACTAGTACCATTTACCATGGTAAATTCGAATTAAGGTTGTTCAATACCGAAGAATGGACAATAGAACATACGCGCAAAAGCTCCTGACTTCACGTCAGTGCTTGAACCAATTTTTTATTTAATTAACTGTTCTTTATTGGAACAATCCAAAAGGCCATCGACCAAAGTCCTTCAGCCAGTTTTGAAATCAAAATATGGAAAAGAAAATATCGTATACAATCTACACAATGTAAAAAAAAAACAAAAAAAATTTATGAACAGTGAACTATGGTGTTGCGGACGACTTTTGGAGTTCTTTCCATATGCTCTTTCAATGCAGTAGGTTTTCAATATATCTGTATTACTCTGCTTCACCGCGAATTTTTTCCAGAGGTTTTTTATTCGTTCTTCAATTGGTATCATTTTATTCACCTGGTATAATAGGCTATTGGGAGGGTTATGCAAAGAGTTCCTGGGGTGTCTCATTTTAATAATTCCCCTGAGCGATGTGGTATCTGCGGTACTAAGGATCTTCCTGACAGTTTTATTACTGGTGATGTAGATTGGATAACAGTATTCCAATAGAGGGCGGCATATTGTTTTATAAATATGAGCCGCTGTTTTGGTGCTTATTCCTTTGTTCTTGTTGGTTAAGGATCTAAAATGCTTACTCCTGCTGAAACATTTCTTCTTGTTGTTTATTGTGTGACTCATCAGAGATAATTTGTGTTTCAGCTCAACACCTAGGTATTTGGCACTATTAAAGCAAGCGATGTTGGAGTTCGCCAGAACCAGTTTAGGCGAGTTCGGAGTAATGTTGTGATGAAATATGACAAACCTAGATTTTTCTGGGTTTATACGTAGCCTCCATGTGTTGAACCATGTTAATATCGAATCTAGTAGAAGCCGCAGATTGTCTATTGTTTTTCTAAGAGTTTTGTTATGACTAATGAGTGTGTGGTCTTGCAGCACATACAGGTTTTTGTCGAAGTGCTTGGGGTTGTGGTTGTAGATGTCAAACAGATAAACCTTACTAAGCAGTGTTGCAAGTGGAGAGCCTTGTGGTTCACCCTGTTCGCTGTGAAATAATGTAGATAAGCACTCATTCACTCTCACCTGAAAAGTGCGATTCATCAGGTAGGCTCTTATGAGCCAGATTAAGTGCGCTGGGCATTCCAACAATTTAAGTTTGTATAGAAGACCTCTATGCCAAATGCTATCAAAAGCTTTCGTAATATCCAGGAATAAAGCAGCACTGTGATTTTCCATTAAACGGTTCACCTGGACATTCGAAGTTAGTAAAGTTAACGGATGAATGGTTGAATTCCCTTCCTTAAACCTGAATTGATAGTTTGGAATTTTGTGGCTGATTTCCATTTGAACAAGTTCATTTATAATTTGTTCAAGATGTTTTCCCAGAACAGGTAATAGCGTAATTGGACGATAACTTCCCAATGCACGACCTGAAGTATTGGGTTTTGGAATCGTGATGATTATTCCGTGTTTCCATTCGTTAGGAAAGTATTGTGTGAATTGATACAGAACTCGTAGATTTTGATGAGATATTCGTGTCCAGTTGGATTCAGTTTGCGTAAAAGATCTTTGGTGACATTGTCGTGCCCTGGTGCTGTGCTTTTTCCTTTGTACATTGTTTCATAATAAAGTTCCTCCTCCAAGCACATCAACTCCATTACTGGCTCACTTCGAAAATAGTCTATATACCACTTGTTTACATCATCATACTTTTGTTTGTCATATTGTGGAGTGCTTTTCTCACTGAAAGTGTCCTTGTAATATTTCGCAAAGATTTCTGCTTTTTCTTCATTTGTTGAATATAAAGTGTTGTTTTTTTCGATTGGTCCAGCATTTCGAGTTTCTTTATATCGAGTCAATTTCCTTATTTGTTTCCAATAATCACTTCCTCTGCTATCATTTATTTCATTGCAAACTGCCATCCTCTTATGCTCTTTATATTGTTGTATCAGGGACTGGATATTTTTGTTAAAGTAATTGATCTTCTTTTTGACTTCAGTACTGGGGCTTCTTAGATAATCTCTATGCATTTTCTTCTTTTTGCGCGCGTGTTCCGCAAGGATCAGCATGCTATCATTTCGTCACAATGTCTGTATGTTTCGCATTTATTTACGAAAATGGTCTCAAACAATTGGGTCCGACTCCCTGATGAAGAATTCGGGGTCAAATTCAATTCTGTCCGTCTGGCCGGTCCGGCCGTTAGCAACGTTAGCGAACGGAACGAGTTAGAGCGTTGAAATTTGAAGGGCATGGTTGGAGCGTAAATATCTCGGACAAGTTCGTTAATGGGCAAAATCCATCAAGCCGTTTCGGAGTTACGGCCATTTTTAGTTGAAACGTTTTTCAAGAATATTTCCGAAACCGATCACTCGATCTATCTGAAATTCGGCATCAAATTGTAGAATCATGGCCTTTATATGCCTGCGAAGTTTTGTATTGATCGGATGGCTGTAAACTAGAAAAAAAAATGCCAAATATTTGAAAATGAAAATGAAATTTTGTTTTCACTATAACTCGAAAAATACTTATCCGATTGAATTGAAGCTCGGTAATGTAAATGCAAAGTACCAATGAAAACACGTGTGCAAAATTTCGTGGGGATAGCATGAGTAGAAAAAATTTAAAAAATTTTTAGCTGTCAGCGGAATATTTTGCTTGAAATTCCAAAACAAAATATCGGATCGAGTTCAGTTTTTGCACTTCGGTGACGAAGTATGACCTCTTGGGGTGTGCACAATTTCACTGCGAAAAGACCACTAGGAGCCTAAAAAAAAATTAATAATTTTGAACATCCAAACTGGACAAATTGTTTCATTTTGAATTCCGACATGGAACATCTGGTGATCAGATTTCGTTCCGACGTATTTTTTGCGCGTTTATCTGAATCAAGTAGATATGTACGAGGGCAACTGATTAATATATGGACCACATACTTGCATGGCAATTGAATTAATGCGTATACGATGTGTGGAATTTTAAATTGGTTTTCAAAATTTGTCTGAACGGTGAACGACTTGAGGTGTAGCTGCCTCTTTTGGGCATTTTTTGTTATTCGCATAAGCAGACGAGAAATAATTTAAATGCTCGAGTTTTCTTCTGAGAAGATTCGGGTTTTGGGGTGGAGGATGCTATTCCTCCATAGAATCACCCGGTGCCGGTATGCGCATGCGTGGATTGAAGATGCGATATCTCCTGAACCACTTTGTGTTGGAGAATCGCGAGACATGAAAAAATTCAAAAAATTACTCTATTTTGTGGAATATTTTGCCTGAAATTCCGAAACCAATTTTTTTGAAATTCATGCTGCCCTTTCCGGGCATTTTTCGTTATGCGCATGCGTAGATGAAAAGTCATTTAACTGCTGTAGTTTTTGTCAGAGAGGATTGGGGTTTTGGGGTGGCGAATGCTATTACACAATAGAATCCCCTGGTGAGGGTCTGTGCATGCGTGGATTAAAAATGCGATATCTCCTGATCCACTAGTGTTGGAGAATCGGAGTTTTTTGTGAGGTGTGTAATTTTGGGAGGACTTGCAGCCATGACTAGATTGCGCATGCGCAGACGAGAAGTGACTGTTTTTGGGTTATATGGTTTATGTTGGGAGTCATGAGCCGATATTGTGAGGTTTTAAAAGATTATTAATGTCAATTCAGTGCAAGGACACAAGTCAGTTTGGGGGAAATAGTGTTGTTTCCGAGTTGAAATGTCTGTATCGTGGCCCTGAGGCGAATTTATAAATAACTATATTCGGTAGATCTATATTAAAATACGTTCGGATTTGGTGAAGAGGCAATTGCGTTCCTAACGGAGATTCCATAACCGCAATTTTTTTCGATCTACGGTAAAGCTAACAGCCAAAATGTATTGATAGCTATATTTATTAAAGGAACTTGAAAAGAAGAAAAAGCACTGACGTGAAGTCAGTACTCTTTGGCGCGCGTGTCCACGGTGGCTAATTTGAATTGACTGTTGAGTACTTCAAGCTTAGTGGATAGAGCGAGCCGAAGATCTACCCAAAGTATAGAGGACACCATTCACTGTCGGTTCAAAAATTAACAGTGCTGTATCTAAGCTGCCATCGGGATAGAGTAACAAAGTTGGAAAAGAACACAACTGACTCTCCTTAGTCGCACAAGCTCCTAGAAGATTTGGGAGGTTCAGTATAATCCTAATCATGTTTATAGCACGCGCGCCAAATGCAGATTGGCTTAAAAATGAAAGAAAACGTGTAAAAAAGCATTTTCGTGGGGTCAATCTGCTTTGGCGCGTGTGCTATAAACATGACTAGAATTATACTGAACCTCCCAAATCTTCTAGGAGCTTGTGCGACTAAGGAGAGTCAGTTGTGTGCTTATCCAACTTTGTTACTCAATCCCGATGGCAGCTTAGATACAGCACTGTTAATTTTTGAACCGACAGTGAATGGTGTCCACTATCCTTTGGGTAGATCTTCGGCTCGCTCTATCCACTGAGCTTGAAGTACTCATCATTCAATTCAAATTAGCCACCACGAACACGAGAGTACTGACTTCACAAGAGTACTGACTTCACGTCAGTGCTTTTTTTTCTTTATTAGCTAGATGATGTATGGTGGTAATTCGTGTACATAATATTTGGTTCGGAGGTCAGGGCTGCTTTCATGCACTAGAGATGTCAGAATAGAGCTGAATTGGTAAAATTTTTGCTGTGTTATACGTTCTTTTAAAAATCCATTGACGTAAGTTACTAAATCGTCATTAAGTTTTTCCATGTTACATTTGCTTATGTTCTTTCTTGCTGGGTAATCCTGAAGGATTGGTTTGTTCAAATCAATATAAATTTCGATGGCATCATGTTCAGTACCGAGATCAGGGTGTGTTATTATTGACTGTATATTATTCTCCATGTTTCTGGTATATATCACACGATCAGGGATAGTATCTGGATTGTTGGCCATTCTGAATGTTGGAGGTGTATCAGCCATTTTGAATGGAGCTTTCTTTAAAAATTCAGCTATCTGCTTGGCTTTGGGTTGACATTAAGATCTCCAATTATCATGGAATATTTGTAGAGGCAAGCTTTGTTGTAGATGGTTTGTTCGATAGTAGAATTTGGATGACAACACACCAGAAAAATGTGAAGCCTATCTTCAAGAAAGGGGACGGAAAAGTGAGTTGCTTCGTTCAAAGGGTTGTTCATTTTTGGAGGATTTTCTCTAGTCATCCTTAGACCAGGATGTATCTGAATTAGACTTCCACCACGAGTATTCTTGTTGACGACTATCCCATTTCTATGTATTATATCCCAGTTTCTATATTTCGTATTGGCATTCTCTTTTGTTTTTGTTTCAACAAAAAGGGCGCAGTTTATCTCGTGCCTCTCATGGATATTGTTTATGAGGTGTTTTCTTGGTGTATAGCTGTTGAGGTTGGCGTACATAATCCTAAGTTTCGACATGAACTTGCATGTTTATACCTCCTCCGATGGGTTGTGTGAGTGAAATAGATGACGGACTTTCCAGATCGAACATTAGAAGATAAAGCCTGTTTCCTGAAAAATGGGCCACTGTGTCGATTGAGTATTGGTCAACAAATCTTTTCCTAAGTTTGGCAATTAGTTCTTCCCTGTTCGTATTTTTATATTTGTTCAATTTGTCTATTCGTCGATTCGTCTATTTTCAACGTTAATCTTTGAAGATAGGAAATAACGTATTTAAAACGATTGGGAAAGATATTATGAACGTTGAAGCAACGTTCATATAAAATACTTTTTGGTTCTCTTGTTCCTCGAAACAGAGAGTGCTCATCAATTTGTCCGAATGTCTGTAATTTTCGAATTTTTGACTTAAAATGGTCTGAAGCGATTCACTGATCACAAACACGTGGTCGAAATCGATTCTGTCTGGCCGTTCGGCCGGCCGTTAACAAGATAACTCTCGAACGGAATGAGCTAGACAGTTGAAATTTTCAGAATAGGTCTGAGAGATAAATATTTCGGCTAAGTTCGTTATTGGGCAAAATAAGTCAGATGATTTCGGAGTAACAAAAAAATAATTTTTTTACATTACAAACTTCAAAATAAGTTTTTCTCAAGATTCAGTTTCACCATAGGAATCCATTGATTTCATTCTTTACTCTAACAAGCTAATGCTTTCGGAGATATGATTTTTCAAAATTTCAATCATAAATCGTACTTCTGTGTTTTCACAGAATGCGATAATTATTCTATCTATGAATTATTATGATATGATGTGTGTTGATACATGTCAACTTATTTTCCTGAGACATGATATGTCTCACTCACTTGTGGTGAGTGTTGCGGGTAGTTCTCTTAAATTAGCACCGTGGAGCATGTTAAGTTTCTGGGACTGCGCGTTGACAGGTTTTTGAGGTGGAATTTTCAAGTGGTCCATTTGTGCCGAACGCTCAACAGTTCGTATTACCACAACCCACTATATCTACTAGCCTGGAAGATGATAAAATGGCAACACCGCTCAGAGACGTACGTCAGTCGAGCGTTTGTTCGTTTGTTATTGTAAAAATGGACGAATACTTCTGATTCTGGAGTTAACCATTATTGTATTTCGTGAGCATTTCGTGGTATTTTTTTGTGTATAACAGTGTCAAATGTGAATTAATGCAATGCAGTGATAAATATGGTAGGATATTTATATGTTCTTTGATTAAACTGCAGTGTGTAAATAGTGAAATTTCCTTTGGATTATTTCTACTTATTGGAGATGAGTACATTTCAGTTGAGACTATAGACAACAAGATGGACTAGAAATATGAGTGAAATAGAACTTTCATTTCTTCCGATCTTATGAAACATTTTGATGACCTTTCTAATAATTTTTCAACAAAAATTGATACATCTGAATAGGAGATCAAGAAGCTCAAATAATCTATTTATTTTTATATAAAAATATGTATTCAATTTCCAAAAGTCTGCATCTGTAGATGCTTCAGTTGAAATCAATAAGGACCTTATTATTCATCTTAAATTATTCATTAAAAATGTTCAAATTTTCTGCAGTGATTTGAAATGGATTCTTCCTTTCGATCTTACCTTTACCCGAGCAGATGGTCTCAACCTCAGATCAATAAGTAAACATTTTCCGCTACAGAAATATAATTAATGTGGATTCAGATTCGGAATTTATCAATTTGTTTTATCAACATTTTTACACAGTTCTGATCAAAAAATAATTTTATGTGAATTTACTCCTTGTAGCATTGAATTGATATTCTGAATTCACAGAGACTTGTAGTTGTGGTTTACATTCATAAATCATTCTAAATTCACCTTGTTCTGTTTTCGCAAATTAACTTTTGAAAAATTTTGTAGAAAATACGAATTACAATATTATTGTCGTAGATAGCAGAAACTTACCATTATAGTAAGAACCAAAACAAAACAAACTCTAAGATGATTATCACAATTTTCATTAGCCTACCTTATTATAGTCTTATATAATAGTTTTGTTTGGGAATATATTTTTATTTTGAGAATTTCATTCAAGTTTATAATTTTTGGCGCTCTAGTTCCTCGGAACTGAGTGCTTACCAATTTGCCCAAATGTCTGTAATTTTCGAATTTTTCGATTAAAATGGTCTTAAACGATTTGGTTCGACTCACTGATCAAGAATCAGTGGTCGAAATTCATTCTGTCCGGCTGGTCCGGCCGGCCGTATAGGCACGATAACTCTAAAACGGAATGAGCTAGACAGTTGAAATTTTCAGAGTAGGTTTGGCAGATAAATATCTCAGCAAGTTCGTTATTGGGCAAAATCGGACAGATGGTTTCGGAGTACCAAAAAAAAAATTTTTTTTTTACATAAAAAATTCCAAATCAAATTTTTTTCAATAAGCAGTTTTACCATAAGAATCCAATGATATCATTTTTAACTCTAAGAACTTTCGAAGATATGATTTTTCAAAATTTCAATAAAAAATCGTATTTCTACTTTTTCACAGAATTATATAATTATTCAATGTATGAATTGTCATTATGTCAACTTATTTTCCTGAGACATGACATTGTCTAATTCCTTGCTAATAGTTGGTTCGAGAAACGTCAAAATTGACTTGGAGAGACAAGGGTAAAAACCGTCAAATAAACCCCCATGTGGCGATTTTATGTCGAGAAGTGAAAATTAAGAATAATATATATCCCAGGTAAGTACCGAAGTTTTATTCTAATACCGGAGATCGACAAGATCGTACGAGGAGCCCGATAGCGGTTTCGTCTAGTCAATCGGGTTTTCGGTTTCGGATCGAGAGAAGGCGGGCTCAAATCCCGGAAAGGGAATTATACTTTTTGGCACTCTAGTTCCTCGGAACTGAGTGCTTATCAATTTGCCCAAATGTCTGTAATTTTTATTTAAGATGCAGTTTCACCATTAATATCCATCGATATAATTTTCAACTCCAACAAGCTAATACTTTCGGAGATATGATTTTTCTAAATTTCAAAAATGAATCGTACGTACTTCTATGTTTTCAAAGAATGCTATAATTATTCTATCTAAGCTTTATTATATAATCTGTGTTCATACTTGTGCATTTCATCCTGTTTTATAAGAAAGAGTCAAATTCATTTCAGCTATTTTATTTTGATTTCTTCCATGGTGCAGTTCTCATTCTCAGATTGCTCATTTAATCTTGATAAATAAACTATTATTTGAATTTAATTTCCTTTATGATGCAGTTCTTTCATAAGAATACATTGATATAATTCCCAACTCTGAGAAACCAATACTTTCGGAGATATAATTTGTCTGTTTGAACTAGAGCGCCAGAAAGCTTCTGTTCTCAGAGCTTGAACCCATTTTTTGGTAATTGTCTAGAACATCCCATAACTATCTAATCGTCCTGAAAAATTTACTCAATTGCTAATTTTGGGTTGTAGATAACGAATCTGAAGTTGAAAATCCGTGCGCTCTTCTAGTTTTTGTTTTTAAATCCCAAAGTGTCCAAAATCACAACACTTCATCTCGTAATTACATTGTTTTAAACTGTTTTATCGGGAAATATTCATCATAAATAAGATCTTATTGTAGTCCTCATCATTTTTCGACAGTAAATCATTTGAAAAATGATGAAATAGTCGAAATTTCATCAAAATCCAGCGCTACCGCATTGAAAGAGTATGCCTCTAAGAGACGATTAATTGTGGCGTTGTCAGACTGTGTTCCAGGCTATCTCTATAGTGGGCTGTGTTATTACGCTCTACATCGACTGAAGGGGTCTGTCTGTACTGAAACTCTCTTGAATATATATTATTCTATAGTTTACAGTCATCTTAACTACAATACCATCCTGTGGGGTGGATCGTCGGAGTGCAGTAGGGTGTTTATCGCCCAAAAAAAGATTATTCGCCATATATTCGGCTTGAAACCTGGAGATTCATGCAGGCCCGTATTCACGAGTTTTCGAATACTTACACTACCCTGTATTTACATCCTGAGTGGCCTTCTATATGTGCGATCAAACATTAATCAACTCCCAAAATGTTCTGATTTCCATAGCTATGGAACTAGATATCGAAATATGCTATGTGTACCAAGGCACTCTACTACCAAATATGAGTCATCCCCCAAATATGCAGGTATTGCTTTTTACAATCATCAACCGAATAGGTTTAAGTCATTGAATGAGAGGATATTCAAGGAAGAGATAAAGAAAATGCTATGTTCCAAAGGATATTATAACTTGGAGGAATTCTTTTCAGATTAATTGAACTAATAGTTATATTATTATTATATTATTGTGTTATTATGTATTTACTTATATTGTATTGGTTGACATTTCCTATATCCGCTATGGTATCTCAAAGGATGAATAAAATTATTATTATTATTAATGCCCATGGTTAATCCATATGATGATGGGAATGGTAATGGTAAGTTAATAATATTGAGTTCAGAATATCTCCAGTAAAAACAAAACTGAAATATTGGCTAAAGTTTCAATTGATATAATATAATTTTCAGAGTGGACTTGAGGAAAAAATATATCGTTCATCATAGAATTGAGGAACGAATATCTCGGATGAGTTCCATGTTGGGTAGAATTGGTCTATTGGTTTTGGATTAATATTTTTTGGCACTCTTATTGAATTTAAATTCTTTTATGATGTTTGAATTTAATTTCTGCAATTATGAAGTTCTCTCATAAGAATCCATTGATATCATTCCCAACTCTTACCAATACTTTCGAAGATATGATTTGTCAAAGTTTGAGCAAGAGCGCCAAAGCTCCTGTCTACAGGGCTTGAACCAATTCAATATTCGTCATTATATCGTTATAGTTTTCAATGAGTTTTGAGATTCAACGTTGGACATAAGTCTTTAAAACGTCAATTTTCAACTTACTAGATCACAACCAATTTTCAACGTTGAATTTTTCAACCAAAGACTTATATTATTAACCAATGATACTATACGATGCTGAAACGTTTGAATAACGTACGTGTGCTTATTGGGAAGGAAGGCATGCATCTCATATATGTTATTCAACCAATTAAATCAGATCCTTCTAGTCTTATTGATATTGGCACTTATAATTTCAAATACAAAAAAACAAGACATTCCTCAAAAAAGAGTTTGTTGAACAAAAGATGTATATTCTCAGATATCTTAGATTATCTTAGATATTGTTGTCCTTTTTGACTGTTAGTCCTTGGGTACTGAGGCAACAAAAATATTCATATCCGAACTTCTTTCGGTGCTGTTACATCTTCCCTTAAAATTGAACAAGCCATCTTCAGATATTTTTCGGCCTGTCCTTCAAGGCTCTAAAAAAAATATAGGCTAAAATAATATATACCCTTCAATAATAGTTATTTATGTACCAAGAACAAAAAACTGTATATTATAGTCGAGTCTGCAAATTGCTATCGAGGCGGTGCCGAGGAAGTTCAGTTAATGGGTGGCCAAATCTTGTTGTTTAGAAGTGGCAACACGGGTAGTCTGCGAGTTTTAATAAATAAATGAGTGCATTCCTATTTATACCATTTTATGAGTAATGCTCTCGTAGTGAGCTAGTATTTTAGAAATATTTCTCTGAAGGATTTTATGTCTGATATAATCCACATGTAAGTATGTATGTATATACAATGTGGAAAAGCCAAATGGAATAAATTCATTATTTTGGTTACTTATGGTTATTTATGGAATATCCCGAAGCACATCAAATTTAAATTGTCATTCTTCTTTATAAAAATGTGAACCCTACCTTCAACCCCCAATTTTTCAAACAGGAAGTATGGGAATGTGATACCTCGTTTGAAAGATCTGGACATTCTTTTTGGCGCTCTAGTTCCTCGGAACTGAGTGCTTATCAATTTGCCCAAATGTCTGTAATTTTCGAATTTTTCGATGAAAATGGTCTTAAACGATTTGGTTCGACTCACTGATCAAGAATCCGTGGTCGAAATTCATTCTGTCCGGCCGGTCCGGCCGTCCGGCCAAAGGCACGATAACTCTCGAACGGAATGAGCTTAGAGAGACAAGGGTAAAAAACCGTCAAATAAACCCCCATGTGGCGATTTTATGTTGAAAAGTGAAAATTAAGAATATATATCCCAGGTAAGTACCGACTCTTTATTCTAATACCGGAGATCGACAAGATCGTACGAGGAGCCCGATAGCTGGTTGGTCTAGTCAGTCGGGTTTTCGGTTTCGGAACGAGAGAAGGCGGGCTCAAATCCCGGAAAGGGAATTACACTTTTTGGCGCTCTAGTTCCTCGGAACTGAGTGCTTATCAATTTGCCCAAATGTCTGTAATTTTTATTTAAGATGCAGTTTCACCATTAAAATCCATCGATATCATTTTCAACTACAACAAGCTAATACTTTCGGAGATATGATTTTTCTAAATTTCAATAATGAATCGTACGTACTTCTATGTTTTCAAAGAATGCTATAATTATTCTATCTAAGTTTTATTATACGATCTGTGTTCATACTCGTACATTTCATCCTGTTTTATAAGAAATAGTCAAATTCATTTCAGCTATTTTAATTTGATTTCTTCCATGGTGCAGTTCTCATTCTCAGAATTGCTCATTTAGTCTTGATAAATAAACTATTATTTGAATTAAATTTCCTTTATGATGCAGTTCTTTCATAAGAATACATTGATTTAATTCCCAACTCTGAGAAACCAATACTTTCGGAGATATAATTTGTCTGTTTGAACTAGAGCGCCAGAAAGCTCCTGTCCACAGGGCTTGAAACCATTTTTTCAGAAATGTTATAACTTTCATGTTTATTACAAAAATCAAATAAAAAAATTGGTTCAAGCACTGACGTGAAGTCAGAAGCTTTTGCGCGTATGTTCTATTGTCCATTCTTCTGTATTGGACACCCTTAATCGAATTTACCATGGTAAATTCGATTAAGTGTCCAATACAGAAGAATGGACAATAGAACATACGCGCAAAAGCTTCTGACTTCACGTCAGTGCTTGAACCAATTTTTTTCAAATCAAATCCAAAAGCTCTCAAAAAATCACCCGTTATTACATAAAGATATATTCTCATTAGTGATATAGTGATAGAAAAACTGGCCTAGAATTCCTTTCTACCCATCACGAGATTTAATATCCACAAATGAGCCTCTCACCTTACAAGATCAGAAGCCTTCTGCAAAATTTAAAGGTCCCCTCTCGCAAATATACTCCTCTGAAGGCACATGGATCTCTTGAAGAAGAATCGCCTCTCTATTCCTCAAAGATATTCACTCTTGTTCATAGAAATCCCTTCAATATTTAGTTGCCTCCTCCTAAGGAGGATCTCTTTCAAAACCAGGTCTGACCACTAATGTAGGGCTATCATCTAATCTCCTATAGATTTGTGATGAAATAACACGATTTTAACATGAATATATATTAGTGTCCGACCGAAACTGGTTTTTCAGCCGAAACCGAAACCGAAACCGAACTTTCGGCCAGGGTCTCAGTTTCGGCCGAAACCGAAACCGAAACCGAAACTTTTTATTTCATACTGAAATCTACTGTATTTTTTACAATTTTATTTGCATATACATAAAAACAGTTAAGCAGTGTTAAATAAAATAAAAAGACAACTTTTTTGATATCCTTATTCATTATTTTGGTATTACCAAGTTATAAAAATAATTAGTCGAAGTATACAGGGTAATTCCAAATCAGACACGTCAACCTTGGAGGAGGTGTTAGTATGGATAATTTGCTGTGGTTTGAGCCATTTTTATTGATGACCAAAAATCAACAGTTTCCGAGATATTTGAGTTCTGGTTCTGGTGAAAAAGAATTAGTATGATTTGAAAGGGGATGTAAGAAGCATATAGAGAAAAATAACGAATTAAATATTATTTTTTTTTACAAATGAGCTCGAAATTTCATTAGAAAATGTATTCATAAATTATGTTCCACCATTCCATATAGGCAAGCACATTATTGAAAGGTTTTTTTTCTGGGTTTTCTCTCCCAAATATCTATAAAATAAAAATTAATTATTTTGTGATTTGCTTCTGCGTAAGAAAGACAATATATTTGTCAGAAGCAATCAATTGAACAATGTTGCCTAACAAACAACAACGAAACAACATCAACGAAGAAACAACTATATCGTAACGTTTCGGAGTCTATATCAGACTCCTTCGTCAGAGGCTTAATGAAAATCTTAAGAATTTTTTTGTTGATAGTTATTGTGAAATTCTTGAATTATTGTGACAATTCTTGAATTTCACAATAACTATCACCAAAATAATTCTAAAGATTTTCATTAAGCGTCTGACGAAGGAGTCTGATATAGACTCCGAAACGTTACGATATAGTTGTTTCTTCGTTGATGTTGTTTCGTTGTTGTTTGTTAGGCAACATTGTTCAATTGATTGCTTCTGACAAATATATTGTCTTTCTTACGCAGAAGCAAATCACAAAATAATTAATTTTTATTTTATAGATATTTTTCAGAGTTTGGGAGAAAAAACCCAGAAAAAAACCTTTCAATAATGAGTATACCTCCCACAGTATCCTTTAATGATTACTTAAGGCAAGCACATGCCGTCTTTCTGATATCTTCAGTTGTTATTGTCCACCTGAAATTTACTCACGCTGTCTTTTGATACACATTCCCTATTTTATAAGCCGGACATTCAAAAGGTTGCTTATAAAAAATCTGCTGAAACGAAACTAGTTATGCAATCTTACGGAATCTTTTATAGAATGAAGAAGGAATTTGGCAAGTTTTTAAAATAATTTTGGCATACAAAATTGTGAAATTCGAAAGTTGCAGACAAATTGATATTAGTAATTGATTTTTCATTTATTCATATACCACATTTCAAATCATACAAATTCTTTTTCAACCTCTTATACAGCATAGTTTGGTTTTTTTCGTACATATCATATCCTTTTCTGATGAAAATAAACCAAACTTATCATCAAATTTGGTCAACGTAGAGAAAATTGACGAAATATGAACTAAGTTCAGAAATCTTTTAAAAATCACCCGAACTCCAAAAACTGTTGATTTTCGGTTATTAATAAATATGGATTAAACAACAGCTAATGAGACATACTCGCTTCTCCTCCAAGTTTCACGTCTTATTTGGAATCACCCTATGTAATCTATATAATAATCATTAAAGTGAATTCTCATGAATTATCAGTCTTAACAAAGATAGATTATAATAACTTGTACGACAATTATGTATACCTACTTTTAACTCCTGGCCAAAGGACCAGGATAATTCACGAACAGTCAAGTTTCGGCCCGGCCGAAAGTTTCGGCCATTTTTGGCCGAAACCGAAACTAAGGCCGAAACTAGATTTCTTGGCCGAAACTGGCCGAAACCGAAACCGAAACCGAACTTTCGGTCGGTCACTAATATATATGTATAATAATATGTCATCATGACATTCATATATTTTATTTTTGGAGGTTCTCGCAAAAATACGACCATAGACAACATATCATACGACGATTCGCATCCACCTACCGAACTCACAAAAGGCTGCTCGGTTCTCCAACAATATAGATCCGATCGTGTTCAAACTTGGAATTCTGCAGTAGAGTTAGGTTCTGCAGGCTCTCCCAAAATTTCAGCCATGCCGGACGAATAGTTTATGATATATAGAATTTTTTTCAATTATTTTTAATTATTTTTTTTTGAATTTTCTAGTTATACCATCCTCACGAAATTCTGCAAAAATTTTCGCGTTGGCATTCTACAACTAATAACCATGTTTGAATCCAATCGGTTTTGTATTCTTCGAGTTAATGAGGAACAAAAAACATCCAAATTTCAGAAAATTTCAGATGGCTATAACTCTAAAACCGTTTGGACGATTATGCTCATAAGCAAACTCAAATGTCGCATTCAGATGCACAACCTAACCTGAAATTTTCAAGCCGCTATCTCTTTCCGTTCTCAGGTTATCGTGACAACAAAAATATTTTTTAATAATTTCTTAATAATTTTCTAGCGATTCGATGCTCACTAAATTTCATAAACGTGCTTAGGTCTATATTCTACAACTATTCACCATGTTTGAATCCAATCGGTTTTGTATTCTTCGAGTTAATGAGGAACAAAAAACATCCAAATTTCAGAAAATTTCAGATGGCTATAACTCTAAAACCGTTTGGACGATTATGCTCATAAACAAACTCAAATGTCGCATTCAGATGCACAACCTAACCTGAAATTTTCAAGCCGCTATCTCTTTCCGTTCTCAGGTTATCGTGACAACAAAAATATTTTTTAATAATTTTTTAATAATTTTCTAGCGATACGATTCTCACAAAATTTCATAAACGTGCTTAGGTCTATATTCTACAACTATTCACCAAGTTTAAAATTCGATCGGATTTATTTTGGTTGAAAACAAAATTATTACTCGGAAACCATTAGGCCGATTATACCCATTAACGAACTTGTCCGTCGTATTGGGATGCGCCACCTACCCTGAAAATTTCAAGTCGCTAGCTCTTTCCGTTCTCAAGTTATCGTGGCAACGGACGGCCGGACGGCCGGCCGGACGGCACCACAGAATTAAATTTCACATTTGGGCAAAACTATAACGCGTATGTTCCCCAGAACATACGCGCAAAAATGAGATCAAGTGATAAGCGAAATTTGGTACAATATCAGAAACTAAAATGTAGGGGTCGACAAGACAAGAATTCTTGTCTTGATAACAACTTCTTGTCTTGTCTTGAGATAAAGTCAAGAAATTTAAAAAATCTTGTCTTGACGTGTTATATCTTGTCTTGACTCAATAAATTTCAAGATCTTGAAATTTCTTGATTAACCGGTGATTCCCTGTCGAACTTCCCCGATCTTTATTAGTTTTCTAACGAACTCAATTGACGTCGCGCAGTTGCTCGCTTTACACTTTAGTTAAGTGAGGTTATTATTACAAAGTGGTAGTCATAGAGAAATAGAAGAAAGAAGAAATATTTTATGGTGTCTGGTGATAGTCTTATTTCACCATGAATGACAGTGACTCTTCAGTTAACAGAGTACGTCTGCTGGGCCATTTGGCTCAAAATATTTACCAACAAGCAATAGACAGAAAGACAATCGTTACGGTTTTATTAAATATATAAAATGATGAGTGAGACTAACGCGACTACGACTAGTGCCTGTGAGAATGACAAAACAAAACGGAATCTGAAACCGTAGCCGTCTGCGGTAGCGGAAGCAAAAATCAGAAGCGTTCTTCAATTTAGAATAGTGGTACCTACTAGTGGCAATACTGACCGAAAGAAATTCTGTGATGTTTTCGAAATTGCGGTGGACATCAGTACGAACGGCAAAAACAAAAAAGTTAAATTAGCCAAATGTTTACCATGTTTTCACAAAAATAACAAGTGTTTACCTGAAAATTAAAAATTCCGGGTTCAAAGTGAAGAAAATGTAATTTGAGATTTATTATAATAATTTCTATAATACTCACTTTTGTGCACGTTACACGTTACATCAAAGCCCTTAATAATAATTACCAGCGAAATACAAAAATACTCTGCCAAATTATGGGTACGAAGTTCCAACAAAATTTTTTTTAGTACCTCCACATCACAATGGTAATAAATGCATGTATTATATCGGGATTTTTTTTACCCAAACTGGCTTAAAATGATCTGAATTTTACAAAAACATCATTTGAACAAACAAAATTTTGTGTCCGAGTATATGGGTGTATGAGTGTGTGGATGTATAATTACTCGAAATACTCGTATTGTTATTGAGCAATATCCCCCTCACTAATGAAGGGATAGGGGGATAATATGCGGAAAAAATTGCTTTATTAATTCAAAACTGGATAAAACCTTTATTTTCTCAAATTTATTTATTTTTACAAAGGAAAAATATAATTTTATATTTTTCAATCCTTATGTTGAATAGTGGAAAGGCTATTTCCAAGAGCAGTTATAGCAATAACACAACCAAGGAAACAGCTTAGTGTTGAATCCATAAGAAGTCTTATGTGCCTTACTATATGACTTATGAATTCCGATATAAATTCAATATTGATTTTGATATTTCGCAAAATCTAGTATTCAATTCTAGTTTAAACAGAATTATGATTTATTATTCTTTATTTACATTTTTCTGAATCGTTCTAGCAAAAAATGTGTTCAATAAATTAAAATATGCTATGTTATCTTTTTCACAAATTAATAAGTTTTAGCGTTTTCATTGTTAGTCAAGATATTTCAAGATTTCTTGACAAGAAATATTATATTGGCATACAATTTCTTGTCCTGTCTTAAAATCAAATATTACTTCTTGTCTTGATTTTGTCTTGAAATCAAGACAAGATCCTGAAATTTTCAAGAACTTGGTGACCCCTATTAAAATGTAATAGAAAATGAAGCCGCATTATTTGATTATGGCAGGTGTACAATTGTGTATAAAAAACTCTGCCGCATTCACAAATCAAAGATTAGTTCCCTGATGTTTAAGAAAGGAGCTTTATAGGATTGCCATCCCTAAAGCAAGTAGAGTTTCTGCATACCTGGCTTCGAAAACCATTACAGTTCTGCAGTGGTCTGGCAACTCATTAGATACGAACCCCATGGAAGTTATGTCGGAGATCACCAAACAGGCGATCGCTAAATATCCAGCAAACGCCAATTAATTGAAACTTTAATCTTAAATTAATTAAATTTTTCAATGACCTAGCTATAAAGGATTGTATGCGTTGAGAGGTATTTCAGATCCAATTTTCCGAAAGAAACTCAATTTGATAAGATGCTGACGTAGAATACAACAATACTATCATACTTCTCGATACATTGCAGAAAATTCAACATATAAATGAAGGAGGAACTATACCAATACAATATCAACAATATTTTTTTCTTTCTTTCTGGTAGCGCATTTCCATGGATTAAACAAAATCAAATCAAATAAATAAACAATTACATTAACACATTGGTACCGATACGCTCATATTATCAGTTGACCTCCCCAGTCATAAGTGAAAAATTTACATCATAAAATATTTTCGAAACAACGGATGGAATAATGAATAGCATGATACAGCAGTAAAATGTATACTGACCCAGATTTGAGGGTAAACTCACATCGATATGTGCGTCGGAAGAGCAGATGTCAGAAAACACCCACAACCGAAAACGTAAACAAAACAAATCAAAAATCATCAACTATTATTAATAAACTGCCTTCCAGTTAGAGCGGTAAGCTGCGAATAGTTGCGAAATCAAATTCGTCTGAATTCGATACCGGTATATAAAGGGTCCGCCATCTAACGTTTTTTTTTCAACTAGTGCTTATTTCGTGGAATGGTAACACTTAGCTCATGTCTGATTTGACAGATAATTAGTTTTATCCTTCCGCTGATCGAATGGACGGTGTTATGCAACAACCGTTTAAACCACAAACTCTGAGAAATTAATGTTTTTGTTGAAAAACGTTCAATAAGAGATAAAGAACAATACGCAAAAATGATCTAACTGCTAACCCATAGACAAGAATCTTGTCTATGGGTTAGCAGTTAGATCATTTTTGCGTATTGTTCTTTATCTCTTATTGAACGTTTTTCAACAAAAACATTAATTTCTCAGAGTTTGTGGTTTAAACGGTTGTTGCATAACACCGTCCGAATATGGTTGTGTATACGCTTGAACAACGCTGGGAAATATTGCGACATTACTTTGAAAATCATGGTAATGTTGCAGAATGTGTGCGAAAATTGCGTACGGATTTTGGAAGAAGAGAAGCACCGTTAGCTCCATATGTTCGTTATCTTGTGAAAAATTGGTTCCAGCACTGAGGTGAAGTCAGGAGTTTTTGCGCGTATGTTCTATTGTCCATTCTCCTATATTGGACACTTTTAATCGAATTGTAATCGATTAAGAGTGTTCAATACAGGAGAATGGACAATAAAACATACGCGCAAAAGCTCCTGACTTCACGTCAGTGCTTGAACCAATTTTCACTCTTAATCGAATTTACCATGGTGAATTCGATTAAGAGTGTCCAATACAGGAGAATAGACAATTGGGAACTTCCAAAACTCTGGCGGCGGGATTCGGCAACTAACCAAGCTAGTAATGAGCCACGTGTTCGAGTTTAATTGTTCAGTATTCGTCAATAAACTTTTGTTTAAAAGAAAAATTCAAGTTGAAATAATGAATATTATCCTGCCTAATATGTGTTCGACCAGAAACGACTATTGTTGTGTGCCTCAATGCAATTCATGGGCGAAAAAAATGCCAAAATGTATAGGTTTGTGTTTTCATTCTTACCTCCGGAAAACCAAATATAAATATTGGAAATGCGTTAGAAGGATAACTAATAGACCGAAGAGTACTTAACCTGGACCTTCATCCAGATAATCTTTATTATACCTCAAACATTACACTTATTGTTAATAATTATTTTCACATAATATATGTATCATATTTTGAAAAAATCATTCCAATTATTGGTAACTGTTTTACAAAAGCTTTATCTGGTTCAATTTGACACTATATTCTCATAAATAAACTAGAACATCATGCACCTGAACTTTAATTAATACATCAGTAATATGTTTACACCTCCTCCGTGCTCCGACTTTACAAGAATATACCATACCTTCTATTTTAAGTTTACCATTCTCCACATTAATGGGCCATCAATTTTACGTGGTACTGAATTAAGTTGTAAACATAAAGAACAAATATCTATAAAACTGGGACCACAATTTGTTTTGTCACACACGATTACATGATCTACATTTAGAACCTCTTCTCCTTCTACAAGGACTCTAGAATTAGAAGTTGAAGCTCCTATGTACTCCAGAAATTCCAATCAACTGAGTCCCTTCTTAATCATTCGCAAATAGTAACTGAAAGAACTTTTAAATATAATGTAAGTTTGACAAACATATATGAATATACTTACTGGTTGTAGTCTTTATATCAATCAAGTGCCATAAAATTAGTTATATAATGATCAATATTATAATCTATATCACAAAGTAATCCAACAATGATCTCAAGTCAATCATAATTTAAATTTTCCATGAAAATTTCGGTCAAACTTCGTCGACTGACCTGTCCAACACGAGATTGTTTACATTTATTACTAGCGTGGTTAGTTGCCGAATCCCGCCACCAGAGTTTTGGAAGTTCCCAATAGAATTCACCATGGTAAATTCGATTAAAAGTGTCCAATACAGGAGAATGGACAATTTAACATACGCGCAAAATCTCCTGACTTCACGTCAGTGCTTGAACCAATTTTTTTTTTGTGAAGTCAGGATAGAAAGCAATGATGAAAAAATTTACACTTTATTGTCTACCTTCAATTCTTCTTTAGGAGAAGAATACATTATTATTCTAGAAAAATATTACTGGAATTAATGTCATATTTAAATAATCAAAGTAAAGAAAATTATTAAGTTTAGTTACTAACATATTGAATGAAATTCAATTGAATTCCAGTAACATTCAATTACTTATTCTTAACCAGTAAATGCCCATTGATAGATCTAAAGGTGTTGAGGTGAAACATAAATATATATTTTCATTAGTGATAGAAAAACTGGCCAAAAATTCCTCTCTACCCATCACGAGAATTAATATCGACAAATGAGCATCTCACCTTACAAGATCAGAAAGTGTGGTTAATTTAAAGTTAAGTTTGGAAGCCTTCAGCAAAATTTCAGTGATATCGTATTAAAAATAATACATAACCTTTCAAAAGTCCGCTCTCACAAATATACTCCTCTGAAGGCACATGGATCTCTTGAAGAAGAATCGCCTTCTCTATTTCTCAAAGATATTCACTCTTGTTCATAGAAATCCCTTCAATATTTAGTTGCCTCCTCTTAAGGAGGATCTCTTTCAAAACCAGGTCTGACCGCTAATGTATAGGGCTATCATCTCCCATAGATTTGTGATGAAATAACACGATTTTCCCAAGAACATACACGCAAAAATATGTCATCAGGACATTCATGTTTTTGAAGGTTCTCGCAAAAGTACGACGATTCGCATCCAGCTATCGAACTCATAAAAGGCTGCTCGGTTCTCCAACAATATGGATCCGATCGTATTCAAACTTGGAACTCTGCAGTAGAGTTAGGTTCTGAAGGCTCTTCCAAAATTTCAGCCATGCCGGACGAATAGGTTATGATATATAGAATTTTTTTCAATTATTTTCAATAATTTTTATGAAATTTTCTAGTTATACCATCCTCACGAAATTCTGAAAGAAATTTCGCGTTGGCATTCTACAACTAATAACCATGTTTGAATTATATCTATTTCGTATTTTCCGAGTTATTGAGGAAATAACAACCAAATTTCAGATGGGTATAATTCCAAAACCGTTTGGCCGATTATACCTATAGACAAATTCAAATGTCGCATCAGATGTACAACCTAACCTGAAAATTTCAAGCCGCTATCTCCTTCCGTTCTCAGGTTATCGTGTCATAAATAATATTTTTTAATAATTTTTTTTAAATTTTCTAGTGACATAATTCTCACAAAATTTCACAAACGTGCTTAGATTTATATTCTACAACTATTCGCCAAGTTTAAATTCGATCGGATTTATTTTAGTTGAAAACAAAATTATTACATTATTATACCCATTAACGAACTTGTCCGTCGTATTGGGATGCACCACCTACCCCGAAAATTTCAAGTCGCTAGCTCTTTCCGTTCTCAAGTTATCGTGGCAACGGCCGGACGGCACCACAGAATTAAATTTCACATTTGGGCAAAATGATAACGCGATGTTCCCCAGAACATACGCGCAAAAAGTGAAAGAAACTGGCACCCTCATCGATAAACCAAAGCGTGAAAAGCCAAAAACAGTGCGTACTCCCGTGAATATTGCTGCAGTGGCAGAAAGTGTGCGTGAAGCGCCATACACATCAATTCACCGTCGTTCTCAAGAATTAAACATTTCAGAGACATCATTGAGACGAATTTTGCATGAAGACCTTGGTATGACGCCACACAAAGCCCAATTGGTTCAGGAGTTGAAGCCAACTGACCATCCAATGCGTTTTCGCTTCGCTAAGTGGGCCTGCGATCGACTTACAGAAGATGCCAATTTTGACACAAAAAAATAATCTTTTCAGATGAATCTCATTTTGTTCTTGGCGGGTATGTAAACAAACAGAATTGTCGCATTTGGGCACAGAAAACCCGCACGCATACATTGAAAAGCCGATACATCCAAAACGAGTCACTGTTTGGTGCGTATTTTGGTCCAGAGGCATAATTGGGCCATTTTTCTTTGAAAATGAGCAAGGAGTGGCCATTACAGTAAATGGCGATCATTATCGAGCCATGTTGAACGAATTTTTGCTCACAAAAATTGAAGAGGAGGATATTGGCAACATTTGGTTTCAACAGGACGGCGCTACGTGCCACACAGCCGAAGCTACACTCGATGTTTTGCGCCCTGTTTTTGAAGATCGCATTATCAGCCGCAGAGCTGATGTCGTTTGGCCACCTCGGAGCTGAGATTTGACACCGTTGGACTATTATTTGTGGGGTGCCGTCAAAGATAAGTGTTACGCCGACAAGCCAGAGACAATTGACGCTTTAAAGGACAATATTCGTGAAGCCATTGGTGAAATACAGCTGCACACAATCGATAATGTACTTGAAAATTGGACCGATCGTGTTATGTAGGCTACTGCATGGCCAGCCGAGGCAGCCATTTGAATGAAATTATTTTCCATTATTAACCGGAAGGATTGTACTTTCAAATAAAAAAAGAAATTTGAGAAAATATTCAGTAATTTCTTTTATTGCATTTTCAAAAAAAAAAAGGTATTTGGCGGACCCTTTACATACAGGGTGTCAAAATGAAAACTTGACAGTCCAATTATGTCCCGACAGGGATGTTTTGAGAGAAAATGCCGGAACAGGGCAATTTTTATTCGGAGGGGGACATATTTTGAGCACAATTTTAAGCCAAAATCTTCTCAAGCCTAGGTGTAGGGGTTGTCACCCAAAATTCGTAATAGGGCATAGAGGATGAGCTATACCTCAATTGAAAGACAACTTGCCCCTGTACTACCTTGAAAATTCTTATTGGGTCCTTGAAGTATAGTTACAGGATGTTCATACTTAGTGTACTTATATCAAATGAGATGTTCGAAATTATTTCCATTACTAGCCAAACAATAATACAGTCTAATAATACAGTTCTCAAATGTTTTTATAGTTACATATAATTATTATATAGTTTATATGTCCCCCTCCGAATAAAAATTGACCTGTTCCGGCATTTTCTCTCAAAACATCCCTGTCGTGACATAATTGGCATGGCAAGTTTTCAAATTGACTCCTGGTATACAGGGTCTTTCACGAAGAACCTCACCCATATTTTACGGGAAACTACTGAACGTATTTTCATGAAATTCAGCACTTATAAGTACTTCACGATGCTGATGAAATCTAAAATATTTTCAAGGCATGAGCACCTCCGGTTTTTCCGGAAATGACGTCAACCTCCGTTTTTCAAGTTAGAACACCATTTTTTTATTGCAGAAATAGATTCCTTAGAAAATTTCAAGTTATTTTGATGTAACATTTTTCAGTTTTGGTTGGAAAATTCTCTCTGAGCGGGAAAATTCGAAAAAAAAATCGAAAATAGAGCTCCGCTGAAACAAGAATAACTTCGAGGGTTTTGGATGGATAATTTTCATTTTTGGGATTTTTCAAGATGTAAGATTGATGTATCCACTTTAGAAATCGAAATCGCGATTCATGATACTGGGGGTGAAAAAATCGCTTTCAAAGTTAGGGATGACAAAATCGTGAAAAATCAATTTTTTCAAATTAGAACCCCATTTTTTTATGGCAGATATTGAATCTACGTTAAAAAATAATGTGAGTGTATGCATCACACCCTTGCCCTAATGGATATTTTCCGAGTTATTCACAAAAAACTGTTTTTCGTCTTGAATTTTCAGCTATTTCTTTTCCCTTCACGCCAAAAAGATGAAATTTTCAGGAACTGTTACTTAAACCATGTTTTAGATTTTACTACCCTAATATGCAAGAGAAAAAAGTTACAGGTTGTTCCTAAATAGATGGCGAATTTTGATTCGAATTTGTATCGGAAACCTTTTTATTTCAACTAATCGGCCATCGGTTTTCTCTCCAGTGATAAATAAATAATTCCTTATGAACCATATGCAAAAACTTACCATGTTTTACATTCTTTTTTTTTAATGATAGATATCATTAATTACATCTGCCAAATTCCTCTTTATTCAGTAGCATTTTGTGTTTACTATTAATTTGGTAATAATTCGTATTAAGTTATAAAATAGATCACTATGCCTAATTTTACCAATGAAGATTATTTAAATCTCATTCTACTTCAAGGAGAATGTAATAAAGTTGTAAGTAGAACGATTCGACTGTTCATTGAGAGGTTTCCAACCGACCCAGACCAACGAGAGATACCATCAACAGAACCATGACAAACTTGAGAAATATCGGATCTTTCGTTAAGAAAACTATACACAGAGAAAAAAGTGTAGTAGAAGATGAGAATAATGAAATTACAGTTCTTGCATATTTTCGTGTGAATCCTCAAAATTCTCTCAGAGATGCCGAGATTGATCTGGGATTATCTCAATCGAGTGTTTGGAGAACATTAAAAAAACATAAAATGCACCCATATAAATTCAATAGGGTACAGCATTTGAAGGAAACTGATTTCGTCAGGAGAACAGAGTTTTGCGAAGCTATGATGATTCGATTTCAAGAGAATGAAAACTTTTTGGACTGTATAATTTGGATAGATGAATCTAAATTCACAAAGAATGGTTCTTTCAATAGGCATAACAGTCATTATTGGGATGAAGAGAACAACCACCACTTCAGACAGTGGAACTTTCAAGAGACCTGGAGTTTCAATGTTTTTTGCGCCATCAAAAATAATGCAATTCTCGATGTTCACATTTATGATGGGACTTTAACTGGTAAGATAGAACACTACACATGTTTGCATTATTTAAAGAATGTTCTCCCTTAGGAGATAGATATTCTGACTTATTGACTCAAATAATTGAGCCGCTAGTACAGAACCATAATGACTTATGGTATCAACAAGATGGCTCGCCTCCACACAATTCACTCAATGTGTCAAATATCCTCTACAGGCTATTTGAAGATCGATGGTTGGCGAACAATGGTCCACATCTTTGGCCACCACGTTCTCCCGATTTAACTCCTTTAGACTATTATGTTTGGGGTAGGATAAAAAATATTGTCTACTCAACTCCCCTGACTGATAAAGAGGACTGCATAGAACGAGTCAGAAATGCGTTCAGGTTTGTTTAGATTTTTAGATTCATAGTTTTGAAACTCAATTTGGTTTTTAAACACTTTTGCAGATCTCTTCCTCCCGATGAAATAAGAAGAGCAACGCACGAAGCATTCCTGAGACGTATAAATAAATGTCTAGAAATTAACGGTCAAAACTTTGAGCATCTTCTCTAGTTATTACTGCGAGAGTTTGCCATGGTTCTCCTAATAGTAACTTGAAGTCGGTTTCAAGAAGGGGTGAAAAATCTACAGCATGGTTCAAATAACAGTTCCTGAAAATTTCATCTTTTTGGCGTGAAGGGAAAAGAAATAGCTGAAAATTCAAGACGAAAAACAGTTTTTTGTGAATAACTCAGAAAATATCCATTTTAGGGCAAGGGTGTGATGCATATACTCACATTATTTTTTAACGTAGATTCAATATCTGCCATTAAAAATTGGGGTTCTAATTTGAAAAAATTGATTTTTCACGATTTTGTCATCCCTAACTTTGAAAGCGACCCTTTCACCCCCTGTATCATGAATCGCGATTTCGATTTTTAAAGTGGATACATCAATCTTACATCTTGAAAAATCCCAAAAATGAAAATTTTCCATCCAAAAACCTCGAAGTTATTCTTGTTTCAGCAGAGCTCTATTTTCGATTTTTTTTTCGAATTTTCCCGCTCAGAGAGAATTTTCCAACCAAAACTGAAAAATGTTACATCAAAATAACTTGAAATTTTCTAAGTAATCTATTTCTGCAATAAAAAATGGTGTTCTAATTTGAAAAACGGAAGTTGACGTCATTTCCGGAAAAAACGGAGGTGCTCATGAAAATAAGTTCAGTAGTTTTCCGTATAAATATGGGTGAGGTTCCTCGTGAAAGACCCTGTATAGGAAAACCTACACGTATCTACGGTAATTTACGGTATCGGTTCGGAAGAATTGGATTTCGCAGGTTTACGCTCCCACACTGGGTTTAGATTAGATGTTAGGTTTGTCAATTTACTGATCAAATTACAATATGGTGTTTTTGATGATGAGATTCTCAATAAATGTTTCTTTATTGAGAGAATTCTTTTTTAATCATCAACATCTCACTTTTTGCGTGCATGTCCTAGGACTCTTAGGGTACAGCGTGCTATCATTTTGGCCAAATGTCTGCAATTTTCGATTTTTTTGCCGAAGTTCATAACTGGCCAAACGGTTTCATATGAAATGTTGTTGTTATTTCCTCGATAACACAAAAAATATAGATTCGATAAAATTGAAATTTTATGTAAGAAATTTCGCGGGGATCGTACCACTAGAAAAAAAATATGTTCATTTCAGGAACTATCTGTCAGATTTCGCTGAGATTTGGCTGAAACCTTTGATAAGCCATTTTGTAATGGACTACGGGTTGTATTTTTGAAATTAGTTTATTTTGAAATTTTAATTCAATTTATGCCCGATGCATTTGACGTAACTGTCTGTCCACCTTGTTGGAATCCCGGCAAATAACGCTATATAAATACAGGGTGTCCGGAAAAATGTGGGAAATCTCTCGGATTCAGATAAAACATAACAAAATAAGATGACAAGTTCCCATCATTTTTTTTTCCTAACGGCCCTCCCTACGGAGATACGGCCTCCTAGATGACGCCACTGGAAATCCATTTTACTGGAATACATTTTAAACTACTTAATATAATTATTTGAAAATTTTATATGACAAACAGTAGTAAGGACCTCTTAAACTACTGCCCTTAAATTTAAATTAGCTTGTTTAGTTAACCAGAGGCGGACTAGGTTGTACATTTCAATGCTCACATTTTTAACATCCTGTATGATAAGGAGTTAAAGAAAACAATTTTGGATATCTTGAACATTAGGCTAAAGAAAAGGTACTCTTGTTCAATGTCGATAAAATAAACCGTTTTCAAGGTATCCAAATGTGTTTTTCCAGGAAATGGAAAAGAAACGAAATATGATTAGCCTACCCTAGTTTCATAAATGTCATGTTTGTCATATTTCATTTCTTCTATCTCCCGAATGATTTCGATTCTTTACCAAGCGAAAATGAGCTTGTTGGCATTCTACAAATAATTAGCATGTTTAAATTGCATCGTATTCGCATTTTTAAAGTTATTGAGGGAATGAAATCCCAAATGGGTATAATTCCAAAACAGTTTGGCCGATTATACCTATTAACAGACTCAAGTGTCGCATTCGGATGCGTAACCTACCCTAAAAAGTCCCTGTATCTTCCCGTTTTGAAGTTATCGTGAGATAAGTAACATTTTTTAATAATTTTATTTAAATTTTCTAGTGATATGATCCTCACAAAATTTCACATAAGACTTTGTGTTGGTATTACACAGCTAATTAACAAGTTAACAAGATTCAATTATCTCGGATCTGTATTGCTTGAAAACAAAATTATTACTCGGAAACCATTGGGTTGAAAATTTCAAGTCACTATCTCTTTCCACTATAAAGTTATCCTGTTTCCAAGAATATGAAGCAAAAATGGCTCACTAAAATTAGAAATAACTAGCCCAACAAAACATTTAGCCAAACCAAAAAATATTAAACTCTACGCAGTGGCCACCCACTGTATACACACCTGATCCAGATAAGTCTCTTTGGCTAAGGATTCACGTCGTTGTTTTTCCTTTAAACAACAATACATCTCATAAGATAAAAATCCCTTCAGTTTATTTTCCCCAAGTTTCAAGTTTTCAATCAATATAAGTAGATCTCTACATATGCCGGTCTTTTTTTCCAATAGCTGAGAGTCGATTTCTGAAAATAGAAAATGTTTATGATCTTATTTCTATCATGAAAATTCAATTGATCCAATTATGTAATTCTCATCCGCGTTATAAAATGAATGTGAATCAATAATAGTGAAGTAAATAAGGATGGCCTAATCTATGGTAAATCATTTTGTGTAATAATTACAATCCTACTGGCCGAGAACTAGCCGCAAATTTTAGATCTACCCTTCAATAACTTCCTGCCGAAAAAATAGATTAATTTCCAATGACTATAGCGTAGATACTCTTTGTTCTTCATTAATCTGCAAATTTCGATATACTACTTATATTATGACAATAAAATTTGGAAATATGCGTTATTTCAAGACCACCATAGTTCTTTTTGAATGTCATATAACTAGGTACAATAGTGTAGAATTTCAATAAGGATTGCCATTCTACTTGTTTGTAGTTATAATTAAGATTATATTATATTATATTATTATTTGAAGGGTGCAAGCGACGCATTATCGGCGCCTCAGACGTTCTCTGGACTCTCTGACTTCCCATTGGCCATTAGTATTTCGGTAGTGATCTTAGACAGACCCCAATGACCATGCACCACCCGACAAGAGATGAGGAATTTAATACCAAACCCTAACCCTCTGGCGTCTTCAAAGAGGGCGGGGTTAACGGAATATCTGTATCTGGAGTTTATGATACTGTAAAGGGTCTCATAAATTGTGGTGCAACGTTAACAACGGCTATCTTCCTGGAATTTCCATAGGCCGTCAGATTCTTCCCGTGGAATCCTATTGGTCTAAGGCCAATCCTGGCACACCACCTGGGGCGTACTATCCTATGGGATCGAGGAAAAGCCGAAGAGCGGGGAGGTAACGAGAGTAGGTACCTCGAGGTCATCGAGGGTACCTGGCAGTCAGGGAAAAGACAAGTTCTGATCAGGGATAAAGGCGGAAATTCATGAAACGATTTTGTCGTTCAAAAGCAACGACGCTGTGGTTCAAAATTTCCCTTCCTATACTTTTCATGGAACGACGAAATCGGACGACAGCTTATTTTGAACTGATTCAAAAACATTACCTAATTGAATTCAAATATTACAATTATTACATATATAGGTAGAAAATTAGTACTACAGTTATCTCTAATAATTATATAAATGCATAAAATCGCAAAAGAGAAAGAATGACCGCAGCTCCAATCATGATTGCCAACAAAAAAAGAAAACATAATGAAAAGAATATTTTGGGTTGCGAGTTTATAATATGTTTGCTGTCATTTACTATAGTTTGACAGATACACCTTGTTGGTGCTTTCAAACAGACGCAAACAGTTAGCAAGTGTTTGCAATCGAAAGTTTGCCTCATGCCGCATGAAAATGGTGAACGGATGCATAGACATAGAGTCTATGGTCCCATGAAATTTCATCTATTAATTATTATGATTATTCTGTTAGTGGAAATCACATCTCAACTATTCGATTTAAGATTTTCTTGGAAATTAAGATATTTATGGAATTTTCAATATGAGAATGGGCGATGATCAATTCTGTATATTCATAAAGTGGACTCAATTGATGGATATTGAATGAAAATTAAGTTGAAGTTCAGTGTTTCAATAGTGAATAATTAACAGTATTAATACTTTTGTTAAAGAAATGCCACATTATTAGAATTGAGTGAGTAAATAACAACAACAATCTCAGGTTACTAAGAACACAGCGATAGCTGTGGGGTTAGTGTCCTTTCCTGATTCGATTTTTGGCTGAGTAAGTTCACTATTTTATTTATTTGAAAAGTTGAATTCTGTTGATGCCCAATACATTTTTTCATGTGTTTAATGCTGAAAAGACATTTTGAAGGTTAATTTTTCTATCGATCATGCAAAACTTTCAGCTCTATTTATAGTTTACCAAAACTTGAACTTTTTGCGTGCATGTTCTGGAAAATAGCGTGCTATCATCTCGGAATCTATAGATTTGCCAGAATTCGCTGAATTTTGTATGTGTGCAAGGTGCACGAATATAATATGAGAAATCTCCGAAATATCAGCTATACAGTGCAAGTCTCTAACTTGGAATAAATTCAGTAAATCATTTTTTTATTTAGGGCACCACAACGATGATTATTTGTTTTTTGGCGTTCTTGATTCTCGGAACAGAGTGCTTATCAATTCGCCCAAATGTCTGTAATTTTCAAACTTTCGTGGTCAAAATTGATTCTGTCCGGCCGTCTGTTAACACGATAACTCTCGAACGGAATGAGCTATTGATAGTTGAAATGTTCAGTTTAGGTTAGGGAGATAATGGCAAAATCGGCCAGGTGGTTTCGGAGTAACAAAAAGAATTTTTTTTTTACATTACAAATTTCAAATTCAATATTTTCAAGATGAAGTTTCATCATAAGAATCCATTTATATCATTCTTAATTCTAAGAGATTAAACTTTCGGATATACGATTTTTAAAATTTTCAATATTATTCTTAATTCTATATGATTTCATATAATACCCACTGTAATTATAATTTTCTGCTGTATGTAAATCCAACATGAGATGAATCATAGACTTACGTTTTGAATTTAATTACGAAAATTCTTGGAAATTGACGCACATAAGACCAATTGAAAAAATTGGTTCAAGCACTGACGTGAAGTCAGAAGCTTTTGCGCGTATGTTCTCTTGTCCATTCTCCTGTATTGGACACTCTTAATCGAATTCACCATGGTGAATTCTATTATCTGCTCTCCTGTATTGGACACTCTTAATCGAGTTTCAGATTGATATAACTCATAAACCACTTGACCGATTATGCTAGTTAACGAATTTAAATATCGCATTCAGATGCGCAATCTACCCAGAGAACTGCAAGTCGCTATTTTATTCCGTTCACAAGGAATCATGAGCTACATAATATTTCTTTCCTAATTTTTTAAAAATGTTCTAGTGGTACGGTGCTCACAAAATTTTACAAACGTCTTCATGTCGATATTCTACAAATATTTACCAAGCTTCAATTCGATCGAGTCTATATTTTTTGAGTTATCCGTTAACCGTTGGGCCGATTATGGCCAACAGCGATATTAACTCTCCCATTCAGATGTGCAACCTATCCTGAAAATTACAAGTCCCTATCTCCTTTCGTTCGAGAGTTGTCGAGGCAACGGTCACCCATCCAGCGACTGAACTCACACAAGGCTGCTCGAGTAGAGTTAGGTTCTGAAGGCTCTCGCAAAATTTCAGCGATGTTGGACGAATAGTTTCTTATATATAGTATATATATTCAATAATTTTCTATGATTTTTTAAAAATTTTCTAGTGATACGATTCTCACGAAATTCTGCAAGAATTTTTGCGTTGCCATTTTACAACTAATATCAATGTTTGAATTGGAGCGGATTTGTATTTTTTGAGTTATAGAGGAAATAACAACCAAATTTCAGATGGGTATAAGTCCAAAACCGCTGTTCCGATTATGCCTTTAAACAAACTCAAATGGCGCATTCAGATTCTCAACCTAACCTGAAAATTTCAAGTCGCTATCTCTTTCTGTTCTTAGGTTATCGTGACGTAAATAATATTTTTTAATAATTTTTTAAAAATTTTCTAGCGATACGTCCTAAGGTTCATATTCTACAACTACTCACCAAGTTTCAATTCGATGGGATTAGTACTGGTTGTAGACAAAATTATTACTTGGAAACCGTTGGGCCCATTATGCCCATTAACGAACTTGTTCGTCGTATTGGGATGCGCCCCCTACCCTGAAAATTCCAAGTCGCTATCTCTTTCCGTTCTCAGGTTATCGTGGCAACGGCCGGCCGGCTGAACGTAATCAAATTTGACCTCGAATTCTTTATCAGGGAGTCGAACCCAATCCTTTGAGACCATTTTCGAGGAAAAATTCGAGAATTACAGACATTTGGGCAAAATGATTACGCGATGTTCCCCAGAAACGCGCAAAAACTATCTTCGATTTACTGAATTTATTCCAAGTTAGCCTGTATAGCCTTCTTTTCATAATACAAAATAAGGATTTCTGTGAACTACATAGATCGATAATGGTACCTAAGTAATCAATTTAGTCGTTGCGTAATTATTATTATTATTTTGGGTCACTAATGGCAATTTCCATTGACACGATCGGATCACTCGGAGTCATATTTGACAGATATTTTCGGTTCAATTGGACAGATGCATGACAGATGAGAACGATTTCGAGTGCTCCGAGCGTGTCAATGGAAATCGCCATTACTTTAGACAGTTTACTGGACTGGATCAAAAATAGATGGATTCACAACGAAATGTGACGTTGTTTGAATGTTCAATTGATTTCACAAATTGATAACGTATGATATATCACTAATTATAAAAAAAATGTCAGTATTGTACGGTGTTTCAAATCAGTCAAATATACTGATCATAAAATGAACATGAACAGCGGGCTGAAGCACCTGCTATACCGTGAGGGCTTTACAAAAATTTTCCAAGATTTTATTCAAATATTTCCATATGGAAATGACAGAAGTTAGCGATGATTTCAAAATTATTCCTTTTATATTCCTTCTTAATTCTTACCTCTCCATTTATATTTCTGATGATGTCCAATAATTCCAACCATCCTATACTTCAATTCAACCGCAATCTCATGGTTTGAATGCACCAATTTGGCCAATTTCAGGTTCAAAAACTTCAACATCATTTCCAGATCGTCGTCATCGAAAGAACGTAGAACGGATCCAAGAGTGCATAACAATTTAGCAATTTCTGGTTTACCTACTTCAGTACGACAGTCTTCACAAACCCATGCCGACTTCAAACTCAAAGGATTTTGGGGTAGAACATTTCCCTTGCACATTCCACATAAGATGGCGGTCATGTAAGTGCCAAATTCAGTGGGGTCTACGCATCTCAAACATTTGCAGGTGAAATGCTTGGTTTTTGTCAGGTTGAATTGTCTTGTTGGGGTGCTCCAGACAAGTCTTATGTAGGAATGAAAGAGTTCTTCGTTTTTTCTTATGGGGGTGCAAGACCTTACAATCATGATTTTGTTTTTGTCGAAAGCGTGAACCAAATTCGGTACACAAGAATGATTAACAAGACCTGCTAAAGGATACAGTCCACGGAAATTTGACTGACCCTCTTCGATTTCTATCAGTACTTCAAAGGCGTTAGCATCCATCACACAACAAACGAGCCTTGTAAAATTTTCTTCGCTTCCTTCAAAATGAACACCAATATCTTTCAATCTGTCTACCTCTATACCATGATTGGGGCCTTTGTGATATTTCAATTGTTTAACCACTGCTTTGTCATCTTCACAAACTAACAGGGAACGCATTGGTGCTAAATTTCTGAATAGTTCCACATCTATTTCTTCCACATTACTACGTTTCTTCCTGATGAATTCACATTCAGATTGATGATTGTGTTGACAGAGATCAGAACAGATGGGTAAACCACATTTTTTTGAGCATAATTTCACATTATTCTGTCTATAACACACAACACAAAATAGTGACTGTGCGGGTTTAGTTCTTGGGCCATCAATAACAGGAAAATCTTGAAATATTTCTTCGCCACACTCGATGTCTCTGGTTGCAAATACGCCCATACCTCCAAGAGGAGATTCTCTTAATGCCCAAGGGATACTTTCTTTACTCAAACCTTTCCGTCTCAAGAAATCGGCTATAACTTCACTCACCGCTTCAGCAGTTCTCTCACTATTCATTTTGGCAAATTTTCGCCGTTAATTGGAAGCTGATTCAAAACGATCCGGACTGGATTAGACGGCACATCAGATACTTACCTCTCAACATTCACGATTTATTTTTACTAATCAAAATCAGTTACCTCCCACGTGTTCTTCAAATGCTAATCAACTCTGGAATCGATTTTTGGTATCTACCTACAGGATTTATTTTTAGTTGGAAAAAATTGTGGATCTTGATTTATGCATGAGGATACGGCACAGGTGAACTAATTACTCTATTCTACATTTTGTACTTGCTGATTCAAAATGTAAACTGCCTCCCAACATTTTTGGAGACTGTTATCGTTGGTCATAGTTGCATACATATAGGGTGTTTGGTAATTCAACGTGATCCTTTAAAGAGGATATATTAGACGTAATTTGCATCTAATTGAGTCGGGTGGACCAGGGTGCGGAAATCTATGGTTACGAAGATATGGTGATTTTTCAACTTTTTGGAAATTTTCTGATTTGCTATCGAAAATGATTAATTTTGTAAAATCTACCTGTCTCTAAATATTCAATGAATACTTTTTCCAAAGTTGAAGAAATTTCATGCGAATATTTATTCACCAAAAAAATTAGATAACCTGAGATATAAGGGGTCATTAATGGCATCAACTGTTTTCTTCATGAAATCTTGATGAATCGATTGAGAATTACCGAAAAAAGTACTATGAACTTGGTATACAAATTCGGGAAAATCTTTCATTAGCTTTTCAAAAAGGTATATGTCAATACTTCCTTCTCGAAATCGAAAAATTTGGCCGGTAAACCGCTCCAATGAGGCGTATTTTGTTCTAGAGACAAAACCCATAACCCAATGAAATATCAGCATTTTTTCTTTTTGCGCGTGTACATGTTCTGGGGAACATCGCGTTATAATTTTGCCTAAATGTCTGTAATTTCCTAATTTTCCGCCGAAAATGGTCTCAAACGATTGGGTTCGACTTCCTGATGAAGAATTCGAGGTCAAATTTGATTCTGTCCGGCTGGCCGTTGCCACGATAACTTGAGAACGGAAAGAGATAGTGACTTGAAATTTTCAGGGTAGGTGGCGCATCCCAATTTTGTCTACAACCAATACTTATCCGACCGAATTGAAACTTGGTGAGTAGTTCTAGAATATAAACCTAAGGACGTGTGTGAAATTTTGTGAGAATGGTATTGCTAGAGACTTTTTAAAAAATTATTAAAAAATTTTATTTATGTCACGATAACCTAAGAACGGAAAGAGATAACGACTTGAAATTTTCCGGTTAGGTTGCGAATCTGAATGCGACATTTGAGTTTGTTTACAGGCATAATCAGCAAAACGGTTTTGGAGTTATACCCATCTGAAATTTGGTTGTTATTGCCTCAATTACTAGAAAAATACAAAACCGATCCAATTCAAACATGGTTATTGGTTGTAGAATGGCAACGCGAATATTCTTGCGAACTTTCGTGTGGATCATATCACTAGAAAATTTTTAAAAAATATAGAAAATTATTGAAAAAAATTCTATATATCAGAACCAATTCGTCCGACATCGCGGAAATTTTGCGAGAGCCTTCAGAACTTAACTCTACTATCAAGTTCCAAGTTTGAACACGATAGGATCTATATTGTCGGAGACCCGAGCAGCCTTGTGTGAGTTCAGTAGCTGGATGGGTGACCGTTGCCTTGATAACTCTCGAATGAGAAGAGATAGGGAATTGCAATTTTCAGGATAGGTTGCACATCTGAATGGGAGAGTTAAGTTCTCTGTTGGCCATAATCGGCCCAACGGTTTCGGAGTTATACCCATCTGGATTATTATTTCCTCGATAACTCAAAAAATATTGACTCAATCGATTGAAGCTTGGTTACTAGTTGTAGAATATCGAAATGAAGACGTGTGTAAAATTTTGTGAGGACCGTACCACTAGAAATTTTTGTAAAAATTATGAAAATATTTTATGTATCTCATGATTCCTTGAGAACGGAAAGGAATAGCGACCTGCAGTTTTCAGGATAGATTGTGCATCTGAATGCGACATTTGAGTTCGTTAATTAGCATAATCGGCCAAATGGTTTTGGAGTTATATCTATCTGAAATTTGGTTGTTATTTCCTCGATAACTCAAAACATACAAAACCGATCCAATTCAAACATGGTTATTAGTTGTAGAATGCCAAAGCGAAAATTCCTGAAGAATTTTGTGAGGATCATATCACTAGAAAATTTTACAAAAATCATTGAAAAAAAAAATGGTTCCAGCACTGACGTGAAGTCAGGAGCTTTTTCGCGTATGTTCTATTGTCCATTCTCCTGTATGGAACACTCTTAATCGAATTTACCATGGTAAATTATATTGTCCCTTCTCCTGTATTGGGTGGCCCACCCCAATACGGAGCTCGTTTTGAGTGTGTAAATGAAGATATTCTGGATTTTTTTTTGTGGTGTATGTAGGGTGTTCGAAAGCACAGTTTAAAATTATTTTCATATATACAGGGTGTTCGAAAACAAAGATATAGGCCAAAGTTGCATTTTTTTAATTGTTATTTGACCTCAAAAATGGAATGGCAAACTCAAATTATGATGAGTTTCCTAAGATCACTTTATACCTTAGAAGTACCATTTAAGAGAAAATGGTGAAAAATTGAAAATATGGAGTTTTTTCTAAATAGCAATTAATGAAGAAACCAGTAACGCCATCGATACAGACAACATTTTTTTGAGTAGACATATCAGCTACTCCTATACAGACAAAAAAAAATAACTCTAGAATATACAGAGCGATAATAATTAATTTTCGTGTATTTGACCTCAAAAATGGAATGGCAAGCTCAAATTATGATGAGTTTCTTCAGATCACTTTATACCTTAGAAGTACCATTTACGAAAAAATGTCGAAAAATTGAAAATATGGAGTTTTTTTAAAGAGCAATTAATGAAGAAACTAGTTACGGCAGCGATACAGACAGTATTTTTTTGATCAGACTTATGAGCTACTTCTATACAGACAAAAAAAAATTAACTCTGGAATATACAGAGTGATCATAATTAATTTTCAAACATGACTACTAATAATGGTCAAAAATTGATGAGAAAACTATCAGGTTTAGGTGTAGGAAAACCTTGTGAAGATAGTTTCGAAATAACTTTTTACGTTCAACGAGATATAAAAATACCGGGTGTGCCATTTGAAATAAGAAAGTGTTTGACCATTATTTGTAGTTGATGTTTGAAAATTAATTATGATCACTCTGTATATTCCAGAGTTAATTTTTTTTTTGTCTGTATAGAAGTAGCTCATAAGTCTGATCAAAAAAATACTGTCTGTATCGCTGCCGTAACTGGTTTCTTCATTAATTGCTCTTTAAAAAACTCCATATTTTCAATTTTTCGCCATTTTTTCGTAAATGGTACTTCCAAGGTATAGGTAAAGTGATCCGAAGAAACTCATCATAATTTGAGCTTGCCATTCCATTTTTGAGGTCAAATACAGGGTGTTACAATAAAAAAATGTAACTTTGGTCTATATCTTTGTTTTCGAACACCCTGTATATATGAAATAATTTTAAATTGTACTTTCAAACACCCTACACACATCACAAAAAAAAATCCCAAAATATTTTCATTTAATCCCTCAAAACGAGCTCCGCGTCAGTGGTGAGCCACCCGGTATATCCGGATTTATTTTCTATGGTAAATTCGATTAAGAGTGTCCAACACATAAGAATGGACAACAGAACATACGCGCAAAAGCTCCTGACTTCACGTCAGTGCTTGAAACAATTTTTTTTAACTAATTATCCTCATATTGAAATTCTTCAGTCATTATTTCAATTTGCATTCGAGAAATACTGTGAATTTTTTTCTTACTAGTCCTACTCGTAACAAGCAACTAAATCACATTAATCGCAATTAAAGAAGAAAATATGGGGGATAACCAAGTATCGGAAAAGTCAATTACTTGCTCGGATTTTCGGCTATATTTTTTGATCTCGTGGGAAAATTTATTACATATGGATCTTTTTGAAAAATTCATCAACCATGTTTTTTCACTTTTTGGTACGCAAAGTTAATTATAATTTCCTCGAGAAATACGCAATTGTTTCAGGAAAATTGAATGAGAAAAACAATTTATGCCACTTCAGACTCATTATTTTTCAGGTTATTCAAATTTTTGGTAAATTATTTGTTCTGGAAAGGATCCTCATCTCATCAGCTTTCAAAAAAACCTTATTTCTATATTCAGTGTTGAGCAGTTTCCACAAAATTAATGGTTCTCGATGTTAAGTCGAAAAACTTTCAAAAATAAGTCGAAATATCAATATATCTCTGAAACCATAGGCTTTTGGACCACGTCTAGTATAACCCCATTAAAGGATCACTACGAATTATCAAACCCCTGTATTTTGACCAAATGTCTATAACTTTCGATTTTTTTGACGAAAATGGTCTCAAACGATTAGATTCGACTCACTGATGAAGAATTTGAGGTCAAATTTAATTATGTCCGTCCGGCCGTCCGTACCGACATGAAGACATATGTATATAGATATCGTATCACCAGAAAATTAAAAAAAAATTATTAAGAAATATTATCAATCTCACGATAACATGAGAACAGAAAGAGATAGCGACTTGCAATTTTTAGGTAGTTTGAGCATCCAAACGCGACATTTGAGTTTGTTAATAGGCATAATCGGCCAAACAGTTTTTGAGTTATATCTATGTGAAATTTTGTTGTCAATTGCTCGATTAGGTACTCCAAAATACGAAACAGATCCAATTCAAACATCGTTATTAGTTGTAAAATGCCAACACGCACATTTTTGCAAAATTTCGTGAGGATCGTGAAACTAGAAAGTTTTTAAAAAATCATTGAAAATGCTATATATCAGAAACTATTCGTCCGACATCGCTAAAATTTTGCGAGAGCCTTCAGAACATAACTTTACAGGCAAGATCCAAATTTGATGAAACATGATCGGAGCTATATTGTTGGATACCCGAGCAGCCTTGGGTGAGTTCGGTAGCTGGATGGGTGAAAGTTGCCACCATAACTTTCGAAGGAAAAGAGATAGCGACTTGCAATTTTCAGGTTGCGCATACGACTGAGACAGTTTAGTTCTTTGTTGGGCATAATCGGACCAATGGTTTAGGAGTTACCTACTGTAATATTATTTTCTCTATAACTCAAAAAATACAGAGCCGATTTAATTGAAACTTGAAAGCTAGTTGTGGTTTGCCGATATAAAAACGTATCTAATTTTGTGAGGATCGTATGACTACAAAATTAAAAAAAAAATGGTTCTAGCCCTGTGGACAGGAGCTTTGGCGCTCTTGTTTTAACTGACAAATCATATCTCCGAAATTATTAGTCACTGGGAATTATATAAATGAATTCTTACGATATATATATATATATATATATATATATATATTCTTTTGAACTTGAGCATTAAAATTGGTTTTTCATCTAACAATAAAGCATGTGTATGAAAAAAGTGTTAGCAGAGGTTAGTGTAACGGGGTACCATATAATTTGATATATGATACTAGAGCTTAGGGAAAAAACCTCAGCAAAAAAACCCTATCTCCCCGTTAGTGTTGTGATTTATGAAAATTGAAATTGTTAACAAAATATGCCGAAATATTAAATATTGAAGGGCATCTTTTTCTTCATTATCGCTTCTTCCTTCAACAAGCAGAGAAGTTTCTCCAAGGTACCCGAAACCCAATCTGGAAAAAGAAAAGGCAAAGGGAGAAAACGAGATATTCATTCCTGAAATCTACTCTGAAAATTATATTATATCAGTTAAAACTTAGACAATATTACAGTTTTGTTTTTACTGGAGATATTCTGAACCCAATTTGATTATGTATCTTACCATAGAATATATTTCCATCATCATATGAATTATCCACGGGCATTATATTATCACCTTAAATATCATACATCCTCAATACAATATCATATCATCCTCATAATTCTACAATAGCTGAGCTTATTTAATTGGTCATTTTGCATTCAATCATAATTTGTTTTCTAGAACAGAAGGTGTTCTTTATATCAAGAATAATGTACCAGAAATAGTAATGACATTTATCTCTCATAGGAAAATAAGATGACATGTAAGAACACAGATCATATAATAATTCATAGATAGAATAATCAAGTACAGAATTCTGTGAAAACATAGAAGTACGATTCATTATTGAAATTTCGAAAAATCATATCTCCGAAAGTATTAGCTTGTTAGAGTTGAAAATTATATCAATGGATTTTTATGGTGAAACTACATCTTAAGAAAAATTGAATTTGAAATTTGTAATGTAAAATAAAAGTTTCTTTTCGTTACTCCGAAACCATATGACTGATTTTATCCAATAATGAACTCAACCAAGATATTTATCTCCCAAACCTACTCTAAAAATTTCAACTGCCTAGCTGATTCAGTTCGGGAGTTAGGCTGGTTTTCCTGTCACGCTGACGGTCGGCGCTGATGGGTCAATATGTATGTAGCTATAGGTAGCGTTTTCGAGTCACGCGGTGCTGACGGCCGTCAGCGCTGAGCTATATACGCGCACGTACGCGCCGGCGCGTCGGCGCCGCTGACTAGCTGGCGCCGACAAGCCTCCACATTCAGTGAGCCAGAGACAATAGCATCCTTCTATTTCTCAATGTGATCAGCGTAATGCTAAAAGGATACGAGCTGACCGATCAGCGCTGACCGTCAGCGCCGACCGTCAGCGTGACAGGAAAACCAGCCTTATTGTAGAAACAAAATTTAGAAATTAAAATAGTATATTCTAAAACAAGTTGCAGAATGGGCTCCTATTAAAACACGAATGCGAAATTCGAAAACGAGCGACGAAGGAGCGAGTTTTCGAACGCATGAGTGTTGGAATTGCCTTCTGCAACGAGTATTAGACGATATTTTCTCTATTTCAGGCAAGTTTTGTGAAATACTGTTGAAATTTAATGAAAAATTCGGATTATACATCCTAGTGACTTTAGTATTATATCTTGGTAGTTGGTGTGACTGTTACGAAAGTTGACAGATTACGAAATTTGAATTTGAATCGTACGTAGGGCACGGAGATCAGATTTAAAATAGATTCCTAATAGCATGAATGATTCAAAATTAGCGAGAAGGAAATCTCTAGTACCATATTTTTTAATGAAAATAAAGCTTTTTCTCAACAATTATTTCACTATATCCAGATTATATTGTACCTATTGTCAATTGACGTGTGTTGAAATTTGATAGGATCGAATGTCAGTGCGGACTACCACAAAACGAAAAATATAACTAGAAACAATGCGGGAATGAGTTCATTCCAGCACTGTTTTCAGTGCTGGAATGGAACCATTACGATACAGAAATAGAGAAAAAAAAATTTACACTTTACGGCAAACCGATCAATAAAAAATTGGTTCAAGTCCTGTGGACAGGAGCCTTGGCGCTCTTGTTCAAACTTAGACAAATCATATCTCCGAAATTATTGGTCTCTGAGAATGATTTAAATGGATTCTTACGATAGAACTGCATCATGAAAGAAATTAAATTCAAGTAGACCGATTCTCCCCTATAACGAACTGATCCGAGATATTCATTCCTCAAATCTACTCTGAAAATTATATTATATCAATTGACACTTAGCCAATATTGCAGTTTTGTTTTTACTGGAGATATTCTGAACCTTATTTGATTATGTAACTTACCAAAGTATATACATATTTCCATCATCATTTATGGATTACCCACAGGCATTTTATTATCACTTCAAAAGTACGATAGCATCATAGCTGAGGTTATTTCATTGGTCAGTTTGCATTCAATCATACAACAGGAAGGGTATTTTATATCATAAATAACGAACCAGAAATAATTTTGACATTTATCTCTCATAGGAAAATAAGATGACATGTAAGAACACAGATCATATAATAATTCATAGATAGAAAAATGAAGCACTGCATTCTGTGGAAACATAGAAGTACGATTCATTATTGAAATTTCGAAAAATCATATCCCCGAAAGTATTAGCTTGTTAGAGTTGAAAATGATATCAATGGATTCTTATGGAGAAACTGGTAAAATATGGTGAAACTGAAAAAATTGAATTTGAAAATTGCAATGCAAAGATAATTTTTTCTCGTTACTCTGAAACCATCAGGCCGCGTTTGCCCAATAACAAAATTAACCAAGATTTAACTGCCTAGCTCATTCTATTCGAGAGTTATTTCAGAAACAAAATTTTAAATTTTTTTAAATTTTGTTGACACTTTACGGAAACCCGATCAATACAAAACTTCGCATGCATATAAAGGTCATTATTCTACAATTTCATGCCAAATTTCAGATAGATCGAGTGATTGGTTTCGGATATTAATATACAATACACTACAATACAATTGATTTCGGAAATATTCATAAAAAATGTTTTTACTAAAAACGGCCATAACTCCGAAACCGTTTGATGGATTTTGCCCGTTAACGAGTTCGTCCGAGATATTTACGCTCCAAACCTACACTACAAATGTCAATCCCATAACTCCTTTCGTTCGAGACTTATCGTGTTGACGGCCGGACGGACAGAATCGATTTCGACCATGGATTCTTGATCAGTGAGTCGAACCAAATCGCTTAAGACCATGTTCAGCCAAAAATTCGAAAATTACAGACATTTGGGCAAATTGATAAGCACTCTGTTCCGAAGGACAAGAGCTTCAAAAAGGCATGCATATAAAGGTCATTATTCTACAATTTCGTGCTAAATTTCAGATAAATCGAGTGATCGGTTTCGGAAATATTCATAAAACTGTTTTTACTAAAAACGGTCATAACTCCTTAACCGCTTCGTGGATTTCGCCCGTTAACGAACTCATTCGAGATATTTGCGCTCCAAACCTATTCTGCAAATGTCAATCCTGTAACTCCTTTTGTTCGAGGGTTATCGTGTTAACGGCCGGATGGATGGACAGCCGGACGGCCGGACAGAATCGATTTCAACCACGGATTCATGATCAGTGAGTAGAACCAAATCGTTTAAGACCATTTTCAGCCAAAAATTCGAAAATTACAGACATTTGCGCGAATTGATAAGCACTCTGATCCGAGGAACAAGAGCGCCAAAAATTATTAAAAACTATTATCTATCTCACGATAACTTGAGAACGGAAAGAGGTAGCGAATTGCAATTTTCGAGATAGGTTGCGCATCCGTATGCGTATTTGGGTTCGTTAAGAGACATAATCGGCCAAATGGTTTTGAAGTTATACACATCTGAATTTTTTTTGTTATTTATTCTATACCTTACTCAAAATATACAAATCCGATCTAAATAATACTTGTAATTACTTGTAGAATGCCGAAGCACAAATTTTCTCGGAATTTCGTGAATATCGTATCCTGAAATTACTTGGAGAATGTAAGTTTTTTCGTATATTATTAGATATTCAAGGAATTTCAATTCTAATTGAATACATATGTCAAAAATTCTGTGATCATAGACGATTCTCTCATTACTCAAGTCTGTCATTAAAATGGTACGAAATGTATTCATATCTTATAAAACTTGAGAAAACGGTCTATATCGATGGTAAATTTGATTAAGATTGTCCAATAGCGGTGAATAAAATATTGTTGACAGTAATTTTGTAGGTTCAAGGTTAAATTTTCATTTTTCCAGCTGTTTCGAAAAATTTTATATTTCAGATACCTACTATTCTCGAACGACTTCGTATGAGACGCGCATATAGACAATGGATCATGCGCGCATAAGCTCCTGACTTCACGTCAGTGCCTGAACCAATTTTTTCAGTTTTTTGTGTCCTTGTTGTAGGGAACAGCGTGCTTTCATTTTTGCCAAACGCCGGCCACACCGTAGCCACGTTGATTTTCGAATGAAAAGAGATAGCTACTTTCAGGGAAAGTTAAGTTCGTTAATGGGCATAATCGGCCAAAGGTCGGACTTATAGCCATCTGACATTTTGTTGATATTTCCTAATAACACATATCCGATCGAATTGAAACTTGGTAATTGGTTGTAGAATGCCGCCGCGAGAATGTTTACAAAATATCAAGAGAATCATATCACTCGAATTAGAAATAAATTTTTGTGATCTATAATCTTATATTTCAGAAACTATCTGTCAGATTCCGCTGAAAGTCCTCACGTACCTTCTAGCCGTATTTTATTCTCTCAATATTTCCAAAAATCCAGATCCGTTCGAATTGAAATAAGTTGGAAAAGCACTGTGTTCGAATTTAAAGCCAGAGCGGTCATGCAGCTACTGAACTCGCCTAAGGCTGCTTAGCTCCGGGAGAAAAAAGAATATTCCCAATATTTCCAAGAATATAAATCCGACTGTAAAAACAAACGTCCAAAAAAAGCTGGTCCACTTTTGTCCGATAATGGTATCAAACGATCAGTTTCGACTCAAATGCATACATTCATTGTTGGGTCAAAAATAAACAGGGCTTTGTCTGTGGGGGCGTAAGGACCCATCCAAATAAATATATTCACTGTTGGTTCGAAAATGAACAGTGCTGTGTCTGCGGTGGCGTAAGGTCGCATACGAATACATACATTCCCTGTTGCGTCAAAAATAAAAAGGTCTGTGTTTATGAAGGCGGGAGGACCCATTCGAATACATACATTACTACAAATCAGTGGAATCGTACGGTTGTCACATGAGGAACTATAAATGGACTTTTCATCAAAAAAGCCCTGTATATAAGTATTTTTTTGATATCTAATAGGATATGAAAATACTCACGTAATTTCATGAAAAAATTAACTTGATTCCGTACATAACTCTTTTCTCAAAGTTATTATTCGGATAGAATTAGAAAAAAAATGAAAAAGAAGAATAATTTCGGCTACGGGAATCGATGCCGGTACCTACTTACCCAGAAACGAATCTCTACCACTAGGCCAGAGAAACAGTACCTAATTAATTCATCTATGTGAATTCCGAAACTTGAACAAATGTTATATATATATATTCTTTTGACTGAGAGCTGTATATGTGTTAGCAGAGGTTGGTGTAACGGGGTACCATACAATTCGACGTATGATACAAGAGCTTAGGGAAAAACCTCAGCAAAAAAACCCTGTCTCCCCGTGAGTGTCGTGATTTGTAACTATTGTTCACAAAATTTACTGCAATTTGAAAATATTGATAGGCATTTATTTCTTCAATATGGACTCCTTCGTCAAAAAACGGAGAGGTTTCTCCAAGGTACCCGAAACTCCTGAAAAATGAAAAGACAAGAGGAGAAGAACGAACAAATTATAAATACTACATAACCTTTCAAAAGTCTCCTCTCACAAATATAATTCTCTGTAGGCGCATGGGTTCTCTTGGAGAAGAATCACCTCCGCTAGTTTTCAAAAATATTCCTTCTTGTTCAGAAATCCCTTCAATATTTGAATTCGAAAAGGAAAATGTTGCTCGTAAGGCCAGGAGGGTCTCTTTCGAAACCAGGTCTGACAGTCCAAGCGATGATTATTCAGAACTTCAGATGTTCGAAGACCACTACAGGGCCCTTATTTAGGGCTATCATCTCCCATAGATAGATATTTTACTTTGTATCGTATAAAATAATGGAAAACTGAGCCGGAAAAATTTACGATGTCATCATGACATCATGTCATAGACATGAAATGTTATCACTGACCTTTGATACCTGGTTTTCACATTTCTAATTTCGGAAAAATATCATCATGTTCCATATTATTCGATCAAGTTTAAATCGAGAATTTGGCTGCAAAATAAGAAACATATACCAATTCTCACCAGGTATTGAACGAATGTTACTGACATATTGACTTGTAAAATTTGACTTCGGCCGATCTAAGGCTGGTTTTCCTGTCACGCTGACGGTCGGCGCTGATGAGTCAATATGTATGTATAGTCCGTTTAAGATATATTGACATCAAGGGTGGCTTTGGAAAATCGAAATTCAGTTGGCAACGGTTGGTCTAGTTATATTTCAAGTCACATAATTTGGGTTGTTCGCATTGAAAATAACCATGAGCTGATGAACTGTCATTTATTATTTATTTCTTATAATTTGGATGTAACGAAAATCGAACAATTTGGGATAGTTTTTACATGTGTGTTTAATTGTTTATAATTAATCGTACCGAGTTTAAGTATTTCCGCATCCTTGTGCTATTAAAAATGTCTGGAATTGATTACGATACCTCTCGCCTAACAAAAAGGGAACTCGAAGCAGTATATAGATGTTACTTTGAATTCTTCAGGGAATCTGTAGATATTACCGCCAGCATTGCTCTAGTGTTCCAGGTAAACTGTTATCCAACCACTAAGAGTGTATTCTGATTATTACATTGGCCATAATATTTCAGATTTCTTCAAGTACTGTTCGAAGAATTCTTAGGAAAAAAGAGGAAGGCACATCATTAAAACCTGGCAGCAGTTGTGGAAGAACTCCTGTGATATACGACTTTACATTTAAAGAGACATTACATTATATTCGAGATTAAATTAAAGTTTTTGAAAATTTGAGAGACCACTTCACTGAAGGTTTTCTTTGAGTAGTTCTTTCCTTCATGCATGAGCTCTATGAAATAAGCAAATCAAAGTTTGAAATAGAATTTTAAATCATTAAGTTTTTCAATATAAATTTTAATACTAAAACGACAATTCATAGGAAAATGGCAAATAATCTTTTCTGTTCCTAGTTGCAATTGAAATCCATAAATCTCACAGCTTACGTAAAAAAAATGTATATAGTAGTTTTTGTTCTGATTTTTTTTGTGGAAAAATAAACACTTGAACTATTAGATATCATTGCTTGAAGATTATAATATTTTACAAGCTATAACTTTCCGAGTTAAATTAAGACAGAAATAATAAGTCTGCTTAAACACTGATAAATTAACTCTTCTTCCAAAATAATGCTCCATTATTCAACCCACCTCTCAATAATTTATACTGATGAAGTAATAATAATAACATAATATTTATTAACATTATATTAATGAAATCATTCAATAACCAATATGGATTAAATAAATGAAAAGTGAGTTTCTTATGGGCTTTTACACCTTGATTGATTCTCCAATGGCTTTGGATAGGGAACTTAAGTTCTAATATATATTGGTGCACATGAATATTATGTCTAAAGGTTCTTCATCCTGCATTTAAAAAACTATCCAATTTTTGTTTTTCTCTATTATAAATAATGATGTTTCCAATTCCTCGAAATGGTTTATGGCCATCAAGCTCATATTTATGTTTGTTTCATCAGTCTACTGCAGTTGAACTTGGAAAATTATCCTCCCAAAATCTCAGGATAAAATACATTCGCGATTTGAATTTCCAAAGTACTTCAAGAATGCAAGGTTATGTTAATATTTATTTTCTCTGGTTACAGAACAGTAATTTTTTGTAACTAGAAATAAAGCACCAACTACACGTTCAAGGCCTACTTCGATGTCAATATATCTTAAACGGACTATAGCTATAGGTGGCGTTTTCGAGTCACGCGGCGCTGACGGCCGTCAGCGCTGATCTACATACGCGCACGTACGCGCCGGCGCGTCGGCGCCGCTGACTAGCTGGCGCCGACAAGCCTCCACATTCAGTGAGCCAGAGACAATAGCATCCTTCTATTTCTTTTTGTGATCAGCGTGATACTAAAAGGATCCGAGCTGACCGATCAGCGCTGACCGTCAGCGCCGACCTTCAGCGTGACAGGAAAACCAGCCTGATTCATTAGATTCTCTCCAGGCACGTCAAAAATCAAAAACTGTTGATAACTTCGTTGGTCGAGTGTAAATCCAGTGGCACAGTACATCTCGATCGTTGGAATATTTCGGCAATATCTTCACCAATATAGATGCGATCGAGTTCAAATCCAGAACTTTACTGTAAAATGAGGATTTGATGGCTCTCGCAGAATTTCAACGTTATCTGACGCATATTTTTTTGAATATGTTTCTTTTGATTTTCGAGTCGTGCGATCCTCACAAAATTTTGCATAGGTCTTCGTGTCAGTATTTTTCAACTAACCACCGCGCTTTAATTCGATCAAATCAGTATTTTTCGAGTTACTTGGAAACAACATTTCAGACAGCCATAAGTCTGAAACCACTCGGTGGATTTTGCCCATTAACGATCTCAGCCGGTGCATTTGGACTCCAAACCTCAGCTCTCTATCTCATTGCGTTCGAGCGTAATCGTGCTGACGGCCTGCCGGACAGAATCAATTTTGACCTCGGATTCTTCATCGGTGAGTCGAAACTAATCAATTGTACATTTTACGAATTGATAGGCAATCTGTTCACCTGAACAGCGCGCCAAAATCCGCGTAAGCGCCTGGTAAAGTCAAGTTTCCTGTGGTGTGTGTAAGCGCCAGCTTTTTGCTCGCGTGTTCCGCAAGGGACAGCGTGCTATCATTTTGCTACAATGTCCGAATTTTTGCCGAAAACGGTCTCGACTCTGATTAATAATCCGGGGTCAAATTCAATTCTGTCCGTCCGGCCGTCCATTCCGGTCGGCCGTAAGCACGATAACTCTCGAACGGAATCAGTTAGAGGGTTGAAATTTGCAGGGTAGTTTTGGTAAATTTCTCGGGTAAGTTCGTCAATGGGCGAAATCCACCAAGCGGTTTCGGAGATATGGCCAGTATTAGTGAAAAAAATTTCAAGAATATTTCCGAAACCGACCACTCGATGTATCTGTAATTCAGCATCAAATTGTAGAATTATTTGCAAGTGGAGTATTGTATTATTCAGATGGCTAGAAACAAAAAAAAAATCCAAATACTTTGACATTTTTTCACAATAACTCCAATGATTTGAAACTGAGTAGTTAGATGCAGAGACCGAAGCAAACACTTTTGCAGAATTGTGTGAGGACCACAAGACTTGCAAAAATTCGAAAAATTACTTCTATTTTGCGTAATCTTTTGCCTGCAATTCCGAAACCTATTTTATGGCGCTCTTGTTCCTCGGAGCAGAGTGCTTATCAATTTGCCCAAATGTCTGTAATTTTCGAATTTTTGGCTGAAAATGGTCTTAAACGATTTGGTTCGACTCACTGATCAAGAATCCGTGGTTGAAATCGATTCTGTCCGGCCAGCCGTCTGTCCGTCCGTCTGGCCGTTAACACGATAACTTTCGAATGAAAGGAGTTAGAGGATGAAATTTGCAGGGTAGGTTTGAAGCGTAAATATATTGGACAAGTTCGTTAACGGGCGAAATCCACCAAGCGGTTTCGGAGTTAAGGCCGTTTTTAGTAAAAACATTTTTTATGAATATTTCAGAAACCGATCACTCGATCTATCTGAAATTTAGCATCAAATTGTAAAATAATGACCTTTATATGCATGCGTTTTGTATTGATCGGGTTGCCTTAAAGCGTCAAAAAAAATTTAATTTTTAAATTTTGTTTCTACAATAACTCTCGAACTGAATGAACTAGGCAGTTGTAATTTTCAGAGTAGGTTTGGGAGATAGATATCTCGGTTAAATTCGTTATTGGACAAAATCGGCCTTATGGTTTCGGAGTAACGTAAAAAAAAAATTTTTTATCTTACAAATTTCAAATTATATTTTTTTTAAAGATGCAGTTTCACCATAAAAATCCATTGAGATCATTTTCAACTCTAACAAGCTAATACTTTCGGAGATATGATTGTTCGAAATTTCAATAATGAATCGTACTTCTATGTTTTCACAGAATGCTGTACCTACTTGATTATTCTATCTAGGAATTATTATATGATCTGTGTTCTTACATGTCATCTTATTTTCCTATTAGAGAATTGTCATTATTATTTCTGGTTCGTTATTCTTGACATAAAATACACCTTCTGTTCTAGAAAACAAATTATGATTGGATGCAAAATGACCAATTAAATAACCTCAGCTATCGTAGAATTATGAGGAAGATATTATTACTCCATAGAATCCTCTTGGGACTTGTCCGCGCATAAATTAATTGCCATAAATGTTCTTTTAAAAACTCATAATATCGGCTCAGCACCAAATCACTAGACGTAAACCTCTGCCAACATAAGACATAGAACCCAAAGCCATTTCAACCCTCTAACTCATTTAATTCGAGAGTTATCGTGCTAACGGCCGGCCGGAAGGACGGACAGAATTGGATTTGACCTCAGATTACTCATCAGTGAGTCTATTCATCGTTAGATACCATTTTCGGCAAAAAAAACCAAAAATACAGACATCAGGGAAAATGATAGCACGCGGTTCCTTGCGAAAAGGTAATTTTTTGATTATTTGAGAAGGTCAATGTCGTCTGCATTAACGTTATCTAGATTATTGATACAACTTTTTGAGGGCGCTATAAATTTTCTCAATTTCTTCTTTTACTTTACCGAAAACATATTGATCTGAAAAACTGCTGGCATCAGCAGTGGAATCTGAATCTAAATCGGTCCTATTTAATTGCGAAATCAAGTTTTCAAACTTCGTGAATCTACATCACATATGTAGCTGTCACCTTATAAGCAATTGATTATGTAAGTAGGTAGGTATATTGATTTCGTCTTTGAATACTTCAACTCTCAAATCAGTGAAAATGTTAAACCCCGACATTATTTTCGGCAACATTCCCTCGAAATTCATCTGATAAAACTAAACGAAATCATTTTCTTGAACGTTGAAAGAAATGTTGGAAATTGGCTTGTCTTTGAATTTTTCCAAATCGCTACAAATATTATAATATAACCAAATGTTGTCTTCGAAGCTCTGAACCAGTTCTTTTGAGATTAATTGCATGAACATATAACTCGGTTGATTTGGAAAAATTGAAGGGAATGCGTCTCCAGTTAACTAAGGAATTTTCGCGGCATACTAATAAATGAACCATCTGAACTCGGTAGAGAATTTTCTTTTACAATATTTTCATCTACAAAATGTTTTATACATACTACAGAATTGTTATTAATTTTGAAACTATAAACCCTATAGATTGCACCAGTGGCGCAGTCAGGATTTTGTTATGGCGGGGGGCTGAAATTTTTGTATGGGGGGAGGTTGAAATTATTGTATGGAGGGGTTGCACTGAACAGCCAAATGAGGAATGTTTGACATTTGACGGAAAAATTGTAAATGTTGGTTGTTGGCTGAGCCAGTGAATTACTGGGCCATTTCCGTGTTCTTAATGGATCTTTTGGGAACCGAAATACCGAAACATTTTCAGGCGTGGATTTACAACCAGGTACTGCACAAGTTCAGCAGCCGACGAGTGTAGCTGATTGATGATGATCATGATGACTGCACAAGTTAAAGAACCTGAACGTTTCAACACCGATTCCAGGTGAATACCTAATATGATTAAGAATATACGTATGGAATGTTAATTCAATTCGTCGGTCGCCCTCCGATGTAAAATTGGAAACGCCGCATATTCGAGGAATATTCTGGCATGTAATTTAAGTATGCTATGGATGAAACAGTGTCATCAAATATGCTTATCCACCTTTTCCACAGTTGATTTTTGATTGAACCTAACCTAACCTAACCTAACCTAACCTAATATGATTAAGAATATACGTATGGAATGTTAATTCAATTCGTCGGTCGCCCTCCGATGTAAAATTGGAAACGCCGCATATTCGAGGAATATTCTGGCATGTAATTTAAGTATGCTATGGATGAAACAGTGTCATCAAATATGCTTATCCACCTTTTCCACAGTTGATTTTTGATTGAACATTTTTATTGCTCTTGCGTACAATGCAGTGGATGCAGGTTTGTGATGATTTTACTACGTTAGTCCAGGCATACGCTCGAGCGATCCATAATGCTCACTTTATGGCATGCATATACTCACTTCTCAAACTGTCGCTCAGTTGCCCCCTCCGTTAAGTTCCAAAAACAAGTGAGAGATGATATTGGATGAACCAAGAATATTCTATTTCCACACTATTGCTTCTAACTCAAAATCCATATGTTGCTACTGATTAAATTGTGACTAGCAGTTGAAACCGACTGATGCAACAGTTATCAATGGCAGCTTCAAGCTGTTCGCCATAACTGCAGAAGTGGTCTTTGTCAGTGGCTAACTGCTCGAGCAGCCTGTGTAAACCCGCTCCCAGAGCGGGCATAAACATGCCAGTGAGCATTATGGATCGCTCAAGCGTATGCCTAGACTAACGTAGTACAATCATCACCAACCTGCATCCACTGCGTTGTAGGGAAGAGCAATCGATATGTTTAATCAAAAATCAACTGTGGAAAAGGTGCCGGCCTGACAGGTGTCTCGATTGCTCGCACTGGATAAGCATATTTGATGACACTGTTTTATCCATTGCATAATTTAATTACATGCCAGAATGGTAGACTCGACACTCGGTGTCAGCAGCTTTGATCTTTATATTCCCGTTCATTCATTGTGTATCTCTGATTCACATCCTTTGCACATACAGATATTTTGTATCCGATATATGCGTACGTACGACAAACGCGTACTTCAAGCAACAGTCTCCAATGCCGCGTAAAGACCAAGATTTGAACGCCGAACTATAACATTTTTATGGCGGATTTTGGCCGAGGAAGGATTGCAAAGCGTTCATCCACACCAAAATTTGACATTTTTTGATTTTGACGTCGTTTGGAAAAGTTCTCCTAAATCTAGGTACTTCTCGCAGCAAGTAACAAACCCCGTGTAGACCAGGTCGAACAATTCTTCGATAAAGCGCTCAGAGAGTGAACTCATCCGAACCCCAACGCCAAAGTTATCAGTTATTATAGAATGTGTTCGATCGGGTCGCACGCAGCCCACATGTGGGTTCGTGAGCCATCTATACAGGGTGTTTGGCACTTGGCAGAACGTTGAACATACGAAAATGGTGGATAGGTGGGGGTCATCTGCTACTTACTCAGCCCTAATTTATTTGGCCCTGGCACCCTGGGTATTTTTTAAAAAAAATTTGCAATAGGCCTGTTTACTGTTTATGTCTACTTGGAACACTTCTTCCCACTGATGGTGGTAAATCATTTACCAAAAAATCCAAGTAGTTGTTCGCATTGATATGGTTGGGCAAATAATGAGGCCCTCTATTAGCTTATTGCCAATCACTCCTGCCAAGGGCGTAGCCAGGTATTAATTTCGGGGGGGGTTTTTGAAATAGGAATTAATTTCGGGGGGGGGGGGGGACGGAAAAATTGTAAATGTTGGTTGTTGGCTGAGCCAGTGAATTACTGGGCCATTTCCGTGTTCTTAATGGATCTTTTGGGAACCGAAATACCGAAACATTTTCAGGCGTGGATTTACAACCAGGTACTGCACAAGTTCAGCAGCCGACGAGTGTAGCTGATTGATGATGATCATGATGACTGCACAAGTTAAAGAACCTGAACGTTTCAACACCGATTCCAGGTGAATACCTAATATGATTAAGAATATACGTATGGAATGTTAATTCAATTCGTCGGTCGCCCTCCGATGTAAAATTGGAAACGCCGCATATTCGAGGAATATTCTGGCATGTAATTTAAGTATGCTATGGATGAAACAGTGTCATCAAATATGCTTATCCACCTTTTCCACAGTTGATTTTTGATTGAACATTTTTATTGCTCTTGCGTACAATGCAGTGGATGCAGGTTTGTGATGATTTTACTACGTTAGTCCAGGCATACGCTCGAGCGATCCATAATGCTCACTTTATGGCATGCATATACTCACTTCTCAAACTGTCGCTCAGTTGCCCCCTCCGTTAAGTTCCAAAAACAAGTGAGAGATGATATTGGATGAACCAAGAATATTCTATTTCCACACTATTGCTTCTAACTCAAAATCCATATGTTGCTACTGATTAAATTGTGACTAGCAGTTGAAACCGACTGATGCAACAGTTATCAATGGCAGCTTCAAGCTGTTCGCCATAACTGCAGAAGTGGTCTTTGTCAGTGGCTAACTGCTCGAGCAGCCTGTGTAAACCCGCTCCCAGAGCGGGCATAAACATGCCAGTGAGCATTATGGATCGCTCAAGCGTATGCCTAGACTAACGTAGTACAATCATCACCAACCTGCATCCACTGCGTTGTAGGGAAGAGCAATCGATATGTTTAATCAAAAATCAACTGTGGAAAAGGTGCCGGCCTGACAGGTGTCTCGATTGCTCGCACTGGATAAGCATATTTGATGACACTGTTTTATCCATTGCATAATTTAATTACATGCCAGAATGGTAGACTCGACACTCGGTGTCAGCAGCTTTGATCTTTATATTCCCGTTCATTCATTGTGTATCTCTGATTCACATCCTTTGCACATACAGATATTTTGTATCCGATATATGCGTACGTACGACAAACGCGTACTTCAAGCAACAGTCTCCAATGCCGCGTAAAGACCAAGATTTGAACGCCGAACTATAACATTTTTATGGCGGATTTTGGCCGAGGAAGGATTGCAAAGCGTTCATCCACACCAAAATTTGACATTTTTTGATTTTGACGTCGTTTGGAAAAGTTCTCCTAAATCTAGGTACTTCTCGCAGCAAGTAACAAACCCCGTGTAGACCAGGTCGAACAATTCTTCGATAAAGCGCTCAGAGAGTGAACTCATCCGAACCCCAACGCCAAAGTTATCAGTTATTATAGAATGTGTTCGATCGGGTCGCACGCAGCCCACATGTGGGTTCGTGAGCCATCTATACAGGGTGTTTGGCACTTGGCAGAACGTTGAACATACGAAAATGGTGGATAGGTGGGGGTCATCTGCTACTTACTCAGCCCTAATTTATTTGGCCCTGGCACCCTGGGTATTTTTTAAAAAAAATTTGCAATAGGCCTGTTTACTGTTTATGTCTACTTGGAACACTTCTTCCCACTGATGGTGGTAAATCATTTACCAAAAAATCCAAGTAGTTGTTCGCATTGATATGGTTGGGCAAATAATGAGGCCCTCTATTAGCTTATTGCCAATCACTCCTGCCAAGGGCGTAGCCAGGTATTAATTTCGGGGGGGGTTTTTGAAATAGGAATTAATTTCGGGGGGGGGGGGGGGGGGATCTCCTCTGGAAGCCCCTTTGTCTCTTCACGTGTGAGTTTTGATTGTTATATAGGTGCCCAATGGTGAAGATTGTGATAATTGACAAGCCCATCTCTGTCAAATTTTGACTCGTCCGTCCACACAATACTTTATAAAAAGTTTACGTCGTCCACATCGGTATGCAGCAAATGGCGATAAAATTATACACATCTCCTAAAATCACTGTCATCAAGACATAGAACAAACTCAACACGTCTAAGAATTGATTTCAATACTGAGTCTTTTCTTCCTCAGAGTTCAAACTGTACAATTATCTGAATCACATTATCTTCAATTTTTAAGTACCTAATTGGCTTAGCCATAAAGATGCAAGACCACATTCACAAAAGTATTAAATTTCGCAAAACATTTCACTTTCTGTAAAAGTACAGTTTCGTCGAAAATTTCCCACCTGATAAAATTATGAAATAACTCTCAAAGGTTTTTTTTTATAAAAGCAAATTACATACCATTAGAAAGGTTACACACTAGGGAAGTTTTGCTAGAATTGGAACTCCTCACTCAATTTTTGTTTTTTTTTAAATTCAAGTTGAAGTTGAGATTCAAATACTGTTTACATATTTCTGTAAGTTTGAGGACTCACAACTTTTCTTCTAGGTAACATCTGAATAATGCAATAATTTTATAAGAATCTGCCAACATTAAAGATTGAAAAAAAAATTAAAAATATTGCCTGTTTTAATGAAAATTACACTTTTAAGTTAAGAAAGTGGTGAAACTAGAGAAAGCAAAAAAAAAAATTTTTTTTAAATATCCAGGAGGCCAGGGCAAAATAAATTAGGGTTGAGTAAGTAGCAGCTGAGCCCACCTATCCAAGTTAAGACACTCCCCACTGCTCGACTGTCTTGATGCCTCAAGCCTTGCCGATCCCAATTTAAATAGAAACAATGATGGAAGGTTTAAGGTAACATCAAAGTATATAGCTGTGGAGGTTGTTGAATTGCCCCCGTCACACTAAGCGTAGTCATACGTTGCAGGATTTTTTGTTTCTTGCTGTCGTTTGTCCAACTTTAGGCCACCACGTCGCTGCCCAGTACGTTAGTGCAGGTATAACGACAGCCAGTGTGTATCCCAAGATTTTCGTTGAGTTCCAAACCACAGGTTTTTCCGAGAAGGCGTTGAACTATCCTCAGGGAAGTTGTAGGTCTTTTTGCGCGTATGTTCTGGGGAACATCGCGTTATCATTTTGCCCAAATGTCTGTAATTTTCGAATTTTTTGCCGAAATTGTTCTCAAACGATTGGGTCGACTCTCCGTTTCCCATAGTTGGCCACAACCTGATGTTAAACCGTAGACAGGATTTCCTAGATTGATATGCTGTTTATCCGAAAGTAGTGTGCTCTCAGGCGCTCTGTTTCGGGTGAACCTGTCAATCAGTTTTTCCAACATATTCAAATTAAAAGCAAATAGACTTATTGGTCTATATGCCATATGCCTTAACTTGGATATACGTATGCTTCCCAGGCTTTGGTATAAAGACCACTCTTATCTCCAGGCGAGCTAGGCTCGCCTGAACAGCCGCAGTAGTAGGAAAGGTATCAGCAATTCTGGCCCTCGCTGCAATATCGCCAGCTTTATACCATCTGAGCCTACTGTTTAAAATGGGCTGAAAGAATGAGTTGCGCATTCAATTTTATGGTTTGTGGCTACCTCCTTCGCTAGATTCCAAGATTCCCTTGAGGATTTTGTGGTTCCTTCAGGCCTAATCTGGGATTTACTGGAAGTCTCCAAAAATCTTGAACCTGGAAAGTGAGCACTAAGAAGAACTTCTGAAAGTCTCCCTTCTGGTCTTTATAAAACTCTCATCGGGATACCTGAGGGTCCCAATAGGATTTTTAGGATATTTTGATAAGATCGAGATAATTTATTAGCGATTTTTGCGCGTATGTTCTGGGGAACATCACGTTATCATTTTGCCCAAATGTCTGTAACTTTCGAATTTTTTTACGTAAATGGTCTCAAACGATTTGGTTCGACTCCCCAATGAAGAATTCGAGGTCCAATTTGATTCTGTCCGGCCCTTGCCACGATAACTTGAGAACGGAAAGAGCTAGCAACTTGAAATTTTCAGGGTAGGTGGCCCATCTCAATACGACGGACAAGTTCATTAATGGGCATAATCGGACCAATGGTTTCCGAGTAATAATTTTGTTTTCAATCAATATAGATCCGATCTAATTGAAACTTGGTGAATAGTTGTAGAATATAAACCTAAGCACGTTTTTGAAATTTTGTGAGAATCGTACCGCTAGAAAATTATTAAAAAATATTTTTGATACCACGATAACCTGAGAACGGAAAGAGATATCGGCTTGAAGATTTCAGGTTAGGTTGTGCATCTTAATGCGACATTCGAGTTTGTTCATAAGCATAATCGGCCAAACGGTTTTAGAGTTATAGCCATCTGAAATTTGGTTGTTTTTTGTACCACATTAACTCGAAAAATAGTGAACCGATTGAATTCAAACACTGTTATTAGTTGTAGAATGCCAACGTGAAAATTCTTGCAAAATTTGGTGAGGATAGTATTTGTAGAAAATTTTTAAAAAATCATTGAAAATTGAAGAAAAAATTCTATATATCTGTAACTATTCGTCTTAAATTGCTGAAATTTTGCAAGAGCCTTTAGAACCTAACTGTACTGCTAAGTTTCAAGTTTTAACATGATCGGTTAAATATTGTTGGAGATTCTAGCAGCCTTCTGCGAGTTCAGTAGATGGGTGACCGTTGCCTCGATAACTTTCGAACGAAAGGAGATAGGGACTTGCAATTTTCAGGGTAGGTTGCGTATCCGAATGGGAGAGTTGAGTTCGTTTTTAGGCATAATCGGTCAAACGGTTTCCGAGTTATACCAGGACCTGGAATATTATTTCCTTGATAACTCAAAAAATAAATATTCGATCGAATTGAAGCTTGGTAACTAGCAGTAGAAAATCAACATAAAGACGTGTTTGAAATTTTGTATAAACCGTACCCCTAGAAAATTTTAAAAAATGACGAAAAAAAAAATTTTAAGGACCGTACCCCTAGAAAATTTCAAAAAAATCACGAAAAAAAAAATTGGTTCAAGCACTGACGTGAAGTCAGAAGCTTTTGCGCGTATGTTCTATTGTCCATTCTTCCGTATTGGACACCCTTAATCGAATTTACCATGGTAAATTATTTTGTCCATTCTCCTGTATTGGACACTTAATTCGGCTTTACCATGGTAAATTCGCGCAAAAGCTTCTGACTTCACGTCAGTGCTTGAACCAATTTTTTTCGCTGAATTTTGTCCACGCTCTCCGCTGCTTTCTTATAACAGTACTCTAGCCATTAAGGCTTTCATTAAATGAATCCCACTTTTCTCTTAGCCGGGTACTATTGAGAAGTGAGCGGCATCGTTTTCTCAGACAGCCTAGTTCACAGGTCTATCAGTTCACCTTGCTGCCAGAGTTTGGTTTAGGTAAGGGGCAGCTCTCTTCATATGATGATACAAAAGCATCCCTTAGTTTGCATCTTCTTAAAACCTCTAGATCCACCCTTTGAATTTCCGGCCATTTCTAGCCTCACAGCTAGGGTTTGCGGATTTAGCTCCCAATCAATGTTCCAAAGATGTGCCGACACGTGTTTCTGCTAGTTGGCTAGGCTTCTTCAGGCCAGCAGTAGGACCTCCAATTCGGAGGCAAACTATGGCTATGCTGAAGGCACAATTAAATGGTTGCTTGCTCCTGTTATGATGTCACCTATTTTCAGTTTTATTTCCATCTTTTCCTCGGTTGCCCTTGTCCTGAATTAGCCAATTAGTAGAAACACGTCCCGGTAGGTACCAGCAGGATCATTTTACTCTGCTCCTATTGCAGAATTACCTGTTAAACCTTCCCACTTAAATATACTTCGCCGCATTATCTTATCATTAATTTCTATATATTTATATATTATGGAAGGTACCATAAAAATGAGGTAAAGGTCCCCCAGTTTTTATGAGAAGATCCGTTGTTCCGGATTTTATCCGTCCTCCTTGGACTGCCTCTCTTCCAGAAATGTTTCACTCACAATGGCTATTTTAACCCCAGTGAGAGTATTCCTGACAATACCCCTGCTGGGCTTCTTCTTAGAAGCCCCGCCGGACGAAGCAGTCGAGCCCTTAGATTTTCGTCTCTTACTAGGCATAGTTCTAATCTGCGTACTAGTGGAGGGACCAGCTTCAGATCAGCCAGGTCGATCTTCAGCCTTAGGAACTGGTGGTTTAGGATTGTCCTTACCCTCTGTGCCCAAGACGGAGACCTCTCCAGCTCTGGCTAAATCCGTCGAGGTAGGCTCTGAAGACCCATCCTTAGCAGAATCTTTTTTGCGGCACCTGCTGTAGGTCTCTCCCCCTTCGAGTAGCTTGGCCTTCATGAATTTTCGCTTTTTTGCCCCATACATTCTAGCCAGCTTGATGGCCAATGGCATGTCCCTCCCACGATCCTCAAATTGGAGCTTGTTATGCTCCAAACTCAATTCCCGGATTTTTCTCTTTGTCTCTCTATGCCCATATCAGGAGTGGTATTGGTTTAGTAGTAGTAGTAGTAGTAGTAGTAGCGTTTATTTAGCAACCTTCTGCTATACATAGTTATAATTTCTCCATACAGTTCACTCGAGTACCGGGTGTTTGACGGTCCATCTCTTCAGTGACCTGTTCAAAGAGATAAGCTAAATACTCTGGGCCTCTGGTGCCTAGTATCCCAGAGGCACTGTTTGCGACACCTGATAACCCTCAGATGCCATGCAGCCCTCAACAGCTTGGCTTAAGGGAGCTTGGGGTCTGTGTGCTCGACTGTTTCTTGAGTGGTTTGGCTCAACCACAATTTATAGTAATTAGCGTACTGTGTTCATTTTCTATGTGGCTTATTCACGTCTTTTGAAAAAGATTTTCTGCTACAATGAACCAGGGGCTAGCATTTTGAATCAACAGCTCAGACTAAACATTTTATTTTGAGCATGATAATCATAACACAATTTATATCTTCTAAAACTATATTTTCAGAGAATAAATAAATTTAAGAAAACACTAAATTGAAACTCTCCAATAATTCCGAAATATACATGAAATCATCTGTACATCCTTCAGCTGTCATGACCCTTATTTCTCTTCTCTGTTGGAAACACATTAGTCACTGTACATTCACCAACCCACTGAGATGTTCATAAGATGAAGTACATATTCATAGAGTACCTTTTTCATCATTTTTTCCACGTTCTAACAACTTCACTGCAAGTTTGAATAATTCTGGATCATGTCGTTTAGGTGCTTCTACAAACGCATCTGAAATAGGTAAATTGCACAAATTTCTCCTTATCATCAAATCGCGTCTAGCGGATAAGGCTCTTCGATAAGGTCCCACGCTAGTCAACAAGGTCCTCCTCAAACTCATTTTCTCCAAATTTGCAACTTGGATTTCTGCCAAAGGATCAGTAACAAGCAAATCTTTATTTGTCTCATCGTTGGCTTCATTCGGTGTAGTCTCAGAATCCCTTTTTATTCCATTTTTCTCTTCATTTTCTACCTTCATTTTCATTTTTTCTATCAACTCGACTTCTTCATGTTCCCTATATATTTCATTGACGAAATCTTCACCAGCCAACTCAACAGATATACCCAGATGGTACAGAACATTATGACTTTCCCATCTTTTCTTGGCTGAACTGAGTGGTTTAACTCGTGGTCGAGACTCGGCCACCAAACTAGCCCAATCTACACCAAGCGCATCGCCGATTCCTTTCACTCTCGACTCTTCTTCTAACTCATCCTCAGAAATTTCTTCAAAGTCCAAATCCATATTCTCCTCATCAATCGAGTTCTCTTTGGAGAGGCGATTAGCTGGGGAACGAGGTGGAGACTGAGATTTTTGAGATGCTACGGTGGTCTGCTCTTTGAGAGAGGAAGTTTCAGCATTTTCAGGCACTGCAGCTTCCTCTTCAGGATCCTCAGTGATCTCCTGTGAAATGAAGAGAAGTTCATTTATATTTTATAGTAAGTAAGTAATTCATTCGAAATAGATAAATCTAATTTACAAAAAAACATCCACATAATCATTAAAGACACAGATCCTCATCAGAAGGACCGGTAAAGATGTTGGAAATAGTAAAAAATTAAAAAAATTGGAACCTTCTAGATATGGTAGAAATTAAAGGTTCTTTGAATGATCAAATGCCATTTAAAATTTTTTTTTCTTGATATAACAAGTAAATAAATAAGTACACTAAAACTCCAGAAACCAAGTCAGTGCTTTCATAATTTTTTCGTATTAGATTAGCTCAATCATTCTTTTATATAAGACTAGCTGGCCCGGCGAACTTCGCACCGCCTAAGTTAATACAAAAAAAATGCTCGGTATGAATGAAGTTTTATTATTATTTTCGACTAATTACACATTATTTTGCTTACTTACAAAACAGAGTTTTCCTGAAATACTGGCTATTTATAAGGTTTCAATTTATTTTTGGCAGACACACACAGCTATTATACAGTATCTTAATCAATTTAAAGCTTTCTGATAAACTATATTTTTTGTTTTGTTTTGTGGTGCATAAATAAACACAGATGACGGTTTTCCGACGCGCGAACACGCGACATATAATTGTCCATGCGCCATGTTCATACATCGAAGGAAAACAAAATTGTTGCATTATGAGAATCCATCCAAGGTACCTATTTAGTTAATGCTTTGTTTGTGGTACGAATCACTTCCTTTGTGTACAATTGTGCCGTGATATGAAGAGACCCTGTAAAGTAATGGTTTATTTTCAATGATGTATGCCTCGAAAGTATATTTTTTAACTCAATTGAATGAAATTGTACGATTGGCGTGAAAAATAGAAAGTTGCAATTGACGTTAAAAGAAAAACTCCCTGTATGACAATTTCGGACAAATACATTATGAGAATCCATCCAAGGTGCCTTTTTAGTTAACGCTTTGTTTGTGGCACAAACAACTTCAATCGCGTACAAATGCGCCGTGAGAAAATGAACACCCTGTATAGTAATGGTTTATTTTCAATGATATATGCCTCGAAAGTATATTTTTTAACTCAATTGAATGAAACTGTACGATTGGCGAGAAATACAGCAAGTTGCAATTGACGTTAAAAGAAAAACACCCTGTATGAAAATTTCGGACAAATACATTATGAGAATCCATCCAAGGTACCTATTTAGTTAATGCTTAGTTTTATATTCTACAATTATTCAATGCGATCGGATTTATATTGGTTGAAAACAAAATTATTACTAGGAAACCATTGGGCCGATTATGCCAATTAACGAACTTGTCCGTCGTGTTGGGATGCGCCACCTACTCTGAAAATTTCAAGTCGCTAGCTCTTTCCGTTCTCAAGTTATCGTGGCAACGGCCGGACAGAATCAAATTTGACCTCGAATTCTTCATCGGGGAGTCGAATCAAATCGTTTGAGAACATTTTCGTCAAAAAATTCGAAAGTTACAGACATTTTGGCAAAATGATAACGCGATGTTCCCCAGAACATAGACCGTTCGGCCGTTGCAACGATAACTTGAGAACGCAAAGAGCTAGCGACTTGAAATTTTCAGGGTAGGTGGTGCACCCCAATACGACGGGCAAGTTCGTTAATAGGCATAATCGGCCCAATGGTTTCCGAGTAATAATTTTGTTTTCAACCAATATAGATCCGATCGAATTGAATAGTTGTAAAATATAAACCTAAGCACGTTTGTTAAATTTTTTGAGAATCGTATAGCTATAAAATTTCAAAAAAATTATTAAAAAATATTTTTTATATCACGATAACTTGAGAACGGAAAGAGATAGCAATTTGAAATTTTCAGGGTAGGTTCTGCATCTGAATGCGACATTTGATTTTGTTTATAAGCAAAATCGGCCAAACGGTTTTGGAGCTATACCCATCTGAAATTTGGTTGTTATTTCCTCAATAACTCGAAAAATATATAACCGATCCAATTCAAACATGGTTATTAGTTGTAGAATGCCAACGCGAAAGTTCCACGAAATTTCGTGAGGATCGTATGACTAGAAATTTTTTAAAAAATCATTGGAAAAATTCTATATATCAGAAACTATTCATACGACATGACTGAAATTATGCAAGAGCCCTCAGAACCTAACTCTACTACCAAGTTCCAAGTTTGAACACGATCGGATCTATATTGTCGGAGATCCGAGCAGCCTTGTGTGAGTTCAGTAGCTGTATAGGTGACCGTTGCCTAGATAACTCTCGAACGAAAGGAGATGGGAACTTGCAATTTTCAGGGAAGGTTGCGCATCTGAATGGGAGAGTTAAGTTCGCTGTTGGCCATAATCAGCCCAACGGTTTCGGAGTTATACCCATCTGGAATATTATTTCCTCGATAACTCAAAAAATATAGACTCAATCGAATTGAAGCTTGGTAACTTGTTGTAGGATATCGACATAAAGACGTGTGTAAAATATTGTGAGAACTGTACCGCTAGAAAATTTTTAAAAAATTACGAAAAAAAATTGGTTCAAGCACTGACGTGACGTGAAATCAGGAGCTTTTGCGCGTATGTTCTATTGTCCATTCTCCTGTATTGGACACTCTCAATCGAATTTACCATGGTTCAAGCACTGACGTGAAATCAGGAGCTTTTGCACCATGGTAAATTCGATTGAGAGTGTCCAATACAGGAGAATAGACAATAGAACATACGCGCAAAAGCTCCTGACTTCACGTCAGTGCTTGAACTAATTATTTACAATGTATATCATTTCTCATTATACATTTTGTCAAAAATAAATAAAGACGAAAATAAAACGTGAAACATTCTGTGCATTGCTCGAATAATGTATATCTTTACTGCGTCAGCTGAGGATCTTTCCACCGCTAAACACGCAGCTGATTGTTATAGTCGAACTTTTGATTATTTAAACAATCACGTAGTTCAATTTCATTCGGCGTAATATGACTTTATTTTACGTTATTTTTGTACGAGTTCATGCAAGCAGCTGACGCATAATCCCCCCTCCACGGTTCAGTTGACGATATTTTTTCAGCTCAGTATGAAGTCAAATATTTATAAAAAAAGTTTCAGCGGGCGAACTATTAGTTAATTTATTTATTTTTTTTTTACCTTTTTCGCAACCTCCCGATTCCACACCCACCGCTGATGCGCCAGTTGACGCTTGGTTCAGTAATAAGTCATTCGAGATCTATACTAAAAGATGACATGCAATCGGCGTAAAATCACTACCGAAAATGCAACGCTACCTCCCGGGCTATTTGTTTGTGGCACAAATCACTTCAATCGCGTACAATTGTGCAGTGATATGAAGAACAACCTGTATAGTAATGGCTATGTATGCCTCGAAAGTATATTTTTTAACACAATTGAATTAAATTGTACGATTGGCGCGAAAAACAGCAAGTTACAATTGACGTAAAAAAAAACACCGTTTGAAAATTTCGTACAAATACATTATGAGAATCCATCCAAGGTACCTACCTATTTAGTTAATGCTTTGTTATTGTTATTATTATTATTATTATTTAGTTAATGCTTTGTTTGTGGTCCAAAGCGCTAAGGTTAGATTAGCAATAATATATGGTTGTTAAGTTTTCCTAAATAACGATTCCTAAATTTTCAGCGCATTTTACAATTTTTTTCTGTCATAAGAACCTTCTCCTTACAATAACCAACACAACAAAAAAAAAAATAGTGAAATCGGTCCAGCCGTTCACGCGTGATGGCGTGACCAAGGGATATAGGGATTAATTTATATTTATTTATTTATTTATTTATTATCATACACGGGTTATCCCCTTTTTATATATGAAATATAATACAAATATACACTTACAGTAAACATAAACCAAGAAATAAACAACTTCAGCAGTACAACAGCATCATTGGAATACTTATACAATCAACCTTTCCGCACTGATTCTGAATGAACTTAAAGTTGGTCCAGTAAATTCCAAACCTTTACCGTAATATTCATTACCCAATCTAAGAAAACGTGTCATAGCAGTATGATAGCCATAATTTGTGCGATGGTAAGGAACCCAGAACAACTGAGAACCACGAATAGGCCTGTTCGGTACTCTAAAACCAATCAACTGGAGCAATGAAGGACAGTCTATATCTCCCGAAAGTATCTTATATAGAGTGATCAAGTCAGATCTTGTTCTACTACCTTCCAAGGTGGCAACATTCAAACTTTGCATAACCACCACATAATCATATTCACCACGTTATAGATTCATTTTGAATGCTACACACCTCAGAAATTTCCTTTGCACTCTTTCCACCCGATCGATTTGAGATCGATAATATGGTGACCACACCGGTGAGGCATACTGAACAACCGAACACACTAACGAAAGGTACAATGATCTAAAAGCCGCAACGGATAATTTTTTGCCGCAACGGATAATTTTTTGGTATTTCTAGTAACGAAACCCAACAGCTGAAAAGATTTACTGACAACTGAATCAACATGAGATGTAAAATTTAACTGATGATCAAATATGACTCCCAAATCGCGAACTTCAAAAACCCGTTTCAGGCTGTTTTCAATTTGATAGCTGAACAGAACAGGATCACTCGACCTAGAAAACGAGATACAACAGCACTTCTCAACATTTAGCGTCATTCCATTACTTCGTGACCAATTGATCAACGCGTTCAAATCGGATTGAAGGCACTCGCAGTCCGTGCTGGAGCCGACCGGCATATAAATTTTGAGGTCATCAGCGAGCAAGAGGCATCTACAGTAGCAAAAGTTGAGGGCTACATCATTAATGAAAATATTGAAGAGGAGCGGTCCCAGATGTGACCCCTGCGGAACACCAGATGTAACATGAATATCCCTGGAAATGTGGTTTCGAATCTTCACCATCTGCCTTCTATTAGATAAATAACCACTCAACCAACTCGTTAACCATGTTGGAAAGCCTGATTCATGTAATTTACCAATCAACAAATCGTGGTTGACCCTGTCGAAGGCACTACTGAAATCAGTATAAATTGCATCAACCTGAAAACCCTTCTCCAGGGCCACGACGATGTCCTGCTGATATACCAATAGATTTGATGTTGTTGATCTACCGGTGGCAAATCCATGTTGATTCTCAATTAGCAAACTTCCGCAATGCCACGAAATGTAGCGCGCAAGTAGTGATTCGAAAAGTTTTGGAATGGCTGAAAGCTTACTAATTGGTCGGTAGTTCCTTATATCGTCTTTTTTGCCACTTTTAAAAATGGGGGTGACATAACTATTCTTCCATTGGCAAGGAAATATTCCAAGCTTCACTGATAAATTAAACATTGTACAGAGTGGCATAGTTAATGAATAAACACATCTTCCAAGGAAATAAGCAGGGATCCCATCTGGTCCACAACTCAAATTATCCCCCAACTTACTCAACCCCTCAAACACTTCTTCAATAATGAATATTATGAATGGAATATCAACCGCCGTGTTCGCGACATCATTCACATGCAATCCCCCTCCAACATAAACCCTTGAAAAATGTTCAGCAAAGAGATCAACAATATTCTCCCCCGTGTCAGCTATTTGATCATCAAGATGCATACTATTTGGAAATCCGCGGTTCTTTCGTAATGAGTTTATATAATTCCAAAAATATTTTGAATTATTGATAGTGACCGACCGAAAGTTCGATTTCGGTTTCGGCCAGTTTCGGCCAAGAAATCTAGTTTCGGCCTTATTTTCGGTTTCGGCCCAAAATGGCCGAAACTTTCGGCCAGGCCGAAACTAGAATGTTCGTGAATTATCCTGGTCGTTTGGCCAGGAGTTATAAGTAGGTATACGTAATTGTCGTACGAGTTATTGTGATCTATCTTTGTTAAGACTGAGAATTCACTTTAATGATTATTAATTAGATTACATAGGGTGATTCCAAATAAGACGTGAAACTTGGAGTATGACACATTAGCTGTTGTTTAATCCATATTTATTTGTAACCGAATATCAACGGTTTTTGGAGTTCGGGTGATTTTCAAAAGATTTCTGAACTTATAATACATATTTCGTAAATTTTTTCTACGTTGACCAAATTTGGTGATAATTTTGGTTTATTTTCATCAGAAAAGAATATGATATGTACGAAAAAAACAAAACTATGCTGTATAAGAGGTTGAAAAAGAATTAGTGTGATTTCAAATGTGGTAAATGAAAAATCTATTTCTAATATCAATTTGTCTGCAACTTTCGAATTTCACAATTTTGTATGCTAAAATTATTTTAAAAACTTGCCAAATTCCTTCTTCGTTCTCTAAAAGATTTCGTTAGATTGCTTAACTAGTTTCGTTTCAGCAGATTTTTTATAAGCAACCTTTTGAATGTCCGGCAATAGTGAATGTGTATCAAAAGACAGCGTGAGTAAATTTCAGGCGGAAAATAACAACTGAAGACATCAGAAAGACGGCACGTGCTAGCCTATGGAATGGTGGTGTAACGAAGCAATTTTTCATTTTTAATTTCCGTTCCTCTGAATCGAAGGAATACCGGCACATGTGCATGTTCGATTACCTATATTGAACATGTGGTCCCGGTAGTGCTTGCGAGTATAAATTCGCGAGCGTAATTAGGTCAAAGTCAGTCATTCATTCATTACAGTACCGACCGAGACTTCAAGCAGTGAGCATCGTTTGACTAGTGCGCATGCGCTCCCGTACCAGTGTGCAGTGCTGTTAAGTTCAACCCGTCTGACGGGTTAGCCGACTCGATCGATCCGTTACGGGTACTGGTGTCAAGTGAGTGAAGTTTGTAGTGATGTGTTGAGTCCAGATCTTCGGTTCGTTGGTTCCACAGGAAGCTACGGGTGAGTTTTTCACGACTATTATTGATTTATAAATATGAACAATGTTATTATTTCCACATTTCCATATATTGCTTATATATTCCCTTAACTACCGAAAAACTTATAATTCGAAAATGGCCGGCTCTACCGCGGAATCATTCATTGAATCGCTAGCAGATGACCGTGCTGCGCTCGTTAAGCTGTTCGAATTGTTAGCTGAAAAACTAGGATTCGACCTAAACAAAAATGCGTTTGAGACCAAAGAAAATAGAAAAAGACCCCGCGTGCAACGCCAAGAATCCGCATCCCCCGTGAGAACATCAAATAGATTTGATGTTCTTGAAAACGAAGACGGTAATGACGATATGCTCATGTCGACTGAGACTACTGTCGAGAACAACCCCCCCGCTACCAAAAATAACAGACATCCAATTATGAGAGTAAACTCTAAAAAATCGATTCCGACAATTGAATTCCCCCCACTTCCGGTCAGTAAATCTACCGAAGTTATAAAGAAGAATACGGTGAAGAGAATTCCACCGATAAAAATTCTCAACAAAGGATCGTTCCCCGCAGTTGCCAAATTGGCCGAAGCCGACGATATAAAAATAAAATTCGCGACGGAAAACAGCAACGCGCTGCACATACACGTCGAGACCGAAGCCGACCACAGAAAGTTAACGTCCGGACTAGAAAGACACGGACAACAATATTACACGTATACGCGCGACGATGAGAAGGTCATGAGGGTGGTCATTCGCGGAATTCCATCCCATGAAACCGAAGGAACTATTAGAGACCAACTAGTGGCCATGGGTTTCCAAGTATTGCAGGTCACCCAATTATACAAACGCGAAGCGGGAAATAAGCACGTTTTCCCGTTAATGTTAGTCAAGCTGCCCAGAATCGAGGACAGCAAAGAGATTTATAAAATTAATTATATAGGATATTTCCGCGTCAGAGTCGAGCCGCAAAGGTCGACAAAAAGAAACCTTCAGTGTCATCGATGTCAAAATTTCGGGCATACCCAGTCAACGTGTAGAATTAACCCACGTTGTGTAAAGTGCGGCGAAGGTCACTGGACGACCGAGTGCCAGAAATCGTCCTCAACCCCAGCAGTTTGCGCCAACTGCAAGCTCGCTCACCCCGCTAACTATCGCGGGTGCAAATACTACCCGGGAAATACTCCCAAAACATCGACTCCAAGCCAACCGAAACGAATTATTCGGGAAAGCAAAGTTGTTGAAGGTAAATCGTACCTCTCAGCAGCTAAACAATCCGCGAAACCAACGCCGGAAAAGAATTTAAACACAAGTCCTAACCAAGTCGCAGAGATGTTGGCACAAATGACAGTGCTGATGACCAAGATAGCCAGTCGTCTTGGATAAATTCAAACCGCGATCATTAAAGATACTTGCGTGGAACGCGAATTCCATCAGGAACAAAATTCTAGAGCTTGGGGATTATTTATCCGAAGAAAATATCGACGTGGCGTTGCTGAGCGAAACAAAGCTCGACCCCCAAGTTCATTTAGCTTTACCGAACTTCGCGATATACCGGAGTGATCGAACAAATCAAGGAGGCGGAGTAGCCGTACTCGTTAAGAACTCCATAGCGCACCAGCGGATTAATAATTTCAATACGGAAAACTTAGAAAACGCCGCGGTTAACATATATATGGCTGGCAACAGAACAATAACGGTCATAGCCGCATATAACGCGCCTAGAAAAACACTTTTAACTTCCGACTTAGACGAAATTTTCCCTTCGCCCAACGAAATAATTTTAGGCGATGACTTGAACGCTAAACACAGCATCTGGAACTCCAGAGTAACTACTACGCGCGGCAGAACATTAGCGGCTCACGCGGAATCAAATAATTATTCGGTAATCGGACCGGACAGACCGACGTTCTACGGGTCAACAGGTAGACCAGATCTCTTAGACATTTTTATAACTAACAATATCAACCAACCAACCACCATTGACACCGAGGCGGTACTGAGCTCCAACCATAATCCAGTTATTCTAACACTGGATAACTGGAACTCAATACCTCAACAACAGGAAGAAAGAAGAATTGACTGGAGAAAGTTCACCGAATTACTGAAGAATACTGAGAGAATTCCACCGGATCTACAAACGACCACCGACATAGAACTCGAAGTCCGAAAAATAACGAAGGAAATTCAAACCGCAATGGAAAAAGCCACAAGAACAATCAAGAAGTGTTCCAAAGAAGTCAACAGACTACCTACGGAACTAAAAGCTCTGATAAGGAACAAAAATAGAGCACGAAGAATCGCTCAAAGAACTTTATATCCCGAAGATAAGAGAGAGGCCAACAGACTAGCCAACCTTGTCAAGGAAGAAGTACAGAAATACAGGAACGAGAAATGGCAAGTGCTACTAGAAAGCATCAATGAAGACTGCGAAGAACAAGACGCACACTACAAACCAATGTGGCGTCTGAACAGAATCCTGAAGAAAAGGAACAACAAATCACGTCCTTTACACGGCGTGAATGGAATTGTATACGCAGATGAAGACAAAGCGAACGCCTTCGCTGAAACACTAGAGCTCCAATTCGCACCGCATCGCACACCAGACGACGACATCGACTTCGAAGAGAGAGTGGAAAGAACCGCAGCACGAATACTACAAACAGACACAGAAGAACAAATAAGACCCACAACAATCGACGAGTTGAAAGATGAAATCAAACACCTCAAAAAGAAGAGTGCACCCGGCGAAGATAGAATAAACAACACTCAAATACGACACCTTCCGATTGAATACCTGGAATTCATCATGAACATCTGTAACGGCATACTGAGAATGTTGTACTTCCCTGAAGCCTGGAAGAATGCCACAGTGATAATGATCCCGAAACAAGGAGAGGACCAACTATACCCGCAGAATCACCGCCCGATAAGCTTACTATGCACAATTGGAAAACTGGTTGAAAGACTAATACTACGACGACTAGAAGATGAACTAGAAGAGAAGAAAGTGATTCCACCAGAACAATATGGATTCAGAGCTGGACATTCAACAGAACTCCAGACACTAAGATTGACGGAAAATATAATCCACAATATAAATAGGAAACACATAAACGTGGCAGCCTTCCTAGATGTCTCGAAGGCATTCGACAAGATGTGGCATGAAGGACTAATCTACAAGATGAAAGAAGCTAATATAAGCCTACCGATCATAAAGGTCATTGGAAAATACCTGAAGAACAGATCCTTTCAAGTAAAAATTGGAAGACATAGATCCCGCAAAACCCCCATAACAGGAGGAGTACCACAAGGAGGAGTACTTTCATCGAAGTTGTACAACTTATACACGGCAGACATACCGAATGTACTCCCCAACGATACGAAAGTGTTCACATACGCAGACGACACCGCAATCCTGGCACATTCAAGAAACTTGAACCTAGGAACCCGATACGCTCAGACGGCAATTGACACCATCCTGGAATGGATGGAAAAATGGAAAATTAAAGTAAACGCAGGAAAGACACAGGCTATTGTATTCGGCAAGAAAAACACATTACCCTCAGAAGAAATAGAGATAGATGGAGAGACGATTCCTTGGAAGGACAAAATCAAATACCTGGGAGTAGTATTTGATAGAAAAATCACGTGGAAAGACCACATCGATTATATCATGCAGAAAGTTGCTGTAAGAAAAATAGAACTCTATCCGCTAATTGCCAGAAACAGTAAGCTCAGTATAAGCAACAAGTTACGCTTATACAAGTCAATAATTGTACCACGCATGTTGTACTGTTCAACTGCATGGGGAGAGACTGCAAAAAGCCGAATGAAGAAACTGGAAACAGCCCAGAACAAACTACTGCGACAAATAACTGATGCGCCCTGGTTCATCAGGAATAGAAACATCCGGCAAGACCTTGGGGTGAGCACGATGGAAGATCAAGTACGACAGAGGAATAAAAGGATCCTGGAAAACACAGAACGCCACACGAACCCAACACTTAGAGAAGCTTTGGACTATGACCCAGAAGAACCCACAAAGATCAAACGGCCAAAATTGGCACTATTACCTGTCGGAGGACAATGAAGAAACCGACATCTAACGAAGTGAAGAAGTAACACTTCAACAACACATTCAAGAAGGAAATAAAAACAGAGACAACATGAGTAAAAGTATTGAATACTAACTCAAAACACCCATCGACGCCCTGATGGAGACAGGAGTTTTAGTGCGGTAAACATCTTCAGGAGAAGATGGACTCCCACACTGTTCCTTTTAAGGTTCGCCCATAAAGGGTTTCTCCTGTATAAAAAAAAAAAAAAAAAAAAAAAAAGTCAAAGTCAGTCAATGAAGCGACACTGCGACAGTAACACCACCGTTCCGACCCCGCCGAAGAAGTAAGTAGCTTCAGAGGTTCCGCATGGGCAAGGTATTAGGGTAAGACTATTTATTTCTCTCTCTGCTGGTATTATTGTACTATTCGCCTCTATTCCTTCCCTACCGACCGCCCGAATTCCTCAGCGTCGTGTAGTAGCTTGAAACGGCCTGCATGACACCTTTGGATTTCTAGATATACAGGTTGTGTATGCTAGCTTGAAACGGCGCATCATGCATCCTTATATCCTTCCTTCCTACCGACCGCTCGAATTCCTCAGCGTTGTGTAGTAGCTTGAAACGGCCTGCATGACACCTTTGGATTTCGGGATATACAGGTTGTGTATGCTAGCTTGAAACGGCGCATCATGCATCCTTATATCCTTCCTTCCTACCGACCGCTCGAATTCCTCAGCGTTGTGTAGTAGCTTGAAACGGCCTGCATGACACCTTTGGATTTCGGGATATACAGGTTGTGTATGCTAGCTTGAAACGGCGCATTATGCATCCTTATATCCTTCCTTCCTACCGACCGCTCGAATTCCTCAGCGTTGTGTAGTAGCTTGAAACGGCCTGCATGACACCTTTGGAGTTCGGGATATACAGGTTGTGTATGCTAGCTTGAAACGGCGCATCATGCATCCTTATAGAACCCTTACCGTAACTCTACCTATCCGATCCCCTTTGTTATGCCAGCAGATTTGAGGACCAGTTTATTTTCAATTTCTTTCATTGTATATATACTTTGCCCATGTTAAATTTACCGCTTGGTGTTACCGATTGCTTAATATTCCGCACGCACTTTCGCTTCATCCCAGCTTTCATCGCATGATTACACATTTAACGTTGTTCACTTGACCATTTTCACTCATTCCGTAGATTTATAAAGGCTCGTGCCCAGGTACCGTTTTATAAGCATGTTACATCCCGACTCTACTTCTGCACCGCTTAATCAACCTACCATCCTACATACCACCACCATGTAGTAGAATTCACCGAATAGAAGTGTCATTATTATTGTGTGTTTTATTTTCCCGAATAACAAGTAAACATTCCCAGAGATAGAGGACTGCCCCGACTTCCACGAACATCCGAGCCCTGGATATAACCTTCTCTGATTGTAGCTCCCGGACCCCTGTGGGATACCGCCCACAGGTACCGAGTGTCCTCAACACTTTAAACTAGAGGTGGCGCCCGAGGTCTCTAATTTCGGAGGAAAGGTTAGCAACAGAGGGAGACCTAGAGGGGATGGGCGTCACAAATGGCGCCCGAGCAGGGACCCTTGTTCGCAGATGGTTGCTAAAATCCGTCGAAATGCCCCAGACAACTAGACGGAAAAGAGATAGAGTAAGTGCAGAGGAACCGAGGAAAATACCAGTGGTGAATCAACCGACGGGCATCAGCCTGGCACTTTGAAGATGAGTGAGTACCGAATACCAATCCGAACAACTTCCGACCGATGACCGGATTTCTGACCGCAACCCGCCCGCAATCCGACCGAACCCCGGCCGCAATCCGACTCCAACCTGACCGCAATCCGACCCTGACCTGACCGCAATCCCACCCCGAACCCGACCGCAATCCGACCCAAACCTGACCTCAACCCAACCGCAACCCGACCGCCGAAAACCAGTTTCAACGGACCAGGAGGACATGGAAAAATGTCGCACCAGCGTAGGAGTTGTGGTGCGCAGGATCATGAGTCCCCACCACCGATCTTAGAGGGGGAAAACGGTATATAAGGAGTCATCCAGAAGAGCGGAAGGACAGTAGGGAATTCACAAGAGAAGAAGACGCAACCGATTCTAATTTTTTGGCTCCTACAAGTGGAATAGAACCTTGAAGATGACCAGCAACGCCGAAGGAAGCTTACCGACAGCTACTGCAGAGCCCAGCACCAGTTGGATCTACAAGCTGAAGAAGGAAGAGCTGGAGGTCGAATTGGATAAATTTCACCTCAACCCAGAGGGGACCGTAGAAGAGATGAGGAAGAGGCTCACCCGGTTCATCAAGAGTGGACAGGCCACCCCGAACCCGTCAAACCAGGCAGGGCCACCAGTATTCCCAGTGGTGCCGTCCCTGACCGTGAACACGTCGAGTCCTGCCAGCACAACTCGTCCCGAACCGATCGACCTGCACAAGTACGGCGTCCACTTCAACGGCACGCAAGATCCGGCCGCATTCCTGGAGGGATTGGAAGAGATCCGCAGCCAATTACAATTGGACCCGCAAAGAATCCTGGCCGGAATACCTCAGATCCTGACCGGAGACGCATCCCTCTGGTTCCGGAACAACAAGCGTAGTTTGGCAACTTGGCCTGATTTCACCGAGGCTTACAAAACGTTTTATTTTCCGACCGATTACTACGTAACCTTAGAGGAAGAAATCCGCCGACGCCGCCAGCAGCCCGAGGAAGCCGCCACGAAATACATAACCGACCTCCAGACAATGATGAGAAGACACGGAGGATACAACGAAGCCCAAGAGTTATTAATGCTCCAGAGGAACCTGTTACCTGATTACCGGCAAATGCTTTGGAGTCAAGGGATCAGCGACATATACACGTTCCTGAGGAAGGTCCGTGGAATAGAGTCCCTGAAGGCAGTACAGGGACCAGGGAATCCAGTGCGAGTTGATACGGGTGATGGCGTCTGGTAGCCCAGGATGGAATTTAGAGAAGTGACAAACTTTCTTTAGATTGGATATTTTGTGAATAAAGATCTGTTTTTTTTTTTTTTTGAGGTATAATGTATTTTCTTATTATTTAGCGTTGTAAGGTTTAGGTCGTCGAAAAGAGAAAACTCGTTTCCTCTTTTCGATCCGAAGAAGGAGGGGGATGTAACGAAGCAATTTTTCATTTTTAATTTCCGTTCCTCTGAATCGAAGGAATACCGGCACATGTGCATGTTCGATTACCTATATTGAACATGTGGGCGTGGTCAGTCCCGGTAGTGCTTGCGAGTATAAATTCGCGAGCGTAATTAGGTCAAAGTCAGTCAATGAAGCGACACTGCGACAGTAACACCACCGTTCCGACCCCGCCGAAGAAGTAAGTAGCTTCAGAGGTTCCGCATGGGCAAGGTATTAGGGTAAGACTATTTATTTCTCTCTCTGCTGGTATTATTGTACTATTCGCCTCTATTCCTTCCCTACCGACCGCCCGAATTCCTCAGCGTCGTGTAGTAGCTTGAAACGGCCTGCATGACACCTTTGGATTTCGGGATATACAGGTTGTGTATGCTAGCTTGAAACGGCGCATCATGCATCCTTATATCCTTCCTTCCTACCGACCGCTCGAATTCCTCAGCGTTGTGTAGTAGCTTGAAACGGCCTGCATGACACCTTTGGATTTCGGGATATACAGGTTGTGTATGCTAGCTTGAAACGGCGCATCATGCATCCTTATATCCTTCCTTCCTACCGACCGCTCGAATTCCTCAGCGTTGTGTAGTAGCTTGAAACGGCCTGCATGACACCTTTGGATTTCGGGATATACAGGTTGTGTATGCTAGCTTGAAACGGCGCATTATGCATCCTTATATCCTTCCTTCCTACCGACCGCTCGAATTCCTCAGCGTTGTGTAGTAGCTTGAAACGGCCTGCATGACACCTTTGGAGTTCGGGATATACAGGTTGTGTATGCTAGCTTGAAACGGCGCATCATGCATCCTTATAGAACCCTTACCGTAACTCTACCTATCCGATCCCCTTTGTTATGCCAGCAGATTTGAGGACCAGTTTATTTTCAATTTCTTTCATTGTATATATACTTTGCCCATGTTAAATTTACCGCTTGGTGTTACCGATTGCTTAATATTCCGCACGCACTTTCGCTTCATCCCAGCTTTCATCGCATGATTACACATTTAACGTTGTTCACTTGACCATTTTCACTCATTCCGTAGATTTATAAAGGCTCGTGCCCAGGTACCGTTTTATAAGCATGTTACATCCCGACTCTACTTCTGCACCGCTTAATCAACCTACCATCCTACATACCACCACCATGTAGTAGAATTCACCGAATAGAAGTGTCATTATTATTGTGTGTTTTATTTTCCCGAATAACAAGTAAACATTCCCAGAGATAGAGGACTGCCCCGACTTCCACGAACATCCGAGCCCTGGATATAACCTTCTCTGATTGTAGCTCCCGGACCCCTGTGGGATACCGCCCACAGGTACCGAGTGTCCTCAACACTTTAAACTAGAGGTGGCGCCCGAGGTCTCTAATTTCGGAGGAAAGGTTAGCAACAGAGGGAGACCTAGAGGGGATGGGCGTCACAGTGGAACATAATTTATGAATACATTTTCTAATGTAATTTCGAGCTTAGTTGCAAAAAAAAATATTGAATTCGTTATTTTCCTCTATTTGCTTCTTATATCCCCTTTCAAATCATACTAATTCTTTTTCAACAGAACCAGTACTCAAATATCTCGGAAACCGTTGATTTTTGGTCATCAATAAAAATGGCTCAAACCACAGCAAATGATCCATACTAACACCTCCTCTAAGGTTCACGTCTGATTTGGAATCACCCTGTATACTTCGACTGATTATTTTGATAACTTGGTAATGTCAAAATAATAAATAAAGATCTCAAAAAAAATGTATTTTTATTTTATTTAACACTCCTTAACTATTTTTATGTATATGCGAATAAAATTGTAAAAAATACAGTAGATTTCAGTATGAAATATAAAGTTTCGGTTTCGGTTTCGGCCGAAACTGAGACCCTGGCCGAAAGTTCGGTTTCGGTTTCGGTTTCGGCTGAAATACCAGTTTCGGTCGGACACTAATTATTGACTACGTGGTCGTCAATACTTGCTGTATATGCATCCTGACAAAATTTCATAAGATCCTTGCATTGAGATCTCAGACCGGAAAACAGTAGATAATCCTGATCAGAACGAGTCGACTTATAATGCGCATGAGCCTTCTTTTTTTCAGCTATGAGTACCCTCAGCTCGCGGGTATCCATTTAGGATATGTTGTTGGTTTACTTCTCTTCCTAGGAATGAAGCACGCAAAAGAATTCCCGACAATTTGGTAAAATCTATCAACCATAGTATATATATATGTATATAGTATATATATATACGCATATGGCTAACTATACCAAGCCCGACACATACCTACGGCCACTCGAAGCCTTGGTAAGGGGGGCTATGCGGGGAGTGTATATAATTTATACGTTCAAGAATATGTTTCACTAATGATCAGTTATATTATCAGTGTTACGCAAAGCCCATCTGTATAAAATTAAACGTTCCTATGTTCAAACAAAGCCCTTGCGGTGTTGCCGAAATAATTCAGTTGGATATTGCATTTAAATGCTTTGAACCGGATTATTTCGAGATATGTTGAGCGTTCAGATATATACACGCTCCACGAAATGAGACCATTTGAAGCCATGGTAATAAATAGTTTGTTGCTCACTAATAAATAATTCCATTTATCGTTAATTTAATAATGATAATATGGAAATAGGGAGCGTTAAAGATGATAAAATCCATCTTTTGAATGGTAAATTCTTCTGAACTTGTTCTTTCGACAATCGCACTTCTATAAAGAAATTGATGGTAATTCCAATCAAATTGACTATTTGCACTATTCACATATTTTTTGTGAAATCATGAATTGTGTTTCACGTCCTTCCATAATTATTGGGGGTAGATTTCACAAAGTTAGGACTTGATTGAATACAAACAAAGTCGACGTTTTGTCGACATTTTTCGACTTCCTCAAGAGTCTCAAGACTAAAAAAAAAGGATTTATAATTCAGACTATGAAACTTAACAGGAAAAAGCTGATTTAGACACAGGGATTGAAAAAAGGACACTTCAAAATAAAATTGCCATCAATTAAAATGAAATTCTCACAACGACTATCTATGTGTCAACAAGAAGTATAACGTGATTTATACACATGGGCGACGGACACAGACAACATACAGTATCCTGCACACAAACGATCCAACAAAGCATTCGTGGGAACTATTTCAACAATACTTATTAACGATAACTTTTTTTAACTGACGTAAAGTCAAAATTTTTGCTCGTATGTTCTATTGTCCATTCTCCCAATTTACCATGGTAAATTCGATTAAGAGGTGTCCAATACAGCAGAACAAAATTCGATTAGGAGTGTTCAATACAGGAGAATGGACAACAGAACAAGTGCTTCTGACTCTACGTCAGTGCTTGAACCATTTTTTTTGCAATTTTTTAGAATTTGCTTGGACTACTGTTCTGATAAAATTGTACACACGTCTTTATCTCGATATTCTACAACTAATTACCAACTTCAATTCGATCTGGGCTATATTTTTTGAGTTATCGAGGAAATAATATATACCAGGGGGGTATAACTCCGAAACCGTTAGACCGATTATGCCCAAAAACGAACTCAAGTCTTCCATTTGGATGCGAAACCTACCCTGAAAATTGCAAGTCCCTATCTCTATCCAGCTACTGAACTCACACAAGGCTGCTCGGATCTTCAACAAGATAGATCCGATCGTGTTCAAATTTGGAACTGGGCAGTAGAGTTAGGTTTTGAAATCTCTCACAAAATGTCGGCGATGTCGGACGAATAGTTTCTTATTTATAGAATTTTTACAACGATTTTCAAGGATTTTTTAAATATTATTAAGTGTTATGATCCTCACAAAATTTTGCAAGGATTTTCGCATTCACATTCTACAACTAATAACCTTGTTTTAATTGGATCGGTTTTGTATTTTCCGAGTTATTGAGGAAATAACAACCCAACTTCAGATGGGTATAACGCCAATCCAGTTTGGCCGATTATGCCTATAAAGGTACTCAAATGTCCCATTCAGATGCACAACCTAACCTGAATATTTCAAGTCGGTATCTCTTTCAGTTCTCAGATTATCGAGACATAAATTAAATTTTTGGATTATTTTCTTTTTAATTTTCTTCCGATACGTTTCTCAGAATATTTCACAAACGTCTTTATGTTTGAATTCAACAACTACTCACCAAGTTTCAATTCGATCGGACCAGTATTGATCAAGAACTAAATTATTACACGGAAACCGTCAGGCCGATTATGCCCATTAACGAACTTGTCCGTCGTATTGGGATGCGCCACCTACCCTGAAAATTTCAAGTCACTATCTTTTCGTGCTCTCAAGTTATCGTGGCAACGGATGGCCTGCCGGCCGGACACAATCAAATTTGACTTCGAATTCTTCATCAGTGAGTCGAACTCAATCGTTTGAGACCATTTTCGGCAAAAAATTCGAAATTTTCAGACATTTGGGCAAAATGATAAGGCAATGTTCCTCAGAACATACGCGCAAAAATGATATTAGGTGATTGCTATGATTGGTTCGATACTTGAACTTGAGCATCACTTATATTATGTACAGTGTCGTTCAACCTGATATATGTTATCGCACCATTTTTTTCCAATCCCAGAAAATTGATCGAAGTTAAATTGATGACCTGTGCTGAAAGTGTGCGAAGCTAGCTAAATTTGTCGTCTTTATCCTAATATTTTACTTTGCAGACATTTTTATATTGTTTTATTCTATTCGAAAGTAACTGTTTGGTTTGTCCTGTGTAGCATACTCCACAGTTACCACAGGGAACTTTATAAATTAGATTAGAGTGATCAGGATTCTTTATTTTATCCTTCAATTTAGAAAAGAGTGACCTTCCAGTATTTAAATTTGTCAAAAACAAGTTTTGTTTTAATTGACACTTTTTGTATCAAGTTGGCTATATTGGAAGACGGTCTCATTCGGATGCGCAAACTACCCTGAAATTTTCAATGCGCTATATATTTCCGTTCGAAAGTTATAGTGGCAATGGATGGCCAAACGGAATCGAATTTGACCTCGCTTTCTTCATCAGTGTGTTGAATCCAATCGTTTGCAGCCATTTTCAACGAAACAAATTTACAGACATTTGGGCAAAATGTAAGCACGCTGTTCCTTAGAACATGCGCCAAAAATCATTGAAACATGGCGTATAACTATCCACTGGCTGTGAAGAGAAGGAAATGATCAAACACGACTAAGCAAACGGTGAAAACTATTTTTAAACGCGTTCACAGTCACATATTTTCCAACTGATGAAGGCAACTCATTACAAAAATTGAACACACGGCTCGGTCCTGAAATTTCCTTTTTTGCGCGTATGTTCTGGGGAACATCGCGTTATCATTTTGCCCAAATGTCTGTAATTTTCGAATTTTTTTATGAGAATGGTCTCAACCTGTTCAACTCACTGATGAAGAATTTGAGGTCTAATTTGATTCTGTCCGGCTGGCCGGTCGTCCGTTGTCACGATAACTTGTGAACGAAAAGAGATAGCGACTCGAATTTTTCAGGGTAGGTGGCGCATCCGAATACGACGGACAAGTTCGTTAATGAGCATCATCGGCCAACGGTTCCCGAGTAATAATATTGACATCAACCAATACAGATCCTATCGAATTGAAAGAAATTATTAAAAAATATTATTTACGTCTTGATAACCCGAGAAAGGAAAGAGATAGCGACTTGCAATTTTTAGGGTAGGTTGTGGAATCTGAATGCGACATTTGTATTTATTGATAGGCATAAGTCATCTGAAATTTGGTTTTTATTTCCTCAATAACTCGAAAAATACGAAACCGACCAAATTCAACCTTGGGTACTAGTTGTAAAATGCCGGCTCGAAAATTCTTGCAAATTTCGCGCGAATCGTATCACTAGAAAATTAAATAATAATAATTGAAAATCATTGAAAACAATTCTATATATCAGGAACTATTCGTCTGACATCGCTAAAATTGCAAGAGCCTTCAAAACCTAGTCTACTACCAAGTTCCAAGTTTGAACATGATCGGATGTATATTTTCGAAGATCCGAGCAGCCTTGGATAAGTTGAGTAGGGATGGGTGACCTTTGCCTCGATAACTTTCGAACGAAAAGAGGTAGGGAGTTGAAATTTTCAAGCTTGGTTGCGCATCTGAATGGGACAGTTCGTTGTTGGGCATAATCGGCTCAACGGTTTCGGAGTTATAACACTCTGGAATATTATTTTCTCCATAATTCAAATGATACAGACCCGGTCGAATTGAAACTTAGTACCTTGTTGTAGAATATTGACATAAAGATTTGTGCGGAATTTTGTGAGGATCGTACCACTAGTGAATTTAAAAAAAATTACGAAAAAGTATGTATGTATCTCACGATAACTTGAGAACAGAAAGAGATAGCGATTTGTAATTTTCATGGGCCAAATGCAACATACGAGTTTGTTTATAGGCATAATCGACCCAACGGTTGTAGAGTTATACCAATCTGAAATTTGGTTGTTATTTCCTCGATAACACTAAAAATACAAAACCGATCCAATTGAAGCGTGGTTACTAGTTGTCGAATGCCAACGCGAAAATTCTTGCAAGATTTCGTGAGGATCGTATCAGTAGAAAATTTTTCAAAAATCATTGAACATCATTGAAAAAAATTCTATATATCAAAAACTATTCCTCCGACATCTCTGAAATTTCGCGAGAGATTTCAGAACCTAACTCTACTGCCAAGTTTCAAGTTTGAACACGATCGGATCTATATTATTGAAGATCGGAGCAGTCTTATGTGAGTTCAGTAGCTGGATGGTTGATCTTTGCCTCGATAACTTTCGAACGAAAGGAGATAAGGTAGGTTGCGCATCCGAATGGGAGGGTCGATTTTGGGCATAATGGTCGATTGATTTCGGAGTTATACCCGCCTTGATTACCTTGATAACTCAAAAAATATAGACTCGATTGAATTGAAGCTTGGTAACTAGTTGTAGAATATTAATAATAATAATAATAAATTGTCTTTATTGTATCACTGTAATACAGATGAGTGGAAGAGGCGAAGTCTAGCCTATAGCTACTCCACTTAACCCCTTCATAAAACAAAATAATGAAAAATAACAAAATAATAAAAAAAAAAAAATATATATCTTTGTAAGAAACGTACACCTAGAAAATTTTTAAAAAATTACGAAAAAAAAATTGGTTGAAGCACTGACGTGAAGTCAGGAGTTTTTGCGCGTATGTTCTATTGTCCATACTCCATTGCTCCTGACTTCACGTCAGTGTTTGAACCAATTTTTTTTAACTTATAAGCAACTGCATACTCACTATCATTTTGATATCGAATGTGGTTTTCAAAATATCAGGAAAATAAATTAAATTCCTTCATGAATGTTTCTTCGATATATCAACCACATCACAGATTTTTTCGGCAAAATTGTCAATATTATCAGATTTAATAAATTTATGGACTGAAAACTGAAATATCCAATAAAATGTTCATCAGTAAAAAATTATGGTTGTTAACATTTGATGCCCCATTTGACTGATTTCAAATCGCTATTCTTCACATACATACCTAATTTCAACTGTATCCCAGATGTAGTTTTCGAAATAACAACCTAATCAACTAATTTCTTCGCCGAACTTTCGATCAAACACAAAGCACAAACTTTGTCGCCAATATTGTCCAATTGTTATTTTTGGTATTATACCATTATAGATTGAGGTATCCGATGAAATTTTCATCTTCTTTTTCCGGATGATTTCGAGTCAATGATTTGATTATTGTTGAAAAATTGGTTTAAGCCCTGTGGATAGGAGCTTTCTGGCGCTGTTCAAACAGACAAATTATATTTCCGAAAGTATTGGTTTCTCAGAGTTGAGAATTATATGTATTCTTATAATGTATTCTTATGATAGAACGCCAAAAAATGGTGATATCAAAATTCAAGGATGATTATGTATTACATTATTCAATTTTTCACTGTAAAAATGACATTAACATAATATCTAAATCTGAAGAATTTTCCTATCTAGCATGTTGTGTAAGTAATTTCCTTCGTTTACGCATCTGAAATTAACTTTTTCATACTCGAGAATTACAGGGGATTATATTTTCCGAAAATTTTTTTGCTTAGAGCAGAGTACCTAAAAAATATAGAAAATATAGCTAGAGAAAAGAGTGGTTTTGGTTTCTTATTGCGCGTACATGTTCTGGGGAACATCGCGTTATAGTTTTGCCCAAATGTCTGTAACTTTTGAATTTTTTGACGAAAATGGTCTCAAACGATTTAGTTGGACACCCCAATGAAGAATTCGAGGTCAAATTTGATTCTGTCCGGCCGGCCGTCCGGCCGTCCACCCGTTGCCACGATAACTTGAGAACGAAAAGAGCTAGCGACTTGAAATTTCCAGGGTAGATGGCGCATCCCAATACGACGGACAAGTTCGTTAATGGGCATAATCGGCCCAGTGGTTTCCGAGTAATGATTTTGTTTTCAACCAATATGAATCCGATCGAATTGAAACTTGGTGAGTAGTTGAAGAATATGAACCTAAGCACGTTTGTGAAATTTTATGCGAATCGTATGGCTAAAAAATTTTAAAAAAATTATTAAAAAATATTTGTGTTGTCACGATAACTTGAGAACGGAAAGAGATAGCGGCTTGAAGTTTTCAGGTTAGGATGTGCACCAGAACGAGACATTTCAATTTGTTTATGAGCATAATCGGCCAAACGGTTTTAGAGTTATAGCCATCTGAAATTTTCTGGAATTTGGTGGTATTTTGTTCCTCATTAACTCGAAAAATACTGAACCGATTGAATTCAAACATGGTAATTAGTTGTAAAATGCCAACGCGAAAATGTGCGAATAGCATTTGTAGAAAATTTTTAATAAATCATCGAAAATAAAAAAAAAAATTCTATATATCAGTAACTATTCGTTTGAAATTGCTAAAATTTTGCATGAGTCTTCATAACCTAACTCTACTGCTAAGTTTCAAGTTTTAATACGATCGGTTAAATATTGTTGGAGATTCGAGCATTCTTGTGTGAGTTCAGTAGATGGGTGACCGTTGCCTCGATAACTTTCGAACGAAAGCAGATAGGGACTTGCAATTTTCAGGGTAGGTTGCGTATCCGAAAGGGAGAGTTGAGTTCGTTTTCGGGCATAATCGGTCTAACGGTTTCCGAGTTATACCCACCTGGAATATTATTTCCTTGATATTTCAAAAAATAAATATTCGATCGAATAGAAGCATGGTAACTAGTAGTAGAAAATCAACATAAAGTCGTGTTTAAAATTTTGTAAGAACCGCACCCCTAGAAAATTCGAAAAAAATGACGAAAACAAAAATTTTAAGAACCGTACCCCTAGAAAATTAAAAAAAAATCACGAAAAAAAAATTGGTTCAAGCACTGACGTGAAGTCAGAAGCTTTTGCGCTTATGTTCTATTGGGTGTCTAATACTGAAGAATGGACAATAGAACATTCGCGCAAAAGCTTCTGACTTCACGCCAGTGCTTGATCAATTTTTTATACTCTGGTTTTAATCTACAATAAAATTTGGCAAATCCATAATTTCAATGTATGTGAGAATATTGAATTAGATAATGCTTATGCAATGTGATTGCTTGAAAGTCTAACCCATCTTCCAACGCTCTCACTGAAGATCATACTCTAGTAGGATTTTAAACTCAATGATTCAATTCAAAACAATCTAACATAAGCACTAGTATTCTGTGACTCTAAATTGAAAAGAATTGCTCCGCATCTCATGGAAATGTAGTAGAAAATTCGGAATTGAGTCAAATTCGAGGCATTGGAAGTGAGTCAATATATTATTATCTGATTCTTCAATTCCGGTCTGAGTTACGGAAAAGGTGTGATTATCTCACATCGAATGCGCTGTTGCCAAACTAAAGGGCTTCAAGTATACGCTAAAGCATAGCGGGATTGGAATAATCAGAGGTATAACCGCACATTGTATATACTTATACAAGCCACGACTGGTGCACCACCTACAGTCAGATGGCATCAACTAAGCGTGTATATATTGCGATAATATACCGTCAATTCTCGGCCCAGTCGAAAATTCGCCTATGGCTTCCCTGAGCCATCAGGAAGCCTCTACGATAAAATATACACGCAAATTTTTTCGAAGCCCGGATCGGGCTAGAAAAATTTGTATATGGGCGGGAATAGACTGTGAAGTATGGCGTTTTTGGCGTGCTAAGGTAGCAATATACGTCTATATATATATATATATATATATATATATATATATATATATATATATATATATATATATATATATATATATATATATATATACTCATAACGCGCCTTCTACCAGGCCCGGTACGTTGCACAGGCAACCGGAGGCCCGCCTTTTCTGATTGGTTTAGGAGAGTGTATTTTTTTGGAAAACATTCATAACAGTCATATCTTCAAGAGCAACTTCAGAGGGGAAGATTATTTTCTATATACAAAAAAATATATGAATTGAAGATTTTCGGAATCCCGACATGTTTCTAGGTGGATTTGACGCCCTCTGTGTAAAAAGTATGCACTTGTACGATTATCGGAAGCCCGGCGGTGTTGTCACTATGATCGCCTTAGATTTCCATCGAATTCTATACAAATTTAACAGTTTCAAGAGATATGTTCTGAATATTCGATGTCTCTATATACAGGGTGTTAACCAGTAATTGTGAATTTGAGAGGTTATTTATTTTCAAAAAATAGGGTGGGTTTTTTATAGGTTTTTGTTGGGCAGCCTTTTATTATATACAGCCCCCTAAAGATGGCACCGAAAAACCAATTTACATTTTATTTAAACCAAGTAAAAACAATGAATAAAATTAAGAGGACATTATATGCGAGCGAGAAGGCACTCAAAAAAATATTGAGTAGTATTCTATGTATTGTAAGTAGCCATTAGAGGATACTGTGGGAGGTATCTTCATCAATAATTGTATTCTATTGTGTTCGCAAGGGATAGAAGAAACAGCCACCCCTTAAATTTGTTTCGCAACAAAATTTTTTTTCTATTCATACTCTATCATTTAAAAATAATTTCCTCGTCGACCTCTATGAAAAACAATATTTTATCATTTCAACTGTATGTAGAGGTCTACGAAAAAATGTGATATGCACCTCGGCGAAAAACTGTCTATTGTCTCGCCTGCTTGCTACCCCCGGCTTCTCCTCAGATAGAAATTTGTGACCTGGACTTTTATGGACAGTTTGTCGTCCTTTGTTCATAAATAAATGAAAAGACCTTGATTCATTCTGAACAAATAAGGTCTCCGGTATTTTCCTTCTAAAATTTAAATTTTATATTTCACAATCGACTATCAGATTTGTATATTTGGAATTATTTCATTTCAAAATACAATGATTTATTTCACGTGGTTTCGCTTTCTTTATTTACACTGAATTTCATATAGTATTTCATGAGGGTATGTGAGGCGTGAATATAGACAATATGCGCAAAACACCCATAAATCTTGAAACAATCAACTGTCAGATTTCGAATTTTGCAACTATATCACCCCTTTTGTTAAGTTTCCACCTGCGTAATTGAAAGGACCAGAGTAGGACAATTTGCTAATATCATTGTTAGAACGGGTTCGTGAGGCATCGGTATGAACCTAGCAGACTATTTCAGCAGACTTTTTGGCGGAAACACCCGAAATTTGGCTCAGACAAAAAGTTAAAAGCGTTTAACGATTTCAGAATGTGCCAATACACTCCTACACTCCTGCATATAAATTATCTATAACATTAAATCTGGACGAGAAAAAGGTACGGTAAAGTGGCTTACAGCTTGATGAGGTTTCCAACGCTCAGCGACGGATCCATATAAGTATTGAAATTTCGGCAGTTTACCATTTTATAACATTCAATGAAGAACATCTCAAAAACGGTGCGTTTAAGGAGGAATGATGAAGAATAATTCAATGTTCTGAAACGATTAGATATTCTTAAATTGTCTCTAAAAGAACATTACCATCTTTATGGTAATTTCGTTTAGTTTTATGAATCCACGAGTCTATGACTAGAAAAACACTAGAAGTAGGAAAAAACTAATGTTTGGAAAATATGTATCATAGTTATAGGAAACTTTGGCGTGAAGTTTCCTTCACACACATTCATTTTATTCAGAAAAAGGATGTTAAAGCCATATAATAAAAACAGGTTTTTTTTTATTTCAACAGCCTGTATCCTTTTACCTGAGCCGAATTTATAAAAATGGTAAAGCAAAAAGTGTTTCATTTGATGTTAATAATCTATGGTTAAAATTAATGTACAACTTAAAGTTTCACCCAGTATTTTATCTCCGGAACTATTCGCCAGAGCAAATACAGATTTTGTGTGTTGGTTAACTATACCAATCACGACATTCCCTAAGAATTTTATGGACTTCCCGATGGGCTGCGGGGTAGTTTTTTTGATCCTTAAATTTAAAAATTTTTTATCTCCAGGATTATTCGCCGGAGCACATACAGATTTTATAAACTTATTACTTATACACATACCTATATCCCCTGAATTGGGTTGAAAAAACTACCCCGCAGTCCCTCGGGAACTCAATTTCTGGGTTATCGGTATAGGTACAAGTAATACGTGTATGAAAAATGTATATTTCGTTATCGGTATCATTAACCCATATACGAAATATGTATGTGCTTCGGCGAATAGAGAGAAATTAAATTTTGAAATTTAAAGGTTGAAAAACTACCCTGCAGCCACTCGGGAAGTTGATCAATTTTCCAAGGATTATAGGTATGGGTTTATGCAATAAGTGTCTGAAATCTGTATGTGCTCCGGTGAATAGTTCCAGAGATATTGAATGTTGAAATTTGAGGGTTGGAGAAGCTATGCCGCAGCCCCTCGGGAAGTCTATCCTTTTTTCAGAAGATGTCGTTATCGGTATAATCAACCCACATGCAAAATATGTATGTACTCCAGCGAATAGTTCCGAAGATATTAAATTATGAAATTTAAGGGTTAGAAAAACTACCCCGATACCCCTCGGAACGTCGATCAATTTTTCAGGGCATGTCGTTATCGGTATAATTAACTATCGGTATAATTAACTCGCATACAAAAACTGTTTGTGTTTCGGCGAATAGTTCCGGAGATATTATATATATTTTGAAATTAAAGGGTTGAAAACCTACCCTGCAACCCCTCGCAAAATCGATTAATTTTCCATGGTTTATGGGTATGGGTATTGGGTATATGTAATACGTGTATGAAATATGTATGTGCTTCGGCGAATATTTCCAGAGATATTTAAGTTTGAAAGTGAAGTGTTAAAAAACTACAGTGCAGCCCCTCCGATGGGCGATACATTTTCCAAGGGGTATAGGTATGGGTTTAAGTAATACGTGTATGAAATCTGTATGTGCTCCGGTGAATACTTCCGGATATATAACTTATGAAATTTAAGGGTTGAACTCACTACCCCGAAACCCATCAGGAAGCCGATCATATTTTCAGGGGACGTCGTTATCGGTATAATTAACCCATATATAAAATCTGCATGTGCTCCGGTGAATATTTCCGGAGATATTTAATTTTGATATTTAAGGGTTGAAAAAGCTGGCCAGTAGCCCCTCGGAGTAGCCCCTAAGTCGATTAATTTATCAGAGGATATAGGTATGGGTATAAGTAATACTAGTATGAAATATGTTCGTGCTCTGGCGAATATTTTCGGAGATCATAATTTTTTTAATTTATATATCTATAGTACTATAACTCTCGAATGAAATGACTTATAAATTAAATTTGCAGGGTACGTTTGGTGCATGAAAATCTCGGTTTAATTTGCTGAAGGGCAAAATCGGCTGAAAGGGTTCGATATTATGGCCATTTTGTGTAAATTTCGAATATTTCCGAGATTACTTATTTGATGTAACTGAAATTCAGAAATAATTAATTTAATTACGACTTGAATGTACGCACAGTTTTGTATTGATTGGGTTACTGGGAACAAAAAAAATACATTAGGAAATTTCAAAAACTAGTTTTTCCAATAACTCGAAGCATACTGATCTGATCGAATTGAATTCCGTATTTAGGTTACTAATAATCACCTCTTGGACCATGCAAAATTTGAATTAAAACCGACTGCTAGGGGGCTCAAAATAAATTACTTGTTCTTTTCATGAGTTCTTGCAAATTAGTTAAAAATCAATTTTTCACACTAGTTTATTGACATCTAACTAGTAAAAAAAATGTAAGTACCCTATAGCTATTTAAAATTTGTTCAAGCACTGGCGTGAAGTCAGGAGTTTTTGCGCGTATGTTATATTGTCCATTCTCCTGTATTTGACACTCTTAATCGAATTTAACATGGTGAATTATATTGTCAATTCTCCCGTATTGGACACTCTTAATTCGAATTTACCATGGTAAATTCGATTCAGAGTGTCCAATACAGGATAATGGACAGTATAACATACGCGCAAAAGCTCCTGACTTCAGGTCAGTACTTGAATAATTTTTTTTTCACAATTTTCTTAAAATTTTCTAGGGGTACAGTTCTTATAAAATTTTAAACACGTCTTTATGTCGATATTCTATAACTAGATACTAAGCTTCTATTCGATTAAGTCTATATTCTTTGAGTTATCGAGGAAATAATATTCCAGGTGGGTATAACTCTGAAACCGTTGGACCGCTAATGGCCATAATGAAATTCAACACTCGGGATACGCAACATACCCTGAAAATTGCGAGTTCCTATCTCCTTGCGTTCGAAAGTTATCAAGGCAACGGTGACCCATCCATCTACTAAACTCACACAAGGCTGCTCGAATCTCCAACAATATATATCCGATCATGTTAAAACTTGAAACTTGGCAGTACAGTTAGGTTTTGAAGGCTCTCACAAAATTTTAGCGATGCCGGACGAATTGTTACTGATATATAGAATTTTTTTCAATAATTTTCAATGAAATTTTAAAAATTTTCTAATAATACGATCCTCACAAAATTTTGTAAGAATTTTCGCATTAGCATTATACAAATAATAACCAAGCATGAATTCAATCAGTTCTGTATTTTGGAGTTATTGAGGAAATATCAAGCAAATTTCAGATGGTTATAACTCCGAAACCGTTTGGCCGATTATGCCTGTAAGCAAACTCAAATGTTGCATTGAGATGCACAACCTAACTTGAAAATTTCAAGTCGCTATCTCTTTCCGTTCTCAGGTATCGTGATATAAATAATATTTTTTAATTATTTTTATAGAAATTTTCTAGTGATGCGGTTCTCACAAAATTCCACATACGTTCCTATGTTCATATTCAACAACTATTCACCAAGTTTCAATTCGATAAAATTTATATCGGTTGAAAATAGAATTATTACTCGGAAACCGTTAGGCCGATTATGAACATTAACGAACTTGTCCGTCGCATTGGGATGCGCCACCTACCCTGCAAATTTCAAGTCGCTATTTCATTCCGTTCTCGAGTTATCGTGGAAACGGGTGGCCAGCGGGCTGGACAGAATCAAATGTGTCCTCGAATACTTCATCAGGTAGTCGAACTCAATCGTTTGAGGCCATTTTCAGCAAAAAATTCGAAAATTACAGACATTTGCGCAAAATGATAACGCGATGTTGCCAAGATCATACGCGCAAAAATTCACGATGTGAAGAGAAATGAAATTAACAAACTAATTGTTCATATTCTCCTAGTAAAATTTGCGTATATGATAGCAACAGTAAAATACTGAAAAAAGTGTGTACTTGACATGAGCCTTCTATGATATTTCAGATTATACCTCAATGTTCTCTCGATTAATCGAACTCTGTTAGAATATGTGAGTGGTGCGATAATTTTGGATGGGAGATTATTATCTCCGATGATGCCAAATTTATGGGACTGCCATGTGCAGATGAACCTATACGGGCTTCGTAGGATGAGTAAAATCTGTAGAATGTATATAAAGTTTATACAGACCGACTGAAGCGCTCTCAGCGCGGACGTTCCGTGAACCCGATCGCGTATGTTTTGAGATGTATAAGGCATTTTTGGTGCCCGGGCAAAAATTTGAGAGAATGGTCCCTGAGATGTCAGGAATCTCCAGACCAAATTATACACGTTAGTTTTGGGAAGCCCGAAGTCGGGCTTCCCAAAGGTGGTGCGGGCTTCCGATAAGCTGCGGAACATGCATTTTTGGGCCTCCGAATGGCTGTTTATGAGTGTATATATATATATATATATATATATATATATATATATATATATATATATATATATATATATATATATATGTATATGAGTTATTGTTTTAGATTCTGTAACTTACCTCCACTCTATTCAAAATCTCATCTGCATCATCACTGATTTCACTGAGATCATCTTCAAGTACAGGTTCCAAACATATTTTCTTAGGCTCACTAGGACTCTCAAGAGGCTGTTCTGCAGGTCTCTTCAATGATGAATCTTTTTCTTCACTCTCTGAACCAGCTTTGACTTCAGAAGGTATCTCAGGGTCTACTTCATTCACCTGAACAGACTCTTTCTTTTCAACTGGTTCCTTCTTTTCCATATCCTTTTTTTCTGCAGGTTCTTTACGTTCACGTTCTCTTTCAGATTTTGAATTTTGAGTTTCGGTTCGTCCATGTGAATCGTGAGGAGTATCTTTTCTGGACTGGGCATCATGGGAAGCCTCGCTCCTTGGCAAAGAATGGTTTCTTTCACTTTTTTCAGGTCTAGCTGGTGGATCAGTTCTATTATGAGTATCTGCCCTCACATGTTCCTTTCTTCTATTGTCTAAATCCGCTAGAATAATAATAATAGTAAATATTGATTTTCCATTGAGTTAATAAATAAATAAATAAATAAACAATTGTATTGACTCACCGTCCCTACTGTGAGATGCAACGCTTCTAGGCCTTGAATGATCTCTTGACTCCCTCCAATCAGCTGCAGGCCATCGCCTCCTTTCTTCTGGCCATGCCTCCATGGATCTACTCGCATTGTAGAGACGCCATTCCTCTTCTGTAGCATGCTTCATATCGATATCCCAATTATCTCTCGCCTCCCATTCTTGTCTTCTACTCCATTCCATTTCCGCATATTCAGGATCCCATTCTCTGGTTTTCAAAGATGGCGAGTGTCTGTCATCACGACCATATCGATGATGATCTAAACCTCTTTCCCTGTAAATAAAATTATTTCTCTATTTCAGTATCGTAATGAGTCCATTCCAGCACTAAAAACAGTGCTGGAATGAACTCATTCCCGCATTGTTTCTAGGTATATTTTTCGTTTTGTGGTAGTCCGCACTGACATTCGATCCTATCAAATTTCAACACAAGTCAATTGACAATACAATATAATTCGGATATAGTGAAATAATTGTTGAGGAAGTTTTATTTTCATTAAAGAATATGGTACTACAGATTTCCTTCTTGCTAATGTTGAATCATTCATGCTATCAGGAAACTGTTTTAAATCTAATCTCCTTTCCCTACGTACGTTTCAAATTCAAATTCCATAATTTGTCAACTTTCTTAACAGTCACACCAACTACCAAGATACAATACAAAAGTCACTAGGATGTATAATCCGAATTTTTCATTAAATTTCAACAGTATTTTACGAAACTTGCCTGAAATAGAGAAAATATCGTCTAATACTCGTTGTAGAAGGCAATTCCAACACTCATGCGTTCGAAAACTCGCTCCTTCGTCTCTCGTTTTCGAATTTCGCATTCGTATTTTAATAGGAGCCTATTCTGCAACTTGTTTTAGAATATACTATTTTGTAGAATTGATCTCATATGAAATTAAATTCGAGTTGGGTTGGTCTAAGAAAAAAATAATTATATTGGGCAGAGCTAACGAGGAAAAAATATAAATGCATCTATTTTCCTATAAGAAAAAAATGAAAGTATAAACAAGGAACCCTTAAGGAATCATTTCGCTAGGACGACGAAGGGACAAAATTCGCCAATATACAGGATGAGTCTTTGAGTTGAACTTTAATTTCAACCATAGATTCCTCCCATCAAATAAAACAATCAGGTAAACATATACAGGCTGTTGAAATTTCAGAAAAAAATCAGTATCTTATTTAGCTTTGACGTGGATTTGTTTGTTTGTTTGTGCTAGACCGATACCGATAGAGCGAGTAGCCCGTGCTGCAGCCTAGAAAGGTTTATTGCACCTCGGTCGGTCTCCTATTAGCTGACAGGGTCTTATGGTTGATCTCCCTCGGCTCGGGTTGCTAGCCTCCATAGGGTATCTTAGTCGATCCCCTGCAGCTCAGGTTTACTTAACCGCTGACATTACATGGGTCTCATGTGGCATCCCCACTGCCTCATCGGTGTATTACCTACATAAGGTCCATTTTCCTAGCAAGTAGCATTAGGGTCTTGACTAGGTACCTCACACGGTTTCTGGCACTCAGGTGTCGTGTCGTCGCCCCCATAGTGAAGTCTCCATGGTGTGTGGGCTGGACAGTCAAATATGACATATGAGGCAGTTTCGTCAGCCCCCCACCCCTATATTTCCAACAAACAGAGAATCCCCATGTTGTTCAGGTGCTTTCTCAGGTCCGGTTAGTATGCCAGTTACTACTAAATGAATTTTGGTGTGAAGTTTTCAATAACTGATACATATTCTCTGATTGAAAGTTTTTTCCTACTTCCACTGATTTCCGAGTTTATCTAGAGTCATAAGAATCTTCAATCATTTTAGGAAATTAAATTATTCTTCTTCATTCTCCTATCATTTCTCCTAAAACGCAGCGTTTTTGAGATATTCAACGTTGAATTTTATAGAATCTGAGTATTTGCCTTATTTTGGTTGATCTGTTCCTGACCTAGGATGGCCTTGAATCAATGTAACGTGCGTTAAAAAAAAATCGTGGTCAAGTAGGCTGTGCAATTTTGAAACTTGCAATGTCTGAACTACGTTCAGATGCAGAATATTGTCGTTCAAAATTCCATAGCCTACTTGACCACGAATTTTTTTGAACGCACGTTATTTCTACGATGCCACACTTCCTTTTTTTCACAAAATTTAATCTATGCTCCTCGATTGAATTGACAGGTACAAGGTTTGACAATGCCGCGAGCGCCCGGAGACAAAGACATAAAGTCTATGATCCAATGAGTTTCTGTGAATGTTACTTACTAATTTTTATGATGATTCTGTCAGTTGTAATCACATCTCAACTATTCGATTTGAGATTTTCTCGGAAATTAATGGATGATCAAATTATGTATATACTCCATTCACATTTATATTATATATTATTATTATTTTATACACATGAAAATTTGACACGTTTCACCATGTATATTTCGAAAATGTTAGGTTATAGTCATTTTTCTGTCAGATAACTACGCAACGTTATCCTCTCTACATAGAAGTCGTTGTAATTACGTATTTTCACAATGTGAATTTAATTCGAAAAAATAATGAATTTGAGAAGACATAATGTGAATTCAATAATTCCACAGTCCTGGCGACTGTAGAAGAACATTTTTCCTCTGTTGTTACTGGAAATTTTCATATTTGTGAAAATTGTGTGCGTGAAAATAGATTATATAATTACGTTTTTGGACTTTCCAAGACTGTTTTTAAAAAAGGAATTTATTCTTTCCAATTATTAAATACAATGTTACACAATAGAGATTCAATAATTTGACAACAGTTGGAAAGGAGTACCGAAAAAGACAATAAATCTAACTTAGACTACTTGTACTTAAGTCTAGAACGGAACTAAATAACTTGAGTTTCTCATCCTCGAGGAAAGCTTCCACTCACACGCGCACACAAAAGCTCTTCCTAGAACGGCGTTGTGTATGTTGCACTTTCTGGAGGTGAAGGTCTCGTAATTCGTCTCCCCTTAAATTAGATAACGTCCTCGTTATCAGTAGGCATTCCGGGATTGTCTTCGAGGTTGAGGTTAATAATCTTCCTGGGAAAGAACAGTACCTCGGAAATTCTTGCTTTGTGTTTCGATATCAGAATTATTCCGATGATAATGCAACAAAGCAAAATGCCACTGGTCGTTACGTGACTTATCTGAAAGGTTGGATGTAGGTACAGGGGTTGGTCCTGAAGTTTCTCAGCTTCTTGGAGGATTGAAGTTGGTTCTGATAAATGTTTCAGTTGGAATTCCACTTTGTGTTTTAAATTCAAAGGGAGCTCCGAAATGTTTCTAGTTTTAATTTCGAAAATTGGGATTGTGTTATCGTGGATTTCTTCGTAATGATGCCATTGCAGTCTTCAAGTATCATTTGTGGACTCTTGAACAATGTTAAGAGCTGTTTATTCTTCAGAATGTGGATAATTTTGTAGTTGTTTTCGACAAAAACCGTTTGGCAGTGGTCTGGAGATTCGAGGGTACAAGCTTCTTTGGTAGGTTGCTGGAGGCATAGAACCATGGAACTGCCTAATGTGGAGTGACAGGCTTCGTTGGTCCAATATTCTTCATTGATGATTTTAACCATGTACTTCATTGGAGGTACAACAGCAATATCTTGGTTGTTGGGTATAGGGTACACTCGGGAGTAGTTTGCAATAAAATTTTTGAGAATAGGAATTTTAAGTAGGAATGTTATGGTTTCATCAGTTCCTATAGCAGATATTTTTGCAAATTCTATGATTTTATAAAGATGAACTTGATCAATTGGTGATAATTGCTGTGGTTTGTACATTTTTTCGAGGTAAATTCCAATTGAGTAATGTTCCTCAAGTTTTATTATTTCTAAATTTGGTATCCCTTTCATTGCAAAACTAATAGTTCTTTCAATCATCAATAAGGTATTCAATAGTTCTTCTGATTGAAGTATCTGATATTCTACATTGATTCTGAATTCTTCAATTGACTTGATATTTTCGAAAAGTATTTTGGTGTGTAAAATGTTGTTGTTTAACAAAGCTAAGTCCTCAGAATATCTTTGAGTTAAATGGTTGGCGAAAGAAGTTAATTTATTTATTCTTTCGATTTCAGAATTTTTGTAATTATGGAGACTTTCTAAGTTCTCATTTATGGTTTTTAGATCATCATCATCTAAATTTCCAGTGATAAATTTAATACCTTTTCCAATGAAATTAGCCAAACCTCTTTTAACCTTATTGTTTAAAAGTTTATGTAATATTTGCTCAATTTGAACTAGAATTGATTTTGATTGAACGTAAATTCAATGAAAATTCGTCTAGGGTACGATTTTCCTGAAGTGCATTAAAGTTATAATCAAGTTGGTCATAATTGACTCGTAAATTAGTGATGTTTATAAAAAATAGAAAATTGTGGTAATGATCGAGAATTTTGGCATGACTCAAGGGTTCTTCAAAGTATCCATTACTGATTATTTTGTTGACCTGAAGGGCCTGGTTGATTTGGGTCTGTATCAGGAGAATTGTCGGTATCCTGAAAAGAACAAACATTTTTTCTTAGTCGTTTGACTTTTTTGATATGGGCAGTGGTTTCTCTGGATTTTTGAGTTAAACCACTAATTTTATTTTGTTGTTGTTGTTCAACTGTAACTCTTTCGAAAGGTGGGTCAGTTTTTCTAGGTCTATTTCTTTCAACGTAGACTTCTCTTTGTTCTAGGTTGGGAGGGTCATCTCTATTCTCATTTAATCTATTCAATTTTTTCTGTCCTCTTTCCTTATTTCGTTCTTAAATATGGTCAAAAAATGGTAATATTTCTTGTTTGATTTTTCGTTATAATGCTCGTAAACAGTCATGTTCAAATCAAATTCTGGTAATTTGTCATAAGGACCATAAAGTAAATGGAATGGAGAATATCCGGTTGTTGAATGTATTGATTGGTTATAAATCAAAGTTGCAGTGATCATAAGGTTGGAGGGGTTTTCGTTAGGGTTTTTCAATTTTAAAATTCTGAGTTTTTCTAAAATTGTAGAATGAAATCTCTCTATAGGAGAATTTGAACTGGGATTATTCACGGTTGTGAAATGTAGGTCGACTTTGTTCAATTTACAATACTCTATGAGAGTTTTATTATGGAATTCTCTTCCTTCGTCGCATACGAGTTTTTGGGGAATATTGTGGTGTGAAAAATAATGGCGTAATTTGTTGAGGACTGTTGATGCTGTACCATCTTTAACGAGATACGACTGGGCGTATTTAGAGAAGAGGTCTATTATTGTCAAAAACTTGGAATTAAGAAAAGAAAAAGTATCTATGTGTATTACTTCGAATGGTCGTTTTGCAAGAAGAGGACCAGAAAATTTTAATTTATAAGGGTGTCTTTCGTATTTTGACTGAAGACATAATTCACATTTGTTAATGACATCAGTGATTTTGTTCTTCATTTTCGGCCAATAATACTTTTTTGATAAAAACTTGTGACTTTCCGTGATTCCATTGTGATTTTTGTCGTGATATTCTGAAATAATTTCTTTCTGAGTTTCTTCGCAAATTACATCCAATAAGTAGTTATTGCTAATAAAAAGTTTCACGGAGTAATTAAATGATTCCTTACAAAATCTAACGAGAGGTAAACGTAACTTGTTGTCTCTAAAATAAATTCCGTAGGATTCATTCGGTCTGAGAATTTCTTCGAAAAGTTTGGAAAAATCTTCTGTTATACAATTTTGTCATATTGATACGCTATATGTGTTTTTTCCGAAAGGTTTACTAAACCTCAAATTGAATTGTTCACCACTGTTTAGAATAATTCTATTGGGGTAGATGTTGACCGATGTTTCTGTAATTGGAATGACTTTTCCATTATCCTCTTGAGTGGAATGAATGGTAGCATCAGTATCGGAATTTTGATCATCATTAAAATTCTGTTGCTCGCTATTATTTGGGTTAGATTTTTCATTGTTTTGTGAATTGAGAATATTCTCTAATTCTTCATCGCCAATTTCAGGGAGTTCACTTATATTTGGTAAAATGGATGATAGTTCTACATTTAGATCATCGTCGGATAAAAGTGGGTCATTTTCTCGATTATGTATTTCTACACGAGAAAGAGCATCAGCCACTTTATTTTCTTTGCCTTTAGTATGAATGATTTTAAAATCAAATTCTTCTAATTTCAGTTTCCAACGAATGAGTCGAGAATTTGGCTCTTTAATTTTGGAAAGCCATACAAGGGGATTATGATCAGTTTCGATGGTGAAACATTGTCCATAAAGATAAGGCCTGAAATGTTTTGTGGAATCTAGGATTGAAAGTAATTCCTTTTCGATAGTCGAATAATTCTTTTCAGCGGAATTTAGAGTTCGTGAATAATAAGCTACTGGTTGATTCGATTGCGATAAGACACTTCAAATAGCTACGTTTGAAGCGTCAGTAGTTAATTTAAATGGTTTCGCGAAATCTGGATAAACTAAAATTGGGGCATTCGATAATAATTCTTTGCACAAGTGAAATGCATCTACATAGTTTTGATCTTGATGATTTATTTTTGCACCTTCCTTCAAACATTTAGTGAAGGGTGAGACAATATGGGCAAAATTTTGAATAAATCTGCGGTAGTAACCTACCAAACCTAAAAATGATTTGATTTCTTTCACTGTACGAGGAATAGGGTACTTTTCTATTGTCTTCAGTTTTGAGGGGTTTGGAGATACTCCTTCTGGGGTTATGACATGTCCCAAAAATTCTACATTTTTGCTTAAAAATTCGCATTTGTCGAGTTCGATCTTAAGATTGAATTCTTTTATTTTCTGAAATATCGATTTTAGGTGATAAATATGCTCTTGCAACGATTTGGAAAATACGACTACGTCGTCCATGTATACAAAACAAAATTTATGAAGATATTCTTTGAGTACATTATCCATTACACGCTGAAATGTACTTGGACCGTTTTTTAAACCATAGGGCATTCTGAGGTATTCGTAGTATTATTCACCGTAAAAGCAGTTTTTTCAATAGAGTCGGGATCCATTTCGATCTGATGAAATGCTTTTGCCATGTCAATTGTTGAAAAATAGCAACTTTTTCCTAGATTGTCTAGAATTTCTTCGTGGTAAAGGGTATTTATCTTCTACAGTTTTTTCGTTAAGACGTCGATAATCAATTACCATTCTGTATTTCTTTTGTCCAGATGCGTCTTTTTTCTTATCTACAATCCAAACTGGGGCACTGTAGGGAGAGATTGATGGACGTATAATTTTGTCATCAAGTAATTTTTGAATTTGATCCTGAATAATTTCTTTCATGTGATGGGGGTGTCTAAAAGATTTAACATAAACTGGTTCTTCATCCTTTGTTCTAATTCTGTGTTTAACAGTATTACTGAATGAAAGATCGCAATCTACGTTATAAAAGATGCTTTTGAATTTACTACAAAGCTTTAGAATTTCTCTCTTTTCTTCAGAATTCATGTGGGAAGTTCTGATATTTTTTGATAATTTGAAATATTGATTTTCAAAAGGGGGTGTAGATATTTCGGTCTCTAAAAGAGATGTTACAGGTATTCTCTCAGAAAAGTTGATTTCTATGTTGTTTTGCGTTGGTTGGGAAATTGGTATAAAACAAAATCCATTTTTTGCATGAGCAATGCACTCTGGGGTTGAAAATTGTTGAAAATTTATTTCTGGCAGTAAAACATCGCCGTTTTCTAGAGTGACAGGTATTTTAACAAAATCTTTGGTTTCAAATTTTTTCGGCTTCAATTTTGTGGAGGAATATTCAAGGTTAAATGGAATTTTCATGTTATTAATTTCTAATGTATGTGTTTGGTAGTCAATTTTAGCACATAGTCTCTGTAGATCAGCTGTTCCTAATAAAGCGTCGAATTTTGTATGCCAATCAACTACATGTAAATGTATGTTATCAAAAATTCCTAATTCGTACAAAAGTGGAATTTTCAGATTATCATCAGCTTTTATTGTATTTCCTAAGCCTGAAACGCTAAATTCTTCTTTGTATAAAAATTGAAAGAATTTTTCGAAAGCAGGTTTTGAATTAATGACGGAGTTTGTAGCTCCTGAATCAATTAAAATTTTTAAGTCTACTTTAGGCAGGTAAATGTAAGGTAATTTTGATTTTATTTTTACACAATTTAAGTCTAGGTTTCTTGTGAATCCGAGGCAAGTATTCGAAAATTTTCGTCTTCTTCGTAATAACTTTCACAATCAGGTTGTTGAAGATCAATTTCTGTATTATAATATTCGGATTCATAATATTCTGAAATATCTTTTTCCGCTTGAACATAAATAATTCTTCTGAATGAAATTTTGGTTGTTGCGGTCGATTTGGGTTTCTCTGGAATGTTCTTGTCGATGTAGACATGGGTGTTGGTTGTGGTTGTTTGAAAGTATTCCTAGTCGAAATTGACATAGGCGTGGGTTTTTGTGTATTTTTGTAGATATTTGAGCCGGGTTTGGTCCCAAAAACTTCGCGAATCTTTCACTGTTCGCGATAGGTCTGTTTATAGATTGCGGAAAAGGAGATTGGTTTATTGAATTAGAAAATTTCGCTGGGTTATGAAAATAATTTGGACCGTTATAATTTGAACGATTTTGATAATTTGATTGGGGTGTATGAGTGGGGATTGGTTCTTTGGCATTTCTTGTGATTTCCGTAGGAATTCACAATATTCCCATTCTAATTTTCTATTTTCGAAGAATTTACATCTATTGATGCATTCTTCGATGTTTTTCGATTCAAAATTACTGAGGTAGGATCGATAGGGTTCTAGAATTCCAATTTGGAAAGTTTTTAAAGCTAATTGTTCCATTTCACGTTTCTTATTAAATAAATAATTTTGGTCTTGCGTGTGGAGGGCTAGATGTTGTAATACGTCATTCCTATTTTTGGATATCCTACTGAAGTAGTCTAAATAATTTTCTGATTTTCGTTGTGCACATTGCGATAGCGATGAAGTCAAGAGATCTTCGTTTCGTTGATCTCCATACCTCTGGAGCAACGCACGCCGAATTGTTGTCCAATCGGAAGCATTTTGAGAAGCAATGAAATCTCTGGCTTCATCTTTTACTTTTGATCTGATGGAAAAATTTAGGGCATAAGTTAAGTCAGGGGTTAATCTTCCTTGAAGGTGACCAAGGAGATTATCTACTTCATTGACAAAAATAGCTAAATTTTGACCTGTGTAATATTCAGGTATTGAATTTATTAGTAGTTGGAGGTCTTGCCTCGATATTATTTCGATGGGGGTGGTGTTAGAAGAAGTTTGACTATTCATTTCGGAATGGCTTCTTCTAGGGTAAGGTCTAAATCGGTTATTTTTAAAATGCGTCTCAATATCCTCAGCAATTATCTCCAATTCTTGGGATAAGTTACTATCTGTCATTTAAAATCAGAACTGAGATGTGGAAAAAATGAGGGAGAAAAGATAGGGGTTGATGGACTTACACCAAGATTTGCATCCTATAGTGTGACTGGTCCTTCCTTCTGGGTTGAAGTGGTGGTTCCTTCCTTCTGGGTTGAAGGGGATGTCGATGGTGGTTGATGAAGGTTTGCAGATATCGCACTAAGAGTTGAAACTCAACGGGAGTTCCTCGAACACGACGTATTCGAAGCGGACACTTATTTCAGTCTTTGATAACTAAAACCCCGTTGCGATATCCTCTTCGCAGCGCCAATTACGTTTTTGGACTTTCCAAGACTGTTTTTAAAAAAGGAATTTATTCTTTCCAATTATTAAATACAATGTTACACAATAGAGATTCAATAATTTGACAACAGTTGGAAAGGAGTACCGAAAAAGACAATAAATCTAACTTAGACTACTTGTACTTAAGTCTAGAACGGAACTAAATAACTTGAGTTTCTCATCCTCGAGGAAAGCTTCCACTCACACGCGCACACAAAAGCTCTTCCTAGAACGGCGTTGTGTATGTTGCACTTTCTGGAGGTGAAGGTCTCGTAATTATATGTTTTGGATGGCGTATCATTGTGTGTGCAACTTCTTGCAATTATTTTGAAAATATTTTTATTTATATTTTCGGATGATTTCAAAGGGCATTTGTAGTCCTTTGACACCTTTCAAAAGGACAAAGGACAGTTTTAAAATAAAGGACTGTTCTTTGAAATAAAGGACGGTTGGAAACCATAGTTGGAATTGAATTGAAAAATAATGCATAGAGTAGACCGTTACTTTGTCATAGTACATTTGAAAAAAGAATAAAAGTACCTGAATAACCCGGCAGAAAAACTTCTAAATGAACAGACGTACCTATGGAATTCCCCACTTCTCGAAATTCTCAAGAAATAAGCCTACAGAAGACATTTAAATACCTTGTTGCACAACTTGAAATACACCAGTTTCAAAATCTAGTAGTGCTACGCAACCCGAGTCATCCTTATACCTTAATAAAATATAATGATAGGAAACTAAGTAATTTCATTCCAGAGTCCAACATGTCAGAATGAAGTTTTCGGTTCTTTATTATATTCGAAGATAATGGTCTGTGATAATATCTTGTCTAGGATTGAAGATTATGTTATGATAATGTTGAGAGTAGAAATTGGCAACGTCTCGGCGAATTGTTTTGACCTTGACGATATTTCAGCAGTGCCAACCTGCCTAGGTCTTAGTTACAAAAACGATAGACCTAAATCATGGCCAACCGGGAGACTTTATAAAAGTGAATGGAGTATAGTCTCAAGGCGAAAATTCATGAGACGATTCTGTCGTTAAAAAAAGTTTAATTTTTTTGTCAAACATAGAATATCAATGCCATATTTTGATTAATAGGATGTCTGGAAACTTATGTCACGACAGGGGTTAGTTTCCCTGCTCGTTCATCTTACATTCTGCTCACTACATTTTGAGGTTACATGTTATTGTTTTGTCAAAAGTCTACAATCGGTGATGGATCAAGCAAAGGCATATATTTTTCAAGAAATTATTTTAACAAGCAGCTTTTCTTCTGATGAATCATCGCAAGAAGAATATCACAGATAATAATAGGCGCGTAAAATAGTTCCCATCAATAATACAACAAGAATTATCTCTTCTGGCACTTTCCAGCTGAAATTTGACAGCTTTTTGCGGTTCGAACTATGCCGAACTCTACTTTCAATATTAACGAAATAAATAATAATAATTTATTCAACACTCCTTAGTTCCACAGCTTTCACAAATTTGTCGCATTATTCCATAATATACAAACTTGAACCACACTTAAGGACCTATAGGGGGCTTAAGCCCGTGCATAGGATTGAATCTAACAAATATTTTCAAACATTTTTGTGTTTGACGTCACCGTTGCATCGCCAAAATACGAGTATTTCAAAACCTATGAAATATTTTTAAAAGATGTGCACGCTTTGATTTTAAATTTTGTGAGTTATAATTTTCACTCCCGCCATTAAGTGAGACAAGTGAGCCTGATGCAAAGCAGTCTCACTTCTCTCAGATCTCTTACTTCGTGTTCTGTACCGAAATATAAGAATCTTCTGAGAAATTGGTGAGAGAAAACAATTTCGGGACAAGCTTCCAAGATTTTTCTTACTTCGCTCACATTTCGGAATACACATTTCAATTTGATTTTGTGGGCTGATGTATTATAATAAAACAATTATTTTTAATAATCAAATATAGAGATTATACTAGATAAATGTTTCAAATGAATTATAAACAAATTCAAAGAAACTGGGCACTTTAAAGAAAAATTTTACATTTGAATGACATTATTCCCAATAGCAAAAAATCATGACATATTCTTGATGCTGAAGATATAATAAATTGTTCAAATATGAATTATATATATTAATGAAACCAAAATATACATTCATGATGATTATAGCTTATAGCTGTTTATGTCAGATATCAAATACTTTGTTAGTCGAAACCTAGTATTAAACTTTTTATTATTATAACCAGCAGAACGATCAAATCGATTTCAAATTTCACCACGTTGACGTGGACATGATATGTATACAAGGAAATCATCTGACACGTTATCTAGAAACTCAGAAGACACACAAATCGCACCAAAAAAAGTTCACGAAATACTGAGGCATTCTCACCCAGTGAAGATACACACATGGTGGGTTTCAGGATCCTTCGATTAGCTTAATTGTAAATTAAATTCGATGGTTGCATCAAGAATGAATTGGGAATCGACATAGAATCACACTGATTTGGCAATTAGGAGCTGCCAAAGCTTTATGAAAACCACCGTCAGTATGTCAATGCGCATATTCAGACCTATTCTTTTTGCGCATAGCAATATTTCTAAGAAAAGATATTGCTTCCACAGCAAGATTCGAAATATTGCTATTCTGTCATTTTTAAAAACATATTGCTATCCATTTTGCTATCTCTGCAACCTCATAATAGTACTTGCTAAGAGCATCACAAGATTTGGAATATGGCAGAGAACGACTTTTTTCTCCCAAGAAATCGGAAATAGGTAGATACTTTGATAAATATAGGTGTACATAATCTATATATATATATATATATATAAGAATGAATTGCTGTTCGTTAGTCTCGCTAAAACTCGAGAACGGCTGGACTGATTTGGCTAATTTTGGTCTTGAATTATTTTTTGAAGTCCAGAGAAGGTTAAAAAGGTGAATAATGCATAGTGCATAATGCAACAATTTTGTTTTTCCTTTGATGTGTTCCTCGTCGCAGTTTCCCTATTTTGCACATTGGCAATTATACATCGCGTGTTCGCTCGTCGGAAAACCGTCATCTTTGTTTATTTACACACAAAACAAAACAAAAAATATAGTTTGTCAGAAAGCTTTAAATTGATTAACATACTGTATCATAACTGTGTGTGTCTGTCAATATCAAATTGAAACCTTATACATTGCCAGTATTTCCGGAAAACTTTGTTTTGTAAGTAAGAAACATCATGTGTTATTAATCGAAAATAATAATAAAACTTCATTCATACCAAGGATTTTTTTTTATTAATTACGGATTCTTTTTGTTCGTTTTTGTATAAAAGTTTAGGTCTTTTATTTATCGATTGAGGGCTGGTTTCTCAATTGCGAGTTAACTCGAGGTTGCGAGTTGACGCATGTATTTAGCGATATTCATGAATGCGCAACACTCGGGTTACCCGCAACCTCGAGTTAACTCGCAATAGAGAAACCAGCCCCAAGGCAGTACGAAGTCTGCCGTGTCAGCTTAATACTTGAAAGTCAATTTAAACTTTAATACCATACCATACAGTTTAAGTGTTAATGGATAGGTTCCGGGAAGGCAAAACAATTGAGTGACGTTAGTATCGTATAAATATTAATGTCAATATTTATATGATGGTAACATTACTCAAAAACAAATTGTCTGAGGTAAAATGTAAATTATCTGTGTAAAAATGTCACTTGAAATGTAAACGTCTCTTTGCTGTGCTTCTATAATATTACTAAATCTAGAAGCCACAAATTTCCATAAAATTAAAAAAGTGTTGTGTGTTTGTGGCTCATTTATACTCAATATGCCTCCTATAAGGCGGTGGACAAATTTAGGCAGAAGAACCCGAACTGCAACGAATCAAATTAATTATCAATCTAATCGTACTGCCCAAGAACGTGAAGATCGCAATGAACGTGATAGAATTCGGTTAAGACAGACCCGTGAAGCGCGACATTCGACTAATAATGGTGCAAGTTTGAATCAAGCTGCTTTCTGTTACGATATGTCAACTGATTACAGTGCCAACAATTGTATTGCTATTGGACCTACAAACTCAATTTGCCATTATTGTAAGGCATTGAAATACAAAAATGAAGCCAATTGATTGTGTTGATTTTTATTTTTTGACATAATGTAATTGTTGACTTATTAACTTTCTTTTTCCTTTTTTGGCGCTCTTGTTCCTCGGAACAGAGTGCTTATCAATTTGCCCAAATGTCTGTAATTTACGAATAACGAGTAATGACAAAAAAAAAATTTTTTAACTTAAAAATTTCAAATTAAATTTTTTTTTATGCAATTTCACCATAAAAATCCATTGATATCATTTTTATAATTATTATGATTATTCTATCTATGAATTATTATATGATCTGTGTTCATACTCGTACATGTCATCCTGTTCTATAAGAGAGAGTCAAATTCATTTCAGCTATTTTAATTTGATTTCTTCCATGGTGCAGTTCTCATTCTCAGATTGCTCAATTTATTTTGATAAATAAACTATTATTTGAATTGATTTTCCTTTATGATACAGTTCTATCATAAGAATACATTGATATCATTTCCAACTCTGAGAAACCAATACTTTCGAGATATGATGTGTCAAAGTTTGAACAAGAGCGCCAAAGCTCCTGTCCACAGGGCTTGAACCAATTTTTTATCTTACTAGCTGACCCGGCTTCTCGAATAGCAGAATAAGTATTAAAAAAAAAAAAAAAGCACTGACGTGTAGTCAGTACTCTTTGGCGCGCGTGTTCACGGTGGCTAATTTGAATTGAATGATGAGTACTTCAAGCTCAGTAGATAGAGCGAGCCGAAGATCTACCCAAAGGATAGTGGACACCATTCACTGTCGGTTCAAAAATTAACAGTGCTGTATCTAAGCTGCCATCAGGATAGATTAACAAAGTTGGAAAAGAACACAAGTGACTCTCCTTAGTCGCACAAGCTCCTAGAAGATTTGGGAGGGTCAGTATAATCCTAATCATGTTAATCGCACGCGCGCCAAAGCAGATTGACTTTTTACACTTTTTCTTTCATTGTCAAGTCAATCTGCTTTTGCGCGCGTGCGATTAACATGATTAGGATTATACTGACCCTCCCAAATCTTCTAGGAGCTTGTGCGACTAAGGAGAGTCACTTGTGTTCTTTTCCAACTTTGTTAATCTATCCTGATGGCAGCTTAGATACAGCACTGTTAATTTTTGAACCGACAGTGAATGGTGTCCACTATCCTTTGGGTAGATCTTCGGCTCGCTCTATCTACTGAGCTTGAAGTACTCATCATTCAATTCAAATTAGCCACCGTGAACACGCGCGCCAAAGAGTACTGACTACACGTCAGTGCTTTTTTTTTTTCAAGTTCCTTTAACAAATATAGCTATCAATACAGTTTGGCTGTTAGCTTTACCGTAGATCGAAAAAAAATGCGGTTGTGGGCCTCCGTTTGGAACGCAATTGCCTCTTCTCCAAATCCGAACGAATTTTAATATAGATCTACCGAATATAGTTATTTATAAATTCGCCTCAGGGCCACCATACAGACATTTCAACTCGGAAACAACGCTATTTCCCCCAAACTGACTTGTGTCCGTGCACTGAATTGACATGAATATTCTTTTAAAACCTCACAATATCGGCTCATTGCTTCCAACATACCCCAAACAACCCAAAACCATTCACTTCTCATCTGCGCAAGCGCAATATACTCGTGGCTGCAAGTCCTCCCAAAATTACACACCTCACAAAAAACTCCGATTCTCCAACACTAGTGGTTCAGGAGATATCGCTTCTTGAATCCACGCACGCGCAGACCCTCACCAGGGGATTCTATAGAGGTATAGCATCCGCCACCCCAAAATCCCAATCCTCTCTGACGAAAGCACCAGCAGTTAAATCACTGCTCATGCGCATAACGAAAAATGCACGTAAGGGGTAACATCAATTTCGAAATTAGCCCCAGGACCACGATATGGACACTTCAACTCGGAAACAACGCTACACCCCCCCAATCTGACTTGTCCTTGCACTGAATTGCCATGAATATTCTTTTAAAACCTCACAATATCGGGTCAGCACTCCCAACATAACCCATACAACCCAAAATCAGTCACTTCTTTTCTGCGCATGCGCAATCTACTTGCGGCTGAAAGTCCTCCCAAAATCACACACCTTACAGAAAACTCCGATTCTCCAACACTAGTGGTTCAGGAGATATCGCCTCTTGTATCCACGCATGCGCAGACCCTCACCAGGGGATTCTGTAGAGGAATAGCATCCGCCACCCCAAAACCCCAATCCTCTCTGACGAAAACTTCAGCAGTTAAATCACTGATGGTCTGCTCATGCGCATAACGAAAAATTGGTTCAAGCCCTGTGGACAGGAGCTATTGGGCGCATGTTCATCTTCCTTGTGGCCCGTACTGACCAGTAAAGAAAAAAAGCAGTATCATGTTGAATACCTTAATATTATTGATTATTATATAATAATCGATGAAAATACTGAGAGAGACCCAGGAAATTTGACACATTTTGTCTTATATCTCCAGAAATTGAAATCGTATAGAGCCAAAATTTTGCACAATGTTGCAAAATACTACAATTGACGTTAGTACAAGTTTTTGTTGCAATCTGATGAATAGTTCACGAAAAAAAATTTTTGTTTTCGAAAAAATTAAAAGAAATATTTTTTTAAAAGTTACCAACATTTCGATCATAACAGAATTTTGCCAAAAGTTGCGCGTTTATATCCTCGAACTGACTACCAAGTTTCGATTCAACATCTTCTTTAGTTCCTGAAATATCAGGGAAATAACCTCAAAATTTGAAATGTCTATAACTTCTAAACCGTCCGGCCGATTTTGCCCGTTAACGAACTTAACCGTCGCATTTTGATCAGAAACCTACCCTGAAAGTTTGAAGTCGATAGGACCTTCGGTGCTCCTGTTATCGTGCCTACGGCCGGAAGGCCGGCCGGCCGGCCGGACGGCACCCAAAAATCTGACACCGGATTCGTGATCAGGGAGTCCGAATTAGTCTATTAGCCAATTTTCAGCTCGAAATTCGAAAATTACAGACATTTGGACGAAATGATAGGACGATGTTCCCCTAGAACATGCGCCCAAAAATGCCCGTAAGGGGTAACATCAATTTCAAAATTGGCCCCAGGGCCACGGTATGCACACTTCAACTCGGAAACAACGGTATTTCCCCCAAACTGACTAGTGTCCGAGCACTGAATTGCTATTAATATTCTTTTAAAACCTCACAATTTCGACTCAGCACTCCCAACATAACCCATCCAACCCAAAAACAGTCACTTCTCTTCTGCGCATGCGCAATCTACTCGCGGCTAAAAGTCCTTTCAAAATAACACACCTTACAAAAAACTCCGATTCTCCAACACTAGTGCTTCGGAAGATATCGCATCTTTAATCTACGCATGTGCAGACCCTCATCAGGGATCTGGATTCTATGGAGGAATAGCATCCGCCACCCCAAAACCCCAATCCTCTCTGACGAAAACTACAGCAGTTAAATGACTTCTCATCTGCGCATGCGCACAACGAAAAATGTCCGGAAAGGGCAGCATGAACCTCAAAAAAATAGGTTTCGGCATTTTAAGCAAAGTATTTCGCAAAATAGTAGTAATTTTTTTATTTTTTTTCATGTCACGTGATCTTCACGAAATTTTGCAAAAGTGTTTGCATTGGTCTTTTGCATCTAACTACTAAGTTTCAATTTAATCAGATTAGTATTTTTCGAGTTATCCTGAAAACAAAATTTTAAAATTTTTGAAAATTTTTTTTGCCACTTTAGGGCCGTCCGATCAAAACAAAACTTCGCAGGCATATAAAGGTCATGATTCTACAATTTGCTGCCAAATTTCAGAAAGATCGAGTGATTGGTTCCGGAAATATTCATTAAAAACGTTTTGAGACATACTGTTCCGTTTCACTTGGAAGTGTGCATTCAAAGTCTGAAGACGACAGGAAAGAATTAAAATTCATTATTTGTCTAGGTGTTTGCAAGTCTTCAATTTTTTGGTTATGGTAGTGGTTACCAATATACGGTGCGTTTCCAGAAAATTGATCAATAACTCCATTTTGTTAGTTTCATAAATAAGTAAATAACAAAGTTAGTTTTTCAACCTTCATGACATTTTATATATTTGGTTAGGAATTACGAAAAACCACCGAAAAACGGACGAAATGTTTATCAAGAAAGGTTAAATTCTTCTTCTATTTCACATAAAAGTAATAAAATCCAGTGTTGTCAAGTCTTATATTAATGAACATTGAACTACTTGATAGCAATATTGTTGGGAGAAAACGATAACCAACATTGCTATAACAGTCCACACAGAATACTTAATACCATAGCCATATTGTTAAAAATTAGGAGAATGGCAATGTGACTTTAATAGCAATGTTTATAGCAATATGCAAACAGAATAGGTCTGATTATGACAACACACGTCATGGAAAAAGTTGGGATGTTTGCGAACTATAAACTTATCAATCATTTGGAGCCGGTTCCTGAGGACAATCACAGGTGGTTTATCTTTTGTTTATCTGTCCATTTCTACAGAATTCAGAAGATAAACTGCACTAAACTGCCCTCAGCGACCGGCCATTGATGCAGCTGTTAAATTAATGTAGAGTTTACTGGCCTGATTAACCTTTCCGACACGTTTTTATCTGATGGATAAGTTATGAAGTACAGTGCCTAAATATTGTAGTTATGACCTACCTTTCTATATCTCTTTCATCTCTTATATCCCACATTTCTCTTCTAGAACGGCGATCATCTACATAATCTCTCGGCAAATGATCTTCCCTTGGAGCATCATAATGTTCCTCCATGTCCAGATATCTACGATCCTCCAGTCTAGCTCGATCGTAAGGACTTCCATAATCCTTCTCCTCCAATCTTCTGTCAACTTCATGAAGCCTTCCATAATCTGCCTCTCTATCATGTTCAAGCTCCCTACCTCTTTCATAATTTCGTTCAGTTGAGCGGTTGAAAGTACGATCATAATCCCTTCTATCCAAATCACGATCTAGCCTTTCTGGACGGTCAAGAGATGACTTCTGTAATATCCTGTTGTCAGTAGGAGAACGTTCACGTTTTCCGTCTCGATCCCTCCTATCCCTTTCTGTCGAATGACCTTTTCGTGATGATTGTGGTAGGCGTTCTTTGGTTAAGGGCATGTGACGATCAACTCTTTCACTCGATGTTTTATCCAGTCCACGATCATCTCTACGACTTCTTTCCCTAGCCCTCCTTTCTTCTTCTTCTTTCACAGCCAACTTTTTCAATCTTTCACGTTCTCTTTGCCTCTCCTGACATCTTGCCAATGCTTCTTCTCTTTCTTTTTCTCTAGCTAGTCTTCGTTCTCTTTCTCTTTCCCGTTCTCTCTCACGAGAATCTCTTCTATCCTTTCGATTTTTGGGATCGTTGCGGTCTTTCTGTCTAGGCCTGTGAGAGAAACACATATTGAAACAATGTTTTCAAGATCAAATACGTCATCTTCATATGAAATAAAGGGTTTTTCATTAGGGACACTCGAAATTTGCTGTATTATATAATATTAAAGCAACATCTGTCAAATTTGTTGTGAATTGTTCAATAGTGTAGATAAGTAACATATTGTGGACCTATTGAGGGCATGCTATGGTAGACAATCCGCACAAGCCAGTTTTTTTAATTTTTTTTTTTTTATTTATTTATTTAGTATGTACACATTACAGAGAATCCATAGCATATGCACAATGGAAAAACAAACAGAACTAACTACTAGGAACGAAGTTCGGACAATAATTCCGACTGATAGCTTGTAGCCTCCGTTTAAAGGAGACCAGAGTTGTATAGAATAGTATTAAACCGTCATATCGATTGCCTGCGCGACACATTCTGCAAATGGGGGAATTCTGACCCGAACTCGTTCTAAAAAATTGAACTCGAAATAAATTTACATTTCTAAGAGGACGGGGTGGAACATAGAACTGGATACGACTCAAAAGAGCCGGAACGTCCCAAATCCCATTCAATAATTTAAACAAACATATTATGAGATCATTATTGGCTCTCTGCGTCTCGAGAGTCAGAACATGATACTTCTCCCTTAAGAAGGATATGTTGCAGGAAGGGTAACTACCAACCAGCCTGAAGTCAACATATCGGAGAAATCTTCATTGCACAGACTCCAGTCTATTCTTTTATATTGCATACTGTGGGCTCCAAACACAAACAGCAAAACTCAATCTACTTTTGATATATGCATTGAAAAGGGCATTAAAAGCCTTAAAAGATGTAAAAATTCTGCATGTCCGCAGAACGAACCCCAGAAATTTGTTACTTTTATTTACAATCATGTTAATATGCTGATCAAATATCATTTTACTATCGAACAGTATCCTAAGATCTTTGACCACCGAAACGGGAGCAATAGCCATGTCACTAAGTGAATAATCAAATACAATAGGGGAAAAGCCTCTGGTAAATGTAATTGTCTGACATTTAGAAAACCTAAAAAAGAGTTTCTTTTCTACACAATAAGTAGAAAATTAATTTAGGTCATCCTGCAGCAACCGACAGTCTGACACCTCCAAAATGGGACGAAATATCTTAAGATCGTCGGCGAATAGTAGGAAAGAAGAAGATTTGAAGCACCTAGCTATGTCGTTTATATATATATATAAGAAACAGCAATGGCCCCAGGTGGGATCCTTGGGGCACACCAGAAGTAGCCATGAACGGACTAGAGACAAAACCGTCTATATAAACATAGAGTGACCTATTTGATAGATAGGAAGCAAACCAAGAAAGGAGGTCAGTGGCAACTCCTATCTGAGCTAATTTAGATATTTGGATCGCGTGGGATAACATATCGAACACCTTGCTAAAATCGGTGTACACCGCATCAAGTTGAACTTGCCTTTCTAAATAGTTCAAAACATCATCACAACAGAGAGTTAAGTTGGTATCCACTGACCTACCCCTATAAAACCCATGTTGTTGGGTTGTAATATTTTTTGCAACCCAGAATAAGTGTTTGTGAACCACTCGCTCCAAGATATTACCCAGAATGCAAAGCTTGGAGATTGATCAATAATTTTGAACATATGATTTATCCCCGCTCTTAAAAATGGGAACTAGAAATGCAGTTTTCCAACGAGTAGGAAACTGCCTATCCTCAAAAGACTTTTTGAATAATAAGTATACTGGCGGTGACAAGGCTTCAGCACAAGATCTTATGAAGAACGTAGTCAATCCATGAGGACCAGCGCTCTTTGAATCATTCATACTTAGTATTGTACTTAGAATATCCTCCACAGAAAATGATATAGAACTAAGAATATTCGTAGAATTATTGCAGGAATTAAAGACATTTTCTGGAATAAAAATATTAGAACCTGGTTCATACACTGATTTGAAATATTTTCCGAATAGTTCTGCTATGTCCTGTCCATTCAATGCATTTGAGTCATCGTCATGCATAGAAGTTGGCAAGTTGTTATTATTTTTTATTGAGACTAAGTTCCAAAACTTTTTTTTGGTGTTTGAAGGGATGTCATTCTCCAAATTTTGTACATAGTTTTGAAAGTCAGATGAAATTAATTTTTTTGAACTTAATCTGAGTTCACTGAATTTCCTATAGTCCAAACTATTCTTTGAGATTTTCCACCTCCTATGAGCTTTTTTCATTGCAACGATTCTTTTTATGTACAAGTATAAGTATAAGTATATAGTATTAGTTGAATAGGAAGGGTACTTAGTATTTGTTTGAAGCATTGGGACATGATTAGAAATATTTTGATTGATAATCTCATAGAAACCATATCACACATCATACATCAACCATATCCTCGACTGAAGAATCAACCCCGACGATATTTTCCCAATTAATACCAAGAAGATTTTGATTTATCGATCCATAATCTCCCTTCCTAAAATTACGGAATTTCTTTCTTGCTGGAATGAGTTTCTTCAATATTGTCGGAATCGTGAGAACAAAGTCAATTGAGCCATGGTGGGCATCGACAGGAACCAATGGACAATCTGATTCCTGCAGATATTCCACCGTAGACTGATTACAGAAAATAAGATCTAAAATTTTGCCATTTTCATTACATAGATGGTTAAACTGAGAAAATCCGTTAAACAACATTGAATCAATTAGTTCACTATTTCGAACACTAACGTTAGATGCCACAAGTCCACCTCCCATCAGCACTGACCAGTTGAGGGCATTTATATAGCGTTGAGTTGATTTAACTTATCACCTAGATCAATGATTTGACAAATAATTCACATGAACCATACATGGTTAGAACTATGTTATGAACTGTCCTTCATAGCCCCTTGCAAAAAAAGTGCGCACATTAAAATATTGAAAATGACTTAATAATTTTGACTTTGAGGGCATCCCCCAAAGATAAAATCACAACATCCAGTAAATTAAGCCAGAATTATGGGAGAAAGTCATTGAAAATTTAAGCTCCAAAATTGTGCTATGAAGTTAAACAATGGCAGATATTAGGATGACGATATATTCCATACTTTTCTAAATCCAGCGTCTTTTTTGAAAGACCCTAAGAACAAAGTGGTGTCAGTCAAATAAGTTGCTTTTTTATTCAGGTTTATATTAATTACTATATCTATATGGCCTATCCATCCATATGCAAATTACACATCACTACTCTTCTAGTTGTCATACAATGAAAAAAATAATTAAAATTTTTCAACAGAGAAATTTAGAAACACTCACCTATCTCGGTCATCCTTTTTCGAAACTCTATGGTCATCTTTTGAAACAGGGCTACGATGATCCCTCCTAGCCGCACTAGCACTGCTACTTCCTTTAGATTTAGTTGGAGAAGCTTTCCGATCTTTAGAATGACTAGACTCTGGAGTATCTCTCTTCCTAACATCTTTGCTACTTCGAGATTCTCCTCTGTTATCTCTTTTTGGAGATCTTTCTTTCTTTTTCAGGTCTTTCTCCCTTTCCTTTTCTTTAGCTCGTTCACGTTCTCTTAGTTTTTCCTTTTCCCGTTCCCTTTCCTTTTCTCTCTCTTTCTCCTTTTCGCGTTCCTTCTCACGTTCTTTCTCGCGTTCTCTTTCTTTTTCACGTTCCTTTTCTCTTTCCTTTTCCTTTAACTTAGGAGATGGTGTTCTATGTTTATCTTTCACAAGGGATCTGCCAGGAAGTTGTGGGGATTTGACTTCTGAGGTTGCAGCTTTTGATGGCACAAATGTTTTTGTTTTAGGTGGCGGAGTTTGCGACTGTTTACGAACTCGTACTGGGGTGGGTGATTTTAAAGAAACTTTTGGTGCTTTGGTGACAGCCTTCTTATCCTTTTCATGGTGAGCAGATTTCATTGCAACTTTCTTGGCTTTCTTTTGTTTCCTTTCTTCAGAAGATGAAGAACTTTCTCTTTTCGATTTCTTTTTATTGATTTTCTTGCGCCTTGTCTCTGCAGAGGAGGAGGATGAAGATGAATCGTCACTACTCGAGGTTGACTCAGTTGTTGAAGAAGAACTTTCTGTAGACGGACTGCTGTCTTTTTTTATTTTCTTCTCTTTTTTTCTAGCTTTTTCCATCTTCATCTGTAACTCTAATTCTCTCTGTAACTCAGCTCTACGTTTTTCTAGGTCATCAGGGTCAGCGTCCTCTAGTTGTTCAGGATTCCAGTCCCAATCTTCATCAGGTGCTCCAGGATGCAGTCTCTTATGAGCATCCTTACTGTGTCTTCTCTTTTCACTTTGTGTTTTGGCTGCTCTTTGTTTGGATGGACTGGTTAATGTATGTGTAGTTGAATATTTACAACTTTTGCCGTAAGGACACGTTCCGTTCTGAGCCCAATGGTGACAATACTCCTTGGTATGAATAGTATTAGCTTTGGTGCCCAAACGTTCAAAAACGCTAGGCCTAGTTTTGTTGGTAGATAACGCTTTACTTTTAGTAGTAAGGTTTGACGTTATTTTTCGTTTTTGTAATTTAGACATTTTCAACGTTCAGTCTCAAAAATGCAGGAAAAACTATTGTATAAACTCCCAACTTTCTGGATACCATATTTATGATGCTTGTTTAACTTTTTATATCATTTCTTGAAACAAATAATCCAGAGGTTTTTATTTTTTCTAGGTATTTGCAACAAATAGTTATATTAGTTATTAAATTAATGTCACCCTATTAAAATCGGATCAGAATGCCAAAACAAAAACTACATCGTTTCGTTTCAGTCAATTTGTCAGTTGTCAATTGTCATCACAGGTTGTCATTGTCAAGCCCATAGACGTAGTTTTACAATTAATTACAATACAGAAAAAAATTTCGTGGAACTCCGATTCAATTTCTCATTTGGACCCTGTAATTCTTATGATAATAGTAATATCAATTTTGATGAATAACATATTAGTCAGTCTGTGTGTGCTGGATGCAACGAAACGAATAGTGACGTGAATGTGAATAGTTCAAATGTTGCCTGTTTTTGTTTGTGATTAATTTCTGTGAATCTCGTAACCTCAATGCACAAAACAAACAATTTATATAAACAGAAACGTAACGTAACTGATAGAAATATATTTATACGAAATGCTAATATTTAATTTATCTGCTTTATAAAATTCGATGTTTCAGTTCAAGATTCAGATAAGATTATAGTGGATGAAATTGCTGATAAAAATTATCCGCCTAGTAATCTTCTACTAAGTTTGGTAGAGTTCAAAATTACAAATATAATCATGGCAAAAAGACAACTTCTATTATTATCGTCATCAAATGTTCATGGCTTTTCGTATTTAGAATATGCTGCTCAAGACATAAAGGAATTTCTGCAAAAGTATGTTGTTAATTTTAAATCATTGCATTTTGTAATCATTTCCATATATCCTCAGAAATAAAGTACAAGAAGTACTCTTCGTACCATATGCAATGAAGGATTATGATTCATATTTGAAAAAGGTGAAAACTGTTTTCACAACCTGGGGTAAACCATTTATATCAATTTGAAAGTATCAAATTTCTTGATGAAATTTACAGGTTTCAAATTAAGTGGAATCCATGAATCAATCAACCCTATGGAATCTATAAAATGTGCAAAATCCATTTTTGTAGGAGGTGGAAATACTTTCTTGTTATTGAAAAGTTTATATGATAATAAACTTGTTGATTTGATCAGAACTCGAGTTATGAATGAAGGAATGCTTTACATTGGTACAAGTGCAGGTAGGTATATTCAGTTAATATCTATAAAATGTATACATCATATGTTGGGAGCATATAATGTTCTGAAGAAAATCTATTTTCAATAGGAACAAATGTTTCAACAAAAAGCATCCATACTACAAATGATATGCCAATTGTTTATCCGCCTAGCTTTGATGCACTCCATTTGGTTCCATTTAATATTAATCCACATTATGTGGATCCTGAGCCAGAAAGTAAACATAAAGGTGAAACAAGGGAAGAACGAATTTCACAATTTCTTGAAATGGATCATGCTGAAGTAGTTTTGGGTCTTAGAGAGGGAGGCACCTTATTGATAGATGGAGATAGAGCGTCTTTAAAAGGTTTAGTTGGTGCTAGATTATTTGTCAAGTGAGTGGAGTACATTTTTAAGATGAACTTAAATCATTTTATCATTTTATTTTCAGAGGTGCGAAACCACAAGAACTAGAAGTTGGAACTGATTTGAGTTATCTGTTGAAAGACTTTCCTTTGGAATGTTCTCCTAAAAAAAAAGTTTGTAAATAGTGTTTGATTTTTTATCTTATAACAAAAAGTAATATGATAAAACAGTTGTTTAATTCTATTGAACTCCTTCCAAAAATTTGCTGCTTTATAATCTCTATAGTGTCTTCACCCAAGTGATTCAACCTCTCATCATGATAGGAAGCAGTTACCCATACTAAACATGTACCTTCCATTGAGGACACACTCTCCCTAAATGCGGTTCTTCAACATTCGAAGGGCCAGGCAACACTAGAAAAATTCACCTGTGTTGTCCTATGACAACGGGGAGGATTCCTTCTGAATCATTTCTATAGCAGATTTATATTCCCAATTAAGGTTACTCTTCTTCTTTTTCTCAAACAAACTGGACCCCAAATATCAGCCCTCTATTTTGGGGAGCTTGAATATGGGCTCAGCCTTGAGACTATGTGCCCATTCTCAGTAGGGTGACATTGGGTCTTCTTGATCCTGGGTCCTGAGGGCGCAGGAGTCTTGTGTAACAGTCCCAGAATTCAATTAATGATATAACTTCCCTCTCCGGGAACCATGGAAGGTGGAGACAGTCGACTTCAGTGAACAGTATAGAGTTAATCTATGAACATAGATCAGTTTTCTGTTTAATGTGTAAGATCTGTATATATGCAAGAGGATGGTATGCTCAAGCGATAATTGTGGGATGCAAGGGCAAAGGTAAAACAAAGGCAGCACACAGTGGTAGCACAAAAGATCACAAATCGTGGTTGACATGCAAGTTTACAACACCAAGCCACACTCGGTCACAAAACGCACAACAAGCTCCAAAATATCCAGTCTATCTGTAACACCTCATAGAGGTTTATGGGGAGAGGGAGCCCCTTGCCAGCCAAATTGGAGTGGAGTTTTTCAATTTGATTTCTGTAAATATGTGCACTAGCGTGCTCTCCGCACTCGCAGGGGGGAGAGTCTTAATCCCAACCTGTGTAAGTGGGCAGGAGAAAAACAGTGACCGTGGTGATAAAACGTCTGGGCTTGTTCACCTGCGAGAACCAGGGTTTCATAGGAAAATTATCCTTAGATATGAATGAGCCCTACACCTTACCCTTGGTAACCGATATATCAAGAAAATCGGACATCCACTGAGCAATCTTTTATAGGCTGGCCACAGCGCCTGAGGCCCGGCCGTAACCCCTGAAGGGGTCACCTGAATAGTGACCTTGGTTCGCCAGTCGATCAGCTATGTCGTTAGAGTGAATGTACGAGTACCTTGGGACCCACAAACATCTGACCATACAGCCTCTAATGCTTGCCTCATGCATGGTTCTTCTGACGTTCATGAAAACACTATCCACATCAGACCCGAACTTGTTTGACTTGAGCGCCTCTAGTACACTAAGGGAATCTGAGACAACCAAGACTCAGTTACAGCTCTGCAAGATATATCGACCAGTGATCAGGGAGGCGACCCAATAACCGGACGTCTAAAGAAGGAAAATAAACCCAAAAGCCAACCGAATCAGGTCTATTTGCCTTCTCCGAAATCCAAAAGTAGGTCTAAAAGGTCCGATTTTACCATCAACATATGGCTCTATTCTATTTTTGAGCATAGTCTCCAGGATTTTGGTGATACAAGGAGATAGCGCAATTGGTCTGTAGCTTGGGCCAACATATGGAGGCTTACCTTACTTAAGGATAGGCAATAAGAGGATTTCCTGAAATTCTGCGGGGACGCTACCAGTGATCAAACACTCATTTAGGTCTGCAGCAATGTCAGTTTAGCCAAGAGAGGGAGTTGAGAGCACAAAGGATAGCTCAAACCATCCAGACCAGGTGTTGTATCTTTCTTAGTTGCCAGTGCGTAGTGCAGCTCCTCGATGGAGAAGGGCTGCAACTCCTCCATTCGATGTGGTCTAGAGGCCACCCCACCTCCAGACCTACTGATATTCCTCACTATTCCCAGAAGGCATGCCTTTGAGGGTGCAGGATGCCTTTCATTAGTCTAGCCGCCCATAATAATTTTGAGAACTCTCCACATGTTCCCAGTTCTTTCAAATGAAATGCCTTCACAGAATCTCTGAAAGGAACTTCGTTTCTTGACTCTGATCAATCTACGACAGCTAGCCTTGGTCATAGGGGGATCTCTTCTGTACCTGTGAAAGGCTTCTCTTCGCTCCTGTATGGAGACTGCTACCTCGTCATCCCACCAATGTATCTTAAATCTAGCTGGGTTGTTCCCATGGCGTCTGGGGACAGTCCCATCAGCTACCGCTTTTATCATCTGTAGAAAATCCGCAGCCCCAGCAACCTCATTCGTCTTCATGTAGTCGACTATGTTTGCATAATATTCTGCCCAGTTGGCACCCTTGGTGTTATATTTTCGACATTGGAATACATCGCCGAGCGTAATGTAGGAACGTTCAAACCATTCTCGCTCATCTCCACAATGGTCGGAAAGTGATCACTCTGTCCGCAGTCTGGGACAACCCACCAGTCGCAGGCCAGCGCCAGGTTAGGAGAACAGAATGCCAAGTCTGGAGCACTTGGGTTCGTGTTAGGTGGCGTTTGTCGAGTGGGGGTGCCGTCGTTCAGAAGTACCAGGTGAGAATCCTGTAAAAAGGTCTCCACCGAGTTCCCGTTTAAGTTCTTAATTCCCGAACCCCATATGGGATTCTGGGCGTTAACATCACCCATTAGAATAAAAGGAGGAGCCAATTTGGAGAAGATTTCGTTCCACTGATTAGGCAGGAGTTTAACATCAGGTGGAACAAACAGAGAGCAGACACAGACACCAAAGACCTCTACAGTCATACCCTGCACCCTAGGAGACAAATCTCGTGAAGAGAGAGAAGACACCCTGTAGGTAATGGAGCTCCTGACCGCCACAGCAACCCCACCATAGCCATAATATCTATCCTTACGATGCATGTTGTAACCCAACAGCTGATGAGATGAAAGTGAGGGGATAAGAAAACTTTCATTCAACAGAATCACATCAGGCTGATGGTCCTGGATAAGTATTTTAAGGTCAACCAAGTTATATAAAAAGGAGTGAATGTTCCAATGAAGAATCTTTACCATAAGGCACAGATATAATCTGGGTATAATAATTGTTAAATTTATTTTTTGGCCTATACTAATTCCACAATTGGCTGATTTAACTTAAAGAAGATTTTTATTTTTTTTTCCTTTTTTTAATTTTATTATTTTTTTCTCTTTTATAATTATCAATTTGAGATTATTTTTTTTTTCAAATTATATATATATTTTATTTATACTACGAAATAGAGATTACTACCACAGATTACTATACTGATGTTACTACTGATCACCACAGAGGCCAGGAGATGGCTCTCCCAGGTTCCAGTCCGCGATGACTGTAATGTCTTGTATTACTGAATCTAAATTGGCTGAGTTATATTGTATATCAAAAGTATCTTCGTCGTTCAATATTTGAGAAGCCTCAGCAATGTCTTCGGTCAAAAATTTTTTTGCATTGGGAGGAGCCCGTTCTAGCACTGGCGTGGGGCGCTTCAAATAAGATGGAGAATAGTTAAATAACACTCTGGCATGGGCTTCCTTATCGTACCCTATAGTTCTCCTTTCTCTGGTTTTTTGTGGGGATTTGTTAACATTATTTGTAACAGAAGCAAAAGATTTTTTATCATAATTAGGTAGTTTTCGTAATTATTGGCCTAGAAGTTGGGAGGTGACAATTGGGAGAGGGGAATTCTGATGGCAGAGGGACCAATTGATTTCTGGTAGCCATATTGGCCTCATATAGAGATAGATTATGTATCGCCATAATTTCGCGCATATCTTGACTTGTCGAAGATATTCAGTGCAGTTCTTGTCATTTGATGAGTGAGGGGATTGACAGAATACACACCTGGTGTCATTACTACAAGAAGACCCCGGTTCGTGCTAGTTTCCACAGGTCACACATGCACTGATTTTGTACATGACCAAAGCGTAATCATTTGCGACACTGTATTACCGGAGGGATATATATAGTTTGACTTCAGATCTGATACTGAATAAATCAAGATATTTTGGTAATGTAGTACCCTGGAAAGTAATGAGACAAGTCCCAGTAGGAGATTGAACTGTATTATTATCAGAATTTCTTAGGGTACGATTAAATCTACGCACTCTGACAATAGGGCACTCAGGCATCATGCCTTTACCATATAGAATAAAATAATCTTCGGTTATTTCCGATCCAATGTCCCTGATAATAGCCATACATGTAACCATGCGGGCTGGGATATAGACAATATATTGATCTTTCGGGAAGGTATGTTTTTCAACAAACCAATTTGCTTGTTCAAAGCTAGCAAAAGAAACCCCTGTCCTTTTACGGCCCTTACGGCAAATATTTTTAATGTCCGTGTTAGCTCTGTAATAGGTCTGATGAAGTTATTTGCCCACATTCAAGGGGTTTAAATTTCCAATATTCATATGGATCGATTCAATGATTACACACATATAATGGTCCTTTATCAGTAGGAGAATATTTACAAGATAATCTAGGGGTAAAAGAAGGTTGATTGTTGACATTTTTCAATTGCTGACTCAAATTATCCACTTGGGCAAGTAATTCGTCATCCCCATTTTCATGGGCTGTATTTTTAGCGCATTTTATTCCTGACTGAGTAAGTTGATATCAATGCTATACTAGAGTTGTTGACATTATGTAAGGCTTTAGAGGCTCGAGGGGATAAAAGAGATGCCACCCGGGGGGTCTCCCCGGGGCTCTCCAGAGACATCGCTAAAACAGGTTATATAGTGTGCTTATTGTGCCAATCAAAAGAAAATTTTATATATACAATTCAGTAAGTGCGGTCAGCCAAGATTTTAAAGACACTCTCTTGGAGATTGCTTAAATAATTCCATAGGTTATCTTGAGCCCCTGATCGACGGGCGAGTAAAACCGCAGTTTTATGGCTCGTTGAGGAAAAGCTCGCCGGTGTATCACTGAAATACCGCCGGTTTTGCAATGATCGACCGGCGGGCTTTATCGCGACGAGCCATAAAACTGCGGTTTTACTCGCCCGTCGATCAGGGGCTCAAGATAACCTATGGAATTATTTAAGCAATACCAAGAGATATCGCGAATGAAACTGAAATGGGATATTCACAATGAGACGCCCAAAGACTTCAGAAAATAGTAACCTTAATTCAATTTTCCTACTTATTGGTGCGGATTGGTGAGAGCTTGGTGATATTCCCTAAGTATTTACCTATCCTTTTGAGTGGGAGTCTAATTTCCTTGGTGAGATATCATATAAATCTGAATTGGAGCCTTTATTGAGAATAAATATCAGTTACATCGCTTGACGCTCATGCCCGAGTGTGACGTCTCAGAGACGTTCTATATGGAGATCCTTATTAAGCTGTAAAAGTTACATACCGTACTCGTACTAAGAAAACACCCCCAATTATTAAATTTCCGGGCTAAACTCGGCCACAATCTTAATAGGTATAAATGTTTCTTGTCCGCCTATTTTCATAATTGTGTGCATCATGTACTTGGGTACAAGCCTGCTATCATTTTGCCGAAATGTCTAATTTTCAAATTTTTTGCCGAAAATGTCTCAAACGAATTGGTTCGACTCACTGATGAAAAATTCGAGATCAAATTTGATTCTGTCCAGCCATCCGTTGCCTCGAACGGAAAGAGAGAGGACGGTGTGCGTCCAAATGCGACGGACATGTTCGTTAATGGGCATAATCGGCCTAACGGTTTCCGAGTACCAATTTTGTTTTCAACCAATATATAGATCCGATAGAATTGAAACTTGGTAACTAGTTTTGTAGAAATACTGATACAGAGACATCTCTGAAATTGTGAGGATCGCCACCACAGAATACAAATATATCGCCACCTGAAAATTAAAAAAAATATATTATTTATCTCACAATAACTTGATTCATAACGGAAAGAGATAGCAACTTGCAATTTTTAGGGTAGGTTGCGCATCCGAATACGACGTTTGACATTGTTAATAGGCATAATCGGCAAAACGGATTTGCAGATACCCATCTGAATTGTTGTTATATTATTTCCTCAATAACACAAAAATTACGAATCCGATTCCAATTAAAGCATGGTAATTAGTTGAAAAATGCTACAAGGCAAATTTATTTGAAATTTTGTGAGGATGGTATCACTATAGAAAATTTAAAAAAAATCATTGAAAGAAATTTTATATCTCAGAAACTATATCCTTCCGATATCGTTGAAATGTTGCGAGAGCCCTTCAAAACCTAACTTTATAGCCAAGTTCCAAATTTGAACACGATCGGATGTATATTTTGTGGAGATCCGAGCAGCCTTTAGGTGAGTTCAGTAGCTGGAAGGATGACCGTTGCCACGTTAACTTTCGAACGGAAAGAGATAGTGACACGACTTGCAATTTTCGGGCTAGGTTGCGCATCCAAATGGGACAGCTAAAGTTCGTGGTTGGGCATAAACGGTTTCGGAGTTATACCGGGTGTCCCAGTATACATATGTTCCAATGGATGATCTAAGCAATTTAAAAAAATACAAATTTGAAAATGTTAGGATTTTCAATTCGTTCAAGGAACCTTCAACTGCGACAAACAAAAATTGAAAGTCTCTTTCGGTTTCATCGGAAGTGACTCTGACTTTCTTCTCTCAAATAGCACCCTATATATTATTTGCAATTTTATATTTCTACTCAAAATTACCTTTCCAACGATATATCGCACTTTGTATTTTACATTTGATTTGATAGAGAAAACTCCTAATGAAATTTCCAATTGAAAGAATTGCAGTAATTAAGCTACGATATTTTGTGTAATCTTAATCGATTTTGACTTCAATAATAAATTAAAAAAATCTTCCTTAAGTTGAAATCAACTATGTATTTTGCCGAACGTTAAAACAAAGAATGAATAGTAAAAGAAACAAAGAATTATAAAAAAGGGGGAAAAATACCTATAAATATAACTATAAAGCATTATGTTCGAAATGTTGACCATCTGCTTCTATATCTTTCAGCTAGGTGGACTAGGTCAGGTGAAGTATCACTTCTCAACACCTCAGCATTAAGGGGTTACATGGGTTTCGTCGGGTAAAAAAAGGCCTATTTTCAATTTTTTTTTTCTATGTAAAAAATTATTTATTTAATTCAAACTTTTTTCTGTCTTATAGATACATATTTCAAGAATAATTTCTGAAATGTTCAAAAAAAAAAATTAAAAGTCCTCTTTGGTGACGTCATTTCCGGTGACCCCTCGGAAAAAAGGTGCGTCCGCGTTGTCGGCATAACTCCTGACAAAATCATCTAAAATGAAAAAACAGAAATATATGTGTTTCAGTTAAGACCATAAACTCGTGCTCACTGTCACTATACAAAGGCTCTGAAGTGGGTTTAAAAAAGGGGGTTACCAAGGCATAGTGTGAAGTGAACATAGCATATAGTTTCATACATTTTTGCGCGTATGTTCTGGGGAACATAGTTTTGCCCAAATGTCTGTAACTTTCGAATTTTTTGAGAAAAATGATCTCAAACGATTTAGTTCGAATCCCCAATGAAGAATTCAAGGTCAAATTTGATTCTGTCCGGCCGGCCGTCCGGCCGTCCGGCCGTTGCCACGATAACTTGAGAACGAAAAGAGCTAGCGACTTGAAATTTTCAGGGTAGGTGGCGCATCCCAATACAACGGACAAGTTCGTTAATGGGCACAATCGGCCCAGTGGTTTCCGAGTAATAATTTTGTTTTCAACCAATATGAATCCGATCGAATTGAAACTTGGTGAGTAGTTGTAGAATATGAACTTAAGCACGTTTGTGAAATTTTGTGCGAATCGCATGGCTAGAAAATTTTAAAAAAATTATTAAAACATATTTTTGATGTCAAGATAACTTGAGAACGGAAAAAGATAGCGGCTTGAAGTTTTCAGGTTGGGATGTGCACCAGAACGCGACATTTCAGTTTGCTTATGAGCATAATCGGCCAAACGGTTTTAGAGTTATAGCCATCTGAAATTTGGTTGTTTTTTGTTCCTCATTAACTCGAAAAATACTAAACCGATTGAATTCAAACATGTTAATTAGTTGTAGAATGCCAACGCAAAAATTCTTGCAAATTTTCGTGAGGATAGTATTTGTAAAAAATTTTAAAAAAATCATTGAAAATTGAAAAAAAATATTCTATATATCAGTATCTATTCGTTTGAAATTGCTGAAATTTTGCAGGAGCCTTCATAACCTAACTATACTGCCAAGTTTCAAGTCTTAACACGATCGGTTGAATATTGTTGGAGATTCGAGCATTCTTGTGTGAGTTCAGTAGATGGGTGACCGTTACCTCGATAACTTTCGAACAAAAGGAGATAAGGACTTGCAATTTCCAGGGTAGGTTGCGTATCTGAAAGGGAGAGTTGAGTTCGATTTTGGGCATAATCGGTCAAACGGTTTCCGAGTTATACCCACCTGGAATATTATTTCCTTGATAACTCAAAAAATAAATATTCGATCGAATTGAAGCTTGGTAACTAGTAGTAGAAAATCATCATAAAGACGTGTTTAAAATTTTGTAAGAACCGCACCCCTAGAAAATTTGAAAAAAATGACGAAAAAAAAAATTTCAAGAACCGCACCCCTAGAAAATGAAAAAAAAATCACGAAAAAAAAAATTGGTTCAAGCACTGACGTGAAGTCAGAAGCTTTTGCCCGTATGTTCTATTTTCCATTCTTCTGTATTGGACACCCTTAATCGAATTTACCATGGTAAATTATGTTGTCCATTCTCCTGTATTGGACACTCTTTATTCGAATTTACCGAACATACGCGCAAAAGCTTCTGACTTCACGTCAGTGCTTGAACCAATTTATTGAATATTCTCCTGTTTGCTCATTCATTAAAGTAAATAAAAAATAAAAATAAAATAATTGAGAAAAGCACTGACGTGAAGTCAGGAGCTTTTGCGCACATGTTGCATTTGTCTATTAACGCCTCATATACGAATTACGAAGTCGACCGAGCTGGTACCTACTCGATTGTAAAATGATGACTAGAAGTTATGTGCGAATTTCAACTACTTCTGATCGCATTGTTTCTGAAGTATAAAATTTTTAAAGAAAACATTTTTAAATTTTTTTTCTGGTGATACGATATTCACGAAATTTCAAGAAAACTAGCGCGTTCGCATTGTACAAGTAATTACTGAGTATTAATTGGATCGGATTTATACAAGGTGTCCCGTAAAGACCACGTCAAACGAAAACGGAATGTAGATCAGAATGTGAGCTATCTGATGTGAAAAAATCGTTCATATGAAAGTCTCACAGTTTTCGAGATATTTGATGTTTCATGATAATGTTATATTTTTACACTAAAAATGCTTTCTCTCTTGCGGAAGCTACAATTGAATACATTTTGAATCAGTTTTTTCCGTAAATATTGTTGAATGATGCCTTCAATTCATGCAATGAAAACTGGCACATAATATTATACAGGGATTCTGAAAAAAAAATTTAAATTCATGTTCTGAAGGAAGTGTTTTTTTGTACTGAATTCTATCTGACGTGGTATAAAAAAAAGACAACACTAAACCTTTTCTGCATATTACGTTGAAAAGTTGCCCATTTTGTGAGGATTCCGAAAAGGTAAATTAAAGGTGATAACCTTCTTCACGAAAAAAGATATTCGATGTTTATCGAAAATGGAGCATATCTGTGAAAAACTGATTTTTTCACCTTTTCCATAAATACTTCCATTTTGCACTTCCTGCTGAAAATAATCAATCAACAAATCAATAAAATGTTATTAAGATGCCAATTCACTGACTGAGTTTTTTTATTTCTTTTTCTTTGCCTAAAGAACTCTCAAACATCGATATGATGTGATGCGATTCAATGATTCAAACTTAAGGTGCTTATGGTATCAATGGAAACGTGGAAGTTAATGCGTATCAGTTTACTGGGTAAAATGTCTACAGAAAATGTTTCGTATACTGCAAGAGAATACGCCGACATGCACCTTATTTATGGAGAAGTACGTCTTAATGCTAGAGCAGCATCGATGCTTTATTCAGAGCGGTACCCCAATCGCCGACATCCTAATTACGAAGTTTTTGTCCGGACCCATAATGCAATTGTCGAAGAAACAGTTCCCGGGAGTCGTAAAAGTAGTGGCCGGCCTTCGATCGTGGAAGATGACACCATTTTGAATGATGTCGAAAATAATCCTTCAGTATCAACCAGAATGATAGAGCTCATGGCAGGCACTACAAAATCAAGTGCCCATAGAATCCTAAAGAAACACAAATATCACCCCTACCATATTCAGCGAGTTCAACAACTACTACCAAGAGACCATCAAGCCCGAGTAGAATTTTGTCAACAAATGTTGCTGAAGAAAATCCCGATTTTTTCAATCATATCCTTTGGACTGATGAGTCTTCCTGTACTCAAAGCGGTTATGTCAATCTGCATAATCTTCATAGTTGGAACATCGAGAATCCGCACAATATAAGGCAAGATAGATCCCAATATCGATTTACGGTGAATTTATGGACTGGAATATACGATGGAAAAATATTCGGTCCGACAGAATTGCCGCAATCATTAAACGGCACCAACTATTTGAATTTTCTAAGGAACAGTGTACCCTTACTCTTAGAAGATATACCACTGGAAATGCGACGTAATCTATGGTTTTAACACGACGGGTGCCCAGCACACTACAGTGGTCATGTTAGGGAATATTTAAACCAAACATATCCTCACCGGTGGATTGGAAGGGGCGGTGAAATTTTGTGGCCTCCCCGTTCACCAGACTTACATCCTCTGGATTTTTTTTACTGGGGTTTTAAAAAAAAATGAAATTTATTCGAATCCCATAAGAGATGAAGCACAACTAAGGGGCCACATTCGTATTTCAGCAGCCAAAATAGCGGGGAGAAGTTTGTATGGTTTGAAAAGGTCATTTCTCAATAGATGCAGGGCATGTATTAGAGAAGGGGGTTGTCATTTTGAGCATTTGCTCTAATAAGAATCCTGAATTTTTATTATTGATATTTTTATAAAGTTTCTTCACAATAGATTTGTTGATGTTGAAGGTCCTGTGCGTTATTACATTATATCATTGCAATTAATGAATAATTTCACTTTATAAGTAATTTAAGGACTAACTGACATTCTTCAAGAGAATTATTCGATATGTTACAGCAGAATCTGCAAAATGAAAGGATTTGTGGAAAAGGTGACAAAATCAGTTTTTCACAGAAATGCTTCATTTTCGATAAACATTCAAATATCTTTTTTCGTGAAGAAGGTTATCACCTATATTTAACCTTTTCGGATCCTCACAAAATGGGCAACTTTTCAACGTAATATGCAGAAAAGGTCTAGTGTCTTTTATTTATACCACGTCAGATAGAATTGAGTACAAAAAAACACTTCCTTCAGAACATGAATTTTAATTTTTTTTTCAGAATCCCTGTATAATATTTTGTTCTATTTTTCATTGCATGAATTGAAGTAATCATTCAACAATATTTACGGAAAAGAAACTGATTCGAAAAGTATTTAATTGTAGCTTCCGCAAGAGAGAAAGCATTTTAAGTGAAAAAATTCAACATTTTCATGAAACATCAAATATCTCGAAAACTCTGTGAGACTTTCATATGAACGATTTTTTCACATCAGGTAGAGCACATTCTGATCTACTTTCCGTTTTCGTTTGACGTGGTCTTTACGGGACACCCTGTATATTTTAAGTTATAGACCCGTTTGATCGATTATGCTGAATTTTAATGTCGCATTTGAATGCGCAATAACCTACCCTGAAAATTGCAAGTCTCTATCACTTTGCGATCGAAAGTTATCGTGAGATAAATAATATTTTTTCATAAATTTCTAGAGACACGACCCTCACATATACGTCTTTATGTCGGTATTCTACAACTAGTTACCAAGTTTCAATTCGATCGGATCTGTATTTCTGAGTTATCTAGAAAACAATATTCAAGATGGGTATACCGGCTATCGCAGTATACATCGCTGGTCGGGAAAAAGACTATGATAACTCAGAAAAATGTTATTTTTCAGGATAGCGGTTTGAAGTTTTGAAAATGTGTTAGTTAACCTTTTAAAGTGGGTAGCTTTTTGCTATAAAATAACCAACAGGACATCATGTATTCACAAATAAAACGTTGATGATGTTCAAATTAATATGAACATGAAAAATAGTTATGTGTTCCTTTTCGGACCTAAAGACTGACACATCGCGGTACACCATAGATTAAAGAGAAGACTACTACTACTACTATTTAATCTTTGCGGTAAACATCACTACAATTCACAATAATACAATTTACAGAGCAAACTCAGGAAGAGCCCTTCCTCAAATTTTCGAATATTCTCCTGTTTGCTCATTCATTAAAGTGCATTAAATAAAACAATTGAGAAAAGTACTGACGTGAAGTCAGTAGCTTTTGAGCGCATGTTCTAATGTCTATTCACCTCTATTGGACACTCTTAATCGAATTTTGCATCGATATATGTACATATATACCATTTTCGTAGTTTTTATAAGATATAAATACCTACATATTTCATACCATTTTAATGACAGACTTGAATAATGAGAGAATCGTCGCATGTTCACAGAATTTTTAATTCTGACATATGTATTCCATTGGAATTGAAATTCGTTGAATATATAATAATAAGATACGAAATTCCGCGAAAAATTAGTGGGTCGGAATTATACAATGTAATTACTGAGTTTTAATTGGGTCAGATTTGTACCTATATTCTGGAGTTATAGAGCAAATAAAAACAAAATTTCAGATTATAACTCCAAAATCGTTTGGCTGATTATGCCAATTAACCAATTTAAATGTCGCATTCAGATACGCATTCTACCCTGAAAATTGCAAGTCGCTATTTCTCTCCGTTCTAAATTTATCGTGAGATATACCTAATATTTTTTCTTAATTTTTAAAAAATTTCATGTTATACTCATGAAATCGGGTCTGTATTTTCTTAGTAGAAACTAATATTCCAGATGGGTATAACTCCGAAACCGTTGTGCCGATTTTGCCCAACAACGTACTTAACTCTCCCATTTGGATGCGCGACCTACCCTGAAAATTGCAAGTCCCTATCTCTTTCCGTTGGAAAGTTATCGAGGCAACGGTTACCCATCCAGCTACTGAACTCACAACAGGTGGCTCGGATCTCCAACAATATTTGGGCAGCTCAGAGGAACAGAGGTATAACTCAATTTAAGTGATTAGTTGGGAAATTATGGTTTTACCTTTAAATGGATTAAAATTCATGGTATTTCGTTGATAGGTAAAACATCAACAGGCTTAGAGAATTAAATACAATCCTATGTACCAAAATATCGGTATAACTCAAAAATTCGAAATTTGTGAGTTATACCACTTTTCCTCTCATCGGCTCATTTATCCAATCGTGGAACTGGACTGTAGAGTTAGGTTTTGAAGGGTCTCGCAAAATTTCAGCGATTTCGGACGAATATTTTCATCTAGAATGTTTTTCAATGATTTTTTTGAAATTTTCCAGTGGTACGAATTTAGCAAGAATTTTACCGTTGGTATACCTCCTACACAACTAATTACCATGTTTGAATTGGATTGGATTCGTATTTTTAGAGTTATTGGGAAAATAACCAAAACCGTTTGGCCGATTATGACTATTAACGAACTCAAATGTAGCATTTGGATGCGCAACATAACCTAGAAGTCGCTATTTCTTTTCGTTCTCAGGTTATCGTGCGATAAAAAATATTTCTCTATTTCAGTATCGTAATGAGTCCATTCCAGCACTGAAAACAGTGCTGGAATGAACGCATTCCCGCATTGTTTCTAGTTATAGTTTTCGTTTTGTGGTAGTCAGCACTGACATTCGATCCTATCAAATTCAACACACGTCAATTGACAATACAATATAATCTGGATATAGTGAAATAGTTGTTGAGGAAAAGCTTTATTTTCATTAAAAAATATGGTACTAGAGATTTCTTTCTTGCTGATTTTGAATCATTCATGCTATTAGGAAACTGTTTTAAATCTGATCTCCATGCCCTACGTACGTTTCAAATTCAAATTCCGTAATCTGTCAACTTTCGTAACAGTCACACCAACTACCAAGATACAATACAAAAGTCACTAGGATGTATAATCCGAATTTTTCATTAAATTTCAATAGTATTTTGCAAAACTTGCCTGAAATAGAGAAAATATCGTCTAATACTCGTTGCAGAAGGCAATTCCAACACTCATGCGAATTTCGCATTCGTGTTTTAATAGGAGCCCATTCTGCATCTTGTTTTAGAATATACCATTCTAATATATTTTTTTAAATTTTCTAGTGATATGATTCTCACACAATTTCTCATGCGTCTTTCTCTTAGTATTCTACAACTAGCTACCAAGTTTCAATTGGATCGGATCTGTATTAGTTGATGACAAAATTATTACTCATGCCCATTAACGAACTTGTCCGTCGTATTTGGCCGCGCCGCCTACCCTGAAAATTTCAAGTCGCAATCTCTTTCCGTTATCGTTAAGTTGTAGACATTTTGGCAAAATTATAGCACGCTGTTCCCTAGAACATGCTTTATCACTCATCAGATCAAGATTGAGGCCGTTCGATAACTACAGCTAACAACTTCCGTAATTCAAGAGGTGATAATTTGGATTGGTCCCCGGTATAATCTGCATCTAATTAGATGAAGCACAATCCATTTCACATCGAATTATCTTCCTCTATATTCCCCTGCAAAGTGAAGCAGACACACCAAGTTGCGTAAATTATACCTTCACTTTTTTCATGCAATAAGCAAGGAATAGGAAGTGCCACTATTATTGAATTTATGTAAACGCAACCCGAAGCACTTATCTTCCTATGGCGAATTGAGATATCTGAAATTCGACCGCAAATTTTACAGCCTGATTGAATGAAGTTTATACAATTGTTCTGTAAATGCAGATTGAATTGACATCTGCGTTTTTTTGTTGCATAATATTCGAATGATATTTGGAGTTTGAAACTTTCTTCGGAGGATTGTAAATTGTCCTGAAATGGATGGAACCATTACATATTATATTTATTTAGACATAATGTTAGCAATTGATAGATCAAGCAATTGACAAATTTAAGTTTAGTTTGTGAATTGAAGGATTTTTTGTTTTTCGTAGTGGCACTAATAGTCCGTCGTATTTATGTATTGAGGAAGTGGAATGAACTTCATTGAGTTGGTAGCTATATTTCCACAGTATTTCATGGAATTTTTCCGAAGAAACTATGTAAAACTATGTTAGCTATAATTTTCAAATACGGTCAATGTGACAATTCTGGAATTTCATAATAACTATCAACAAAATAATTCTAAAGATTTTCATCAAGCGTCTGACGAAGGAGTCTGATATAGACTCCGAAACGTTACGATATAGTTGTTTCTTCGTTGATGTTGTTTCGTTGTTGTTTGTTAGGCAACATTGTTCAATTGATTGCTTCTGACAAATATCTTGTGTTTCTTACGCAGAAGCAAATCACAAAATAATTAATTTTTATTTTATAGATATTTTTCAGAGTTTGGGAGAGAAAACCCAGAAAAAACCTTTCAATAAATATCATCATGTTTTACATATTATTCGAACAAGCTTAAATCGAGAACTGAGAGACTGTAAAATAAGGTACATATCCAATTCTCACTACTTAGATATTGAACAGATGTCATTAATTATTATATTGACCTATCGACTTGTCAAATTTGACTTCGGCTGATCTATGCCATTAAATTCTCTCCAGGCACGTCAAAAATCTAAAACTGTTCGTTGGTCGAGTGTAATAAACTGGACCAGCACATCTCGATCGTTGTAATATATCCATATTTCAGAAAAATCTTCACCAATATATAGATCCGATCAAGTTCAAATCTTGAACTTTAGTGTAAAATAATGTTATGAAGGCTCTCGCAGAATTTCAACAATATCTGAAGAATAGTTTCTGAGATACAGCTTTTTGGCGCTCTTGTTCCTCGGAACAGAGTGCTTATCAGTTTGCCCAAATGTCTGTAATTTTCGATTTTTTGGCTGAAAAGGGTCTTAAACGATTTTGTTCGACTCACTGATTAAGAATCCGTGGTCGAAATCGGTTCTGTCCGGCCGGCCGGCCGTCCGTTAACACGATAACTCTCGAACGAAAGGAGTTAGAGTTAGAGGATTGAAATTTGCAAGGTAGGTATGGAGCGTAAATATCTCGGACGAGTTCGTTAACGGGCGAAATCTACTAAGCGGTTCCGGAGTTATAGCCGTTTTTAGTAAAAACATTTGTTATGAATATTTCCGAAACCGAAAATTTTTTCAATTTTGTTTCTACAATAACTCTCGAACAGCATTAGCTAGGCAGTTGAAATTTTTGGAGTAGGTTTGGGAGATAAATATCTCGGTTAAATTTGATATTGGGCAAAATCGGCCTGATGGTTTCGGAGTAACAAAAAAAAATTTTTACCTTAAAAATTTCAAATTAAATTTATTTTACGTTACGGTTTCACCATAAAAATCCATCGATATCATTTTCATAGATATATGTTCCGAGGAACAAGAGCGCCAAAAATGAATTACTTTGACCGATGAAACCATTTTTCGATATTCCTGAAAGGAGAGCATATGAGCATAAGTTAACCTGAGGTAGAGCTACTCCAGACGAGTCCAAAAGACCTATATATGATATGTCTAATCTGCTGATTTATGTATTCGACAATATTTTCAATTACTTATAACTCTTGAACCATTCTATGTGAATTCCTCAAATTAAAGACAACATCCCTCGTAGACATTGCTGATTGTCACAGAAAAAATACATGAACAACATATCAGCATATTAATTTTTGTTGTATCCCACTATAGTGTTTATTCCTGTAGTCTACAACAATATCTATAACATTAATTTTGACAACTAGCATCGACAGTATTGTGGTCTGATCTCTTATTATTTGAAAATCGATCATAACTTTTTATAACAATTCCTCATGAACTTCTTGGATGAGCATTTTCCGAATATGTGGATAGGCAGAGGTGGACCGCCTAGATCTCTAGATTTCATTAATTATTTTCATTAACAGTTCTTTATTGGAACAATCCAAAAGGCCATCGACCAAAGTACTTCAGCCAGTTTTGAAATCAAAATATGGTATAATCACTAATATGGAAAAGAAAAAATCGTATACAATCTAAACAATGTGAAAAAAAATATATGAACAGTGAACAGTGTTCGGCGGTGTCTTTCTGTTGGGTCTTCTGTTTGGATCTCTTTCAAAGCAGTAGGTTTTCAATATATCTGTATTACTCTGCTTCACCGCAAATTTTTTCTAGAGGTTTTTTATTCGTTCTTCAATTGGTATTATCTTAGTCACCTGGTATAATAGGCTGTTGGGAGGGTTATGCAAAGAGTTCGCGGGGTGTCTCATTTTAGTCTAGATTTCAATTATGTTGATTATTTCGTTTGGGGATATTTGAAATCTTAATAAGTCTATGCGTCTGAAATTAGAATTGAGGATTCTTGCAACGTATTGAAGTTGCCTGCAATAAGATCCTTAATGATCCAGAAGGGATAAAAAAGGCTATAAAACATAATTTGAAAAGAACAAGAATATGCATCGAGGAGGCGGTGGCACTATTGAGCAAATTTTATGATTTCTTTCCACTGTTTTACTTGTTTATTTATTTTTCACCGTTGATCATTTTTTTGAGGAATGCTAGAAATAGTTTGTTAAAACTAAAAAATGCAAATTTGCGATCTATGCAATTGACAATTTTTCGAATTGAATGTTAATGTACGACATTTTTGAGAATTTCACTATCGAATTAAATCATTCGACAAAAATTTTGAGTAGGCAAATGTCGTGCGGGACACTGAAATCTACTAATCACCATCAAAAATTTTCCGCTTTTTCCGAAAATTCTAGTCAAATTCCAATATTCCTTCATATCAGCTTGCGAAAATTTGTAGTATTTTCTAATACGGACCTGGATTTATTAATTAATTTAAAGATTAATCGATCGAACCATGAAAGTGTATTTTACGTTCCAAATATCAACTGATTCTACTGGGTGGTTCAAAAGTTATAAGCAATTGAAAATACATAAATCACCCTATGAATCTCGGCTATGGAGCTGATTAGACCGATCATATATAGGTTGTTTGGACTCGTCTAGAATAGATCTACCACGCGGTGAACGTATGTTCATTTACCAATGAAACACCATGTATAATATAGCTTATATAGCTTATAGCTTATATATATATATACCTTCTAACCTACTTATAGCCGGCTTATTCATAGAATACCTTCCGATTTGAAGTCGTTTATGTGCCTACGCCAATGATTTTATCATACTTCATTCTTCTCACCTGGAGACGCAGGTTGGTCAACACTTTCTTCCGCAAGTGTGAGTAACGCATCTCGAGCTTCTTCAGGCATGTTATTTCGTTAAACAGGTAGACAGCGGATGGAGATCTTCCTTGCATCGCCTTAGGATGTTGAAGATTCCGAAGATTCTGCCGATTTCGCTTATGATTTATTCAAACTTAAATGGTAAAGCAAACAGTTCGTGACAACTATTGTGAATTCCATTATAAAAATGGAAAGTATCTGCGTTGAAAGTAAAAGAGTTGTTTGTGAAAATGTTGTAATAATAAGAAAGATGATGCGTATGCGGAGACCCTCCCTGCTTCTTATCTCAAGCGTAGACAATTTCTTGTTGACGGTAATTGAAAATCATAGGTCCTTATTACAAAATTAGCACCATTGTTACAGAAATATTAAACAATGAATGGACAGAAAATCCCTAACCCTTATAATATTATCTATCTGAGATATATGACTATATTTAAAAATTGAGTGTCCATGTATTAAAATTTCATCAACTAACAGTCATTCAACTAAAAATTGGTTCAAGCACTGACGTGAAGTCAGAAGCTTTTGCGCGTATGTTCTATTGTCCATACTTCTGTATTGGACACCCTTAATCGAATTTACCATGGTAAATTATGTTGTCCATTCTCCTGTATTGGACACTTAATTCGAATTTACCATGGTAAATTCGAATTGAGAGTGTCCAATACAGGAGAATGGACAACATAATTTACCATGGTAAATTCGATTAAGGGTGTCCAATACAGAAGTATGGACAATAGAACATACGCGCAAAAGCTTCTGACTTCACGTCAGTGCTTGAACCAATTTTTTTTTCGTGACTTTTTAAAAATTTTCTAGGGGTACGGTTCTTGAAATTTTTTTTTTCGTCATTTTTTTCAAATTTTCTAGGGATACGATTCTTACAAAATTTTAAACACGTCTTTATGTTGATTTTCTACTACTAGTTAACAAGCACCAATTCGATCGAATATTTATTTTTTGAGTTATCAAGGAAATAATATTCCAGGTGAGTATAACTCGGAAACCGTTAGACCGATTATGCCCAAAAACGAACTCAACACTCTCTTTCGGATGCGCAACCTACCCTGAAAATTGCAAGTCCCTATCTCCTTTCGTTCGAAAGTTATCGAGGCAACGGTCACCCATCTACTGAACTCGCACAAGAATGCTCGAATCTCCAACAATATTTAACCGATCGTATTAAAACTTGAAACTTGGCAGTAGAGTTAGGTTATAAAGGCTCTTGCAAAATTTCAGCAATTTCAAACGAATAGTTACTGATATATAGAATTTTTTTTTTTTATTTTCAATGATTTATTAAAAATTTTCTACAAATGCTATCCTCACCAAATTTTGCAAACATTTCCGCGTTGGCATTCTACAACTAATAACCATGTTTAAATTCAATCGGTTCAGTACTTTTTGAGTTAATGAGGAACAAAAACCACGAAATTTCAGAAAATTTCAGATGGCTATAACTCTGAAACCGTTTGGCCGATTATGCTCATAAACAAACTGAAATGTCGCGTTCTGGTGTTCATCCTAACCTGAAAATTTCAAGCCGCTATCTCATTCCGTTCTCAAGTTATCGTGACAACAAAAATATTTTTTAATAATTTTTTAAAAATTTTCTAGCCATACGATTCGCACAAAATTCCACAAACGTGCTTAAGATCATATTCTACAACTACCCACCAAGTTTCAATTCGATCGGATTTATATTGGCTGAAAACAAAATTATTACTCGGAAACCACTGGGCCGATTATGCCCATTAACGAACTTGTCCGTCGTATTGAGATGCGCCACCTACCCTGAAAATTTCAAGTTGCTAGCTCTTCTCGTTCTCAAGTTATCGTGGCAACGGCCGGACGGCCGGACGGCCGGACGGCCGGACGGCCGGACGGACAGAATCAAATTTGACCTCGAATTCTTCATTGGGGAGTCGAACTTAATCGTTTGAGACCATTTTCGTCAAAAAATTCGAAAGTTACAGACATTTGGGCAAAACTATAACGCGATGTTCCCCAGAACATACGCGCAAAAATTAGAGAAATAGACCACAATAGATATTAACTGTGGAAAAGCCAAATGAAATGAGTTCATTATCTTGGTTACTGTACATATTTATGGAAAATCCCGAAACACATCAAATTCCAATTTGAAATTGTCATTCTTATTCGTAAAAATGCGAACCATACCTTCAAACCCCTTCTGAAGACAGGTACACCACCCCCAATTTTTCAAATAGGAAGTATGGGCTTGTGATACATCGTTTGAAAGGTCTCGTCATTATCTATTTAGAAATGTATCACTTTCATGTTTATTGTAAAAATCAAATTAGAAAAAAATAAAATTACATATGTGATTAGCGAAATTTGGTAAAATATCAATAAACTATAATGTAGCAAAAAAATTAAGAATGTTAATGAGGTAGATGTTCAAAGTGTGCTCCGCGAATGCCTTGGCAAACATCCTAACCTCAAATCAAAATTTCATTCAACCACAGGCGTAGCCAAGGGAGGGAAATGTTCAAAATATTATATTAATATTGTATTGAAATAAAGACAGGCGAATTTTTCAAAATAAATATAAGTATTTTATAAGATTTGACTACGCCCGTGCATTCAACATTATTCAACATAAATAATCATAAAAAGGATACTGTGGCAGGTATATTCATTATTAAATGGTCTCTTTCTGGGTTTTCTCTTCCAAACTCTGAAAAATATCTATTAAATAATGTGAATTGCTTCTGCGTAAGAAACACAAGATATTTGTCAGGAGCAATAAATCGAACAATGTTGCCTAAAAAACAAAAACGAAACAACATCAACGATGAAACAACCATTTCGTAACGTTCCGGAGTCTAAATCAGACCCCTTCGTCAGACCCTAAGTGAAATCTGCAGAATTATTTTTTGTTGATACAGCTATTCTGAAATTCGAGAATTGTCACAAAGTGACAATTTTCTCTTCTTCAGGAGGAGGTACACTAATAATAAGCACTCTGTTCTGAGGAACAACAGCGCTAAAAAGAAATATTCTAGTTGTATCTAGTTGTTATTATTTAGGATATAAAATTATTGCTAAAGATGTTCATGTTGACAAAAAGAACCATTATAGGTAAGTAAAAATTGAGTCAGTCAGTCAGTCAGTCAGTGAGTGAAGTCAGGAGCGTTTGTGCGCATGTTCTATATTCTGTTCACCTCTATTGGAAACTCTTAATCGAATCTACCATCGATATAGACCGTTTTCTCAGCTTTTGTAATATATGAATACATTTCGTACCATTTTAATGACTTGAGTAAGGAAAGAATCTTCTACGATCATACAATTTTTAATTATGACATAATATGTCACAATTGAAATGAATAGTACGAAATGTATTTATTCATATCTTATAAAAGAGCTGAGAAAACGGTCTATATCGATGGTAAAATCAGAATTGAATTTCGTTAAATATCTAATGATATACGAAAAAACTCACGTCTCAATAACTAATTTTACTGAGAGATCGACTTAAGGGGTTACATGGGTTTCGTCGGGTAAAACAAGACCTATTTTCAATTTTTTTTTTCTATGTAAAAAATTATTTATTTAATTCAAACTTGCTTCTGTCTTATAGATACATATTTAAAGAATAATTTCTGAAATTTTCAAAAAAAAAAAATTAAAACTCCTCCTTTGTGACGTCATTTCCGGTGACCCCTCGGAAAAAAGGTGCGTCCGCGTTGTCAGCATAACTCCTGACAAAATCATCTAAAATGAAAAAACAAAAATATGTGTTTCAGTTAAGACCATAAACTCGTACTTGAACGAAGCATTTTTTTTTCAATTACAACTATTTAAAAAAAAACAAATTGTCAAGCAAATTTGACCGAAATTTTCATTTTTTTGGAAAAATGTCTGCCAAAATTCCAATTTTACTTTTTTTTTCTTTCTTTCGGTCAAGCATGAGTTTATGGTCTTAACTGAAACAATTTTTTCATTTTAGATGATTTTGTCAGGAGTTATGCTGACAACGCGGACGCACCTTTTTCCGAGGGGTCACCGGAAATGACGTCACAAAGGAGGAGTTTTAATTTTTTTTTTTGAAAATTTCAGAAATCATTATTTAAATATGTATCTATAAGACAGAAAAAAGTTTGAATTAAATACATAATTTTTTACATAGAAAAAAAAATATTGAAAATAGGCCTTTTTTTACCCGACGAAACCCATGTAACCCCTTAAATTCAGTAGATATACTATTCATCAAAGTTATTATTTTGATAGAAATGAAAAAAAAAACGAAAGAGAACAATTTCGGCTATTGAAACCGATCCCGTAATGTCACTACTTACCTTCGATATATTTTCACAATCATCTAATTTCAGGATACGATATTCACGAAATTCCGCGAAAATTAGGGCGTCGGAATTCTAAAAATAATTAACTGATTTTAATTGGATCGGATTTGTATATTTTGAGTTATAGAGGAAACAACAACAAAATATCAGATGGGTGTGTAACTCCAAAACCGTTTGGCCGATTATGCCTATTATAAGAATCTCGCATTCGGATGCGCAACCTACCCTGAAAGTCACCATTTCTTTCCGTTCTGAAGTTATCATGTGATAAATTATATATTTCAATAATTTTTTAAACATTTTTTAGTGATACGATCCTCACAAAATGTCATGTCTTTATGTCAGTATTCTACAACTATTTACCAATTTTCAATTTGATCGGATCTGTATTGGTTGAAAACAAAATTAGTATTCAGCTCTTTCCGTTCGAAAGTTATCGTGGCAACGGCCGACCGGCCGGACAGAATCAAATTTGACCTCTGATTCTTCATCAGTGATTCGAACCTAATCGTTTGAGACCATTTTCGGGAAAAATTTGAACATCACAGACATTTGAGACCAATTATTGCGGAAAAGATTTGAACATTACAGACATTTGGGCAAAATGATGTACTTTTGACCTCACTGTATGAATTAAGTCAATTTGCGAAAGTCACAAAATTGGGTTTAGAATATATAGATTTCTAAAACAAACAGAAAACAGAGATTGAATTTTGTAGTTCACAGGGTTGCAATACATCAAGTGATTTATCTATTAAATAATACTAGGATAAATAACAATTCTACAATACACACGAACTAACCAGTGGCGTAGCCAGACATCCGCCTTAGGGACAAATGAGAATATCGCAAAGAAAAAATATTAGTCGCCTAGGTCGTTCTGCCAGATTGATAATTTAATCTTCGTCAGCTCAAATTGGTATGTGTTAATGAACTTAGGATATTCCGGGGGGGTATACCCTTCTGCACCCGTGGCTACGCCACTGAAACTAAGAGCGTTGAGTCGAAATGTTGAATTTTGTATCCTAGGGTAACACTAATGCAAGAGAAGATCGGCGTTTAGAATGTTATGTACGTCGGAATCGAAACATAACAGTCGCAGCATGAACTCATTTATGAAGAACGTAAGGTCGATTAATTCCCAGTAGGTACCACAATACGGCGAAGACATTCTAGAGCCAATTTATGATCCAGGAGACCATGAAGAGTAGGTACACAGGATACTTCCCAGACACCATAGACAAGATATACCAGATATACAAGATATACAAGATATGCCAGACACACAGCGACTCGTTTAGATTGGCACAGGAACACAGACTAGATTTTAACTCAGCGGGGAAATGCCTTTTTTTGGCGCTCTAGTTCCTCGGAACTGAGTGCTTATCAATTTGCCCAAATGTCTGTAATTTTCGAATTTTTCGATGAAAATGGTCTTAAACGATTTGGTTCGACTCACTGATCAAGAATCCGTGGTCGAAAATCATTCTGCACGATAACTCTCGAACGGAATGAGCTAGACAGTTGAAATTTTCAGAGTAGGTTTGGGAGATAAATATCTCGGCCAAGTTCGTTATTGGGCAAAATCGGACAGATGGTTTCGGAGTAACAAAAATTTTTTTTTACAAAACAAATTCAAAATCAAATTTTTTTCAATAAGCAGTTTTACCATAAGAATCCAATGATATCATTTTTAACTCTAACAAGCTAATACTTTCGGAGATATGATTTATCAAAATTTCAATAATAAATCGTATTTCAACGTTGTCACACAATGATATAATTATTCTATGTATGAATTGTCATAATGCCAACTTATTTTCCTGAGACATGTCATTATCTAATCAATCGAAGAATTGTGAGCGAAGTGAGAAAAATCTCAGTTGTTTGCTCCGAAATTAGTTTTTCTCAGAAAAGTCTTACATTTCGGAACGGAACATGAAGTAAGAGATCTGAGAGTAGTGAGACTGCTTTTCATCCATAGACATAGATATAACTCTCGAACGGAATGAGGTAGGTAGTTGAAATTTTCAGAGTAGGTTAGGGAGATGAATATCTCGGTTAAGTTCGTTATTGGGCAAAATTGGCCAGATTTAATTTGATTTCTTCCATGGTGCAGTTCTCATTCTCATGATTGCTAATTTAATCTTGATAAATAAACTATCATTTGAATTGAACTTCCTTTATGATGCAGTTCTATCATATGAATACATTGATATAATTCCCAACCCTGAGAAACCAATACTTTCGGAAATATAATTTGTCTGTTTGAACTAGAGCGCCAGAAAGGCAGGGCAACAAGAACAACACTATCTTTCGCAAGAAAGGCCGTTCCACATTAAGGATCAGTGATATTTTGGGTAGGCAATAGGCTGGTTTTCCTGTCACGCTGACGGTCGGCGCTGATGAGTCAATATGTATGTAGCTATAGGTAGCGTTTTCGAGTCACGCAGCGCTGACGGCCGTCAGCGCTGAGCTATATACGCGCACGTACGCGCCGGCGCGTCGTCGCCGCTGACTAGCTGGCGCCGACAAGCCTCCACATTCAGTGAGCCAGAGACAATAGCATCCTTCTATTTCTTTTTGTGATCAGCGCGATACTAAAAGGATCCAAGCTGACCGATCAGCGCTGACCGTCAGCGCCGACCGTCAGCGTGACAGGAAAACCAGCCTTAGAGTTGGTCATTGTACGCAGCTTATTCCCATTCCATTTCACTATGACAGGGGATTAAAATGTTCGAAACATCATTGAACCCTTTATTTATCCTCTCCGCACTAGAAGGGTACAAAATGTCGCCAGCAAATTCACCAGAAATGAGTTCCATAGAGCACATGTGGGATTTCGTTGGAAGAGCAATTCAAACAGAATTAATCCACCTAGCACCCTCTATGAACTCCATGAAAAATGTAACACCATCCCAATGAACAAGAAATTACCCACAACCCAACAACCCCACCCCTCTCGAAATTGATATAGTATGACACAAAAATAATTGAACTAATCCCAAAGTGTAGTGCTGTTAGTGTCAATCCCAGTATCCACTGCAAGCGTTGACATTTTTTTTTCAACTTTTAAAAGAGTAAAAACTTATTTAAGAAATAAAATGTGTGATATTTTATGTATAAAATTCTCGTGTCACAATGTTAGTTACCATACTCCTCCGAAACGGTTTGACCGATTTTTATGAAATTTTATGCATATTCAGTAGGTCTGAGAATCGGCTACTATCTATTTTTCATAGCCCTAAGTGATATGGGTTGTCCACCCCTAACATTTATTTTTAATTTTTTGAACAATTTTATTTTTTTTGCGCGTATGTTCTGGGAAACATCGCGTTATCATTTTGCCCAAATGTGAAATTTAATTCCGGCCGCTGCCAAGATAACTTGAGAACGGAAAGAGCTAGCGAATTGAAATTTTCAGAGTAAGTGGCGCATCCCAATACGACGGACAAGTTCGTTAATCGGTATAATCGGCCCAATGGTTTCCGAGTAATGATTTTGTTTTCAACCAAAATAAATCCGATCGAATTTAAACTTGGTGAATAGTTGTAGAATATAAACCTAAGCACGTTTGTGAAATTTTGTGAGAATCGTGTCTCTAGAAAATTTAAAAAAAAATCATTAAAAAATATTATTTATGACCCGATAACCTGAGAACGGAAGGAGATAGCGGCTTGAAATTTTCAGGTTAGGTTGTGCATCTGAATGCGACATTTGAATTTGTCTATAGGTATAATCGGCCAAACGGTTTTGGAATTATACCCATCTGAAGTTTGGTTTTTATTTCTTCAATAACTCGGAAAGTACGAAACCGATATAATTCAAACTTGGTTATTAGTTGTAGAATGCCAACCCGAAAATTCTTGCAGAAAATCGTGAGGATGGTATAACTAGAAAATTTCAAAAAAATTAGTGAAAATAATTGAAATAAATTCTATATATCATAAACTATTCGTCCGACATGGCTGAAATTTTGGAAGAGCCTTCAAAACCTAACTCTATTGCAGAGTTCCAAGTTTGAACACGATCAGATACATATTGTTGGAGAACCGAGCAGCCTATTGTGAGTTCGGTAGCTGGATTCGAATCGTCGTATTTTTGTGAGAACCTTCAAAAACATGAATGTCATGATGACATATTTTTGCGCGTATGTTCTTGGGTAAAACGTGTTATTTCATCACAAATCTATGGGAGATGATAGCCCTACATTAGCGGTCAGACCTGGGTTTGAAAGAGATCCTCCTTAGGAGGAGGCAACTAAATATTGAAGGGATTTCTATGAGCAAGAGTGCATATCTTTGAGAAATAGAGAAGGCGATTCTTCTTCAAGAGATCCATGTGTCTTCAGAGGAGTATATTTGTGAGAGGGGACTTTTGGAAGGTTATGTATGATTTTTGGCGCTCTAGTTCCTCGGAACTGAGTGCTTATCAATTTGCCCAAATGTCTGTAATTTTCGAATTTTTGGCTGAAAATGGTCTCAAACGATTTGGTTCGACTCACTGATCAAGAATCCGAGGTCGAAATCGATTCTCTCCGGCCGTAGGCACGATAACTCTCGAACGAAAGGAGTTGGAGGATTGAAATTTGCAAGGTGGGTTTGGAGCGTAAATATCTCGGTTAAATTCGTTAATAGGCGAAATCCATCAAGCGGTTTCGGAGTTATGGGCGATTTTAGTAAAACATATTTTTTATGAATATTTCCGAAACTGATAACTCGATCTATCTGAAATTTAGCATCAAATTGTAGAATCATGCCCTTTATACGCATGTGAAGTTTTTTATTGACCAGGTTACCGCAAAGTGTCAAAAAAAAATTTCAAAATAAAAAAAAAAAATTTCTACAATAACTCTTGAACGGAATGAGCTAGGCAGTTGACATTTTAGAGTAGGTTAGGGAGATGAATATCTCGGTTAAGTTCGTTATTGGGCAAAATAGGCCAGATGGTTTCGGAGTATCGAAAAAAAAAATATTTTTAAGCAACAAATTTCAAATTCAATTTTTATTTAAGATGCAGTTTCACCATTAAAATCCATCGATATCATTTTGAACTCCAACAAGCTAATACTTTCGGAGATATGATTTTTCTAAATTTCAATAATGAATCGTACTTCTATGTTTTCACAGAATGCTATAATTATTCTATCTAAGCTTTATTATATGATCTGTGTTCATACATTTCATCCTGTTCTATAAGAGAGAGTCAAATTCAGTTCAGCTATTTTAATTTGATTTTTTCCATGGTGCAGTTCTCATTCTCAGATTGCTCGTTTAATCTTGATAAATAAACTATTATTTGAATTGAATTTTCTTTATGATGCTGTTCTATCATAAGAATACATTGATATAATTCACAACTCTGAGAAACCAATACTTTCGGAGATATAATTTTTCTGTTTGAACTAGAGCGCCAGAAAGCTCCTGTCCACAGGGCTTGAACCCATTTTTAATATGATATCGCTGAAATTTTCGGAAGGCTTCAAAACTTAACTTTAAATTAACCACAATTTCTGATCTTGTAAGGTGAGAGGCTCATTTGTCGATATTAAATCTCGTGATGGGTAGAGAGGAATTTTAGGCCAGTTTTTATATCACTAATGAGAATAATTATATCTTTATGTTTCACCTCAACACCTTTAGATCTATCAATGGGCATTTATTGGTTAAGAATAAGTAATTGAATATTACTGGAATTCAATTGAATTTCATTCAATATGTTAGTAACTAAACTTATAATTTACTTAGATTATTTAAATATGACATTAATTCCAGTAATATTTTTATAGAATAATTATGTATTCTTCTCCTAAAGAAGAATTGAAGGTAGACAATAATGTGTTAATTTTTTCATTATTGCTTTCTATCCTGACTTCACGAAAAAAAAATTGGTTCAAGCACTGACGTGAAGTCAGGAGCTTTTGCGCGTATGTTCTATTGTCCATTCTCCTTTCAATCGATTTTACCATGGTGAATTCTATTGTCTATTCTCCTGTATTGGACAGTCTTAATCGAATTCACCATAGTAAATTCGATTAAGAGTGTCCAATACAGGAGAACAGACAATAGAATTCACCATGGTAAATTCGATTAAGAGTGTTTAATACAGGAGAATGGACAATAGAACATACGCGCAAAAGCTCCTGACTTTTTTTTATTTTGTTATAATGAGGAATTACAAAATACTTATAACCCTAAATTTTTTAATTGTAAATTTATCGTCAATTTGTTGTGGTGTAATTATTATTTCCCATTTTTTGCGCGTATCTTCTGGGGAACATCGCGTTATCATTATGCCCAAATGTCTGTAACTTTCGAATTTTCTCACGAAAATGGTCTCAAACGATTTGGTTCGACTCCCCAATGAAGAATTCGAGGTCAAATTTGATTCTGTCCGGCCGTTTCCACGATAACTTGAGAACGGAAAGAGCTTGAAATTTTCAGGGTAGGTGGCGCATCTCAATACGACGGACAAGTTCGTTAACGGGCATAATCGGCCCAATGGTTTCCGAGTAATCATTTTGTTTTCAACCAATATAAATCCGATGGAATTGAAACTTGGTGAATAGTTGTAGAATATAAACCTAAGCACGTTTGTGAAATTTTGTGAGAATCGTATCGCTAAAAAATTATTAAAAAATATTTTTGATGTCACGATAACCTGAGAACGGTAAGAGATAGCGGTTTGAAGTTTTCAGGTTAGGTTGTGCATCTGAATGCGACATTTGAGTTTGTTTATAAGCATAATCGGCCAAACGGTTTTGGAATTTAGCCATCTGAAATTTGGTTGTTTTTTTTCTCATCAACTCGAAAAATACAAAACCGATTGAATTCAAACATGGTTATAAGTTGTAGAATGCCAACGCGAAAATTCTTGCAAAATTTCGTGAGTATAGAATTTGTACAAAATTTTTAAGAAATCATTGTAAACTGAAAAAAAATTCTATATATCAGTAACTATTCGTCTGAAATTGCTGAAATTTTGCAAGAGCCTTTACAACCTAACTCTACTGCCAAGTTTTAAGTATTAACACGGTCGGTTAAATATTGTTGGAGATTCGAGCAGCCTTGTGTGAGTTCAGTAGATGGGTGACCGTTGCCTCGATAACTTTCGAACGAAAGGCGATAGGGACTTGCACTTTTCAGGGTAGGTTGCGTATCCGAATGGGAGAGTTAAGTTTTTGGGTGTTATGTTGTTATGTTGGTTTTATGTACGGCAACGACACAAATGCTCAAGCTCTCCCACAGGCTCACTTCACAGTCGTGTAAACGACACCGGCTTCCGATTCTTGCGTGAAGGCTTGAATGATAGCTTTCATAGCTTTCCGGCCGAGTCGTGGTCATGTGAACGACACACAGCTGCCTTGCACGACTCGAGGGGACTGCCGGACACCCTCGAGTCGTGCACGGCAGCCGTGTGTCGTTCACACGACCAGGACTCGGCCGGATAGCTGTGAAAGCTATCATTCAAGCCTTCACCCAAGAATCGGATGCCGGTGTCGTTTACACGACTGTGAAGCGAGCCTGTGAGAGAGCTCGAGCATTTTTGTCGTTGCCGTACATAAAACCCTGTCGTGTTGATGTGAAGCGAGCCAAAGCTCGAGCGTTTGTGTCGTTGCCGTACATAAAACCGTGTCGTGTTGATGTGAAGCGAGCCTAAGAGAGAAGATCAATAATGATCTAACCCCTATTTACAACTCATTGTTCTCACTAATCGGTTAATGATAATGGGTAGAATGGCTTCCCATACTTGAATGTAGAAATTGATAGCATCCTCTAGTAACGCTTCGTCTCACAATATGACATCGACCAGTTTTGTGGTGGACAAGAGTGTAGTTACTAGTATAGTGTTTAATTTTTGGCGTTCTAGTTCCTCGGAACTGAGTGCTTATCAATTTGCCCAAATGTCTGTAATTTTCGAATATTTCGATGAAAATGGTCTTAAACGATTTGGTTCGACTCACTGATCAAGAATCCGTGGTCGAAATTCATTCTGTCCGGCCGGTCCGGCCGTCCGGTCCGGCCGTAGGCACGATAACTCTCGAACGGAATGAGCTAGAGAGTTGAAATTTTCAGAATAGGTTTGGGGGATGAATATCTCGGCTAAGTTCGTTACTGGGCAAAATCGGACAGAAGGTTTCGGAGTAATAAAAAAAAAATTTTTTTTTTACAAAACAAATTCCAAATTAAATTTTTTTTTAATAAGCAGTTTTATCATAAGAATCCATTCATATCATTTTTAACTCTAACAAGCTAATACTTTCGGAGATATGATTTTTCAAAATTTAAATGTAAATCGTATTTCACAGATTGATATAATTATTCTATGTATATTCTATGTATGAATTGCCATAAAGTCAACTTGACAGAAGGGAATATTGTAACTTCAAGAATATTGGGGTTGAAATACTCGTATTTTAGCGATGCAACGGTGACCTCACCCGAAAATGTTTGAAAATATTACGTAAATATTGAAAGCATAATTCCAAAGTTCGAGAGAGGAGAAAATTTTGTGAACGTAGATCAGGAAATTTTTGATCGATTACAAGGTAATTTATTATTTTATACATGTTTTATGGAATACCTACTATTTGTAGGTACTTTAAACCTGTTTTGGGCAATTGTCATACGAAACTTGTTTTTTTGGCGCTCTAGTTCCTCGGAACAGATTGCTTATCAATTTGCCCAAGTGTCTGTAATTTTGGAATTTTTGGCTGAAAATGGTCTCAAATGATTTGGTTCGACTCACTGATCAAGAATCCGAGTGCGAAATCGATTCTGTCCGGCCGGCCGACCGGCCGTAGGCACGATAACTCTCGAACGAAAGGAGTTAGCGGATTGAAAATTGCAAGGTGGTTTTGGAGCGTAAATATCTCGGACAAGTTCGTTAATGGGCGTTAACCATCAAGGGGTTTCGGAGTTTTGGCCGATTTTAGTAAAAATATTTTTTATGAATATTTCCGAAACCGATCACTCGATCTATCTGAAATTTAGCACCAGACTGTAGGAGACAGTAGAATCATGACCTTTATACGCATGTGAAGTTTTGTATTGACCAGATTACCGCAAAGTGTCAAAAAAAGAAATTTGAAAATGTGGTGCAGTTCTCATTCTCATGATTGCTCATTTAATCTTCATAAATAAACTATTATTTGAATTGAATTTCCTTTTTGATGCAGTTCTATCATATTAATACATTGATATAATTCCCAACTCTGAGAAACCAATACCAGATATAATTTTGTCTGTTTTTTAAATTTATTACTGTAACATTTATTTGTTTTGAACAGTAATCAATAAATGAATTAACATTGATTAGCATTTTATTTGAACGATACTTTTAGGTGCAAACGTGATAATTTTTTTTTGTAGTTAGATCTTCTCCCCCTACTCTCGACAAAATAACCCGACTATGATCATTCGAAAACATTCAACCAAAAATAACACTTCGACTCAAGCAATCCTCAAAAGTAAAATCACGATAAGGACATATTTAATAAATACCTATTATTTATCGCTATTCTTCATACTGCATCAGAAAGAGAGTTTAAACGGAATAACCGCTTCACCTGGTGGGGAGAAAAACAATATACGTCTTCTATGCTAGTGGATGTCGTCCCAGAAGAAAGAAGAGGGATCCGATTATCTTTCGGCCAGGAGGTAAGAGAGACAATAGAGGGAGGTTCGTAAAAGTAACTCATAATCCGGAAAATGATCAGTTCGAATTCGGTTTGACTCAAAGATGTTGAGAACGGACAATCGCCGCGCTAAGATGAAAATTTACAGATCTCTTCTGGGATGTGTTCTCCTGGTGATGTGTGTGGATGCCGCAGCGGCGCAGGCGGCGGTCTCTTCTTCTGTAAGTGGTTAAATTAACTACCTGATAGATTAACTGTGCACACTATCATTTATCCGAAAAAATCACAAGCTTATGGAGAAGAAAGTTCGTGGTAGACAATGAAAGAGACTATTGCCTAACAGGTTATGCTCAAATATCGCAATTCAATCAAAAATGCATTGAAAAATGACTTTTTATGAATAAACTCAATTTGGTGTCGACCCACGATTTTTTTCATGCATACTAAATTATGATTTATTTATATCGATATAGATATATCAAATATTTGATGAAATAATATTACACATAGCGTTAATAATTATACTTGCATTATATATCTTTATTTATAATAATTGCAATTTCGATAGTGCAATTCTGAAAAAAAATCATTTTTGAAAACAGCTTTTTTGTAAAAAAGATTATATAGTGAATTAAATGCAACAATTTGGCTTCAATTGATTAAAACGCATTTATCATTAGAACAATTACTGATATTAAGCTATATCTAGAAAATAGAATTTCAGATGTGCATAATATTATGTCATTTGTTTAAAATACCCATGCATTCGAATAAATATACAAATCCATTGAATATTGGAGGGACGTCACGTTTCTATGGAAATCTATAGGTTTTTGATGCAGTTTAGTGAATCTCGTCGACTATTGATATTTTTCAGTGGTCCGAAATAATATTAATATTAGATCAAATTCATAGCAATTAATGAATTGTATACTTAGATGCCTTCATTGAGTGATGTAGTTTGTACAAAAACCTTTCTTTTTGGTATGATACAAAAGGTATAGGTACAGCTAATCTCATTTTATCGTTGCTCTTCGTGTACGTACAACATTTCAGCCTAATTTGGCTTATATTTTCGGAGACACTAAATTTTGAAATTGAAATTTGCATGAACCTTGAAATAATTATTCTATGCCTATATACCAAACTTCAACACATTCTGATCTGTAGTTTAGAAAACATTGAAAAAATTTAATTTGAAATGCGTTATACATCCGAAAGTATTGAGAAGATTTAGTCCATTTACGAACTTGACAGGGGTATTCAGAATTGAATTTGACTACGGATTCTTCATCAGTTAGCCGAGTGGTATAATTTGAGACTATTTTCGACTGAAAATTCGAAAACATTCATTCGGGAAATTACTAGCGCCCTGGTACGATCGCGCAAAACTGAAGATCAGACTGATTATCAATATATAAAATTCAATTCCACTTTTCGTTGTAATTTTATAACTCAAGAACGGACTCACTTATCCAAAGCAAATCTTTAGACTTTGTTCGGACTATTTAGTAGATGGTTTATGTGAAGTTTGCACAAAATCGGTCGAATGGTTCTACATTTATCAAAGGAAACTTTTTGAAAATGTTACTATAAACGTGATGTTTTTTTGGATGTTAGGAAGGGGGTTCGGGAGAAGATTCGAAGGGGTTTATCGAGGAAAAATACGGAAGTTTCGTGAAGTTTCGCGTTTTCGGAGCGATTAGATGGGGGTGTATTTTAAGAAAAATCGCGAAAATACGTCAATTTTGACAAAAGGAGCAAAATTGTGGAAAGGAATTCGGAGGAATGGTGGCGTTCGGAACGACGGTATTTGCGGGAATGCGAAGACGAGATTCGAAATTAGTCCGTAACGGAGCCCTTTTTTCGATCCTCTCGACAAAATTCTGACGTTTCACGTATTTCTGCGGCGAATTTTAACGTGGCTCCTTCAAGGTCGACGTTTTCGGTCTGAACGAGCGACGAGAAATGTCAAATCGTATTTGAATTTCGAACGGAATTACTCGAAAATCTTGGAATCGTCTAGAAAAATTGCCAGAAATATGAACGAGTAACCGATTTCGATCGATCGCTTGACAGGATTGACGATATATTCTGAAAATCGAAAGACGGAAATCATCCGAGTACTAAAAATTTTTATTTGGTAGATAATCGGAGTTGATTCACTTAGGAAGCGTGGCCGAGTTAGCTGAGGCGTTGGATTGGGAATTTATAGCTCACGAGCCACGCGGGGCGGCGGGATAGAATCTCGGAGCTTCCGAAATAGCTTTCTCTTAAATTTTTTTCATTTTTACCCAATGAAAAACTTAAGGAAGCGTTACTTCAGTAAACGTATCTTGGGATTTGGATCTTTTCGTTAAGTTACCAAATCTATAATGAATATCCGTTCGTACTGATGGATTTTTGCATTAAAATTACTCAAAATATTCAAACATTAAGCAGACAATGAACGGTCGAAAATGAAAAACCCCCAGCCGTTTGTTTATTCATGCTCAAAATGGAAGGACAAAAAATATTGTTTATCCAAATGTTTTGGATGAAGTTCTAAAATAGCTAGCAATTAATAAAATATTTTTTTGTTTGAATAAATGAATTTGATGTTCCAATTAAATTTTTTCATTATTTCACTTTATACGTAGCGAAGCACGTACCGGGCCGCTAGTACTATTTAAAAATTCATTTTGATTTTGTTATTATTTTTTTCCAGATGTCTAATAATCACTACGAATATCATTGAACTCATGAAAATTGTTAAAAAGCGCTGACGTGAAGTCAGAAGCTATTGCGCGCATGTTCTATTCTCACAAACCTTCACGAAATACTGCAAAAACCTTCAAGCCATCTTTTTTCACCGTGTAATAGATTTCAATTCGATCGGAACTGTATTTTTGGAAATATCGGTAAAATAAAATGTGGTTTGGAGGTTTGTCAGGAATTTCAACGGAATCCCAATGAAAGATTTTGAAATATAAAATTTATGAAGAGAAATTTTTATTAAAAAAAAAGAATTTTAGTGAACGATCCTCACAAACATTTGGAAACATTTGCGAGTTGGCATTCGACAACTTATCACCAAGTATCAAGTCGATCGGATCTGTATTATTTCAGTTTATCGGGAAAAACAACAAAATTTCAGATGGGTTTAACTTCGAAACCATTTTGCAGACTATGCGATTTAACCGTCGGCTTCGAATGCGCAACCTATCCTGAAAATTGCAAGTAGCTATCTCTTTCTGTTCGAAAGTTATCACGACAACGGACGGCCGGCCTACCGGCGTTTGGGCAAAGTGATGCGCGCAAAAAAAATGGAACTTATGTGTATCATGTGTATGGGTTCATGGAAGGGTTGATCACATTATGCATTAATTGCGCATAACGAAGGTGAACGAAAGCTTATTCAACTTTTTCTAGAGCGATTAATCGGTTTTTTGGTTCTAGCAAACAGCTGAAAACGACAAATTATTTCAAGTATGGTTACTGGAGATCAGTCGTTCGCTGCTTCTTCGGTACTTCAACATTTCTTACTATTCTGGACTCAAACCAGTTTGAAAAGCAATCCGTATAAAACACAACGAATTCAATATATTCCAATCCAATTCTTATATTTCTTTATGTGCTGATCTCCTTCTTAACTGACGATTTACTGATCGTAGATTATTGTGGTAAAAATGTTCGGATCCAGCATCATACCAGTAATACATATTCTGATATATTAGTAATCCGTTCAGGATTTTTTTTATTCCACCTCCCAATTCTCAACCGTTAGATTGACTCTATAATCTCAAGGTAATGCTCGATTTTGTATCAAGTTTCATGAATTTTCCTCTAATAGTTTAGGAAAACTACCCGAACAAATATATTATACAGGTGTGTTCCTCAAAGACATGCTAATATTTAAGGGGGTGATTCTTTGACTTATTTAAAAAAAAAACTTCCTATGAACGTATGTCCTAAATGTCTTAATTTTTGAGATACGGGGTGATAAAATTTAAAAAAAAAATCAGGTTTTTAATAATCACTGAGATAATATTGTAGATATCTTTATAAAATTTCGTTCATGTCTTCTATGCATCAAGGTGCATTTTGTGATGTACAAAAATTTCCATTTTCTCTACCAGTGTCGTCCATCCGGGTTTTGCATTGAACATTTTTGGATAAAAAATACTGCACCACTGCTTTCTTTTGAAATAAAAATTAGATTTGAGATCCTCATTCATTTTTGAGCAAATTTGATTTTATGGGTTTTCTATGGCCGACGCACGGTTTCCGCTTAAAAAATAAAAAATATTTTACTTCAGGATCATTTCCTCATAAATCTGATGCGGAGTGAAAATGTTTGTGCATCGACTGAGAGCAAATTAAGGGATCAGATTTGTTCCAAAATGAATAAAAATCCAAAAACTATGTTTTCTTGTCAGATGCTCTGTTGATTAAAATAATTAAATTGAAATTGCCTCATATCGCAGTACCAAAATTTGATCACCTTATATCTCAAAAGTAAAGACTTTTATGACATACGTTCATGGGAAGTTTTTTCCTTAAAATGAGTCAAAAAATCACCCCTTTAAATATTAGCATGTCTGAATTGCATGATTTTGTGGCATATTTTAAGAAAAACGTTCCTATGATCGTATGTTCCGAAAGTCTTAACTTTTGAGATACGGTGTGATAAAATTTTGAAAAAATATTTGTTTTTTAATAATAACTGAAATAATATTGTAGTCATCTTCATAAAATTTGGTACATGTCTTCTATGCATCAAGGTGCATTTTGTAGTGTACAAAAATTTTCATTTTCTCTACCAGTGGTTACATATGGGTTTTGCATTGAATATTTTTGGAGAAAAAATACTACGCTACTGCTTCCTTTTGAAATAAAAATTACTTTTGAGACCCCCATTCGTTTTTGAGCAAATTTGAATTTATGAGTTTTCTTTGTCCGACGCACGGTTTCCGCTAAAAAAATATAGAAATCATTTTACTGCAGGTTAAATTTCTCGAAAATCTGATGTGGTGTGGAAATGATTGTGCATCGACTGAAAACAAATTGAGAGATCAGATTTGTTCCAAAATGTATGAGAATCCAAATAATATGTTTTCTTGTCAGATGCTCTGTTCTTGATTGAAATAATTAAATTAAAATTGCTTCATACGCAGTACTAAAATTTTATCACCCTGTATCTCAATAGTTAAGACTTTTGAGACATACGTTCATAGGAAGTTTTTTTCTTACAATGAGTCAAATAATCACCCCCTTGCATGTCTTTGAGGAACACATGAACACATGCAAATGTATAAATAAATAACGAATTTTCAAGAGAATAAAGACGTTGTTTTTGTCAGCTATTATTCAAGAGATTTTGAATCTCGTGAAGCACAATTCCAAAGGTAATATTTGAGAAAATAAGAAGCTAATACTCGTCGGAGTACCTACTTAAATAACTCATTTCCTAAATTTCAATTTGAATCTCATCGTAAAGCATGATTTCACTGGTATATTATTCGAAAAAATAAAAAATAAACAACATCAAGATATTGACTGAATTCTGCGCCAATAGAGGGCAGGAAGGAAAACCACTCAGAAAACTACCACATATGTATTTTTTTTTCTAACACAAGCATTAGGTACAAGTTATTGTTAAATTGTCAATACTTGAGATACCAATGCAACATACAATCTACAGACTGAAGGACCTCGTCAGTGGCCATTTGGAAACAATAAATGATGTTTATTATTAATAATAAGCAAATACGCATCGAAATATTTCAATGAATTATTTCCTAAATTCACATTTTAATATCTTATATAACAAAGTGATAAAACTATGGTTGTTATGTAGTATATTCATAAAATCTCATACACAATGGTGAAGTAATCATAAATCTTAAAATTTGACATTTTTCAATAACAATAAGAAAACAAGACTACTATGAGAAAATTATTTATTGAAATTCTCATCTATTGTTTCTATATAGAGGATTGCATTGTGCAAAATAATTATAATAAATATATTGTTCAATTTTGTAGAATGAGTTCAAAATGTAAAACCAAAATAATAGGTAGGTATCTAATAAGAAGGAAAAATTTTCCAGTTTTAAAAAATACATTGAACTAGAATTACATTTAATCAATCATAAGAACAAGGAATTGATCATTAATTTGAGTCGAATTAATCTCCACATTAAATATTGGATATTGGAATAAATCATTCATAAAATAGAATTTCAATTAGCCCAAATATAAAATCATATAGTTAGATTAGATCACTATGAATGGGACAAAAATCATACGATATTGGCTTGCAAACTCAGAATTATGCGATGCTTATTAGAGCATCAAACTGCCGACTGAATTATATTGAATAAAGCGGAAATTCATATTTAACTTTACGTGAAGTTAACGTCTGTTGATTTGTAGAAATCCCATTAAAAAATCCATTATGCTGAAGAGCCGAAAATTTATGAGAAGAAACTTAATACATATTTGGAATAATAATGGGGTGGTAATTGTGCGCCCGTCTTTCCGGTTCAGTGTTTTAATGTTAGCAGTTTACTAGAGTGTGAACTTTTTGGCGATCTTGTTCCTCGGAACCGAGTGCTTATCAATTTGCCCAAATGTCTGTAATTTTCGAATTTTCGGCTTAAAATGATCACTGATCAAAAATCCGTGGTCAAAATCGATTATGTCCGGCCGGCGGTAAGTTAACACGTTCACTCTCGAACGGAATGAGCTAGATAGTTGAAATTTTCAGTTTTCAGTTGAAAGAATCAATGGACTTAATATATAATTTTCACAGTAGATTTGAGGAATGAATATCTCGGATAAGTTCGTTATTGGGTCTCGTGGTTTCGGATCAATAATTTTTGGCACTCTTGCTTTTTTTGAATGCCCCTTTATTGAATATAATTTCTTTTATGGTGCAGTTCTATCAAAAGAATCCATTGATATCATTCCGAACTCTGAGAAACCAAAACTTTCGGAGATATGATTTGTCAAAGTTTGAAAAATAAAATGACATGTAAGAACTTGTCCCAGATATTGACGCCACAAACCTACGCTGTAAATTACAATCCTCTAACTCTATTCGAGAAGAATCGATTTAGACCACGGATTCTTGATCAGTGAGTCGAACCAAATCGTTTAAGACCATTTTCAGCCAAAAATTCTAAAATTACAGACATTTGGGCAAATTGATAAGCACTCTGTTCCGAGGAACAAGAGCGCCAAAAACTTTAACAAATCATATCTTCGAAAGTATTAGTAAGAGTTGGGAATTATATCAATGGATTCTTATGATAGAACTTCATCATAGCAGAAATTAAATTCAAACATCATAAAAGTATTTAGATTTAACAAGTGTGCCAAAAATTATTAATCCAAAACCAATAGACCAATTCTACCCAACAATGAACTCATCCGAGATATCCATTCCTCGATTCTATGATGAACAATACATTCTTTCCTCAAGTCCACTCTGAAAATTATATTATATCAATTGCAACTTTAGCCAATATTCCAGTTTTGTTTTTACTGGAGATATTCTGAACCAAAAAGTCTGATAATATATTATAATTCTACGATTGCTGCAATGAAATTGAAATGTCATGTCTCAGAAAATAAGTTGACATGTATCAACACAGATCATATTATAATAATTCATACATAGAATAATTATAGCATTCTGTGAAAACATAGAAGTACGATTTATTATTAAAATTTTGAAGAATCATATCTCCGAAAGTCTTAGCTTGTTAGAGTTGAAAATGATATCAGTGGATTCTTATGGTGAAACTACATCTTGAAGAAAAATTATTTTGAAATTTTAATGTAAAAAAATTTTTTTTTTGTTACTCCGAAACCATCTGACCGATTTTGCCCAATAACGAACTTAGCCGAGATATTCATCTCTCATTCCGTTCGAGAGTTATCAATTTCGACCACGTATTCTTAATTGATTAGTGAGTCGAAATGAATCGTTTAAGACCCTTTTCAGCCAAAGATTCAAAAATTAGAGACATTTGGGCAAATTGATGAGCAATCTGTTCCGAGGAACAAGAGCGCCAAAGAGTATTTTTTTTTATGAGAGGGATGTATGTTCAAAATTAATATACAACTATCAGACTCACCCTGTATACAACCATGCGGAAAAAAGTTATTTCATAAAAGGTGATATGTTAGTACCTTTTAACAGAGATAAATAAACATACGTTTTTCCGGTCACAGAAAAAGTATTTCTATTATCATAAATCGCTAACTATTGATTAAATGTATAAGTATAATGTTGGGTTTCACGAAGCTTCGATTAGCTTAATCGTGGATTTAATTCGATGGTTGTATGAAAAATGAACTGAAAATCGACATAGAATCGCACTAATTCGGCAATTAAGAGCTGTCAAAGCTTTGTGAAACCCAATGTAAGTGTACTAGTATGCGGATTTTGGCGCTCTTGTTCCTCGGAACAGAGTGCTTATCAATTTGCCCAAATTTCTGTAAATTTCGAATTTTTGGCTGAAAATGATCTTAAGCGATTTGGTTCGACTCACTGATCAAGTGATCAATCCGTGGTCAAAATCGATTCTGTCTGGCCGTCCGTCCATCCATCCGTCCGGCGGTTAACATGATAACTCTCGAACGAAAGGAGTTAGAAGATTGAAATTTGCAGGGTAGATTCGGACAAGTTCGTTAACGGACGAAATCCACCAAGCGGTTTCGGAGTTACGGCCGTTTTTAGTAAAAACATTTTTTATGAATATTTCCGAAACCGATTACTTGATCTATCTGAAATTTAGCATCAAATGGTAGAATAATGACCTTTATATGCATGCGAAGTTTTGTATTGATCGGGTTGCCGTAAAGTGTGAAAAAAAAATTTTAAATTTTTAAATTTTGTTTCTACAATAACTCTCGAACAGAATGAGCTAGGCAGTTGAAATTTTCAGAGTAGGTTTGGAAGATAAGTATCTTGGTTAAGTTCGTTGTTGGGTAAAATCGTTCTGTTGGTTTCAGAGTAACGAAAAACAATTTTTTTTACATTACAAATTTCAAATTCAATTTATTTCAAGATTCAGTTTCATCGTCCAAATCTACTGATATCATTTTCAACTCTAACAAGCTAATTCTTTCGGAGAGATGATTTTTCGAAATTAAATAATGAATCGTACTTCTATGTTTTCACAGAGTGCGTACTTAATTTTTCTATCTATGAATTATTATATGATCTGTGTTTTTACATGTCATCTGATGATTTTCCTATGAGAGATAAATGTCAAAATTATTTCTGGTTCGTTATTCTTCATATAAAATAAACCTCCTTTGCTATAAAACAAAGTATGATTGAATGCCAAATGATCAATTATGAGGATGATATGATATTTTACTTTTAAGGTGAAAATATAATGCCCGTGGATAATCCATATGATGATTAATGGAAATATATTCTTTGGTAAGATACATAATCAAATTGGGTTCAGAATATCTCCAGTAAAAAGAAAACTGCAATATTGTCTAAGTTTTAATTGATATAATATAATTTTCAGAGCAGATTTGAGGAATGAATATCTCGGATAAGTTCTTTATTGGGGAGAAACAGTCTGTTTGAATTTAATTTTTTTCATGATTAAGTTCTATCGTAAGAATCCATTTATATAATTCCCAGAGACCAATAATTTCGGAGATATGATTTGTCATAGTTGGAACAAGAGCGCCAAAGCTTCTGTCCACAGGGCTTGAACCAATTTTTTATTTAAATACTCTTCTATTTAATGACTGGAAAACTTTCAGGTCAGAACGTGGAATTTCACATATTAGTAAACAATCTGCTATTACATAGGTATGTGAACATTTCCTGTCATCACTAGAGATTATTGTTGGTTAAATGAAATGCATCAAAATTTGTTCAATACGCAAGAGTTTATATTTGACACAAACACTTTTACTTTTATTCACGATGTTTCAACATCGATTTCTATTTATTCAAATCTGTTGATGCATCTTAAAATGACATGATGAATAAGTTTGGAATTCGCTACATCCTCCCGAGAAAATTAGCATCAACGTAAAAACTTTCTTCCGTTGGAACATCATATTATATCAGCTGCAAAGAATGAAGGAACCAACATCGCCTCATGGAAGAAGAAATCAGTCGGCAGCATTTCCTCTGCATCTTCATCCTCCGATAAAATTCTTCGGAGAAAGTTACCTAAGATCCTCTAGGTCAAGTATACGCCATCCTCTCGTCTGGTGATGGAAGTACTACGACCTTCACAGTATCAGAATTGGCGATCATCGATGAATTATTAATATTTCTCACTTTTTTTGAGTGCAGTTTCACTTTCACTGAAAATCGTCTTGTTGCCTCATATCTCAAAGTCAGTTACGCGTTCGAAAGAGACGATTTCTAAATTCTCGATTCATCTGACGATGCGAGCTATGGTCGCTCAAAAAAAATTTCCGGGTCATCCTAATGACCATAATTGCGCATAACTAGGTTCGTTGTTATTTATGGTGATGGGTAATCAAATGGGAAAGGATTATTTGGAGAAGAAGATAAAGTGTTGAATTCGAAGATGTTATTATGTAATTATATAAAATGTTTTTGTGTCTAATATTTGTGATGGTCGTTAACCTTTGCGGTAATCCTTTGATTGGTTTGGCTTTTCATTATGTAGCTATATCTATCTATCAATCTTGTCCTATATAAATAGGAATGAATTAGTAAGCGCAAAACTCGAGAACGGCTGGACCAATTTAGCTAATTATTTTTTTAAGTATTCCCTTGTTCCAATAAGGTTATTATGAAGAGAAAACTTGCAAAATTCCCGGAAAACGGTTTCCTGAAATTATACAATATAAAAATGACAATATTTGATTCAATAAAAACAAACAATTATAATTATGAAAAATTCTTAAAAAGCACTGACGTGAAATCTGGAGCTTTTGCGCGCATGTTCCATATTCATGTGCAGAATCTCAGCCGAATCTGACGAATAGTAATATTGAATTTTTGAAGATCATTTTTTATTTATAATACGATATTTCGCGAAAAATAAGCGCTTCGGCTTTCTACAAGTAATTAGCAAATTTTAATTGGATCGGATTCATATATTTTGAGTTACTGAGTAACAAAATGGGTATAACTCCGAAACAGATTTGGCCGATTATGCCTAGCAACGAACTTAACTGTCCCATTTGGATGCGTAACGTACTCTGAAAATTGGAAGTCACTATCCCTTTCCGTTCGAAAGTTATCGTGGCAATGGTCTCCCATCCACCTACTGAAATGATCCAACACTGCTCGGATCTCCAACAATATAGATCCGATCTCGCAAATTTCACTGATATCCGACAGATAGTTTCTGAGTTAATTCTCTTGGAATTTTCTAATGATTCGATCCTCACGAAATTTCGCAAAAAATTGCGCGTTGGCATTCTGCAACTAATTAACATGTTTGAATTGGATCGGATTCGTATTTTTGAATTATCGAGGAAGTAAGAACGAAATCTCAGATTGGTACAACTGCAAAACCATTTTGCCGATTATGCCTATTAATGAACTTAAATTTCGTAACCTACTCTGAAACTGCAAGTTGCCATCTCTATCCGTTCTCCAGTTATCGTGAGATACATAATATTTTTTAATAATTTTTTTAAAATTTTCTAGAGATACGATCCTCACGTATGATCCTCACAGTATTCTACGGTTAGTTACCAAGTTTCAATTCCATCGGATCCGTCAAGCATGAAAAAAAATGTAGTACTCGCAAAACGTTGTGCCGATTATGCCCATTAACGAACTTAACTGTCGCATTCCAATGCGCTACCTACCCTGAAAATTTCATGTTCTTTTCGAAAGTTATCGTGGTAACGGCAAGACAGAATCAAATTTAATCTCGAATTCGTCATCAGTGAGTCGATCATCAATGGCACCAAGCCAAACATTCAGCGAAAACTGGTGTTGAAACCTATAGATTCGATAATTTGGAGAGGATTTTCCTCAGTACATATATGGATATTGTATGGAAATCCGATAGTTAACCTCATCAGTGAAGAAAATATGGGTTGATAATTGCGTATGTTAGGTGATCATTATACTATAAATGATCACCCAAAATCCGCAATTCTCAACCCATATTTTCTTTACTGATGAGGGTAACTATCGGATTTACATACAATATCCATATATGTGCTAAGGAAAATGCTCTCCAAATTATCGAATCTATAGGTTTCAACACCAGTGATAAAAAATTGGTTCAAGGCCTGTGGACAGGAGCTTTGGCGCTCTTGTTCCAACTATGACAAATCATATCTCCGAAATTATTGGTCTCTGGGAATGATATAATTGGATTCTTACGATAGAACTGAATCATGAAAAAAATTAAATTCAAACAGACTGATTCTCCCCAATAACGAAATTATCCGAGATATTCATTCCTCAAATCTGCTCTGAAAATTATATTATATCAATTGAAACTTAGACAATATTGCAGTTTTCTTTTTACTGGAGATATTCTGAACCCAATTTGATTATGTATCTTACCAAAGAATATATTTCCATCATCGTATGGATTATCCACGGGCATTATATTATCACCTTAAAAGTATAATATCATATCATCCTCACAATTCTACGATGGCTGAGGTTATTTCATTGGTCTTCTTGCATTCAATCATACTTTGTTTTCTAGAAGAGGAAGTGTATTTTATGTATATCAAGAATAACGAACCAGTAATAATTTTTACATTTATCTCTCATAGGAAAATAGGATGACATGTAAAAACACATATCATATAATAATTCATAGATAGAATAATTCAGTGAGTACAGCATTCTGTGAAAACATAGAAGTACGATTCATTATTGAAATTATCTCCGAATGTATTAGCTTGTTAGAGTTGAAAATGATATCAATGAATTTTTATGGTGAAACAGCATCAAATAATTGAATTTGAAATTTGTAATGTAAAAAAAAATATTTTTTTTTTCGTTACTTCGGAACCATTTTGCCCAATAACGAACTTCACCGAGATATTTATCTCCCAAACCTACTCTGCAAATTTCAACTGCCTATCTCATTCTATGCGAGAGTTATTGAAGAAACAAAATTTAAAAATGTTTTAAATTTGTTTTTACACTTTACGGTAACCCGATCAATACAAAACTTCGCATGCATATAAAAGTCATAATTCTTCAATATGATGCTAAATTTCAGACAGATCGAATGATCGGTTTCGGTAAAATATTCATAAAGAATGTTTTTACTAAAAACACTACGAAACCGCTTGATGGATTTTGCCCGTTAACGAATTCGTCCGAGATATTTACGATCCAAACCTACCCTGCAAATTTCAATCCTCTAACTCCTGCCGTTCGAGAGTTATCGTGTTAACGGACGGCCGGACAGAATCGATTTCGACCACGGATTCATGATCAGTGAGTCGAGCCGAATCGTTTAAGAACATTTTCAGCCAAAAATTCTAAAATTACAGACATTTGGCAAATTAAGCACCAAAAAAAAATAAGTGAGGTAGAAAAACCCTTGGTAAGAAGGGTTGGACTAGTTGGATGTGATAACTAAGGTCAAATCTTCTGGTAATTGTTTCTGGAGACTCTTCGACTAAATTGAGAACAGCTTCTTCCAGTGACACATCGATATTGATGGAAGTTCTTTAGATATTTCGTTAAACGTTGATAAATGCGCTCAACTATGCTATGGTAAGGTAATGTCCTCTTTGCGCCGTGGTTCAGGTGAACAGAGTGCCTATTAATTCTGCCAAATGCCGGCCGGCCTTCAGAACGATTACGCTCGAACGCATAATGAGTTAGAGATTTGAAATTTTCAGAGTAGGTTTGGAGTCCAAATGCGCTGGCAAAGTTTGTTAATGGGCAAAATCCACCTAGGGGTTTCAGACTTAAAGCCATCCTTAATTGTTTGCCCAATAACTCGAAAAATACTGATCTGATTGAATTAAAGCGCGGTAGTTAGTTGAAAAATATCGACACAAAGACTTATAATAATGAGAAATGGCGATACGGTTGCTAATAAATTAACGAGTCCAGAGCGTTCCTGCCAATAGGGGCTTCATAATGGCTTCGTATAATTAATATACTTATGCATATATTTCACAAGTCAAATAAATCCCAGGGGATTTCATTGATTTGCCGAGAAGCAAGAGCAGAGGCGTTTCTGGTTCCTTGACATTCATCAGTACTCGGTAGCTTCCCAATGAATTCAACTAAACTGAACCGTGTTAAGCCCCTCACAGCCGGCTTGAGTGGTTATACATAAATGTCCACGCCACCTATGAGACAAAAGAAGGAATTTGGTCATGCACGCTGTTTAGCGTTTTCAAAAATAATAATGAAAAATGGCGATACCGTAGTTAATAAATCAACAAGGCCAGAGCGTTCCTGCCAATAGGGTCTTCATACTGGTTTCGTATAATTAATATACTTATGCATATATTTCACAAGTCGTAGGCGTTTATGTATAACCACTTAAACCGGCTATGAGAGGGTTAACACGGTTCAGTTTAGTTGAATTTGTTGGGAAGCTACAGAGTACTGATGAAGGCCAAGATGCCAGACACGCGTCTGCTCCTCCTTCTCGGCAAATCAATGAAATCCCCTAGGGTTTATTTGAATTGTGAAATATATGCATAAGTATATTATATAACCTCTACGACTGTTCCCAAGTCACAGCAGTTAAACTCGGAGCTACTCGAACTCGGGGATCCGCAGTCTAGCTTCAGTGGTGATGGGAGTGGATTCCAAAAGAGAACATGGTAAATGGGCGCCAGGCAAATTTAAGTCTACCAGATACCCCAGCGTAATGTAATAATTCCTCAATTTACCAAAGAATATTCACTCTAAGAACAAACAATTTATTCCAGTAGCTTATAACCCAGATATTTAGGTTCAACAAAAAAAACCACTGTGAAACCCTGAATAGGGTGCGGCGGAAATTGTACGTAGATATTCTTCCTTGATTCGAATACGCGTCGCTTGAGCTCAGGCGCAGCCACGTTTTTATCTATGATCATATACGATTAACACAAATCTTCCCCCAATTTCCGCTTTACAGCAATAATAATATATATAATTTGATGATATTGTGTTCAGGTCGTATACAGCAGGTATAAGATATATTTCGAGATTTATTTCCAATAACTTGCGTGCTAGCTATTCCTATTCCTATTCCGTTAATCCACCCAGGTATCCTGGTATCCTCCTCTAAGCCTATTCCTGAACGTAGTATTACGTCGATGTTCGGGCAATACTGTCCTCTTTCCCTCGGTGCTCGTAATCTGCAACCCTGGATTGGATTTCCCACAGCGTTGTTTACTGACCACCTTGTATATACTCGGGATCTGCAGCCCTGCGTTGGCTGTCTCACAGCGTTACCTATTGACGACCTTGTATATAATCCAATGCCTCAGTTCTACTCTTCCTAACATAAAAACCCTGATGACAGCAAAGAAACCATAAGTGACTCATCTCAGATAAGAAATAAATGAATCTCCCCAATGCATAATAATTTCGGTTATCAGAATATCAAACAGACAAGTTATTCGTTGTTATTTAATATTTATATACTTCGTTCATACCCTGATAGTCGGGGTTATCTTGTATAAGTTTGCTTCAAAACTAAATCTGGCCGTGCCTCCACCAAATAATTGTTCAAGCGCACAGCATTGTTCTGGATACAGAAAGATAATTACAACCTGAATTGTTTCTACTAGAAATGACGAGAATAGAACATTTAACACATACCTGTCAAAGTCGCCAAGATCATTCACGTGGTCAACTTGGATTTGCAAAATGCCTTTAAATCCTCTTTCGAGATAAGTGAAGGTTACCTGTTATCTTTCCAAATCAAACCAATATAACCCTCACTAACTTGATTCGATTTTCGAAACTATATCCAACTAGGAAGATTCCAATAATTCGAAAATGCGTATAACATAATGCTTCCTTCGTTGAACTTCCACAAAATGGAATATCTTACCTGACCGACGCCGACTATGACAAAATTTCTGAACGTCGAAACGAAACAATATTGCCAATCCATCCGGTTCTCTGAACACAATTCCCAATACGTCGATTGGCACTACCGAGACTCAACCTCAAATTCAATGTCAATACAATCGACAAATTTATCGCAAGCAAAACATAAACAATCCTCTGCCTGGATCAAAAAGGAACCTTACAATTAATTATACGAAGCCATTATTAAGACCCTATTGGCAGGAACGCTCTGGAATTGTTGATTTACAAAGACTGCAGAATTTTGTGAGGATCGCATGACTGGATAATAAGAAAATATACTTATATTTTAAAAAATTCTGTACCTATCTCATAAACTATCTGGCTCTGAATAATACTTTGCCGTTATTCGCTAAGAATCCTTTCTATTTTACATTCCTTTGAAATTGTCAGCCTTGATAATTGTATTGCCAGAAAATAAATTCTATGGATAGAATCGCGAATGTGAACAGTATATACAGTGCGCGTCAAAACTATGGAACAAATTCATTTTCTCAGAAGAAAAATATTTGGCAACAAAATCCTGAAACAGGTCAATTTTTGTTTCACTTTTACCAAATTTGTATGCATTTTTGAAGGATTTTTGTTGCACCCTGTGCCATCCCATCAACCCTCTAAATTTTTTGAATAGGGAAAGTGGATCATGTGGTATTTTTTGGCAAGGTCTTTGTATCTTCTTTAAAGGCGTGCAGAAATTTTCAAGAAAAAATTTTTCTTTTTTGAAAAATAGTTAGTTCAAAGAGGTTTTCAGTATGTGCACTTTGTCATGGCTCATTTACTTTGAGACGATGGTACCTGATGAAATTTGTCACCGAATGAAAGTTAACCATTACAGTTTTGTTCATGCACAACTTTCAACCCCCTCACCTGAAAAATTAGAATGTGTGAAACACTGCGCTTCAGTTATAATCTTAAGTAGGTATGTTTTTATTACGTCTCTACTGAAGATAAATTTCCAATGTCACTCCATTTTTTTCTCCATCAAAGGGTTCGTAGGGGTTGAAAGTTGTGCATGAACAAAACTGTAATGGTCGACTTTCATTCGGTGACAATTTTCATCAGGTACCGTCGTCTCAAAGTAAATGAGCCATGACAAAGTGCACATACTGAAAACCTCTTTGAACTAACTATTTTAAAAAAAGAAAAATGTTTTCTTGAAAATTTCTGCATGCCTGTAAAGAAGATACAAACACCTTGCCAAAAAAGTACCACAGGATCCACTTTCCCTATTCAAAATATTTAGAGGGTTGATGGGGATGGCACAGAGTGCAACAAAAATCCTTCAAAAATGCATAAAAATTTGGTAAAAGTGAAACTAAAATTGACCTGTTTCAGGATTTTGTTGCCAAATATTTTTCTTTTGAGAAAATGAATTTGTTCCATAATTTTGACGCGCACTGTATATGAAGCGGTAAAATAAGAATATGTCAAAGCCAACTGCGATGTTACATTCATTTATAAAGACCTTATATTTTATTTTTTTTGTGATCAAATTAAGGATTTTAGAAGAAAAATAAAAAAATTTCCATATTGAAATTGTCTTGTATCAATTTAGTAATTTGAAAAACGTTGAAACATCAAAAAGTACGGATCCAAAATATAGTAGGAGTTGATTTTTCCACCCTTTATGATGAAATTTTGGAATTGAAAAAATTGATTTAAACAGCCGTAGCTGACCGACAAATTTAATTCTTCGAAATTATTCCATATAGAACATACTCAACAAACACAAAAATTTCAAAGGTTAAGGATCTTAGTACAAAAAATTGGGAAAGCCCTGTAGACAGGAGCTTTGGCGCTCTTGTTCAAACTTTGACAAATCATATCTCCGAAAGTATTGGTTTCTCAGGGTTGGGAATGATATCAATGGATTCTTATGATAGAACTGCATCATAAAAAATCATCTGGCCGATTCTGCCCGATAACGAACTGAACCGAGATATTTATCTCCCAAACCTACTCTGAAAATTTCAAGTGTCTAGCTCATTCCGTTCGAGAGTTATCGTGTCTACGGCCGGCTGGCCGGAAAGAATAAATTCTGAACACGGATTATTGATCAGTAAGTCGAACCAAATCGTTTAAGACCATTTTCAGCCAAAAATTCGAATATTACAGATATTTGGGCAAATTGATAAGCACTCTGCTCCTAGGAACAAAAGCGCCAAAAATTAGATGAAACAGCCCCCTTAATTTTCGGCGAATTATCGCCTCCTCAACTATTTTATATCAATTTAAAACCACCCTGTATACTGTATATACAATAGACAAACGTATAGAATCTTGGTGTGTTCGAAGAATGCGTCCAAATCTATTACACAACAATCATTCAAATTACGAAGTCTACCTGAGCAGAATTGCAAAAACGTTGCGTAAATTGAAATGAGTATGTAAATTTTTCCACGTTCAACGCAGGTCTCTAGGAAAATGCACCTCCTATCAATTAAACATCTCTCACGATCTCATTCGATACACGCAGTTGCATTATGCTCCAAGTTTACTGCCTCAGTTTATTGTTTATTGCTACAATTAGTTGGATATGGAGGAAACAAGAAACGGTGGTAGCATTCAACGTGTTTAATTGATGGATTCACTGGGGGAGTTGAGGAAATGTTGGGATGATATATGTATGTTGAAGGAAGTTGCTTCACTCCATGACGGGATTCAGGAAATTGTATTCGAGTAGCAATGAAATTCATGTAGAGTCAATCCCTTTTTTTCCTATTTCGATTAATTCCACGAGATGAATCATTATTACCGGTTGGTTTTACTAATCTCTAATTAACCTTTATAAAAAATATGAACAAATTTATGACATCATCTTCAGCTATCTACAATATCTCAAATCCATTCAACATGGACGAATTTAAATCAGAAATTATACCAACTAAATCCCGAAAAGCTGCAGGATTTGATGGAATTCATCCTGAATTCATCAAATACTTGGCCAAAAGGAACTTGTCTTGGTTATTATCTTCATATGATAATATTCTAAATGCTGGACAGAATTCCGCAAAGCGAAAATCATAGGAATTTTAAGACGTTAAAAGGATTCTTCTGATCCTAGTAGTTATCGACCCAGGGATGGGCCGAAGCCAAATTTTTTTATGGGGAAAAGAATTGACAATTTTCCATCTGTGCATGAAGGATTACATAAAAATAACTGAAGCTGACCGGGGTGAAGGGGACCGGGGGTCCAACTGCTTTGAAAATTTGCCAACTCCGTTCATAACCACGAATAAAACGTATCATCATGCGCAGAATGAAAAATGCCCGGGAGGGCAGCGTAAATTTCAAAATTGGCCATATGGCAACATTACGGACACTGCAATTCGGAGAAAACGCCATTTTCTCGAAACTGACTTGCACGCGCACATAATTGCCATGAATTTTCTTTTAAAACCTCACAATATCGGCTATGCGCTGGTGATGAGTGTAAACCACTCCCAATCTAACCCATACAACCTAAGAACATCCACTTCTCCTCTGCGCAAGTGCAGTCCACTCGTGGATGAAAGTCCTCACAAAATCATACACCCCACATAAAACTCTGATTCACCAACACCAGTGGCTCAGAAGATAGCACAGCTTCCATCCACGCATGCGCGACCCCTCTGAAGGGGATTCTATGGAAGAAAGCATCCTCCACCTCAAAACCACACTCCTCTCAGACATAAACCCAGCAGTAAGATCACCTTTCGTCGGCTCATGCGTATAAGGAAAGGTACACCGTGAATATCAAAATTGGTCCACGTTATGGACACTCCACCTCAGAAACTATGCCATTTCCTCAAAATGAGGAGTTAATATGGTCTTCCAGTTCCACCTCAGTTGGTCATGTTTCAGACAAATATTTTTACAAAAATTTCAAAATTCCACACATCGATCATCCACTTATTCAATCGCACTGTACTTCCTTTCTACATGATAGCGACAGCACTCATCAGATAAAACATGTACAGGAACCGTATTCGAAAGTAAACAGATTGATTCAAGTTGAAAAAAACTCAAATAATCTGACCAGTTTCGGTAGTTCAAAATTGTTGAATTTTTTTGAGGCTCCCAAGGGTCTTTTCTCAAATAAATTTTGCACGCCTCAAAAGGTTGGTCACCTAAATGCAAAAAGAAGACTCAATCCGATATATGGTTTCGGAATTTCAATCAAAATGGTTGAATAATAATAATAATTTATTGTGCCCTTTATGACATTTCTTACATTTATAGGACAAGTAAACTCTAGGCAATAGAAAAATGAGAAGGAAAAAATTAGTCAAATCAACCCTCAAATAACCCCTCAGTATAAAATAAAAAGAAAATTCAGCCTATCACACTATTCAGATACTCGTTCTTGCTATAATAGCATCTCTCTAACAATACTTTCTTGACCTCTTTCTTGAATCTCAAATACTCCAATACCCGCAGTCTCTCAGGCAGATGGTTGAAAAATTTGATTCCACTGAACATAGGTGAGCTCTCAAATTTGGACGTTCTATGAGTTGGGATTGAAATTGTCTCCTTATGTCTTGTATCGTATTCGTGATATTGCGAGCACTTTTTGAGACACTGAACATTTTTCCGAGTGTACAACAAACAATTTAAAATATAAATATACGGAAAACTTAAATTTTTTCTCTCTATAAATACCAGCTCACAGGATTCCAAGGGCTTCAGAACGAAGATTGAACGGATTATTCTTTTTTGGGCCACAAAAACTGCGTTACCGCCCGATGATCCGCCCCAAAGGATTGCATTATAATTCATGTGTGTATACACAAGAAAATAGTATACTCCAACTAGGGAGTCCAAGGTTAGTACATGTTTGAGGTGTTTCACAGCAAAGAAAGCACTGCTTCAAACGAAAGCACCTCTTCAAACGTAATCGGTATGACAGTGCCAACTCAAATTTTTGTCGACCTGCAGGCCCAAAAACCTCACGCGGTCAGAAGATTTCAAGCTTCCCTGGGGAAGATCCAGGATAAACTGGTCGATAGTGTCACGAGCCTGAAAATGAACGAGATCAGTTTTGCTCATATTCAAGATCAGGGAATTTTTTTGGCACCAGTCCGAGAAGCACGCGACAAGTAATTTACATCTTGATTTTAGCTCCTCCAGATTAGGTGCTGTTATGATGAATGAAGTGTCATCAGCAAACAATGTGACCCCAACATCAAATGAAAGCTTGAAATACCCCCTAATAGTATCCGGCAAATCATCCACGAACAATATAATAATGTATAATAATGGTCCGAGCACAGATCCCTGAGGTACACCCATATCTATTGGGTATTCTTTAGAATCTTGTATAACCACTCGAACAGACATATTACGATTGATTAAAAAGCTGTGGATCCAATCCAGAAACACTCCCTTGAAACCGAGACTGTAATGCTTATCCAGAATGAAATGAATGTGAATGAAATGAATATTTTTTAAATATTATTATTATATTTGAATATTTTTTATATATTTTTCTTATAGTCATGCGATCATCATGAAATTTTTCTACAAATCCTTGTGTAGGTATTTTGCAACTAATTACCGAGTTTTGATTCGATATAATCAGTATTTTTTAGTTATGTGGAAAACAGCATTTTCACATTTTGGATTTATTTTCTGTACTTAGTAATCTGAACAATCCAAAACTTCACTGCATATAAGGGTCGTAATTCAATTTGGTGCTAAAAAAGTCAAAATGGCCATAACTCCAAAACCACTTGGTGGATTTTACCCATTATCTAAATACAACGAGAAATTCATGCCCGAAACCCGCCCTGCAAATTTCAACTATCTAACTCATTTCGTTCGATAGTTATCGGGCTTAAGGCCGGATGGACAGAATTTGATTCTTCATCAGTGAGCCGAGCCTAATCGTTTGAGACCATTTTGGGACAAAAATTTCAAAGATACAGACATCTGAGCAAAATGATTCCTGGCGAACAAGCGCGAAAAAATGTCAACCAAATACTAAGGAGGATTCAATTGAAAGGAATAATTTACCAAGGAAGAAGAAACCTCAACATGTAGTAGTTAAAATGCCTCGAAGCAAGATATTTCATACTGAGATCAATAATTCGTACGAAATGTGGGGCATTACTGAATTCCCTCATTGAAATCTGCTTAAAAGGATATGAAACTTCGTTATATCAAAGTTCAATGAATTTCCTAGCGTTGGTCGAAACCTCTTGCGTAATAGGTCCATTACGATATTTATATCTGGAAATATCAATGCAACCGTCCATCAATAACAGAATCATTACAAATAGATCAGATATCTCAATAATTTATATCTGTCATCTTGAAGAACCATTAAAAGGCGGAGATGGCTTGCGTAACAACGTCCAGCAAAAATCTCCGGACTATATTTTCCAGCGACCTTTTAACATTTGAGATTCATATTGGAATCCGCCTTCAAACATGCTGATTATAGATTGCAAATCCCTAGAACGCTACTTCAAGAAGTTTACTTTCACCGATGGACAGTGCAGTGAGCTCAAAATAGAAGATATTGTAAAAATATTCCAATGCAGAAGTGCAACAGTCACCATTTTAATGGGAACGTCTTGCGAAACTAGTAGTCAGCCGTAGGGTAGTATTTCTATCGAAATCTACGTAGATGGCATGATTGGTCAATCCTGAAGAACGCGATATTTTTAGTTTGGTCAATTTCGACACTTTAGAATATTCGATCGCTTGATTGTCACTATGGACCATTCTCCTTCTGTCAGGTTTTTCAACACGGAAATTAGAGTTTATGGCGCGCTGGTCAGGTGAACAGAGTGCCAAATGTTTTCAACTTTTTGGCCAAGAATGGTCTCAAACGATTAGTTTTGACTCACTGATGAAGAATCCGTGGCCAGAATTGATTATGTCTGGCCGGCCGTCCGCACGATAACGCTCAGACACAATGAGTTAGATAATTGAAATTTTCGGAGTAGGTTTGGAGTCCAATTGCGTCGGCTATGTTCGTTAATGGGCAAAATTCACCGAGTAGCTCCATACTTTTGACCATCTGACATTTTGTTGTCCCAATAACTCGAAGAATACTGATCTGATCGAATTAGTAGTAAGTTGAAAAATATCGACACGAAGACTTACGCAAAATTCACATGACTGGAAAAAAAATAAATTAAAAAAAATTTTGGATCTCACAATTTATTCCTCAGATATCATTGAAATTCTGCAAGGCCCTTTAAAACCATATTGTACAATAAAGTTCTAGCTTTCAACTCGATCGGATCTATATTGGTGAAGACATTGCCTAAAAGTCGGAATATTCCAACGATCGAGATGTACCTAGTGGTCCACTATTATTACACTCAACCAGCGAAGTTGTCAACAGTTTTTGAGTTTTGACGTAATGGAGAGAATTCAATGAAGTAGATTGGCCGAAGTCAAATTTAACAAGTCGATACGACAGTAATAACATTCCATCAATACCCAGTGAGAATTGGCATATCTTGTTTATGATATGTAACTTATTTTACAGCCAAGTTCACGACTTGAACTTGATGGAATAATATGTAATATGATAATATCTTTCTGAAACTAGAGATTTGAAAACAAGGTATTAAAGGTCATTAATAACATAAGTTCAAGTTACGGAATTCACATACATTCTTTAGTGTTTCTGTGGCCCAGTGATAAGGATTTGGTATCTTGGCAAGTAGGTACCGGGATCGATTCCTGTAGCCGAATTTATTGATCTTTTTCATTTTTGATTCCAATTCTATCGGAATTATAACTTTGTGAAACGGGTTATGGACGGAATTAAGTCGATATTTTCATAAAATTACGTGAGTATTTTCGTATATTATTAGATATTGAAAAAAATTATTGCTATACAGAGAGTTTTCGATAAAATGTCAATTCATGGGTCCTCGACCGTACGATTTGACTGATTTGGATAATGGGAATAATTCTCGGAATAAATTATTGAAAACAAAACCACTGCTATGCTTTAGGCTGCTACAAACAAAGTGATCTTTATTTTCATTCCATAAAGTAAATGCAAGAATTCGACTGGGTCCTTATACCACCACAAACACAGCACTTTTTATTTTTGACCCAACAGTGAATGGTATATGTATTTGAGTCGAAACTATTCGTTTGATACCATTCTCGGCCAAACAGTGGACCAGTTTTGTTTGGATGTTTGTGTTTACAGTCGGATTTATATTCTTGGGAATATTATTTTTTTCTTGAAGAAATAAATTAATTTGATCTATCAAACCATTTTTCGCTATTCCTGCAAGGGGATAAAGTAAATCTATTATGTCTACTACTATTATGTCTATTATGTATACTTTTGGCGCTCACTGTATGTTAGAAACCGTACAAATATCATACGCTCGCAGACAAAATGTACCTGTTACTAATGACCAAGTAAATTTCCACTATCATCTGTATGTCTGTTCATATTTGTATTTAGTTTTTCTGGGAATTATAGTGCTGGGGAAAACACATTATTAATTATTATTATTGTTGAGTTTATAATTCAAATAGGATAAAATCCAAAACATATGAGTCTACAACATATTAATATAATAATAAAAAAAATTGTAGCTAAACTCGGCAGACGTCTTCCTGCTATTAGACGATATTCTCTCAATTCAGTCTGAAGTTTGAAAAGGTAGCAGTAAAAAAACAGAAAAAAAATCTATTCATCGGACCAAACACCACAGGATCACCCATTGTGCTACTCTGAAGATTGCCAGAAAATGTCATCAAAATCGGTCCAGCCGTTTTGGAGTCCATAATAGGGAATATACATTCCCACATCGATTTTTATAAATATATATATTTTTATATTGATCAGGGTTGCGACATATATTTTATCCGATTATGAAATCTTTTCGTCAATTGACTTAATTTAATTTTCTTAATGTTAAAGGTAGTAAAATGTTTTTTTTGTATTGGGAAATATTTTCATAGACTGTATACAGGCTGGTCCAGATCTTAACCAAGAAATTTTAACCACGTATTCTACGTCAAAAATAACTCTAGTTTGCAATATAAACTTATGTCGAGAAATGCTTCTTCTCCGAGATACAGGGTGTTAAAATTATAGAAAATAAAATGTTTTTTATTAATAACTTTTACACTTCTTGAAATATTTCTATAAAATTTTGGACATAGGTTTTAAGGATCGAGGAGCACTTTTTGAATACAATTTTTTTTTATTCTACTATTGGAGTCCGTACTTCATAGAGACTGAATATTTTTAGACAAAAAATGATACGCCACTGGTATCTTCAACACTGAAAATTATTCTTGAAATCCTTATTCAATTTGAAGCAAATTCATTCTCCTGACTTTATGACGTACGAGGCACCGATTCCGAGTAAAAAAATTAAACGCATTCTCATGCATGAGGAAATTGCTAAAATTTGATATGGTACATAATAATAATAAGACTTTCTTTGTTATTACAAAAAAATAAGCATTAACAGCCACACTCAAATACGAATTCAAAGAAGATGTTCGAAGTAAAAGAAGAAAAAACTTTTTTTTTCTAATAATTTCAACACCCTCAAAGAGGAAGCATTTCTCGACATATGTTTATATGACAAACTAGGGCTTATTTTGGACGTAAAATACGTGGTTAAAATTTCTTGGTTAAGATCTGGATCACCCTGTATAGTTGTTCATGTTAGAAATTATAGTTTTATTTTATATACTAAACACCATTTGTTTATCTAACACCTCTCAAAGAGGAAGCATTTCTCGACATATGTTTATATCACAAACTAGGGCTTATTTTTGACGTAAAATACCATGCCATTCATTCTAGTTCCCGGTTCTTATTACATTCCATTCGATCGATATTAAAAAAGGAGAAATGTTTGATTCTGAGTAATAGTGATCGTTATTAAATTATAAATCGCAATTTGCATACTTCGCAATTTTAATTTTACAGAAAAAAAGTAATCTGGTGAAATATCAATTTTTATAATTTGTTAACGAGATTTCTTGTTCATCTGCTGCGGATTGATTCGCAATATCCTGACGTTTAATCGCATTGCAGCTTCGTTGTGAATGATAAGATCTTCTAGCTTGCGGCATTGTACGGTTCACTGAAAAATGAATGATACAATTCAAAATTACATAATGAAGTCGAATTATCGATACGCGCATAATGACAAAAAATGTAATTCCCGAAGGCAACTTATGTTTAAAAATCATCGATCGAAAATAAAATTCCACAGATTTACGAAGGGAAATCAAACATACTGTCCAAATTCACCTATTCGATTGATTAAGATAAGATAAGATAAAGATTCTTATTGATGTCTTATACAATTATGTATTTACACACGTATATAGGAAAAAAATTATATATATCTCAAAATTCCTGGACTGCAACACATCCAGACATATCCAATCTAAAATATTCATCACAATCATAAATCACCTGGTCGGTTAAAAGTGCCCTCAATTTTTCCGAATTTCCTGATATATCATATATCATATGATTGTCGATGCGCGCATAATGACAAACGACATTTAAGCTTTCACAATATGCACATCATCAAACTGAACCAGCTTACAACGCCTTGCCTTTTTTTTCTGTGTTTTATTTCTGTCATGTATCAGAGATGGTGTTGTATTCAGATTTCAATTTTCTTATTTTTTGCGCGTATGTTCTGGGGAACATCGCGTTATCATTTTGCCAAATGTCTGTAATTTTCGAATTTTTCGCCGAAAATGGTCGCAAACGATTGAGTTTGACTCCCTGATCAAGAATTCGAGATCAAATTTGATTTTGTCCGGCCGGCCGTTGCCACGATAACTTGAGAACGGAAAGAGATAGCGACTTGAAAATTTCAGGGTAGGTGGCGCATCCCAATAGGACGGATAAGTTCGTTAATGGGCATAATTGGCCCAACGGTTTTCGAGTAATAATTTTATCTAAAACCAATTAGAATCCGATCGAATTGAAACTTGGTGAGTAGTTGTAGAATATAAAGCTAACGACGTTTGTGAAATTTTGTGAACATCGTATTGCTAGAGAATTTTAAAAAAATTATTAAAAAATATTATTTACGTCACGATGACCTATGAACCGAAAGAGATAGCCACTTGAAATTTTCAGGTAAGGTTGAGAATGTTGATGCGCCATTTGAGTTGGTTTATAGACATTCGGCAAAACGGTTTTGGAGTTATACTCATCTGAAATTTGGTTGCTATTTCCTCAATAACTCGAAAAATACAAAACCGATCCAAACATGGTTATTAGTTGTAGAATGGCAACGCAAAAATTCCTGCAAAATTTTGCGAGGATCGTATAACTAGAAAATTTTTAAAAAATCATAGAAAATTATTGAATACAATTCTATATATCAGAAACTATTGGTCTGATATCGCTGAAATTTTGCGAAAGCCTTCAGAACCTAACTCTACTACCAAGTTCCAAGTTTGAACATGATCGGATCTATATTGTTGGAGATCCGAGCAGCCTCTTGTGAGTTCAGTAGCTGGATGGGTGAGCGTAGCCTCGACAACTCTTGAACGAATGGAGATAGGAACTCGCAACTTTCGGGATAGGTTGCTCATCTGAATGGAAGAGTTAAGTTCGATGTTGGCCATAATCGGCCCAACGCTTCGACTTCGGAACCGACGTACAGGCACTCGCAAACAAGAACATTCACCAGAACATTCTCAATAGAGTGCAATGTGGGAGAGTGACTTGAAGTGAATTATTATTTTGGGCGCTCTTGTTCCTCGGAACAGAGTGCTTATAAATTGGCCCAAATGTCTGTAATTTTGGAATTTTTGGCTGGAAATTGTCTAAAACGATTTTGTTCGACTCACTGATCAAGAATCCATGGTCAAAATTGATTCTGTCCGGCCAGCCGTCCGTCCGTCCATCCGTCCGTCCGTCCGTTAACACGATAACTCTCGAACGGAATGAGCTATACAGTTGAAATTTTCAGAGTAGGTTTAGGAGATAAATATCTCGGTTAAGTTCATTATTAGGCAAAATCGGCTTGGTGGTTTCAGAGTAACAAAGAAAACATTTTTTTTTACATTATAAAGTAAAATTAATTTTTTTTTAAGATGCAGTTTCATCATAAGAATCCATTGATGTCATTCTCAACTCTAACAAACTAATACTTCCGGAGATATGATTTTTCAAAATTTCAATTATTATTCTCAATTCTATATGATTCCATAGAATACTGTGATTATAATTTCCCTCGTAATTTCCTGATGCATATAAATACAACATGAAATGGGTCATAGACCTACGTTTTGAATTTAATTACGGGAATTCTTGAGAATTGACGCACAGAAGCCAAATTGAAAAAGTGGGAAAACCCTGTGGACAAGAGCTTTGGCGCTCTTGTTCAAACTTTGACCATCATAACTCCGAAAGTATTGGTTTCTCTGAGTTGGGAATGATATCAATGGATTCTTCTTTAATTAATTTTCTTTTATGATGCAGTTCTATCATAAGATTCCATTGATATCATTCCCAACTCTGAGAAACCAATACTTTCGGAGATATATTATGTCAAAGTTCGAACAAGAGCGCCAAAGCTCCTGTCCACAGGGATTTCCCACATTTTTAGGAGTCAATCTGATCGAATTGAAACTTGATAATTAGTCGTAAAATGCCGATGCACAAATTTTTACGAAATGTCGTGAGGATCGTCTAACAAGAAAAAATTAATTTTTTTTAAAAAATGTTATATTTCAGAAACTATCCGTCAGATTCCGCTGAAATTCCACATAAACCTTCGAGCCGTCTATTTACAATCGAGTGCAGTATTTCAGCTCGATTGGATTTGTATTTCAGCAATTATTGTCAGAAAAAAATTACGAAGTGAACTATTATTTCCTCAATAACTCAAAAAATAGATTCATGTACGTCTGTCGATAAGTTTTTTAGAAATATTTATTTTTATCAATACAGATGCATTTCTTGGAGGAGTGGCCGAATGAGTTATAATTTTTGTTTCATGAATTTCCTCGTAGTAGATCTGAAGAAAGATTTCGGAAGGGCGGCGTAAGGTTGAATTTAAGTTATTCAATTTTTTAAATCTTATTGAACGTCAGTATTTAAGGAGATTAATCTACGTCAAAGTCGAAATGTTACTATAAACGTAGGACCATGTCCGTTTCACTACTTATTTACAGTTCAAATATATTCCGATTTTTTTTTCGAATAGCTTCTAAACTAGAACACTTGGTGGGTATGAAATATTTCTATTCGACAGGTTAGTTTATGCCCAATTAAATTTTGTGTCTAATTGCATTTTCCAAAATAAATTTTAACACCCTGTATATCAAAAATAAAGTGAAAACGAACCTTTGTTTAGATGAATATTTTGGCTTGAAATCTTGCATAGATAATTCTCCTTAAATTTGACATTGAATTAGAAAATACCCTGTATAGTGTATATAGGTCCATCAAACCATAAACTGTGAAATTTTCAGGGTGGGGTTACTAATTTTTTTTCGCTGCATGGTTGCAATGGTTGATTTGGGAAAATATAAAATCAAAATTCTTAAAGGGCACAGACCGGAAATTAAGATCTTTTGCACGCATGTTCCATTGTCTATTCACGCTTCATACGAAGTCGATTGAGCTGAAATTCGGTACTCGATTATAAAATGGTGGCTCGAAGGTATGTGAGGAATTTCATCAGATTCTGACGTATAGTTTCTGAAATTATTGAAGAGATCAACATGTTAGTGCGTCGTCGGCCTTCTACAAGTAATTACCAGGTTTGAATTGGATCGGATTTGTATATTTTGAGTTATTGAGGAAATAACACAAAAATTTAAGATGGGCAGCAAGCATAACTGTCCCATTCAGATGCGCAACCTACCCTGAAAATTGCAAGTCGCTATCTCGTGCCGTTCAAAAGTTATCGTGACAACGATAACTCGACTCGAGCATCCAGCTGCTGAACTCGCCAGATAAATTTGGAACTTGGCAGTAAAGTTAGGCTTAGAAGGCTCTCGCAAAATTTCAGCGATGTCGGACGAATAGTTTCTGATATATGGAATTTTGTTCAAGGATTTTCAATGATTTTTTAAATTTTCTAGTGATACGATCCTAACGAAATTTCGCTAGAATTTGCGCGTCGGCATTCTACAACTAATTACCATGGTTGAATTGGATCGATTCGTATTTTATGAGTTATTGAGGAAATATCAACAAAATTTCAGATGGGTATAACTCCGAAAGTGAAAATTACAAGTCGCTATCTCTTCCCGTTCTCACGTTATACGTTATATGAGATATATAATATTTTTTAATAATTTTTTTTTTAATTTTCTAGTGATTCGATTTTCCCAGGCGTCTTCTTTGTGTCGGTATTCTACTACTACTAGTTACCAAGTTTCAATTCCATTGGATTTGTATTGTTTGAAAACGAAATAAGTACTAGATAACCGTTTGGTCGATTATGCCCATTAACAAACTTAACCGTCTCATTTGGATGCGCAACCTACCCTGAAAATTTCAAGTCGCTACCTCTTTCCGCTAGAAAGTTATCGTAGCAACGACCAGCCGGCCGGACAGGATCAAATTTGACCTCAAATTCTTCGTCAGTGTGTCGAACCTAATCGGCGAACCATTTTCGGCGAAAAATTCGAAACTTACAGATATTTGGGCAAAATGGTAGCACGTTGTTACCCAGAATATGCAAGCAAAAATACGTCGGTCTTGAACTATTGAAAGGAATTTCATAAAACTTGAAACAATAATCGAGTAAGTATATCCCTGAGATTTTTCAATGCGATAGGTTCACAAAATTTATTCTAAAACACTCAATCAAAGGATTCGTATTGCAGTAACAGGAATATAAATTACTGTCATAAAGCTTGATCCGAAACAATAGCTGCAATATCCTGCTTCAAGTAGTTCCAAGTTTTGGCGAAATTTCGAGTAAAATCTCTACATATGCATGTACCTAATAAATATTGGTGTGAAATTAGCAGCATTTTTCATTTCCTTTAATTGCGACGAGATGAGATTCTATCCTTTTCTGTAGAATAACAATGAAAATATTCCCCCAGAAAAACTTAATAGATGTAATATCACACAAAAGTGATGGCTAATTGTTTAGAAATAATTGAAAACTCTAGATTCAAAATAACACACGTCCTTGTCTTCTATCATTACACATACGAAATGTCCAATAATGAATTTCTGGAACATATATGGTATATAATAATTAAGTAGAAGGTTATCTGAAGAAATCCTGCAATTCTCTGTGAGAACATATATAATAATTAAGAGGCGGGTAACAAATTATTTGCGTTTAGGTAATATTGAAGAAGAACTGCGAATATAAACCTCCAACTCAGATCATTTTTCCGATATTTGAATTTCACGCAAAAACCCAGTGTAGAAGTTAATCGACTGCATCATTAGTTTCATTAAAACTATTGGACTTAGATTTCTATTGCAATGAGTAGGAAACGGTTGAGTTGATTTAGATGTTTTTTCGAAACATTTTCTGCGGAGTTATTAAACTCTTTCAGCTATATCAAAATAATTAAATTCTTCGATTGCAATTGAAAAAATTGGTTCAAGCACTGACGTGAAGTCAGGAGCTTTTGCGCGTATGTTCTATTGTCCATTGTCCTGTATTGGACACTCTAAATCGAATTTACAATGGTAATATATGTTGTCCATTCTCCTGTATTGGACACTTAATTCGAATTTACCATGGTAAATTCGATTAAGTGTCCAATACAGGAGAACGGACAATAGAATTCACCATGGTAAATTCGATTAACAGTGTCCAATACAGGAGATTGGACAAAAGAACGTACGCGTAAAAGCTCCTGACTTCACGTCAGTGCTTGAACCATTTTTTATTTTCGTAATTTTGAAAAATTCTCTAGGGGTACGGTTCTCACAATTTTTTTTTTGTAATTTTGAAAAATTTTCTAGTTGTACAGTTTTCACAAAATTTTACACACTCCTTTATGTCGATATTCTACAACTAGTTACCAAGCTTCAATTCGATCGAGTCTATATTTTTTGAATTATCGAGGAAATAATATTCCAGGTGGCTATAACTCCGAAACCGATGGACCAATTATGCCCAAAAACGAACTTATCTCTCCCATCGGGATGTGCAACGAACCCTGAAAATTGCAAGTCCCTATCTCCTTTCGTTCGAAAGTTATCAAGCCAACGGTCACCCATCCAGCTTCTGAACTCACACAAGGCTGCTCGGATCTCCAACAATATAGACCCGATCGTGTTCAAACTTGGAACTTGGCAGTAGAGTTAGATTTTGAAGGCTCTAGCCTACAGCGATGTCGGACGAATAGTTTCTGATATATAGAAGATTTTTCAATGATTTTCAATGATTTTTAAAAATTTTTCGAGTTATATGATCCGTATGAAATTTTGCGAGAATTTTTGGGTTGGCATTCTACAAGTGACAACCATGTTTGAATTGGATCGGCTTTATATTTTTTGAGTTATTGAGGAAAAAAACAAAACCGTTTGGCCGATTATCCCTATAAACAAACTCAAATATACACGCAAAAAATTTGTTGAAGCGTGAAGTCAGGAGATTTTGCGTTTTATTCCATTATCAATTCACGTGTCATACGAAGTCGATCGAGCATAGTTTCTGAAATATAAAATTCCGCAAAAAAGCTGAAAAAAATGAAAGTTTAATCTTGAGCCGACAAAATTACTGTTAATAATGTTTTATTCACCTCTATTGGACACTCTTAATCGAATTTAGCATCGATATGGACCGTTTTCTCAGCTTTTGTAAGATATGAATACATTTCGTACCATTTTAATGGCAGACTCGAGTAATGAGAGAATCGTTGAGATTTGATTCTGACGTATTCTATCGGAATTGAAATTCATAAAATATCCAATATTATAAAAATTCAGATGTGGATAAAACCAAAACTATTTAGCCGATTATTCCTTTTAACGAACTCAAATGTCGCATTCGGATGCGCAACCTACCTTGAAAATTGCAAGTCGCTATCTCTTTCCATTCTCAAGTTATCGAGAGATACATAATATGTTTTCAAAATTTTTTAAAAATTTTCTAGTGATTAGATCCTCACAAAATTCCACATACATCTTTATATCGGTATTCTACAGCTATTTACCAAGCTTCAAGTGAACTGGATCTGTATTTTTTGAGTTATAAAGCCGGACAGAATCTAATTTGACCTCGAATCCTTCATCAGTGAGTCGAACCTTATCGTCAGAGACAATTTTCAGCAAAAAATTCTTATGTAACAGACATTTGGGTCAAGTGATACAGTGATAGCACGCTGCTCAACAGAACATGCGTGCAACAATGCCTTCAATAATGTAAACCTAACTGATGATTCATGTTTCAACATTTCTTTATTTTTCAGCCTGCGGAAGCTCAAAGAAGACAGCTATCACTTCAACAACAATCCAACATACTGAGCGATATTCAACAACATCAACATAGATTCGACCTTAGACAAAATCCCTTCAATACGGCATTCAGTTTGAACCTTCAACAACTTCAGAACCAACCTTGGGTCAACCAACAAATTCAATTCCCGGGACAAAGCACTGATCAAAGACAACACTCACAAAAGCAGACACTTCTGCATACCCAACTTCTGCAACAGCAAATACAAAATCAGAACCCAACGTTTTCCCCAAGCGCTTTGGGCAACTCTATCTTGCAAAACCCTCTGTTATCATCGCCAAACATTCCAATTTTTCAAACCCCTAACAACCCGAGCATTCCAATTGTTCAACATCATACACAAACAAGATTTACGCCAAATTTCAACCAACAGCCAAACACTGGACTATTCAACTCGCCATCACGAAATGTAGCTTCACAAGCTAGACCTACTTCAGAGCCTATTTTTACCAGACCAACCACAAAAGTTGATCCTGAAAAGGAGAAAGAACGTCTCAAACAGCTTAAAGAAAAGCAAGCCATCATCGACAAACATAATCAGTTCGTTGAAAAACAATACGATAAATCGCTGAAGAAAGCACAAGAAGATCACGTTGAATGGGTGGAGAAACAGAAAGAAAAGAAAGCCAAGCTGTACCAGAAGTTATACAAACTACCAAAAAACCAAGACACCAGTTACTCTCATGCCATCCCTAGATACATTTACCCCGAAGAAGCTCATCTGTTCGAATTAGCAATAAAGAAATATTATGAGGAACATCCAACAACAACAACGACATCTACAACAACAACCACTGAAGCTCCAGATACTCCAGAGGAAGAAGAAGAAGACGAGGACAAAATCGATAGATCCTCTACGAAAAAAACCACATTCCTGCCAACTGTTGTACCGGCATCGAATCCAATTCAAACCTTGGAAGATTTGAACACGTTAAAGAAACAGTACAGAGACAAACAAATAGGAAAAGATGATCTCCTAGCACAACTTCGACTGGCTATTGCTAATGAAGCTGATAACGACTTAACAAAGAATATCTCATCTAGAGAAATTTCCTTAGGTGGAAAAAGAGTACAAGTTATATCAACCACCGATCCTAAATTATTCTCGACATCTAAACCCCAAGAAATAACTCTACCCAACGGCCAAACGGTTGAAGTAATAAGAACAGACGATCCAAGTATGGTTCCTGGTAATAATCCATTAAAACCAGATGAAATCACGCTCCCAAGCGGACAAAAAGTACAAGTCATCAGAACAACTGATCCCAATCTTATTCCCCAAGATTCAGTCAAATCTCAAGAAATCACCTTACCAAACGGACAAAAAGTTGAAATAATAAGGACCTCAGATCCAAAACTTGTACCTGGAGGAACCCCACTAGAGCCAGGAAGCGATTTGGAGAAATTAGTATTGTCTAGAACAACTACTACTACAACCATCAAACCACCAAAAGTATTCTTTGATGAGATTGCCAAAGATGTCATACCGAAAGGTTCTAATTTCGAACTGCTGAAAACAGGTGCTTCTGGAGGATTGGAGCACATTGATTCCCCCTCGAATTTGCCGGATAAGAAGAAAGTCACTTTCGTGCTTTTAGAAGAACAAGCTGATGGTACTTTGAAGGTTCAAGGAATCAAAGGGAGTGGCAAAGAGAAACCTGAAGTAGATGTTGATTCTATTCTGAAGAAAATCAGGAATGGAGAAATCAAACTTCCTACTTCATCGCCAAAACCGGTATCATCCACAACTGCTACATCAACACAAGCCGTTTCTTCGACCACTGAGGCCTCTTTCGGCGCTAAGCTAGTTACGGAAGAACCAAGCACGCCCAAAGTAAGTGTGCTTCCAAATTCCTTCGCTACCTCAGAGGACGAATCCTCGGTCGTTCCGGTGCTGAAGACCAATTTAGGTACGGAGTTTGTCTCGACATCCACAGCTCCTTCGACATATTTCACAGATAATTTCAGCAGATTCTCATCGTCTCTTGCTACAGAATCACCTACTACTGCTAGACCATCGAGACAACCCCACATTCTTAATCATGGTAGCACCGCTCCAACAAACGACTTAGTGCGACAAGAGTCTTCAAGTTCTGCCCAAAATTCACAAAATTCTATTTTCTCAAACAACTTCAGTTCATCCAGAGGAACCACATTCCTCCCAAAAACAACTGCTCCTACCTATCCTTCTGAAATCATCCCAAGTATTTCGGAAAGTATAACCACCGTTCCGGATCAACCGAACAGAAAATACTCCAAAGAACCATCACCGGAACTTGTTGATATCCTGAAGAAACAAGGTTTATTCGCAATGGCCAAATTCTTGAAGCAGAGTGGTTTGGATACCATTTTGAATGAAACTGGTCCTTATACGATATTTGTGCCTAATGATAAGGCTTTCAGGACTCTTCTGGTGCAGTTGGGAGGACCAGAGAGGGCAGAGCAAAAGTTCAAAGACAATCCTCGCCTTCTTAGTGGTGTAAGTAAAAAGTTTACCTTCTCACCTCATCTCATTTTATATATTTCATTATATCCAATTCATTCAATAAGTATTTGAGCGTATATTACTGCCAGTAATAACCATTATTGAAAGGTTTTTTTCTGGGTTTTCTCTCGCAAACTCTGAAAAATATCTATAAAATAAAAATTAATTATTTTGTGATTTGCTTCTGGGTAAGGAACACAAGATATTTGTCAGAAGCAATCAATTGAACAATGTTGCCTAACAAACAACAACGAAAAAACATAAACGAAGAAACAAATATATCGTAACGTTTCGGACTATATATCAGACTCCTTTGTCAGACGCTTAATGCCAATCTTTAGAATTATTTTGGTGATAGTTATTTTGTGAAATTCAAGAATTGTCACATTGACAGTATTTAAAAATCATAGCTAACATAGTTTTACTTCGCATAGAAATTTCCAAGTTCCAACTCCTTTTTCAATAAATTTAGCCAAATATGGTCAATACCAATTGAGCAATTTGCAAAATTGCATTCTCTGTTCAATAAAATACAAGTTGACTCCTTAAGTTTCCTTTTAATATAATCAGGTTCTGTCATTAATTTTTATTTTATAGATATTTTTCAGAGTTTGGGAGAGAAAACCCAGAAAAAAAACCTTTCAATAATGAGTATACCTCCCACAGTATCCTTTAATGATTACTTAGTAATAACAATAACCATGATTCTACTTATTTCCTGTTCTACCTAATAATAATTTCCTCTTCCTGATAATCTAATAATGAAATATGTACGATTATAACTCCTCTCTTGAACTAATGGAAATATTGTTTCCGAGTTCTCTAGTCGATCCGCTTCATGCCTGTAATTTTTCAGTTATTGTTACATCATGTCATACCTGGAGCTTTTTCGATCGGATCCCTGCAAGATGAAATGACCGGTGTTTCCCTGGCAGGAACTCAATTGAGAGTAAATCAGTATAATATGCAAGACACTGAATGGAACGATATAAAGGTGAGTTGAGCACGCGATTTCTCGTTTCTAGATAATAACCATAAAGATCTGTATGTTTATTAATTGGCAGAGTAATTGGTGGTTCGTGAAATTACTTTGACTGTTCGTGAGATCAGTGATTTAGAATTCCGAAATCTGATATTTAGACGTTGAAATATTTCGAAATCTCGTTGCCAAAAAAATTTCAAGTGAATTTTAAACTTTTTCACCTTGACTATTTCATCATGATGAAACCGAACAATTAAAGTGTTCACAGTAGAATCTCAGGAAATTGATATCAACATATTGCTATGAGAAATTAAAATATCTATACAAATCTAAATTATATTTAGTTAATATCAAATATTTTAATACATGTTTTCCTGTTCAAATATAACTGAAACTTTCGATATTGCTTACATCTTGATTGCGGACTTGTGCTTGTATTTCATTTGTTGCAATTAGTATAAAAGAGAAAGTCACTTAACCACTCCTGACGATCGTTTGTTGTCTACAGAGCGTCTAAAGATGTATGTACTCGGGCTTACCTCACTTTTTACTAACGAAGGAGAAACTGATAAAAGGTTTCTTTAATATAACTTTCAATGTTAAATGAGATTTCACGCATGAACAAAATTTGTCATAGGTGTGTACCTACTATTTTCCTTCCACAAGATTGACAGTATGTACATATAGATATATGTAGATAGCTCCTAAAGTGCTGAACTTGTGTTAAATGTTCTTTATTGAAGAAGAACTGAGAAATGAGTTATATGAGTATACAGGGTGAGTCTTTGACCACTGCATTAATTTTAACCAAAGATTCCTCTCATCAAATGAAACACTTGTTTCATTTAACATTTTTCCGAATTCAGCTCAGGCTGTTGAAATTTTGAAAAAAAATCAGTTTTTATTTTGTAGCTTTGACATCCTTTTTTCGAATAAAACGAATGTTGGCGTAAAGTTTCCTATAACTATGATACATATTTTCCAAATATTAGGTATTTTCCACTTCTACTGGTTTTCTAGTTATGGACTCGTGGATTCATAAAACTAAACGAAATTAGCATAAAGAAAGCATATAAAGTTTTTCTTGAGTCATTTCAAGAATATTCCACCGTTTTAGAACATTATATTATTCTTCATCATTTCTCCTTAAACGCACCGTTTTCGAGATATTCTTCATTGAATGTTTTAAAATGGAAAACTCCAGAAATTTCACTACTTTTATGGATCCTTCCCTGAGCGTTGGAATCCCGAATCAAGCTGTAAACCACGTTACCATGCCTTATTCTCGTCCGCCAACAATGTCATAGATAATTTATATGCGGGAGTGTATTAGCATATTGTGAAATCTTTAAACGCTTGTAACTTTTTACCTGAGCCGAATCTGGAAAAATGGTAAATGAAAAAAGTGTTTCATTTGATGAGAGGAATCTTTGGTTAAAATTAATGCAGTGGTCAAAGACTCACCCTGTATAATGTTGTGTCTACCGAAGGCAGTTTCTTCTTCAACTCGTTTATAGCAATTCCAGAAAAGACACTGCTAATTTAATTTTTTTCATTCCCAATTCAAAATATAGTAATTTGTCTAATTCTCTTTCTATAAAGTGTTATATAAATATGGTCAGATAGGGCGATTCGTATTTTAAATTGCGCTCTTTTTGCGCGTATGTTATGGGGAACCCCGCTTTATCATTTTGCCCAAATGTCTGTAATTTTCGAATTTTTTGATGAGAATGGTCTCAAACGACTAGGTTCAACTCACCGATTAAGATTCTGTCCGTCCGGCCGGCCGTTGCCACGATAACTTGAGATAATTTTCTCATCAACTAATACAGATCCGATCGAATTGAAACTTGGTAGCAAGTTGTAGAATACAAATACGAAGACATTTGTGAAATTTTGTGACAATCGTGTCACTAGAAAATTAAAAAAAAATCATTAAAAAATTTTATTTACGTCTCGATAACCCGAGAAAGGAAAGAGATAGCGACTTGCAATTTTTAGGGTGAGTTGTCAATCTGAATGCGACATTTGTATTTGTTAAAAGGCATTATCGGCTAAACGTTTTCGGAGTTATACCCATCTTAAATTTGGATTTCATTTCCTCGATAACTCGAAAAATACAAAACCGATCCAATTCAAACTTGGTTACTAGTTGTAAAATGCCGGCTCGAAAATTCTTGCAAAATTTCGCGAGATCGGCTTTATATATTCGAAGATCCGAGCAGCCTTGGATAAGTTCAGTAGTAGTATGGGTGACCGTTGCCTCGATAACTTTCACACGAAAAGAGGTAGGGAGTTGAAATTTTCAGGCTTGGTTGCGCATCCGAATGGGAGAGTTAAGTTTGTTGTTGAGCATAATCGGCCTAACGGTTTTGCAGTCATAACAATCTGGAATATTATTTTCTCGATAACTCAATTAATACAGACCCGATTGAATTGAAACTTAGTATCTAGTTGTAGAATATTGACATAAGGACGTGTGAGGATTGTACGACAAGTAAATTTCAAAAAAATGGGTTCAAGCCCTGTGGACAGGAGCTTTCTGGCGCTCTAGTTCAAACAGACAATTTATATCTCCGAAAGAATTGGTTTCTCAGAGTTGAGAATTATATCAATGTATTCTTATGATAGAACTGCATCATAAAGGAAATTCAATTCAAATAATAGTTTATTTATCAAGATTACATGAGAAATCTGAGAATGAGAACTGCACCATGGAAGAAATCAAACTAAAATAGCTGAAATGAATCTGACTTTCTCTTATAGAACAGGATGACATGTACGAGCACAGAACCTAACCTAACCTAACGATAGATTCTGTGTGTACGAGTATGAACATAGAGCATTTATAATTTCCCTGATGATCTGAAGGTTGCAATAGTAAAACCTCTGTTCAAAAAGGGTTCCACTCAGGATTTTGAAAATTACAGACCAATAAGTTTACTGTCATCATTTTCAAAGATATTCGAGAAAGTTCTTGCAAACCGGTTATTGAAGTTCTTCCGTAAATTCAATATATTTACTGATTGTCAGCATGGATTCATGAAAGGCAAAAATACAGAGTCTGCTTTGTTTGAGCTCACCTGTGGTGTCTTGGAAGCTCTTGAACGTGGTGAAGTGCCCATTGCTATCGCACTGGATCTAGCTAAAGCTTTTGATAGCGTTAATCATGAAATTTTACTCTATAAGCTTAGTGTTTATGGATTGAGGGATGCGCAGCTAAAATTGATAGAGAGTTATCTTCGTCATAGAAGACAAAGAGTGTTTGTTACCAATGAAGGTCATGAATACCTATGTTCTGAGAGGATCGTTGAGTTGGGTGTACCTCAGGGCAGTATTCTGGGACTGTTATTGTTCCTCATTTTCATCAATGATCTCCCGGAGGTGTTATCCACCCATATGGTGAAGATGTTGATGTTTGCTGATGACACGGATATCTTGATCTCTGCACCGGATGGTACAGCTGCCGTGGAGGGATTTCGTGATGTTATGGATAATGTGAACAGATGGTGCATTGACAATCAGCTCATTGTCAATAATGATAAGACACAGAGCATAATTTTCAAGACAGACAGAAAGAACAAAATCTATCCGGAGTGTGTAACTTACTGCAACACTGAGATACTGGTTAGTGCTTGCGTTAGATTTCTTGGAGTTCACGTGGATGGCCATTTGAAATACTGTGGTCATATTGAACAGCTAAACAAAAAGTTAAGATCCGTTAATTATACGATGAGAGTTTTGAAGGGACAAGTAGAGATGGAAGTACTGAGAATAGTTTATTTTGCTATGTTCTATTCAATCCTGAGCTATGGCATTATATTTTGGGGTAGTAGTGCTGACTTGTATAGGATTATGCGTACGCAGAAATTGGTCAACAGAATTATGTTTGGGTTACACTTTAGAGAATCGTGTCGTGGTAAATTCAGAGTGAACAATCTCCTGACTGTTTATGGATTGTATATCTACAGAATCCTGTTGTTCATGTCCAAGAACAAGTTTTATTTTGCGAAGTTCTTGAACTTGAACAATACCAGAAGGAAGCAATCTTATATGTTTCCAGCTCATTCATTGTCCTTAAGTGAGAGAGGACCATACTATATGGGTATAAAACTATTTAATTGTTTACCTGTGAGTGTTCAAAGATTATATGATCATGGGTCTTTCAAGAAGGTGCTGTTCGAATTGATTTTAAACATTGAACCTTATAGTATCGAAGAATTTTATGTTGCCTGTAAAGATTTTAGGTAAATACTTTCGATAGTTTTGATTTTCGTTTTTGCTCCACATGATTGTTATTTTTTTTTTCCGTCTGCTGTTGTGTAGGATTGAGGAATCAATAGATTATTGTTTTTTTTATTATTCAGATTTCTGAGCTTTACAATTCTGCATGAAATCAAGGAATATTGTAGAATGGTTATATTTGGTTTGAAAAATATGTAATGTTTATATGACTTATTCTATTTTTATATTTGTTGTAATTTTTTGGAATCAATAAAAGATGTTATGTTATGTTATGTTAATAAAGCTTAGATAGAATAATTATAGCATTCTGTGAAAATATAGAAGTAAGATTCATTATTGAAATTTCGTCAAAATCATATCTCCGAAAGTATAAGGTTGTTGGAGTTAAAATCAGACAAATTATATCTCCGACAGTATTGGTTTCTCAGAGTTGGGAATAATATCAATGGATTCTTATGAAAGAACTTCATCTTAGCAGAAATTGAATTCAAACATCATAGAAGAATTTGAATTCAACAAGAGTGCCAAAGATAATCAATCCAAAATCAATAGACGAATTCTACCCAACAACGAACTCATCCAAAATATTCATTCCTCAATTCTATGATGAACGATAATATATATCGTTTCTCAAATCCACTCCAATACACCAATATTCCAGTTTTGTTTTTAGTGGAGATATTCTGAACTCAATATTAGTTACTTACCATTACCATTCCCATCATCATATGGATTGACCATCGGCATGAAAATATCAACCAACAAAAAGTATGATATTATATTATATATCTCATATTTCTACTGGAATGAATGAATTAGACAACGTCATGTCTGAGGAAAATAAGTTGACCTTATAACAATTCATAGAATACCCACAGAATAATTATATAATTCTGTAAAAACATAGAAATACGTTTTATATTGAAATTTTGAAAAATCATATATCCGAAAGTATTAGCTTGTTAGAGTTGAAAATGATATGAATGGATTCTTATGGTAAAACTGCATAGGTATTGAAAAAAAATTAATTTGGAATTTGTTATGTAAAAAAATTTTTTTTTTGTTACTCCGAAACCATCTGTCCTATTTCACCCAATAACAAATTTAACCGAGATATTTATCCCCCAAACCTACTCTGAAAATTTCAACTGTCTGGCTCATTCCGTTTGAGAGTAATCGTGCCTACGACGGGCCGGCCGGACAGAATGAATTTCGACCACGGATTCTTGATCAGTGAGTCGAACCAAATCGTTTAAGACCATTTTCATCGAAAAATTCGAAAATAACAGACATTTGGGCAAATTGATAAGCACTCAGTTCCGAGGAACTAGAGCGCCAAAAATACGAAAAATTGTTATGTATCCCACGATAACTTGAGAACAGAAAGAGATAGCGATTTGTAATGTTCTTCAGGGTTGGTTGCGCAGCCGAATGCGACATTCGAGTTTGTTTATAGGCATAATCAACCCAACGGTTTAAGAGTTATACCAATCTGAAATTTGGTTCTTATTTCCTCAATAACTCGAAAAATACAAAACCGATCCAATTCAAACATGGTTATCAGTTGTAGAATGCCAACGCGAAAATTCTTGCAAAAATTCGTGAGGAACGTAAATTAAAAAAAAAATCATTGAAAATCATAAGGAGTTAAAAAAAAATTGGCTTCAACCTTCAACATTAAGCTAAAGAAAAGGTACCCTTGTGCATTGTCGATAAATTGAACCGTTTTCAAGGTATCCAAATTTGTTTTTCCAGGAAATGGAAAAGAATCGAAATCATTCGGGAGATAGAAGAAACGAAATATGATTTTATCGCAATTTTCATTAGCCTACCCGAATGATTTCGATTTTTTTCCATTTACTGGATAAACAAATTTTGATACCTTGAAAACGCTTCATTTTATCGACAATGAACAAGAGTACCTTTTCTTTAGCTTAATGTTCAAGGTATCCAAATTTGTCTTTTTCAACTCCTTATCATACAGGGTGTTAAAAATGTAAGCATTAAAATGTACAACCTAGTCCACCCCTGGTAAACTAAACATGCTAATTCAAATTTAAGGGTGCATTTCAAGGGGTCCTTAATACTGTTTATCATATCAAATTTTGGTTAAATTATATTTCCAGTGGCATCATTTAGGAAGCCGCATCTCCGTAGGGAGGGCCGCTAGGAAAAAAATTGATGGAAACTTGTCATCTTATTTTGGTATGTTTTATTTGAATCCGAGAGATTTCCCACATTTTACCGGACACTCTGTATATAATAACAATATAATTTACCATGGTAAATTCGATTAAGAGTGTCCAATACAGGAGAATGGACAATAGAACATACGCGCAAACGCTCCTGACTTCACGTCAGTGCTTGAACCAATTTTTCTCTGCATTTTGCCTTACATTTAAGGTTTTGATATTGTACCAAATTCACTCGATTTTATATTTCTCTAATTTGATTTCTGTAATAAACATGAAAGTGATTTGTAAATTATTATAATTTACATGTTGTATGAGATTTCATCGATACCTAATACAAGATGTAGATCAATATTCCCATTGGCATGAAAACTTTGAAAATTGGCTTTTAATTCGAAAATATTACAATTTAGGTATGGGAACATGTTATATGTTTGTATGTATATAGGTATATTTAATTTTCCTTCAATACATCTTATGATATATAGGTCATTCCATTTGAAAAAATTTACTTTTTATCGTTTGTCTCGGTAACGCCTCAGACAACACTGTATGATTAGGGACGTATTTCATTAAACGTAATTGATACGCGTAATCCATACCCGGTTTTCTAGGATTCCAAGTAACGAAGTGATAAATTTTGAATTGAAGCTATGTTTTGCACAAAAATTGGTTCAAGCACTGACGTGAAGTCAAGAGCTTTTGCGCGTATGTTCTATTGTCCATTCTTCTGTATTGGACACCCTCAATCGAATTTACCATAGTAAATTCGAATTAAGTGTCCAATACAGGAGAATGGAAACATAATTTCCATAGTAAATTCGATTAAGGGTGTCCAATACAGAAGAATGGACAATAGAGCATACGCGCAAAAGCTCCTGACTTCACGTCAGTACTTGAACCAATTTTTTTTTTGTGATTTTTTTGCAATTTTCTAGGGGTACGGTTCTTACAAAAATTTTTCTTTCGTCATTTTTTTTAAATTTTCTAGGGGTACAGTTCTTACAAAATTTTAAACACTCCTTTATGTTGATTTTCTACAACTAGTTACCAAGCTTCAATTCGATCGAATCTTTATTTTTCGAGTTTTAAAGGAAATAATATTCCAGGTGAGTATAACTTGGAAACCGTTAGACCGATTATGCCCAAAAATGAACTTAACTCTCTCATTCGGATACGCAACCTACCCTCAAAATTGCAAGTCCCTATCTCCTTTCGTTCGAAAGTTACCGAGGCAACGGTCACCCATCTACTGAACTCACGCAAGGCTGCTCGAATCTCCAACAATATTTAACCGATCGTGTTAAAACTTGAAACTTGGCAGTAGAGTTAGGTTCTAAAGGCTCTCGCAAAATTTCAGCAATTTCAGACGAATAGTTTCTGATGTATAGATTTTTTTTTGTAATTTTCAATGATTTTTTTAAAATTTTCTACAGATACTATCCTCACGAAATTTTGCAGGAATTTTCGCGTTGACATTCTAGAACTAATAACCATGTTTGAGTCCAATCGGTTTTTTATTTTTCGAGTTAATGAAGAACAAAAAACAACCAAATTTCAGATGGCTATAACTTTAAAACCGTTTGGCCGATTATGCACAGCAACGAACTTAACTCTCCCATTCGGATGCGCAACTTATCTTGAAAACTTCAAGTCCCTATCTCTTTTCGCTCGAAAGTTATCAAGGCAACGGTCACCCATCCAGCTACTGAACTCATCCGAGACTGCTCGGATCTCCAACAATATAGATCCGATCGTGTTCAAACTTGGAACTTGGCAGCAGAGTTTGGTTTTGAAGGCTCTCGCAAAATTTCTGCGATGAGGAAAGAATATTTTCTATCGGATCTGTAATGTTGATGACAGTATTATTACTCGGAAACCGTTGGGCCGATTATGCCCATTTACGAACTTGTCCGTCGTATTTGTATGCGCCACCTACCCTGAAAATTTCAAGTCGATATCTTTTTGTTTTTATAAACAAACTCAAATGTCGCATTCCGATGCACAACCTAACCTGAAATCAGTAGTAGAATCTTGGCAATATTGGACTTATTTTTGGGGAAGATGAATCCAACCCAAAAAATAAGTCCAATATTGCCAATATTCTACTACTGATTATTAGAAATGGACATGAACAATCCTACTACTAACCTGAAATCTTCAAGCCGCTATCTCTTTCCGTTCTCAGGTTATCGTGACAACAAAAATATTTTTCAACAATTTTGTAGCGATACGATACTCACAAAATTTCACAAAAGCACTTAGGTTTATATTCTACAACTATTCACCAAGTTTCAATTCGATCGGATCTATATTGATTTTAAACAAAATTATTACTCGGATACCATTGGGCCGATTATGCCCATTAACGAACTTGTCCGTCGTATTGAGATGCGCCACCTACCCTGAAAATTTGAAGTCGCTAGTTCTTTCCGTTCTCAAGTTATCGTGGCAACGGCCGGACGGCCGGCCGGACAGAATCAAATTTGACCTTGAATTCTTTATTGGGGAGTCGAACCGAATCGTTTGAGATCATTTTCGGAAAAAAATTCGAAAGTTAAAGACATTTGGGCAAAATGATAACGCGATGTTCCCCAGAACATACGCGCAAAAAGAAAGTAAATCAATTAATTACCCGAAAACCGCTAGTGATAGGGATGAGGAAGTTATCAGAGAATTAATCATCAGGCTACGTCGAATCGAACAAAGCAAAAATATATAGGGTGTTTCATTTGAAATATCAAAGTTGTTAGTACTGTTTGATATAAGTGGCAACACTACAATGCTGAAAATATTCTAGATCGATAGAGCAGTGGTTTCCAGCCAAGAAACCAAATTTTCTATAAAATCGTACGTCCCGTTCTCCGTAAAAGTCCAGGGTACCATCGAACGTGGTCCACCCTGTATATATCATTTGAATTTTCTCCCATTTTCACAGTAACTTTCGATCCTAATAGTCATGAAACATTCTGTTAAATTTCTTTAGACCAAACATTCTTCTTGATGAGCTTATCTTAGCATCGTACTTTTCGAATTCCACTATTACCTTTGAACATAATATGTGCTTCCCCGCACATAAATAGAGATACACATTTTGCTCGTACCAGGGCGATATCATTTTGACAAAATGTCCATAATTTTCGGATTTCTAGCCAAAAATAAGCCTCACACGATTCAATTTCACTCACTGATGAACCCACTGAAGACTCTGTAGTCAATTTTTGGCAACATAACAGTTTTCGGCAAAAAAAACCGGTTTCGGAAAAAACCGGATTACTACCAACAACAACTGGTTTTGGCAAAAAACAAACAGGTTTTGGCTAAAGTTTCGATTTCGCCTGCCATTCAGCCGAAACTGAAACCTAAACTAAATTCGAGAGCTTTCACGTTGCGATCGGGCATATATTTAATTTTTTGGCGCTCTAGTTCCTCGGAACTGAGTGCTTATCAATTTGCCCAAATGTCTGTAATTTTCGAATATTTCGATGAAAATGGTCTTAAACGATTTGGTTCGACTCACTGATCAAGAATCCGTGGTCGAAATTCATTCTGTCCGGCCGTAGGCACGATAACTCTCGAACGGAATGAGCTAGAGAGTTGAAATTTTCAGAGTAGGTTTGGGGGATAAATATCTCGGCTAAGTTCGTTATTGGGCAAAATCGGACAGATGGTTTCGGAGTAACAAAAAAAAAATTTTTTTTTTACGAAACAAATTCCAAATTAAATTTTTTTTTATAAGAAGTTTTTTCATAAGAATCCATTCATATCATTTTTAACTCTAACAAGCTAATACTTTCGGAGATATGATTCTTCAAAATTTCAATGTAAATCGTATTTCACACATTGATATAATTATTCTATGTATTAATTGTCATAATGTCAACTTGACAAAAGGGAATATTGTAACTTCAAAAATATTGGGGTTGAAATACTCGTATTTTAGCGATGCAACGGGGACCTCACCCGAAAATGTTTGAAAATATTACGTAAATATTGAAAGCATAATTCTGTAGTTCGAGAGAGGAGAAAATTTGGTGAACGTAGATCAGGAAATTTTTGATCGATTACAAGGTAATTTTTTATTCATTACTCATCTTCTTTCATATTATTACTCATCTTCTTTCATACATGTTTTATGGAATACCTACTATTTGTAGGTACTTTAAACCTGTTTTGGGCAATTGTCATACGAAACTTGTTTTTTTGGCGCTCTAGTTCCTCGGAACAGAGTGCTTATCAATTTGCCCAAGTGTCTGTAATTTTGGAATTTTTGGCTGAAAATGGTCTCAAACGATTTGGTTCGACTCACTGATCAAGAATCCGAGTGCGAAATCGATTCTGTCCGGCCGGCCGACCGGCCGTAGGCACGATAACTCTCGAACGAAAGCAGTTAGCGGATTGAAAATTGCAAGGTGGTTTTGGAGCGTAAATATCTCGGACAAGTTCGTTCGATCTATCTGAAATTTAGCATCAAATTGTATGTAGAATCATGACCTTTATACGCATGTGAAGTTTTGTATTGACCAGATTACCGCAAAGTGTAAAAAAAAAAATTTGAAAATTTAAAAAAAGTTTTTCCTCAATAACTCTCGAACGGAATGAGCTAGGTAGTTGAAATTTTCAGAGTAGGTTAGGGAGATGAATATCTCGACTAAGTTCGTTATTGGGCAAAATTGGCCAGATTTAATTCGATTTCTTCCATGGTGCAGTTCTCATTCTCATGATTGCTCATTTAATCTTGATAAATAAACTATTATTTGAATTGAATTTCCTTTATGATGCAGCTCTATCATATGTATACATTGATATAATTCCCAACTCAGAGAAACCAATACTTTCGGAGATATAATTTGTCTGTTTGAACTAGAGCGCCAGAAAGCTCCTGTCCACAGGGCTTGAACCCATTTTTTTATTTTTGTACTGTGAGCGACGAAGTGTCTTAGACGTGTTCTGACTCGCTGTGAACTCGTGGCAGTTCCCATGAAAATATGACCTTATATGGAAGTTTCGATTTCCAGTTTTGGCAAAAACTGTGTCTGAAGCCGAAATTCGGTTTCGATTTCGTTTGCAAAAACTGTACCTTTTCAACTTCAAATTGAGACTAATCACATTCAAATTGAGATTAAACAACTTCAAAATGAGAATAACTAACTTCAAAATGGTTAGCACAATCAAACTGGAAATAAACACTTTCAAATTGGGAGCAAACAATTTCATATTTCGAATAAACAACTCCAAATGAGGAAGAAATGTATTTTATAAAATGCGTAAAACACAAATGTTTACATAACGGTAATATTATGAACATTAGCCACGCGATTGCCTGTTGCAATATCTCGACATCGGGTTCCTTTCATAAAGAAAATAACAGATTAAAATTCGTTTCATCGAGGTATATTCTTGGTATATTTTCTGGTTGATCCATTATCCAGTTTCCTACGTAGGAATTATTATCCCTCTAATAGTTGGCGTTGAATGACAAATGCAAATGAAGGCGAAATATTATTATTTGACATTGGTGTGTGTGTCAATTAGCACCGGCTTATCAGTCCGTGTATGTTAAATATTAATTTTTTTTCCATTGAGGTACATATGCATGATTTTATAAAAATACGAGAAAGCACTGACATGGAGTCAGTACTCTTTGACCCGACAGTGATTGGTGTCCACAACCCTCTGACTAGATTGTGGTTAGGGGACCAAGTTAAAAACGACTTATTCATAATCATAGTTTTCATTGAAAATAAGTCGATTATTTTGAGAATTATAGGGATTATTTTGTTTTTCAATGAAAATATTGATATTTTGTTTTTCAGTTGACTTTACTCCGTAGAAAAAAATTGTGTCATTCAATTGATTATTGATTTTCATAGTATATTTTTTTCTCTTCGCGAAACTGATATCATTTTTTTTTTCATGAACAGTGTGATTTTTTGGTACCCGGGCGTCAATAATTAATGTTCTAAAACGGTCCGGTTTTTTTTTTTAATTTTTACCTTCGAATTCTTTCAAGTACCTCAAAGACAATAAGCCTTGCAAAATATGATCAAAGTCTATTCTACAGTTTTTAACTAATATGGGTTTGAAAATTCTATGACTTTCAGGAAACGCCCTGTATCTCAGAAACTGGTAGGCATAAAAGATGTATGAGTGCCCATTTCTGTCTCCTTATATGATCATCTATTACCCCTTGACCGATGGATAATTTTTTCACCCTTTACGATTTGTCGTGTCAAACTCAGTTTCAGTTCTGAATAAGGATCATCATAGGAATTTGAAAATCATTGATTTTTTTTCTTAATCATGTTTACCGCATGGTGGCCGTAAATCTTGTCGTGAACCCCCTATCGTCGAATGGCGAACCCCTAGGGGTTCGCGTATCCCACTTTGAGAAACCCTGGTCCAAGGTATTCAATATCTTGATATTCATTGGCAAACTTGGCGCCATTTACTTTGTCTCCACATAAATTACAATGGGGGTAGAATCTTCTCTTGTGCCACACATCATATCCTCATAAAGAGAATAGTTATCAATCTGACAACACTGTTCGTTTATCTCCGTATAGCTCATAATCTATAGTCCACACGTCATAATGATGACAATGTGACCTCATGCAAATCTTGAGCCAGAGGTATTCTTCAAAATAATTGTTCACCATTTAGTTTATTGAAGTTTAATGATGGGTATTTCACATAGATGAGATATACCTACTTAATTTGTGGTTTCTACAAACTGGCCGTGATGCCAGAAATGAAATATTGTGGCTGAGTGAACCAATCTACCGAATAATGGTCCTCAAGAGGCGTGAAGTGATCTATAATAATCACGAACTCGTAATTAACGACACGCGTAATACTTTTTCCACAATATATTAATATATAATTGTTGTATCTTCGAAACAATCAGACACGACGATAATAAAGAATTATTGCAGTTATTATCCAAATATCTATCATTTAAAACATCTACTACAATAATCAACTTTCTCATAAACTTATAATGTGAACCATTGGAACATATTTCTGCTCTGATTGATTCCTGATGTATCCAGTTGAGCATCTCTGAAGATATGGAAACGATTAATCATTCATTCCCGATCCTAATTAATTTGCGGTTTAGATTTTTCGAAGAATGATGAACTGGTGTGAAATCGAGTTGATATGGCAATTAGGTTTTGCGTGCTTTACGTGCTAATACAGGTGAAATAAATTATGAAGCATATTGTCATTGGGAGATAGTGTCTATATTTATGAGACCATTATGTTGGTTTATTATTTTCGTATAATATACCTAAGTGATCGAACAAAAATGAAAATTTCCATCCCCTGAGATGAACAGTTTACGTGTTGAAGTATGTAAATATCAAACAACGGAATGGAAAAACCTCCGCTATCTGGAGCTTTTCACCGGAAGCACTGGAGGGATTTTTATAAAACTTCACAAATTCGGGTTTCAACCGGAAATCATCCTTAAAATTTTCCTCTCTGAGGTTTGAAAATTGAAGATATATATTCAAGAGTAGGGGTCGACAAGACAAGAATTCTTGTCTTGATAACAACTCCTTGTCTTGTCTTGAGATAAAGTCAAGAAATTTGAAAAAATCTTGTCTTGACGTGTTATATCTTGTCTTTACCCAAAAAATTTCAAGATCTTGAAATTTCTTGATTAAACGGTGATTCCCCGGCGAACTTTCCCGATCTTTATTTGTTTTCTGACGGACTCAAATGACGTCGCGCAGTTGCTCGCTTAACACTGTTTAGTTAAGTATGAGGTTATTATTACAAAGGGGTAGTCATAATATAAAGAAATAGAAGAAATATTCTATGGTGTCTGGTGGTAGTCTTATTTCACAATGAGTGACAGTGACTCTTCAGTTAACAGAGTACGTCTGCTGAGCCATTACTTGGCTCCGATCTTGGCTCAAAAAAGCAACAACCAATAGACAGAAAGGTAATCGTTACGGTTTTAATAAATATATAAAACTAGCTGACCCAGCGAACTGTGTTCCGCCTTAGAGGCAATAAATAAGCAGATTTTAGTTTTTATTATACACGTTTGTCATAAAATATAGATAATGTATATTCACCGTTTCAATACAATCACTTTTTGTCTCAATAATAGAACGTTAATTGGACGTAGTTAAGCAGAAAGAATCCAACACACAATTCGTTGTTTAGGAATTTCAAAGAAAAAGAGCACCCTGTACAGTAATGTTTTATTTTCAACGATGTACGTCTCGAAAATATATTCTTTAACACAAATGAATGAAATTGTACGATGATGACGTGAAAAATAGCAAGTTGAAATTGACGTTAGAAAAACACCCTGTATGAAGATTTTGAACAAATACATTATGAGAATCCATCCAAGGTACCTATTTAGTTAATGCTCTGTTTGTGACAAAAATCACTTCAATTGCGTACAATTGTGCAATGATAAAAAGAACACCCTGTATACTAATTATTTATTTCCAATGATGTATCCCTCTAAAGTTTATTTTTTAACACAAATGAATGAAATTGTACGATTTTGGCATGGAAAACAGCAAGTTGCAATTGACGTTAAAAGAAGAACACCCTGTATGGAGATTTCGGACAAATACATTTTGAGAATCCATCCAAGGTACCTATTCAGTTAATGCTTTGTTTGTGACACAAATTACTTCAATCACGTACAATTGTGCCATGATAAAAAAGACACCCTGTATAGTAATGGCTTATTTTCAATGATGTATGCCTAAAAGTTTATTTTTAAACACACATGACTAAAATTGTACGATTATGGCAGGAAAAACAGCAAGTAGTAATTGACGTTAAAAGAAAAACACCCTGTATAACACAAAGAAGTATCCTATGTCCGCCTCCTGGTTCTAAGCTACCTCCCCACCAATTTTCAGCCAAATCCGTATAGCCGTTCTTGAGTTATAAGTGGAGTAACTAACACGACTTTCTTTTATATATATAGATGATGAGTGAGACTAACGTGACTACGACTATTACCTGTGAGAATGACAAAACGGAATCTTGTCTTGAAATCAAGACAAGATCTTGAAATTTTCAAGAACTTGGCGACCCCTATTTAAAAGAATAAACACCGTAATGCTCGATTGAAATTATTTTGCGAGTAATGAAAAAGGATATGATGGAAACATTATTATAAACACAAATATAAAAAAAATGAGAATAGCTGACAAGTCGATCGAGCTGAAATTCGTACTCAATTGAAAAATGGTGGCTCGAAGTTATGTGTGGGATTTCAGCTGATTCAGGGTCGGTTTCTGAGGAATATCACATGTGCTTTAACTTCAGTTGATCTGTCCAATTCAATAGAATTCAGAAGATAAACTGAAGATAAAATACATTCAATTGTCCTCAGAAACCAGCCCTCAGACGCATACTTTCTAAAATATGAAATTTCTCAAGATACCTGAAAAAAATGAGAATTTAACCTTAAGCTGACAAACTTACTGTTAATAATGCTTTATACACTTCTATTGGACACTCTTAATCGAAGTTACTGTCGATATAGACCGTTTTCTCAGCTCTCATAAGATATAAAAACATTTCGTACCATTTTAATGAATGACATGAGTAATGAGAGAATCGTCTAATATCTTAGAATTTTCAATTCTGACATATGGATTCTATCGGGATTGAAATTCGTTAAATGGCTAAAAATATACGACAAAACTTACGACTCAATTAATTTACGATATTCACCTAATTCCGAGAAAATTAGGGCGTCCGCATTCTACAAGTAATTACAGAGTTTTAATTGGATCGGATTTGTATATTTTGAGTTATAGAGGAAATAAAAACAAAATTTCTGTTAGGTATAACTCCAAAACCGTTTGGCCGATTATGCTTGTTAAAAACATAATCGACACAAATGTCGCATTCGGGTGCGCAAGCTACCCTCCTAAAAATTGCAAGTCGCCTTCTCAAGTTATCGTGAGATAAATAATATTGTTTAATAATTTTTCCTAGTTATACGATCCTCACAAAATTTCACATACGTCTTTATGTCAGTATTCTACAACTAGTTACCAAGTTCCATTTCGATCGAATATGTATCGGTTCAAGGCAAAATTAGTACTCTGGAAGCTCGAGCTGATTATGCCCATTAAGGAACTTGTCAGTCGTATTTGGACGCGCCACCTACCCTGTAAATTTCAAGTTGCTACCTCTTTCCGTTCGAAATGTATGGTGACAACGGCCGGCCGGCCGGGTAGAGTCAAATTTGACCTCGGATTCTTCATCGGTGAGTAGAACCTAATCGTTTGAGGCCATTTACAGAGACACATTCTAATATTACAGACATTTGTGCAAAATCATAGTATTCTGTTCTCCAGAACATGCGCGCAAAAATTGATTTTAAATACACCTTTGTGTATGAAATAATCGTTTCGGTTTTGATATGTTCCTATCAATCTGTGTATTAATTCTCATTTTCAAAATTAAGGTCCAGTATATCAGATTTGTTCAGAGGTATTTATTGTATCAAAACCCACACACAACACAACTCGCACAAACTCTTGAGAGCTTATGAGGGTGCTCCTCGGAATACCTGTGCGTTTCGGTATAATCATATCAACAATATTCATTATCCTGAATAACGCTGCTCTCAGCATATTCTCAAATGCAATCTCGAGGACGTCGGAAAAAAGTTCACAATTTTATGACTTAATATTCATGAAGTAAGAATAATGAGTTATTATAGTAAATGTCCCAGATTTTACGCATCAGGTGATAATATATGTCATTAAAATCAATATCTCCTTTAAAGCACTCCATGTTCTACATAATGCAGTTATAATGCAAACGTTTTTTCCAATCCTTGAATTGTTCATAGAAGTTGCTACCATTATGGTCTTCAATACTTTTTGGCGCTCTTGTTCCTCGGAACAGAGTGCTTATCAATTTGCCCAAATGTCTGTAATTTTCGAATTTTTAGATGAAAATGGTCAAAATCGATTCTGTCCGACCGGCCTATGATAACTCTCGAACGGAATGAGCTAGGAAGTTGAAATTTTCAGAGTAGGTTTAGGAGATAAATCTCGGTTAAGTTCGTTATTGGGCAGAATCGGTCAGATGGTTCAGGAATAACGAAAAAAAATATTTTCTGTTACATTACAAATTTCAAATTATTTGTTTTTAAGATGCAGTTTTATCATAAGAATCCATCGATATAATCGATATGTTTTCATAGAATGCTCTAATTATTTTATCTATGAATTATCGTATGATCTGTGTTCACAAATGTCATCTTGGACTTGCGTCCAACTTTTACGTATGAGTTTTGACGCAAGTCCAAGATACTGTTTAAAACGGAACATACCAATATGAACTTTGTTACATTAAAGAGAACTACTCATCTGTCAAATATTCTGTTACGTTTTACGCGCCATTTCTGAGTGCGTTTTTCAGCGGGTGTTGGTTTTTTCCAAATAATTCAAAATTATATACAAAGGCGGTTTTGAGCAGGTGAGTTATTGATTTTCCTTGCCTTTTATGTGGTCGTCTCTAGTTTCATTTTAAAATATTCATTCGTAAACATTAAATATTTGTTAAAATTCTTAATTTCTGAACTACTTGGGTAACATATGAATATGAGGTAACTTTCAATTTTCATTTTAAGGTGGAGAATGCCACGAAAATCAGAAATAGCGACAACTGGTGTCAGAAAATATGGTACAAAAAGTGGGAAAGCGCTGTGGACAGGATCTTTGGCGCTCTTGTTCAAACTTTGACGAATCATATCTCCGAAGGTATTGGTTTCTCAGAGTTGCGATTGGCTCAGTGGTAGAGTAATTGACTTGGGAGCGGAAGCCCCAAGTTCAATTCCGAGGCTAGGAAAGAAATTTTCTAGTCACGCTAATCGCCACCATTCGCTGTTGGGTCAAAAATTAACAGTGCTGTGCCTAAGGTGGCGTAAGGACACAGTAACAAAGCCTACACAGAACACAACTGGTTCTCCTAACTCAGGGTAAGCTCTTAGAGCTTATGAGGGGTCTCCTTGTGGAAGACACAGGAGGATCAGTATAATAATAATAATAATAATAATAATAATAATATCAATGGATTCTCATGGTAGAACTGCATCATAAAATAAATTGAATGAGAATCCATTGATATCATTCCCAACTCTGAGAAATCAATAATTTCGAAGTTATTTTTGGCGCTCTAGTTCCTCGGAACTGAGTGCTTATCAATTTGCCCAAATGTCTGTAATTTTGGAATATTTCGATGAAAATGGTCTTAAACGATTTGGTTCGACTCACTCATCAAGAATCCGTGGTCGAAATTCATCCTGTCCGGCCGGCCGATCCGGCTGGCCGTAAGCACGATAACTCTCGAACGGAATGAGCTAGAGAGTTGAAATTTTCAGAGTAGGTTTGGGGGATGAATATCTCGGCTAAGTTCGTTATTGGGCAAAATCGGACAGATGGTTTCGGAGTAACAAAAAAAAAATTTTTTTTTTACGAAACAAATTCCAAATTAAATTTTTTTTAATAAGCAGTTTTATCATAAGAATCCATTCATATAATTTTCAACTCTAACAAGCTAATACTTTCGGAGATATGATTTTTTTAAATTTCAATGTAAATCGTATTTCACAGATTGATATAATTATTATTCTATGTATGAATTCTCATAATGTCAACTTGACAGAAGGGAATATTGTAACTTCAAAAATATTGGGGTTGAAATACTCGTATTTTAGCGATGCAACGGGGACCTCACCCGAAAATGTTTGAAAATATTACGTAAATATTGAAAGCATAATTCTGTAGTTTGGTGAACGTAGATCAGGAAATTTTTGATCGATTACAAGGGAATTTTTTTTATTATTACTTATCTTCTTTCATATTTGTTTTATGGAATACCTACTATTTGTAGGTACTTTAAACCTGTTTTGGGCAATTGTCATACGAAACTTGTTTTTTTTGGCGCTCTAGTTCCTCGGAACAGTGTGCTTATCAATTTGCCCAAGTGTCTGTAATTTTGAAATTTTTGGCTGAAAATGGTCTCAAACGATTTGGTTCGACTCACTGATCAAGAATCCGAGTGCGAAATCGATTCTGTCCGGCCGGCCGACCGGCCGTAGGCACGATAACTCTCGAACGAACGGAGTTAGCGGATTGAAAATTGCAAGGTGGTTTTGGAGCGTAAATATCTCGGACAAGTTCGTTCGATCTATCTGAAATTTAGCATCAAATTGTAGTATCATGACCTTTATACGCATGTGAAGTTTTGTATTGACCAGATTACCGCAAAGTGTAAAAAAAAAATTTGAAAATTTAAAAAAAGTTTTTCCACAATAACTGTCGAACGGAATGAGCTATGTAGTTGAAATTTTCAGAGTAGGTTAGGGAGATGAATATCTCGGTTAAGTTCGTTATTGGGCAAAATTGGCCAGATTTAATTCGATTTCTTCCATGGTGCAGTTCTCATTCTCATGATTGCTCATTTAATCTTGATAAATAAACTATTATTTGAATTGAATTTCCTTGATGATGCAGCTCTATCATATTTATACATTGATATAATTCCCAACTCAGAGAAACCAATACTTTCGGAGATATAATTTGTCTGTTTGAACTAGAGCGCCATAAAGCTCCTGTCCACAGGGCTTGAACCCATTTTTTTAATAGACACATTTTGTTTTATTATAAGTATCCATTGATCATTCCCAACTCTGAGACACCAATACTTTCGGAGATATGATTTGTCAAAGTTTCAACAAGAGCGCCAAAGCTCCTGTCCACAGAACTTGAACCAATTTTTTCGTTTCTGCTTGTGTCTCCTCAAAGTCGATTTTTTCCAGGTCGTATGTATGGTATCATCTACAGTAATGAGGCGTTCTAATACGCTAGAAATCATTGATAACTACATGGCAGAATTATTTCAAAAAAACGTTTATTACAATAAACACAATTAATAAATAATTAATATAATACATGTTAATAATAATGTATATAAACTATAAACACATAATGAACAAATGGCCTCATTTGTTAAGATGAATTTTTAGTTGACAAAATACAAATGGGAGAAAATTTCAAAATAAATTTTTGGGTTGTTTATTTTTGTAACTTTCTTGTTATCTAAAAAAATCTACTTTTCCATTGGAGAATATGTCATAGTTATAGGAAACTTCCGACCAATATTCATTTCATTCGGAAAAACCATGTTACAAAACAAAAAATGTTTTATTTTTTATTTCAACAGCCTGTAATATATGTATACACCTTAGTATACATACGTATATTTATGTGAAATCACTGATTTTGCGAATCTTGAACTTAGGCGAGAGCAACTACCTTTCTAACTTACGCTGTTTCGTTTGTCTTATTATCAAGTTGCTGAAGATCTCTGAATAATATAATCTGAAACTGCATAGGATGTGCTTAAGTGCCATTTCTTTTGGTTTTCACACATTTATCTCGGAGGAACATGTAGTTGAGTTTTCATGAGATGATGCTGCGCCATCAAAAATTAATAATGAAACAATTTGGATTTTCTGCTCTATTAAAGAGTCAGTTGTACGAGGCTTTGTATAAGTCACTTCGAATAAACAAATTGATTTTTAAAGTGTTTCAATTGCTTAGAAACGAAATCATATATAATTGTAAATTCTTTATCATAAAATACCATTTCAAGATGATGATATCTTTCTAGTTGACCACCATCAATGGCGCAAAGGTGCTGGACGAAAAAAAGGATATTGAAATTCCCCAAGGTATGGCGCATGCAGTGGACAGGGTGATGTTCCCTCTGCCAGTTGGAGATCTGGTACAGACGCTCCAATCGGATAGGGAGAGAAGGTTCACTAATTTCCTTCGAGCACTTTTCGCAGCAGGATTGGCCGATTCTCTACAGGGTGAGTCTAAAAATATACTCCATTCAAAAACTGGAAAATACATCATTATTATCATTACGGAAAACTGAATTGGTCAGTTCGGTTTACAGGCGATAAAGCGTAATTAAAAAGCGGAGGAGTGGATTAGTATAGAAGGAATTGTTTCGGTTGCTGCTGTTGATGTGTTCTGTATGGAAATGACTCCTTCTGAAGCTTGAGTACAGATTCCGATAGATCCAGGCGGACAAAACATTTCAAGTTACTGTGGGTTGTTGTAGGACTTTCCCGATGTTCCTATACCTCTAAATTTAACATATACAGTGTTTCCCAGCAACTCTGCACCAAAAGGTGCAGTTACTATCAATATTTCCAAATTTTATTTTTACTAAAAGTTGGTTCACTGGTGTGAAATTGAAATAATGATGTATATTCATGGCAAAATTCTATTTCAATAAAAAATTCAGCTATAAATTGGCAATTTTCCACAAGATTTTCATTCTTGGGATTCTCGGATGTGAATTGAATGTGAAATTGAAAGATTTCAATGACGAAAATATGAACGAGGCAATGAAACTACTTTTGAGGGAAAAGTCGAAAAACGAAGTTCAAATTACATTTTTCTACAAACGTCAAAAAATGACAAGGTTCGCGCATTGAAAACAATATGCGAAGTGACCCTTTTTTTCATTTTCCTTCGTTACCATGACACCGTGCGCGAAGTAGTGTGCGAAGTACTTACTTCGCACACTGCATGTAAACTATATGGAGTTTTTATATTTTAACCTTTATGTTCCTCAATCAAACAAACAAATGCCATTTTATTTTCATAGTTACAGTATTTACTTGATTTGGAAAAACATTTTAAGCCAGTTCAATACTATTTTTCATATTAAGCTATGCATGTTACTTATTTTAGAACAATATTTTTGGCGTTTGTAGAAAAAATTTTGTTTGCATCTCATGCGCGAAATACTTTGGTGATCTCGACTATTTTTTTAACTCGGCTGCGCCTCGTTAAAAAAATCAGTTCTCGATCACCAAAGTAGCATTTCACGCACTAGACACAAAAATAACTATTTCTAGTTACAATCATATTCATGCTGACACTAATACTGTCTAGTCATAAAATAAAATTCCGTTTAGATAATTATTCAATTTTTAAAAGAGTAATAAGCAAAAAACCATTTTTGTTTGAAAATGGCGATTTCCGACAACTGGTTGCTCGATCCTGTTGTGGTGTCACCGATTTTCAGTTTCGTTTCCATCTTTTCCTTGGTTTCTTGGTTGACCTGTTCTGAAGGAGCCGACTAGCAGAAACACGTGTCGGGCGGTACCAGGAGAAAGATTGTTCTCTGTTCCTTTTGCGGAATTACCTGTTAAAAATTTAATTTGAAAGAATTTTTAGTAAAGAATCAGTCACAGAGCACCAAAACAGTAAAGTAGTTGTTAACTGGGAAGATATTTGAGACAAATGTAGAGAATTTAGCTGAGGATATAAAGAAAAAAAATTCAAAATTAAAATAGCTGTTGAATCTAACAACAAAAGTAAAAACTATTAGTTCATTTTTGGCGTGCGGAGAATTTTTTTCCGAAAATGGCCTCAAACGATTGGGTTCTAAATAATTAAATCCTAAATTTAAATTTATTCGTAGATTCAAAATATTTCGAATACTATTCTGGAGGTACGATAATTCGATCAATGTCCCAACATCCTTACATGAACTCATCAGCGTCAAGGTTAGAGATACGGTCACACGGGTTCGTTTCCGTCAGTGGAAGTGGCTTTTTTTCCTTTCTTTTATTTCGACCAAAGGAAAAACTTAGAAACGTACTGTCATAATGAACAGAATTGTCAAAAAATTTATAAAAGCACTGACGTGAGGTCAGTCTGCTTTTGCGCGCTTGTTTATGACCAGATTGGTCAAGATGAACGACCGCGGCAAAAAGGATTGACCTTACGTCAGCGCTTCTTTAAGTAATCATTAAAGGATACTGTGGGAGGTATACTCATTATTGAAAGGTGACAATTCTCGAATTTCACAAAATAACTATCAACAAAATAATTCTAAAGATTTTCATTAAGCGTCTGACGAAGGAGTCTGATATAGACTCCGTAACGTTACGATATAGTTGTTTCTTCGTTGATGTTGTTTCGTTGTTGTTTGTTAGGCAACATTGTTCAATTGATTGCTTCTGACAAATATGTTGTGTTTCTTACGCAGAAGCAAATCACAAAATAATTTATTTTTATTTTATAGATATTTTTCAGAGTTTGGGAGAGAAAACCCAGAAAAAAACCTTTCAATAGCGCTTCTTTAATTATTTCCTAAAGAGATTGTGCTTACAAATTGCCGGATGGTCGGAAGGCCAGAAGGACCGACAGAATTGAATTCAATCGATTCTTCATCAGTATGTCTGCTACAATCCTTGCGCGTATGTTATCGGGAATCATTTTGTCCAAATGTCTGTAATTTTCGAATTTTTTTGATAAAAATGGTCTCAAGCGATTAGGTTCGACTCACTGAAGAAGAATTCGAGGTCAAATTTGATTATGTCCGGCAGGCCGTTGCCACGATAACTTGAGAACGGTAAAGGATATCGACTTGAAATTTTTAGGGTAGGTGGCGCATACAAATACGACGGACAAGTTCGTAAATGGATATAATCAGCTCAACGGTTTCCGAGTAATAATACTGTCATCAACCCATACAGATCCAATCGAAAATATTCTTCCCTCATCGCAGAAATTTTGCGAGAGCCTTCAAAACCTAACTCTGCTCCCAAGTTCCAAGTTTGAACACGATCGGATCTATATTGTTGTAGATCCGAGCAGCCTCGGATGAGTTCAGTAGTTGGATGGGTGACCGTTGCCTTGATAACTTTTGAACGGAAAGAGATAGGGACTTGAAATTTTCAAGATAAGTTACGCATCCGAATGGGAGAGCTATGTTCGTTGCTGGGCATAATCGGCCAAACGGTTTCGGAGTTATACCCATTTGGAATATGATTTTCTCGATAACTCAAAAAATACAGACCCGATCGAATTGAAACTTGGTATCTAGTTGTAGAATTTTAACATAAAGACGTGTCTGAAATTATGATAAAATATTATGTATCTCACTATAACTTGAGAACGGAAAAAGATAGTAACTAGTAGTAGTAGCAATTTTCAGGGTAGGTTGCGCATCTGAATGCGAATAATCGGCCAAACAATTTTGGAGTTATAATCATCTGAAATTTTGTTGTTATTTCCTCTATAACTCAAAATGACAAAAGCTCCTGACTTCACGTCAGTGCTTGAATCAACTTTTCTGGGGAACATCGCTTATCATTTTGCCCAAATGTCTGTAATTTTCGAATTTTTTGCCGAGAGTGGTCTCAAACGACTAGGTTCAACTCACCGATGAAGAATTTGAGGTCAAATTCGATTCTGTCCGGCCAGCCGTTGCCACGATAACTTGAGAACGGAAAGAGATAGCGACTAGAAATTTTCAGGGTATATGACGCACCCCAATAAGACGGACAACTTCGTTAATGGCTGTAATCGGCCATGTTTTCAACCATTACTAATCTGATCAAATTGAAACTTGGGTTGTTGTTGTAGAACCTAACTATACGTTTGTGAAATTTTGTGAGAATCGTATCACTAGAAAATTTTTAAAAAATTATTAAAAAATATTATTTATGTCACGATAACCTGAGAATGGAAAGAGACAGTGACTTCAAATTTTCAAGTTAGATTGTGCATCTGAATGTGACATTTGAGCTTGTTTATGGGCATAATCGGCCAAACGGTTATAGCCATCTGAAATTTGGTTGTTATTTCCTCAATAACTCGAAAAATTCAAAACCGATCCAATTCAAAACATGGTTATTAGTTGTAGAATGCCAACTCGATAATTCTTGCAAAATTTCGTGGGGATCGTATCACTAGAAAATTTGTAAAAAATCATTGAATAAAATTCTATATCTCAGAAACTACACTATACGTCCTACATCACTGAAATTTTGCGAGAGCCTTCAAAACCCAACTCTACTACCAAGTTCCAAGTTTGAACATGATCGAATCTATATTTTTGGAGATCCGAGCAGCCTTGTGTGAGTTCAGTAGCTGGATGGGTGACCGTTGCCTCGATAACTTTTGAACGAAAGGAGATAGGGACTTGCAATTTTCAGGGTAGGTTGCGCATCCGAAAGGGAGGGTTAAGTTTGTTTTTCAGCATAATCCGTCTAACGGTTTCGGAGTTATACCCACTTGGAATATTATTTCCTCGATAACTCAAAAAAATAGACTCAATTCAATTGAAGCTTGGTAACAAGTGATAGAATATCGACATTAAGACGTGTGTGAAATTTTTTGAGGACTGAGGACCGTAACACTGGAAAATTTTTCAAAAATCACGAAAAAAAATTGCTTCAAGCACTGACGTGAAGTCAGGAGCTTTTGCGCGTATGTTCTATTGTCCATTCTCTTGTATTGGACCAATTTTGAAACCTTTGTTGGATACACAGGGCATGCTCGCAGGAACTTGACCTAGCGCATGCTCAGATGTCACATAACAAAATTATAAAGGTCTTGACGAAACAACAGAGCTTTTATAATTCTGTTAAAACATTATAAAAATGGTGCATACCTATGTGCATCTTTTTACCAAAAGTCTTAACGAACTCTTCAGAACGACTGGGAAGACGGACAAAATTAAATCTTTTACCAAGAATTCTCCATAATTTAGTGTAATATGTGATATTTTTAGACCATTTCGGCCCAAAATACACCCATTTGGACGGAATGATACTGAATTTCATTGAATTCAGTTTTGGAAAACGGGATATTCATTATTAAACCATGAAATAAGTTTTTGTTCCGAAAACTTCACAGATCAAAGAGGAACTTACAGTTTTCCTGCTCTCCACAACAAAACCATAAATGTGTTGTAAGATATTCATTGTATTCAACACGAACATCTACTTAAAAAGTTCAAGTGAACTATTCAAGCAGAAATGAGTCAATTTGTTGTTTTGTTCGGTAACTTCTGTGTGCGGTTTTTCATTCAAATGAGGAAAGGTAATCCAGGATTGAACAGAAAGAATCGCAGATGCGAACTATTTCACACCAATTTCCTTCCGAAATACGGTTCACTGAGCATCTATTCCATTACATAAGACAGAAGAGTTGCAGAAATCGCAATAAAAACATTTCTCACACTTTGACAGCCGAATCGATTCGCGTTATCTATTAGCGAAATAAGCAAGTATTTTATTGTATGAACTGCTTATGCCAAATGCGTAGATAATTGGACGAGGTATAACACCATCAATTTATGTTGCAAAGACGACAAAGATTTGATTCCCAGGCTTTTTACGTCTACAAGGGGATTTATTGTATAATTCGATTCATTTTTATGAATAGTTGTTATAGTACTCGTTATATCATTTAACAGAATAAAATTTCGCAGATAGTTGTTAATTAGATAACAATGAGATGTATTCCGATTTATGCGATGTTATGATTTGATAAGGCAATTGTGGTACAAGCCTTTCTAGTGGCGAAGATAGATTTTGCCACATGTCTGTAATTTTCGACTTTTGAACCGAGAATGACCTCAAACGATTCAATTTGACTAGCCCATTAAGAATCCGTGGTCAAACTCAATTCTGTCCGTCCGTCCGGAAACACGATAACATTAAAATTTGAAAGAAGAAACATAAAAACTCTAAATTCTTAGGAGAGGTTTCATGTCGAAATGGGCTGATCGGGTTCGTGAATGTGCAAAATTCGCCCAATTGTTTCGGAGATTCACTCATTTGAAAATTTTCTCTCTATTACTACAGGTCCGATCCAGTTGAAAATGAGTATTTGAAACAGTTATTGTACGAATTTAGGTCGATGTTTTTCTAGTGTTACGATTTTCGTTAAATTTTGCATGAACATTGAAATAGTCGTTCTACACCTAAATACTCATTTTCAACTGGATCGGACCTGTAGTAATAGAGAGAAAAATTTCAAATGAGTGAATCTTCGAAACCATTGGGTGAATTATGCACATTCACGAAGCCGATCAGCCCATTGAAATAATAACTCATGAGCTATTATTTCAATAGAAATGAAAAAAATGGTTCAAGCATTGACGTGAATTCAATTTACCATGGTAAATTCGATTAAGAGTGTCCATACAGAAGAATGGACAATAGAAACCTCCTGACTTCACGTCAGTGCTTGAACCAATTGTTTTTCTTATATTATTTTAAATTTTCCATGGGCGCGGTCCTCACAAAATTTTACACATGCCTTTATGTCGATATTCTACAACTAGTTACCAAGCTTCAATTCGATCGAGTCTATATTCTTCGAGTTATCGAGGAAACAATATTCCGGGTGGATATAACTCCGAAACCGCTAGACCGATTGTTCCCAAAAACGAACTTGACCCTCCCATTCGGATTCGCAACCTATCCTGAAAATTGTAAGTCCGCATATCCTTTCGTTCGCAAGTTATCGAGGCAACGCTCACCGATCCAGCTACTGAACTCACACAAAGCTGCTCGGATCTCCAACAATATAGATCCAATCATGTTCAAACTTGGAACTTGGCAGTCAAGTCAGGTTCTGAAGGCTCTCACAATTTCAGTGATGTCGGACGAATAGTTTCTGATATACAGGGTGAGTCTTTGACCACTGCATTAATTTTAACCAAAGATTCCTCTCATCAAAACATTTTTCCAAATTCAGCTCAGGTAAAAAGATACAGGCTGTTGAAATTTTGAAAAAAAATCAGTTTTTATTTTGTAGCTTTGACATCCCTTTTTCGAATAAAGTGAATGTTGGCGTAAAGTTTCCTATAACTATGATACATATTTTCCAAATATTAGTTATTTTCTACTTCTACTGGTTTTCTAGTTATGGACTCGCGGATTCATAAAACTAAACGAAATTAGCATAAAGAAAGCATATAAAGTTTTTCTTGAGTCATTTCAAGAATATTCCATCGTTTTAGAACATTATATTATTCTTCATCATTTCTCCTTAAACGCACCGTTTTCGAGATATTCTTCATTGAATGTTTTAAAATGGAAAACTCCAGAAAGTTCACTACTTTTATGGATCCGTCCCTGAGCGTTGGAATCCCGAATCAAGCTGTAAACCACGTTACCATGCCTTATTCTCGTCCGCCAACAATGTCATAGATAATTTATATGCGGGAGTGTATTAGCACATTGTGAAATCTTTAAACGCTTGTAACTTTTTACCTGAGCCGAATCTGGAAAAATGGTAAATGAAAAAAGTGTTTCATTTGATGAGAGGAATCTTTGGTTAAAATTAATGCAGTGGTCAAAGACTCACCCTGTATAGATTTCTTTTCAATGATTTCTTAAAAATTTTCTAGTTATAGGATCATCACGAAATTTGGCAAGAATTTTCGCGTTGGCATTCTACGACTTATAACTATGCTTGAATAGGATCGGTTCTGTATTTTTCGAGTTATTGAGGAAATAAAAACCAAATTTCAGATGAGTATAACTCCAGAACCGTTTGGCCGATTATTCTTATAAACAAACTCAAATCTCATTCAGATGCACAACTTAACCTGAAAATTTCAAGTCGCTATCTCTTTCCATTCTCAGGTTATGGTGACATAAATAATATTTTTCAATCATTTTTTTTTAATTTTCTAGCAATACGATTCACACAAAATGTCCTTAGGTTTGTATTCTACAACTATTCACTTAGTTTCAATTCGATCGGATCTGTGTCGATTGATGACAAAATTATCACTAGGAAACCATTAAGCCTAATATTACCAGTATCAAACTTGCCCGTCGTATTTGGCTGCGCCACCTACCCTGCAAATTTCAAGTCACGCTGTCTTTCCGTTCTTAAGTTATCGTGGCAATCGCCGGCCGGCCGGACAGAATCAAATTTGACCTCGAATTCTTCATCAGTGAGTTAAACCTAGACGTTTGAGACAATGTGTGGCAAAAAATTCGAAAATTACAGGCATTTGGGCAAAATGATAACGCGATGTTCACCAGAACATACGCGCAAGAAAGAAAAAGAGCCATTCAGCTCCGGGACTCGATCCCGGTACCTTCTGGCTATGACTTCTATATTAGCACGACGCCTCGACCGACTCAGATATGCTCGGCCTGTACGGATCTGTGGTGAAAGGTGGATTATGAACGAATTTTATTACTGACCTTTGATACCTTGTATTTAAATCTCAGTTTATGCGTTTCCCTGTATTTCCCTAATATCTTCTACAATATAAATTCGATCAGGTTCAAATCTACATCTTTACTGCCAAATAAAATTTTGAAGGCTCCTGCAAAATTTCAACGATATCCGAAGGATAGTTTCTGAGATACAGAATTGATTTTTAATATATTTTTTTTTATTTTCTAGTCATGCGATCCTCACATAATTTTTGCGCGTATGTTCTGGGGAACATAGCGTTATAGTTTTGCCCAAATGTCTGTAACTTTCGAATTTTTTGACGAAATTGGTCTCAAACGATTTAGTTCGACTCCCCGATGAAGAATTCGAGGTCAAATTTGATTCTGTCCGTCCGGCCGTCCGTTGCCACGATAATTTGAGAACGAAAAGAGCTAGCGACTTGAAATTTTCAGGGTGGGTGGCGCATCGTAATACGACGGACAAGTTCGTTAATGGGCATAATCGGCCCAGTGGTTTCCGAGTAATAATTTTGTTTTCAACCAATATAAATCCGATCGAATTGAAACTTGGTGAGTAGTTGTAGAATATGAACCTAAGCACGTTTGTGAAATTTTGGGTGAATCGTATGGCTAGAAAATTTTAAAAAAATTATTAAAAAATATTTTTTTTGTCACGATAACCTGAGAACGGAAAGAGATAGCGGCTTGAAAATTTCAGGTCATGTTGTGCATATGAATGCCACATTTGAGTTTGTTTATGAGCATAATCGACCGAACGGTTTCAGAGTTATAGCCATCTGAAATTTGGTGGTTTTTTGTTCCTCATTAACTCGAAAAATACTGAACCGATTGAATTCAAACATGGTTATTAGTTGTAGAATGCCAACGCAAAAATGTTTGCGAAATTTGGTGAGGATAGCATTTGTAGAAAATTTTTAATAAATCATTGAAAATAAAAAAAAAAATTTTATATATCAGTAACTATACGTTTGAAATTGCTGAAATTTTGCAAGAGCGTTCATTACCTAACTCCACTGCCAAGTTTCAAGTTTTAACACGATCGGTTCGTTTTTGGGCATAATCGGTTTAACGGTTTCCGAGTTATATCCACCTGGAATATTGTTTCCTTGATAACTCAAAAAATAAATATTCGATTGAATTGAAGCTTGGTAACTAGTAGTAGAAAATCAACACAAAGACGTGTTTAAAATTCTGTAAGAACCGTACTCCTAGAAAATTTGAAAAAAATGACGAAAAAAAAAATTTTAAGAACCGCGCCTCCAGAAAATTTAAAAAAAATCACGAAAAAAAAATTGGTTCAAGCACTGACGTGAAGTCAGAAGCTTTTGCGCGTATGTTCTATTGTCCATTCTTCTGTATAGGACACCCTTAATCGAATTTACCATGGTTAATTATGTCGTCCATTCTCCTGTATTGGACACTTAATTCGATTAAGGGTGTCCAATACAGAAGAATGGACAATAGAACATACGCGCAAAAGCTTCTGACTTCACGTCAGTGCTTGAACCAATTATAGTCATCTGAAATTTTGTTTTCCCAATAAGTCGAAAAATATTGATCTGATCAAATTAAAGCACGATAGTTGAAAAAAACTGACACAGACTTATGAAAATTGGTTCAAGCACTGACGTGAAGTCAGAAGCTTTCGCGCGTATGTTCTATTGTCCATTCTTCTGTATTGGACACCCTTAATCGAATTTACCATGGTTAATTATGTCGTCCATTCTCCTGTATTGGACACTTAATTCGAATTTACCATGGTAAATTTGAATTAAGAGTGTCCAATACAGGAGAATGGACAACATAATTTACCATGGTAAATTCGATTAAGGGTGTCCAATACAGAAGAATGGACAATAGAACATACGCGCGAAAGCTTCTGACTTCACGTCAGTGCTTGAACCAATTTTCATAAGTCTGTGTCAGTTTTTTTCAACTATCGTGCTTTAATTTGATCAGATCAATATTTTTCGACTTATTGGGAAAACAAAATTTCAGATGACTATAATTCTACTACTCGAAGGATTTTGTCCATTAACGAACTTAGCCGGCGCATTTGGACTCCAAGCCGACTTTTAACTCGGGATTTTCCCTAATTTGAACTTCGAATTAAGACTAATACCGACTTTAAACTCGGAAGTATATCTAATTCCGAGTTTAACGTCGGAATTATACAGCAAAATATTTCTATCTTAGATGTGGCCCTTCGTATACGTTTCATCTTGTTTTTGAAGGAAGCAAAATAAAATAATATAATGCTTCTACATCAAATGAAGAGCAGCAACGGTTGAGCCTTTCATAATTCGGCAAATTGGTGAAATCTTTATCGAGCGTGACAAAAATTCGAGTATCTCGAACAGTGACAATCCTAGATTTCACCTAAAATTCAATGGAGACTCCAGCGTCCGATGAAACGCGAAACCTAAAGCGGCATTTCATATAGGTACCTATTCGGGATGATTCCAAAGCTCAATGCTTTTTGTATCAGATGGTTGAAGGCATCAAAATGTTCTCCTGTATTGGACACTCTTAATCGAATTTACTATGGTGAATTCTATTGTCCGTTCTCCTGTATTGGAAACTCAGAATCGAATTTACCATGTTAAATTATGGACAATAGAATTCACCATGGTAAATTCGTTTAAGAGTGTCCAATACAGAAGAATGGACAATAGAACATACGCGCAAAAGCTCCTGACTTCACGTCAGTGGTTGAACCAATTTTTTTTTTAATTATTTAGTGACGGCCCTCAAGAAATTCCTCCGAAATTTGCGTGTCGGCATTCTACAACTAATTACCATGTTTGAATTATATCGGATTCGTGTTTTTTGAGTTATTGAGGAAATAAAAATAATATTTTAGATGGGTATAACCTGCCCTAAAAATGGTAAGTCGTCATCTCTTTCCGTTCTCAAGTTATAGTGAGATACATAATATTTTTTAATATTATTTTTTTATTTTCTATTGATACGCTCCTCTCAAAATTTCACATATGTCTTTGTGTTGGTATTATACAACTAGTCACTTAGTTCCAATTCGATCAGATCTGTATTGTTTGAAAACAGGATTAGTACTCGGAAACCGTTTGGCCGATTATGCCCATTAACGAACTCAACTGTAGCATTCGGATGCGCATCTACCTTGAAAGTCGCTATGTTGCGTCTGCAGATGCGCACCACTTTGTGGTGTACAAACTGAATCTCGCCCTATTATTAGTAATGTTATTTCTTCTCCTCAAATTGTTACATTAACTTAGTTAATAAATGACATTTATTATTATTGTTATTAAGTAGGAGTTAGCCGTAAAATTAGGTTTTGAAGGCGATCACAAAATTTCAATCTAGCTACGTCAAGGTGAAATATTTGTGGTCATTTAGAATGTAGGTATTTTGTTTTCAGTAATTTGGGTGGTATGAATTTCATTAATCAATTCTCGGGATTTTTATCGATCATCTTACTTTTGTAGGAATGAGTTTTTGGGAAATATTTACCCTTCGAGAACACCCTGTGTATAGGCGATAGGTATCTACCTATATAAATAAATAGATATTGATATATCATTACCCTTTTCTGACATTATCTTCCCTTTCAGGATCCAAAACCTTCACACTTTTTGCCCCAACCGACAAAGCATTCGTTGGACTATCAAGTGAAGACTTGAGCCGAATGTTGTCGGACAAAAAATTGGCAAGGGAATTGGTATTGAGGCATCTTATCCCAGGAACGTTGTACACTAACGGTATGAGGTACTTCCAGATCAAAGAAAGTCTACAACCAGAAAGGCAGATCACAATAAATAAACAATCAGGTGAGTAAATTATAGAAAATATTTTTATTGGTATATTATTTCACAAAATTAAAAAATCTGTTTTACGGCAGACGTTAATACCACCGGGATTTCCCTGCAATGTAGGAAAATTAATGAAATTTGATACAAAAAACAGGTATCACTCGTGTATTTGGACTCTTGAAGGAATGAAAATTTGGGGCTGAAAGCAATAAAAATTTAAATAATCTTACGGAAGGCATGAAACTCTGACTAATTGCAAATTAAACAATAGTAAAATTAAGGAATTTTGAATATTAGAGGCTTTTAATTGATATAAATTCATATCAGATGAAATAATATACTATTTATCGGGCATTTTGGCTAGGCCCGTACTGGCCAGGTCAGCTGGCCGGAGATTGTCGAGGATTCCCGTACAGGGAGTAGGGCCCTGGACAGAGACTGCAATATTGATATACATTTTAAATTGGACGCATTTTAAAATGGACATGATTTTCAATTGTGATATGATTGTGATTCACACTCATTCGCCAAATTCATAAAAATATTATGTGCCCATGAAGTCGTGTTGTTGTCCGCACGATCATTCTGATAGTCTCAAATAAGTGCCTAGCATATACAGAGCTTTCCATAGTGGACCAACGGGGTAAGGATGCGGTAGAAGGAGTTATTATCTGACAATTGTATTAAGATTGATGACCTATATATTTCTTATAATTTCAAAGTTATGATTTTTTAAACATTAAATTAAATTTTCCTACTATGTAGGTACACGAAATTCAAGAAAATCTACTATCATTTTTTCATTTATATTCACTCAAGGTAGTTGATAATATATAGGATTTCCTCATTTAAATATTATTCAAAGGTAATAATTAACAACATGAAAATGGCCGATAATTCGGCCATCCACTATTCCTGCCCACAAATTCACTCGAAATTGGTGCCGGAATCGATCTTCCCTAAAGAACGGAAAAGAATGTGGTTACAGAACAATGGTGCACCCGCCCACTATTCACGACAAGTGACTACGTTTTTGAACGCCTGCAGGTCGAGTGCTTCATTAGTGCTATAGGCAGTCACGGAATTTTAAGTGCACCTTACACGGTCAATATTATTGAAGCAATATTATTGACTCTATATTATATGTATATAATATTTATCTGCAATGATATTGCTTCAATATCAATATTATTCAGTTAGAACTAGCTTCGAGTGGAGATGTAAAAACCGGAGCAATTTTTCCGTGATTGCGAGTGACATCGTAATAGCATTGATCTTCAATGATATTAATTGAATCATTAGGTGTTTGTTGATCCACAAGGAATGTCATTGCATCAAGATACTATAAATTGAATTCATACACATCATCCGTTCGTACTAGAGATTTATTTATCTTCGATTTTTAACACAAGTTGTTGAAAATATTGAAAAATTGTAATCAGAATCTTTTTTTCTGAGAAATTTCACCATAGTACTGTATATTTTTTTACACCATCCGAAAGTAGAGATTTCAACGAACAAAAAGCCCACTGACTTTTTTAGAAAAGCAGATATTTTGACGAGAGAATTTTCGATGGAAAATTAGGCTGCTTATTCGATATTAAGTCAAAATAAGGTGAAAAAATGAATATTTCAGATCAAAAAAATTACAGTATATGGGGGATATAAAAACGTGAGCTCTTACCAAATTTTGTGAAAATACAAAATTTTTGTAAAAGATGAAAATAAAAAACCAACAACTTGATTATTTGAAATTTTCTGAGGTTATGTGAAAACAATGTGAATTAAAAGGTTGTAGATCTTTTTATTACATAAACCGTTTTTTACCTTAAAAATTCACCCCCTTTCACTTCCTGACCTCAGATCAACCGTAAATTATTTTTCCTTTCAGTTTTGATATATTCTCTTCCTTTTCCAATGGGACCGAGGACTCTCGCGTGACGTCACTACAGGGAGGCAGCGCGTTGTACCGGCGTACCTTATACTCTATCAGAGTTTTGCGTTGTTTTAGCGTTAAAAAGGAGGTTTTTTCAAAATTATTGAAAGGCTTTTTGTTCAAAGAGGATGCCAGTCGTCAAATGAGCCCTTCTTCCCACCCCATTCGATTTTATCATGGAAAAACGAAGTTTCAAAGCAAAAACCATACAACACTTTAACAAAATGGCCTATTTAGTTAAAGTTTTTAATTTACGACCTTTAGATAACTTAGCCAATCGGTCGTTTGATTTTCCACAGTAATCTTTTAGAAGAGTATTTACTATGGAGGTTATTACGATGTTTGCAATATGAAGTATCGTATGAATATTACATTTATGATCTATATGAAGATGTTGAAATATATTGTGTAAGAAATGCACGTTTATTATGAACTGTTAAAAAAGGTTCCTCAAAATAAGCTAAAATTGTATTAAATATTATAAAAGCATATAAAACTATTTGTACGATAACTTCTTTGGGATATAGCTGTTGCTCAAACTTTTAATGAGGGGGAAATTATCTTCAACAATGAATTCATCATTATAAATGAAATTTTCCCTACATACTTCACACTTAGGTTTATTTTGTGTAATATAGCAACAGTAACCTGCTAAATAAGTAATTACTGGAATGTCATCACTGACACTGTCACACTGTCAGTTTCGAGTACCATAATATCAGGATTAAATGAATGGTTTTCTTCAATTTCGTCAGGGATATCAATATTTTTGCAGAACTGTTTAATTTGAATGTACGCGATGTACGCGATTTAAGAGTAAGTAATGATTGAATTCTAAGCCTTTTTTCCGATTCAAACAACTGTTGTACAGAAATATTATTTTGTCCGCCTGCAGGCTGCCTACAACGACCAAACCTATGTTCCAAATCATCTGTTTGAAATTCGCTTATCAATACATATTTCATTTTAAGTTCACTGAAACAATACTGTATAAGTTCAGTTATTCCATACAGTGTGTGCATTAATGCTGTATGAGTTTAACTTTTGATTTAAAAACAAAAACTTTTTATCAGAAAAAAAAGTTTCTGTCGTGAGGGGCTCTTGATATTTCTGTCTATACTGTGTAACGATTCTTTTACTTCATTTATATTATTGGGAGTGTAAGGAGTTTTCGAATCCAGTTTAAATTCATTTCGGAAAAATTGTATTTGGCAGCCATACAAAAATGTTTTAACCTTTAAATCGAAGTTTATTATTACAGAGTATGTTATAACAGGCCCAGAAGAATATTTTAATTTAAATGATGTGACTTGAATGTCACTTATTTTGAACTAGCCTCCAGGTAGTTCAAACGAGTTAAAAACAGAAAGAAACTCTTCAAAATTAGAGTATGAAAATGTCTTTTGACACGTTTCAAATTCAATTACTTTTTCTATTGGCTTCTGCAAAACTTGCATTTTCCAATTCCCGGAGTTTTTCATCACGGCAAGGACGCAATTTGAGTTTTTTTGATGAATAGGAAGGACAGTTGGGGAGTTGAGATGGTATGGCATCACATTTTAGTCTAGGAATTTTCAAATTTACGGTTATAGTTTCGCCGGTTTTTGAATCCGTTGCAGTAGAACATGTTATTATATTTTCCTTGGAAAAATGTAACTCACAGACCCTACTGAACTTCGATGGAGAAAAATCTTTCCTGTGAATACCTGCAACCCAATTACCAGACATGGCAACATTCGTTGGAAAACGGAACGCGTGTATACCTTTGGTCCATTTTTGTATTTTTTCCCGACATCCTGGTACACATCAGGAATACGGCATTTGAAATATAAGTACCAGTAAAACACAACACACTAATAGCATACAAATTATTCCTATTTTGAACTAAATCACAAGCAAACAGTATCGTGGCACATAAGAATGTACTAAACCAAATGAAAGTTTGGATCTAACTAAAGGCAAAGAAAGTCGCCAGGCAGACCCGTGCAAAGATATGCCACATGTTTTTTTAGTACTTGGAATTTCGAACCTTCGAACCCTTAGTTAGAGTATACCTCGCAGTGGTGACGTCAGAGAGCTCAGTCCTTGTTCCTTTAGATGTTAATCGTTGTACCCTACTAATATTTTGTTTCACTTTTTACCATTTTCAAAAGTCTAATTAGCTGGTTCATACGGCGTGTACCGATACCACTAAGTATTTCTGGCGCCTATCCCCGTCTAAAGAAATCTAAAACTGGCCCCATAACACGTTAAGATTCACTTTGGAGGCTCCACGAAGCCCATTAATCCGTCTAGAGGTACCGAAGAACAGGAAATGCTAAGGACATAATAATGTTACGTTTCTCATGAATTTTGGAGCAGCACTTATATCACTTCGTCGGTTGACAAATTTCGTGGAACTATAGTGTGCTACAGGTAGACCCTCGGATCGATCGCGTGGAACCCCATTGGTTTAAGGCGAAGTATTTCAGCCAGGAAATTCACCAATCAACGTTGAATATCACCTTGGAAGTACAACCCTATGAGAGCGGTGAAAAGCTTAGGTGGAAGGGGTGTAACCCGAGTCGAGCGTCAGTAAGAGGGTTGAAAGTCGAATTGATCGAGCTCAGTGGGGTTGAAATCAGTACAGGAGTTCGGTGGAATTCTTTAGACGCTAAGGAAGTTGATTTGAGACTTTATTCCCTTTTTAGATGTGTGCAAGAGGGTTAGACGTGAGAGATTATGTGAGAGTGTCTTAAGACGTGCGACGTAGAAAAAGATAGTATCAAGACGAGGAAACTCAGTAATCGACTGTATTTTATCTATTTTTTATTACGACGGCATTACTAAACATATTAACAGACAGCATTCTGTTTTGTATACCCAAGAGTGTGAGAAGAATCAGTATTACCATTAACAAAAACCACTACTAATCAATTGAAAATTCATTATTCATACAAATTACATGATTACATAAAAACATAATTCAAATATCGGAAATAGCTTCCTTGTGACTAAATAGCTAAATGTGACTTTTGGGCATGCAAGACGAAATTTCAAAAATGGCATATTTTAATATTCTATTTCCTTCAGATCGGTAAGGGTCCCTTTTTTAATCTCGAGAGCCAAGAGCCCCCAAACGAGTCAGTGCGGGCCTAACTGGCGAGTTTCGTCACATCGCGACTTCATGAGACAACAATACCTATAGTAGTAAGGAGTATAGTAGTAAAGTCTCCAATTCCGCAGCAATTTACCAACGTGAGATATCCAACAATTCCGGATTAATTCTACCTTTTCATAAACCTCAATTCCAACCACCTTAAGCGACAAATCGCATGATTCCGAAGTGGAACAACAGTAAATCATGTTTACTTTTCCCCAATGTAAAAGATCTAGATTTCAAACATCACGAGAGTATATTTTCCATCTACCCATCTCATTTCGCGAGCGGCTCTCCTTTCACCTCATCGAAAAATTCTACCTTTCTTTTCTCATAGTCGGAGATGGTGGATAAAGTTACAATTAGACGGTGGATAGGATAACATCGATCCAATTGTCCAATAATTATGGCGCAACGTAATATTGACATGTAATTGCTGAAGAAAGGATTTTTATGATGTACCTCTCATAATTTTGCATCGCATTCTACTACAGTGTATAGATAAAGCAAGGAACAAAATTCATAACTGCATTACTAAATGTTTTCAAGCAAAACGTGCAAAACGCTTGTCAATTTTTAAATTAACCACCTTATGATATACAAATTTTACTAATGACTTCATTCATTTTTACAGAGAGACGTAATATTTTTTTTAATGAACACCCCAAATTTGTTTTGCTGCTTTAATAGGTGCAACTTACCTTAATGACGGTGTACAAATTTTTTACCGCAAATAAAAAAATTGTTACAATTTTTTACACCATCATTTAGGTAAGTTTTACCATATATAAAACAGCAAAAAAAAATGTTTAGTTGTTCATTTAAAAAAATTACGTTACTCTGTGAAAATGAATTACGCCATAAGTAAAATTTGCATGCCATAAGGTGGTTAATTAAAAACTAAAAATGACCTGTCCCAGCGTTGTGCTTGAATACATTCAGTAAGGCTTGTTTCACATGCATACGGTTCTATTCGGTTCGGTTCGTGTTCGGTTCCCACCGAAAACGAATGGAGCCCTTTCACACATATACGGTTCATATTAGGCTTTATGTTATCTTCCGAAACACAGGCTCAATCACAATTCCAATTTGTTCGCGAAGTCAGATTCATCATAGTTATTCAAAATTTGAACACATACATACATTGCATACTTCCTGCGCCCTTAACTTATCTTTATATTTTTCGGAAGTTTTCTCCCACAGCTCTGGTTTAGATTTACAGCCGAAATCAGTCGATCCACATTTGGTAAACCATCATTTTCTCATGAATACTGAGATACCACAATATCCTGAAATTATGTATTTACGTTTATATTTCTATAATTGAATAATTTGGGAAATATATGCTCGGTTTGAGGTTAAAACCACAGAATGAGATAGAAAACATAATTAAATATTTATTTTATAACTTTTGGTTAAAACCGAAACTAAACCGTGTTTGTGTAAACGCTCCGCTGCGGTTGATCTGTATTCCCTACAGACGAATCCGAACCTGAACCGAAGCACCGTTTCACACTAGTCCCCAGCGACCGAATTGAAACCGAAAACGAACTGAACCGAATGGAACCGTATGCATGTGAAACAAACCTAACTCAGTTCTGAATTCTGTTTCTTACTTTATCCACAGACTTAAACGTTGAAAATGAAGAGGTTCCTAGACGCCCGGAAGGGAGCAGCTACCCCGTTGGATTTCGAAATCCATTACGAATTGAAAAAATTCTTAAAAAGCACTGACGTGAGATCGGGAGCTTCAGCGCGCATGTTTGATCGGATATGTATTTTTGAAGATATTGAAAAATAAAAGTCGGCTAGAAGATTTGAACGGATTTCCAGCGGAATCTGACAAAGAGTTTCTGAAATATAAAATTTTTTAAGAAAAATTTTAATTTTTTTTTAAGAAATATTTTTTTTCTAGAGATACGATGCTCACGAAATTTTGCAAAAATTTGCACTTTGGCAGCCTACCACTAATTAAATTACCAAGTTTTAATTCAATCGGATCTGTATTTTTTGAGATATCGAGGAAATAACAAACAAAATTTCAGATGGGTACAACTCCGAAACCATTTGGCCGATTATACCCAAAAATGAAAATAACTGTCTCATTCGGATGCGCAACCTACCCTGAAAATTGCAAGTGGCTATCTCTTTCCGTTCGAATGTTATCGTGGAAACGGTCACCCATCCAGCTACTGTTGCTGTCCAACAATATAGATCCGATCGAGTTCAAATTTTGAACTTGGCAGTAGAGTTAGGTTTTGAAGGCTTTCGCAAAATTTCAGCAATGTCGGACGAATAATTTATGATATATTGAATTTCTTTCAAAGATTCAACTCAGCGTTCAAAAATATAAACCTAAAACGATTCAAGGCTGGTTTATAGAGCCAATAAAACTGGAAAAAAATTAAAATAAAATAAGACAGTTGATCATGCACATTTCAATGATAGCGTTTATACACGAAATAAGATAAAATAAGAATAAGAACTAAAGATGGCCAACTCTCATCCATATTTTATTTTGTTCGAAAAATGATAATGCGCATGCACAAACAGTGAAATTCCCAGAACTTTCATAAAATTGTCAAAAAGCTGCGATTTGATTGATACATCCTTATTTCTCATTTTGTTTCAGATCATCCGTCTAGCCCTTAATTCTTATTGCGCGCGTTTCCGCAAGGAACAGCGTGCTATCATTTCGTCACAATGTCTGTATTTTTCGATTTTTTTTACGAAAATGGTCTCAAACGATTGGGTTCGACTCACTGATGAAGAATTCGAGGTCAAATTCAATTCTGTCCGTCCGTCCGGCCGGCCGGTCCGGTCCGGCCGTAAGCACGATAACTCCCGAACGGAACGAGTCAGAGCGTTGAAATTTGCAGGGCATGGTTGGAGCATATATATCTCGGACAAGTTCTTTAATGGGCAAAATCCATCAAGCGGTTTCTAGTTACGGCCATTTTTATTTTAAACGTTTTTCGAGAATATTTCCGAAACCGATCACTTGATCTATCTGAAATTCAGCATTAACTTGTAGAATCATAACTTTTATACGCTTGCGAAGTTTTGTATTGATCGGATGGCTGTAAACTGGAAGATGCATGAGCAGACAAGAAGAGATTTAACTGCTGGAGTTTTCGTCAGAGAGGATTGGAGTTTTCAGGTGCTGGATGGTATTCCTCCATAGAATTCCCTTGGAAGTGTCTGCGCATGCGTGGATTGGAGCAGTGATATCTCCTGAATCAATGGTGTTGAAGAATCATAATTTTGTGAGAATTGTTATTTTCAGGGGACTCTGAGCCACGAGTAGATTGCGTATGCGTAGAGGAGACGTTTGGATTGTATGATTCATGTTGGTTGATGGCTTTGGTGCTGAGACGTCATTTTAAGGTTTTAAGACAAATTTCATGGCAATTATGTGTACGGACGAGTCAGTTTCGGGGAAATAGAGTTGTTTCCGAGTTGAAATGTCTCTATTGTGGCCCTGGGGTGAATTTATAAATAACTATATTCGGTAGATCTATATTAAAGTACGTTCAGATTTGGAGAAGAGAAAATTGCGTTCCTAACGGAGGTCCCATAACAGCAATTTTTTTCGATCTACGGTAAAGCTAACAGCCAAACTGTATTGATAGCCTTATTTGTTAAAGGAACCTGAAAAAATAAAAAAAAGCACTGACGTGAAGTCAGTACTCTTTGGTATGCGTGTTCACGGTGGCTTATTTGAATGGAATGATGAATACTTCAATCTCAGTGCATAGAGCGAGTCGGAGATCTACCCAAAAGATAGTGGACACCTTTCACTGTTGGTTCAAAAATTTGCTGTATCTAAGCTGTCATAAGGATAGAGTAACAAAGTTGAAAAAGAACACAACTGACTCTCCTTAGTCACACAATCTCCTAGAAGATTCTAAGGGATCTCCTTGGTAAAGACTTGGGAGAGTCAGTATGATCATAATCATATTTATAGCTCACGCACCTAATGCAGATTGACTTAACAATGGAAGAAAAAGTATAAAAAAGCATTGACGTAGGGTCAATCTGCTTTGGCGTGCGTGCTATAAACATGATTATGATCATACTGACTCTCCCAAGTCTTTCCCAAGGAGATCCCTAAGAATCTTCTAGGAGATTGTGCGACTAAGGAGAGTCAGTTGTGTTCTTTTTCAACTTTGTTACTCTATCCTTATGACAGCTTAGATACAGCAAATTTTTGAACCGACAGTGAAAGGTGTCCACTATCTTTTGGGTAGATCACCGGCTCGCTCTATCCACTGAGATTGAAGTATTCATCATTCAATTCAAATTAGCCACCGTGAACACGCGCGTCAAAGAGTACTGACTTCACGTCAGTGCTTTTTTTTATTTTATAATTTTAATATGTTCCTTATTTTATTGTATTTGCTGTATGAATCCTCCTATAAGCGAGTGTTTCTTTGAATATTTGTAAAAAAGATATATCATTCTTACATATTATTAGAAGTAATATAATATATTCATGAATTATGTTCGAAATGACCTCCACCATTCCTTCTTTCTGATTTCTTCAGTTGTTATTTTCCGCCTGAAATTTACTCTCGATCTTTTAACTGCTTCGTCTATTCCCTCAACAAGTAGTGCACGTGTATTTATTTCTCCCCTTTCATATAAAGTTTCTTTTAAACTGCCCCAAACATGAAAATCAAAAGGTGTTAGATACGGACTTCCAGCTGGCCACGTAACAGGCCCCTCCCCTATCAGCAAGTTGCAGGCGAATTGATATCGGAAATTGATTTTTCATTTCTTCATATATACCTCCTTTCAAATCATACTAATTATTTTTCAACGTCTAATACAGGATAGTTTTGCTTTTTTCATACATATCATATCTTTTTCTGATGAAAATAACCCAAAATTATAATCAAATTTGGTCAACGTAGAAAAAATTTACGACAAAATGAACTTAGGTGAGAAATCTTTTAAAAAACACAAGAACTCAAAATCTCGGAAACTATTGATTTTCGGTCATCAATAAATATGGCTCAAACGACAGCAAATGAGTCATACTAACACCTCCTCCAAGGTTCACGTCTAATTTGGAATCACCTGTATATACAGGGTGAGTCTTTAAGTTGTACATTAATTTTAACCATAGATTCCTCTCATCAAATGAAATACTTTGTTCCTTTACCATTTTTCCAAATTCACCTCAGGTTAAAAGATACCGGCTGTTGAAATTCCAGAAATACATCAGTTTTTATTTTGTAGTTTTGACATGGTTTTTCTGAATGAAATTAATATTGGCGTGAGGTTTCTTATAACTATGACACATATTCTTCAATTACTATTTTTTTCTTACCTCCATTGCTTTCCTATTTACAGTATACACTCTCGGATTCATAAAACTAAATGGAGTTAGCAAAAAGAAAGCAGATAGATTTGATCTTGAGTCATTCCAAGAATTTTTAATCATTTTAGAAAATTAAACTATTCCTCATTGAATGCCATGAAATCTGAAATTCCAGAAATTTCACTACTTTTATGGATCCGTCCCTGAATTTTGGATCTCCGAATCAAGCTTTAAGCCAGATTACCGTAACTTTTTGTCGTGCACCATCACTGTCATAGATTTATATGAAGGAGTGTATTATAGCACATTGTGAAATATTCAAATGCTTATAACTTTTTACCTGAGCCGAATTTAGAAAACTGGCAAATAGAAAAAGTGTTTTATTTGATGAGAAAAATCTAATGTTAAAATTAATAAACAACTTAAAGACTCACTCTGTATATGTATACAGGGTGTTTCATTTATAATTGCAAATATTTGAACTGTTGAATCTTGAGTTCAAAATATTAAGATTACCGTTAAACTTTTCCACTTATTGATATTACTCCGCATGATCCATATTTCTATGTTTCTATTAAGATTAAACCTAAATCACTTGTCTTGCCAAATCCCCTAGAACAATTTCTGCGGGCGCCTATGAAGAGGGGTATTATAAAATGGTATTAGTTTTCAGTTTGATATATAAAATTCAAATCGCATTAAGATCCTAATGGTCGAAGAAAGGCACTTCACTGCCAATCTCTGATAATCTAATCTAATAATCTATAACAAATGCATGTGTCATGTTCTGTTCATGGTGTTGATGGTTTCACAAATTGCAGTTGAAGCAATAATATGCTTGTTCACGGTTAGAACTTTCTACGTGTTGAAGAGTGATATTTGAACGTTCTCCAGCGTTCAGAAACGATGCGAGATGTTGAGAATGTTGAGATATCTACACACAAAGCATATTGAATATTTTAATTGGCATACCACAAGAATATGAAGCGTCCATGGGCTAGAAAGTTAACAATTCGTGGGACACCATCGTGGTTGAATTTTAGTTTTAGTCAAATAATATTGTTCAAACAGATAAAAATGCTGAGCCTATCCTAAAATATTTGCAGTTTCATTTTTGAAATAGATTTGAATAATGCAATATACGAGTATATTCTTTTGAACCTCAAGCATTACAATTTGTTTTTTATCTAACAATAAAGCATGTGTATGAAAAAAGTGTTAGCAGAGGTTAGTGTAACGGGGTGTTGTTAGTGTTGTGATTTATAAAAATTGAAATTGTTGACAAAATATGCTGAAATATTAAATATCCAAGTGCATCTTTTTCTTTACTATCGCTTTCTTCAACAAGCAGAGAAGTTTCTCCAAGGTACCCGAAACTCAATCTGGAAAAGGAAAAGACAAAAGGAGAAAACGAACAAATTAAAAATCAGATATTCTATATTTTATTAAACAGATTTGAAACTCGCTACCCATTCTAAAAAAGATTCAGAAACATTATGAAAAGTCCTAAAACCATCCTTGAATCTATACAGGGTGTTCCTAAATTGAACGTACAAACGAAAAGGGGAGATTACTTAAGTGAGTTTAAGAAAAAAAAGTCCCATAAACATGGGGTCTCAAACGTTTCGTTTTCGAGATACAGAGTGTTGAAGTTTGAATTTTTTTCAAGTTTTTTCTCATAGTATCTACACTTCACAAGATATTCAACTGAAATTTGGCATAGATATTACATTTGAGAGTTCTCACCAGGTGACATGGCAATTTCGATAGAAGATCTACAGGGTGATATTTTTTCTGGAACACTGCCACCTGTTCTTCTGCAGAACTTTTTTTTGGTGAGCAACTGTTAATTTGAAAAAATGTAAAAAGAAGCTTTGTTCTTATACTAAACTTTTCGGTCTCTTGTAGTTTTGTCGTATCTACCAACGATTTCAAGAAAAAAAAATTTGAACGATTCTCTCGAAATCCTCGTGAAAATCCAAATTATGATGGGAAGGCCACTTTGTAAGCTGTGGTGAATGAATTGAGTGTCAGTTTTTATGGAAATTTTCCTGATCTGTAGCGATGATTCATAAAGATTCATAAGATTCATAAAGATTCGATAAACTCGTATAATCAACACAAAAAATGTATTACAACAAGAAACGTAAAACTAAAAAAAAAATCATAACAAGAAAACTAAATAACCGCAAAGGACTGAACTACAGCAAATCTTGAAAATGTCCCCCCCAACTCTTATACAAGCTTCTGTTCTTCGTCTCATAGATGATCGAACTCTTTCAAACACTCCCGGAGTATTCCTAACTGTATCAAATGCGCCTATTATACGATTTCTCAGTTCTTCTACGGTGTTCACGGGTGTCGAGTATACTAGAGATTTCAGGTGGCCCCATAAAAAGAAATCTAAACTATTTAAGTCTGGGGATCCGGCGAGCCATGACTGAGGACCCCTCCGTCCAATCCACCTGTTTTCATTATTTTCGTCCAAATACTCCCTTGCCACAACTGAAAAATGAGCAGGAGCACCGTCATGCATGAACCACATTTCTCGTCGTAGCATAAGAGGTATATCTTCCAATAACAAGGGCAAATCGTTTTCTAAAAAATGTCTGTATGATTGACCTGTTAGTCGACCTGGCAAGAAGAAAGGACCAATCAAATCATCACCAATATTACCACCCCACACATTTAGTGAAAATTGCTCTCGAAAATGGGTTTCTACATATCCATGCGGATTCTCCTCAGCCCATACGTGTTCATTATGAAAATTGATAATTGAAGTCCTTGAGAAGCAGGCTTCATCAGTGAATAGAATTTGGCAATCAAAATAAGGATTCATCAATAGTCTACTGAGGTACCACTGACAAAAACTAACCCTCGGATGAAAATCTCGAGGCAGAAGAGCTTGCACCCTCTGAATGTGATAAGGGTATAGCAGAGAATCCCACAAGATCCGCCAAACAACTTGATGACTTGCATTCAAAAGTTCACTAATTTTTCTTGTACTGGTTCTTGAATGTTGTTCTATTTCGTTCATAACTGCCTCTTCGAGTTGTGGTGTTCTCACACTGCGTGGTCTCCCAGCATTAATTCTTTTCGTGGAAAAAGATCCAGCTTCTGAAAGACGCCTATGAATATCAGAGAACATTCGATGATTTGGTATCACTCTATTGGGATAGCGTTCCATGTAAAGACGCCTAGCTTCTCTTGCATTTCCATTTGCAAGACCATACATGAAATGCATATCAGTCATTTCGGAATTCGTGAAATTCGGCATGTTTTGATATTGAAATGTGTAGAGGTTCTAATTTCTGATCCAATATTGTTGTGACAGTCATAAAAATCGTAATGAAAATAGTAGTCTAACTACATTCAAAAAAATAAATAGCCACAAATGCAACCACCTTCACTTTTGAAAAAAAAACAAACGTTCAATAATTTGATGTGTCAAAACTGGCACTGAATTCATTCACCACAGATTACAAACTGGCCTTCCTATCATAGTTGCGAGAATTTCGAGAGAATCGTTCAACATTTTTTTTCTCGAAATCGTTGGTAGATACGACAAAACTACAAGAGACCGAAAAGTTTAGTATAAGAACAAAGCTTCTTTTTACATTTTTTCAAATTAACAGTTGCTCACGAAAAAAAAGTTCTACAGAAGAACAGGTGGCAGTGTTCCAGAAAAAATATCACCCTGTAGATCTTCTATCGAAATTGCCATGTCACGTGGTGAGAACTCTCAAATGTAATATCTATGCCAAATTTCAGTTGAATATCTTGTGAAGTGTAGACTCTATGAGAAAAAAACTTGAAAAAAATTCAAACTTCAACACTCTGTATCTCGAAAACGAAACGTTTGCGATCCCATGTTTATGGGACTTTTTTTTCTTAAACTCACTTAAGGAATCTCCCCTTTTCGTTTGTACGTTCAATTTAGGAACACCCTGTATATGCGACAATTATTAACTAAATGATCTATGGTTTCCACTGCTTCCCCGCATTGGCTCTCAACGGAGTTCCATCTGAAAAGCACGATGTTGCAACGACCATGACCGGTTCTTAGAAGATTCAGAATAGACCATATTTTCCTTGGAAGATCAAACCCCGGAACTCTATTTGAAGGATCAGAAATTAAATCTTTACAGAATAAATGGCAAGAAATACATTCAGACCACCAAACTTCCTTGTCACTTCTATTCAAATTAAGAAAACAGTTGGACCATAAAGGGTTTCGTAATTTCAATCTAGGAATCTTACTGTCTGGAATGTAGGAGAGAAACAGAAATTAATTCGGAAAAGAATGAAATTTATTCCAAGAATTTGAAACAGCAGTCTGCCTGCAAATGTGGGGCGGGACAATCTTTGAAAGAACTGGCAACCAATTAATAGGAGTAGATCTAATAGTTCCAGTGATGATCCTCATAGATGAATTCAGCTGTGAATCAATTTTTTGAGTGTGAGCAATATTAAACCAGACGGGGCAACAATATTCAGCGGCAGAAAAAACCAAGGCCAAGGCTGCCTTTCGAAGAGTACCTGCATCAGCACCCCATGAAGTACCAGCTAATTTCTGCAGAATATTATTCCTTGTTTTCAACTTCAGACGCAACTCATCCAAATGAGCTTTGAACTTCAAAGAGGAATCTAGTTTCACTCCTAGATATTTAGGATAAAAATTATGTCTCAAGAAAGAATACCCGAAAGTTACATTCAATGTTCTATATTTTTGATGATTGTTCAAATGAAAGTAAGAAACCTCAGTTTTATTTGGATTCGGACACAAACGCCACTGAAATAGGTATTTTTTCAGGATTTCTAAATCTGCAGATAGATTATTTTCTATACTTTGGAAATCAGAATGACGAAATGCAAGGCAATGTCATCAGCGTACATGAATTTTTCAGAGGAAGTAGCAGGAATATCACACATATATAAATTGAAAGGAAGAGGTGTTAAAAATGAGCCTTGTGGGAGATCATTATTCAAAGTTTTGAATTTACTACTATTAGTATCAACAAAAACACGAAACCATTTTTGTTTCGAGTAAACGATCCATTTTTCCACATTTTAAATGAGAATAAAGTTTTAAAATCAAACCATCTTTCCATACCGTGTCATATGCTGCCGACAAATCCATAAATGCTGTTCCTGTTTTCATTTTACTATGCAATAAAAAATCCGTACGTACTCTGAAACTACTGGGGCCGAAATTTGGTCTGAAAATCAGGCATTGGTGCTATATCGCTTTCAGGCAAAGCGGTTGACTTTAAGGTTTAAAAATTCTTAAATAGCACTGACGTGAATCCAGTTGCTTTTGCGCGCATGTTCTTCTATTTATTCGCGCCTCGCACACCCTCACGAAATACTGCATGAACCTTCAAGCCATCTTTTTTCAACCGAGTACTAAATTTCAATTCGATCGGATCTGTATTTTTAAAAAGATGTGGTAAATAAAATTCGGTTTGAAGTTTTGTGCGGAATTTCAGCGGAATTTGACAAATAATTTCTGAAATATAACATTTTCGAAGAAAAATAGCTTTTCGGACGGATAATTTCTGAGATATAGAATTTTTTTCAATGATTTTATATGTTTTTTTTTCACTTTCTAGTGATACGATCCTCCTGAAACTTCTCGAAAATTTGCGTGTCAGCATTCTACAGCTAATTATCATGTTTGAATTGGATCGGATTCTTTTTTTAGTTATTGAGGCAATAACAACAAAATTTCAGATAGTTATAACTCCGACACCGTTTGGCCGATTATGCATATTAACAAACACAAATGTCGCATTCGGATGCGCAACCTACCCTAAAAATTGCAAGTCGCTATCTCGTCCCGTTCTCAAATTATCATGGGATAAATAATATTTTTAATAATTTTTTCTAAAGTTTTTGGTGATACTATCCTCAGAAAATTTCACATTCGTCTTTATTTCGGTATTTTACAACTAATAACCAAGTTTGAATTTGATGTGTATTTTTTGAGTTATTGGGAAATAATAACCAAATTTTAGATGGGTATAACTCCAAAACCATTGGGCTGATTATGCCCATTAAACTTAGCTGTCGGATTCGGATGAGCAACCCACCCTGAAAATTACAAGTCGTTATCTCTTTCCGTGCGAAAGTTATTGTGGCAATTGACGGCCGGCCGTCGTGTGGGCAAAATGATAGCACGCTGTTCCCTAGAACATTTTGGGAGTAATAAATTACAAAAGTAAAAATTCACCGATGATTTTGCATGACAGACTGTTGCCCAAAAACTGCATGTTTCAAATAGCTAGTATCAGACATGCAACCTTTAAAAAAAACGTAGCCCTCGAAAATTGAAGAAACTCTCACCCGACTCGTTCAGAACAATATCAATACTAAAACCATATATAACAGAAAAAATAGTAAGAATTGAAACAAGGTACTCTACATTATTTTCTAACAAAAATGGCATGCAAAACTAAATCAACTAATTTGATTCTGAAATCATCACGTAACAATTTACCAAAACATCATTGAATCAACTCACCGCCAAATCTGACGTATATTTTCACAAAAATCACACAAATTGCTATGATATCTTAGACCACATTTAATCTATCTCAACTACTGAAAATTGGTTCAAGCACTGACGAGAAGTCAGAAGCTTTTGCGCGTATGTTCTATTGTCCATTCTCCTGTATTGGACACCCTTAATCGAATTTACAATGGTAAATTATGTTGTCCATTCTCCTGTATTGGACACTCTTAATTCGAATTTACCATGGTTTCTGACTTCACGTCAGTGCTTGAACCAATTTTTTTTTTCGTGGTTTTTTAGAAATTTTCTAGGGGTGCGGTTCTTAAAATTTTTTTTTGTCATTTTTTTCAAATTTTCTAGGGGTACGGTTCTTACAAAATTTTAAACACGTCTTTATGATGATTTTCTACTACTAGTTACCAAGCTTCAATTCGATCGAATATTTATATTTTGAGTTATCGAGGAAATAATATTCCAGGTGGGTATAACTCGGAAACCGTTAGACCGATTATGCCCAAAAACGAACTCAACTCTCCCTTTCGGATACGCAACCTTCCCTGAAAATGGCAAGTCCCTATCTCCTTTCGTTCGAAAGTTATCGAGGCAACGGTCACCCATCTACTGAACTCACACAAGAATGCTCGAATCAACAATATTTAACCGATCCTATTAAAACTTGAAACTTGGCAGTAGAGTTAGGTTATGAAGGCTCTTGCAAAATTTCAGCAATTTCAAACGAATAGTTACTGATATATAGAATTTTTTTTTCAATTTTCAATGATTTTTTCAAAATTTTTTACAAATACTATCCTCACGAAGTTTTTCAAGGATTTTCGCGTTGGCATTCTACAACTAATTACCATGTTTGAATTGAATCGGTTTACTATTTTTTGAGTTAATGAGGAACAAAAAACAACCAAATTTCAGATGGCTATAACTCTAAAACCGTTTGGCCGATTATGCTCATAAGCGAACTGAAATGTCGCGTTCTGGTGCACATCCTAACCTGAAAACTTCAAGCCGCTATCTTTTTCCGTTCTCAAGTTATCGTGACAACAAAAATATTTTTTAATAATTTTTTTAAAATTTTCTAGCTATACGATTGGCACAAAATTTCACAAACGTGCTTAGGTTCATATTATACAACTACTCACCAAGTTTCATTTCGATCGGATTTATATTGGTTGAAAACAAAATTATTACTCGGAAACCACTGGGCCGATTATGCCCATTAACAAACTTGTCCGTCGTATTGGGATGCGCCACCCACCCTGAAAATTTCAAATCGCTAGCTCTTTTCGTTCTCAAGTTATCGTGGCAACGGCCGGAAAGAATCAAATTTGACCTCGAATTCTTCATTGGGGAGTCGAACTAAATCGTTTGAGACCATTTTCATCAAAAAATTGGAAAGTTACAGACATTTGGGCAAAACTATAACGCGATGTTCCCCAAAACATACGCGCAAAAACTCGGAGAAAGAGTTCAATCGTAAAAGAAAGGGCATGTGATTCCCCCGGAGCTTAACACACCCAATCACAGAAATGTATGTTCCACAGAATTACAAGAGTGAGTTGACAATATTAAACAAATTATACTGAAATGACTTCTCAAATATACTGAAAAATTATATAAGGAAAATCGACAATGATTCATAAGATAAAAGATTCAATTTAGATTCCGAATATGTTACAAAATGTCTAACCATAATCGCAACTACTCATTAGCTGGCCATACGTTGTAACGTGGCGGTTATCATGCCGAAAAGAACGGCGTGGCGAAAAAACTGTCGTCACCCATACACGTTATGAATTATTCAGATGATTTTGCACATGATGGTTCGTAGCGAATCATTGGAAAGGATGAAGTCTTGGCGATTCCGCTACACGAAGGCGTCGTTTCACCATCCAGTTCAATTTAGTTAGTTGAATATTTTCGTTTTCTTCGAAAATATTAGTTTGTTAGAGTTGAGAATGATATCAATGGATTCTCATGATGAAACTAAAAAAAATTGAATTTGAAATTTGTAACGTAAAAAAAAATTTTTTTTGTTACTCTGAAACCACCAAGCTGATTTTGCCCAATAATGAACTCAACCCAGGTATTTATTTCTTCTCAAACCTACTTTGAAAATTTGGTGTGTCTAGCTCATTCTGTTCGACAGTTATCGTGTTAACGGACGGCCGGACGGAATCGATTTTGACCACGGATTCTTGATCAGTGGGTCGAATAAACACGATTAAGACCATGTTCAGCCAAAAATTCGATAATTACAGACATATTTGGGCAAATTAAGCACTCTGTTCCGAGGAATAGGAGCGCCGCGGCAGAAAAGTTGGCTGGCTGACAAAGAAAAATAATGTCACATGTCGCTTTTACGGAAATTGAAGGATAATAATCCCGATTACTTTAAAAATTATTTAAGGATGGACGCAAAGATATTTGATCCCCAACCGCTCGATCATATGTGTGTGTATGGCGATGAAACGCCATTCCAGAGGAAAGCACGTGTGAAATCCCTCAACGCTCTATCATGGCGTGTTGCAATGCTCACTCACGCAAGGGATTTTCCACATGATTTTGTAGATAACACGATAAACCGCGCGAAAGAACGTCCGTGTATGGCCAGCTTATCACGTTTGATGCATCACTGGTTGCATAAATACAAAATCCGCTTAGCGATTTGGTACCGTTACAATTCCTAGGACAATAAGAAACCTTGGATGGGTGATTCCAGGTCTATCAGTGTGACGGCTGTCCGTTATAAATGTACACCCCGTTGAGGTTCCATTTCAGGCACCCTTGAGCACAAATGTAGACATCTAGTGTCTCTGCCGGTTTGATAGAGGGCTCATGTCCCAGGGGCACAGAGATCCTCAGTTTCAGACCATATACCCCAATACCTGCACTCTTATCTGATTTTGATGCATCCGTATACACAATGGATGACTTTTTGTCCAATCGATTAACGTGGTCCACCGCACTCAGACGGTCTCTTATGACCGTTGCAAAGGGTGGTTCGAAATCGAATACTGCTGGAAAGATAAGTCTGAGCACGAGCTCTGTAGAAAACGGAAGTTTATGTTTAACCATCTAGATCGGCACTAATTATCTGAATTGGGTCTTCCAAATCCTTCGGCTTATTAATGATCTAAGGATATATTCATGGTAAGATTGTAAGTTGATTTCTAGAGACCTATGACCAAAGAAATCGGTTCTGAATTCCATGAAGCCACTTTGATTGAATATCGTGTACCATATAGCTTTATACATACAGTGGTTCTGAGGCAAAATGTCCATATTCAATTCATAGTAAATGCAGTAAAGTACATAAAGATCAATAGTCACGAACATATGTTCTTAAAAAAAAAGAATGTATATACTTGGATGCAGGTCAAACAACGAACTCGCATCTCGATAGAAAGTAAGTTCGTAAGTTGCCGTCGTGAGATGAGAAAGTGAAGAGCGAAAATTATCTGGGAGGCTCAACTATGCGAATTAACGTATTATGGTGTTACTCTCGGCTTGTGCGCTAACAGAAGACGATCCATTATGTCAGTACGAAAGATGAAAGTGAAAACGGCACAAGAACGTTCAGCAGTTAAAACAATGCAAGGCAGTTCTTTTTATCTCGATTAACCAGGTGTAAAAGTGGCGATGGATCATCAAATTCACAAGAATATATTACGTAGCATAATCTACTTCCTTCATTTATTTATCGTTCCACTTAATTTGAATAATTGAAAGGAATGAAGAATTTCATCATTTTTCGATTAGAACCGTTAGTTAGTACCTACCCTATACTAGAGATATGTTCTTGAGTCAATGCTTCATGATACATAGTACATACAGTGAGCGTCCAAAGTATTGAATAATGAATTTATTTTCTCTCTTTTCAGTAACAGCGAAAATTGGTTTGATAGTCAAATTAATTAATTCTTTAAAGAACATTTTCCCGTAATTCTGAATTCTGAAAAGAGTAATGCACGCGTAGTGCCATTTGGGTCAATAATTCTCGAGATATTTTTTTTTAATTTAAATAACATGTGAAAGTCTTCACCAAATAATACTTGAAGGTGTCATAACCCGAATCTTCGATGTTATTTGGCCAATTGAAGTAAACTTTTCTTTTGATATAACTCCTTAAGATTAATTCTAACGGTGTCAGATCTGAAGACAGAGCCGGCCATTCAATAAAATCTCGCCGTCCGATCTACCCGGTCGGGCACACTTCGTTCAGGTAATCACGTCCATCTTGAAAATAATGGGATGGAGCTCCAACCTGTTAAAACCATAGCGCTTCATTTGGGAGATCTGAATCTGCATCGTTCAGAAAAATAACCGCCAACGCCGGAATCAGGTCATCCGGTAATAAATAAAAATATTTTGGACCTGTTAACGGTCCTTCAAGAAGGACGGGCCTTATAACCCGGTTCCTACCAGTTCCAGCCAATACATTTACTTTCTCATATTGTGTATGTGCCTCAATTAAACAGTTTGGATTGTGATCAAACCCATAGCGAAAGTTTTGTCTGTTGACAGTTCCATACAGTGCTTCCCAGCAACTCTGCACCAAGACGTTTCTTTTCTATTAATATTGCCGATTTTTATTTTTTACAAAAAGTTGATGCATCAAAAATAATTCAAAATAATTTAAAACTTGGCCAACTGTGACTTCCGGTTTGTGCAGAAATTAAAATTTTTAAGCAAAAATGTTGTTTATCTCGAAAAATTCAAACTTTTTGTATGAAACGCTCTAAGTAAACTTATTTGAAATGACAATTTAGATCAATATGCAAAAATTCAGATCGTAAATCCATGAACATTTTTTTCCTATAACTCTTTTAAAAACTTGAAAATATTAGTATCAGCATGAATATGATTGTAACTAGAAAGTTTTGTTTGAACTTGGTTTTCCGACATATGTCCGAATTTTCACAAATCTGTGATCATAAAAAAAAATTAACTGTTGTTGAAATTGAACCAACGATGAATATTCATGACAAAACTCTATTTCTATCCAAAATTTAGCTATAACTTGGCATTTTGCAACATGATTTGTATTGTTGGGATTCTCAGAAGTGAATTGGATGTGAAATTGAAAGATTTTAATGGCGAAAATACGAATAGGTGCAAATTCCTCCAGAATGAAACTACTTTTCAGGGAAAATTTGAACAAAAGTTGAAGAACAAAGTATAAACAGAAAATTCCAGTTACATTCATATTCATGTTGACAGTAATGATGTCTAGTCATCAAAAAAAAATTCCGTTTGGTAATTATTCAAGTTTTGAAAGTGTTATAAGCAAAAGAAGAAAAAATATGTTTCATGGTTTTCCGTCCAGAATTTTTGCACATTGATCTAAATTGTAATATCAAACAAGTTTACTTAGAGCATTTAGAATAAAAAGCTCGAATTTTCCGAGATAATCGACATTTTTGTTTAAAAATGTGGATTTCCGCTCAGACACAGCTGGTCGAGTTTTATATCATTTTTGATGCACCAACTGTAAGAAAAAAAATTCGGAAATATTAACAGAAAAAAAAAGTTCCTCTAGATGAGGAGTTGTTGGGAAACACTGTATAAATTAAATATTGCTTCGTCAGTAAATAAAATTCGAGCTGGAAACCCCTCATCGGCATTGCAAACGTTCATCATTTGTTCGCAAAACTGAGTTCTGCGGTTAAAATCATCTTCATTCAGTTCGTGCACTAAATTAATATTGAATGGGCATTCAATCATCTATGGCATTCTAATTTTATAAAAACCGATTTTTGCGATATATTGTTATTTGCCACTATAGGTTTCGAAGACAAATCAGTATATTTTCCTTCAACTTACAGATTCAGCATTTGGATATTTTTCATTAAAATAATCACTTCTTGATCTACGTGTTATATCTCCACAACCTCTAATAATAATCAGAATTTCTGTTCTGCCTGATGCTGATAAACGCCGAACCGTTCTTGCTCGCATGTTCTAGTGAACAGCTCTTTCCAATTGAAAGTTATCATGGCAACGGACGGCCGGACATAATCAAATTTGACCTCGAATTATTCATCAGTTAGTTGAACTTAATCATGCAGACCATTTTCCTCGAAAAATTCGAACATTACAGACATTTGGCAAAATGATAGCACGCTGTTCCACAGAACATGCGCGCAAAAACGACAAAAAAATCATTGCTATGCCCAAATAGTTCCAAAAAACACAAAAATATTATCTTCCCAACACAAAAATAATCTTCTCTTAATTTATATTTTAATGACGATTAAGGATCTTCATTTTCTCATACAAAATATCAATAATAATAATAATAATATTTATTCAGTTATCCTCTACAAACAAATATCAGAAATATTTGAAAGTCATCACAATACTAAATGTTCTTGAAACCTCGATACAATTAAGTAGGAAACTATACAATTCTTCATGTCATGCGGTGTAACAGCACCTGCTATTGTTTGTTCGGAATCTTTACATAATGAAGCGATGGATCATTAATGAATAGTGAAAGTAGATTATAGTTCATTTCTCTCACAGTTTGGTGGCAAATAAATTGATTTTTCATGCATTCTCAGAAATTCAATAGCTTGTGCATTTTGGGCTTTCATACCAAGGCACTTCGTCCTAATGTCTGAATTTGGCCAAATGGTCTGAAACATTGCATCTTGCTGAGGGGCACCATATTATTTTGAAGTATACGGTTTGAAAACGTTCTTACTCTGTGGCAGGATTAATTTAATCAGCAAATAATTATCTTCAGAAAGACAAACTTAACGAAAGCAGAAAACTAATATCATGGGTTAATAACATCGAGTATTGAATTATTGATGCAATCAGAAAATATAATTTTTTTACCAACAAGTATTAGTCTGAAAAAAATAAAACATACAATTTTGCTAATATCCCTCCAACTTTCCCATAACTCCAGGCTCAAATCTTTGAAGCATAGAGCTTTCAGACAGAAACCACGTATTTTTTAATTCTTAGCGCAGGTTGGTTTCACACAATCGAAAATACAAGTTCGTGTATCAAAGGGTTGAAGAAAAGTAGGTATTTGTATGCAAAGTTTGCAGTATTAATGAATTTTTAGTTGAAAATATATATATTCTTTTAGATATGCGTTTTTACAACATGAATATAAATTTTTTTTTTTTTGTTTTTTCAGAATTGATTTTATTTTTATTCATAATATTTATATCAATGTTTTCAATAGAATAAGTAAATATCCATAATATTGTGTATTAATTTATAAGTGTTACGAAAATATATGACTAAAATTATGAAAATACTATAAGAAAATATAATGGATGAAAATAAATCTACGTAAATGGGGGGCGCTGCCTATTGCCACAGGCGCTATAGTACCTAGATACGGCTCTGAACTGAACCACGTCGTGGCAAGTTATTCAATGTATTGCCTGCATAATATAATGCAGTCCATACACGCTCAATATTACTGTACAATATTTTGGTTTGTGCAATATAATTGATCGTGTGTGGATGATATTGAGAGGTATTGCACAACCATCAATATCGCCTCCATACGATAAAAATTTTTGCACCAACCAACATATCGTCGGCGACACCGCAAAACCAAGTAACTGATAAAAATTCAAAAATGAGATTTCGGCGGTAATTATTTAATTGTATTTGTAAGGACGGGTGTGCAAATTCTTTTCAAAGAGTAATGAAACACTGAGATAATCAATATCAAGTGGTTTGTATCTTTTTTGAATTTAAACTAATTCATCAGTACAAAATTATGAAGTTTTTAGTGCCTTCTGAAAATGTTGGTTTTTGCAGTTACTTGGATTTGCGGTGTCGTCGACGATATTGTACAAAATATTCACCGTCTAGGGGCCACCGTCAATATATCGTGCAACCCACAACATTGCACAATAATTGAGCGTGTATGGGCCGCTTAACATTACTAGCGAACCGAAATGACTAGTCCTGCTCGAGCGTTGGATTGTCTGCTATCAGCGGGATCAGCAAACTCACTGATAAGAATCCGTGGTTAAAATCGATTCTGTCCGGCCAGACGTCCGTCCAGCCGTTAACACGATAACTCTCAAACGGAATCAGCTAGACAGTTGAAATCTTCAGAGTAGGTTTGAGAGATAAATATCTCAGTTAGGTTCGTTATTGGGCAAAATCGGCCAGGTGGTTTCGGAGTTATGAAAAAAGAAAATTTTTTACATCGCCAATTTTAAATTCAATGCAGATTTCCTTGAAATGCAAATATCTCCAACACGATCTAAGATGGCCGTAGATAGGGTAGAATAAACAGACAGATTTTCGAAGAGGAATCTATAATTATGGAATGAAAATGAGGGGTTGCCATTAAAAATAAGGAAGTTGGTGGCTACTTCCTGTATAACCGAAATTGGTTAAAAATTGCCACTATTTAAAAAAGTAGTTAATGATCAATAACCTTCGCGTGTTAATTTTTATGAGCGTATCACTTTTACTTTACCAAAGAAGGCTAATGATCCCTTTAAAAGAATTACATTATCATCTCCGCATTATCCCAATTTCTATGTTTTCATATCCTCGGGTCAAGGTCGCATCGCACAGGCTGCTTATGCTTCCTCCGTATCGATGCTGTAGTTTTCCTTCTGAATGGAGCAATGGATGTCTTGGAAACGTTACGAAATAGTTGTTTTATCGTTGATGTTGTTTGTTAGGCGACATTGTTCGATACATTGCTTCTGACAAATATCTTCTAATGTTCTAATTGTTTCTAATGCAGAAGTAATTCACAAAATAATATATTTTTTTTTTATTTAATAGACATAATTCAGAGTTTGGGAGAGAAAACCCAGAAAGGATCCATTTAATAATGAATATTCCTCCCAAAGTATCTTTTAATGATTACTTGGAGGTTCTGGAGCTGAAGTCACAAATTGGTTGCTTGAGAAGAGCGCGTGCTGTAATCTTTTTTCAAGTTGGCTTCTGTGCGTTAAATTCAAAACGTAGGTCTTTCCCATATAGGGCTATTTGTCCCATTAACAGAATGACCCTGTATATATCCTTTTGCAGAATTCCCTGTTTTTTTGGAAGAATTAAATTTCAAAATTTTTGTTTCGATATTATCATTGTGCGTTTTACTGTTACCCAAAGCAACTGGCTCCTATTTCTTGGGATCCAAAGATTTAAGTTGGCTCATTTGGCAGCAGAGCTTGTATTTTTCGTGTGATTGGTGGTTGCAGATCACATAAATATGAGTGACTTTAAGTAAGTGTAGCTTTAGATATAATTTATCTTGAAATTTCTTTTTACAAAAAGCATGATACTGACTGCACTTAAAATTAATGAAGAATGTCAAATTGGCATCTGCAGGTCTCTCAGATCTTGGCAGAGTTGATGTTCTAATAATTCTGTCATTGCATTCGCACTAAAAGACGAAACCAATATTCTATAACCTGATTGCGGTGGGTTAATGACCATTTCGATTTCGTTTTAAAGTTAAAAGACGTTCATGCCTTTATCATATCATTAAGATGTCGAAAACCCTGTATGTTCACTCAAACCAGGATAAGTTCAAGTCAAAATAGGTGAAAATCACTAGTACCTTATTCAGATAGCGCCCTTTAAACGGAGAGATTAAATTAATGCTGCAGAGTGCAGAAGTACTTCTTTATGAAGCAATACATACATTGTTCAATTCGTATCGCCAACTATCGGCAGGTTAGGAATTAGGGAATAATTTCAAAAAATTGTTTGTCTATGGACTGATCAGAGTTAAACATAACCTAATTCATGATCATAGTCGTAGTCAAAGAAAAGATACACTAGTCATAGCATAACATACATTTACAGGTGTCATTCCTTCTGAAATAATCAGATTCGAATAATGTTTCTTTATGAATAATACTTAATAAGTATAAATTAAAGAAAATACTTTTTTCATCGACCTCTATGAAAAATGACATTTTTTGTCGACCTCTGTGAAAAGTTACATTTTACGTATTAATTTGCAGCCGGAAAATTTATTATCATTGAAGGCGAGTACTTTGCGGTCGAATAAGTACTTTTTCGCCGTAAAATTACTTTTTCGTCTGCTGTAGTCACTATGAATTCGGCATGATACGGTTCATTACAAACATAAGTCATTTGCTATCATGAAATTATTGTCCAAAAGTATTTAGAGGTCGACGAAACAATGTAATATGCACCTCAGCGAAAAACTGTCTATCATAGTCGAGTCTGCAAGACAACGTACAGTTGTGCACGCCGAGGTGCATATTACATTTTTTCGTTGACCTTGGTACATAAATAACTATTTTTGTACTAATTTGGGGCTGTAAATCGACTATTTTTGAATTACTTTTTGGCCGCAAAATATATTTTTCGTCCGCTAACACTTTTCGTCCGCATGATAAGGTTCAATAAAAACATAATAGTCTAGTCAACAAGTGCTTTTTAGGTCAAAATGTTTGCGTATTCTCCGAAAATAATGATTGAGGTGTCATTCGATGGCATGTAGATAGTTTTTGAGAAAATGCTGAGGCCGCTCGCAAAATTTGCAATAGTTATAAACAATTAAGTGACAAGAAAAGAAGGCGATTTAGGTTTTCGCCAATATCTCAAAAATTATTTGAAATATTTCAAATTTGAAAAAAGATTCAAATAGAGGAGAAAATTTCCTAAAAAAAAGTCCTAACTGCCGGAACTGTAAGGCTAATATTTATAATTTTCCTAGATGGTTAAAAATACACCAGATAACGGGTACTCCCGCTTGCGCAAGCCTCGCCTCCTTCGTACCTTTGATGAATAAATATTATTTAAACTTATTAAATATAAAAATAAAAAATTGATTTAATTCAGGCGCCTGTAGGATAGATCAGTGAACAATAGTCCGTGGTCCAAAAATGTTTATCTCGATTTGTCAATCAGTTATTCATTAGTTAATTAATATTTTTTTATAGCACGAACATTAACATTGCGAGTACGATAATTGTTAAACTATTAATCTGATTTTTTTTTCCTTTCGTTGAGCTATTTTTCAAAGGTCTTAGAATAGATTCCTATTGGAAAATTTTGAAAATTGTTAATTTAAGTTTTGTTGTGAACAATTTACTTAAGTGAAAAATTATAAAGCTTCAATTTATAATACTACTTAAAAATCATTTTTAATAATTATTATCTCCTATTGTTTGAAAAATTGTTATAGACCAATGCGTTGTTTATGAGATAATTAAAATTTTCGTTTGAAAACATAATTGAAGCTCTATAATTTTTCACTTAAGGAGGTGTTAATAACTAAACGAAAATTTACATTTTTTCAAATTTTCCAACGGAAATCTATTCCAAGACCTTTGGAAAATACCTCCACGAAAGTTGATAATTTAAATCATCGCACTTGCAATGTTAATGTTCGTACTAAAATAATTGTTAATTAACTAATGGATAAGTTATTGAAAAATCGCGATAAACATTTGTGGATCACGGATTATTGTTCATTGATCTATCCTGTAGACGCCAGATGTTTTCAATTTTTTATTTTCATATTTAATAGGTTTAAATAATATTTATTCATGAATGGTCCGAAGGGGGCGAGGCTTACACAAGCCGGAGTGCCCGTTTTCGGGAGTATTTTCAACCCTCGGGAAAAATTATAAATATTGGTCCTAGTTCCGGGAGTTGGGACTTTTTAGGAAATTTCATTCTCTTCTTGAATCTTTTTTCAAATTTGAATTATCTCAGATAGTTTTTGAGATATTGACGAAAACCTAAACCTCCTTCTTTTTTTTTACTTAATTGTTTATAACTATTGCAATTTTTGCGAGCGGCCTTAGCATTTTCTCAAGAACTATCTACATGCCATTTCAAATCGAATGACACCTCAACCATAATTTTCAGAGAATACGCAAAAATTTTGATCTAAAAAGCACTCGTTGACTAGACTATAATTGTCTGTGAGAATAACTGTCATTCGCTGTGGTCACTATGGATACTGCATGATACGGTTCAATACGAACATAAGTTTCTATGAGAATAGCTGTCATTTGCTGTTGTGAAATTATTTAAGAAGTCGGAAATTCATAAAAGTGTGTAGAGAAAAATTACGAAAAATTGTAATATGCACATCAGCGAAGAACTGTCTATTGTCTCGCCTGCTCGCAATTTATGTTTTAATTCATTTTGATTTCAAACAACACAGATCCGACAGAATTGAAACTTGGTAACCAATTATAGTTTGCCGACAAGCCTTATGAGAAATTTCGTGAGGATCGTATCACTAGAAAATTTAAAAAAATTATTGAAAAATAGAAATATGGATCATGCGGAATTACCCGTTAAACCTTTCCACTTATATTATTGAAAAATGTTATATATCTCAGAAACTATCTGTCCAATATTGCTGAAATTCCAAAGTTCCAAATTTGAACATGATCGAATTTATGTTGTAGGAGTTAATGAAAAAATACTGGAAACAGAACAGCGTTGGGCGAGTTCAGTATCTGGATAGCTGACCGTTAACATGATGGCTTGCGAATTTAAAGAGATAGTGACTTGCGCATCCGCGTCCGATTGCGACATTTAAGTTCGTTAATAGGCTTACGGTGGGTTGCATAAAGCTTCCATTAGCTCAATTATACATTAAATTCGATGGTTTCATTAAGAATGAACTGGAAATCGACATAGAATGACATTCAACCCACCGTATATCAACCAAACGGTTTTGTAGTTATACGTTATACCCATCTGAAATTTTTTTGTAATTTCCTCAATAACTCAAAAAATGCAAATCCGATTTAGTTCAAACATGGTAATTATTTGTAGAATGTCGACGCACGAATTTTTGCGTAAGGTTCCTACCTATCATTGGAAAAAAAAATAAAAAATTTGCTTTCTTCGAAAAAATTTATATTTAAAAAACTATCCATCAGAATCCGCTGAAATTCCGCACAAGCTTCACATCAGTGCTTTTCAAGAATTAAAATTATCCAAGGGTGTGGTTTGATTGTATTGATTATACTTATATGTTTATAAGTGGCGGGTTATGTGTTCTTCGAAACATTCCCTAAAATTTCTTTCAGTTTGTACAATTCTCGCACTTTATCCTGTATATGCCTGATTTATTAGATTCATCCTGCTTGCTTCGCGTTGAGAAGATTTTTGCTGAGGTTTCTATTATTTAAAAAGAATGTTCTGATAATTAATCACTATCAAAGCGGCAGCCACTCTAGGCCTGTCTGATACCATTTCACCTTGATCCACAACATATCTTAAGCCTCTGTCTCAGTATATGGTCGAAGTTCGAAGTTCGGCCCGAAGCTGCTCAAATGCCTTAAGGTATCTTAAACCATAAACACACAATTTCTTTAGCTGTACGATTCCAACTATTTATTATTTGAGAAAATTATTAACCTAAAGATAGGAAACCTTTGAGAGCTAAAAAAACCTGCATCCAAGATAATACATGAGAATAAGATTGTTTAATTAAATATTATCTAAGATAAATAAAATTAGGGCGAATTATAAAATCATGACCACTTAACCAGCATAGCACAGGAAATGGAGTAACAGTCATTATTCAAAACATAGCCTGAAGCTTTGCACGGTAATGAACTTGATATGTATCATCAAATGGTTAGATATCAGGTATTGTGTGGAGGATTAGAAGAGTAGCTCGCCGAGTTTCACTTTCACATTTTAAATTGATTAACCTTTTCCTTCCGAAGAAAGATATCCCATAACACCCACATTAGCAACGGATGTCCAACGAGCAAAAGTATCGTTGATTAACGTGGAAGGAATATTCATATTTTCTCCTCTCTAAAGAGTGATACATTTTAGAGAACCATGCCTACATGCCATATCAATCAACTGACCAACTTGATCGTCAATCTTTTGTCTTTATGTACATTGTATAGGTACCTCATTGTAAATATCGTCAAGGAAAGAAATTAATTATGTGGGACATATGAAATATTAATGATAACAAAGATCATGATATACGTAAGGCTACAAAGAAATTTAAGAGACCAGTAACAAGAAAACCTCCGATTAGAACACCGAACGGAGATTGGGAAAAATCAGATGAAGAGAAAGCAAGCCCTTTTGCTACTCAAATAACCAAATAACCCAAATGAAATCAGTCAAATCAAAACTAAAAAAGCACAAGGCTACGAACTTTTTACGACGGAAATACTCAAAAAAAAAACGGGCTCAAGCCCTGTGGACAGGAGCTTTCTGGCGCTCTAGTTCAAACAGACAAATTATATCTCCGAAAGTATTGGTTTCTCAGAGTTGGGAATTATATCAATGTATTCCTATGATAGAACTGCATCTTAAAAGAAATTCAATTCAAATAATAGTTTATTTATCAAGATTAAATGAGCATTCTGAGAATGAGAACTGCACCATGGAAGAAATCAAATTAAATCTGGCCAATTTTGCCCAGTAACGAACTTAACCGAGATATTCATCTCCCTAACCTACTCTGAAAATTTCAACTACCTAGCTCATTCCGTTCGAGAGTTATTGTAGAAAAACTTTTTTTAAATTTTCAATTTTTTTTTCCACACTTTGCGGTAATCTGGTCAATACAAAACATCACATGCGTACAAAGGTAATGATTCTACAATTTGATGCTAAATTTCAGATATATCGAGTGATCGGTTTCGGAAATATTCATATAAAATATTTTTACTAAAATCGGCCATAACTCCGAAACCGCTTGATGGATATCGCCCATTAACGAGCTCGCCGAGATATTTACGCTTCAAACCCACCTTGCAAATTTCAATCCGCTAACTCCTTTCGTTCGAGAGTTATCATGCCTACGGCCGGCCGGCCGGCCGGACGGAATCGATTTCGACCTCGGATTCTTGATCAGTGAGTCGAACCAAATCGTTTGAGACCATTTTCAGCCAAGAATTCCAAAATTACAGACATTTGGGCAAATTGATAAGCACTCTGTTCCGAGGAACTAGAGCGCCAAAAACAGGCAATATCCCTATTAAACAAAATATTTAATAGAATTATGGAAATATGTTGAAATACTTCTGATTCATAAACAGAATAAAGGCGAAAATTATGTGAGATCCTATAGACCCATAAGTTTACTGCCTGTTATTGGAAAACTTTTCGAAAAATTACTTCTCAAACGGCTGAAGAGAGACCTAGATTGGCATGGACTATTACCTGATCATCAACTAGGATTCAGGGAAAACCTTTCAACAGCACACCAAATTCATCGCAAAGTCAACACAATTTCCACTAATCTTGAAGAAAATAAATTCTGTTTGGTTGTATTTCTGGGCGTGTCCCAGAATGGTACGAGGGAACTATACAAATTGAAAAAAATTCTCCCTCAACCCTCAACCTCAACTCTCATACTAGAATGATATTCCACTTCGCAGTGACATTTGGTGAAGTGAAATCGCATCCTTTTGAAATTAGCTCGGGGTACCACAAGAGAGCATACTAGGACCATTTTACAACCCTCTGTATACATCTGGCCTACCAAAACTCCAAAAGACCACGATGGCTTCTTCGGCTTTTGCATTCGAATTTCTCACTTGGAAACAGCACATCTAGGCAAAAAGGAAGCAAATAAATCTGAAGATCCGCAGCATCTATTGGTTCATAGGCTGGTAGTCCAAACTAATAAGTTAATTTATTCTACATCTGGTCCATATGATGCCTCGACCGAAAAAAATGTCCATGCCCAAGGACTCCTAGGAGGTAGAAAAGATGCTAAGAATACGGAAAAGTTTTTTTGCTCTATTCCTTCGGATTGCGGGAGAGTCATAGCTTTGAAGTTTTTTTGTCTGAAGTTTCAAAAACCGCATTTTTGAAGGCGTCTAAATTTTAAATTTAAATCTTTCAAACTCTTGATATGTACGATCATTTCACACTAAGATACAGCTCGTCAAAAATTACTTAAAAAATCAGATCTTAGTTTTAGTTCCCTTAGTATATGTATTCAATATGTATAATTCTTCTTGAAAAAACCGTGTTCTAAGGCCAAGTTCCAAATTTAAACACGATAAGGATCTATATTGTAGGAGTTATTGAAAAAATACTGGAAACCGAGTAGCGTAGGGCGAATTCAGTATCATGGACGAGAGATCGTTGCTACGATAACTTTTGAACGGAAAAAGATAGTGACTTGCAATATTCAGGGTAGGCTTCGCATCTGAATGTGACATTTAAGTTTGTCAATGGGCATAATCGGCCGAACGGTTTCGGAATTATCCCCATCTGAAATATTGTTGTCATTTCCTGAATAACTCAAAAAATTCATATCCGATTCAATTTAAACTTGGCAATTACTTGCAGAATGCCGACGCGCAAATTCTGTGAGGATCACTAGAAAAAAAATATGCCTTAAAGCATCTGGTTAGTCCGTGATATATATTTTTTTAATCGATGATAACGGTGGATTTAGATTTCCAGGGCCTTACGCTTATACAATTTCGGGCCCCTCATCCCCCTGTTTTTCCATTTTCTTTCACAACAATAGTTCAATGGAAACTCAGATTTTTCAAAACAAAACATTTATTAATAAAATATTAGATTAATCAAAATATATATGGAATTGAGGAAATTATTATAATTATAACAAGAGTAAGTAAATGAGATACAAAATACAAAACTTTTTTTTCTACTAAAAAAAGCACATTTAGTAAGAACTTCCATTGGATATTGGCTTGTAAATTCCCCTATGCGTAAGTAATATTTTTCCAAGGCGTTTATTGAACCCGCTGAGTGTCCTGCTCTTTCAAATCTTCACTTAGTTCTTCAGCTTGTGCCTCTTTCTGATTTGCTTGTTATTCAGTTTTAGACCGAATTTCTCTTAAAAAAAAAGCACTGACGTGAAGTCAGTACTCTTTGACGCGCGTATTCACGGTGGCTAATTTGAATTGAATGATTAGTACTTCAAGCTCAGTGGATAGAGCGAGCCGAATATCTACCCAAAGGATAGTGGACACCATGCACTGTCAGTTCAAAAATTAACAGTGCTGTATCTAAGCTGCCATCAGGATAGAGTAACAAAGTTGGAAAAGAACACAACTGACTCTTCTTAGTCGCACAAGCTCCTAGAAGATTTGGGAGGGTTAGTATAATCCTAATCATGTTTATAGCACGCGCGCCAAAGCAGATTGACTTTTTGCACTTTTTCTTTCATTGTTAAGTCAATCTGCTGTGGCGCGCGTGCTATAAACATGATTCGGACTATACTAACCCTCCCAAATCTTCTAGGAGCTTGAGCGACTAAGAAGAGTCAGTTGTGTTCTTTTCCAACTTTGTTACTCTATCCTGATGGCAGCTTAGATACAGCACTGTTAATTTTTGAACCGACAGTGAATGGTATCCACTATCTTTTGGGTAGATATTCGGCTCGCTCTATCCACTGAGCTTGAAGTACTAATCATTCAATTCAAATTAGCCACCGTGAACACGCGCGCCAAAGAGTACTGACTTCACGTCAGTGCTTTAACAAATATAGCTATCAATACAGTTTGGCTGTTAGCTTTACCGTAGATCGAAAAAAATTGCGGTTGTGGGACCACCGATAGGAACGCAATTGCCTCTTCTCCAAATCCGAATGTATTCTAATATAGATCTACCGAATATAGTTATTTATAAATTTGCCTCAGGGCCACAATACAGACATTTCAACTCTGAAAAAACGCTATATCCCCCAAACTGACTTGTGTCCGTGTACTGAAATGACATGAATATTCTTTTAAAACTCCACAATATTACTCATTACACCCAACATATCCCATACAACCCAAAAACAGTCACTTCTCATCTGCGCATGCGCAATCTACTCGTGGCTGCAAGTTCTCCCAAAATTACACACCTCACAAAAAACTCCGATTCTCCAACACTAGTGGTTCAGGAGATATCGCTTCTTGAATCCACGCATGCGCAGACCCTCACCAGGAGATTCTATGGAGGAATAGCATCCGCGACCCCAAAACCCCAATCCTGTTTGATGAAAACACCAGCAGTTAAATCACTGATGGTCTGCTCATGCGCATAACGAAAAATGCCCGTAAGGGGTAACATCGATTTCAAAATTAGCCCAAGGGCCACGGTATGGACACTTCAACTCGGAAACAACGCTACATCCCCCAAACTGACTTATCCGTGCACTAAATTGTCATGAATATCCTTTTAAAACCTCACAATATTGGCTCATTTCTCCCAACATAACCCATATGACCCAAAAACAGTCACTTCTCTCCTATGCATGCGCAATATACTTGCGGCTGAAAGTCTTCCCAAAATCACACACCTTACAAAAAACTCGGATTCTCCAACACTAATGGTCCAGGAGATATCGCATCTTGAATCCACGCATGCGCAGACCCTCACCAGGGGGTTCTATAGAGGAATAGCATCCGCCACCCCAAAACCCCAATCCTCTCTGACGAAATCACCAGCAGTTAAATCACTGATGGTCTGCTCATGCGCATAACGAAAAATACCCGTAAGTCGTGACATCAATTTCAAAATTAGCCCCAGGGCCACGGTATGCACACTTCATCTCGGAAACAACACTATTTCCCCCAAACTGACTTGTGTCCGTGCACTGAATTGACATGAATATTCTTTTAAAACCAATCAATATCGGCTCATTACTCCCAACATAACCCATACGACCCAAAAACAGTCACTTCTCTTCTGCGCATGCGCAATCTACTTGCGGCTGAAAGTCCACCCAAAACCACACATCTTACAAAAAACTCCGATTCTCCAACACTAGTGGTTCAGGAGATATTGCATCTTGAATCCACGCATGCGCAGACCCTCACCAGGGGATTCTATGGAGGAATAGCATCCGCCACCCCAATATTCCAATCCTCTCTGACGAAAACACCAGCAGTTAAATCACTGATGGTCTGCTCATGCGCATAACCAAAAATGCCCGTAAGGGGTAACATCAATTTCAAGATTAGCCCCAGGGCCACGGTATGCACACTTCAACTCGGAAACAACGCTATTTCCGCCAAACTGACTTGTGTCCGTGCACTGAATTGACATGAATATTCTTTTAAAACCTCACAATATCGACTCATTACTCCCAACATAACCCATACCACCCAAAAACAGTCACTACTCTTCTGCGCATGCGCAATCTACTCGCGCCTGCAAGTCCTTCCAAAATCACACAACTTACAAAAAACTCCGATTATCCAACACCAGTGGTTCAGGAGATATCGCTTCTTTAATCCACGCATGCGCAGACCCTTACCAGGGGATTCTAGGGAGGAATAGCATCCGCCACCCCAAAACCCCAATCCTCTCTGACGAGAACTCCAGCAGTTGAATCACTGCTAGTCTGCTCATGCGCATAACAAAAAATACCTGTAAGGGGTAACATCAATTTCAAAATTAGTCCCAGGGCCACGGTACGGACACTTCAACTCGGAAACAACGCTACATCCCCCAAACTGACTTGTCCTTGCACTGAATTGCCATGAATATTCTTTTAAAACCTCACAATATCGGCTCAGCACTCCCAACATAAACCATACAACCCAAAAACAGTCACTTCTCTTCTGCGCATGCGCAATCTACTTGCGGCTAAAAGTCCTCTCAAAATCACACAGCTTACAAAAAACTCCGATTCTCCAACACTAGTGATTCAGGAGATATCGCATCTTTAATCCACGCATGCGCAGACCCTCACCAGGGGATTCTATGGAGGAATAGCATCCGCCACCCCAAAACCCCAATCCTCTCTGACGAAAACACCACCAGTTAAATCACTGATGGTCTGCTCATGCGCATAACGAAAAATGCCTGTAAGGGGTAACATCAATTTCAAAATTAGCCCCAGGGCCACGGCACGGACACTTCAACTCGGAAACAACGCTACATCCCCCAAACTGACTTGTCCTTTCACTGAATTGCCATGAATATTCTTTTAAAACCTCACAATATCGACTCAGCACTCCCAACATAACCCATCCAACCCAAAAACAGTCACTTCTCTTCTGCGCATGCGCAATCTACTCGCGGCTAAATGCCCTCTCAAAATCACACACTTTACAAAAAACTCCGATTCTCCAACACTAGTGGTTCGGGAGATATCGCATCTTTAATCCTCGCATGCGCAGACCCTCATCAGGGATCTGGATTCTATGGAGGAATAGCATCCGCCACCCCAAAACCCCAATCCTCTCTGACGAAAACTACAGCAGTTAAATGACTTCTCATCTGCGCATGCGCATAATGAAAAATGCCCGGATGAACCTCCAAAAAATTGGTGATCATGATCTTCACGAAATTCTGCAAAAGTATTTGCTTTGGCTTTTGCATCTAACTACTGAGTTTCAATTTAATCGGATCAGTATTTTTCGAGTTATCGTGAAAACAAAATTTTAAAATTTTTGAAAAATTTTTTTGACACTTCAGGGCTGTCTGGTCAACACAAAACTTCGCAGGCATATGAAGGTCATGATTCTACAATTTGATGCCAAATTTCAGAAAGATCGAGTGATCGGTTCCGGAAATATTCATAAAAAAACGTTTTGACTAAAAACGGCCTTAACTCCGAAACCGCTTGGAGGATTTCGCCAGTTAACGAACTTGTCCGAGATATTTACGCTACAAAACTACCCTGCAAATTTCAACGCTCTAAGTCGTTCCGTTCGAGAATTATCGTGCTAACGGCCGGCCGGACCGGACGGACAGAATTGAATTTGACATCGAATTCTTCATCAGGGAGTCGAACCCAATCGTTTGAGACCATTTTAGAAAAAAAATTCGAAAAATACAGACATTGTGACGAAATGATAGCACGCTGTTCCTTGCGGAACACGCGCGCAATAAATAGTTTCAAATGGTCCTACATGTATTTTCAAATTAGGTGTTTTTAGTTTTGTTTCCCAAATAACAGTTAACATAGCGTATTCTGATTTTGTAAACTTTTTTGTGCATATTTCTACGATCTTTTTTTTCTGTATGATCCATGTATGGGTATGTGCTTCAAAGCCCATAAAATATCATTGTACCCAAACTTCAGTGCTCTGATGGCTACGCTCTGATGGTTTATTTTACTAACAGCTGAATTTTGCTCTAGGTCTCTTGTTTGTTGTTAATTTTTCTTTCTGAAAAAATACTGATGTGATCGGGGGTGCATGTGGGCCTAGATGCCCCTAGGCCCCTACGCTTAAGCGTACAAAGCGTACTGGTTAATCCGTTACTGATCAATGAGATGTAAATGAAAAGTCCAGTTAAGTCTCCCATTCCGTGAAACAACAAAAATAGAATGATAATGAATTAATAAGAAATTAAAGAAAGTCTTAATCATTTTTCCAATGTCATTGATTGAAAAATTCCTAATATGAATATTGAACGACGACTTCTAATGAATATAATATCTTCAAATATACATTTCAACTTTCTCTAAGACTCATAAATCACTTCCATAATTTGTGTTTACTTCATTGGTATGGCGTTGAAATCGAGTCAGTAATAGAAACTGCTACATCTTCGTAATTATTCACCATTCTATACGTAACTGAGAACAAGTGTCAGATATGGATATTGAAAATTGCGAAATTTATATATCATTCGATGCCAGGTTGCAGTATTTTCCTTTCCGATCGCCCTCGAGATATAATTGACATTTCAGAAATACTTACTATAGGTACCTACTGTGATAATAATTTGTGAACAATATATTTATCATCTTCATAAAATGATTGTGACCTAACCTAATATTTCCCTTCTTTTCAGGCAAACTCAAGATCAACAACAACTATCTTACGACCCAGAACATTCCTGCAACGAACGGAGTTATCCATGCGATTGACACGCTATTGTGAAATCACCCTTAGAAAATTTTACCGGGATTCACAGAAAATCCTAATTTTGGCCATTCACCAGTGAAATTGAAATTTTTTCAAGTATAAGGCTGATGAAAATGTAGATACCAAACAGTCCAAGTGGGTTCTAAAGAAAGTATAAGCATGTAAAATACAAACCCATTAATTTAATATGTATATTATAAATTATGCTAGGTATTTAATTATTGCTTAGATTTTAAGATGAGTTTGTGGAAGTCCTATTTTATCGAAATCATTCTTATGTTTAATAAACATACAACAAATATGTATAATTTTTAGTTTTAATGAACAGTTGTAATATCTGTATTCTCTGAGAGATATTACATAATGCCTCTGATTTCCGAATTGAATGTGTAAATAAATTCTACTTAAACTCAATTGTTGTGATATAATGATCATTCCGTTCCAAAAATTAATATTCAAACAGTTACATTTTACCCCTGGCTAGCTATAGAGCTGGAGTCACTGTCTTTATGAAGGTCTAAAATAGTGAGTTTCAAATCTCAGGTGGGTACGTAATTGCTCAAAGAGAGTGAAACGAAATGGTCACTCATGTTACTTACCTAATTCTTAGGATTCAGAACAAACCCGAGTACTTATGTACATACAGTGTGAAAAAGCCAAATGGAATAAATTCATTATGGGTAAGTGTACATATTTACGAAAAATTCCGAAACACGTCAAATTCATATTTTAAATTGTCATTCTTCTTCTTAAAAATGCAAGCCCTACTGCCAACCCCTTTCGAAAGACAGCTCCCAGGTAACATAGACCTCGCATAGAGGTCATCTCTGAGAGGTTACAATGTGAATTAAATGCGAGCTCCCATTGTGAGATCCTCAAGACATCACAATTGTTAAGAGAAAAGAAAATTCCTATTGCGGAGTACCTCAGGATATCACACATAAAACCAGAATAAGACATTCCTATTGTGAGCTCCCAAAGATATCACACAGATAACCAGAATAAGACATTCCTATTGCGAGCTCCTTAAGTCATCGCAAGTACAACGAGAATAAGAAATTCCTATTGCGAGCTCCTAAAAATATCCCACAGATAATCAGAATAAGACATTCCTATTGCGAGCTCCTCAGGATATCCCACAGATAACCAGAATAAGACAGTCTATTGCGAGCTCCTAAAGATATCACGCAGATAACTAGAATAAAACTTTCCTATTGCAAGCTCCTCAAGATATCACACAGATAACCTGAATAAGACATTCCTATTGCGAGCTCCTCAAGTAATCGCAAGTAAAACGAGAATAAGACATTCCTATTGCGAGCTTCTCAAGATATCACGCAGATAACCAGAATAAGACATTCCTATTGCGAGCTCCTCAAGATATAACGTAGATAACTAGAATAAGACTCGGAATAAGACATTTCTCTTGCGGGCTCCTCAAGATATTAAAAAGATAACCAGAATAAGACATTCCTATTGAGAGCTCCTTAAGATATCACACAGATAACCAGAATGAGACATTCCTTATTGCGAGCCTCATGTGATATATCTGAGATGTTACTGGGCTCATCCCCTGTGGCGGAAATTTGGAGGTGATAGGGAGGTCTTGGCGACCTCCCTGCGATATCACAGCGATCCTCTCAAAATATTGCCCAAGGTGAGCAGTCTGAGGACTTCCCCATGTAATATCTCTGAGATGTTGCTGGGCTCATTCCAATGTGGCGGACATTTGGAGGTGATAGAGGGGCCTGGGTGACCTCCCAGCGATATCGCAGCGATCCTCTCAAAATATTGCCTAGGGTGAGCAGTTTGATATTATTCCAAGTGATTTCTCTGAGATGTTCCTGGGCTCATCCCCTGTGGCGGACATTTGGAGGTGATAGAGAGGTCTGGGTGACCTCCCAGATATATCGCAGCGATCTTCTCAAAATATTCCCGAGGTTGAGCAGTTTGAGAACTTCCCCATGTGATATCTCTGAGATGTTACTGGGCTCATCCCCTGTGGCGGACATTTGGAGATGATAGAGAGGTTTGGGCGACCTCCCTGCAATATCGCAACGAACCTCTCAAACTATTCCCCAGGTTGAGCAGTTTGAGAACTTCCCCATGCGATATCTCTGAGATGTTACTGGGGCTCATCCCCTGTGGCGGACATTTGGAGGTGATAGGCAGCTCTTAGTGACCTCCCAGCGATATCGCAAAAGGCGTCGCAATAAATCGGAAAGAGCTCGGCAAGATATCTCTGGGAGGTCCCTGTGTTACCTGGGAGGTACAACCCCCAATTTTTCAAATAGGAACTATGGGCTTGTGATACATCGTTTGAAAGGTCGCGTCATTGCAAATCTCTAAATATAGCAAGCCCTGTGGACAGGAGCTTTCTGGCGCTCTAGTTCAAACAGACAAATTATATCTCCGAAAGTATTGTTTTCTCAGAGTTGGGAATTATATCAATGTATTCTTATGATAGAACTGCATCATAAAGTAAATACAATTAAAATAATATATAATCTATTTATCAAGATTGAATGAGCAATATGAGAATGAGAACTGCACCATGGAAGAAATCAAATTAAAATAGCTGAAATGAATTTGACTCCCTCTTATAGAACAGGATGACATGTACGAGTATGAACACAGATCATATAATAAAGCTTAGATAGAATAATTATAGCATTTTGTGAAAACATAGAAGTACGATTCATTATTGAAATTTAGAAAAATCATATCTCCGAAAGTATTAGCTTGTTGGAGTTGAAAATTATATCAATGGATTTTTATGGTGAAACTGCATCTTAAATAAAAATTGAATTTGAAATTTGTTGCTTAAAAAATTTTTTTTTTTCATTACTCCGAAACCATTTGGCCTATTTTGCCCAATAACGAACTTAACCGAGATATTCATCTCCCTAAACTACTCTGAAAATTTCAACTGCCTAGCTCATTCCGTTCGAAAGTTATTGTAGAAATTTTTTTTTTTTTAATTTTCAAAAAAAATTTTCACACTTTGCGGTAACCTGGTTAATACAAAACTTCACATGCGTATAAAGGTCATGATTCTACGATTTGATGCTAAATTTCAGATAGATCGAGTGATCGTTTTCGGAAATATCCATAAAAAAATGTTTTTACTAAAATCGGCCATAACTCCGAAACCGCTCGATGGATTCCGCCCATTAACGAACTTAACCGAGATATTTACGCTCCAAACCCACTTTGCAAATTTCAATACTCTAACTCCTTTAGTTCGAGAGTTATCGTGCCTACGGCGGGACCGGCCGGACAGAATCGATTTCGACCTCGGATTCTTGATCAGTGAGTCGAACCAAATCGTTTGAGACCATTTTCAGCCAAAAATTCGAAAATTTCAGACATTTGGGCAAATTGATAAGCACTCAGTTCCGAGGAACTAGAACGCCAAAAAAATAAAATCAAGTGATTAACGAAATTCATTACAATATTCCCTCGAATATCCCCAAATCTTATTACAATAATATTAAACTTATTTGCCTTCACGATGTGAGAGAAAGAAAAATATAAAAATGCACTGAATTGAAGTTCGTAGTCTTTGGCGCGCGTGTTCACGTTGGCTAATTAGAACTAAATGATGAGGATTTCAAGTTCAGTGGATAGAACGAGCCGGAGATCTACCCAGAGGGTAGTGGAACCCATTCACTGTCGGGTAATAAATTAACAGTGCTGTGTCTAATCTGGCATAACGATAGGTTAACAACAATCACATCAATGCTCTTTTAGACTTTTTTCATTGTGAAGTCAATCTGAAATTGGCGCTCGTGCTATAAAAATGATCATAATTATGATTATACTGACCCTCCCAAGTCTTCCCTAAGGAGACACCTCAGAAGCTCCTAGAAGCTTGTGCGACTAAGGAGAGTCCGTTGTGTTCTTTGTCAACTTTGTTACTCTATCCTTATTCCAACTTAGACACCGCACTGTTAATTTATGACCCGACAGTGAATGGTGTCCACTACCCTCTGGGTGATCTCCAACTCGTTCTATCCACTGAGCTTGAAACTTGAAACCCTCATCATTCAATTCAAATTAGCCAACGTGAACACTCGCGCCAAAGAGTACTGACTTCACGTCAGTGCTCTTTATATTTTTTCAAGGACCTTTAAAAAATCTGTCTATCGATACAGTCTGGCTATTAGTTTTAACGTAGATCGAAATAAAGAAAAAATGCAGTTATGGGACCCCCATTGGGAATGCAATTGCTTACGCCTATTCTCCAAATCCGGACGTAGTTTAATATAGATCTTCCAACTATAGGTATTTATAAATTGGCCCAGGGCCATAATACATACAATTCAACTCGGAAACAACGCTAATTCCTCGAAACTGACTTGTCGATGCACTGGATTGCCATGAAATTTCTCTTAAAACCTCACAATATCGGCCCAGTGCCAAATCCATGACCACTAGACGCAAACCACTCCCAACATAAGTTACATAAGCCATACCACCCAAAAAGGGCCATGTTTCCTCTGCGTTCGCGCAACCTCAAGGCTTAAAGTCCTTACAAAATCACACACAAAATTGTGATTCTTCAACACCAGTAGTTAAGGAGATATTGCAGCTTTAATCCACGCATGCGCAGACTCTTCCAAGGGGAAGCTATGGAGGAATAGCATTGTCTGCTCATGCGCGAATCGAAAAATGCCCGACAGAGGATACATGTTTTCGAATTAGGAACGCAATGTTTCCGCTTATTCTTCAAATCCGAATGTAATTTGATATAGATCTTCCAAATATTGTTATTTATAAATTGGCCCCAGGGCCAAGGTACAGACATTTCAACTCGGAAAAAACGCTATTTCCACTAAACTGACTTGTCCGCTCACAGAATTGCCTTAAATTTTCTTTTAAAACCTCACAATATCGGCTCAGCAACAAATCCATGGCCGCTAGGCGTAAAGTGCATCCAACATAGGCCATACAACCCAAAATGAGCAAAGTCTCCTCTGCGCATGCGCAATCTAGTCGTGGCTGAAAGGTCTCTCAAAATCACACACTTCACACGAAACTCTGATTCTTCAACACCATTGGTTCAGGAGATATCACAGCTTCAAACCACGCATGCGCGGACCCTCCCAAGGGGATTCTATGGAGTATCCTGCACCTCCAAACCCCAACTTTCGCAGACGGAAACTTCAGTAGTTGACTCACTTCTCGTCTGCGCATGCGCATAACGAAAAATGCTAGGAACTGAAAAAAATGGTTCAAGCACTGACGTGAAGTCAGGAGCTTTTGCACGTATGTTCTATTGCCATTCTCCTATATTGGACACTCTTAATCGAATTTACCATGGTGAATTATATTGTCCGTTCTCCTGGACGGACAATATAATTCACCATGGTAAATTCGATTAAGAGTGTCCAATACAGGAGAATGGACAATAGCTACTGAACTCACACAAGGCTGCTCGGATCTCCAACAATATAAATCCGATCGTATTCAAACTTGGAACTTGGTATAAGAGTTAGGTTCTGAAGGCTCTCGCAAAATTTTAGCCATATCAGATGAATAGTTTCTGATATATAGAATTTTTTTCAATGATTTTTTGAAAATTTTCTAGTGATGACGATCCTCACGAAATTTTGCAAAAATTTTTGTGTTGGCATTCTACAACTAATAACCATGTTTGAATTGGATCAGTTATGTATTTTTCGAGTTATTGAGGAAATAACAACCAAATTTCAGATGGGTATAATTCCAAATCCGTTTGGCCGATTATGCTTATAAACGAACTCAAATGTCGCATTCAGATGTACAACCTAACCTGGAAATTTCAAGTCGCTATCCTTTTCGGTTCTCAGGTTATTGTGACATAAAAAATATTTTTTAATAATTCTTTTAAAATTTTTTAGTAATACGATTCTCACAAAATTTCACAAATGTGCTTATAGGTTTATATTCTACAAGTATTCACCAAGTTTCAATTCGATCGGATTCATATTGATTGAAAACAAAAATATTACTCGGAAACCATTAGGCCGATTATGCCCATTAACGAACTTGTCCGTCGTATTGGGATGCGCAACCTACCCTGAAAATTTCAGGGTAGGTGGCGCGCCAAATGCAGATTGACTCAACAATGAAAGAAAAAGTGTAAAAAAAACATTGACGTGGGGTCAATCTGCTTTGGCGCGCGTGCTATAAACATGATTATGATTATACTGACCCTCCCAAGTCTCAGAATCCCTCAGAATCTTCTAGGAGCTTGTGCGACTAAGGAGAGTCAGTTGTGTTCTTTTTCAACTTTGTTACTCTATCCTTATGGCAGCTTATATGCAGCACTGTTAATTTTTGAACCGACAGTGAATGGTGTCCACTATCCTTTGAGTAGAATTCCGGCTCGCTCTATCCACTGAGCTTGAAGTACTCATCATTCAATTCAAATTAGCTACCGTGAACACGCGCGCCAAAGAGTACTGACTTCACGTCAGTGCTTTTTTTGCGCGTATGTTCTGGGGAACATCGCGTTATAGTTTTGCCCAAATGTGAAATTTAATTCTGTGGTGCCGTACGGCCGTACGGCCGTCCGGCCGTTGCCACGATAACTTGAGAACGGAAAGAGCTAGCGACTTGAAATTTTCAGGGTAGGTGGCGCATCCCAATACGACGGACAAGTTCGTTAATGGGTATAATCGGCCCAATGGTTTCCGAGTAATAATTTTGTTTTCAACCAAAATAAATCCGATCAAATTTAAACTTGGTGAATAGTTGTAGAATATAGACCTAAGCACGTTTGTGAAATTTTGTGAGAATCGTATCGCTAGAAAATTATTAAAAAATTATTAAAAAATATTTTTGTTGTCACGATAACCTGAGAACGGAAGGAGATAGCGGCTTGAAAATTTCAGGTTAGGTTGTGCACCTGAATGCGACATTTGAGTTTGTTTATGAGCATAATCGTCCAAACGGTTTTAGAGTTATAGCCATCTGAAATTTTCTGAAATTTGGTAGTTTTTTGTTCCTCATTAACTCGAAGAATACAAAACCGATTGAATTCAAACATTGTTATTAGTTGAAGAATGCCAACGCGAAAATTCTTGCAGAATTTCGTGAGGATGGTATAACTAGAAAATTAAAAAAAAATAGTTGAAAATTATTGAAAACAAATCTATATATCATAAACTATTCGTCCGGCATGGCTGAAATTTTGGAACAGCCTTCAGAATCTAACTCTACTGCAGAATTCCAAGTTTGAACATGATCGGATCTATATTGTTGGAGAACCGGGCAGCCTTTTGTGAGTTCGGTAGCGTAGTGGTAGCCAAGTGTAGCGGATGGGAATCGTCGTATGATAATATGTAGTCTATGGTCGTATTTTTGCGAGAACCTTCAAAAATAAAATAAAAATATGAATGTCATGATGACATATTTTCGCTCGTATATTATGGGAAAATCGTCTTATTTCATCACAAATCTATGGGAGATGATAGCCCTACATTAGTGGTCAGACCTGGTTTTGAGAGAGATCCTCCTTAGGAGGAGGCAACTAAATATTGAAGGGATTTCTATGAACAAGAGTGAATATCTTTGAGAAATAGAGAAGGCGATTCTTCTTCAAGAGATCCATGTGCCTTCAGAGGAGTATATTTGCGAGAGGGGACTTTTGAAAGGTTATGTATTATTTTTAATATGATATCGCTGAAATTTTGCTGAAGGCTTCTGATCTTGTAAGGTGAGAGGCTCATTTGTGGATATTAAATCTTGTGATGGGTAGAGAGGAATTTTAGGCCATGTAGGCCACTAAGGCCCACTTGCACGAATGCGGGTTATCTAATTAAATCCGGATTAACTCTAAACCTAGGGTTAAATTGATAATAGGTCTTGCACCTTCAAGAGTTAGAGCCTAACCCTGGGTTAAAACTATAAAAATTTAACCCGGCAAAATAGCAGGGTTAAATGGCTAAGTCCGGGTTAGTCATGTAAAAATTGACATTTCTAATTTAAATAGTTTCGATTTGTGATGAATTTCTGGTAAATAATAAATATTAGCAGTGATCGGTAACTTGCTTGTGTGGTATTTTTGAGAATGATTCATGATTAATGGATATATGTACTACAAACTACATTCTGATCTACGCATGCGCCCCGTTTTAACCTCAACATCGAATCTGAATCTGATCAAAACACAAATACAAAACGTAAACAAAATATTCTCAATCCACGAAGTACGAACGAGTATTCCTTCCGTTGAAAATAATCGAGATTACCTTGTATTTGAAGATTGGAGGAATCTAGAAATATTGTTTACGTATGTGAAAGAAATTCCAAATTATGGAGAACTGTGGAAAAGTTGTTCAGAAAGAAGATATCTGGTATATGTCCTTCAGGATTTCTGGCTAAAAATCAGCAGTAAGTAATAGAAGTGAATTGAATGAATTACTTTACTCAGAGAAATCCAAGTCTTAATATTTCCTTTCAGGTTGGAATGAATTAAGGTCCAGTTGACGTAGAGCAAAAAAGTAATGCTTTTCGACAAATAGAATGCATGAGTTACTCTTGGAGTTACTGCAGATAGAATTCTTAAAAACAAGGTATATGGAACTTAGTCGATTGAATATTTGTGAAGATTAAGTATATCTCATGAGAAAATTTAATATTGATAAGAGGCAACCAAAATGACATGAACACTAAAATTTTTAAAGTTCAAGAGTGGAATAGCCAAGAAGAAAATCTAGTGTTTCTATTCAAACAAATTGGTGGTGGTTCTCATATCGTTGAAATGACAAAGGGACGTATCTGCAATAAGCAAGTTTCAAGATATTCTCGTTTTGAAATTCGAGAGTGAACGATAAATCAGGGAGTGAACGAAATAAACCGTAAATGCTCGATTCAAGGTGCATTTAAATATGTTCCGCAATCTACTAAGGAAGTGGTTGTTATGAGTAGGCTATGACTATAAAAAATAAAGCCAACTCAAAATTTTACATTTTACACTTAATTCTGTTTTGTCATTTTGCCGAAGCTATATATATTATGGGATAAGTATTCTATTCATCATGTACTTAGGTGAAAACCACCCAGTGACTTGCCTAAGCTGTCGTAAGGATACATTAATAAAATATATACAGAACAAAACTGACTCTCCTAGGAGCTTCTGTGGGATTTCCTTAGGGAAGATCTAGAATGGTTAGTATAATCATAAACATGTCATTAGCAAGCAAAACTGCATGAATTACATTTCAAATGACTTCTGCACCTACCCTATTATTCAGATTTGGCCCTTAGCCACTTTTACCTGTTTACACATAACATTTGCATAATACTATTGCACAAAAAAAAACAGTTGAATTACGCTTAGACCAGTGAATTTTGAACACTTTTCTGTTTTCCTGATATCATGGGTCTCTTACGATCCATCATCAGGGTGTTTAGATGCCAGCGTGTACCTATATAATAGGCATTTTTAACGAAACATTTTAATTTTTCTAATTGCAGAATATTTTAAAATATAGGAGTAGAAGGTGATGCAATATAACATGTGTGTAGGTATATATTATGTATATTGTTTTCCCGTGGAACTTCAGGTATATGTTTCTTAAATGCTTGTTGCTTAGCATGCTTAACAATGAATACCTCTGAAGAACAGATTTTACTAATATTATAATAGAATGGCTTGATAATTCAACGCTAACTTTGAAAATGATGTATCCTAGTGTTGCGGAGGAAAATCCAAGTATATTTTACAACGAGAAGTAGTATATAAGGAAACGGAGAAAGTCAGTTATCATATTTTAATAATAATCTATATACAAGTATTTATCCTCCCTGCAGTGTTTCACGAATCCTCCATGATTATGTGGGCAGCAGTGGTCCAAACTCGAAAAAATGTATTGCATGCTGCTTGATGTAGTATTGAATTTTCAAAATGAATGTTATTCTTGATCTCTCTTGAAGTAAATAATCGAATATGTTAATAGAGTTTTATTCGAAATTATTTCCTTTGTTTGTATTACGGCTTCAGTGAGGTATACAATTTTTTTGTTCACTGAGGGCTGATATATTTTACGACCTGTAAACTGTCAAGTAGCCTTACCGAAAGGAAAGTAATCTGTAAATGTTCACTTTAAAGGGGATCAGTAAATTCAACGAGCACATAGTTGACGAATACTTTACGGAGAGGTTGAATAAATCGGCCCTTAGTAGATAGTATAAAACAATATATAGATTGGTATCTAAATAAATGAATCTTATTTTCACAATAACTCTTTTCCCCTAACCCATGAAAACAAATTTTCACAGACAATTTACATGAATCATTAGCTTCAAACGTTCATTATCTTGAAATACAAATGAATAAGTGGAAATTTAATTTTAATATTTCAATATTGAATGGAATATTTAGAGTTTATCTATAATTTCAGATATCTCATCTCATCAACGAGTGACAAAAGTATTGAAATTGATTATGCATTAAACGATGTGTTCAAATGTCAAATTATTACCATATTCCATATCGACAGACATTCTTGTAATGATTATGAAGAATTAAAAAGGTTTTTTTATTAAATATTCAAAACTGTAATTAGTTCTTTGAAATACCATTGAATGAAGAAATTCTTATAAGTTAACAAAATATCTTTATTTGAACAATAAAAATGCATCATTTTATTAAAATGATAGTTTGACTATCCAATTGCTTATTTTCTTTATAATATTTTTGCTGTAAGTCAGTATAGCTTATATATTATAAATAAAAAAACAATATACTTGAACAATGTTTCTTGAATTATAGACTTTACAGAATAAAATAGGTAGGTATACTTCTAATAGCTTAGAACTTTCAAAGTAACGTCCAACAATATTAATTTAAATGATATTATAAATAAAAAAAAATTGGTTCAAGCACTGACGTGAAGTCAGGAGCTTTTGCGCGTATGTTCTATTGTCCATACTCCTGTAATGAACACTCTTCTTATTCGAATTTACCATGATGAATTCTATTGTCTATTCTCCTGTATTGGACACTCTTCTCAATCGAATTCACCATGATTAATTCTATTGTCCATTTTCCTGTATTGGAGACTCTTCTTAATCGAATTTACCAAGATGAATTCTATTGTCCAGAATGGACAATAGAATTCATCTTGGTAAATTCGATTAAGAAGAGTCTCCAATACAGGAGAATAGACAATAAAAATCATCATGGTGAATTCGATTGAGAAGAGTGTCCAATACAGGAGAATAGACAATAGAATTCATCATGGTAAATTCGATTAAGAAGAGTGTTCATTCGAATTATAATGAATCTGATGTCTATAGATTCTAAAATATGAAGCTTTCAAAAACAATAAAAGAGAAAAACCTAAAAACTACCCGCCTTTTCCAGGCATCCGTTACTTTTTCGATAAGTCCTTGGGCGCGTTCACTGAGGTCCCACAACGATCACGCGCACGACCGCAGAACTGCACAGACGACTCTAAGAACGTTGCGATCGCCTAGTGGAACACGCCCCTTATCGCACGAAAATGAGAATTGAACAGAAACGTCTTAAATTGTAAACGGTACTCACCTACACGCTGCAAATTGATCGAAAACGTTAGACTTATTGTTGAACTATAAATTCTCAGTCAAACGAGACATGCACAGCCCATGGTTTGACCTCGGCCCTAAAGTGAAGGGAATAAAGTCGTTATGTCCGAAGACACAGGGGCGTATCGTGAATTTATGGGGGCTTATATTATTTAGGGGCCACCGTCGGCCGAAATAAAAAAAAAATTGAAAAGAAACCACTTCCGCTGTGGGAATTGACCTTGTACCGTCAGTACCGCCTGAGCGTGAAGCAGACTGCCCAACCAATCCGCAACTAAAGTAAGGATAGTGGGATATCCGGCTGTACGTGAAGCAATTATCGTACCTCCAAGATAGTCTTCTATATATTTTCCCCTTATTTCCAATAATATAGATCCGATCGAGGTTAAATCTAGAACTTGGCTGTAAAATAAGGTTTCGAAGAATCTTGCACGATAACTTTCGAAAGGAAAGCGAAGATAGCGACTTGATATTTTCAGGTTAGGTTTTGGGCATAATAGTCCAAACGATTTCCGAGTACAAATTTGTTTTCAAACAATACAGTTCCGATCAAGTTGAACTTGGTAATTAGTTGTTTAATGTCAACTATTGCGAAATTTCGTGAGGATCACTAGAAAATTTAAAAAAAATTATTAAAAAATATGTATCTTGGAAACTATCCGTCCGATATTGCTGAAATTGCGATAGCCTCAATATACCAATTGTGAAGCGAATTTCGTGAATTGAACACGATCGGATCTATATTGTAGGAGTTATTGAAGAAATACTGGAAACCGAACCGCGTTGAGCGAGTTCACTATATCTGGATGGGACCCCATTACTAAGAAATCTGGCGAACGGAGAAAAATAGCGACTTGAAATTGTCAGGGTAGGTTGCGTAACGGTTTCGGGGTATCTCCATCTGAATTATTATATTCACGATAGGTAATTCAAAAAATGGGTTCAAGCCCTGTGGACAGGAGCTTTCTGGCGCTCTAGTTCAAACAGACAAATTATATCTCCGAAAGTATTGGTTTCTCAGAGTTGGGAATTATATCAATGTATTCATATGATGCCTTTGTTCGTGGCATCATACACGAACATTAACCCGGCCTATGGGAAACCAGAGACCCCTTCTCTGAATCCACATAGGCAACTCTCAACAGGCGCGTCCACGGCGCGGGGGTGGGCCTGGCTCCTAGGAGTCGGTGGCTAAGTTCTGCTGAGGACCCAGTATTGCGGAGTATATCGCAATCCCCTTGCCCAGGGATACGGGTGAAGATCACACCGGCAGGGAAGGCGGAGTAGATGGACTACGGTACGGCGGAACTGGCGCAAGTGGCCCACGCTTTAAGGTAATGTAAAGCAAGGGCACCCTTTTGTCCTCAAGGCGGATAAACCAAATAATGGAGAACGGCATAGGATCAGGCAGGCAACGGGAAACCACCTGATTATTTTCCCATGAACACACCAAGAATATGAGTACAGGCAAAGAAGTTTTATTAGTATCACCATGCGACCCGATTAGTAACCGGCGCTGCGATGGGTCCGGGCCATCCAGTGTGAAATATGTTACCGGGCATGGAGCTGTGGATGTCCAGGCAGCACATGCGAAATTAGATACTGGAAAAATTCCTAAAATCCAGCTAAGGAAATCTATCGATTTGGCCACATGGAACGTACAAGGGTTGCTCCAGACTGGAAAGACATTTGTTTTAGAAAGAGAACTTAAACACAACAACATACAAATATGCGGAATATCTGAGACGCATTGAAAGGACAAGGGCCACTTCTCGACAGAAGACCACACGTTTTACGTCGCGGGAGCGGAGCAAACTGGTCGAAACGGCGTAGCACTGGTTGTACATAGAAACATCTCCAAATCTGTAATAGAGTACAATCCTGTCAATGACCGAATAATAAGAATTACACTGAACACAATTCCAACTAAACTTCACATAATTCAAGTATATATGCCCACAACCGAAAGACCAGATCGAGAAGTTGAAGAGATCTACACTATTTTGGAACGCGAAATCTCAAAAGTACCAAATAAAGACCAACTGGTTGTTATGGGCGATTTCAACGCAAAAATTGGCAGTACTGTATCCGAAAAAATACCTAATGTAGGAAGACACGGACTAGGAACTCGAAATGATAGAGGAGAGAGACTATTAAACTTCGCTGTGGAAAATAACCTCACAGTCGCAAACACTCTGTTCCAACATCACCCCAGACGTCTCTCGACCTGGAACAGCCCAGATGGAGCAACTAAAAACCAAATCGATTATATGTTAACAAGAATTCGATGGCGAAGTTCAATCAAAAACATCAAAGCCAAGCCAGGGATAGACTGTGGGTCTGACCACAAGCTACTCTGGGCCAAATACAAAACTAAACTGAAGAAACAAATGGCACCTAACATCAATCCTAGGCCAAACATTGAAGTAGAACTTTTTAAACAGGTCTTAAAGAACCACGAGGCTCCGATCGTTGTCGATAACGTAGAGAAGCTTTGGCAAAGCACTAAAGAGTGGATAACTAAAGGCGTGGAATCATCAAAAGGAAAAACCCAAATTAGGAAAAAACATTGGATTAGTGATAACACCTTACAGCTCGTCGACCAACGGAAGAAATTTAAAATAGCGCCAAGTGAAGAGAACCAGGACAGAATTAAACAACAAAACAAAGAGATCAAAGCAGCAAGTAGGAGAGATAAAAATGACCACATCGTCGGGGTATGTAGGGAACTTGAAGAACATGCCAACAAACGAGAGTCTCGAGAATTGTTTAACAAAGTAAGATATCTCTCTAAAGAATTCAAACTACGCACCCAAGTAATAAAAAACGAGGAGGGAGAAATTATAAACAACGCCAATGGTATAGCAGAAGTTTGGAAAGTATACTGTGAAAAACTTTACAAAGGTGATTCAGAACAATCCTCAGAAGAAATAAATACCCCTCAAGAGCCTGATATTCTAAGATCGGAAGTTGAAAGTGCCATAAAGCTGCTCCGAAACAAAAAATCACCAGATGCGGATCAAATTACGGCAGAGGTTCTAAAGGCTTTAGACGAGGAGGGAATAGAAATATTTCACAACATCTGTAACCTTATATGGAAAACCGGACAATGGCCTGAAGATTGGGGAGAATCACTGTTTATTCCAATATTCAAGAAAGGTTCGCCCTTGGAATGTAGTAACTACAGAACGGTTTCTCTTATCTCACACACTAGTAAGATCTTCCTACATGTCATACATAACCGTCTTAAACCATTTCTTTTGCCACAGCTCTCAGAAGAACAAGCTGGTTTCATACCAGGAAAAGGAACTAGGGAACAAATATTAAATACCAGGCAACTTATTGAAAAAGCTAGAGAATTCAATATCCCATTGTATCTCTGCTTTGTGGACTATCAAAAAGCATTTGATAGAGTAAGCTGGAGATACCTTTGGAGCATAATGGAGGAAATGGGAACCCCAAAACACCTGATACAACTGGTGCGCAACCTCTATCAGAAAAACAGCGCGAAAGTCAGAATAGACGGAATTTACTCGGGGACTTTCAGAACGACCGCAGGAGTTAGACAGGGTTGCATTCTTTCGCCTACCTTATTTAACGCTTATAGCGAATACATCATGAGAGAGGTTCTAGATGAGTGGCAAGGCGGAATATCAGTTGGCGGAAAGCGGATCAACAACCTCCGTTACGCCGACGACACACTGATCATAGCGTCAACAATACCAGAATTAACAGAAATTATGAGCAGACTGTCTGTTGTCAGCGAAAAATATGGTTTAAAAGTGAATAAATCTAAAACGAAAATAATGATAGTCGATAGGCAAGACAACAATTCCCCACAAATATCACAAATTGCAAGCTACGAAGTGGTCAACATATTTAACTATCTCGGTTCCTTGATTACCAATACTGGAAAATGTGAAAGTGAAATACGCCGACGCCTGACTATGGCAAGATCAGCGATGAGCAAACTATATAAAATATGGAGGGACAAGTCTGTCACCAAAACAACGAAACTACGCCTAGTTGATGCTCTTATCTTTCCCATAGCAACGTACGCAGCGGAAAAATGGACTTTACATAAAGCAGATAAAAACAGAATAGAGGCTTTCGAATTATGGGTCTATAGACGACTCTTACGAGTATCGTGGACGGAACACCGAACCGACGTATCCGTATTGCAAGAAATTGGTCCACGTACAAGGCTTCTAGCCAGAATAAACCGCATGTATCTGCAGTACCTAGGGCACATAGCTAGAAGATCAGGAACAATGGAGCGATTAATCATAGAAGGGAAAGTGGAAGGCAAACGCTCAAGAGGCAGATCTCCAACTAGATGGGTAGATCAAACAAAACCCTTAATAAACATGAGACTGCATGATGTCGAAAGGAGTGCACAGGACAGGCAAGCATGGAATCAATTGCTGAATCATATATGAATGGTGTCACTACATCCTTTGGAGGATAATGTAAAGAGGAGGAGGAGGATTCATATGATAGAACTGCATCCTAAAGGAAATTCAATTCAAATAATAGTTTATTTATCAAGATTAAATGAGTGTTGACTTCACACTATTGAATTGGTCTGAATTGATCTGGGTTGCACCTACCTGGCAATTGTTCTTAGCTTTAAAACCAGTGTGTTGCTTCCAGAGGGAGGCTATCATCCATTCCTGGGGATGTGGACTGTATCTGGCTCGTTTTAGGGGTGGCACAGAATGATTCTTCTCGAGTAATTTCTGTATTCTTTTTGAGGATTTCGAAGAGATCGACTTTTTCGTAAAAGCAGTGAGACATGTTGATTCTTACACATCAATCGCATGTGTGTGTCTTCGCGGTAGGTGCTATATGGGAACCCTTTGAATGGCGAGATATAGCGCTCAAACAAAACCTTGACTGTAAAACTAAGTGATTACTCTCATTGAATCTTAATAATTAACGCGGGGCGTTAACATAACCGCCCACTAAAACACCTATTAGGTGTTTTCAAAAACATTTAATACCTACTAAATGTTAGAGAATGTGACCTTTATAGGCCCACTAATTTAATAAATATCCTAAAATAAATCTTATCTATGTAATATGTTTTGTACAATTCTGTCTGAAAACTAAATGTAGAGCTTAGAAATACGCACCGGGTATTTTAAGCGCTGTCGGGTTGAATAGGTAGGGGACAGAGTTTCACCAGAGGTCTCTGAAGGAGGCCTTGGTTCGTTCGAACAGTCGCTACTCCAACTATTCCATCTTTACCTGGATGGGTTTTTATTACCCTCGCGAGGCGCCACTGCATAGGTGGAGTCAATTCGTTTTTTATGAGAACCAACTCTCCAGGAAATATAGTTCTATCAGTCTTAAGCCACTTCTGACGTTGTTGCAGGGTGTGCAAATATTCCGTGTGCACTCTTTTCCAAATGTCTTGTTGTAACCTCTGTATAAGTTGCCAACGATCGAGTTGATTAATCCTGAGATGGGACAGGTCGTGATTTGGTACATTGGAAAGAGGATCTAAATTCAGAAAATGGCCCGGTGTCAATACTGATAGATCGCTAGGATCCGAGCTTAGCGAACAAAGCGGCCTAGAGTTGAGAATTGACTCAATTTGAGTCAGAAGGGTGTAGAATTCTTCGTAGGTGAAAATTTGCTTACCAACTGTCCGATATAAATGTGATTTAACGGATTTTATACCTGCCTCACTTAGGCCGTTAAAATGGGGGGAAGATGGTGCATGAAAATTTAATTCCTTTACCCTCAGCGGCATTTTTCATATATTTAGATAGAATTCGGGAAGCGCCGACGAAATTACTACCACAGTCCGAGGTAATGTGAGTGCACAAATCACGTCGACATACGAAACGTCTTAGGGCCGCTACAAAGGCTTCTGCAGACAACTCGGACGCCAGTTCAAGGTGTACAGCTTTAGTGACAAAGCATACAAATAAGCAGATATATGCCTTTTGCGATTTCGTTCCTCTCTTCTTACCAAGAGTAATGTTTAATGGACCACCATAATCAACCCCTACGCTTGGAAATGGTTTCAGTTGGTTGATGCGAGAGGGTGGTAATCTACCCATAAATGGTTCCAAGGGAGTGGGTCTTACCTTGAAACATACCATACACTTCGAGAGGACATGCCGTATGGTACGACGTGGGGATAAGATCCAGAAATTCTGTGCGAGTAAAAAATGCAAGGTCTGAAGTCTGGCATGTAAATACTGTCTATGAGTACTTTCAATGATGAGATAAGTAAGGCGGTGCTTACTCGGAAGTAGAATGGGATGTTTCTGGTCGTACAGAAGACCGGAAAAATGAAGACGACCGCCCTCTCTGAGGAGACCATCTTCTCCAATAAAGGGATTGAGTTTTCTCCAAGATTTTGGTAGAGGTAATATTTCCTTAATCTTCGAAATTTCCTGAGCAAATGAAGAATGTTGAATTCTTTTAACGAGAACCAGAAGAGCTTGGTGTAATTCATGCTTAGTAAAAGGATCATATTTTTTTCATTGGGATGTTTTACGTTATTAAAGAAACGTAGGCAATATGCTATTATACGATTTATTTTACTTAGAGAAGAAAATCTCTCGATCAAGGTATCTAATGCATCTAGTGAGGTGAACGACATAAGAGAAAAAGCCTTTTCCTCCTCGTATACTTGAGGGGGTACTGAAAGATGGTCTGTTTTATGAGGCCATTCCTCGGGAACACCTTTTAACCAAGTTGGCCCAGTAAACCACAAAGGATGGTTTAAAAGAGCGTTAGGTAGAAGACCTCTAGAGGCACAATCAGCAGGATTATCGGCTGAGCGAACATGACACCAATCAGCCGGGGATATATTTCCCTGTATTAAACTAACTCTATTACTCACAAAAGTTTTCCAGCGATGGGGAGACGATTTTATCCAAGATAAAACTACCATCGAGTCCGTCCAAGCGTATTTTTTGTCAAAGTGAATAATACCTTCATATGTTTTCGTAATGAAGACCATAAAATTCGAGAGTAGAGTGGCAGCACATAATTCCAAACGAGGAATACAAATTCGTTTTAGTGGAGCTACCTTCGATCTTCCTCCAATTAGTTGGATGCTGACTTCCCCATTAGGGTAAGTAAATTTAAAATAGACAACAGCGGTGAATCCAAGTTCAGAACTGTCTGAAAAACCATGCATTTCGCAAGATGTGTACTGATTGAGAGTTAAAAGTCGCGAAATTTTTACATTTGATAGACATGAAAGTTCAGTACGGTACTTGGTCCATTTCTTAACAACTTCAGCTGGTGCCTCAGCGTCCCACCCCAGTCCTAAAGTCCAAAGGTACTGAATCAGATGTTTCGCAAAAAATACAAGAGGTGTGAGGAATCCCAACGGATCAAAAATCCGAGAAATTTCAGATAATATCGAACGCTTCGTACACAAACGATCCAGAGGAGTTACGTCATATGAAAAAAGATCTGAGTTTGGTTGCCATTTTAGCCCGAGCACTTTGAAGGCCGTATCTTGGGAATCTACAAACGACAGATCGTTTTCCTGACGGTCAGAGATCGGAATATTATCGAGTAAATATGGATGGTTACTTGCCCATTTGTGCAAGTAAAAATCACCCTTTCTCAGCAAACTAATTGGGTCATATTGAATACATTTCAGTTCTTCTAATGTATCACTGCCTATAATGATATCATCAACGTACGTACAATCCATTAAAGCCTTAGCACCTAGAGGAAAGTTCTGATTTTCGGTATTTGCCAAATGCAAAAGCACGCGTTGAGCTAGAAAGGGAGATGAAGAGTTACCGAATATTACTGTGCATAGACGAAAATCTTGGATATTATCTTTTGGATTGAACCTCCAGAAGATTCGTTGGTAATCCCGATGATCCTCTCTAACAAGAATTCTAAGATACATTTTTTTTATGTCTGCTGTACACACATACTTACGTAATCTGAATTTCATCAATAATGAGACAATATCGAGTTGTAATTTCCTCCCGGTTAAAAGGGCATCATTGAGAGAGTAATGATTTGATGATTTAGCAGATGCATCAAAGACGACCCTCAGCCTGGTCGTAGTGCTAGTTGGGTTTGTTACACCGTGATGAGGAATATAGAATATTTTTTCAAACGATGTCGGTTGTTCTACTGCCTCCATATATCCATTATGAAGGTAGTCTCTCATGAAATTGGAATATTCAAGATATAGTTGAGGACTTTTCAAGAGCCTGGATTCTAAAGAATAAAATCGCCAAAGAGCTTGAGAACGAGTATCTTCGAAGTACGGATCGGGACCTTTGAATGGTAAAGATACCGTGTAGGTACTTCCCTTTAGAATCACGTTTGTGCGTTTTGAGAAATATATTTTCGCACTCAATCTCATCAGGAGACATAGGGGAACACTTTGGTATTTCCTCTAATTTCCAAAACATTCTTAAAGTAAGGTCTAATGGACAACCACATTCCGAGAAGAATGAATTTACGGTAGAGATCGATTTAATATCAGTTCTACCCATTATGATCCATCCAAAGATGGTGTTTAAAGCGGTTGGATCAGAGTTATTTCCCGACAATATCCCTTCCTTCAAGATATCAGGAAACACGTCAGCACCAAGAAGCATGTCAATAGGCCCTGGAATATTAAAACGGGGGTCGGCTAATTTGATATTAGCCAAATGAGCCCAACTGTCAGTGGAAAATTGAAACGAAGGCATATCCGAGCAGATTTGAGGCAGTATGACAGCATCAACTTTGAGTAATGGAAAAGATTGACCTGAAGGTTTTAACATACATGTGATAGAATTAGAAGCCTTCGAAGTCATATCACCTAGACCATTAATAGCGAGAGGGAGCCGAGAACGTGGTATTTTCAATCTTTTCGCACATTCTTGGGTAACAAAACTAGCTTGGCTTGCAGAATCGAGGAGAACGCGAACCGACTGATAATGACCAAATGAGTCTTGAACTTCGATATTGGCGGTCGAGAGTAAAACCGTGGAATATTTAGGTGAAATACTAGTCATTGATTTGATTTCTGTGACAGGACTATAAGACGAAGGAGTTGAGTTTGATTCAGAGGAAGTGACTGATTTACAAGATATAGGTGAAGCAGAGGTGAAATGTAAAAGAGTGTGATGGGAGGAATTGTCGCACACCCTGCAACAAGATTTGGAAGTACGGTTTTTTGCCATATGTTTCGTTCCTAAACACTGTATACACCATTTCGATATTTTAACCAAATCATACCGTTCTTTAGGAGATTTGGCGGAAAAACTAGGACACACATAAATATTATGCAGCAATTTACATAACGGACATTTTTGAGTGGCAGAGTGAGCGTTTGTCAGTAAAGTAGACGCAGACTGATATGAACTGGGCTTTGACCAAAGTTGTGAATTTTTATTCTGCGAATGAGTGTTGGCTTTGTGTGGTTTCGAGAGTGTGACTGATTCTAGAGCAATGCATTGCTTATAAAGAAAGTCCTTCGATTCAAAAAATTTAGGAACTTCTGATGATGCGTATTTCAACTCGAAACGTTTGAGAGAATCAGAATCTATTTTTGAGCAAAGTAAGTGAAAGAGAATGAAATCCCAAGTCGGTACAGGAAATCCCAGATTTTCTAGAGCTTTTAAATTATCTGTGAAAACGTCCAACAATTGCCTTAGGTTACGGGGTGACTCAGTCGTGAGTTTAGTTGCCTGATTTATTAATTCCCAATAAAATGATGATAATATTCGTTTGTTTTGGTAGCGAGATCTCAAATTATTATATGCAATAGAATAATTATCATTAGTGAGTGGAAGATTTTTTATTAGGTTAAAAGCTTCCCCTGAAACCGAAGACAACAAATATTGGAATTTCTCAATACTTGTGATGGATTGATTATTATGTATAAGTGAATCAAAAAGACCAATAAATGACGGCCAACCTTTGAACTTTCCGTCAAAAGTGGGCACATTTAATTTTGGCAGCTTGACATTAGGTTGGTGAGTTTTCACATATTCCGCTTTCATCTCTGTTCCGAAAATATCCTTATAGATACATTTGATTCTATAATACTGTTTATCAACTTCTTGTCGAATAGAAGTTTCCGAATCGAAGTCGGGTTCTTCTTGAATCGCCCCAATTTGAACTACTGCGAGGTGGTGATTATTGAAATCGATATACATGTTTTCTAAAGAGGCGTACCTCATTTTGAAACTTAAATGAAAGGACTCGTCATCCACTGCAGATAAAGCTATCTGATACATTTCAGCAATCCTACTGATCATAATTTCACTACAAGCCCTTTTTTGTTTGAGTTGTTTAACTGTCGCCATTTTAATAGGGAAATAAATGAAATATTTCGAAGGTTGACAAAATTGAAAAAACAAGAAAATAAAAACTTAAAAAATAGAGTTCTAGCAGCAAAATATGTCCCAAAATCAATTCCCTGAATTGGTTCCCACAAATGAACTGTAAATTAAGAAATTAAATGAAAACTAAATTAATAATGAGAAATGAATTGATCGCTAGAATAATTTCCTTTGAAGTAGTTTCAAACGAAATATTCTTATTTAACAATGAGTTTAGGTAGAGTAGTGTATGTTCACCGAGAGAGCGGCAAAAAAGAGATATACGCGATAAGCATACGCGACGTCAACATGAAGCGCGTAAAAACTTATCTGGGGAAAGATGAAATTACAACTTGAATATATTTTCACGTATTTCACGAGAATTGAAATAGAAAACGAATTCAATGAGAACAATCAACTAATTCGGTGCCAAATTCGGCTCGAAGTCGACCAAAATGTTGACTTCACACTATTTAATTGGAATCAGGCCCGCCGTAAGCGGGCGTGCAAAGCGTGCACCGCACACGGGCGCACGTCCAGGGGGGGCGGCAAATCGAGCGACTCATCACGTAATTCAAGTTATTGTCTTATTACTAGAGCTGTAGCAAACCGTATGTATTCGTTACTGAGTAACGGGTGCGACGTCTAGTACCGAGTAACGAAACGTTACACACAAATCCATTTCGTTACTCGCATTATTCCGTATTCGTATGGTATTCGTAGTATAAGTACCTATAACTGTTCCGATCACGAAAGTAACGTTGATGCGTGTCTTGAAACGTTTACTGAACGTATGTTTTACTCATACGGGTTAACTTATAAACGATGTAGAATAGATTGCTTTGTTATTGTGATATAACATAAGCACACGGTTAAAAGTTTTACACTCTTTCACTATCGAATTAACTAAATTTAGAATAACTTTAAAAAAGGTCTGGTTAAAAATACGGAACAGTGAACAAATTCACCTTACGCAGCTTGGTATATAATGTATAAGTATGTTTTCTACAAACTACGAATTTTGTGTACTCGATACGATTCGATTCGCAATGCGACTCGATTCGTTACTCTAACATAACATGATATATTATGTTATGAGGTATCAAAAGTAACGAGTAACGTAACGATACGAAAGTAACGAGTACTAATTGCTAAAGTAACGAATACATACGGGTACGCTTTATTTCGTTACTTTTACACCTCTACTTATTACCCACACCCCACCTTAAGTATAGGAAATGTCATCGCCTGAAAAAAACCGACCGAATGACGTTAACAACGCCATCTATTGGAATCCGTTAAAACTAAGATGTAAATCCATGTAAAGTCATCTGTCATTCTATGAAAGCAGAACTGGCGAAGGGGAATCCCCTCTGAGCTTTCTTCTCAGTTGGCAGGCCTAGGTTAGGTACCCACGGGGATGATAATCCCCCTAATGTTGAACGAAGTTGGCAAATTTTCAACACAGTTGGAAAATTTTCGAAGGAATTGGAAAACATTTCGAAGCAGTTGGAAAAATTTCAATAGAGCTGGAATATTTCCTGGACCAATTTGAGCTGTTTGTCACTGTCGGGCGGCATTTTAAAAAGTTTAAATTTTTATTGAATTTAGCAACGTGAATATGTGCAGTTTGTTCCTTTTTTGGCGCTCTTGTTCCTCGGAACAGAGTGCTTATCAATTTACCCAAATGTCTGGAATTTTCGAATTTTTGGATGAAAATGATCTTAAACAATTTGGTTCGACTCACTGATCAAGAATCCGTGGTCAAAATCGATTCTGTCCGGTCCGGCCCTCTTTTAAGACGATAACTCTCGACGGAATGAGCTAAATAGTTGAAATTTTCAGAGTATAATCTCGGTTAAGTTCGTTATTGGACAACATCGGCCTAACGGTTTCAGAGAAACGAAAAAAAAAATTTTTTTTTAATTGCAAATTTCAAATTCAATTTTTTTTTAAGATGAAATTTCGCCATAAGAATCCAAAGATATCATTTTCAACTCTAACAAGCTAATACTTTCGGAGATTTTTCAAAAGTTCAATAATAAATCGTACTTCTACGTCTCCAACTTAGACCTCATTAATTCAATGGTTTCCACAGAATGCTGTACTTAATTATTCTATCTATGAATTTTCAATGCTTTTCCCCCCCAAATATTTAGCTTCGGCCCGTCCCTGACAAACTCAAATGTCGCATATAGATGCTCAACCTACCCTAAAACATGCTATTATCGTGACATAAATAATATTTTTTTTAAATTTTTAAAAAAATTTCTAGTCTTACGATTCTCAGAAAATTTGACAATTGTATTTGTGTCAGTATTCTACAACTAGCTACCAAGTTTAAACTCGATCGGATCTGTATTGGTTGACGCCAAAATTATCACTCGGAAACCATTGGGCTGATTATGCCCATTAACGAACTTGTCCGTCGTATCTGGACACGCCACCTACCCTGAAAATATCAAGTCGCTATGTTTTTCCGTTCTCAAGTTATCGTGGCAACGTACGGCTGGGCGGCCAGCCAGCTGGCCGGACAGAATCAAATTTGACCTCAAATTCTTCACCAGTGAGTCGAACTTGGCAAAAAATTCGAACCTTACAGACATATGGGAACAATGATAACGCGATGTTCCTCAGAACATACGCATAAAAAAGTGTAATTTAAAACAAAACAAGGGTGCTAAAAATTATTAATCCGAAACCAGCTGAGGTTATTTCATTGGTCATTTTGCATTCAGTCATACTTTATTTTTTAGAACAGGAGATATTTTATATCATGATGAGTAACGAATTTTGAATAGAACCATAAATAAATATGACATGTCTCTTATCGGTAGATATGATGACAGAATCGAGTTTGACCACGTATTCTTGATCTTCGTTAAGTTGTTATTTTTTTTTTCACCATAATGAAAAAACATTAATTATCCTTTTTTTTTGACAAACTCAGAGTAAGTAGTCGTAGGGCGGCATAATCGGTATTGCACGCGGGCGATGAAACAGCTAGCGGCGGGCCTGATTGGAATGAATATGATCGCCAATCAAATGATCTGGGTTGCACCTACCTGGCAATTGTTCTTAGCTTTAAAACCAGTGTGTTGCTTCCAGAGGGAGGCTATCATCCATTCCTGGGGGTGTGGACTGTATCTGGCTCGTCTTAGGGGTGGCACAGAATGATTCTTCTCGAGTAATTTCTGTATTCTTTTTGAGGATTTCGAAGAGATCGACTTTTTCGTAAAAGCAGTGAGACAAGTTGATTCTTACACATCAATCGCATGTGTGTGTCTTCGCGGTAGGTGCTATATGGGAACCCTTTGAATGGCGAGATATAGCGCTCAAACAAAACCTTGACTGTAAAACTAAGTGATTACTCTCATTGAATCTTAATAATTAACGCGGGGCGTTAACAATGAGCAATCATGAGAATGAGAACTGCACCATGGAAGAAATCAAATTAAATCTGGCCAATTTTGCCCAATAACAAACTTAACCGAGATATTCATCTCCCTAAACTACTCTGAAATTTTCAACTACCTACCTCATTCCGTTCGAGAGTTAGTTATATCTATGTCTATGGATGAAAAGCAGTCTTACTACTCTCAGATCTCGTACTTCATGTTCCGTTCCGAAATGTAAGAATTTTCTGAGAAAACCTAATTTCGGAGCAAACAACTGAGATTTTTCTCACTTCGCTCACAATTCTTCGATTGATTAGATAATGTCATGTCTCAGGAACATCATTTGACATTATGACAATTCATACATAGAATAATATCATTCTGTGACAACGTTGAAATACGATTTATTATTGAAATTTTGAAAAATCATATCTCCGAAAGTATTAGCTTGTTAGAGTTGAAAATGATATGAATGGATTCTTATGATAAAACTGCTTATTAAAAAAAATTTAATTTGGAATTTGATTTGTAAAAAAAAATTTTTTTTATTTGTTACTCCGAAACCATCTGTCCGATTTTGCCCAATAACGAACTTAGCCGAGATATTTATCCCCCAAACCTACTCTGAAAATTTCAACTCTCTAGCTCATTCCGTTCAAGAGTTATCGTCCTACGGCCGGCCGGCCGGACCGGTCGGCCGGACAGAATGAATTTCGACCACGGATTCTTGATCAGTGAGTCGAACCAAATCGTTTAAGACCATTTTCATCGAAAAATTCGAAAATTACAGACATTTGGGCAAATATAAGAACTCAGTTCCGAGGAACTAGAGCGCCAAAAACTATTCGTTTGACATCGCTGAATTTTTTTTTTCGAGAGCCTTCAGAACCTAACTCTTCTGCCAAGTTCCAAGTTTGAACACGATCGGATCTATATTGTTGGAGATCCGAGCAGCCTTGTGTGAGTCCAGTAGCTGGATGTGTGACCGTTGCCTCGATAACATTCGAACGAGAGGAGATAGGGACTTGCAATTTCAGGGTAGGAATTAGTACATGGGGTGCTTCTGAAAATGCAGCGTGTTGTCTATACAGGGTCTTTCACGAGGAACCTCACCCATATTTCTCCGGGAAACTACTGAACGTATTTTCATGAAATTCAGCACTTATAAGTACTTCACGATGCTGATGAAATCTAAAATATTTTCAAGGCATGAGCACCTCCGGTTTTTCCGGAAATGACGTCAACTTCCGTTTTTCAAATTAGAACACCATTTTTTCATTGCAGAAATAGATTCCTTAGAAAATTTCAAGTTATTTTGATGTAACATTTTTCAGTTTTGGTTGGAAAATTCTCTCTGAGCGGGAAAATTCGAAAAAAAAATCGAAAATAGAGCTCCGCTGAAACAAGAATAACTTCGAGGTTTTTGGATGGAAAATATTCATTTTTGGGATTTTTCACGATGTAAGATAGATGTATCCACTTTAAAAATCGAAATCGCGATTCATGATACAGGGGGTGAAAAAATCGCTTTCAAAGTTAGGGATGACAAAATCGTGAAAAATCAATTTTTTCAAATTAGAACCCTATTTGTTTATGGCAGATATTGAATCTACGTTAAAAAAATAATGTGAGTGTATGCATCACACCCTTGCCCTAAAGTGGATATTTTCTGAGTTATTCACAAAAAACTGTTTTTCGTCTTGAATTTTCAGCTATTTATTTTCCCTTCACGCCAAAAAGATGAAATTTTCAGGAACTGTTACTTAAACCATGTTTTAGATTTTACTACCCTAATATGCAAGAGAAAAAAGTTACAGGTTGTTCCTACATAGATGGCGAATTTTGATTCGAATTTGTATCGGAAACCTCTTTATTTCAACTAATCGGCCATCGGTTTTCTCTCCAGTGATAAATAAATAATTCCTTATGAACCATATGCAAAAACTTACCATGTTTTACATTCTTTTTTTTTAATGATAGATATCATTAATTACATCTGCCAAATTCCTCTTTATTCAGTAGCATTTTGTGTTTACTATTAATTTGGTGATAATTCGTATTAAGTTATAAAATCGATCACTATGCCTAATTTTACCAATGAAGATTATTTAAATCTCATTCTACTTCAAGGAGAATGTAATAAAGTTGTAGATAGAACGATTCGACTGTTCATTGAGAGGTTTCCTGACCGACCCAGACCAACGAGAGATACCATTAACAGAACCATGACAAACTTGAGAAATGTCGGATCTTTCGTTAAGAAAACTATACACAGAGAAAAAAGTGTAGTAGAAGATGAGAACAACGAAATTACAGTTCTTGCATATTTTCGAGTGAATCCTCAAAATTCTCTCAAAGATGCCGAGATTGATCTGGGATTATCTCAATCGAGTGTTTGGAGAATATTAAAAAAACATAAAATGCACCCATATAAATTCAATAGGGTACAGCATTTGAAGGAAACTGATTTCGTCAGGAGAACAGAGTTTTGCGAAGCTATGATGATTCGATTTCAAGAGAATGAAAACTTTTTGGACTGTATAATTTGGACAGATGAATCTAAATTCACAAAGAATGGTTCTTTCAATAGGCATAACAGTCATTATTGGGATGAAGAGAACAACCACCACTTCAGACAATGGAACTTTCAAGAGACCTGGAGTTTCAATGTTTTTTACGCCATCAAAAATAATGCAATTCTCGATGTTCACATTTATGATGGGACTTTAACTGGTAAGATAGAACACTACACATGTTTGCATTATTTAAAGAATGTTCTCCCTTAGGAGATAGATTTTCTGACATATTGACGCAAATAATTGAGCCGCTAGTACAGAACCATAATGACTTATGGTATCAACAAGATGGCGCGCCTCCACACAATTCACTCAACGTGTCAAATATCCTCTACAGGCTATTTGAAGATCGATGATTGGCGAACAATGGTCCACATCTTTGGCCACCACGTTCTCCCGATTTAACTCCTTTAGACTATTATGTTTGGGGTAGGATAAAAAATATTGTCTACTCAACTCCCCTGACTGATAAAGAGGACTGCATAGAACGAGTCAGAAATGCGTTCAGGTTTGTTTAGATTTTTAGATTCATAGTTTTGATACTCAATTTGGTTTTTAAACACTTTTGCAGATCTCTTCCTCCCGATGAAATAAGAAGAGCAACGCACGAAGCATTCCTGAGACGTATAAATAAATGTCTAGAAATTAACGGTCAAAACTTTGAGCATCTTCTCTAGTTATAACTGCGAGAGTTTGCCATGGTTCTCCTAATAGTAACTTGAAGTCGGTTTCAAGAAGGGGTGAAAAATCTACAGCATGGTTCAAATAACAGTTCCTGAAAATTTCATCTTTTTGGCGTGAAGGGAAAAGAAATAGCTGAAAATTCAAGACGAAAAACAGTTTTTTGTGAATAACTCAGAAAATATCCATTTTAGGGCAAGGGTGTGATGCATACACTCACATTATTTTTTAACGTAGATTCAATATCTGCCATAAAAAAATGGGGTTCTAATTTGAAAAAATTGATTTTTCACGATTTTGTCATCCCTAACTTTGAAAGCGATTTTTTCACCCCCTGTATCATGAATCGCGACTTCGATTTTTAAAGTGGATACATCAATCTTACATCTTGAAAAATCCCGAAAATGAAAATTTTCCATGCAAAAACCTCGAAGTTATTCTTGTTTCAGCGGAGCTCTATTTTCGATTTTTTTTTCGAATTTTCCCGCTCAGAGAGAATTTTCCAACCAAAACTGAAAAATGTTACATCAAAATAACTTGAAATTTTCTAAGGGATCTATTTCTGCAATAAAAAAATGGTGTTCTAATTTGAAAAACGGAAGTTGACGTCATTTCCGGAAAAACCGGAGGTGCTCATGCCTTGAAAATATTTTAGATTTCATCAGCATTGTGAAATACTTATAAGTGCTGAATTTCATGAAAATACGTTCAGTAGTTTCCCGTATAAATATGGGTGAGGTTCCTTGTGAAAGACCCTGTATACAATGACCACGGTGCACGCTATTGATGTAGTTAGCAATCTCTAACGACCTGTGGTTAATTCGGAATTGCTTTGCGAGTAATAATTTTTTTCCTCACGTCACATTATGAAAACACATTTTCCTTAGCATATTATTTAATTTGTTACTATTTTTGGCGCTCTAGTTCCTCGGAACTGAGTGCTTATATTTGCCCAAATGTCTGTAATTTTCGAATTTTTCGATGAAAATGGTCTTAAACGATTTGGTTCGACTCACTGATCAAGATCCGTGGTCGAAATTCATTCTGTCCGGCCGTCCGGCCGGCCGGCCGTATGCACGATAACTCTCGAACGGAATGAGCTAGACAGTTGAAATTTTCAGAGTAGGTTTGGGAGATAAATATCTCGGCTAAGTTCGTTATTGGGCAAAATCGGACAGATGGTTTCGGAGTAACAAATAAAAAAATTTTTTTTTACAAGGCAAATTCCAAATTAAATTTTTTTCAATAAGCTGTTTTACCATAAGAATCCAATGATATTATTTTAAACTCTAACAAGCTAATACTTTCGGAGATATGATTTTTCAAAATTTCAATAATAAATCGTATTTCAACGTTGTCACAGAATTATATTATTCTATGTATGAATTGTCATAATGTCAAATGATGTTCCTGAGACATGACATTATCTAATCAATCGAAGAATTGTGAGCGAAGTGAGAAAAATCTCAGTTGTTTGCTCCGAAATTAGGTTTTCTTAGAAAATTCTTACATTTCGGAACGGAACATGCTTTTCATCCATAGACATAGATATAACTCTCGAACGGAATGAGCTAGGTAGTTGAAATTTTCAGAGTAGATTAGGGAGATGAATATCTCGGTTAAGTTCGTTATTGGGCAAAATTGGCCAGATTTAATTTGATTTCTTCCATGGTGCAGTTCTCATTCTCATGATTGCTCATTTAAACTTGATAAATAAACTATTATTTGAATTGAATATCCTTTATAATGCGGTTATATCATATGAATCCATTGATATAATTCCCAACTCTGAGAAACCAATACTTTCGGAGATATAATTTGTCTGTTTGAACTAGAGCGCCAGAAAGCTCCTGTCCACAGGGCTTGAACCCCTACAATATCGTCTATTCTTTTCAATTCGGGCTGGGGGCCCTTTGTATCCACGGGGCTCTGGGCTGCAGCCCATATGAAGATCCGCACCTGCGAAGACACCTCATTTTACTGGTATATGAAAATCATTGATGGCCGGCCTTCTTAGGACTGATCGAGTAGGGTTCCAGAACAAAAGATCAACATGGTCGCTGTTCTGAAAGGCCCTATCTAACCGACCCCAATTTTTGGCGCTCTTGTTCCTCGGAACAGAGTGCTTATCAATTTGCCCAAATGCCTGTAATTTTCGAATTTTTGGATGAAAATGGTCACAAACGATTTGGTTCGACTCACTGATCAAGAATCCGTGATCTAAATCGATTCTGTCCGGCCCGCCGTTCCATCCGGCCGTTAACACGATAACCCTCGAACGAAAGGAGTTAGAGGATTGATATTTGCAGGGTGGGCTTGCAGCGTAAATTTCTCGGACAAGTTCGTTAACGGGCGAAATCCATCAAGCGGTTTCAGAATTATGCCGTTTTTAGTAAAAACGGTTTTTTATGAATATTTCCGAAACCGATCCTTCGATCTATCTGAAATTTAGCATCAAATTGTAGAATAATGATCTTTATATACATGCGAAGTTTTGTATTGATCGGGTTGCCGTAAAGTGTCAAAAAAAATTTGAAAATTTTTAAATTTTGTTTCTACAATAACTCTCGAACAAAATGAGCTGGCTAGTTGAAATTTTCAGAGTAGGTTTGGGAGTTTCGGAGTAACGAAAAAAAATTTTTTTATTCCATTACAAATTTCAAATTAAATTTTTTTTCAAGATGCAGTTTCACCATGAAAATCCATTGATATCATTTTTAACTCTAACAAGCTAATACTTTCGGAGATATAAATTTTCAAAATTCAATAAATATTCAATAATAAATCGTACTTCTATATTTCCACAGAATCCTGTACTCAATTATTCTATCTATGAATTATTATATGATCTGTGTTCTTACATGTCATCTTATTTTCCTATAAGAGATAAATGTCAAAATTATTTCTGGTTCGTTATTCTTGATGTAAAATACACCTCTCTCCTGTTCTAGAAAACAAATTATGATTGAATGCAAAATGACCAATGAAATAACCTTAGCTATCGTAGAATTATGAGGATTATTTAATCTTATACTTTTAAGGTGATAATATAATGCCCATGGATAATCCATATGATCGAAAATAAATACTATGGTAAGATACATAATCAAATTTGGTTCAGAATATCTCCAGAAAAAACAAAACTGCAATATTGTGTAAGTTTTAATTGATATAATATAATTTCAGTTTCAGTTTCACCATAAAAATCCATTGATATATTTTTCAACTCTAAAACTAATACTTTCGGAGATATGATTTTTCGGAATTTTAATAATGAATCGTACTTCTATGTTTTCACAGAATGCTATAATTATTATATGATCTGTGTTCATAACCGTAGATGTCATCCTGTTCTGTAAGAGAGAGTAAAATTCATTTCAGCTATTTTAATTTGATTTCTCTCATGGTGCAGTTTTATCATAAGAATACATTGATATCATTTCCAACTCTGAGAAACCAATACTTTCGGAGATATGATTTGTCAAAGTTTTTTTAAATTTAATTTGATTCATGATGCAGTTCTATCATAAGAATCCATTGATATAATTCCCGACTCTGAGAAACCAATACTTTCGGAGATATAATTTGTCTGTTTGAACAAGAGCGCCAAAAAGCTTCTGTCCACAGGGCTTGAACCAATTTTCATAATAATAATTAGACATTAATCTTAATATTGGCCAATTGTGATTTGTCATTTACCTTTCATGAATGTAGAGAGACTTATTTTATAATATTGATATAGATTCCAATTTTCACAAGGTGACAAGGACATTTTGCTGCCATTCCCAGCTTTATACAGGGTGTTCCTTAAAGACATGCTAATTTTTAAGGGGGTGATTATTTGACTCATTTTCGGGAAAAACACCTTTGAACGTATGCCATAAAACTCTTAACTTTTGAGATACATTTTGGTACTGCGATATGAAGCAATTTTAATCTAATTATTTTAATCAAGAACAGAGCATCTAACAAGAGAACATATTTTTTGGAACAAATCTGATCTCTTATTTTGCTTTCAGTCGATGCATAAACATTTCCACACCGCATCAGATTTTTCAGGAATTGATCCTGAAGTAAAACGATTTTTATTTTTTAAGCGAAAACCGTGCGTCGGAAAAAGAAAACCCATGAGACCAATTTTTTTCAAAAATGAATGAGGATCTCAAAAGTTAATTTTATTTCAAAAGAAAGTAGTGGCGTAGTATTTTTTCTTCAAAAATATTCAATGCAAAACCAGTATGGACGCCACTGGTAGAGAAAATGAAAATTTGTGTATATCACAAAATGCACCTTGGTGCATAGAAGACATGTACCAAATTGTATCAAGATGTCTGCAATATTATCTCAGTTATTATTCAAAAACTGATTTTTTTTTTTAATTTTATCACTCCATATCTCAAAAGTTAAGACTTTTAGAACATTCGTTCATTGGAAGTTATTTTCTCAAAATAAGTCAAAAAATCACCCCCTTAAATATTAGCATGTCTTTAAGGAACACCCTGTATATAAATGATTATGATCAATATTATACCAAAAATGAAACAACATTTTTTCCTTTCATTTTCTATTCGATAAATAATTTATTTTGTTTTATAATTTCATAATATTGCACTACTAAAATAAATATTGGAATGTAAAAATTAGTTAATTTATAGTGGTCAACTTCTAACCCACAACAGGTATGGTGCTTTCTTGTTAATAATTTATCTTATACTTTTTCATTTCTATCATTATATTATGTATATTTACAAGCTGTGACCTGGAGCTCTGCGGTAACAACTTATGAAATCTGTGGTAATACTGAACCAGTTGAGTTAAAGCTAGTTGCAGAAGACTAGATCCTGTCACAAGGTTGGGAAATGAGATCAATACCTCCCTGTTGAGTTCCTCCAGTGATTTCTTCCAGCTCTGGGTGAAGTGTTGCACTATTCCACCTACTCTAGATTCTAAAGCCTTATACTCCTCCAATTTTGCCTTATGAAGAAAACCTTCAGCTTCTTTAACATGTTGAATCATACTTCCAAAATAAGGACTCAAAATTTCTTCAACGTATTCTCCACTTTTAGCAGATAATCTTTGTTTGAAGGTCTCAACTTCCTTGGAGTTATCTCTGGTATGTTCTAGGATTATATTCAAAATCATATCGTAGTTGTTAATGAGGAAGATTAACTGTTCCTTTCTTTGGGGAAAAATTCCAGCCATTCGTAAAATAAACAACTCAACCTCTTCTTGCAGCTCAGCTAGTAGTCTATTGATCAGTTCATTCGGAAAATTCTCACTGATGCCGACTAGAGCAGCACTGAATTCTGCATAGCGCCTTGTAATCTAGAATAAAAAGTAATAAAATATTGTAATACTGAACAAAGAATACAAGTAAAAATTCATGAAACTGATTGGATTTTTCGATGTAGGAGGGTAGTCACTGAGGTACAAGGAAAACATAAAACATTTGGGTAAAATATCTTCATTCCTATATAACGTCAGCTTTCAGCTCAATTACACTTTTCTGAAGAAATGTTCCATAGTTTTGATACCCTTAGTGATGTGGGAAAACAGCACTCAACAGAAACATTCAAACAATTTTTTTTTGCTGCCCGAAAATAATTATGTGGAAACCATGCAGGAATTTTAAATCATCATTCGCACCAAAAACCTAAACTCATAATATGTGTGAGATCTGAATATTACAGTTGTCACTAAATGGTTTCTTTCTGGGTTTCCTCTCCCAAACTCTGTAAAAATATCTATAAAATAAAAAAAAAATTGAAATTGCTTTAGCGTTAGAAACACAAGATACCTTGTCAGAGGCAATATACAGGGTGTCCCAAGTTAGAGTGCCTATTAGACGTTTCTAGAGAACTGTACATATTTGAAATCTGAAAATTGGGATTATGATATCGTTTGAAATTCTCCACAGAGCTAAAATATTTTCGAAGCCCAATCACTTCCGGTTGTACAGGGAGTGCGGATAAATTTGATTAAAAAAATTTGAAAAAAAAGTCAAAACCACCTGCGAGGGCACGAATACAAGCTGCGTAAACAGATCTTCAGAACAACAGTAAGACAAAAATTTCTGCCCAATCGTGTGTTTGACGTATGGAATAGTTTGCCGGTTAGTGTGGTTGGAGCCCCATCAGTGAACACCTTCAAATCGAGATATGACTCATGGTGCAGTCAACGTTTGACCACGTAGTTTTGTAGTTTTATATTATACTATTCTGTTTTCAGGGAGTTATGTGTTTGGTTCGAGTGGTTTCAACTTTAACGTTGGACAGAGTTAAAATAATTTTCTTTGTATTTTTAAGTTTATGCGATGTAGTTTCTCTTTTGTTCATTTCTATTTTTCTGAGCTTTTATAGGTTAATACCTCAGCTCTTATTTTTCTGTAATAATAATAATAATAATAATAATGTTTAGTCAGTATTATGTTCATTATTCTCATTTTAAACATCCTGAGCGAGAACCTTTTTCATAACATCGAAGAGGAAGAATGTGGAAAGGTCATGCATGTTTTGAATTTCAGAAATATCATCACAGGGTGTTTCAAATTTTGTGTCGAAAATTGTGATAAAATTGGCCATAACTTCTGTTTTTCAAATTAGAACCCTATTTTGTATGATTGCGTTGGATTATGCGGTGAAAAATAATGATAGTTCTCTAACATGATGATGCTCCTAAACTAAATTAAAAAAAATCAGAAATTATTGAATTTAGGAGCATAATCATGTTAGAAAACTATCATTATTTTTCACCGCAGAATCCAACGCAATCATAAAAAAATAGTGTTCGAATTTGAAAAACAGAAGTTATATATTTCTGAAATTCGAAAGAAGCATGACCTTTCCACATTCTTCCTCTTCGTTGTTGTAAAAACGGTTCACGCTCAGGATGTTTAAAATAAGAATAATGAACATAATACTGACTAAACATCTTTGACTTTTTTTCGATATTTTGAAAACTATTCGAATGAATACAATGGCTTCAACAGAAATGTATTCAGCATTGAATACTTGATCATACCAGGAATGAAAAACTTGAAAAAAAAAATTTCATCATATTTATTTGCACTCCCTGTATAACCGGAAGTGATTGGTCTTCGAAAATATGTTAGCTCTGTAGAGAATTTCAAACGATATCATGATCCCAATTTTCAGATTTCAAATATGTACCTACAGTTCTCCAGAAACGTCTAATAGGCACTCGAACTTGGGAAACCCTGTATAGAACAATATTGCCTAATAAACAGTAACGAAACATCAACGATAAAACAACTATTTTGGTATTTCATAAGGTTCAGAGACTAACACCCGGTTTCTGAAAGGCTGGTCAAAGTGTTAATAAACTAACAGAACTGTTAATGTGAAATCAGCCCGAGGTTTTGCGCTTTGTGCAACTTAAATGATGGTTAACAAGAGATTGATTTCAGATTAGTTAACATTTGTGTTGATCAGCCTTTCAGAAACCGGGGGTTAATCAGACTTCTTCATCAGACACCAAGCGAAAATCTTGGATTTAAACTGCTAAACGTTACAGAATAGTTGCTTTATGGTTGATGTTGTTTCATTACTGTTTATTAGGCAACATCGTTTCATATATTGCTTCTGACAAATATCTTGTAACGCAGAAGCAATTTCAAAATAATATTTTTTTTTATTTTATAGAGATATTTTTCAGAGATTGGGAGAGAAATACCAGAAAGAAACCATTTAGTAATAAATTCACCTCGCAAACTATCCTTTAATGATTACTGTTCTTTCAGAATTGAATTAAAAAAATTAAATTTTCAACAAACTTCGTAAATATTGATTCTACATACATATTTTGTAAAATTAAAAATCGCTCAGTATGCTAATTGCGCTTATTAATTTATAAAAATAATAATTATCACCATAAGTATCCAATATTCCAATAAACTTCATAGTCAAACATCAAACTGTTTCTTTTTGCTATCGATCGAATTAACTGAAAAGCAGCAAGAAACAACGTATAACAAAATCAGTGGCACAGTGAATGGACCCTGGCAAGGTCACCTCAATAGGTAGCATGTACACTTGTACAGCCTCGTTTAAACTCTGCCACCCAATATTTGTACTGCTGTAAATGCTGGAGCAGCCAAGCCTTGAGCTGATTATGGCTCAGCTGTGAAATTGGTTTGACAGAGCCAGTACTATTCATGGCTGCTTCGTACGGTTGGAAGACATTCTCTTCCACCAACAACTGCTGTGTCAGGTGCTTCTGGCTGCAGCGTTGGACTGCCATATAGTTGGGGTGGTGTTCGACAGCAAGGCTGTGCAGGCCGGGCCCTCCCTGGGACTATTTTCCGATAGTATCCCATCTGCCATTTTCCCATCGCGGGCCTCGGGCTTGCGGAGAAACACCTGTACCCTTTCGGCCCAGTCCGAACCTGCCTGGCAGTATCCTTATACACCATACTTACGTGATAATATTTAGCATTTCCGTTTATAAAAGTGTAGGATTTTTATATCAACCGAAAACGAATGCAGGCCTTTCACACATATACGGTTCATATTAGGTTTTATGTTATCTTCCGACACGGGCTCACAATTCCAATTTTTCCGCGACGTCAGATTCATCTAAGCCATTCAAAATTGAACACATACATCTTTGAATGCATCCTACGTCTTTAATTGATCTTTATATTTTTCGGAAGTTTTGTCCCGCAGCACTGATTTAGATTTACAGCAGAAATCAGTCGATCCACATTTGGTAAACCTTCATTTTCTCATGAATACTGAGATAGCAACAATATTCCGAAAATATGTATGTTTATATTTCTATATTTGAACAATTCGGGAAATATTGAAAGATATCTGCTCGATTTGAAGTTAAAACCACAGAACGAGACAGAAAACATATGTAATTGTATATTGTGTGAACGCTGCGGTTGATCTGTATACCCTACACACGAATCCAAACCTGATAGAAACCTATTCGTGTCGAGGGAGTATTCGGTGCTGTACGGTTTCTATTCGGTACAGAATCTAAACCGAAGCACCGTTTCACACTTGTCGCCAGCGACCGAATTGAAACCGAAAACGAAACGAACCGAATGGAACCGTATGCATGTGAAACAAGCCTTATGCTCCTAACATTCGTCTTTAACGTCTTTTTTTAACTTTTCTTTAAGGGTTTTCAAAAAGCACTTGTTCTGCTATTTACGCACTTTATTTACAATTCTACTCGAAGAAATATTGACAACTCAGTATTTACTTCCGCAATTACTGAAGTTCGTCAACTACCGCAATATGCTCTAAATTCGTCTATGTCAGAATTCAATAAAACCGTCTAAGTCTCAGGGATAAAAACTCGTACTGCCTAATCGTTTTAAGTCTAACGTCTTCGCTTCCCCGCTCAGAAAACACTAGCCGTTTCAGCTATTCCTCCTACCCTAGGTACCTACTCTTTTTGCACCCCCGCACTTGGCTTGCCCTCGATCTCACAGGGTAGCAGAGCCGGTTTATCCTTTAGGCAGAGAAGGTGACTGCATAGTGGCCCTGCAAAAGATAGGGGCCGCGTACATGCGCTTGAAAAAATATAAGGATAGTTGAAAACGGGGCCCCGAAAATTGCACTGCCTATGGGCCCCCCACGTGGTTAATCCGGCCCTGCAGGGTAGTACGATGATTGGTGATTATCTGGCTGAACTACCCCGCCTTAGACCAATAGGATTCCCTGGGAACGTCCCACGGTCTTAAGGCAATTCCTGGAATCTAGTCGTTGTTAATGTTGCACGTCAAGAGCCTTCGAGTTATCAAATCCAGATACAGATATCCTGTGAACCCCAACCTCCTTGGAGACACCAGAGAGTCGGGATTTGGTCTCAAATTCTCTATCTCCTGTCAATAGTACATCGTTTTCTGAATCTGTATAGTATCGCTAACGGTATGCTAATGAATTTCGGGCGACAGAGGTTCCAGAGAAAGTCTGATATATCGATAATGCGTCGTTTTTACCCTTAAAATTTAATCCTAATTCTAACTATACAGGGTGGTCCGCGAGTAACTGTACAACGTTTAATGGTGAATAGCTGGTACCTTGGGGAGCCAGAAAACAACAATCAAATATGGGCTAAGTCTTTTCGTTTCTGAGATACAGGGTGATTTATTGATTTTGGCAAAACATTCAGATAGCTATAACTCCTGAACCGTTCTACGTATTCGCTTCAAATTTGGCACGTGTTGTCATCTCAGGCCATCAAATTGTTCATATACACCGCACCGAAATTGTACAGACCAGGACTAGGAAATTTTGATTTTTACTTCCAGGTCAAATAAAACACCCTGTACATGGAATGCCAAATTTTCGGATTCACCATCGGATTCTGCATAGATTTTCCTGCCAAATTCCGTTTTCCGCGTGAACGGCACACCTCCCGTTCATTTTTTTTTCTCGAAAATAAGATCACACCTCCGAATATTAAGTGGTGTTACGGACCTGCATTTTGCAATAGGAAGCTCATGACATTAAATTCGGTTATAAAAACATCTTATTGAAAGAATAGAATTAAGTTGTAGCGAGATACGGAACCAGCCTAATACTATTAGAAAAGCTGTCAATCAACTTAGACTTAGAGCAAGAAAATGTATTGATGAAAACGGGGGAATCTTTGAAAATCAACTTTAATCAAAGTTTTGCTTCGAAAGTTATTCAAATGTGTTTTGAATTTCTTTTTTTTTTCTTTAATTTTTGTTTTATTATTTATGTTCAGTTCGATTCTCAATATAAAAAATGTTTTTATAACCGAATTTAATGTCATGAGCTTCCTATTGCAAAATGCAGGTCCGTAACACCACTTAATATTCGGAGGTGTGATCTTATTTTCGAGAAAAAAAAATGAACGGGAGGTGTGCCGTTCACGCGGAAAACGGAATTTGGCAGGAAAATCTATGCAGAATCCGATGGTGAATCCGAAAATTTGGCATTCCATGTACAGGGTGTATTATTTGACCTGGAAGTAAAAATCAAAATTTCCTAGTTCTGGTCTGTACAATTTCGGTGCGGTGTATATGAACAATTTGATGGCCTGAGATGACAACACGTGCCAAATTTGAAGCGAATACGTAGAACGGTTCAGGAGTTATTGCTATCTAAAAGTTTTGCCAAAATCAATAAATCACCCTGTATCTCAGAAACGAAAAGACTTAGCCCATATTTGATTGTTGTTTTCTGGCTCCCCAAGGTACCAGCTATTCACCATTAAACGTTGTACAGTTACTCGCGGACCACCCTGTATACAAGTAGAATTCCAATCCTTATTGAAATTCTACAAAATCTTTGTTATAATCTAATTGATTTAAGATTTACTCAATTTAAGCACAAAAATGGCAACAATTAATTGTCCAATTCAATGATGAAAGTTATTTGCTTGTTCTGGAAATACTTACATAGTGAGGACCCATTTCTGGCTGGAATTTAGATGGATCGCAATCTCTTATGCTTTGGATATTAAGCTGACAGACAAACTCGAACCTTGCCAGCAAACATTTTTCTAAATTCTCCCAATAGTAATCCAAGGCAGGAACACATCGTTTGTGACACATTATTTTGTATCGTAGTATAAGATGGTAGCATAAGAAGAGTGCTATTGAGTCATAACAAGTATCCACATATGATTCAACATTCCTCTGTAATGAGTTATTTTTTATTTATCGTTATAAACACCAACATTACAGCTATCCTAATATATATAATTCTTCTGTAAGTGTGTAGGTGACTGAACTCCTATACGACGTGATCGATTTTGATGAAATTTGGTATGTATTTGAGTGGGCCCCTGGATGGTTTAGATTTGCAATAGGACTCAGAAAGAGGCAGCACAATCAGCTTATAGAATATTTGTTTTGTTTTTAGTACGAAATGAGGTATGCGCTGACTCATTTACTACTACGCTGTTTGCATAAAAAAGTTTAAGACATATTATATTAATGTGTAATTGATGCATGGAGGGTTTTGAAATGTAATTAAAAACTATACATTGTAGGCTTTCTTAGAACAGTATTGTAGTGGGTAATTCTCATAGATATAATAATATCTCGGTTAAGTTCGATATTGAGCAAAATCGGAGTTTCAGAGTAACTAAAAAAATATATTTTTTTTACATCAAAAATTTCAAATTCAATTTTTTTAAGGTGCAGTTTCATCATAGGAATTCATTGATATCATTTTCAACTCTAACAAGCTAATACTTTCGGAGAGTTACGTGCAGCGGCAGTAGCTTGCACAATACTCAGTACTTCGCTACAAATTTCAATAGGTACAGAACGGGAGGCGGGAGAGTTACGTAATACGTGGCATCCCATCACCCCATCAGTAAAGCTGCGTATGAACTACGCGCAGCAAATATTCGAACATTGATACACGAGTCGGCCTCGGCCTCGCGAGTATCAGACGGGTAAACCCCTCGCGTCAACCCCGTGTACACTACATAGCACGAGGCCGCCTCGCGAAGCAGTGTTCGAGGGTTTGCTGCGCGTAGTTTATATGCAGCTTTATTGAGGCCAGTTTATGATGCAGTTCTATTCTATCATAAGAATCCATTGATATCATTCCCAACTCTAAAAAACCAATACTTTCGGAGATATGATTTGTCAAAGTTTGAACAATAGCGCCAAAGCTCTTGTCCACAGGGCTTTTGTCAATTTATTGATTTTGCTTTGGGCAAATCGCAAAAGGACAATGACACATGTCACTTAGAGTATAGTATATCTAAAATTCGAATATTGAAAAAAACATGTATAAATGTTCGTGGGATCGTAGGAGTGGAATAAATTTGGAAAAAGACGTTAAGTCATTCCTTCAAGTGACGTTTCGCAACTTTATTGTTGCTTCTTCAAAGCTCCACAAAGAACACATAGATAATATACACCAACAATGAAGATTGTAATATTATGATACCTCGGAAGCGGCAAACGTCAGTAGATGTGCAACAAGAGTTCTAAAACAAAATGCCCCATTTTTACATGTAAATCCCCATAAGGAAATCTAAGGTCCATTCTGCAAAAATTGTACCCTTTTGAACGCGTGAGCCAGCGTTTTCAAGGTCATTTGTTTTGGACGGCTGAACAGTGGGTTGCGCAGCGCCACGCCCCCTCCGCTGAGGCTTTGGTAGGGAGCGATTGAACCGCTGACGTGAAATCAGGAACTTTTGCGCGCATGTTCTATTGTCCGTTCTCAGGTATCGGAATTGGATTGTTAATGGGGATGGGACTCGTATCAACCGCAGGTATATGAATTTTTAGCATAATATCTAAGCGATTGGTATTATTCTATCCGTCATATGAAGTTTGATGCATGAGGATCCTTTTTTCGAATTGGGGAGGCATTTATCGTTTATATGAAAGGGAATACCGGGAATTATCTGAATAGAATAATTTCTTTTCAGCAGACCCATTACGAAATAACGAATTTTGTGTATCTTTTTTATTTTCAAGGGCGTCAGTTATCATAAAAATATTTTTGGACTAATATGTTGGATAGCAATTGATTGGGTTGGGAACAGGTCAGATGAAACTTGTGCAAAAAAAAAACAATTTTAAGGACATATTTTTATTGACATGAAAAATCTACATCATTTAACACTTTATTCTTATAAAAGTACATGCATTCTAAGATTACATAACTTTCAACAGATGGATTAATTCTACAAAAGGAATTTATTAAATCTTCAATCGAATTTTGATTATTCTTCTGAGATATATCTTTCATGATATCTAGGAACTTGTAATAGTAAAACGATATTTTTATTTTTCAACATCTCTAGGCGATGGGAAATTATAGCAGTATTTAATTGGATCAATTTATTCAAGTCGGCATCGCTGAAATACATGCAGTTTTCCCATTTGGCAACGCGGGTCATCACACCTTTGGATTTTTCAACTTCAACGCCACAATCTCTTTGATCAGCATCATTTTCAATTAATGCAATAAACGATCCCCATTGCCAGTCGTCAAAAGATATTATACATAATAATAATAATAATAATTTATATAATTTATATAATTATACATAATAATAATATTCTGAATACAGGAAATATTCCAAAAGAATTCCGCAAAGCGAAAGTCATAGGAATTTTAAAACGTGGAAAGGATTCTTCTGATTCTAGCAGTTATCGACCCATTAGTCTGTTGAGTGTTCCTTTTAAAATTTTAGAAAGATTGATTCTTTTTAGGATTGAATCGTCTGTAGAAGACGTTCTACAGAATTGCCAGGGGGGCTTCAGGAAAAATAGAAATTGTTGTGATCAGGTGCTTAGTCTAACTACATATATCGAAACAGGTTTCAATAGTAAAATGAAAACAGGAACAGCATTTGTGGATTTGTCGGCAGCATATGACACGGTATGGAAAGATGGTTTGATTTTTAAACTTTATACTCATTTAAAGTGTGGCAAAATGGTTCGATTACTCGAAAATATGCTCTCGGATAGAAGGTTTCGTGTTTTTATTGATAATAATAGTAGTAAATTCAAGAATTTGAATAATGGTCTCCCACAAGGTTCAGTTTTAGCACCTCTTCTTTTCAATTTATATCTGTGTGATATTCCTGCTACTTCGTCTGAGAAATTCATATACGCTGATGACATTGCCCTTGCATTTCGTCATTGTGATTTCGAAAGTATAGAAAATAATCTCTCTGCAGATTTAGATATTCTGAAAAAGTACCTATTTCAGTGGCGTTTGTGTCCGAATCCAAATAAAACTGAGGTTTCTTGCTTTCATTTGAACAATCACCAAAAATATAGAACATTGATGTTGGGTTTCACGAAGCTTCGATTAGCTTAATCGTGGATTTAATTCGATGGTTGTATGAAAAATGAACTGAAAATCGACATAGAATCGCACTAATTCGGCAATTAAGAGCTGTCAAAGCTTTGTGAAACCCAATGTGAGTGTAACTTTCGGTGATTCTTTCTTGAGACATAATTTTTATCCTAAATATCTAGGAGTGAAACTAGATTCATCTTTGAATTTCAAAGCCCATTTAGATGACTTGCGTCTGAAGTTGAAAACGAGAAATAATATTCTACAGAAATTAGCTGGTACTTCATGGGGTGCTGATGCAGCTACTCTTCGAACGGCAGCCTTAGCCTTGGTTTTTTCTGCCGCTGAATATTGTTGCCCTGTTTGGTTCAATAGTGCTCATACTCAAAAAATTGATGCACAGTTGAATTCATCTATGCGAATCATCACTGGAACTATTAGATCTACACCTATTCATTGGTTGCCAGTTCTTTCAAACATTGTCCCGCCCCACATTCGCAGGCAGACTGCTGTTTCAAATTCTTGGAATAAATTTCATTCTTTTCCGAATTCATTTCCGATTATCTCCTACATTCCAGGCAATAAGATTCCGAGATTGAAGTCACGAAACCCTTTATGGTCCAACTGTTTTCTTAATTCGAATAAAAGTGACAAGGAAGTTTGGCGGTCTGAATGGATTTCTTGCAATTTATTCAACAAAGATTTAATTTCTGATCCTTCAGATAGAGTTCCGGGGTTTGATCTTCCAAGGAGAATATGGTCTATTCTGAATCGTCTAAGAACCGGTCATGGTCGTTGCAACAGCATGCTTTTCAGGTGGAACTCAGTTGAGAGTCCTAGTTGTGAATGCGGGGAAGCAGAGGAAACCATAGATCATTTAGTTAATAATTGTCGCATATATAGATTCAAAGATGGTTTTAGGGCTATTCATAATGTTTCTGAATCTTTTTTAGAATGGGTAGCGAGTTTCAAATCTATTTAATGAAATATAGAATATTCCATTTTAATTTCTTCGTTTTCTCCCTTTGTTTTTTCCTTTTCCAGATTGGGTTTCGGACCTTGGAGAATCTTCTCTGCTTGTTGAAGGAAGAAGCGATAATGAAGAAAAAGATGCCCTTCAATATTTAATATTTCAGCATATTTTGTTAACAATTTCAATTTTCATAAATCACAACACTAACGGGGAGATAGGGTTTTTTTGCTGAGGTTTTTTCCCTAAGCTCTAGTATCATATTATATCAAATAATATGGTACCCCGTTACACTAACCTCTGCTAACACTTCTTTCATACACATGCTTTATTGTTAGATACAAAACAAATTGTAATGCTCAAGTTCAAAAGAATATATATATATATGACTGCAGGTTCAAAATTTCTTGCGGGACTTATACCACAATCAATAGAAGCAGACCCACATTCCATTTCCAGATGATTTTTATGTGTAAATTCCTATGAGGATTTCTAAGCTCGATTTTAGCAAAAATGGTTCTTCTCACATGAATATATGTAGATTTCTCAGCATCTCGAGATGATTGGAAAATTATTACTGCTCTCCACGCAATACTTTTTCAACCAAATAAACATCATGCTGCCGTGTTTTTTGCAATTCTTCTTGATAGAAAGCACCACTTATTGGTCTACCGGTAAAGTAGGTAACTCACTGGGTAGGTAAGTTGGACTTTTGTGATTTTAAATAGTTTAGTAGTCCATCGATACCCTTTTGTGAAAACGTGTCTAAATTTACGTACAATTCTTCTGAAATTTATGAGGTCATGCTATTTTTATGTGACTGAAGGCTAATTTATCTATGTCGTTCTTTGTATTAACGTCACGGGGTTTCATGCCAATAGTTCATTGTTTTTTATTATTATACTCATTTAACGACATCTTGAAGGATCAATCGATATGTTCCACTGAATTTTTTGTAAAGCACCTCGTTCAACGTTTATATGACCCCACTCCACTATTGCAGCTATCATATCACGATATATTTTATAATTATGCTTTTTTAATGACTTGTTCATGAAATTATCGGTTGAAAAATTCAATTCATTGATCAGATTGCAAGTTGCTAGGTGCCATGCTTGAGGATATCGAGAAAAGCCAACCAGTTTTCCTTTTCAGTGCTTGAGCACATATGAATTTGCAATCAATTACAACGAGAACTACTTGTGACAAGCTTATCAAGCTATCCTAAATGCATTGGAGGTTGTTTTGGCAGCGAGCTAACATAACAAAAAAATGTATTGGGTGGTTGTATGAATAAATACCATTTTCGATGTATTATGGATACTTTAACAGAGCATATGAGACATATTTTCTGTCATCTCAACGTAAGCACAATTGTTTTAGAAAAAAACTTTGGGTACTAGACATTTTGAACATAGATTTGAAGTCAAAAATATTGAATATTTGCTTGGCACTGAGACAAAATATGCTAAATGTGAAATTTTGTATTCTTACTATCTGGAAAGATTACATGAAAGATTGTACATTTGTACTGATTGTATTGTCATCAATAGTCACTATATTTGGATGAAAATGAATCCTATTTACGCAAAAAATTACAAACGTATTAGAGACTCGCTATGATAAAATAAAAATCTCCCATTCAGAAGGACTATAATTTTCGATTTTGTTTACATTGAGACGGATTGTTTTATTGTATTTTCCAAAATAAATCTTATTTCTTCAGATGCTGTATTGTAGCCAAATTATTTCGGTATATTTATTCGGCAATAACCAGAAGAAAGGTTCATTATGAGAAATGAGTTCGACCCCCCCAAAGAGAATTACATGAAAGACAGGTATCTTCTTCGAATTTAACGATTCGGTAGTCGGTGGGTACAAAGGCATATTTATTTGACCTAGTGAATGATGGGGTGCTAACTTGACCGCATTCCGATAAGAGGCGGGTTTTTTTTTCTAACCATTGGTGGGATCTATTGTATTCGATATTAGGTGGAAACAATTTTGTATTTATTGCATGTTGAGTGGTCATATATCTCTTTCAATATTCAGGAATCGTGTAAAAAAAGTGGGCTCGTAGTGTGTACATTTTTGATAGTAATACGAAATGTAACTCTACTTTATTTTTTCATTGCAAAATTGGTTAACAAATATATCATGAATATGTAAGTCATCAAGAGCTTGGCATCATTTTAAACATTTGATTCCCATGGTGTGATAGATGCTCAATTGTTACTTCAAACGATAAAGAGAAGGAACTTCAATCGAGCCCTTTTTCAGGTATCTTTTGCTTACGACGAATACATTCATGAATCTCAGAACGCACTCCATATCAGCTTTACAAAAATGTTCAGCATGGAGGATTAAGCTATAAAGACGCTCACAATTTTCGAGATATTAAGAAAAAATCTTATTGTGATGAGGAACTTGTTGAGATTTAAATATATGAAAAACAGGCCTGGTCAGTGGATATCAAATGAGAAGGTGTGATTTTGAAACTTTATCATCTGGCTGATGCTTGAGATGCTGTATTGAGAACGATCATCAGCATGTTTGATATAGGGGCATGACTTGGTTATGAAGGGAGGGACGACGATGAATTGGCAATATACACAGGATTGCAATAGATATGTGGAGGAAGATACGCCGTATGATATTGAAGATGCAGAAAAAGAGACTGCGATGGATACTGAATTTATTAACAAATCAGCTTTTCACAATTATTTAGCGCGTCTTCTTGACATAATGGATAGTGTTGATCATTATTCATTTCATTTAATTTCAAGTTATTCTGATGAACGATGCTTAAATAATTTGAGATAATTTGTAGTGGAAAATTAGAGTTTAATTGTCATTTTGTATTTTAAAAAAGCAGTTTTTTAGATATAATCATAATACTTTTCCAAATAAATAACTTCAGCTATTCGAAGTTGACAAATATTGTATTCTTTCAAAAGTATCTACAGTGCATTTTTTTGGCATGCAGCAAGCATAGCTCGTCAACTATATTACTGATATCAAACCATTAACTGTATGAAGACTTTGTGTTGGATACCTTTCGTGTGTGCCCAGGGATCCCGTTGGTGTGCAAACTCTTTGAATAGTTTTCACTAATGTGATCAATACTCATATAGTCATGGAATTTATCATGTTTCATGATTGTGTGTTTCCTTAAAGCATCGTTTCATGTGAATTTCTTTCCACATACGAAACAAGCAAAGCCAATTTGTTTATGTATATTCATGTGTCTGCTCAAATTATTGGGTTTGGGTGTATTGTTTTTCACAAATGCTGTAGGTATGAATTCTGTTGATATATAAAAATGAGACAGATAAGTATACGCGTTAAATACTCTTTATATCCACTATATACATTTTTATAGCTGTTTTATATACGTTTTGCATTCACTTTATAACTGAATATGTATCTATTCATGAAATTCTACGGTCGTAATAGATCAGTCCAAGCACTATCATAACAATCTATACACATTCTTTATAGAAATTCAATAGAACACAGGAACAAAATTTGCCATATTTATTTGTGTATTTTCATAGACATTCTAGTATCTTCGTATAGAGTCATACATCTTCGTATACACTCATGAATCAAGCAATTTTGCTTAGGAGTTTCAAGACATGTATTCGTTTTATAGTTTGGATATATGTATACACTCATGCATTTTTTTGTCGTAGTTCATATGAATTCATCATGAAAAAGTTGGAAGAACATGCGAATTTGATGATGATTTAGGATGAATGTACAACCTACATACATACGCAACCAAAGAAAAACATAGAAAAACATGCTATTTTACAGATTATTCCAGGCCAAATATACAGATGAAGATACACCAGGTCGATAACATTACAGATGTATCAAGAATTATATCTAGACTTGTACAATTTATTTGAGTAAACACAGGGTACAGAAATGTATTTGCGATAGATGACTCGGGTACTTCCATTCCAAAGAAAATCTTGATATTCACGCGTTAGTTTTTATGAATTGTCCAAAGACCCAATATGGAATATTGAGAAGAGATTGACATAAATACGACAATACTTCCGATTATGCTTGAGGGGATAATCCTTATGAAATTACTAGGGTTAACAAAAAATGGTATTAGGGATGATGAAAGTTGAAAATAATGATATTCTGATTATGCATGGGGTCAGATCGAAACTGTACGCAGTGAAAAACTCAACAACGAATGATGAAATTAATATACAGAAGTGTTTCAACACAAACGCTAGTGGGAGACATTCACTGTCGGGCAAAAATTAACAGTGCTGTGCCTAAGCTTCCTGAAGGATACAGCAACTATTTTGGCAAAATACAACATACATACATACGTAACCAAGAAAAATATGGAAAAACATGCGTCAAGCTATCATCATGCTATCATCAAACTACCATCAAGCTACAATCAAATTAGCATCAAACTATCATAGCAACTACTTCATGTATAGTTTACATCAATTTTGTGTATTTTCATAGAAATTCGAGCATCTTCGTTACTAGGGTTAACAAAAAATGGTATTAGGAATGATGAAAGTTGAAAATAATGATATTATGATTATGCATGGGGTCAGATCGAAACTGTACACAGTGAAAAACTCAACAACGAATGATGAAATTAATATACAGAAGTGTTTCAACACAAACGCTAGTGGGAGACATTCACTGTCTGGGCAAAAATTAACAGTGCTGTGCCTAAGCTTCCTGAAGGATACAGCAACTATTTTGGCAAAATACAACCTACATACATACGTAACCAAGAAAAAGATGTAAAAACATGCGTCAAGCTAGCATCATGCTATCATCAAACTACCATCAAGCTACAATCAAATTAGCATCAAACTATCATAGCAACTACTTCATGTATAGTTTACATCAATTTTGTGTATTTTCATAGAAATTCGAGCATCTTCGTATACATTCGTGAATCTTCGTATACATTCATACATATTCGTATATAGTCATGAATCAATCAATTTTGCTTAGGAGTATCGAGACTTGTTGTTTATATCAATTTTGTGTATTTTTCCTATACATTCGAGCATCTTCGTATACATTCGTGCAGCTTCGTACACATTCACAGTCAATTTTGCTTAGGAGTATCAAGACACGTATTCGTTTTATAGTTTGGATATATGTATACACTCATGCATTTTTGTCGTATTCCATATGAATTCATCACGAAAAGGATGTAAGAACATGCGAATTTGATGATGATTTAGGGTGAAAATACAACATACATACGCAACCAAAGAAAAAGATGGAAAAACATGCATCAAGCTATCATCAAGCTATCATCAAACTACCATCAAGCTACAATCAAATTAGCATCAAACTATCATCAAACTATCATAGCAACTACTTCATGTATAGTTTACATCAGTTTTGTGTATTTTTCATAGACATTCATACATCTTCGTATACAGTCATGAATCAATTAATTTTGCCGAGAAGTATCAAGACATGTATTCGTTTTATAGTTTTGATATATGTATACACTCATGCATTTTTGTCATACTTCATATGAATTAATCACGAAAAAGATGTAAGAACATGCGAATTTGATGATGATTTAGGATAAATATACAACCTACATACATACGTAACCAAGATAAAGATGGAAAAACATGCGTCAAGCTATCATCGAACTACCATCAAACTAGCATCAAATTATCATTAAACTATCATCAAACTATCATAGCAACTACTTTATGTACAGTTTATATCAGTTTTGGGTATTTTTCCTAGACATTCGAGCATCTTCGTATACATTCGTGCATCTTCGTACACATTCACAATCTGTTTAGCATAAGAGTACCAAGACATGTATTATTATTATAGTTTTGATATATGTATACAATCATGCATTTTTGTCATACTTCATATGAATTAATCACGAAAAAGATGGAAGTACATGTGAATTTGATGATAATTTGGGGTGAATATACAATCTACATACATACGTAACCAAGATAAACATAGAAAAACATGCGATTTTACAGATTATTCCAGGCCAATATACAGATGAAGATACACCAGGTCGATAACATTACAGATGTATCAAGAATTATATCAAGACTTGTACAATTTATTTGAGTAAACACAGGGTACAGAAATGTATTTGTGATAGATGACTCGGGTACTTCCATTCCATAGAAAATCTTGATATTCACGCGTTAGTTTTTATGAATTGTCCAAAGACCCAATATGGAATATTGAGAAGAGATTGACATAAATACGTTTATTTGCATTTTCCTCACAATTTAATCAAAACTTATAATCTTTATCGAAATATACTGAAAAATGGTATGATATGTTTATTTACATTTTTTCTCACAAATAAATCATCATTAATTATAATCTATATATATACACTAATATATATATATATATTCTTTTGACTGAGAGCTGTATATGTGTTAGCAGAGGTTGGTGTAACGGGGTACCATACAATTCGACGTATGATACAAGAGCTTAGGGAAAAACCTCAGCAAAAAAACCCTGTCTCCCCGTGAGTGTCGTGATTTGTAACTATTGTTCACAAAATTTACTGCAATTTGAAAATATTGATAGGCATTTATTTCTTCAATATGGACTCCTTCGTCAAAAAACGGAGAGGTTTCTCCAAGGTACCCAAATCAATCTGAACAAAACAATGTTTATTTACATTTTTCAACACCAATCAACTTTAATAATCTATATCGGTATCCTCATCACCAGAATCTATGAATCTTTTGGAATGAGCTTTCAGATTATTCTGACACAAATTGTCTGGGATTGGATTATGCAATCTGTCGCAACATTCATCCTCTTCATAAATATTGAAAAGAACGTCCTTAAAATCAAAGTTACACCAAGACTCTCTACTTTTATACAAGTGGTGAATATGATCACTTTTAATATATAAATGAGAGTGATCTCTGCTGCTATGAATATTGGACCCTATTCTTTTTAATACATCAACAAAAATTTTCAAATGAATTTTACACAAAAACAAATCAAACTTTTTAATGTGATAGTAATTTCGCCATACACACAAATTTTCACAATCATATTCATCGCTCCAATCGCGTTTATTTAGAAGAAAAGTTTGAGCTTTAAGATTAGTGGCAAACGCTCTAATACTATACGTATGATACAAGAGCTTATAGAAAAACCTCAGCAAAAAAACCCTGTCTCCCCGTGAGTGTCGTGATTTGTAACTATTGTTCACAAAATTTACTGCAATTTGAAAATATTGATAGGCATTTATTTCTTCAATATGGACTCCTTCGTCAAAAAACGGAGAGGTTTCTCCAAGGTACCCAAATCAATCTGAACAAAACAATGTTTATTTACATTTTTCAACACCAATCAACTTTAATAATCTATATCGGTATCCTCATCACCAGAATCTATGAATCTTTTGGAATGAGCTTTCAGATTATTCTGACACAAATTGTCTGGGATTGGATTATGCAATCTGTCGCAACATTCATCCTCTTCATAAATATTGAAAAGAACGTCCTTAAAATCAAAGTTACACCAAGACTCTCTACTTTTATACAAGTGGTGAATATGATCACTTTTAATATATAAATGAGAGTGATCTCTGCTGCTATGAATATTGGACCCTATTCTTTTTAATACATCAACAAAAATTTTCAAATGAATTTTACACAAAAACAAATCAAACTTTTTAATGTGATAGTAATTTCGCCATACACACAAATTTTCACAATCATATTCATCGCTCCAATCGCGTTTATTTAGAAGAAAAGTTTGAGCTTTACGATTAGTGGCCAACGCTCTACTACTTCTAAAATCAAGCAGAGGTGGGTCTAGAGTTGAATTTTTCGATGTATCTTCTGTTATCTGTTTCCACTTGTAAAAACTAAATTTCTTCAAAATTAACAAAAATTAACAGTGCTGTGACTAAGCTTCCTGAAGGATACAGCAACTATTTTGGCACGCCAAAATAGTTGCTGTATCCTTCAGGAAGCTTAGTCACAGCACTGTTAATTTTTGCCCCCCGCTCTGAACTTGCCAAAATCTGTAACGCTTGAAATTTTGAAGAAATTTAGTTTTTACAAGTGGAAACAGATAACAGAAGATACATCGAAAAATTCAACTCTAGACCCACCTCTGCTTGATTTTAGAAGTAGTAGAGCGTTGGCCACTAATCGTAAAGCTCAAACTTTTCTTCTAAATAAACGCGATTGGAGCGATGAATATGATTGTGAAAATTTGTGTGTATGGCGAAATTACTATCACATTAAAAAGTTTGATTTGTTTTTGTGTAAAATTCATTTGAAAATTTTTGTTGATGTATTAAAAAGAATAGGGTCCAATATTCATAGCAGCAGAGATCACTCTCATTTATATATTAAAAGTGATCATATTCACCACTTGTATAAAAGTAGAGAGTCTTGGTGTAACTTTGATTTTAAGGACGTTCTTTTCAATATTTATGAAGAGGATGAATGTTGCGACAGATTGCATAATCCAATCCCAGACAATTTGTGTCAGAATAATCTGAAAGCTCATTCCAAAAGATTCATAGATTCTGGTGATGAGGATACCGATATAGATTATTAAAGTTGATTGGTGTTGAAAAATGTAAATAAACATTGTTTTGTTCAGATTGATTTGGACTTGAGATGCTTGTATAGATTATTATTATTATTATGTATTAGTGTATATATATAGATTATAATTAATGATGATTTATTTGTGAGAAAAAATGTAAATAAACATATCATACCATTTTTCAGTATATTTCGATAAAGATTATAAGTTTTGATTAAATTGTGAGGAAAATGCAAATAAACGTATTTATGTCAATCTCTTCTCAATATTCCATATTGGGTCTTTGGACAATTCATAAAAACTAACGCGTGAATATCAAGATTTTCTATGGAATGGAAGTACCCGAGTCATCTATCACAAATACATTTCTGTACCCTGTGTTTACTCAAATAAATTGTACAAGTCTTGATATAATTCTTGATACATCTGTAATGTTATCGACCTGGTGTATCTTCATCTGTATATTGGCCTGGAATAATCTGTAAAATCGCATGTTTTTCTATGTTTATCTTGGTTACGTATGTATGTAGATTGTATATTCACCCCAAATTATCATCAAATTCACATGTTCTTCCATCTTTTTCGTGATTAATTCATATGAAGTATGACAAAAATGCATGATTGTATACATATATCAAAACTATAATAATAATACATGTCTTGGTACTCTTATGCTAAACAGATTGTGAATGTGTACGAAGATGCACGAATGTATACGAAGATGCTCGAATGTCTAGGAAAAATACCCAAAACTGATATAAACTGTACATAAAGTAGTTGCTATGATAGTTTGATGATAGTTTAATGATAATTTGATGCTAGTTTGATGGTAGTTCGATGATAGCTTGACGCATGTTTTTCCATCTTTATCTTGGTTACGTATGTATGTAGGTTGTATATTTATCCTAAATCATCATCAAATTCGCATGTTCTTACATCTTTTTCGTGATTAATTCATATGAAGTATGACAAAAATGCATGAGTGTATACATATATCAAAACTATAAAACGAATACATGTCTTGATACTTCTCGGCAAAATTGATTGATTCATGACTGTATACGAAGATGTATGAATGTCTATGAAAAATACACAAAACTGATGTAAACTATACATGAAGTAGTTGCTATGATAGTTTGATGATAGTTTGATGCTAATTTGATTGTAGCTTGATGGTAGTTTGATGATAGCTTGATGATAGCTTGATGCATGTTTTTCCATCTTTTTCTTTGGTTGCGTATGTATGTTGTATTTTCACCCTAAATCATCATCAAATTCGCATGTTCTTACATCCTTTTCGTGATGAATTCATATGGAATACGACAAAAATGCATGAGTGTATACATATATCCAAACTATAAAACGAATACGTGTCTTGATACTCCTAAGCAAAATTGACTGTGAATGTGTACGAAGCTGCACGAATGTATACGAAGATGCTCGAATGTATAGGAAAAATACACAAAATTGATATAAACAACAAGTCTCGATACTCCTAAGCAAAATTGATTGATTCATGACTATATACGAATATGTATGAATGTATACGAAGATTCACGAATGTATACGAAGATGCTCGAATTTCTATGAAAATACACAAAATTGATGTAAACTATACATGAAGTAGTTGCTATGATAGTTTGATGCTAATTTGATTGTAGCTTGATGGTAGTTTGATGATAGCATGATGCTAGCTTGACGCATGTTTTTACATCTTTTTCTTGGTTACGTATGTATGTAGGTTGTATTTTGCCAAAATAGTTGCTGTATCCTTCAGGAAGCTTAGGCACAGCACTGTTAATTTTTGCCCAGACGGTGAATGTCTCCCACTAGCGTTTGTGTTGAAACACTTCTGTATATTAATTTCATCATTCGTTGTTGAGTTTTTCACTGTGTACAGTTTCGATCTGACCCCATGCATAATCATAATATCATTATTTTCAACTTTCATCATTCCTAATACCATTTTTTGTTAACCCTAGTAACGAAGATGCTCGAATTTCTATGAAAATACACAAAATTGATGTAAACTATACATGAAGTAGTTGCTATGATAGTTTGATGCTAATTTGATTGTAGCTTGATGGTAGTTTGATGATAGCATGATGATAGCTTGACGCATGTTTTTCCATATTTTTCTTGGTTACGTATGTATGTATGTTGTATTTTGCCAAAATAGTTGCTGTATCCTTCAGGAAGCTTAGGCACAGCACTGTTAATTTTTGCCCGACAGTGAATGTCTCCCACTAGCGTTTGTGTTGAAACACTTCTGTATATTAATTTCATCATTCGTTGTTGAGTTTTTCACTGCGTACAGTTTCGATCTGACCCCATGCATAATCAGAATATCATTATTTTCAACTTTCATCATCCCTAATACCATTTTTTGTTAACCCTAGTAATTTCATAAGGATTATCCCCTCAAGCATAATCGGAAGTATTGTCGTATTTATGTCAATCTCTTCTCAATATTCCATATTGGGTCTTTGGACAATTCATAAAAACTAACGCGTGAATATCAAGATTTTCTTTGGAATGGAAGTACCCGAGTCATCTATCGCAAATACATTTCTGTACCCTGTGTTTACTCAAATAAATTGTACAAGTCTAGATATAATTCTTGATACATCTGTAATGTTATCGACCTGGTGTATCTTCATCTGTATATTTGGCCTGGAATAATCTGTAAAATAGCATGTTTTTCTATGTTTTTCTTTGGTTGCGTATGTATGTAGGTTGTACATTCATCCTAAATCATCATCAAATTCGCATGTTCTTCCAACTTTTTCATGATGAATTCATATGAACTACGACAAAAAAATGCATGAGTGTATACATATATCCAAACTATAAAACGAATACATGTCTTGAAACTCCTAAGCAAAATTGCTTGATTCATGAGTGTATACGAAGATGTATGAATCTATACGAAGATACTAGAATGTCTATGAAAATACACAAATAAATATGGCAAATTTTGTTCCTGTGTTCTATTGAATTTCTATAAAGAATGTGTATAGATTGTTATGATAGTGCTTGGACTGATCTATTACGACCGTAGAATTTCATGAATAGATACATATTCAGTATAAAGTGAATGCAAAACGTATATAAAACAGCTATAAAAATGTATATAGTGGATATAAAGAGTATTTAACGCGTATACTTATCTGTCTCATTTTTATATATCAACAGAATTCATACCTACAGCATTTGTGAAAAACAATACACCCAAACCCAATAATTTGAGCAGACACATGAATATACATAAACAAATTGGCTTTGCTTGTTTCGTATGTGGAAAGAAATTCACATGAAACGATGCTTTAAGGAAACACACAATCATGAAACATGATAAATTCCATGACTATATGAGTATTGATCACATTAGTGAAAACTATTCAAAGAGTTTGCACACCAACGGGATCCCTGGGCACACACGAAAGGTATCCAACACAAAGTCTTCATACAGTTAATGGTTTGATATCAGTAATATAGTTGACGAGCTATGCTTGCTGCATGCCAAAAAAATGCACTGTAGATACTTTTGAAAGAATACAATATTTGTCAACTTCGAATAGCTGAAGTTATTTATTTGGAAAAGTATTATGATTATATCTAAAAAACTGCTTTTTTAAAATACAAAATGACAATTAAACTCTAATTTTCCACTACAAATTATCTCAAATTATTTAAGCATCGTTCATCAGAATAACTTGAAATTAAATGAAATGAATAATGATCAACACTATCCATTATGTCAAGAAGACGCGCTAAATAATTGTGAAAAGCTGATTTGTTAATAAATTCAGTATCCATCGCAGTCTCTTTTTCTGCATCTTCAATATCATACGGCGTATCTTCCTCCACATATCTATTGCAATCCTGTGTATATTGCCAATTCATCGTCGTCCCTCCCTTCATAACCAAGTCATGCCCCTATATCAAACATGCTGATGATCGTTCTCAATACAGCATCTCAAGCATCAGCCAGATGATAAAGTTTCAAAATCACACCTTCTCATTTGATATCCACTGACCAGGCCTGTTTTTCATATATTTAAATCTCAACAAGTTCCTCATCACAATAAGATTTTTTCTTAATATCTCGAAAATTGTGAGCGTCTTTATAGCTTAATCCTCCATGCTGAACATTTTTGTAAAGCTGATATGGAGTGCGTTCTGAGATTCATGAATGTATTCGTCGTAAGCAAAAGATACCTGAAAAAGGGCTCGATTGAAGTTCCTTCTCTTTATCGTTTGAAGTAACAATTGAGCATCTATCACACCATGGGAATCAAATGTTTAAAATGATGCCAAGCTCTTGATGACTTACATATTCATGATATATTTGTTAACCAATTTTGCAATGAAAAAATAAAGTAGAGTTACATTTCGTATTACTATCAAAAATGTACACACTACGAGCCCACTTTTTTTTACACGATTCCTGAATATTGAAAGAGATATATGACCACTCAACATGCAATAAATACAAAATTGTTTCCACCTAATATCGAATACAATAGATCCCACCAATGGTTAGAAAAAAAAACCCGCCTCTTATCGGAATGCGGTCAAGTTAGCACCCCATCATTCACTAGGTCAAATAAATATGCCTTTGTACCCACCGACTACCGAATCGTTAAATTCGAAGAAGATACCTGTCTTTCATGTAATTCTCTTTGGGGGGGTCGAACTCATTTCTCATAATGAACCTTTCTTCTGGTTATTGCCGAATAAATATACCGAAATAATTTGGCTACAATACAGCATCTGAAGAAATAAGATTTATTTTGGAAAATACAATAAAACAATCCGTCTCAATGTAAACAAAATCGAAAATTATAGTCCTTCTGAATGGGAGATTTTTATTTTATCATAGCGAGTCTCTAATACGTTTGTAATTTTTTGCGTAAATAGGATTCATTTTCATCCAAATATAGTGACTATTGATGACAATACAATCAGTACAAATGTACAATCTTTCATGTAATCTTTCCAGATAGTAAGAATACAAAATTTCACATTTAGCATATTTTGTCTCAGTGCCAAGCAAATATTCAATATTTTTGACTTCAAATCTATGTTCAAAATGTCTAGTACCCAAAGTTTTTTTCTAAAACAATTGTGCTTACGTTGAGATGACAGAAAATATGTCTCATATGCTCTGTTAAAGTATCCATAATACATCGAAAATGGTATTTATTCATACAACCACCCAATACATTTTTTTGTTATGTTAGCTCGCTGCCAAAACAACCTCCAATGCATTTAGGATAGCTTGATAAGCTTGTCACAAGTAGTTCTCGTTGTAATTGATTGCAAATTCATATGTGCTCAAGCACTGAAAAGGAAAACTGGTTGGCTTTTCTCGATATCCTCAAGCATGGCACCTAGCAACTTGCAATCTGATCAATGAATTGAATTTTTCAACCGATAATTTCATGAACAAGTCATTAAAAAAGCATAATTATAAAATATATCGTGATATGATAGCTGCAATAGTGGAGTGGGGTCATATAAACGTTGAACGAGGTGCTTTACAAAAAATTCAGTGGAACATATCGATTGATCCTTCAAGATGTCGTTAAATGAGTATAATAATAAAAAACAATGAACTATTGGCATGAAACCCCGTGACGTTAATACAAAGAACGACATAGATAAATTAGCCTTCAGTCACATAAAAATAGCATGACCTCATAAATTTCAGAAGAATTGTACGTAAATTTAGACACGTTTTCACAAAAGGGTATCGATGGACTACTAAACTATTTAAAATCACAAAAGTCCAACTTACCTACCCAGTGAGTTACCTACTTTACCGGTAGACCAATAAGTGGTGCTTTCTATCAAGAAGAATTGCAAAAAACACGGCAGCATGATGTTTATTTGGTTGAAAAAGTATTGCGTGGAGAGCAGTAATAATTTTCCAATCATCTCGAGATGCTGAGAAATCTACATATATTCATGTGAGAAGAACCATTTTTGCTAAAATCGAGCTTAGAAATCCTCATAGGAATTTACACATAAAAATCATCTGGAAATGGAATGTGGGTCTGCTTCTATTGATTGTGGTATAAGTCCCGCAAGAAATTTTGAACCTGCAGTCATGCTCATATCTAATGAATGTATAATATCTTTTGACGACTGGCAATGGGGATCGTTTATTGCATTAATTGAAAATGATGCTGATCAAAGAGATTGTGGCGTTGAAGTTGAAAAATCCAAAGGTGTGATGACCCGCGTTGCCAAATGGGAAAACTGCATGTATTTCAGCGATGCCGACTTGAATAAATTGATCCAATTAAATACTGCTATAATTTCCCATCGCCTAGAGATGTTGAAAAATAAAAATATCGTTTTACTATTACAAGTTCCTAGATATCATGAAAGATATATCTCAGAAGAATAATCAAAATTCGATTGAAGATTTAATAAATTCGTTTTGTAGAATTAATCCATCTGTTGAAAGTTATGTAATCTTAGAATGCATGTACTTTTATAAGAATAAAGTGTTAAATGATGTAGATTTTTCATGTCAATAAAAATATGTCCTTAAAATTGTTTTTTTTTTGCACAAGTTTCATCTGACCTGTTCCCAACCCAATCAATTGCTATCCAACATATTAGTCCAAAAATATTTTTATGATAACTGACGCCCTTGAAAATAAAAAAGATACACAAAATTCGTTATTTCGTAATGGGTCTGCTGAAAAGAAATTATTCTATTCAGATAATTCCCGGTATTCCCTTTCATATAAACGATAAATGCCTCCCCAATTCGAAAAAAGGATCCTCATGCATCAAACTTCATATGACGGATAGAATAATTCCAATCGCTTAGATATTATGCTAAAAATTCATATACCTGCGGTTGATACGAGTCCCATCCCCATTAACAATCCAATTCCGATACCTGAGAACGGACAATAGAACATGCGCGCAAAAGTTCCTGATTTCACGTCAGCGGTTCAATCGCTCCCTACCAAAGCCTCAGCGGAGGGGGCGTGGCGCTGCGCAACCCACTGTTCAGCCGTCCAAAACAAATGACCTTGAAAACGCTGGCTCACGCGTTCAAAAGGGTACAATTTTTGCAGAATGGACCTTAGATTTCCTTATGGGGATTTACATGTAAAAATGGGGCATTTTGTTTTAGAACTCTTGTTGCACATCTACTAACGTCCATCAACTTCCATTCAAGATTAGCGAACTGAAAATTCATTGAATGAATGATCGCACAAGTCAGCTGGTTACTCTGTCATATGATAAAATAAATAAACATTTACGTGCTTCGCTGGCGTACAGATGTATGAAAACTAGATTCTTGATTGTCGAATGTACTGAAATGACTGGACGCTACCGCTGAGATACACAAATGAAACAAACAAAATAATACAAATGGGCAATATACCCTAAAATAAGTAATATAAATAAAATCAACTCAAATCACAAACATTAAATTCTGCCCCGGGATTTAATGTTTGTGATTTGAGTTGATTTTATTTATATTACTTATTCTTAACACTGATTCAACTTGATTTTCATTGAATATCCACTATAAGATTGCCCACAATATCTTCTTCGCCTATGTTCACATTCCTTACATATTTTAATTAGCAATATAATATCAATATCCAACAAACAACATTTACTATAACCTCTAATCTACTGAATCCATAGACATCTATGACTCGAGAAAACCAATCTGTGATTATTATTATTATGTTCTCTATGCAAGTGACGACCTCGTATAGACACAGTATAATAATATTTTATTATACTGTGGCAAAAGCAGGCACAGAAATGTAATAATATTAGGTTAGCCACATAATATTTCAATGGTCTAACCTTACAATATTACACGGGTGGTTCTTTATGTTTATTTTTTGGTGTTCTTGTTCCTAGGTACAGAGTGCTTATCAATTTGACCAAATGTCTGTAATTTTCGAATTTTTGGCTGAAAATGGTTGTTGCGGTAACTCTGAATTTGGAGAGAGAAATGGACTGTTTATATATGAAAATGAATTAATGAAATTGGTGATCAAAATAAGAAAGAAAAAAAAAAACCAAGGTGCACTAGAAAACTCACCGGAAGGCCTAGTTCCACACACCAGAGAGCTCTCGTGTTGGTGGGAGTCTTCCTGCAGCGGAATCTTCTTTCTTCTATTATCAGAAGTCTTTTCTTCGTCAAAATAAGACGAGATGAAAATCGGCGTTTTCGAAATAACTCAAGAGTAATAAGCGAAAGTAGCGTTTTCTTGGGTTTTCACAATATTCCACAAATTTTTCAACTAACTAGGAGTCACACTCACAATGTGTTCACTTGACATCTTGAATATGCCTTGTAACTGGCGATCTTCGGAGTAGTCTAGTGCACATGACATGAGAATTTGAAAATTATTTAAAATTAAAATATATTTAACGTTACGGCAACATTTCCTGCCCCCCAAAAATGCCAAAGCATTTTTCATAAAATTTTTACAAATAGCAAAAAAAAAAATTATGAAATTGTGCAAACTATAATGCAGAGAATATTTATGTATTTTAACTCCTATTTATATATAATTTTATAATCAATATAGCGAAAAAAAAAATAACATGTATAATGTTAAGAGAGCTAGGGTTCATCGCACACTGGCAGGGGACACAATTTAACCAAGGGGCGAGTAAGGACCCCGTCGCGTGTTTTAACTTGAGCAACCCGGGAAATACCGTCATTACCCTGAAATAGAGCTGTTATACGACCAAGACGCCATTGATTAGGGGGTGCGATGTCCGCCTTAATTAGAACTAGCTGCCCTATGACTGCAGGAGTAGAGTTATCGCACCATTTGACCCGCTGTTGCAATGTATGAAGGTACTCGTTCCTCCATCGGAACCAAAAATGTTGATGAAGGTTTTGTAAAAGCTGCCAGCGCGATAACCGATTCAGGGGTTGATCAGTCATATCTGGTATAGGTATCGCAGTTAGCGGTTCCAGCGTCAAGAAATGACCGGGAGTAAGACAATTCAAATCGTCGGGATCTGAACTTGAACTTGAATTCAGGACGGATTCAATCAAAGTAAGCAGCGTATAGAATTCCTCATACGTAAGAATCTGCTCACCGATCACTCTGAAAAAATGTGTTTTAACCGATTTCACCGCAGCCTCGAATAAACCTCCGAAATGACTCCCGGACGGTGGGTTGAAATGGAATTTTATAACTTCTTTCTCAGCAGCAGTTTTCATCAAAGTTATCAATTCGCGATTGGCTCCAACAAAATTAGTGCCATTATCACAATATAAATCTGTACAACGTCCTCACGAGCGATAAATCTCTGGAGAGCGGCTAAAAAGGAAACAGAGGACAGATCGTTCGCCAATTCCAAGTGAATGGCTTTCGTTGAATGACAACCAAAAAGGCAAATGTAAGCTTTCGAAGTCTTCTGTCCTCGATATTTTCTCATTGGCGCAATAGTAAATGGGCCAGCGTAGTCACACCCGCAATGCAAAAATGCGTATTTCAAGCGACCACCTACTCGTAGGAGCTCATCGATATCCTTGAAAACAATGAGTTTTCTCAAGGGTCTCGAAAACTTCTTTCCAGACATTTTATCGCCGAAAGATACATTTTGTGTATATTTGGATAAATTTATCAATGCAGAGTGAAGTTCTTTCGTAGTTAAAGATTCATATCGTTTTTCTCGCGGATTGCAGGGATTATGAACGAATCGTAAAACATACGCACAAATACGCAGCACAGTCGAAAAATTAGAATTTGTTTTCAAAAGATATTCACAGAAATGTTCAACTTGAGGGGCAACCAACAATGAAACATTTCTTTCTTCGCACGTAACATCATCTGAAATGAAAACTTCAGAAGATTCTTCAGACATTGAAGGAACATGTACTTCGGAGTTTCTTAAAAATTTTGGACCCTTCAACCAAAATTCATTATCAACGATTTCTGATGGAAAAAGACCGCGGCTGCCGAGATCAGCAGGATTGTTTTCCGAACTAACGTAATTCCACTGCACCGATGGAATTATTTCTTGTATATATGCAACCCTATTAGCTACAAAACTTTTCCAACGATAAGAAGGTGAACGAAGCCACGCTAAAACTACTTGCGAATCACTCCACGCAAAAACATTTGAAAAGATTAATTTATGAGACAAAAGGTGAAGTACAAAATTAATTAGCTTGGCCAACAAAACCGCACCACACAACTCCAGACGCGGTATACAAATTTTTTTTCAGAGGTGCTATTTTACTTTTGGATATAACGAAGCTCGTGGATATATTTCCATCGCTATTTATTGCCTTAAGATACAAAGCCGCGCAATAACCCTTTTCTGAACTGTCACAAAATCCGTTAGTTCCAGGCCCACGAAATCTGAAGAAAACAGGTGTCTCTCGATTTGAAATTTAGAAAGACAATCTATCTGGGACCTAAAACGCTTCCAAACGCGCAAAATCTCATCTGGGGGTTCGTCATCCCATGTGAGACCGATCATCCAAAACCGTTGAATAAGATATTTCACTAGAAAAGTTACCGGCGATAAAAACCCTAAAGGATCGTAAATCCGAGCTAATTGAGACAGAAGTTGTCGCTTGGTACAAGTTTTGTCAGTTTGAGGGACAACAGAAAATGAGAATTTGTCTTCATGTTGATTCCACAATAAACCTAAAATTTTGAAATAAGTGAAATTATCGTCAGAGTTAAAATCAAGTCGATCTAGACTACGCATAGAGGCTGGAAGAGCCTCCAACAATGCAGGATCGTTACTTGACCACTTTCTAAAAGGAAACCCCCCTTTGCAAACAAATTAATTAACTGATTCCGAAGAATCTTGGCTTCCTCAAGTGAAGAGGCACCAGTGACAACGTCGTCAATATACGTATCTTCCGCTAATACCTTTGCCGCCAAAGGATATTCATTTCCTTCGTCCTGCGCCAACTGTTTTAAGCAACGCAACGCCAAAAATGGAGCAGACGAAACTCCGTACGTGACCGTTTTCAAGCGATAAGTTCTCAGAGGGTCGTCAGGAGAAAATTTCCAAAAAATTCTTTGATAATCTAGCTGATCGGAATTGACCAAAATCATTCTATACATTTGTTTTATATCGGAACATAACACGTAAGAATGTAAACGAAACTTCAAAAGAATTGAGACTATATCAGCTTGCAATTTTGAACCGGTAAGAAGACTGTCATTTAGAGAAAATCCCGAGGGAGCCTTTGCGCTCGCGTTGAATACTACTCGCAATTTCGTGTGAACACTAGAAGGCTTCAAAACAATGATGTATGAGATAATACGGGTTTTCGCTCATAGAATTCCCAGGTACAACTTCCATGTGGCCACTGTCTAAATATTCGCGCATAAAAGCAGAGTACTCTTCATAAAGACTAGGATTTCCCATGAGTCGGCGTTCTAATGAAAATAATCTTTTAGACGCGATTTCTTCCATACCGCTAAAGCTGGATAGGTATGTCATTTGCGAAAGGTAAAGAAACTATATATTTGCCAGAAAAGTCGCGTTTATGCGTGTTGACGAATATTTTTTCACACACATCGTCAGCTGGAGAATTGAAATCCACCGATGGGACAGATTCAACCTCCCAAAAACCTTTTAAAATTTGCGGAAGCGAGTTGTCAATTGCTTGACAATCTATGTCACAAAAAACAGATTTCACATTTCTTGATGAAATGTCGGTTCCCCCTCCGATCAGGATGAACCCAAATATAGTATTGAAAGCGTTTATTCCATTTGAACCAGAAATATGGCCGTTGAAAAGTGGGATCGGCTAACTTTAAATTTCTGAACTCATCATTTACAACACATGGTACAGGCCAAGATGCATAGAATAACAAGGTGTGGACATAGATGCATAGAATACATGGTGAAGACACTCTTTGACATATTTTCGGCCGATTTGCGGTCCAAATACTGTCAAAATACAAGGATTTTGTTTTACTTCAATTTTCGCCGATAGATGCCGGCAGTAGAAATTTCATGGACAAAATTACCGACATGTCAAATTAAATTTGAATCTTTGCTTATTCTAGTTTCTTGTGGAAATAAGTCGTATACCGTTTGATGAAATTTAGTATTTTGTTCAACGTCCTTGTTTTCCGCGCCGAAAGTAAGCCAAATGTTTGCTGTGTGAACTCTGAACGAGTATCCAGAACCATTTTAATCAAATACTATTTTCATTTCGAAAATACTTCGTTTTTATGCGAATATATTTTTTTAACAATTGTTTATTCTTACCGGATCAGGGGCAGATTTCTAGTATCAAGATTAATTATTATAATATTAATAATATTGAAAGATCGCTGATACCGTTAATTGTTAATAAATCAACATAGGAGAACGCTAAGACTTGTTGATTTACTATAATCTTGCCGGTTGATGAACATAAACTGTTTTAACAGTTGAAATTAAGATATAACTCTATTGATTAATAATTATATTCATTATACAATTCAGTTATATATTGAGAAGGAATGAAATGCCATGTTATGAAAACTAACAATATTATTTGTGAACGATGAAAGGACTAGCAGAGAACAAAGTTCAGAGCAACCACACACTGTGATTTCATCAGAGTTGAGTAGCTTTCCTAAGGCGTCATTCTTTTTGGCGCTCTTATAATATAATATTATTTGTTTCAAGGATATTGTTACACGACAAGAATGGCAACTGGCTTGTGCTAGAGGTAGGGTATTGAAAATTAGAACATTTGTTTGTTCAAAATAATTTTCTAGCGAATATATATTGAATAAAAGATTGAAACGTAGTACACTACCCTCTATTTGGTTAGTTTATCAATTTAATGAATCATTTTTCGATATTTCATCAGTATACTTAGTTCTGAATAATAGCTATCGAATCAAATAATACCTATATTCAGCAATCTAATTGCTGAGAACATGAAAAGTTGTCAAGGGGTATTGGGTGACTGAAAAAATGCTGTATACATGAGAATGTATTGATGAAGTTTCAAATTATACATCTAATATAATAGGTAAACTGCTCAATTTGAAAGAGCCTTACATGATAAAGGTAATTAATACATTCGAATAATAATATGATATCGAAAGATATTGTATGTAGAGGTATTACAGAAAATTCTGTATTATTCAATGTATTTCAAAATACATAAATTAAATGCTTGTACTCTGATGACGTTGGATGGGATCTTTCGTAATGGAAAAATAATGATTTCACAGATTTCTTCATTTATAGTTTCATTCAAAATGTTCCAAAGAAACTCCTTTATACTGATAAATCCCTTATTTGACCTCATTATGTCTTGGCAAGATGAAATTTCTGTTCCAAACCAATGGGGTTTACATATAATGTCCGAACAGATATCTGATTAATCAAAAAATGGATTGATTTTTCAATAAACTGCTTCATTATATTCTTTTAATTTGGATTTACGAACTAGCAACGGTCACAACGGTGAAAAGTGAACTTTGTCGCTTGTCAGTTTTCATTTATTCGCTTGTCAGAATCTTCGAAATCGACCCTAGCGGCACCATCGTTAATAAAGTGAAGTAGTACATAAAGTACGGGATTTGACAGTTCTTGGACCGTTTTTCGGCCGAAAATTTTAGCAGGAATTAGTAGGGAGTGTCCACACCTTGTTATTCTATGCATCTTGGTGTGGACACTCCCTACTAATTCCTGCTAAAATTTTCGGCCGAAAAACGGACCAAGAACTGTCAAATCACGTACTTTATGTACTACTTCACTTTATTAACGATGGTGCCGCTAGGGTCGATTTCGAAGATTCTGACAAGCGAATAAATGAAAACTGACAAGCGACAAAGTTCACTTTTCACCGTTGCTAGTTCGTAAATTCAAATTTAAAGAATATAATGAAGCAGTTTATTGAAAAATCAATCCATTTTTTGATTAATCAGATATCTGTTCGGAGATAATATGTAAACCACATTGGTTTGGAACAGAAATTTCATCTTGCCAAGACATAATGAGGTCAAATAAGGGATTTATCAGTAAAGGAGTTTCTTTGGAACATTTTGAATGGAACTGTAAATGAAGAAATCTGTGAAATCATTATTTTTCTATTACGAAAGATCACATCCAACGTCATTAGAGTACAAGTATTTAATTTATGTATTTTGAAATACATTGAATGATACAGAATTTTCTGTAATACCTCTACATACAATATCTTTCGATATCATATATTATTATTCAAATGTAGTAATTCCTTTATCATGTAAGGCTCTTTTAAATTGAGCATTTTACTTATTATATTATATGTATAATTTGAAATTTCATCAAAACATTCTCATGTATACAGCATTTTTTCAGTCACCCAATACCCCTTGACAACTTTTCATGTTCTCAGCAATTAGATTGCTGAATATAGATATTTAATTCGATAGCTATTATTCAGAACTAAGTATATACTGATGAAATATCGAAAAATGATTCATTAAATTGATAAACTAACCAAATAGAGGGTAGTGTACTACGTTTCAATCTTTTATTCAATATACATATATTCGCTAGAAAAATATTTTGAACAAACAAATGTTCTAATTTTCGATACCCTACCTCTAGCACAAGCCAGTTGCCATTCTTGTCGTTTAACAATATCCTTGAAACAAATAATATTATAGTATAAGAGCGCCAAAAAGAATGACGCCTTAGGAAAGCTATTCAAATTGATGAAATCACACTGTGTGGTTGCTCTGAACTTTGTTCTCTGCTAGTCCTTTCATCGTTCACAAATAATATTGTTAGTTTTCATAACATGGCATTTCATTCCTTCTCAATATATAACTGAATTGTATAATGAATATAATTATTAATCAATAGAGTTATATCTTAATTTCAACTGTTAAAACAGTTTATGTTCATCAATAACCGGCAAGATTATAGTAAATCAACAAGTCTTACGTTCTCCTATGTTGATTTATTAACAATTAACGGTATCAGCGATCTTTCAATATTATTAATATTAAAATTAATAACTATCTTGATACTAGAAATCTGCTCCTGATCCGGTAAGAATATACAATTGTTAAAAAAATATATTCGCATAAAAACGAAGTATTTTCGAAATGAAAATAGTATTTGATTAAAATGGTTCTGGATACTCGTTCAGAGTTCACACAGCAAACATTTGACTTACTTTCGGCGCGGCAAACGACTTTCCACAAGAAACTGGAATAAGCAAAGATTCAAATTTAATTTGACATGTCGGTAATTTTGTCCATAAAATTTCTACTGCCGGCATCTATCGGCGAAAATTGAAGTAAAACAAAATCCTTGTATTTTGACAGTATTTGGACCGCAAATCGGCCGAAAATATGTCAAAGAGTGTCTTCACCATGTATTCTATGCATCTATGTACAGGCGTAGTGGGCAATTTTTCTGTTATCTGGTTGATGACAGAAGCGCTAGTATACAATAGTGGAGATTCCCGACCTACTGGTCGTATCGTGATAGCAACTAAACCTTTACTAGTGCAAGATTTAGAAGAGTTCAAGCCCGTTACTTCGAGATAAATGTTCTCAGATCTCAAACCCAATCGCGAAGTTGCATGCTTAGTTATGAAAGATGTCATGCTGCCAGAATCTATTAAACATCCTAGTTTGTGAAAAGTACCGTTTGAAACAGCAACTTCCACTAAAGCCGTGGCCAAAACAACATATGATGTTCGATCAGAATTTAGAACACCAGCACCCGAAAAATTAACATCTGATTTTGTTTCAGGATTACAGATAGCACTAGTGGTAACAGGTGATACATCATTTTCAGATCTGACTTCTTCCTTCAATTTAAAATGCAATAACGTATGATGCATCAATGAACAATGCCGGCAAGTGGATTTGGACTTACAAGAACGAATATCATGCAAACTAGATATACAATTGAAACATAAATGAAGTTTTTTAGTGAGATTGTAGCGTTCAAACGGTTTCATATTGAGAAACGATGGACACTTGAAGATAGAGTGGCTGGCTTGACAAATAACGCATTCAGAATGGGAATTCCTCGATGAACCGGCTGCGTCTTCAACGAAAAAAAATTTCATTTTATTTGTCTTGAAGGGTTTTTTATCGACATTGCTAGACTGAACATTGCTAACTGATGGCTTCATATCCCAAATCATCTCGGAAGCTATACATTCGCGTTCTAAAAATGAAGTGAGATCGCTATACTTAGGAACATCTGATGAACCGTAAGCATGTTCGAATCGAGAAACTATTTCGTCGTCTAAACGATCATACAACATCATCAATAATATAAAGTCCCATTCCTTCGTTGGAAAATTTAAGTTCTTCAAGGCACGTAAATTTTCCTGAAAATTATCCAGTAAATTCCACAAAGCATTCGGAACCCGAGACTTAACCTCTCCGGTACCCTCAATGCGACGCCAATGACATTTTGCAAGCTTATAGTGATAACGTTGAAGTAAGGCATCATAAGCGGATTGATAATTTCTACCACTAAATTCATAATGTTGAACTAACTTAAGCGGTTGTCCTTCAAGGGCTGCAACTAAGTAATTAAATTTTTCATCATTGCTCAATGAATCATTGCTATGCACCAGTGAATTAAACAATCCAATGAATGTTGAAAATTGGGTTACATCGCCAGAGAATCGCTTCAATTCAAATTTCGGTAGTTTAATATTCGTAATAGTTTTCGGTTTGAGATTCAAATTCCCAACATTTTTCGAATTATCAGCCGTCAAAACATCATAAATAGATTTGATTTCATAAAAACAAGCGAAGAATTGTTCTCGAATGGCTTCCTCCCCATTGAAATCAGCATTTTCCTCCTGAAGCAAAGTATCGACAACTATTTTGTGTTCTAAAAGAAATTCATTACGTATTCTGTCAAGGTCGGAAAACCTAGCCTTGAACAAATTCAAAAGAGTGTCATCCAATCTTGTCTTTTCTGCGAAATTTAAAAGTGCCTCAATCTCACCGATTGCCGTAGCACGATATGCCCTAGCTCGTTTAATTTTCGACATGGTTTCAGAATTGGTTTCCTTCTCGAATGGAATCCGAAACAATCAAATGCTGAAGATCGTCCGTTACAGAGCGCGCTTCCAATACTCCTACAATGTATTGAAACGTTGAACGTATGTTCAAAATAATATTATGTTTCTGAAATACTGGCTGAAACGAAACAATGAAAGAATTTCGCTTCTCAAATATTCTTCTGCACAAATCCGCAAAACTTCAAAAGCAAAGTAAAGAAATTTCACAGAGAAATTCGATCCAAAAATCCGGCGTTACCGAATGACCAAAAAATGTTGCGGTAACTCTGAATTTGGAGAGAGAAATGGACTGTTTATATATGAAAATGAATTAATGAAATTGGTGATCAAAATAAGAAAGGAAAAAAAAAACCAAGGTGCACTAGAAAACTCACCGGGAGGCCTAGTTCCACACACCTGAGAGCTCTCGTGTTGGTGGGAGTCTTCCTGCAGCGGAATCTTCTTTCTTCTATTATCAGAAGTCTTTTCTTCGTCAAAATAAGACGAGATGAAAATCGGCGTTTTCGAAATAACTCAAGAGTAATGAGCGAAAGTAGCGTTTTTTTGCGTTTTCACAATATTCCACAAATTTTTCAACTAACTAGGAGTCACACTCACAATGTGTTCTCTTGACATCTTGAATATGCCTTGTAACTGGCGATCTTCGGAGTAGTCTAGTGCACATGACATGAGAATTTGAAAATTATTTAAAATTAAAATATATTTAACGTTACGGCAACAATGGTCTTAAACCATTTGGTTCGACTAATAGATCAAGAATCCGTGGTCGAAATCAATTCTGTCCGGCCGGTCTGGCCGGCCGTAGGCACGATAACTCTCGAACGAAAGGAGATAGAGGATTGAAAGGGCCGGTTTGAAGCGTAAATATCTCATACGAGTTCGTTAACGGGCGAAATACACCAAGCGGTTTCGAAGTTATGGTTGTTTTTAGTCCAAACATTTTTTATGAATATTTCCGGAACCGATCCCTCGATCTATCTGAAATTTTGCGTCAAATTGTAGAATCAGGACCTTCATATACATGCGAAGTTTTGTATTGATCGGATTGCCGTAAAGTATCAAAAAAAATTCAAAAATTTTTAAATTTTGTTTCCACAATAACTATCGAACAGAATGATCTAGGCAGTTGAAATTTTCAGAGTAGGTTTAGGAGATGAATATCTCGGTTAAGTTCGTTATTGGGCAAAATCGGTCTAATGGTTTCGGAGTACCGAAAAAAATTTTTTTTTTACATTACAAATTTCAAATTCAATTTTTTTTAAGATGCAATTTCACCATAAAAATCCATTGATATCATTTTCAACTCTAACAAGCTAATACTTTCGGAGATATGATTTTTCAAAATTTCAATAATAAATCGTACTTCTATGTTTTCATAGAATGCTATAATTTACCATCTATGAATTATTATATGATCTGTGTTCATACTCGTACATGTCATCTTGTTTCCCTATAAGAGAGAGTCAAATTAATGTCAGCTATCGTAGAATTATGAGGATTATAATATGATACTTGTAGTAGAAGATCCTAACCTAAGTCGACCTTCACCGAGCTGATAATAGAATGAAACATATTATACAGGGTCTTTCACGAGGAACCTCACCCATATTTATACGGGAAACTACTGAACGTATTTTCATGAAATTCAGCACTTATAAGTACTTCACGATGCTGATGAAATCTAAAATATTTTCAAGGCATGAGCACCTCCGGTTTTTCCGGAAATGACGTCAACTTCCGTTTTTCAAATTAGAACACCATTTTTTCATTGCAGAAATAGATTCCTTAGAAAATTTCAAGTTATTTTGATGTAACATTTTTCAGTTTTGATAGGAAAATTCTCTCTGAGCGGGAAAATTCGAAAAAAAAATCGAAAATAGAGCTCCGCTGAAACAAGAATAACTTCGAGGTTTTTGGATGGAAAATTTTCATTTTTGGGATTTTTCAAGATGTAAGATTGATGTATCCACTTTAAAAATCGAAATCGCGATTCATGATACAGGGGGTGAAAAAATCGCTTTCAAAGTTAGGGATGACAAAATCGTGAAAAATCAATTTTTTCAAATTAGAACCCCATTTTTTTATGGCAGATATTGAATCTACGTTAAAAAATAATGTGAGTGTATGCATCACACCCTTGCCCTAAAGTGGATATTTTTTGAGTTATTCACAAAAAACTGTTTTTCGTCTTGAATTTTCAGCTATTTCTTTTCCCTTCACGCCAAAAAGATGAAATTTTCAGGAACTGTTACTTAAACCATGTTTTAGATTTTACTACCCTAAAATGCAAGAGAAAAAAGTTACAGGTTGTTCCTAAATAGATGGCGAATTTTGATTCGAATTTGTATCGGAAACCTCTTTATTTCAACTAATCGGCCATCGGTTTTCTCTCCAGAATAATAATTCCTTATGAACCATATGCAAAAACTTACCATGTTTTACATTCTTTTTTTTTAATGATAGATATCATTAATTACATCTGCCAAATTCCTCTTTATTCAGTAGCATTTTGTGTTTACTATTAATTTGGTGATAATTCGTATTAAGTTATAAAATCGATCACTATGCCTAATTTCACCAATGAAGATTATTTAAATCTCATTCTACTTCATGGAGAATGTAATAAAGTTGTAGATAGAACGATTCGACTGTTCATTGAGAGGTTTCCTGACCGACCCTGACCAACGAGAGATACCATTAACAGAACCATGACAAACTTGAGAAATGTCGGATCTTTCGTTAAGAAAACTATACACAGAGAAAAAAGTGTAGTAGAAGATGAGAACAACGAAATTACAGTTCTTGCATATTTTTGAGTGAATCCTCAAAATTCTCTCAAAGATGCCGAGATTGATCTCGGATTATCTCAATCGAGTGTTTGGAGAATATTAAAAAAACATAAAATGCACCCATATAAATTCAATAGGGTACAGCATTTGAAGGAAACTGATTTCGTCAGGAGAACAGAGTTTTGCGAAGCTATGATGATTCGATTTCAAGAGAATGAAAACTTTTTGGACTGTATAATTTGGACAGATGAATCTAAATTCACAAAGAATGGTTCTTTCAATAGCCATAACAGTCATTATTGGGATGAAGAGAACAACCACCACTTCAGACAATGGAACTTTCAAGAGACCTGGAGTTTCAATGTTTTTTGCGCCATCAAAAATAATGCAATTCTCGATGTTCACATTTATGATGGGACTTTAACTGGTAAGATAGAACACTACACATGTTTGCATTATTTAAAGAATGTTCTCCCTTAGGAGATAGATATTCTGACATATTGACTCAAATAATTGAGCCGCTAGTACAGAACCATAATGACTTATGGTATCAACAAGATGGCGCGCCTCCACACAATTCACTCAATGTGTCAAATATCCTCTACAGGCTATTTGAAGATCGATGGTTGGCGAACAATGGTCCACATCTTTGGCCACCACGTTCTCCCGATTTAACTCCTTTAGACTATTATGTTTGGGGTAGGGTAAAAAATATTGTCTACTCAACTCCCCTGACTGATAAAGAGGACTGCATAGAACGAGTCAGAAATGCGTTCAGGTTTGTTTAGATTTTTAGATTCATAGTTTTGAAACTCAATTTGGTTTTTGAACACTTTTGCAGATCTCTTCCTCCCGATGAAATAAGAAGAGCAACGCACGAAGCATTCCTGAGACGTATAAATAAATGTCTAGAAATTAACGGTCAAAACTTTGAGCATCTTCTCTAGTTATAACTGCGAGAGTTTGCCATGGTTCTCCTAATAGTAACTTGAAGTCGGTTTCAAGAAGGGGTGAAAAATCTACAGCATGGTTCAAATAACAGTTCCTGAAAATTTCATCTTTTTGGCGTGAAGGGAAAAGAAATAGCTGAAAATTCAAGACGAAAAACAGTTTTTTGTGAATAACTCAGAAAATATCCATTTTAGGGCAAGGGTGTGATGCATACACTCACATTATTTTTTAATTTAGATTCAATATCTGCCATAAAAAAATGGGGTTCTAATTTGAAAAAATTGATTTTTCACGATTTTGTCATCCCTAACTTTGAAAGCGATTTTATCACCCCCTGTATCATGAATCGCGATTTCGATTATTAAAGTGGATACATCAATCTTACATCTTGAAAAATCCCAAAAATGAAAATTTTCCATCCAAAAACCTCGAAGTTATTCTTGTTTCAGCGGAGCTCTATTTTCGATTTTTTTTTCGAATTTTCCCGCTCAGAGAGAATTTTCCAACCAAAACTGAAAAATGTTACATCAAAATAACTTGAAATTTTCTAAGGAATCTATTTCTGCAATAAAAAAATGGTGTTCTAATTTGAAAAACGGAAGTTGACGTCATTTCCGGAAAAACCGGAGGTGCTCATGCCTTGAAAATATTTTAGATTTCATCAGCATCGTGAAATACTTATAAGTGCTGAATTTCATGAAAATACGTTCAGTAGTTTCCCGTATAAATATGGGTGAGGTTCCTCGTGAAAGACCCTGTATAATAAATTTAGCATATTAGATAATATACTAAAAATGGGTTGCCTGAAAAAATCCTGGACAGACTATTTTTAATTTTTAAAAAAATTTCTAGTGATACGATCCTCACAAAATTTTGCAAAAATTTCCGTGTTGGCATTCTTCAACTAATAACCATATTTAAATTGGATCGCTTTAGTATTTTTCGAGTTATTAAGGAAATAAAAACCAAATTTCAGATGGCGATAATCCCAAAACCGTTTGGCCGATTATGCTTATAAACAAACTCAAATGTCACATTCAGATATTTTCGGCGAAAATTTCGAAAATTACGGACATTTGGGCAAAATGATAACACGATGTTCCCCACAACATACGCGCAAAAATAATAAAAAATAGTCTGTCCAGGATTTTTTCAGGCAACCCATATTTAGTACATTTTCTAATATACAAAATTCATTATAAAATATGTTTCATTCTATTATCAGCTCGGTGAAGGTCGACTTAGGTTCGGATCTTAGACTATTGAGATTGCTGTCTACAACCAGGTCATGGAACACATTGAGAGAAATAATAGTATTTATCAGAATCAATCAGGTTTCAGAAAAGGATTCTCTTGTGAAGAGGCACTTCAACTGGCATTGAGCAATTTCAAACAAGAAATCGAAAGAAATAACTATGTTGTCGGTTGTCGCGGTTTTTCTGGACCTCCGAAGAGCATTTGAAACGGTTGATAGAACTATTTTGATTTCGAAGTTGCGAACATATGGGTTTGATGGTTCGGTGTTAGACTGGATGGTAGATCACCTCACGAATAGGAAACAGAAAGTTCGATTTGAAAATGGATGGTCGGAAGAAGTTTATAATGGGTTTGGTGTGCCACAGGGAAGTGTACTGGGCCCAGTTTTGTCCTTATTATATTTGAACGATATGGGACTCTATGTGGTGAGTGATTTCATCAATCTCTTTGCTGATGATACCCTTATAGCCTGTTATGATCCTGTCTTGGAGTATGCTGTGAGGAGGACGAATGTGACATTAGCGGAGGTAAACGGATATTTGGCTAGTAATAAACTGAAGCTCAATATTCTTAAAACTAAAGCCATGGTTATCAGTACCAGAAAAAAACGGGAATGTCTGGACTCGAATGTCCTGTCAGCTGAATAATGAGAGAATAGAGTTTGTGTCTTCGGTGAAATATCTGGGTTTTCAAGTGGACAACCTGTTGACTTTTGCTGAACATTTTCAGTACATCCAGAGAAAAATATATATGAAGCTGTACTTTTTCGCAAGGATCAGTGAGTGCTTGTCAATTCAGACGAAAATTGCTGGAGACAGCTCTATTATTCAGCCTCATTTTGATTATTGCCCATCAGTATTGTTCCTGTTCAATAAAACCCAGAAGAATGAACTGCAAAAGTTGTAGAACAGAGGAATGCGAATCATCTTAAAGTGTGGCACGCTTACACCTATCACATACATGTTGAGGTCATAACAGTGGAACATAGGTTGTACTACATGACAATGTTGTTTGTTTCTAAGATTTTACGTGGCATTTCATCACCTTACTTAAGACAATTCATTACCTATGGATGGGAAGTGCATGGCTAACCAACAAGAAATAATTGTGATATCTACATTAGGAAAACGTGCACTACATCTGCCATGAATTCTATTTTCTTCAAGGGGTTTGATTTGTTTAATAGACTACCTGTGGATCTTAAGACCATTTGCTCTCTCTCTTCTTTCAGAGAGAATCTATCTCGTCACATCAGAAGTAAACTCAGTGGTGAGGGGTAATGTTGGTGGGATACAGACCAAGTGGGATTTTTTTTTTTTTTGCTGTTGATGGGTGTGTAGTTGTATTTTTTTTTCTTTCTTTGTTGCATTAAGAGCTTGACACTTGTTGAGAATAATCGTTTAAATGTATTATTGTTTATTTATAATTGTTGTATGCATATTAGGGCTACCCCTATTTCAATGAATAAATAAATTAATTGATATTATCTTTTTGGTGATATTTAATGCCCGAGGATAATCCATATGATGACGGAAATATATACTTTGGTAAGTTTATCAGAATGGGTTCAGAATAGCTCCAGTAATATAAAAAACCACTGACGTGAAGTCAGTACTCTTTGGCGCGCGTGTTCACGGTGGCTAATTTCAATTGAATGATGAGTACTTCAAGCTCAGTGGATAGAGCGAGCCGAAGATCTACCCAAAGGATAGTGGACACCATTCACTGTCGGTTCAAAAATTAACAGTGCTGTATCTAAGCTGCCATCAGGAAAGAGTAACAAAGTTGGAAAAGAACACAACTGACCCTCCTTAGTCCCAGAAGCTCCTAGAAGATTTGGGGGGGTCAGTATAATCCTATCATGTTTATAGCACGCGCGCCAAAGCAGGTTGACTTTTTACACTTTTTCTTTCATTGTTAAGTCACTCTGCTTTTGCGCGCGTGATATAAACATGATTAGGATTATACTGACCCTCCCAAATCTTCTAGGAGCTTCTGCGACTAAGGAGGGTCAGTTGTGTTCTTTTCCAACTTTGTAACTCTTTCCTGATGGCAGCTTAGATACAGCACTGTTAATTTTTGAACCGCCAGTGAATGGTGTCCACTATCCTTTGGGTAGATCTTCGGCTCGCTCTATCCACTGAGCTTGAAGTACTCATCATTCAATTCAAATTAGCCACCGTGAACACGCGCGCCAAAGAGTACTGACTTCACGTCAGTGCTTTTTTTTTGTCAAGTTCCTTTAACAAATATAGCTATCAATACAGTTTGGCTGTTAGCTTTACCGTAGATCAAAAAAAAATGCGGTTGTGGGGCCTCCGTTAGGAAAGCAATTGCCTCTTCTCCAAATCCGAACGTATTTTAATATAGATCTACCGAATATAGTTATATATAAATTCGCCTCAGGGCTACCATACAGACATTTCAACTCAGAAACAACGCTATTTCCCCCAAACTGACTTGTGTCCGTGCACTGAATTGACATGAATATTCTTTTAAAACCTCACAATATCGGCTCATTACTCCCAACATAACCCAAACAATCCAAAACCATTCACTTCTCGTCTGCGCATGCGTAATATACTCGTGGCTGCAAGTCCTCCCAAAATTACACACCTCACAAAAAACTCTAATTCTCCAACACTAGTGGTTCAGGAGATATCGCTTCTTGAATCCACGCATGCGCAGACCCTCACCAGGGGATTCTATAGAGGAATAGCATCCGCCACCCCAAAATCCCAATCCTCTCTGACGAAAGCACCAGCAGTTAAATCACTGATGGTCTGCTCATGCGCATAACGAAAAATGCCCGTAGGGGGTAACATCAATTTCGAAATTAGCCCCAGGGCCACGGTACGGACACTTTAACTCGGAAACAACGCTACATCCCCCAAACTGACTTGTCCTTGCACTGAATTGCCAAGAATATTCTTTTGAAACCTCACAATATCGGCTCAGCACTCCCAACATAACCCATACAACCCAAAAACAGTCACACCTCTTCTGCGCATGCGCAATCTACTTGCGGCTAAAAGTCCTCTCGAAATCACACACCTTACAAAAAACTCCGATTCTCCAACACTAGTGGTTCAGGAGATATCACATCTTCAAACCACGCATGCGCAGACCCTCAACAGGGGATTCTATGGAGGAATAGCATCCGCCACCCCAAAACCCCAATCCTCTCTGACGAAAACACCACCAGTTAAATCACTGATGGTCTGCTCATGCGCATAACTAAAAATGCCTGTAAGGGGTAACATGAATTTCAAAATTAGCCCCAGGGCCACGGTACAAACACTTTAACTCGGAAACAACGCTACATCCCCCAAACTGACTTGTCCTTGCACTGAATTGCTATGAGTATTCTTTTAAAACCTCACAATATAGACTCAGCACTCCCAACATAACCCATCCAATTAAAAAACAGTCAATTCTCTTCTGCGCATGCGCAATCTACTCGCGGCTAAAAGTCCTCTCAAAATAACACACCTTACAAAAAACTCCGATTCTCCAACACTAGTGGTTCGGGAGATATAATAATAATAATAATAATAATAATAATAATAGTGTCTTTATTAGCATACCAGAACAAAAATACACTTGGGGCGAAGTCTAGCGTCAGCTACTCCACTCAACCCCTGACAAAATAAAATAAGAAAAAACGAATAAAAGTAAAAAACATATGAAGAAGAGAAAATATCAACACAAATAAACAAAATTAATGAAATATACAGTGAACTGAACTGAATATTTGTACCAAAAAAAAAATATATATATATATCAAATCCAAAATTACGACTGGTTCACAAACAGCCTCATTTTCAATTCCTTCCTCAAAGAATCAAGAGAAGTTCCTTCGCACGCAATTAAAAATTCATTATGAAGTTTCACCGCATTAAAGGTGAAAGACCGCTGAAACATAGCTGAACCAAATCGAGGAAGCATAAGTCTCCCCCCATGCCTCACAGCCACATCGTGGACATCCCGTCTGAAAACCAGCTTCACTCTCAAATAGGGAGGAATACCTGTACCCAAAATTCGATATACCAGAATCGCCATATGAAGCCGGAAAATATTATCGACCCTGAGCCACTCCAACCTATTTATTCCACTAGTAATCCCCCTGTCATACTTTCTCAAACCCAGAACGTAGCGACAGCACGAATTCTGCATTTTCTGCAACCTATATTTTTCGACAGAATCAAGACATGGATAAAAAACTGTCAACCCGTAACTCAGCTTAGACAACACTAAGGATTCGCAGAGATACTTCCGTGATCTAAAATCTAAAAAATGTCTCTGTCGATACAAATAACGAAGTGCCAGAAAAGAACTCCTCAACAGAAACGACACATGCTCCCTGAATCTCAACCGACAATCGAAAAAGATCCCAAGGTTTCTGCAGCAGGTGGAGGATGGAATTTTATCATCACCTATTTTAATGTCAAACTCCGCACTGAGCGTTCTTGGAAAGAAAGGTATATAAAAACATTTTTTTACGTTTATTTTCAAGTTATTTTCCCTGCAATAGTGCATTATTCTGAACAAGTCTTCATTTAACCGTTCGACAGCTGCAGAAACAGAAGATGGGAGGAAAGACAAGCGAACCTGAGTGTCATCACAATAAAAATAGATGACAACAAACCTAACTACTCTATACATATCAGCTATATATATTAAAAATAGCAGAGGACCAAGAATGGAACCCTGAGGCACACCCGAAGTTATCGGGCAGTACTCCGAAAACACACCACGCAACTTAACGCATTGATATCTACCAAAAAGATAAGACCTAAAAAATCTCAAAGCAGATTCATCAAAACCAAAATAACCTAACTTAGCACAGAGCAACTCATGGTCCAGGGTATCGAACGCTTTTGCGAAATCTAACAGGGCGAGAATTGAAGCCTAACCCCCATCCAGAGATCTCAGAATGTCATCCGTTATATTTAAAAGAAGAGTGGTAGTGCTGTAACCCCTTCTGAAACCCGACTGCTGGTCAGTAAGAATTCCGCTCTGGGAGGCGTAGTCATAAATCTGGGCAAACAATACTTTCTCGAGAACCTTAGAAATAGCTGGTAACACACTTATTGGGCGAAAATCGGAGAAATCTTTAGGATCAGAAATCTTGGGCATAGGATTCACAATAGAGCACTTCCAAACATCTGGACAATACCCAGACTCAATGCAAAAATTGATGATATGAGTGATGAAGGGCAAAATAATACTGAGCGACAATTGAAGCATTCTGGCAGATATACCATCAATCCCCAATGCGCTCGAACTAAGATTGGGAACAATAGATCGAATCTCCTCCATTGTTGCAAGTCTGAACGAAAATTTCGCATTTGCAGCGAACCTACCAGAGCTATAATAGCTAGTTGTATTAGGGCAAACATTCGGAGGGCTGAAGACTGAGCGAAAATAATCATTGAACGCCTGAGGGTCCACAAAGCATTCGGGCACCGTTTCCACCGAATTTGCGTACAATGATCTGAAAGATTTCCAAAAAAAATTTGAACCTTGATATCGGGCTTGGGACATAAAACAGAATTTTTCTTTTCGCACAGCAGACGTTACAGCATTGCGTAGACTAGTATAGTACCTATAATCAGCCAAGTTCTTTGTAAGCTTATACCTCGATAAGGCCCTGCCTCTCAACCTCATCATACTTTTCACAGTGGGAGTTATCCAAGGGGCAAACGGTTTAGAAACTCTTGATTCAACGTATGGTGCATGTTTGTCAAATACTTCCGTAAGACAACGACAAAAGATGGATATCTTCATATCAATATCACCAACATAGAGAACATCATCCATAGATGAACTGGAAAGGTCCGATAAAAAGTCCTGAAGGTCGAAATTACGAAAATCACGATAACGTATTATCCTTGGGGAATTAATTTTTCTTTTCAAATTTATCCTACAGAATACACCTCTGTGGTCAGACATTGAATGATCAATGACCCCAGAATCAACTACCAATTCAGGTCTGCTAGAACAAACCACATCCAGTAGAGTTTGAGATGTGGCCGTTATGCGTGTTGGTTCATCAATCAGCTGTTTGAGACCATAAGATTCTATGCAATCAGTAAAATTAGACTCAACCAGTTGATCTTCGTTTATATCCCCTGACATAATCATATGTCCATAGTCGGATGATACCACTGACAAAAAATCATCCAAATAGCGGATAAAATTTTAAGTATTACACGCGGATGTTCGATAAACAGATCCCAGCAGAAGAGTCTCCTTACCTAGTCTAAGCTCAATCCAAATATGCTCTACCCCATCAGGCAGAACAAAATCGGCAAATATTCTTTTCGATGGAAGTGAGTCCCTGACATAGAAACCAACTCCCCCCAACACGCCCAACACGATCGCCACGCAAGACACGAAAACCAGAAATAAAAATGCTCTCATCGGGAATATTTTGGTTCAGCCAAGTTTCAGTTAAAAAAATTACATCAATACTTTCAGCTGTTACAACTTCAAAAAATGTATCAAATTTAGGAAAGAGAGAACAAACATTAAAATGGTCCAGTTTTACACATGTATGTGTTCTATTCTGCATTATCGATCCTAGACTTAAGCTTACCTATCTGGGACAGAAAATAACTACACATAGAGCTGTTAGCACTGTGACCTATATCGTATGTTGTTTTGAACCTTGCATCTTTAATCTACGCATGCGCAGACCCTCATCAGGGATCTGGATTCTATGGAGGAATAGCATATGTCACCCCAAAACCCCAATCGTCTCTGACGAAAACTACAGCAGTTAAATGACTTCTCATCTGCGCATGCGCACAACGAAAAATGCCCGGAAAAGCCAGCATGAACCCCAAAAAAAAATAGGTTTCGGCATTTTAAGCAAAGTATTCCGCAAAATAGTAGTAATTTTTTGATTTTTTTCATGTCACGTGATCTTCACGAAATTTTGCAAAAGTGTTTGCATTGGTCTTTTGCATCTAACTACTGAGTTTCAATTTAATCAGATCAGTATTTTTCGAGTTATCGTGAAAACAAAATTTTAAAATTTTTGAAATTTTTTTTCGCCACTTTAGGGCCGTCCGGTCATAACAAAACTTCGCAGGCATATAAAGGTCATGATTCTACAATTTGATGCCAAATTTCAGAAAGATCGAGTGATCGGTTCCGGAATATATTCATAAAAAACGTTTTGACTAAAAACGGCCTTAACTCCGAAACCGCTCGGTGGATTTCGCCCGTTAACGAACTTGTCCGAGATATTTACGCTACAAAACTACCCTGCAAATTTCAACGCTCTAAGTCGTTCCGTTCGAGAGTTATCGTGCTAACGGCCGGATCGGCCGGCCGGCCGGACCGGACGGACAGAATTGAATTTGACCTCGAAGAGTTCATCAGGGAGTCGAACCCAATCGTTTGAGACCATTTTCGAAAAAAAATTCGAAAAATACAGACATTGTGACGAAATGATAGCACGCTGTTCCTTGCAGAACACGCGCGCAAAAACAAAGCTCAAATATTGCCTTATCGGCTAAGTTTCAATTGATATAATATAATTTTCAGAGTGGATTTGAGGAATGAATATCTCGGGTAAATTAGTGGTTTTTGGCGCTCTTGTTTGAATTTAATTTCTTTCATGATGCAGTTCTATCACAAGAATCCATTGATATCATTCCCAACTCTGTGAAATCAATACTTTCACAAGGCTTTCCCCCTTTTTATTGTTTATATAATTCCGTAGATCCAGATTAAGAATTTCTCGTCATGAATAATTGGGATGAATAGGTGGAATGATGTATGATGAATGTATTTCAAAAATGACTCAAGATAACCTCCATCTGCTTTCATTATGCTAATTTTTCATAGTTTTAGGAATTTTTTTTTTCAAATTTTCAACAGCCTGTATCTCTTTTCCTGTGCCGAATCTGGAAAAATGGTAAATGAAAATGGGTTCAAGCCCTGTGGACAGGAGCTTTCTGGCGCTCTAGTTCAAACAGACAAATTATATCTCCGAAAGTATTGGTTTCTCTGAGTTGGGAATTATATCAATGTATACATATGATAGAGCTGCATCATAAAGGAAATTCAATTCAAATAATAGTTTATTTATCAAGATTAAATGAGCAATCATGAGAATGAGAACTGCACCATGGAAGAAATCGAATTAAATCTGGCCAATTTTGCCCAATAACGAACTTAACCGAGATATTCATCTCCCTAACCTACTCTGAAAATTTCAACTACCTAGCTCATTCCGTTCGAGAGTTATTGTGGAAAAACATATTTTAAATTTTCAAAAATTTTTTTTTTACACTTTGCGGTAATCTGGTCAATACAAAACTTCACATGCGTATAAAGGTCATGATACTACAATTTGATGCTAAATTTCCGATAGATCGAAGGAACTTGTCCGAGATATTTACGCTCCAAAACCACCTTGCAATTTTCAATCCGCTTACTCCTTTCGTTCGAGAGTTATCGAGCCTACGGCCGGTCGGCCGGCCGGACAGAATCGATTTCGCACTCGGATTCTTGATCAGTGAGTCGAACCAAATCGTTTGAGACCATTTTCAGCCAAAAATTCCAAAATTACAGACACTTGGGCAAATTGATAAGCACTCTGTTCCGAGGAACTAGAGCGCCAAAAAAACAAGTTTCGTATGACAATTGCCCAAAACAGGTTTAAAGTACCTACAAATAGTAGATATTCCATTAAACATGTATTAAAGAAGAGAAGAAATAATGAAAAATTTACCTTGTAATCGATCAAAAATTTCCTCATCTACGTTCACCAAATTTTCTCCTCTCTCGAACTACAGAATTATGCTTTCAATATTTACGTAATATTTTCAAACATTTTCGGGTGAGGTCCCCGTTGCATCGCTAAAATACGAGTATTTCAACCCCAATATTTTTGAAGTTACAATATTCCCTTCTGTCAAGTTGAAATTATGGAAATTCATACATAGAATAATTATATATCAATCTGTGAAATACGATTTACATTGAAATTTTGAAAAATCATATCTCCGAAAGTATAAGCTTGTTAGAGTTAAAAATGATATGAATGGATTCTTATGATAAAACTGCTTATTAAAAAAAAATTAATTTGGAATTTGTTTTGTAAAAAAAAAAAATTTTTTTTTATTACTCCGAAACCTTCTGTCCGATTTTGCCCAGTAACGAACTTAGCCGAGATATTTATCCCCCAAACCTACTCTGAAAATTTCAACTCTCTAGCTCATTCCGTTCGAGAGTTATCGTGCCTACGGCCGGACCGGCCGGCCGGCCGGTCCGGCCGTAGGCACGATAATCAAAAAATCGGACAGAAGGTTTCGGAGTAATAAAAAAAAATTTTTTTTTTTTACAAAACAAATTCCAAATTAATTTTTTTTTAATAAGCAGTTTTATCATAAGAATCCATTCATATCATTTTTAACTCTAACAAGCTTATACTTTCGGAGATATGATTTTTCAAAATTTCAATGTAAATCGTATTTCACAGATTGATATATAATTATTCTATGTATGAATTTCCATAATTTCAACTTGACAGAAGGGAATATTGTAACTTCAAAAATATTGGGGTTGAAATACTCGTATTTTAGCGATGCAACGGGGACCTCACCCGAAAATGTTTGAAAATATTACGTAAATATTGAAAGCATAATTCTGTAGTTCGAGAGAGGAGAAAATTTGGTGAACGTAGATGAGGAAATTTTTGATCGATTACAAGGTAAATTTTTCATTATTTCTTCTCTTCTTTAATACATGTTTAATGGAATATCTACTATTTGTAGGTACTTTAAACCTGTTTTGGGCAATTGTCATACGAAACTTGTTTTTTTGGCGCTCTAGTTCCTCGGAACAGAGTGCTTATCAATTTGCCCAAGTGTCTGTAATTTTGGAATTTTTGGCTGAAAATGGTCTCAAACGATTTGGTTCGACTCACTGATCAAGAATCCGAGTGCGAAATCGATTCTGTCCGGCCGGCCGACCGGCCGTAGGCTCGATAACTCTCGAACGAAAGGAGTAAGCGGATTGAAAATTGCAAGGTGGTTTTGGAGCGTAAATATCTCGGACAAGTTCCTACTCTGAAAATTTCAACTCTCTAGCTCATTCCGTTCGAGAGTTATCGTGCCTACGGCCGGACCGGCCGGCCGGCCGGCCGGACGGCCGGACAGAATGAATTTCCACCACGGATTCTTGATCAGTGAGTCGAACCAAATCGTTTAAGACCATTTTCATGGAAAAATTCGAAAATTACAGACATTTGGTCAAATTGATAAGCACTCAGTTCCGAGGAACTAGAGCGCCAAAAATAGTGCTTTATTTGATGAGAGGAATCCATGGTTGAATTTAATGTACAACTTAAAGACTCACCCTGCAAATAATATTTTCTTTGAGGTTTTCACGGATGAAAATATTAGAATGAAGCTCTTTTAGGATTTTCCTTGTAGAACACGGACTAGAGAAGGGGAGGGTAAGATGGAAACCCTAAGGATTTTTATTATTTTTAGTTTCAATTACAATGAAACTCTTAATCATTTTAGTGAATCATAATCGACTAAGTACCAAGTACATATTGTGATTTGAGTAGATGTGTAAACTGAAAACCAAACAATATTTTTCAAATTTTCAACGAATATGTCGAACTCTCCATCTTAACCGCTGCTGTGGGTAAGATGGATACTGTTGGAGGGTAAGATGGTTTATTATCAAGTTTGGCTGATGAAACTAAAACCTCTCACTCATGAAATAAACACATTGAAATTGACAGTATTTCATTACTACTGAACAAAAATCACAAATCGAAAACATTTAAATCAATAGTATTATATTACTCATAAACAAAAATCACAAATCCAAGATTTCTTTTTGGTTTCTGCGTTAGTTAGACCAGTATGTATGTGAAACATACATAGTTTCGACAGTCGTTATATGGCAAAAATTAATCATATCAGGTTCGCGGGTAAGATGGAGATCGCCATCTAAGACGCCCACTCTGATCTCCATCTTAGCCGACGGTATAATATGATATGCAGTGAAACTTTTATTTGAAAAAACGATAATTCATATTCTCGTGATGGCAATCATGGCATAATAAACACAGTAGTGAAATAATGCCGAAAATTCAACAAAAATACTTACCAAATTCGAAGAATTCACTAGCAAAGCGGTAGAAATTTTTATAACCACAATCCGGTAAAATACAAACTTCGTAATGACCGTTCAATATTGCAGCAAATTACAACACACAATACTACAAACATTAGACATATGTCACAGGAATGGGATAGTGTCAACCATGTCCTGCCAGTCCTGCCACCTAGTTCTAGAACGTAGAAATTCGAGATCACCATCTTACCCGCCCTCTCCATCTTACTCTCCACTCCCATACACGTAAAATCCCAAAAGAGCTTCATTCTAATATGAATATACAGGAAGTTCCTTAAAGACATGCTAATTTTTAAGGGGGTGAATTTTTGTCTATTTGTAAGAAAACTTCCTATCAACGTATGTCCCAAAAGTCTTAACTTTTGAGATAGAGGGTGATAAAATGTTGTTACTGCGATATGAAGCAATTTTAATTTAATTATTTTAATCAAGAACAGAGCATACGGAATTTCAGTATACCGGGTGGCCCACCACAGACGCGGAGCTCGTTTTGAGAGAGTAAATGAAGATATTTTGAGAATATTTTTTCGTGATGTGTGTAGGGTATTCAAAAGCATAATTTAAAATTATTTTCATATATACAGGGTGTTCGAAAACAAAGATATAGACTAAAGTTACATTTGTATAATGGTAACACCCTGTATTTGACTTCAAAAATTGAATGGAAAGCTCAAATTATGATGAGTTTCTTCAGATCACTTTATACCTGAGAATATTTTTTCGTGATGTGTGTAGGGTATTCAAAAGCACAACAACGAAAACAAAGATATAGACTAAAGTTACATTTTTTTAATGGTAACACCCTGCATTTGACTTCAAAAATGGAATGACAAGCTCAAATTATGATAAGTTTCTTCAGATCACTTTATACCTTAGAATTACCATTTACGAGAAAATGCCGAAAAATTGAAAATATGGAGTTTTTGGGCGCATGTTCTAGGGGAACATCGTCCTATCATTTCGTCCAAATGTCTGTAATTTTCGAATTTCGAGCTGAAAATTGGCTAATAGACTAATTCGGACTCCCTGATCACGAATCCGGTGTCAGATTTTTGGGTGCCGTCCGGCCGTCCGGCCGGCCGGCCGGCCGTACTTCCGGCCGTAGGCACGATAACAGGAGCACCGAAGGTCCTATCGACTTCAAACTTTCAGGGTAGGTTTCTGATCAAAATGCGACGGTTAAGTTCGTTAACGGGCAAAATCGGCCGGACGGTTTAGGAGTTATAGACATTTAAAATTTTGAGGTTATTTCCCTGATATTTCAGGAACTAAAGAAGATGTTGAATCGAAACTTGGTAGTCAGTTCGAGGATATAAACGCGCAACTTTTGGCAAAATTCTGTTATGATCGAAATGTTGGTAATTTTAAAAAAAATATTTCTTTTAATTTTTTCGAAAAAAAAATTTTTTTTTCGTGAACTATTCATCAGATTGCAACAAAAACTTGTACTAACGTCAATTGTAGTATTTTGCAACATTGTGCAAAATTTTGGCTCTATACGATTTCAATTTCTGGAGATATAATACAAAATGTGTCAAATTTCCTGGGTCTCTCTCAGTATTTTCATCGATTATTCTATGAACTCTTTGAATTCCACCGAAAACAAATTCAAAGACATAAACATAAAGAATCAAGTCATAGTTTAGACGTCGAAAGAAGGACGATGTTGATCGACTTGAAAAGGTACCTATTTCAAGAAATGCAATAATGAAATGCTTAATTTATGGATATAATATTATCTAAGTATTGTTGGGATCGGGCAGTTGGAAAATTTTTTAATAAAAAAATTTGTACCGACGTTAAATCAAGCATTCTACACGAGTGTGCAAAATTTCAGTTCGATACGATCTCAATTCCAGAAGATATTGCTTAAAATTCACATTCCAGCGTGTTTTGACGTTCTATGGTCACAGAAAATCGTCACAAAAATCTATTTACCTCATTTGACGGCTGTTTGTCAAATCAATTAATTCCAATAATTGATGACAGATTTCCTACATACCAAGTTCAAACACATTTTATTATATGGAAAACACTTATTATGATCACGTTCTACAGGAATTGATACTAAATAGAAGCTAGATGAAGATTATTGTAATGGAAAATTTGTGTTCCAGAATAATATTAAGGTATTCAACATGATACTGCTTTTTTTCTTTACTGGTCAGTACGGGCCACAAGGAAGATGAACATGCGCCCAATAGCTCCTGTCCACAGGGCTTGAACCAATTTTTTTAAATAGCAATTAATGAAGGAACCAATTACGCCAGCGTTGCAGATAGTGTTTTTTTGAGTAGACATATTAGCTACTCCAATACAAAATAAAAAAAATTAACTCTGGAATATACAGAGCCATCATAATTAATATTCGAATATCAACTACAAATAATGGTCAAAAACTTCCTTAATTCAAATGGCACACCCGGTATTTCTATATCTCGTTGAACGTAAAAATGAATTTCGAAACTATCTTCACAAGGTTTTCCTACACCTAAACCTGATAGTTTTCTCAGCAATTTTCGACCATTATTTGTAGTTGATGTTTGAAAATTAATTATGATCACTTTGTATATTCCAGAGTTAATTTTTTTTTTCTGTATAGTAGAAGCTAATATATGTCTACTCGAAAAAATACTGTCTGTATAGCTGGCGTAACTGGTTTCTTCAATAATTGCTATTTAAAAAAACTCCATATTTTCAATTTTTCGCCATTTTCTCGTAAATGATACTTCTAAGGGATAAAGTGATGTGAAGAAACTCATCATAATTTGAGCTGGCCATTCCATTTTTGAGGTCAAATACGGGGTGTTACCATTAAAAACATGTAACTTTGGTCTATATCTTTGTTTTTGAACACCTGTATATATGAAAATAATTTTAAATTTTGCTTTTGAAGTCCCTACACACAGCACAAAAAAAATATTCTCAAAATATCTTCATTTACTCCCTCAAAACGAGCTCCGCGTCTGTGGTGGGTCACCCGGTATAATAAAGTTAATGAACACATTTCACGCTTTTTAGCATTGTATTTTTTTAATACTTACTGCGTTTCATTTGAATCTGACATTATATTCTTTTTTGAAAAATAACAATTTTCTTTTTTGATGTTCATTTAAATTTTCATTTGCGGTCATTTACTTTGAATTTGAAATAACTCAAAAACGCAAGGCTCTAGAGACATGAACTAAGCGTACCTTTTCGATAGAAAACCGTATGGGAATTAATTATGAGTATGCATTTCTATAATATATAGGCTGCGCTAAAAGTATAGATCAAAATAATTTGTTAACCCCGCTGTAATACGTCAATGGATAATCCGAATTTGTCGAAATGACATGTGCTGATTCGTACCATATATATATCTTCGTACCATATATATATCTTGTCTATGATTCGTACTGATAAACAACTAATACATGCCGATTTTCAAGTTAATATCTCTAATCTAAGGGAGAATATAAAAAAAAGTATTTAACATTTTCACTTCAGGTTTACCGAAAAATGTTGTTTAACTTTTCTTAATTTCTCGTCCAGATCTATACAATCCCCAATTTACAGTACTTCTGCAACACCCTGTATATACACGGTGTCCCACTAGTGCCGCAGCGGACGATATTTGCGTAACGGTCAAAGTTTGGCAAAATTTTTTGATGCAAACTTGAATTACTCCAAGAATAGCACAACCTAAAAATATTTTCGAATGTATCGGGTGTCACACAAAAGAGGAATAAAAGGTGACTTTGATTTTTCAAATGGGACACACTATATTCAGTAGTGTTTTTGAATTCACTGGTATTGCCTACATGCTCTTACATACTTTTCACATATTTTTGTTAAAGAGTTTTCGAAATATTTCTCATTTTGACAAAAAAATTAAACTTGTAGGGGCCTTGTTATCTAATTATATTTCACGAACCCTTGCACATACCAATATCAGCTTCATATGCATTGAAAGACGAGACTTCTAAGTACCATAGCCAGATATAATAAAGCATCTCCAGCACTCCTGGACACTTCATAAAGTGTCCACAAAAAGACTATCAATATGACGAATTTCAAATCGATTTATCTTCATTTTTTCAAATGCAATGCATATATTTTGTTTTCGTCATTGTAATCACTATTCACTTTACTTCACTTTTTGTGATTAAAATGATGAAAAAAAATTTTAATTTTTTTTCATCATTTTAAAAAAATTATTGAAAAATATTATTTACGTCACGATAACCTAAGACCAGAAAGAGATAGCGACTTGAAATTTTCCGGTTAGGTTGATAATCTGAATGCGACATTTGAGTTTGTTTATAGGCATAATCGGCAAAACGGTTTTGGAGTTATACCTATCTGAAATTTGGTTCTTAATTCCTCAATAACTCGAAAAATACGAAACCGATCCAATTCAAACATGGTTATTAGTTGTAAAATGGCAACCCGAAAACTTTTGCAATATTTCGTGAGAATCGTATCACTAGAAATTCAAAAAAAAATCATAGAAAATTACCGAAAAAAATTCTATATATCGGAAACTATTCGTCCGACATCGCTGAAATTTTGCTAGAGCCTTCAGAACCTAACTCTACTACCAAGTTCCAAGTTTGAACATGATCGGATCTATATTGTTGGAGATCCGAGCTGCCTTATGTGAGTTCAGTAGCTGGATGGGTGATCGTTGTCTCGACAACTCTTGAACGAAAGGAGATAGGGACTTGCAATTTTGAGGATAGGTTGCACATCTGAATGGGAGAGTTAAGTTCGCTGTTGGCTATAATCGGCCCAACGGTTTCGGAGTTATACCCATCTGGAATATGTTTTCCTCGATAACTCAAAATATATAGACTCGATGGAATTGAAGCTTGGTAACTAGTTGTAGAATATCGACGTGAAGACGTGTGTAAAATTTTGTGAGGACCGTAAATTACCATGGTAAATTCTATTAAAAGTGTCCAATACAGGAGAACAGACAATATAATTCAGCATGGTAAATTCGATCAAGAATTTCCAATACAGGAGAATGGACAAGAGAACATACGCGCAAATGCTTTTGACTTCACGTCAGTGCTTGAACCAATTTTCCGGATTTATTCGGAGCTTCCATGTATTGAGCTATGTGTTGTATATTGTTTTCCTAATATTTTTATTGCGATTTATGAGAGCATGGTCGTCAGTGAAATCCAGGACATACCGGTTATTGTCAAACTGCTTTGGTTTATGGGTATAGATATCATACAAATACATTGCTAGGTAATTGTTGCAAGAGGTGAGCCTTTTGATATACCATGTCCAATGTGGAATAAGTGGAGAAATGATATATTTTTGCCGTATTTTCATTTCATAAATTATATTGCACCTTCATTATTACGGTACTCGAGTGTATCGCCCGTATTATTGGGAGTATTTTAGTGAAGGATTTTATAATAATTACGGAATAAATAAGATGTGCGAAAAACGAGGCTAGGGATGATGACCACCACGCATGTCATAAAATCGCTGGTCGGGAAAAAGACTATCATAACTCAAAAAATGCCATTTTTTAGTTTTAATGGTCTACCAACTCAAAATTGTGTGGAGAATCATCTGCAATAACAAATTAACTCGATTAGGCATTCCAGCCAGAGCGCATTATTGCAAACTATTGCAACTCCCCGTCTCTTCTCACTGTCGCCATGTAGACTATCACATTTCAGTTATCGTTAATCTGTCACCAGAAGATTATTGTTTATCTGGTTCAAGACTATTACAAGTCAAAGTTTCACCTCCAAAAAATGGAAGAGAAATATTGCCAAGGCAATGAGAAATACATGACAAATTTATGCATCACTCAAAACTATGAAAACTTCCGATGGTTCAAAGTACCAAACAATTTCCAAGTGATTCAAAGCCCATTAAAAAAAATTGGTTCAAGCACTGACGTGAAGTCAGAAGCTTTTGCGCGTAAAAAGCTTCTGACTTCACGTCAGTGCTTGAACCAATTTTTTTTTTCGTGACTTTTTTGAAATTTTCTAGGGGTACGATTCTTAAAATTTTTTTTTTCGTCATTTTTTTCAAATTTTCTAGGGGTACGGTTCTTACAAAATTTTTAACACGTCTTTATGTTGATTTTCTACTACTAGTTACCAAGCTTCATTTCGATCGAATATTTATTTTTTGAGTTATCAAGGAAATAATATTCCAGGTGGGTATAACTCGGAAACCGTTAGACCTATTATGCCCAAAATCGAACTCAACTTTCCCTTTCGGATACGCAACCTACCCTGAAAATTGCTGTCCCTATCTCCTTTCGTTCGAAAGTTATCGAGGCAACGGTCACCCATCTACTGAACTCACACAAGAATGCTCGAATCTACAACAATATTTAACCGATCGTATTAAAACTTGAAACTTGGCAGTAGAGTTAGGTTATGAAGGCTCTTGCAAAATTTCAGCAATTTCAAACGAAAAGTTACTGATATATAGAATTTTTTTTTTTTATTTTCAATGATTTATTAAAAATTTTCTACAAATGCTATCCTCACCAAATTCTGCATGCATTTCCGCGTTGGCATTCTACAACTAGTAACCATGTTTGAATTCAATCGGTTCAGTATTTTTCGAGTTAATGAGGAACAAAACACCACCAAATTTCAGAAAATTTCAGATGGCTATAACTCTAAAACCGTAATCGCTCATAATCGAACTGAAATGTCGCGTTCTAGTGCACATCCTAACCTGAAAACTTGAAGCCGCTATCTCTTTCCGTTCTCAAGTTATCGTGACTACAAAAATATTTTTTAATAATTTTTTAATAATTTTTTAGCCATACGATTCGCACAAAATTTCACAAACGTGCTTAGGTTTACATTCTACAACTATTCACCAAGTTTCAATTCGATCAGATTTATATTGGTTGAAAACAAAATTATTACTCGGAAACCGCTGGGCCGATTATGCCCATTAACGAACTTGTCCGTCGTATTGGGATGCGCCACCTACCCTGAAAATTTCAAGTCGCTAGCTCTTTTCGTTCTCAAGTTATCGTGGCAACGGCCGGCCGGACAGAATCAAATTTGACCTCGAATTCTTCATTGGGGAGTCGAACTTAATCGTTTGAGACCATTTTTTTCAAAAAATTCGAAAGTTACAGACATTTGGGCAAAACTATAACGCGATGTTCCCCAGAACATACGCGCAAAAAATTGGTTCAAGCACTGACGTGAAGGTACGGTTCTTAAAATTTTGTTTTTCGTCATTTTTTTTCAAATTTTCTAGGGGTACGGTTCTTACTAAATTTTAAACACGTCTTTATGTTGATTTTCTACTACTTGTTACCAAGCACCAATTCGATCGAATATTTATTTTTTGAGTTATCAAGGAAATAATATTCCAGGTGGGTATAACTTGGGGGGGGGGTGTCTGGGGGCCCGGAAGTTGAACCTTTTATTTAATTTTTACTTTATCTTGTTGAGAACCAATTGATAGTAAAAACTAATTTTCTGCTGATGTAATATATGTTTTTCCTGGTTAAAATGTTTAGTAGAGGCGAGTGAAAATACTCTGGATCATAATATATCGAAATAAGTAGTATCGATACTTGAATCGTATCGCTTTGAAAGTATCGATACATGAAATATCGAGTATTCACGTATTAGTGTACAGTCGGAAAATAAATCATTTCGATTTGTGAATAAGATGTCTAAAAACTTTTACAACAAGTACATGTACATCTTACCTGTAAAGATCATATAATTTTCATTTAATTCATTGAAATATTTATTATAATAAAACAATTTTAAGTACCTATCTAAACTATTCCCGGATGCGTTAAATATATAAGATTTATAAACGAAATCCGAATATCTGTTAGGTGTATTGTGATAGGAGCTGAAGGAGGAGTGGGGCCCGGGGTCAATCATTGGGGGGGGCCCGGCTGAGGAACGTTACGCCACTGGTTAGACCGATTATGCCCAAAAACGAACTCAACTCTCCCTTTCGGATACGCAACCTACCCTGAAAATTGCAAGTCCCTATCTCCTTTCGTTCGAAAGTTATCGAGGCAACAGTAACCCATCTACTGAACTCACACAAATTATTTTTTCTTTTTCAATGATTTATTAAAAATTTTCTACAAATGCTATCCTCACCAAATTTTGCAAACATTTTCGCGTTGGCATTCTACAACTAATAACCATGTTTTAATTCAATCGGTTCAGTATTTTTCGAGTTAATGAGGAACAACAAACCACCAAATTTCAGAAAATTTCAGATGGCTATAACTCTAAAACCGTTTGGCCGATTATGCTCATAAAATGTCGCGTTCTGGTACACATCCTAACCTGAAAACTTGAAGCCGCTATCTCTTTCCGTTCTCAAGTTATCGTGACAACAAAAATATTTTTTAATAATTTTTTTTTAATTTTCTAGCCATACGATTCGGACAAAATTTCATGAACGTGCTTAGGTTCATATTCTACAACTACTCACCAAGTTTCAATTCGATCGGATTCATATTGGTTTAAAACAAAATTATTACTCGGAAACCACTGGGCCGATTATGACCATTAACGAACTTGTCCGTCGTATTGGGATGCGCCACCCACCCTGAAAATTTCAAGTCGCTAGCTCTTTTCGTTCTCAAGTTATCGTGGCAACGGACGGCCGGACAGAATCAAATTTGACCTCGAATTCTTCATTGGGGAGTCGAACTTAATCGTTTGAGACCATTTTCGTCAAAAAATTCGAAAGTTACAGACATTTGGGCAAAATGATAACGCGATGTTCCCCAGAACATACGCGCAAAAAGTTCGTCAGTAGTTGGTGAGAGATTCGCGTTTTTTTTCCATTTCTGGAAAATTTGTTTATTGAAAATGCATTAAAACTCAACATTATTCAATAAACCTCCTGTTCCAAAAGGATCATATCTCGAGAAATTAATGAAAGGTTTTGGTGAATATTATCACATCTCAAAATTGGGGGTACAAATGCTCAGAAATGGGGTTTAATAAGGGGGTTACCAAGGCAATAGTGTGAAGTGAACATAGCATAAATAGTTTCATGATGTCCTGCTGGTTATTTTATAGCAGAAAGCTACCCATTTTAAAGGGTAATTAATTAATACATTATCAAAACTTCAAACCGCTATACTGAAAAATAACATTTTCTGAGTTATCATAGTCTTTTTCCCGACCAGCGAAATATTGCTGGACATTCGTGGATAACTTAACTCACTATAACACTATAAGGTTGTTCAAAAATTGGTTCAAGTCAGAAGCTTTTGCGCGTATGTTCTCTTGTCCATTCTCCTGTATTGGACACTCTTAATCGAATTTACCATGGTGAATCCTATTTTCTGTTCTCCTGTATTGGACACTCTTAATCGAATTTACCATGGTAAATTAGATTAAGAGTGTACAATACAGGAGAACGGACAATAGAATTCACCGTACCTACCATCCTCACAAAATTTCACACACGTCTTCATGTCGATATCCTACAACCATTTACCAAGCTTTAATTGGATAGAGTCTATATTTTTTGAGTTATCGAAGAAATAATATTCCAGATGGATATAACTCCGAAGCCATTGGGCCGATTATGGCCAACAGCAAACTTAACTCTCCCATTCAGATGTGCAACCTATTCTAAAAATTGCAAGTCCCTTTCTCCTTTCGCTCTCTAGAGTTGTCGAGGCAACGGTCACCCATCCAGCAACTTAACTCACACAAGGCTGCTCGGATATCCAACAATATAGATCCAATCATGTTCAAACTTGGAACTTGGTAGTAGGGTTAGGTTTTGAAGGCTCTCGCAAAATTTCAGCGATGTCGGACGAATAGTTTCTGATAGATAGCATTTTTTTCAATAATTTTCTGTGATTTTCTAAAAATTTTATAGTGATACGATCCCCACGAAATTCTGCAAGAATTTTCGCGTTGCCATTCTACAACTAATAACCATGTTTGAATTGGATCGGTTCTGTATTTTTCGAGTTATTGAGAAAATAACCAAATTTCAGATGGGTAAAACTCCAAAACCGTTTTGTCGATTATGCCTATAAACAATCTGAAATGGCGCATTCAGATTCTTAACCTAACCTGAAAACTTCAAGCCGCTATCTCTTTCCGTTCTCAGGTTATCGTGACGTAAATAATATTTTTTAATAATTTTTTAAAAAATTTCTAGTAATACGATTCTCACAAAATTTCGCAAACGTCCTTAGGTTTATATTCTACTCCTTAGGTGTATATTCTACAACTATTCACCAAGTTTCAATTCGATCGGATTAGTATTGGTTGTAGAAAAAAATATTACTCGGAAACCAATGGGCCGATTATGCCCATTAACGAACTTGTCCGTCGAATTGGGATGCGCCACCTACCCTGAAAATTTCAAGTCGCTATCTCCTTCCGTTCTCAAGTTATCGTGGCAACGGCCGGCCGACCTGCCAGACAGATTCAAATTTGACCTCGAATTCTTGATCAGGGAGTCGAACCCAATCGTTTGAGACCATTTTCGACGAAAAATTCGAAAATTACAGACATTTGGGCAAAATGATAGCGCGATGTTCCCCAGAACATACGCGCAAAAAGCTGATTTCAAATGTTGGTACATACCCTTATCAATCCAGTATTCTTTCCCATTATCTCATTGAAAGCATCTAATGCTTGTTGACCTTTCAACATGAAAAACTCACAAATAAATAGGTACTCCCTACATGAGTTGTCAACAAGAGCATATTGCTCACTTCTGAATAAAGCTTCATAAGGAAACTGAAACAAATGTTATCAAGAAGTATACTGTTTCACAAAAGTTAAGGAAATTCAGAAATTTTGAGACTGTTTCAAAAGTTTCCATTTTTTTTCAAGTTTCTAAGTATTTGCATTGCAAAAAATTAAAAAAATAAAGTGCAATAAAGAGTATGGCCCCCTCGAACATCAACCTCAGCCTGACAATGCCTATGCATACTTTCGATCAGATTGTTGAAGAAGACTTGATCCATTTCTCTCCAGAGTTGCGTTAAGAGCCGTCTGAGTTCTAAAATTGTATGTGGAGGTGGTTGATGAGGATCCAAAGGTTTTTGTAGCTGATCTCAAGCCTGATCAATGGGATTAAGGTCTGGCAACCAAGAGGGCAGGGCCAAATGTGGAATACCATGGATTTCCAGAATATCGATCATCGATAGCAACATGAAACAAAGGAATAATATTGTCAATGACTTTGCTCTATGTATGTAAATCTGCGCATTCATGGTCGCATCAAGCACCAACAATTCTGTACGTCCATTGAATCAAATTCCTCCTAAAACAGTAACTGTACCATGAACGGATTATCTTCCTGAACCGATCTGCGATTTCTGGGTGCCAGAGGATAGGTCCATACACGAACATACTGACTATCTAAAAACTGTCCATATCTTGGCTGATCTGTGAACAATACAGACCTCCATTGATTGCTCCAATTCACGTGCTTAGTGTCCCATTCCAATCAAAGTCACATATGATTTTGAGTTGAATCCTTCTCAAAAGTAGTCGAGAATGTAGATTATGGTCTCAAAGTCTAATACGAACTACGCCAATCGAAACCAAAACACCAGTAGCGTTCCACAGGTGCTATTGCATGATTCGACAAGTACCCAAAGGCTCTTTCTACTGGTAGAGTCAGTCAGAAACCGATCTTATGCAGGAGTGGTAGATCTTGGACATCCACTTCTCGGTCTTTCGGTCACGTTTCCAGTTTCTCGATATCGATGGACGAGACGGAAAACTATGCTTTCACTAAATTGAAAGAAATTCGCAACATCTCTCTGATCCTCCACCTCGATCATACTAAGTTTACATCTAGGCATTATTGCAAAACAAATTTTCAGACTTCGAATCAAAGTTGATTGTAAGAATGTAAAACAATAACTGATCCAAGATTCTCAGAAACGCAAACGAAGAGAGCTTGGCTGAAAGTGAAAAAGTTATCAAACAAGGAGCAAAAAAACCATTCAGATATAAGAGAGTAAACAGTTGATTTATCATAAATGAACATTTGGTAAACAAGAATCGGCAACTTTTGAAACTGTCACAAAATTTCTGAATTTCCTTAACTTTAGTGCCGCAGCATATTACTATATAAGTATGTACTTCAACTCACTTTATTTTTCACTTGGGCATGTGGGACTATAATAGGAGCTTCAAGCTGTTGTGCCAAAACAACACCGCGGCTTCCAATAGTAAAAATGGTACCTTTATTCTTCAAAGATTTATTGAACAAACCCCTAGAAGCTGTATCCTCAATACCCATAAGATCATCTTTAGTCACACACTCTTCATATTGTAATTTCATTATTCTATTATTGTAAGATTTAAAGTAAGAAAAATATATTTTACTCATAGTATCTACATATTCCTTATAAATCTCTTGGGCCACGTTTCTCTCATTAGATAAAATAAATTCATAGAAGTATTTATATTTCAGCATATTGTTTTGGGGTACTTGATAGTTTCCTAAGGGTTTCCTGAATTTATAAATTTGTTCCAACAAATACTCACGAATTTTAGACATTGCCTTTATTTTCAATTTTTCAAGAATGTCTCTCACGTCCATGCAAGATATAGATTCCTTAAAACCTTGCTCTTTAACAAACCCTAATTTATGGTTCAACAGTTGAAGCTGACTCAAAAAATCCTTGTCAGTAACAGGCAAATCCATTATAGAAGTTATAAGTGTTTCTGGTACCATCATATCGTCTATGAACTGACTGAGTTGCCCCCTAATACTTTGCCTATTACTCAGTTCCTGACTCATAGTGATAGATTTGCGTTGGAGGGAAACTATTTCAGAGCTTATATTCCCCAGATCACTCTGGAAGTTCATCAACATATTCTCCATACGTTTCAGAATATCATCACAGCTTGATATTTGTCGATGTAAATGAGCTATGTTTTTACTTTCCGATATATGATCTACGAGAGATTCTTGCCTTACGGCAGACAACTGTTTTTCAACATCGTGAGAGTACTCTCTCAAATCTTTGAAAGTGTTCAGAATATCCTGTACACATTTGTTGTCAATATTATCGTCGGAAGTATCACCTGTGTAATGGGTTAGAGTTTTACTTTCCATGATTTATTATGTATTATATTTTCAACTTTAAATTTTTTGGTACACATAAGACAGTCACAAATTTCCAAAAACAAAAGAAAGTAAGTACATTTTCATTTTGTTATTATGGTTTCGTGAGCTGTCAAATCAGAATTTCAAATCCATTATTGCCAACCCTTGAAAAAACAAGCGGAGTGAATCTGGCTGCCAGATTTCCGAAGATACCCGAATGCCGTATAGTAGGAATAGCCAGTGGCGGGGAGATGCCTTTTTCACGAAACCTTATTTATTCTTCATTTTGATTCATTGCTTGCGAATTTATCATTGGAACGGATCTTGAAACTTTATATTCCTGCTTCTGGTTCTGAATTTGAGAACATTATGATACTGAGTACAGTGAAACATAACTGATTTTCGAAATGCGCTAGGGAAAACATAATAATAATATATTTTCTCTATTTCAGTATCGTAATGAGTTCATTCCAGCACTAAAAATTGGTGGAATGAACTCATTCCCGCATTGTTTCTAGTTATATTTTTCGTTTTGTGGTAGTCAGCACTGACATTCGATCCTATCAAATTTCAACACACGTCAATTATTGTCAATATAAGATAATCTGGATAAGGTGAAATAATTGTTGAGAGGAAAGGTTTTATTTTCATCAAAAAATAAGGTACTAGAGATTTCTTTCTTGCTAATGTTGATTCATTCATGATATTAGGAAACTGTTAAATCTGATCTACGTACAATTCAAACAAATTCCGTAATCTGTCAACTTTCGTAACAGTCACACCAACTGCCAAGATACAATACAAAAGTCAGTAGGATGTATAATCCTAATTTTTCATTAAATTTCAATTCAACAGTATTTTACAAATCTTGCCTGAAATATAGAAAATATCGTCTAATACTCGTTGCAGAAGGCAATTAATTCCAACACTCATGCGTACGAAAACTCGCTCCTTCGTCGCTCGTTTTCGAATTTCGCATTCTTGTTTGAATATCAGCCCATTCTGCAACTTGTTTTAGAATATACTATTACGATACAACTACAACTGTCAAGATCAATTGAGTGTTTTTAATTGTTTCATACGTCTTCTAACGAACAATAATAAAATTGCACTGCCTGCCTTTTCTGCGTGAAAGAAAAAAAAAATTTTCAACACTTTTTCCGAATATTTCGCAAATTACTGGCAAGATGAAATTAAGTGTTATTGATTCATTGACTCGTCCCCTATCCAACAGTAGTAAAATAATTTCTTGCACTGCCTGCCTTCTGGGCGAAAACATCCCCTGAAACAAAAAAAAAATCAGAATTTTTTTCCAATATTTTGCAAATGACTGTCAAGATGAAATTAAGTGTAATTGAATCCTTGATGCGTCCCCTATCCAACAGCAGTAAAATAATTTCTTGCACTGGGTGAAACCACAGGGCCCGTATTCTCGACTTTCGTAGAGATGAGTATTCTCATGCGAGAACTCATACGAGAAATCCCATCTCACACATAATATTAATTCCGTATTCTTGACTGAAGACCCGAAAGAGATATGTTGTCCGCTGTTGCCAAACGTTGCCAAAATCCAAATACTTCACAGTTTCTGACGTAATGTTTACGGCTATCATAAGTAAACAATAAACATATGTTTTATCATCATGTGTTTACATTTCATTTTATTACAGTTATATATTAAAGTTGGGATTAATTAATGGCTTAGATCCTTTCACATTGAATGTTTCTGATCTGGGTTGTGGATAATTCAATTGATGGTGTTCCTCCAATCTTATATATGGATATTGCAACGTATTTGATTTATTATATACCACAACGTACAAGACATACATATATATTTGCGAATGAAGAGTTCTTGTCTAATAGCTCAAGCTGGAATGATTACTTTTAAAAAACACACAGTTGTTACTACCAAATACAAGTGCAACTATTCATCTCACAGTCGCATTTTTGTGATTTTATTATATGGTCTCCAAATATTTGTTTAGTACGAATGATCTGGAAATATGGGAAAAGAACTTAGAAACTGCTAAGAAATTTCATTCAGAAGTTATTATGCCAGGACTGATGGCAAAATATTCCACATCTGAAGAGGGTACAGCTGAATGTATTCACTATTGCATTTGCAACAGCGGATGATGCATGTGCGATGATAAAATGTGATGGGATTGACTGTCAAATAGAAGATTTCATTTTGATTGTGTATGACCAAAGACACTCTTAAATGGTACCTGATATTGTAATAAATGTGATGAAAAGGTCTGGATTTTTATAAAAATGGAATAGATTACATAAAAAATTCTTGATTTTTTATTTCATGTCCACACATTAATAGCATGGCATGACAAACAAATAATATAAAAACAGATGAAAGCCCTTGGATTTTTCTTCTTATTTATTGATGAATACATAGTAGAATCTGGATATAACAATCCTCGAGGGATCCACGACACTTCATCGTACTGAACGCAGCAGACTGCTGCAAACTCTCTGATACTTGAGCTTTGAAACTTTTCTCTTGATTTCAGCTAGCCATAGGGTTCTTCGCTTTCTGAATAACTCATTTTTACTAGTCAAAAACTTCTGTGTAGTACTTGGAAACATACTATATCCTTGTCGTGATGAGATCCACAGCCAACCATAATGCATGTAAGAGGCATTTTTTTACTTGTATTATTATTCAAAATTAAAAATACAACCCAAATACGAACAGGAAATCAAAAAACGAACAATATACCACTATAATTATGGACATATATCATAAAATTCAAAGTAAACAATACAATGTGTGCCAACAGTCGCCATATTGCTTTAGTTTTGACAGGTCGTTGGATTCCCTAATAATATGTCTCTATGATACAAAACAAAAAACAACTCGAGAACGAAAGTTGTCTATGGACGAGGTAAAGAACACAGAATACTAATAATGTTAATGGTCAAGAGGAGTCTCCCGAAATTAACAATCTCTACCGCCTATTAGTAGTAGAGAAAGAACACATATATATATATGAAATCTCCTATGCTTTGATGTGGTTCAGCGACCTCACGCGGCTGGTTTTGGAAGTTTTCTGGCGGATATTTATAACAAATAAGCGCGAAAATTTGAAATGCTTCATATTGAAATTGAATACTTTCATTCGGATTCTGACACTGCAAATGAAACAAAACGTATTATTCCAATAGGGGTTGTTTCATATCATGTCATATTTTTTCATTTGGACCTAAATTTCAGGAAATTCACAAATGTAGACAGTAAAATAATTTTATTTTCTCATGGGTTTTTCACAATGTTTGATATATTTTGTTTTCGTGATGTTTTTGATTGGGTCCATACTTTGAAAGTTTTGATCCAAAACAATTCTGAATTCACAATCAGTACCCCTCACAATTGCATGAATACTTTCTTACTCCAAAAATATAAATAGCACTTCTTCACAAATAATTCACAGGCAGTAGTTACTGAGTCCACAAACAACACACAGTTAACTGGCCTGAAATCTACTTTTTCCTGTAAAATTAGTTTCAGCACACACTATATTTTCCATGTGGCATAATGATATAATGTAAAAAGCACTGAGTAACTAAGTAATAAAAAACACTGCCTGGTAATATCATTCTTGAATTTTCTGTATATCTTCTAGCCTCGATGCTTGTCTCTGAACACCATCAGCTGGGAGAGTTAGGACAGAGAATCCTTGGACTTCGTGAACATCATTGGTGTCTATTTTAGTTTCAATGTCTTCTCCATTTCCATCTGAATATTCTGCAAATTATAATTATATAATAACAAGTTAAAGAAATCGGTTAAATAGAAAATGAATACAAGTTCTCAGTACTAATTCGTTCATTCAATCCATTGCACCAATTAAATATATATATATACAATTCCTTGTGTATATATTTATTTGGTGCTGAGAACTTAATAAAGCGATATGGTTTTGTTTCCAAACTATTGAAAATACATAACTGACAATAGACGAATTGAAGCGAGTAACTGGAACAGAGTGGTTAAGACCAATCCCTTGCTATCATAACCAACATCGGTTATGTTCCACTCTGTTCCGGTGACTCGCTTAAATTCGACAAATGTAACTTACCAGACATATAAAATTATAAAACGGGGATAGCAGTCTTCCAAAGACCTCCATCTAATTTTACTTCATCTGGGAAATGCCTATCACCAACAAAACAACTCTTGCGTATTTGTTCATTAATTTTGCTTCTCAACAATGGATTGTTCACTTTTTCCGTTCAAGTTTGAAAATGGTTAGCTGGGTATCTGCTCTCGGAAAACAACATTTATCTTAACAATTAGGAACACAGCATTTGTTGGATCCTAAAATATTTTCAACATATTTTCAAATCATCACAATATGAAAATAAAACAGAATGATTAAAACACTAATCTGTAACGAGAAACGTGGATCACTTCGTTCTCCGGATCAACATTCAATACGAATAGAAATTAGAAAGAGGTTTAGTATTAGTATATCTTGTTTATGCGTTTGTTTTGAAATTTTGCATAACCTCGCAAAATTTCAAAACAAACGAAAAATCAGCAATGCCAGCGTTGCCATTTGCCTGTTTTGGAACTAAAGTAGTGCGCCAGAGATGGCTATCTCAGTCTTCTCTACTACTATTTACTTCATGAGAAAAACTTTCAATCGACAAGAGAGCTCGACGATAGTCAAGAATACGGAGTCTCCTATTTTTCATACGGAGACTGCGCAGAGTTAATGTCACGCGATAAATGTCGCAGGAGAGATTCGATTGAAAGTTTTTCTCATGAAGTAAATAGTAGTAGAGAAGACTGAGATAGCCATCTCAGGCGCACTACTTTAGTTCCAAAACAGGCAAATGGCAACGCTGGCATTGCTGATTTTTCGTTTGTTTTGAAATTTTGCGAGGTTATGCAAAATTTCAAAACAAACGCATAAACATTAAGATATACTAATACTAAACCTCTTTCTAATTTCTATTCGTATTGAATGTTGATCCGGAGAACGAAGTGATCCACGTTTTTCGTTACAGATTAGTGTTTTAATCATTCTGTTTTATTTTCATATTGTGATGATTTGAAAATATGTTGAAAATATTTTAGGATCCAACAAATGCTGTGTTCCTAATTGTTAAGATAAATGTAGTTTTCCGAGAGCAGATACCCAGCTAACCATTTTCAAACTTGAACGGAAAAAGTGAACAATCCATTGTTGAGAAGCAAAATTAATGAACAAATACGCAAGAGTTGTTTTGTTGGTGATAGGCATTTCCCAGATGAAGTAAAATTAGATAGAGGTCTTTGGAAGACTGCTATCCCCGTTTTATAATTTTATATATGGTAAGTTACATTTGTCGAATTTAAGCGAGTCACCGGAACAGAGTGGAACATAACCGATGTTGGTTATGATAGCAAGGGATTGGTCTTAACCACTCTGTTCCAGTTACTCGCTTCAATTCGTCTATTGTCAGTTATGTATTTTCAATAGTTTGGAAACAAAACCATATCGCTTTATTAAGTTCTCAGCACCAAATAAATATATACACAAGGAATTGTAATATATATATATTTCATTGGTGCAATGGATTGAATGAACGAATTAGTACTGAGAACTTGTATTCATTTTCTATTTAACCGATTTCTTTAACTTGTTATTATATAATTATAATTTGCAGAATATTCAGATGGAAATGGAGAAGACATTGAAACTAAAATAGACACCAATGATGTTCACGAAGTCCAAGGATTCTCTGTCCTAACTCTCCCAGCTGATGGTGTTCAGAGACAAGCATCGAGGCTAGAAGATATACAGAAAATTCAAGAATGATATTACCAGGCAGTGTTTTTTATTACTTAGTTACTCAGTGCTTTTTACATTATATCATTATGCCACATGGAAAATATAGTGTGTGCTGAAACTAATTTTACAGGAAAAAGTAGATTTCAGGCCAGTTAACTGTGTGTTGTTTGTGGACTCAGTAACTACTGCCTGTGAATTATTTGTGAAGAAGTGCTATTTATATTTTTGGAGTAAGAGAGTATTCATGCAATTGTGAGGGGTACTGATTGTGAATTCAGAATTGTTTTGGATCAAAACTTTCAAAGTATGGACCCAATCAAAAACATCAAGAAAACAAAATATATCAAACATTGTGAAAAACCCATGAGAAAATAAAATTATTTTACTGTCTACATTTGTGAATTTCCTGAAATTTAGGTCCAAATGAAAAAATATGACATGATATGAAACAACCCCTATTGGAATAATACGTTTTGTTTCATTTGCAGTGTCAGAATCCGAATGAAAAATGAAAGTATTCAATTTCAATATGAAGCATTTCAAATTTTCGCGCTTATTTGTTATAAATATCCGCCAGAAAACTTCCAAAACCAGCCGCGTGAGGTCGCTGAACCACATCAAAGCATAGGAGATTTCATATATATATATGTGTTCTTTCTCTACTACTAATAGGCGGTAGAGATTGTTAATTTCGGGAGACTCCTCTTGACCATTAACATTATTAGTATTCTGTGTTCTTTACCTCGTCCATAGACAACTTTCGTTCTCGAGTTGTTTTTTGTTTTGTATCATAGAGACATATTATTAGGGAATCCAACGACCTGTCAAAACTAAAGCAATAGGGCGACTGTTGGCACACATTCAGACCTATTCTGTTTGCGTATTGCTATAAACATTGCTATTCAAGTCATATTGCTATCCTCCTAATTTTTAACAATATGACTATCGTATTACGTATTCTGTTCGGACTGTTATAGCAATGTTGGTTATCAATTTTCTCCCAGCAATATTGCTATGAAGTAGGTCAAAATTCATTGATTTTAGAGCTGACAACACTGTATTTCATGACTTTTATGTGAATTAGAAGAAGAATCTAACCTTAATTGATAAACATTTCGTCCGTTTTTCGGTGGTTATTCTTAATTCCTAACCAAAAATATATAAATGTCACGAAAGCCAAAAACAAACTCTATTTTATTCATGAAACTAACAAGATGGAGTTATTGATCAATTTTCAGGAAACACATCGAATTTTGGTAACCGCTACCATGACCGAAAAATTGAAGACTTGCAAACACCCAAACAAATATTAAATTTACATTTTTTCCTGTCTTCAGTCAGACTTCGAATGCACAAGTTAAACGGAATAGTATGTCTCCTAGTTTTCTCCTGAAAAAATTCCCTCAGTTCTTCAACTGAATCAAAAGAAGTAATCTTCGTAGTAAGACTGAATTAATAGTTTATTTAATTTTTTTCATCCAGTCAGTCAGTCTTCGAATGCATATCTAACTTAAAAGAAGCAGTATATCTTATAGTTTGCTCATGAACAAATAAATACCCTTGGCTCTGCAATGAAATCAAAGGCAGTGTTATTTTTACTAAGGCTGAATTAATAGTTTATCTAATTTATTTCATCCAGTCGGTCAGTCTTCGAATGCATATCTAGCTTAAAAGAAGCAGTAAATCTCATAGATTGCTGATGAACACATAAATAAATTAATAAAATACCCTCGTCTCTTCAATGAAATCAAAGGCAGTCATCTTTTTACTAAGGCTGCATTAATAGTTTATTTTATTTATTTCATCCAGTCGATCAGTCTTCGAATGCCTCTAACATAAAAGAAACAGTATCTATCCTAGTTTGCTCATGAACTAATAAATATATGAATAAAATTCTCTCAGCCTCTTATTGATGTTGAATAGTTTATGAACTTTTCTGTTTACGAATAGAAGGGGTTGTTAGTGTTAAACCTAAGTCTTAGAAATTCCCTTGAAATTAAGTATTTTAAAGTACCTTTAATAAATATATACGATTATGTATATAACTATATTTATCAAAGTACCTACCTATTTTCAATATTTTCGATTTCTTGGAAGAAAAAAGTGGTTCTCTGCCATATTCCAAATCTTGTTATGCTCTTAGCAAGTACTATTTTGAGGTTGCTGAGATAGCAATGTGGATAGCAATATGTTTATCAAAATGACAGATCATATTGCTCAAAAACGATGATCAGAATAGCAATATTTCGGATCTTGCTGTGGTAGCAATATCTTTTTCTTAGCAATATTGCTATGCGCGAACAGAATAGGTCTGATTGTATTGTTTACTTTGAATTTTATGATATATGTCCATAATTATAGTGGTATATTGTTCGTTTTTTGATTTCCTGTTCGTATTTGGGTTGTATTTTTAATTTTGAATAATAATACAAGTAAAAAAATGCCTCTTACACGCATTATGGTTGGCTGTGGATCTCATCACGACAAGGATATAGTATGTTTCCAAGTACTACACAGAAGTTTTTGACTAGTAAAAATGAGTTATTCAGAAAGCGAAGAACCCTATGGCTAGCTGAAATCAAGAGAAAAGTTTCAAAGCTCAAGTATCAGAGAGTTTGCAGCAGTCTGCTGCGTTCAGTACGATGAAGTGTCGTGGATCCCTCGAGGATTGTTATATCCAGATTCTACTATGTATTCATCAATAAATAAGAAGAAAAATCCAAGGGCTTTCATCTGTTTTTATATTATTTGTTTGTCATGCCATGCTATTAATGTGTGGACATGAAATAAAAAATCAAGAATTTTTTATGTAATCTATTCCATTTTTATAAAAATCCAGACCTTTTCATCACATTTATTACAATATCAGGTACCATTAGGAGTGTCAACTGGTCATACACAATCAAAATGAAATCTTCTATTTGACAGTCATTCCCATCACATTTTATCATCGCACATGCATCATCCGCTGTTGCAAATGCAATAGTGAATAAATTCAGCTGTACCCTCTTCAGATGTGGAATATTTTGCCATCAGTCCTGGCATAATAACTTCTGAATGAAATTTCTTAGCAGTTTCTAGGTTCTTTTCCCATATTTCCAGATCATTCGTACTAAACAAATATTTGGAGACCATATAACAAAATCACAAAAATGCGACTGTGAGATGAATAGTTGCACTTGTATTTGGTAGTAACAACTGTGTGTTTTTTAAAAGTAATCATTCCAGCTTGAGCTATTAGACAAGAACTCTTCATTCGCAAATATACATGTATGTCTTGTACGTTGTGGTATATAATAAATCAAATACGTTGCAATATCCATATATAAGATTGGAGGAACACCATCAATTGAATTATCCACTACCCAGATCAGAAACATTCAATGTGAAAGGATCTAAGCCATTAATTAATCCCAACTTTAATATATAACTGTAATAAAATGAAATGTAAACACATGATGATAAAACATATGTTTATTGTTTACTTATGATAGCCGTAAACATTACGTCAGAAACTGTGAAGTATTTGGATTTTGGCAACGTTTGGCAACAGCGGACAACATATCTCTTTCGGGTCTTCAGTCAAGAATACGGAATTAATATTATGTGTGAGATGGGATTTCTCGTATGAGTTCTCGCATGAGAATACTCATCTCTACGAAAGTCGAGAATACGGGCCCAGGGGGGTGGTTTCACCCAGAAGGCAGGCAGTGCAAGAAATTATTTTTCTACTTTTGGATAGGGGACGTATCAAGGAATCAATAACACTACATTTCATTTTGACAGTCATTTGGGAAATACTCGAAAAAAAATTCTGAAAGTTTTTGTTTCGGGGGGTGGTTTCACCCGGAAGGCACGCAGTGCAAGAATTTATTTTACTACTGTTGGATAGGGAACGTATCAAGGATCCAATAACACTTAATTTTATCTTAACAGTCGTTTGCGAAATACTCGAAAAAAAATTCTGAAAGTTTTTGTTTCGGGGGGTGGTTTCACCCAGAAGGCAGGCAGTGCAAGAAATTATTTTTCTAGTTTTGGATAGGGGACTTTGGGACGTATCAAGGAATCAATAGCACTACATTTCATCTTGACAGTCATTTGACAAATACTCGAAAAAAAAATCTGAAAGTTTTTGTTTCGGGGGGTGGTTTCACCCGGAAGGCAGGCAGTGCAAAATTTTTTTTTACTACTGTTGGATAGAGGACGTATCAAGGATCCAATAACACTTAATTTCATCTTGACAGTCGTTTGCCAAATACCAGAGAAATAGAGGAATCCCTCTATTTCTCTGCCAAATACTCGAAAAAAAATTCTGAATGTTTTTGGAAATTTTCCGTGTGTTGGTGACACTGATCCTATCCATAGATGAAAGAAGATTTTATTTGTTCTACGTATGACTTGAAAGTGAAAAGCAATGGTTATCTAAATAAAATAATGTAAATAAATAATAACTAAATGCACAGAATAATCTGTGATACTACTCCTTCCTTCGTTTATTCAATGGTTGTGGGAGCTTAGTGGAACGCATTCTTTATTTCTTTATATTCTGTTATCAGAGAAATAGTTCTCTGTCTGTTATCCATGCTATGTTCTGTGCTATTCTCTATGACAGTATGACATATCTTGTCTATGGTGGTTTCAAAAGATATTTCAAAAACTTTTCAGGAGTTCTTTCATTTTAAATTTTAAATAAGGACTACTATATAGTTAATATTAATGGTGAATTCGTGTTGTGCCATAAATTGTACGAGGAGATATAAAAAAGGGGAAAATGTGAAATTTCATAGGTGAGCACAGTATGAATGAAACTTTTTTGTTCGATTCTGGAGAATATAATTTTTCTTATTAATTCAGATTTCCAAAGAATGAAGTTCTACGGAAAAAATGGATAACATCTGTAAAAAGAAAAGACTTTACACCAAGAGACATGACAAAATTATGTGGAGGTCATTTCCTTAAAAGTGACTATGAGCGAAATGTTCATGGAAATCTGGTTTTGAAAAAAGATTCTGTACCTTCGGTTTTCAATTTTTCAGCACATTTGCTACTTAAAAAAAAAGCTACCCGGAAAATAATGCAGCAAAATTGTATGTAAGGCATATCCATATTTTTTATTTATGAATAATCAATTCCCATGAAAATTGATTGTAATTTATTATCAGGTGATACTGCAAGTACTACGTCTTCAACACCATTGGAGGAGACATCAGTGATTTCCATTGAACCCCAAAAAGTATCAATGGACTCTGTGGGTACATTATCACATTCAGAGGAAGCATCAGTTATTCATATTGAACCCCAAAATCTATCAAATGATTCTGTAGGTACATTATCACATTCAGAGGAAGCATCCGTGATTTCTATTGAACCCCAAAAACTATCAATGGATTCTGTAGGTACATTTTCACATTCAGAGGAAGCATCAGTGATTTATAGTGAACCCCAAATTCTATCAATTGATTACATAGGTACATTATCACATTCAGAGGAAGTATCATTTATAACTACTGAACTCCAAAGTTTAGTTGAATCTGTTGAACTGGAGTTTATTCCTTCAACATCAAAGACAGAAATTTCTCAAAAGAGGTAAATTACTCTTCTAGTTTGAATTTTGAGCTAATTGCTATAGAACTAATTCATTTTTTAGGAATAGGAGAATTCCAATCTACATGGGTGATTTCAGAGAAGAAGATTTAGAGTCTCCAACTAAACGTCATAAATATTGGAATATTTCACGAGGCACTATGACTAAATATAAAAAAAATATCAAATACTTAAATTGTAAAATGAAACGTCAAGAGAAAAAAATTGAAAACCTTAATAGGTTAATAGAAAATTTGCAAGGTCAAATGAAACTATCTTCTAATGCCCAACATTTGATGAAGGTGAATACCCTAGAAAATGCTTGTTAAATTATTTGTATTTTTCTATTTATTTTTTTATTGGTGCATAAGTTATCATTACTCATTACCTTCGCTTGGAAAAACATATTTATCTTGACCATACTGTTTGCATGGACATATCATTTTTCATTAGGATATATAGAAATGTATTTCAGAAGCTGAGAAAGAACCAACTGTTCCACCAACTGAAGACTGATGGTAACACCAGTAAAAAGTTTCCCCCAAAACTGTGATCCTTTGCTCTTACTGTACACTTCTATTCCTCATCTGCTTATAATTATATTAAGAATACTTTTGGAAATGCATGCTCACCAGATCCATAATCTCCAATGAAATGGTTCTAACAGCCGATGATTCTCCGGGACATACAGGAGAACACGATTCCTGCTGTGTCCGATCTGGTACAAGTGAAAAAAATTGAGAATAGAACTGGAACGCATGTTCTATTATCTATTCTCGCCTCAGGCACCACCACAAAATACTGCATGAAGTTTCAGTTGTCTTTTTAGCGTTAACACATAAAAAAATGCATTGAGCATCAACTGGATTTAAATTTTAACATAAATAAAACACTGCAAGCAAACATTCCATCAAGGTATTGTTATGACTCTGAGACTTCTACACCTAATTACCAAGTTTCAATTCGATAGGATTTGTATCTTTTTGAGTTATTGAGGAAATAACATTTCAGCCTGGTATAACTCTGAAACCGTTTTAGCCCAGGCAAATTAGTGCTCTAGCCCCTAAAATTTGCTCCAGAGCTGGATATGGTTTAAACCCCTTTTGGGGGACCTGAATAACAAGTATCTGAGTTTGCGACGGTTCCTATAGGTTGTGCTTCAGATTTGAGAGCCTAAGGACCGGTTTCTCAATTGCGAGTGAACTTGAGATTGCGGGTAACCTGAGTGTTATGAGTTCATGAATATCGCTAAATACATGCGCAACCTCGAGTTAACTCGCAATTGAGAAACTGGCCCTAAGAAGAACTAAAATTTCGTACCTTTTTCAGTATTATGCTTATAACTCGAAAAGTACGCATCCTAGAGAACATCACATTAAACTTCTAATGGCGTTCGAAACAGAGAGAAATCAACTTTATTAATAATAATAAGAATAATAATGAGCTTTATTTCAAATAAAGTAGGTTCATGTACAAATACATTGTCTACCTGAAGTGAAATAGTGTCAGATAAGAATCTTCAGTCTATTTTATATCAAATATTATGTACTAAGAATTCTTCCACTGTGTATGGTTCAATCTGAAGCAGCAACTTATAAACTTCCTTCTTGAATAGCTTGAGGTTGGTTATGTCTCTCATCTGGTTTGAAAGTCTATTATAGTATTTTATACACCTGTATTCTGGTCCTTTCTCTGTGAGTGCAAGGTTATGTATTGGTATTGATTATGAATCAAATGGCTATCGACCTCAGTCTTCCAGCCAGTTACATGGAATTCTATTTTACAAAAATTTTATTTAGTTTTAAAAGATGTTATTCTAAGGATATCAAATATTCAAATACTGGTAGTGCTGGTAATTTCGCCTTCATTTCTCCATGGTAGTGGTGTATAAGTGAATCCACAATTCTTCTGTTGTTCTGGTTTGAGATGAATTTTTTGCCCAGTTTATTCATTCTCTCCAATATCGGTTCTATATCCGTAGTGTGATATAAAAGTTGATTAGAAGGGTTGTGTAATGGGTTGTTGGGATTTCTTAATTTAGTTATTTTTCTTAAGCAAGTTCGTTCTGCTACTTCAATGTTTTTCAGCGTTCTTTTTGCGGTGTTTATGAATGTTGTAAATCCATAGTCTAATAAGGGCCTGCATATCATCTTTATATTGTGCTTGCTGTCTTGTAGCTGATTCCAAGGTCTTTATAGGTGAGAGATCTAAAGTGTCCAGCTCTAGCGATGGCTGCTTTCTTTTGTGTTTTTATGTGTGCTTTGAAGTTAAGTTTGTTATCTATTTGTATGCCCAGGTACCTACACATACTTGTAGGTGTGACTATGTTATTTCCAAGTTTTATATTTTTGGAGTTTGCATTGTTTATGATTGAATATTATTAATTTTGATTTGTTTGGATTTGGCTGGATTCTCCAACGTCTCATCCATGCTACGGTGACATCTGTAAGTTCTTGTAATTTTCGTTCGAAACATAGAAATCGGTTTAGCAGTTCAGCCGCGATCGCCGGTCAAAAATGAGCAATTTTTACAAACTTTGCTCAACAGTTGACAACCCTCAACTTCTAACGCTTTAAGGTCGAAAAGGACTGCACCGATTGAAAAATGTTATAGGACTAAACCTGTAGGAAATTCAATTGTGAATCAGAGGCTTTCTGAAATTCGGAATTTACTTACTTACTGTGCTGAGATATTAATTTTAAACCGAAAGAGTTCGTAGCGCCGAATTTCCGTTAAGACAGTCCAACGCAGGAAACTTCGCCTGAACTCTAAACTTTCATGCATTCTTTTTCAAGAAACATTAAATTTAATCAACTTATACAGGGTGTCCCGGATAAGATGGGATACATTTTAATGGGAGACAGAATACACCCAGAGGATTCCGAAAAACTCCCACATGTCTAGGAGTTCTATATTCTGATTTTAGAGTGTTCTTGCGCGCGTGTTCCGCAAGGAACAGCGTGCTATCATTTCGTCACAATGTCTGTATTTTTCGAATTTTTTTTCGAAAATGGTCTCAAACGATTGGATTCGACTCCCTGATGAAGAATTCGAGGTCAAATTCAATTATGTCCGGCCGGCCGGCCGTTAGCACGATAACTCTCGAACGGAACGACTTAGAGCGTTGAAATTTGCAGGGTAGTTTTGTAGCGTAAATATCTCGGACAAGTTCGTTAACGGGCGAAATCCACCGAGCGGTTTCGGAGTTAAGGCCGTTTTTAGTCAAAACGTTTTTTATGAATATTTCCGGAACCGATCAATCGATCTTTCTGAAATTTGGCCTCAAATTGTAGAATCATGACCTTTATATGCCTGCGAAGTTTTGTTTTGACCGGACGGCCCTAAAGTGGCAAAAAAAAATTCAAAAATTTTAAAATTTTGTTTTCACGATAACTCGAAAAATACTGATCTGGTTAAATTGAAACTCAGTAGTTAGATGCAAAAGACCAATGCAAACACTTTTGCAAAATTTCGTGAAGATCACGTGACATGAAAAAAATCAAAAAATTACTACTATTTTGAGGAATACTTTGCTTAAAATGCCGAAACCTATTTTTTTTGAGGTTGATGCTGCCCTTTCCGGGCATTTTTCGTTGTGCGCATGCGCAGATGAGAAGTCATTTAACTGCTGTAGTTTTCGTCAGAGAGGATTGGGGTTTTGGGGTGGCGGATGCTATTCCTCAATAGAATCCAGATCCCTGATGAGAGTCTGCGCATGCGTGGATTAAAGATTCGATATCTCCCGAACCACTAGCGTTGGAGAATCGGAGGTTTTTGTAAGGTGTGTTATTTTGAGAGGACTTTTAGCCGTGAGTAGATTGCGCATGCGCAGAAGAGAAGTGACTGTTTTTGGGTTGGATGGGTTATGTTGGGAGTGCTGAGTCGATATTGTGAGGTTTTAAAAGAATATTCATAGCAATTCAGTGCAAGGACAAGTCAGTTTAGGGGATGTAGCGTTGTTTCCGAGTTAAAGTGTCCGTACCGTGGCCCTGGGCTAATTTTGAAATTGATGTTAGCCCTTACAGGCATTTTTCGTTATGCGCATGAGCAGACCATCAGTGTTTTAACTGGTGGTGTTTTCGTCAGAGACGATTGGGGTTTTGGGGTGGCGGATGCTATTCCTCTATAGAATCCCATGGTGAGGGTCTGCGCATGCGTGGATTCAAGATGCGATATCTCCTGAACCACTAGTGTTGGAGAATCGGAGTTTTTTGTAAGGTGTGTGATTTTGGGAGGACTTGCAGCTGCAAGTAGATTGCGCATGCGTAGAAGAGAAGTGACTGTTTTTGGGTTGTATGGGTTATGTTGGGAGTGCTGAGCCGATATTGTGAGGTTTTGAAAGAATATTCACGGCAATTCAGTCCAAGGACAAGTCAGTTTGGGGGATGTAGCGTTGTTTCTGAGTTAAAGTGTCCGTACCGTGGCCCTGGGGCTAATTTCGAAATTGATGTTACCCCTTACGGGCATTTTCGTTATGCGCATGAGCAGACCATCAGTGATTTAACTGCTGGTGCTTTCGTCAGAGAGGATTGGGGTTTTGGGGTGGCGGATGCTATTCCTCTATAGAATCACCTGGTGAGGGTCTGCGCATGCGTAGATTCAAGAAGAGATATCTCCCTGAATCACTAGTGTGGAGAATCGGAGTTTTTTGTGAGGTGTGTAATTTTGGAAGGACTTGCAGCCACGAGTATATTGCGCATGCGCAGACGAGAAGTGAATGGTTTTGGGTTATGTTGGGAGTAATGAGCCGATATTGTGAGGTTTTAAAAGAATATTCATGTGAATTCAGTGCACGGACACAAGTCAGTTTGGGGGAAATAGCGTTGTTTCCGAGTTGAAATATCTGTATGGTAGCCCTGAGGCGAATTTATAAATAACTATATTCGGTAGATCTATATTAAAATACGTTCGGATTTGGAGAATAGGCAATTGCGTTCCTAACGGAGATCCCACAACCGCAATTTTTTTCGATCTATGGTAAAGCTAACAGCCAAACAGTATTGATAGCTATATTTGTTAAAGGAACTGGAAAAAAAAGCACTGACGTGAAGTCAGTACTCTTTGGCGCGCGTGGCTAATTTGAATTGAATGATGAGTACTTCAAGCTCAGTGGATAGAGCGAGCCGAAGATCTACCCAAAGGATAGTGGACACCATTCACTGTCGGTTCAAAAATCAACAGTGCTGTATCTAAGCTGCCATCAGGATATAGTAACAAAGTTGGAAAAGAACACAACTGACTCTCCTTAGTCGCACAAGCTCCTAGAAGATTTGGGAGGGTCTGTATAGTCCTAATCATGTTTATAGCACGCGCGCAAAAGCAGATTGACTTAACAATGAAAGAAACAGTGTAAAAAGTCTATCTGCTTTGGCGCGCGTGCTATAAACATGATTAGGATTATACTGACCCTCCCAAATCTTCTAGGAGCTTGTGCGACTAAGGAGAGTCAGTTGTGTTCTTTTCCAACTTTGTTACTATATCCTGATGGCAGCTTAAATACAGCACTGTTGATTTTTGAACCGACAGTGAATGGTGTCCACTATCCTTTGGGTAGATCTTCGGCTCGCTCTAACCACTGAGCTTGAAGTACTCATCATTCAATTCAAATTAGCCACCGTGAATGCGCGCGCCAAAGAGTACTGACTTCACGTCAGTGCTTTTTTTTTAAATTTGAATGGAAATTAAAACCACTGTATCTCCTGAACGGAATCACCAATTTATCCGAAATTTGGAATGAAGATAGCTTTCATGAAGTTCCAGAATACTGCAATCAAATATCATTCGATTTGCTGGACCGTATCACATAAATTTGGACAGTTATAAAAAGTTCCCGAAATCAGCCTGTACAATGAATTTCATGATTTCTTCGATATCTGCGAAAACTGCAACATTCATTTATTCAATTCGCCAAATAATATTGTATGGCACCATCGAGGTGGCCAAGGATTGATTTTTTTTCCTGATAGTGACAATAATTATCTCTCTCGTGTCGATATTTAACATTCTATTCATCTCGTAACGAAGTTAATTTTTAATCTTTATGAATTTAATTAATTGAATATACATTATTTGAATGTTAACTTCAGTTTTCATTTGATATGGAATAGATCAGTTTTTGAAGCGTAATTCAAGGATGAGTCTTTAACAATTATTTATTATTTTGACAATTATATATACTAGATAATTCTGATTATTCATTCAATCTATCCTAACAAGATTGCAGATACATGATCTGGTATGTAATTGTCAAAATAATAAATGATCGTTTAAGACCCATACTGGAAGTACGCTTCAAAGGACTGATGTATTCCATCAAATGAAAACTGAAATTAACATTCAATAATGTATATTCAATAGATTAAATTGATAAAGATTATGAAGATTCAAAATTCACTTCGTTACAAGATGAATAGGATGTTAAATATCGACACGAGAGAAGAAAATATTGTCACTATCAAGAAAATCTATCAGACCTCGGCAATCTGGATGGTGCATTACAATATTATTTGGCGTATTGAATAAATGAATGTTAGAGTTTACACAGATATCGAGGAAATCATTAAATTCATTGTACAGGGTGATTTCGCGAACTTCTTAGAACTGTCCAAATTTATGTGATACGTACGGTCCTGCAAATCGAATGATATTTGATTGCAGTTTTCTGGAACCTTATGAAAGCTATTTCGGATAATTCGGTGAATCCGTTCAGGAGACACAGTGGTTTTCATTTCCATTCAAATTTAAAGAACACCCTGTGAATCAGAATCTAGAATACTACAAAAATGGGGGTTTTTCGGGATCCTCTAGGTGTTTTCTGTCTGCCTTTAAAATGTTTCGTATCTTATCTGGGGCACCCTGTATAACAATTTAAACTCCAAAAATCATTATATCAAGCTCTGATTACGAGGTAACCATCATTAATGACTTACCAGATGATCTCAGAAAATAGAACAGAGGGAAGAGAAAATGAGAGAGTTGCTCATTATATCAAAGTATACAGTATGGTGCAATTGAAAGGAATAAATTCGTTATTTCGTAAACCGGCGACTTTAAGGAAAAATCCCGAAACCTGTCGATTTTTATTCTTAAACAGGCTATTCTTAAGGAAACCATTTTATTTTTGACGTCATTATATTTTTGACGTCATATTAAATAATAATAATAAAATTTTATTAATTTTTTAAACAAATACAAAAATCAATTTTTGTACATTATTGATATGGCTGAATAGGTATTTAAAAGACCTTTCAAATAATGTATTACAACACCCACCTTTCCATCTGAAAATTTTAGCGATGACGTCATCACGCTCACATAGATGACGTCAAAAATAAAAAGGTATCCTTACGAATAGCCCGTTCAAAAATAAAAATCGACGGGTTTCAGGATTTTTCCTTAAAGTCGCCGGTTTACGAAATAACGAATTTATTCCTTTCATTTGCACCATACTGTATATTTTATAACTAATAAAAAAAGTATTCACAATTAACAGGGAGTTATTTACATGGGTCATACAATCATGAGGGGATTGTGGCCACCGTCTTCTTCTTTTGGTCAGTACCTCGTCTCGGTAGATCCTGTAATCAGAACAAAAGTTTTATATTATACTGGTTATCAGGAATTGCTATACTACAAATTCTGAATTCTTAGTTGCAATAATGATTTACTAGCTAGTTCACCTTCTTTTAGAGGGCCCGGGTTATTCAGGGAACTCTTCTTCATACTCCAGTTCTTGCTGCTCTTCCTCCTATTCCACGGCTGCGCCTTCCTCTGTCTCCAGAACATCTTCGTCTTCGGAAGTACTCGGGATTCAGAGGAGTCGATAGTTATGTAATGCTGCTCACCGACTGAATTAAGGCATGCATGCACCTTGGAGTGGGCGCAAATGGCTGGGCACTTGGGTCCGACTTTTCGGCAGGAGCCATGCATTCTTTCACCCTGTTTTGCAGGCGCAGAAAATTGAGTTTGATAATGCCTCGGGTGCTGGAGGCCGAGTGGTTTGAACAGGCATCAAATCACCTGTGGCGGATTTCCATCCTCATTGCTCTGCGTTAATCACTGGGTCCCTCCACATCTGCACCTGCATAAACGCCCTCGAGAAGTGTTGGTGTGCGGCCAGTTCAGTGGGGGCAATGACGCTAATCGTTTTCACACAGGGCTCTGGAAGAGTTGAAGTCTCAATTGGTTGAGAGACTGCCCTCTTTTGCCTGAGTAAACTGATGCAGTGAATTTCGCTCCAGCATTAGCAACCTAGTCTGGAATGGCTTTCTAGTCTAGAAAAACACTTAGGAGGAACAGGATTTTTGGCAAGAGTTTTGAAGAATTTGACCTTACCTTGTCGGAAAAACGAAGAGGTTGTGTCACAGCCGCTGAAGGCATGTAGAAACAAGATGTGTCGTTTTGCATCTAAGGATAGTTTGCAATTGCTAGTACTATAGATCACGGTTTAGTACTATAGATCACGGTTTGCTTATTATCCTTCCTGAGTTTCATTAAGAATATGTTTTCAGTTAACTGGCTGATCTTCGCTGTTCAGTAATATTTGGTCAGTCAGCAAAACGATTAAATCTACGTCCTCCCCCACAATGAACACATCCCCACCATGCCTGAATCTGTCCACCGCAGTAGCAACCAAACAATCATGGTATCTGCATTCAATGACCTGTCTAATTTGAATGCCTGCACATATGAACTTGTCCATGAGCATCGCAATTGGGCGTTTCTTGTTGTTTTCGTTGGCAATGAATCGTTCTTTGAGTGTTTCTTCCAACCAATTCTACACTGTTTATAGACACACTTTTTTTATAGAAAAGTAATTAAGTACTCCAAAAAAATTATAAACTCAGTGAATGAAGTTATGAATACCTGCATGAAGTTATTAACATTTTTTCTCAATTAATTAAAATAACTTGAGTTCAAATTCAGTTGATTACGTTCACTTTTGTGAAGAATGTAAGAAAATTTTGAGTTCAGACGAAGTTTCCTGCGTTGGACTGCCTTATCGAAAATTTGGTGCTACGAACTTTTTCGGCTTAAAATTTATATCTCAGCACTGGAGTGAGCGAATTTAAAATTTCGAAACGCATCTGATTTACAATTGAATTTCCCACAAGATTTATAGTTCTATGGCATTTTTCAATCGGTGCAGTCTTTTGCGACCTAAAAGTTTAGAAGTTGAGAGTTGTCAACATTTGAGCTAAGTTTGTAAAAATTGCTCATATTTCACGGGCGATTGCGGCTGAAGGCTGAACTGTTGAAACGATTTCGACGTTTCGAACGCCATTAGACGCTAAATGTAAAGTCGCGTCCAGATTATGCCGATCGGCCAATGCCGGGTGGCACGTTCGGTTTGGCATGACTTGCAGACTGGTTTTGCAGTGTAGACCTTGTCTATGGTGTAGACATCCCGAATGATGCCGAACGACTCAGTTTTGTTACTGTTTTGTGTTCGAGCATTGGAGGAGTGAAGGAATTTAATTTCAGTAAAGGGTATGAATGATGACGCTATTCTTCGGCATCACTGTCAGTTCTTTTACTTTTAATTTCTTTTTTCTTTCACTCGAAAAGCGACCTCCAACCGTTCAATGCTAAATGACACCGTAATTTCAATTATTGCATCTCGTGTCTCCGATTTTTATTTTATAATTCATATTAGTACCTACTATCCCATAATTGTGGACGAACATGATACATTTCTATTAGTTCCAAAGTTTGATCATCCGTCCACTTCATTTCGGTCAAAAATCAATCAAACAAATGAACGCGTAGAGATTAACACAAGATCGCCCTACAAAGACTGTCTTCCTCTCAACTGAAGCCGGTCGTCAAGTCCACATTGTGAATTTTGAACCGCTGATTCGGGTTGGAAGCGGCATGATTCGGTTCGGGCCGAAAGACGCATCCACACTTATCTGGATTTGCGGATCGGCACAGGCCGAATGGTGCCGATGGCATTGTCTGGGCGCGCCTTAATGTTCAAAAAGAGAGAAAATACAATTTTCTGTAGGGTGCGTACTTCTCGAGTTATAAGCGCAATAACTATTGTATACTGAAAAAAATGCGAAAATTTCATGGTTTTTGGGGTCTCAAATCTGAAGCACAACCTAGAAACCGTCGCAAACTTAGTTACCCATTATTTAGAACCCCCAAAAGGGGTTAAAACGATTTCCAGCTCAGGAGCAATCTTTAGTGGCTAAACCCCTTTTTAGCACCAGCTTTCCTGGGCTATTTGACCGATTATACACATCAACCTCAAGCGGCGCATTCAGACACGCAACCTACCCTGAAAATGGCAAGTCGTTATCTCTTTCCGTCCTCGAATTCTTCATCAGTTAGTCGAATCTGGTCGTTTGAGGCCATTTTCGACAAAAACTTCGAAAATTACATACATTGATTTGATTATAGACGTCTTGGCAAGGTCGGTGGTTCGAGGCCTCGACCGATCATGGTTTCGTTTTCGAATATACTAGTCGTCCAAAAAATACTACGTAACTGGAAAGTAGTGCTCAACAAGCCATCCTACAACAAAGTCTCAATATCTGATGACAAAACACCCAAACAACTGTCGGAACTCGAACATGTTGAGGGACCAGCTCAAGCATAGAAGAAAATCGGGAGAGACCAATATCGACATTAAGTTGTCCACTGCTAAAACACCTTCAAAAAACTAAATTCTACACTCACGGAATGGACTATTGTCTACACAAATATACAATCATTGCACTCCAAACTCCTCGAACTTCAATCTTTCGTTAAAAACTACCATCCTAAATTCATACTGATCTCGGAGTCATGGCTTCACCCTGGTGTTGCTGACGTATCCATGTCAATACCTGGTTATTCTATTTTTCGCAGCGATAGCACGACCGCGATTGGTCACGCGGGAGTTTGTATCTACTGCAGTGCTGGATATAATCAGGGATTTTACTCTCAGTTCTTTCTCTTTTTGTTATCCTGGTATTGACAATATATTTATTAAAATTTCCCATAAAAACTCAACTGTGTCCTCTCGCCTTGTGCTGACGTTGATGATGTTTGGGACATATTCCTGGACACAACAAAGGCCTTGATTGATGGTTGCTCTGAGTCTAGGACAGTTGTTTGTGTTCCTGCTAAACCCTGGATCAATCACACTATCCTTAAGATGATTAGACATAAGAAAGCGATTTGGCAGAGATACATGCGTCATAAGTCTGGTCATATTTACCAAGCGCATAGAGACTACTCCAAACACCTGTCGGACGTAATTAAAAGAGCTAAATCTGCATTTGAGTCCAAACTGGTTTCCTCTGGGGACCGTAGGCGAATGTTTAAGTATCTGAGGTCATCCCTAAAAACGAAAGTCACCTTTCCACTAGTAAGAGTCACCTCTTCACCGCTGGCATCTGCAGAGGAGTTGGCCGACGTTTTTGAATCTGCCTTTTCTTTGAAGCCTCTTCGCTTGCCAGGACTATTGACCGGTGATCTGGGTGCCGTATTGAGTGATGTTGAGTTCACTCCTACTATTGTTTTGAAGCATCTCCGGCAATTGAAGGTATATCTTCTTCTCCGGGAGCAGACGGAATTTCCGCGAAGGTTCTCGCACCTTCCCTGGCTGAACCCTTGTCCATCTTATTTAATAAATCTTTTTCTTCCCACACACTACCTGCTTGTTGGAAAATGGCTCTTATAACCCCTATATTCAAATCGGGTGACAAATTGGACTGCAGAAACTACCGCCCTATCAGTTTGGTACCCATAGCCGCAAAAGTATGTGAGAAGATAATCCTGGAAAGAATCATTGAGTTCGCACTTGACAACAACTTAATTCCCGAGAAACAGCATGTTTCTTGCCTGGCCGTTCTGTGTTGACAAACCTTTTGTTATGTGTGCATGAATGGCCGAGGATGCTGGACAGCGGTATTCCTGTTGATGTGGTTTACCTCGATTTTTCTCGTGCGTTCGATCGCGTTCCACACAAGCGTCTACTTCTCAAGCTCGATAGTTTGGGTATTCGAGGTTCTATCCTTGAGTGGATCAAGTCATTCCTGTCTGATCGCAGTTTTCGCGTGCGCGTGGGAGATTATCTGTCGACTTCGAGATCAGTTCTAAGTGGTGTCCCCCAGGGTTCGGTGCTGGGCCCAATACTTTTTCTTCTCTATGCTTCGGATTTGCCTGGATCCATTCGATCCAATTGTTCGCTTTTTGCCGATGATGCTAAAATCTTTGGTGATCCGCTCGGCAATCCAGGTGGCATCCAGCAGGACCTTGATGCCCTCTACGACTGGTCTGTGAACTGGTGTTTACCTCTAAATCTTCTGAAGTGCTCTGTTATCCACATGGGAAGGAATAATCCCGCCACCGAATACTTTCTCGGTAGTCACGCCATTTCCACCGAAAGCTCTCATTGCGACCTTGGAGTCGTTGCGATCCGGTCACCTGTAAGATTCTCTATACCACTTATGTGCGCCCTATCCTGGAATATGCCGGTCCTGTTTGGGCTCCGTCTCTCGTTCGTGACGTGGAACTACTAGAGAGTGTCCAGCGTCGCTCGACCAGAATCTCCTACGGTGTGCTGCGACCCAACTATCTTGAAAGGCTTTCTATTATGAATCTTCCCCTTTTTTCTGAAAGGCGCACACGAGGTGACCTTATTATCACCTATAGAGCTCTCCACGGACTTTTCAACGTGGATCTGTGTGAAATTTTCACTCTAAACAGTGACGAACGATTACGTGGCCACAGGTACAAGTTGCGGAGGGAATGTTTCAGAACAACCCAGAGGGAATATTTCCTGTGCAACAGGGTGATTTCTGCTTGGAATCGTTTACCACCTGCCGTTGTGGAGGCCTCCTCTGTCAATTCATTCAAGAACCAGTACGATGGGTGGATGCAGGGTTGATCATCGCCAATTTCAGGAGGATGCTCTCTTTTTTTTTCCTTCAATCTTCATTCATAATTCAAACTGTTTTTTTTTACTATTTGCATTGTACATTTGCTTTTATTTTGTTATTCTTTGAGTTTATAGAATTCTTTCTAAACTTTTGCGAAATAAATAATAATAATAATAATAATAATTTGGGCAAAATGATAGCACGCTGTTCCCTCGAACATTCGCGACAAAATGCTTCACATTTTTCACAAATATGTATACATTCCATTTCCTATCTACATCCAATGAGTAACGCCATATACTTTTTTTCGAGCATCGGATCTCCTGAACTCGCACAAGCTCCTAGAAGCTTATAAGGGGTTTCTATGGAGGACCCAGAAGTATCAGTAGCATCAATATCAAGTTTGATCTGGTTAATAGTGATATATTATCAAATTTCAGGTAAACGAAAGAACACATCAACACAGGGAGTTCAGGGAAAGGATGAGAGGCCGAGGAAGGGGGGTGCATAATAGAATGGCGCTTTACAAAAGGACGGAAGAACCAGTAGCGGCGCCCACTAGTTCTTCAAATGAAGAAGCAACTCCTGCGCCCAATGCGGCGTCGGAATATCAAAGCAAAAAAGACGGACAGGAAATAAGAACGACCAGTTCGGCATCGTCCACGGACGAAGTAATGAAAATTTTATTTAATAATAATTTAGTTTAATTTAAAATAAAAAAATTGTGTTCGTTACAATGATTTTTCAATTTTTTGACCTTTTCGAGACATTTGTTAAACATCTTCAGGTCTACATAATTCAAGTACTCTATTAGTATTATAAAAAAAAATTGGTTCAAGCACTTACGTGAAGTCAGGAGCTTTTGCGCGTATGTTCTATTGACCATTCTCCTGTTTTAGACACTCAATCGAATTTACCATGGTGAATCCTATTGTCCGTTCTCCTGTATTGGACACTCTCTATTCGAATTTACCATGGTAAATTCGATTCGACACAATTTTTTTTTTTTAATTTTGAAAAATTTTCTAGGGGTACGTTTCTCACAAAATTTGACACACTCCTTTATGTCGATATTCTACAACTAGTTACCAAGCTTCAATTCGATCAAGTCTTTATTTGTTGAATTATCGAGGAAATAATATTCCAGGTGGGTATAACTCCGAAACCGATGGACTGATTATGCCCAAAAATTTACCATGGTGAATTCGATTAAGAGTGTCCAATACAGGAGAACAGACAATATAATTCACCATGATAAATTCGATTAATAGTGTCCAATATAGAAGAATGGACAATAGAACATACGCGCAAAAGCTCCTGACTTCACGTCAGTGCTTGAACCAATTCTTTTTTTTTTAATTTCACAATCATTTACTCCTGGCTATACTATCTATAAGTTTCACAAAAAAAATAAAGTTAAACAGCTCCTTCTGGGAGTTGCATTTTTTTTGTCATTCAGTATGTACTCTGTGGATAAAGTAAGGAACAATATGAATTAACTGTGTTATGGGAATATTTTCAAGCAATACGCACGGACAGGTGAATTTGAATAAACCCACTTATGGCGTCATACATTTTTACAGAGTGGCGTCGTAATCATTATTTTAAGAATGCCCCAAATCTTTCTTGCTGCTTCATTACACTTTCCTAAATTATGGTGTAAAAAATCGTTACCGTGGAAAATAACTTTTTTGAGGAAATAATACATTCACTGTAAGGAATAAAATTGGTTCAAGCACTGACGTAAAGTCAGGCGTTTTTGCGCGCATCTTCTATTGTCCATTCACCTCTATCGGACACTGTTAATCGAATAGGCGGCAAATTCTCATGAAACAAGTTACTTACCGGTCTAATGGGGTGAAATTGATAGTTATTTTTAATTAATCGTGAATTAAACTCAAAATATACATATAGAGTATTGTTTTATAAAGAAAATAAGAATTCGCACACTATGCCTAATGATGAAGACATCTAGGGCATAAAAAATTATTTAAATAATTGTTTGCCTGCTCCAAATTAATAAAAACTTCGTTATGAAAGTTATACTCAAATTGGGGTGACTTTGATAGGCACTGTGCTTTTGCATTACTACGATCGCTTCGGATCTAAGAGTTATCAATGTAAACCATCTTCCTTCAATATCAATATGTTTTACATTATCACTGTTATATATATCAAGCCACATGTCCACCTCTCCCAATCCATCTGTTTTCGAAAGTATTAGTCAAATTAAAATATTCGCGCACTTCTCTTGAATAGTGTGCCGGAGCTCTATCATGTTGCAAAACGGAATGTTTCCATTAGAATGTTTTCTAACAAACCAGGCAATGTAGATACATATCACCGGAAATATAGTAATTAAGTCTAAATAAATATTGCTAGTCCGGTTCTGTTTTTCCAATTTGAGAAAAAATTAAGAAAGGCAGTCGTATAAAGGGTGACAAAACTATAATATTTGAAATAATTTTACCTATAAGTTCAAGATTTATTGATGGGAATGTTTATTGATCACCCTGTATGACGGTGCCAAGCAGATACTTAGAATACTTATTATGAATTAATTCCTTATGGTTAGGTACGATAACGAACAAAAATCATAATGTTCATGTACAGGGTGATGCAATATTCACGAAAATAGGAAAAGTCCTAAATTTTCCCAGATATATTTGACATCAGAAATTTCTAAGGAAGGCGATTATAGTAAAGGGTGACAAAACTTCAAAACTTGAAATCATTCGGTCGATTAGTTCAAGACTTATTTGAACTGTGAAATTTCACTCATAAGATATATGAACATCACCCTGTATATCCCAAACGAAGGCACTCAGGCGATTAAAACCTCTTGATACGAGTCCAGCCTGATGATATTAATTCATGGTATCCGTTTGTCGCATTCTTCCCGGGACACCCTGTATAGTTAAACTTTCTTTTATAATTGAAGAATACTAATCTGATCGAATAAAAATTCGGTAAAAAAGACTTTTATGTCAAATTCATAAAAACTACCCAATGATTCCGCAGATATAGTCACGAAATTTTATTTTCCCAATATTTCAAACAAATTTAACGATATTTTAAAAGGAATTGAAATCTAATGGCGTATTCCATTGGTAGAACTCGTCCGCACTGAGTGCATGAATCGTATTCCATTGGGGAATTTCGTCAAGCATTTTGACACATTTTTACTCATTTTGACGTCCAGTGCAACATTTTTTGCACTCAGTGCGTGCTCAGTGCAGCACTGGTGCTGCCAATGGAATACGCCATTATACTCAGTTATTGAATAAATACTGCAAAAGGATTTATGCAGTATTTTATGGCGATTTCCATTGGCACGCTCGGATCACTCGGAGCTGTCACACTGACATATTTGACAGATATTTTCGGTTCATTTGGACAGATGCATGACAGATGAGATCGATTTCGAGTGCTCCGAGCGTGTCAATGGAAATCGCCATTAGTTTGTATAGTATTAAGAGATTCTCTCTCTTCTCTCTTTGTCAACATCTATCCATCCATTCCTGGATGTAGGTCTCTCTTAATTGCTTCCATCTTTCTCTATCCTTTGCCAATCTCATCCACTGTTTGCCTGCCACTGTTCTTCTTCTTATGTCATCCACCCATCTTTTTTGAGGTCTTCCCACGCTTCTCGTTGTCTCCCTTGGTCTCCATTCTATGATTCTTCGTGTCCATCTGTTGTCTTCGTATCGGGCTATGTGGCCAGCCCATCGCCACTTTGCTACCTCCTCCACGATGTCCCGGACTTTCGATCTATGTCTTATCTCGGTGTTTCTAATTTTGTCTCTAGTGCTATGCCGAGCATGATTCGTTCCATCGCCCTTTGGGTTGTTTCTAATTTTTTGGCAGACTTTTTGGTGAGGGACATGGTCTCTATTCCGTAGGTACACACCGGTAATATACAAGTGTCGTATACTTTATTCCTTTTTAGATTTATGGGAATGGAATTATTTTTCAAGATATATGCAAGTTTACCTAAAGCGGCCCATGTTATTAGTTGTTTTCTTCTTTTTATTTCTGCATCTTGGTTTGATTTTCCCAATCTGATGTCATAACCAAGTAGTTATCTGTGGTTATCTCCTATATATTATATGTTCTGTGGACATAGTGTTCGACCTTTTCTATCCTCTGGTGCTGTATTGTTATATTTGTTTGTTCTTGGCTCATTATTTTTGTTTTGCTATAGTTCATTTTAAGGCGTACAGTTGCGGATACGTCATTTAGTTGTTGTAGCATTTCGTTTAATTCTTGGAGATTATTTGCTATTAAGACTATATCATCCGCAAATCTGAGATGGTTTAAGTGTACTCCGTCGATGTTTATACCTTTGGTGTCCCAAAGAGATTCAATTAATTTCAATTCCGATAGAATACATATGTCAGAATTAAAAATTATTTGATCTTAGACGATTCTCTCATTATTCAAGTCCTTAAACTGGTACGAAATGTATTCATATCTTATAAAAGCTGAGAAAATGCTCTATATATCGATGGTAAATTCGATTAAGAGTGTCCAATAGAGGTGAATGGACAATAGAATATGTGCGCAAAAGCTCTTGACTTCACGTCAGTGCTTGGACCAATTTTAAATTCAAATATTGGATATTTAAGGACATTTAGATGTGACTTCTCTTTAAAATTAGCCGAGGTGATTCTTTCTTCACCTACACCTACAGTTGAAAATCTTTGTGAGAAGGGACTTGAAATAAGGTTATGTATTGTTTTTAATTTGTTCGTTTTTCTCCTCTTGTATTTTCATTTTTGGCGCGCTGCTCAGCTAGGTGAACAGACTGCCTATTAATTCGTCCAAATGTCTGTAATTTTCGAATTTTTGGTCGAGGAATGGCTTCAAACTATTAGCTTCGACTCACTGATGAAGAATCCGAGATCAAACTTGATTCTGTCCGGCTGTCAGCACGATTACACTGGAACGCAATTAGAGTTGAAATTTTCAGGCACTCAAAAACTGATCACTCTCAAATCATATACAGTGTGTGAGACTCAAAAGTATGGAATAATGTATATATTTTCTTCCCTTTCAGGAACAGCGAAAAATGGTTGGATAAGTCAAATTAATTTATTTTTCAAAGAACATTTTTCCGTAATTCTTATTGTTCTACCATTTGCTGTTAGCAAGTAGTGACGTCATCGATATTTTTTTTTGAAAGCGCCAATTTTTTTTCTTGCCATGGATGGATCTTAAAATGCTGAAATCAGTAATGCACACGTGATGCCATTTGGGTCAATAATTCTCGAGATATTAATTTATTGAATTGGAAAAAAAATGTGAAAATTTTGAAATAATATTTCGATTTTTTTTTTTGAAAGCCCCAATTTTGTTTTTGCCATGGATGGATCTTAGAATTTTTAAATTGAAAAAAAAAGGTGAAAATTTTTCACCAAATAAGAGAATTATTGACCCAAATGGCGTTACATGTGCATTACTGAATGCATAATTTTATAATCCATGTCAATAAAAAAAATGGGTTCAAGCCCTGTGGACAGGAGCTTTCTGGCGCTCTAGTTCAAACAGACAAATTATATCTCCGAAAGTATTGGTTTCTCAGAGTTGGGTATTATATCATGTATTATAGAACTGCATCATAATGGAAATTCAATTCAAATAATAGTTTATTTATCAAGATTAAATGAGCAATCTGAGAATGAGAACAGAACTGCACCATGGAAGAAATCGAATTAAATCTGGCCAATTTTGCCCAATAACGAACTTAACCGAGATATTCATCTCCCCAACCTACTCTGAAAATTTCAACTACCTAGCTCATTCCGTTCGAGAGTTATTGTAGAAAAACTTTTTTTAAATTTTCAAAATTTTTTTTACACTTTGCGCTAATCTGCTCAATACAAAACTTCACATGCGTATAAAGGTCATGATTCTACAATTTGATGCTAAATTTTAGATAGATCGAGTGATCGGTTTCGGAAATATTCATAAAAAATATTTTTACTAAAATCGGCCGTAACTCCGAAACCGCTTGATGGATTTCTCCCATTATCGAGCTCGTGCGAGATATTTACGCTCCAAACCCACCTTGCAAATTTCAATCCGCTAACTCCTTTCGTTCGAGAGTTATCGTGCCTACGGCCGGCCGGCCGGACAGAATCGATTTCGACCTCGGATTCTTGATCAGTGAGTCGAACCAAATCGTTTAAGACCATTTTCATCGAAAAATTCGAAAATTACAGACTTTTGGGCAAATTGATAAGCACTCGCAGTTCCGAGGAACTAGAGCGCCAACAAGTTTCGTATGACAATTGCCCAAAACAGGTTTAAAGTACCTACAAATAGTAGATTTTTCATAAAACATGTATCAAAGAAGAGTAATAATGAAAAATTACCTTGTAATCGATCAAAAATTTCCTGATCTACGTTCACCAAATTTTCTCCTCTCTCGAACTGCAGAATTATGCTTTCAATATTTACATTCTATGTCTATGGATGAAAAGTAGTCTCACTACTCTCAGATCTCTTACTTCATGTTCCGTTCCGAAATGTAAGACTTTTCTGAGAAAAACTAATTTCGGAGCAAACAACAGAGATTTTTCTCACTTCGCTCACAATTCTTCGATTAATTAGATAATGAAATGTCTCAGGAAAATGAGTTGATATTATGACAATTCATACATAGAATAATTATATCACTCTGTGAAATACGATTTATCATTGAAATTTTGAAAAGTCATATCTCCGAAAGTATTAGCTTGTTAGAGTTAAAAATGATATCATTGGATTCTTATCGTAAAACTGCTTATTGAAAAACATTTAATTTGGAATTTGTTCTGTAAAAAAACAAATTTTTTTTTTGTTACTCCGATACCATCTGTCCGATTTTGCCCAGTAACGAACTTAGCCGAGATATTTATCCCCCAAACCTACTCTGAAAATTTAAACTGTCTAGCTCATTCCGTTCGAGAGTTATCGTGCCTACGGCCGGCCGGCCAGAATGAATTTCGACCACGGATTCTTGATCAGTGAGTCGAACCGAATCGTTTAAGACCATTTTCATCGAAATATTCGAAAATTACAGACATTTGGGCAAATTGATAAGCACTCAGTTCCGAGGAACTAGAGCGCCAAAAATAGGGCCTTGCAATTTAGGAAATATCGATGACGTCACTGCTTCGTAACGGGATATTGTAAAATGATCATAATTACGGAAAAATATCAAAAAATATATTAATTTGACTTATCCAACCATTTTTCGCTTTTTCTGAAAGGGTAGAAGATATATACAGTATACGGGTCAGAATCAGAGAGGTGAGCATTTTATGTTACCAAATATCTGAGAAATTAAGTTTTCTTTTGAAGAAAACTAACAAGTGGAGTCCGTTGTGTCATTAGTCATGAACCTTTCCTGTGAAGAGGCACGCACAAAAATACTTATTTTAGAAATTATCCGCCGTATTCATAAAGCATTGTTAAGTGTTTGAATCTCCGTTAAGTCCTAACTGAGGTCCTCAGTTAAGGATAAATAAGAATCGCAACCTCAGGTAACGTATTTAACGGTGGTGAAACAGGCCTGTTTCACCACCTTTATCCCTTATTGTCGCTTTTTATCCCCAATTTATCCTTAACTGAGGCCCTCAGTTAGGACTTAACGGAGATTGAATGCTTTGTGAATACGGCGGTATATCTGTCAAGAAGCATTATACCAAGGCCAAAAGTCATTTTGGGAACACTTTTAAATATTTTTTTTAATAATAATATAACCAATGCATTTAAGAATCATTTCAAGAAATTGTAATTAACCAGTTCCTAACTCGGAAAATGTTATTATTTTGTATATTTTTATAATAAAAACACTTATTTTGCAAATTACTCTCCATAAATTTTCCATTGGTGTAAATTTCGCTCCAAAAATTTCAATTTATTGTATTCATTTTTGTACTTCGTTATATATTAATAATATAAATACAAAAGTACAAAGATCATTTCATGTTGTAAATATAATATTTAATTATAGCTTTACTTATTAGTAATTTATTTGCTGTTTTTGTGATGTTCCCGAAAATGATGGGGTGTTCCCTAAATGACGTTGACGTTCCCTGAATGAACGCAACGCCCGGTTTTGGCCTATTTTATGCATGAAAATATTACACATTTACAGAGTATTATACCTTTATTTGTACTTAAGGAACGAGGAACATGAATGTAAAAATTTAAACTCGAAATCGGTGTTTTTTCATATGGTTGCCACTTACGCATTTTTGAAAAGCCTCCCGCTATTTAGAATTTTTCGGTAATTCATCAACGGTGTCTTCTAGTTGTGTTTTGCCACAACCTCGCCAAATACTAGTCATTTACGAACGGGGTAACAGAACATCCTCTTATTATTTCATCAACTTTACGAGTAGGCGTATCAGCACTCTTTTGGAATGCTCTTTCTTCGCGTTTTCTGCTTCTCTGAACTCTTTTTCGCAACTGATCTATAATTCCTTACATTTTCTGAATTTTATGTTTCTCTTTTTTAATAGTTTGGTAAGCCTGTACTTTTCTTTTTAAACCATCAATTTTTTTTTGTATATACTTTTGGGAATGTATACTCCATAACTTTCTGTTTTCTCTTCTGTCTTTCAGTCATATAACCTACAGTCTTAACTTTATTTTCAGCTTTCTTCCTTTGGTAATATTCCCTATCTTTCATACTCTTCATCTCTTTTTTTTTCAGGTGCTATTTTATTTAAAAACTTGCGCTTCCTTGCATTAGCCTTTTCACGATATTTTTTATAAGCTATACTGTTTGTTTTATCATTTTCCCTGATACTCGTACTAAATGGATACCTAAAACCAAAATTTTGCATGGTTATGCTTTTAAAAGCATTAGAGTATCATGTTGCCTATAAAACATGTCATTTCAGAAACACCGGGTCATTTAGGGAACGCCCTTCATACGAGAACGTTCCCGAAATGACCGTTCCCGAAATGACTATTCGATAAATATTTTCATGTCACGCTTGACGCCGCCATGCAGTGTTGCCAGATTCTTTTTATCAAATTTCTTCAAATTATCCTCAAAAATTCTTCATATTTCTGCAGTGGTGTGTAACGTTATTTTGGAGTACCTACCTACCCACTGTTAGTAAAGTTAAAAACTTCCTCAATCGGGCCAATCCCCAGTTTGACCTGTTTCACACTGCAATATTTTTATTTTGCTACTGCAAGCACCATCTCAAGGCCGATAATTACAAGTCTTAGCTAATCCATTTTACCGAAAATGTCAGAACGCATACGAAATGAGTAAAATTGTTCCAAAAATATGTGAATTTCAAAAATTCTTCATATTTTAATGGTTTCCCTGAAATATTCTTCTTTTCTTCATCAGCTCTTTTTGGAGGCTAAAATTCTGCATATTGAAGAAAATTCTGCATTTCTGGCAACAGTGCCGCCATGTTAGATATTAGTTTTAGAGGTTATGAATAAGTGAGCTGTAATATTTATAAGAATTTCACAAAAAGTATGCAAATTTTCGAAAACCAAATCACCAAACAGCGTTCCCGTAGTGACAGGGAATTGAAGTACGCTTCACACATATCAAATTAAAAGGTGCTTTTCAACAAAATCAATTATTTTTTTCCGTAAACAAGACACACGCCTTTTACTTTGACTAGTGAAGTTCACACTGAAGCTCACTAACGTCACATAACGTGTATTGTTTTAATTACATCGACCGATATCCACCACGTTCTCGGAATGATTTGATAAACGTCAGACAGCATTTGAGTAGCCAAAATATGAAGAAATCAAACTGGTATTCATTCAATTTATACGTATATTCTTAATCAGATGATTTTCAACGCTTATATTAAAATATGACATTTGTAAGTCGTAATTGTATATATTTTTGACTGGTCTGATCTATGAAACATGGTATAAGGACGCATTCCCGGAATGACTATTTAGACCCTTTTTTTTTAAATCAATAAAAATATTATTATTGAAAAATAAAAATTCTAACTGCCTCGTAATTAAGCACAAAACTTTTTTCAAAATTAATATTTTAGTAATATCATGTTATTTTATTAAGAAAACCTTTGTCAGAAGCGTAATGCTCACATCTCTGATTTTGACCCATACAGACTTCTGACGCTCACTGTATAAGTTTTGAGTGCTATTTGTTGATGCAGTGCAAATTTAGGGAATAGGTGTGTCCCAGCCAACTCAGACGCTCTTTCCGGAGGAAAGAGCGTCTGTAGCCGTCACAATAATATCCTTATTGTGACGCCCTTTTTGCGATATCGGTGGGAGGTCGACAAGAGCTCTATATATCATCTCCAAATGTCCGACATAGGGATTAGCACAGTAACATCACAGATTAACCTGTGGTAACATCTATATATCATCTCCAAATGTCCGACATAGGGATTAGCACAGTAACATCACAGATTAATCTGTGGTAACATCTCAGAGATATCCATAGAGATATTAGATTATTCTAATAGACTCGCCAGCAACTTTGGAGCCCGGGTCCGATTAGATCCATATCACATCGACGTTTTGACCATCGATTTTATCGCGATTCGGGGTACAGAAGTGAAAAAATTTCTTTCGTAAATCCTTCGAAAACGGTAATAGATATCAAAATGTCGTCTTCAGCTTTCACTTTTTACCGTCGCAAAGATTCAGATTTGCCAGATACTGACTCGTCCAACGCTGCTCGGTTTCCAGTATTTCTTCAATAACTCCTACAACATTGACCCGATCGTGTTCAAATTTGGAACTTGGCTTAAGAATTAGAATTTGAAGGCTCTCGCCAGATATATAATATTTTTGCCAATTTTTTTTTAATTCCCTAGTGCTAATAAGATCCTCACGAAATTTCGACAAGTATTCGTGTCGGCATTCTACATCTAATTACCAAGTTTCAATTAGATCAGTTGTGTATTGTTTGAAAACAAAATTTGTACACGGAAACCGTTTGGCCGATTGTGCCTTTAACGAACTTGTCCGTCGCATTTGCATGCGCAACCTACCCTCTTTTCGTTCGAAAGTTATCGTGGCAACAGCCGGCCGGCCTTTGGGCAAAATGATGGCTAGCACACCGTTCCCTAGAACATGCGCGCAAAAAGTTCGATATTTCGGTTAATTTGGTTTTAAACCAGCACGGTTTGTAATATATGGTTCAGAACTTGAAGTTATCCACTTGAACCCTGCAAAAGGAAAGGTCCCAGGTTGAAATCTCGTTTTGCCATTTGATTTAGAAATACATGTAGACAAATACAAAATCATATAGGTATATATACCGGAAAATGAAATGAGTTTTCTATGCAACTTTAATGATTCCCACATACACAATTTATAATTTCAATTCTGAGACCTTGCTGTGACAAAAAATTTGATTTCTCAGAATATTTCAAAAGACGACATAGATTATATTTATTTATGACTCATGTTTAATATTTCCCTTAAAATATTTGTTATGACTTTCATGACAGCAAACCTATTTATTTTATCATCAGCCTCAACACACAATTCAATATACTGAAACAAATCATGACCTACAAATATTTTAGGTGGGGAATGTAATAACCCTCCTTTCATCATAGGCCAAGGAGCTTTGGCAGAAAGAAGAAGCTGCAAAGAATGGCTGGTGTTACTTTCCATATTTAAAACAGATCCAAAATACGTACTTTGCAAACACTATAAATATTATGATCACTCAGTGGATATGAACAAATCTCATCGATAGAAAATGCATATGGTTCGTCCCCAAAAATTTTACTTCGATGATGATGTTTAGTATTGAATTTTTTTGCACCTGAAATGCATAAAATGGCTTTGAAAAATGAAGAATAGAATTCTGAATAATGAATTTATACAAGCACTAAATATAGGAGAAACACAAAAAAGAATATACATAAATTCTTGAGAAGATATATGTACAGAGCATTTCATTGGGAGAGGTAAATACTATCATCTGTGGATAGGAGTCATTGAGGTGCTTCTAAATATCCCATATTCGATGGGTCTGTAGCCCCTCATGATAAGTGATTTTATCCATTTTACCCATTTCTTGATAACCTCTCAACCAGCCTGTATATTTTTTGAACCTTCGAAGTAAAAATTTCTTTTACTCAATTTCATTGTTAAACATTTGTCGCTGTTTTGTTTGATAACTTTTGTCCATTCTAATGGTAAACTCATAATCTCGCGATCCTCGTTCTTATTTGTAAAAACTGGACCACTTCAGTTTCACAAGCCTCCCTCAAGGTCAGTTTTGTACCATCGAGAAAACTTTGGAGGTCGTTAAATATTTGTGTGCTCTTGATGGAACACAACACACTTTTTATTGGCAGTTCTGGCCACCTGCTTCAATCTGGTCGTTTGTTGACAGTGGAGGTCCAAATCCAGTGTTAGACCCGATTGGCTCACAGTGGATGATTTCCTTGCAATCCCACCATACACACAACATATCCTTATTGGCCGTTTATCCTGGCTTGGCAGTTTAATATTGCTTCCCATACCGTGTTAGGTCCTTAAACAGCACAAATTATTTTGGCTGTTTACTCTGCTTTTTCACGTTGGTTGTAGTGGCAATGAAAAATGTATTGAAATTTCTTTTTTACCTTCATTTTAGGAACGATATAACACATAACTGGCTACAGCAAACATAAGACTGATAAGGAACTTTTTTGAAGTGTGATGTAAACTAGAAATTGCTGTTTAGTATGAACCGATAAATCTAGCTGAAATGTTGAGAACTTTTTGCTTCGCCTAATAAAATAATTTAAATATTTACCCTCGAATGTTCACTCTGTGTGAATATAAAAAAATTATTTGATGTAATCAAACATCACACCTGGCATGTTAAGTATACGTATGATCCTATCCAACAGGAGAAAACAAATTCTTAAAATATTAATCTATTAACTTACTGTCATTTCTTATTTGTAGAATACCATTTTCAAGGTCAATGAAATATACATTCAAATTATGGTCAACAACTATGTTATCAGGTGAAATATCTGTCAAGTAGAGACTGAACGTTTGATGAGCAGTACTGAAATCTTCCGCAGCATTAATTATACCAACAGCTATGGTGGCCCTATCAATCCAAGAATATTTTGCAACATAGTTCAAATTAACACCACAATAACTTTGAACAATCATTCGTCCACAAGCCCCATAGTAAATAGGTACTGGCCAACCTTTTTCATGTTCAAAAACTTTGAGCATAAGTGGCTCCACATTCACCTGTTTTATGGTCCAAATTTGCTCCAAAGTGAGTCCTTTCTGATAAAGATACTGTAGTAAATACTCGGCTGTTTCTAAATTACATACATGAAAGTCTTTAACATTTGTATTGTCTTTTTTATAAAAAGTATCTAGAACACTGTTCACTAAGAAGTCTCTATATTTACTTGTGCTTAATGTCTTTACCATTGTTAACACTTTCACTAACTCCTCATCTTGTCCTAATTTTTTTAAAACTACTTCAGAGTTTTTATATTTACCATAAAATACATTTTTCACACTGAAGAGATTATTGAATATGCGCTCAAAGGAAGAGAAATCTAGCTCTATTTCAGAGTTATTTATACTCTCACACATATTAGCTCCGTAGCAGAGGGGACATTTATCAACATCACATTTTTCTATTAAGGGATGTTTGAACATTGAAATGATATATATAATTATGGCTAAGCAGCAGCCAAGTGCTGGGTATATTTTGAATGCCATCATCAGAAACATTCAATTCTTGATTCCTTGCTGTAAAGCTTTCTGTCTATATGAATAAAGTTCTTTTACCCACTTTTCCATTCTAGTTTCTTCATTCATGAAGAGCTGAAACAAAAGTGATTTATAAGAAAAATAAATAGAGTTCCAACTGTACCAACAAAAATTTTAAATGAAATGATAAGTGAAGTCAGGGGCTTTTGCGTGTATATTCATTCGTCTATTCACGCCTCACACCCTCATGAAAAACTGCATGAACCTTTCAAGCCATATTTTTTCAACCGAGTACTAAATTTCTATTCGATCGTACCTATAATTTTTTTTTCTAGTGATAAGATCCTTACGAAATTTTGCGCGTCTGCATTCTACAACTAATTACAAAGTTTCAATTCGATCGGATCATTATTTTTTTACCTATTGTGAAATAACAACAAATATTTCAGATGGGTATAACTCCAAAACCGTTTGGTCTATTATGCCCATTAATGAATGACCTACGCATCCGGATGCGCAACTTACCCTGAAAATTGCAAGTCGCTATGTCTTCGTTTCAAAAGTTATCGTGAGAAGGGACGGCCGGTCGGCATTTGGGAAAAATGAGAGCACGTTATTTCCTGGAACATGCGCGCATATTCTATTGTCTATTCACGCCTCAGACACCCTCACGAATACTGCATCAACCGTCAAGTAATCTTTTTAGCTTTAATACGTGAAATAATCCATTGGGCATGAACTGAATTCAAATTTTGAAATAAATAAAATAGTGAGCTTACTCAGTGTGCATTCAAACCCAAATCTCCTGCGCGGCAGCCGAGCACGCTAACATCTTGGCCTTCGAGTGGTGTTACAAATCTTATATTTACATGATTTGAAATTTCAGGAGAAGTATAGATACTAGTTTGAAATTTTATTTTCACAATAATTGAGATAATTATTACTCGATTGTAAAATGGCAGCTCGAAAGTATGTGTGAAATTTCAGATTCTGAAGGATAGTTTCTGAAATATAAAATTTTGGAATAAAAAGAAATTTATATTATTTTTTAGTGAAAAGAGCTGGCTGAACAGAATCGAATTTGACCTTGAATTCTTCATCAGTGAGTACAACCTAATTGTTTAATAATTTAAGTCCTAACTGAGATCCTCAGTTGAGGATTAATTTGAATCGCAACCTCAGTTAACGTGAAACAGGTCTGTTTCACCACCGTTAAATATGTTAACGGAGGTTGCGACTCAAATTCATCCTTAACTAGGACCTCAGTTTGGACTAAACGGAATGCTTTTGTGAATACGGCAGATAGAATGCTTTGTGAATATGGCGGTTTTTGTAAGGGCTTGACTGAAGTGTCTTAGGAATAAAAAGAGAATAAACAAACACTGACATCAGGAACTTCAGAGTGCTTGTTTATTAACTGATAAATAGGATTTTCAACTCCTAATTCATTTACCGATGAAAGAAAAGTACATCACTCAACGAAGATGTAATTATATCCATCAATACAATAGTACATAGGAACCAAAACTATCAGTGCAAACGTCACGTTGATGCGTATATTGAATAAATATTATCTACTTTCACAATTGGCCCTGACAGTTATTGCTTACGCAGTGTTACTAATGTTTAGTATTTTATGGAGACTTGATCATTATATTATTTAGGATGTGACGAATTGAATAAAATAACTTGACTATATTTATAAACCTTCGGAGCTAGTATTTCTGTTTGGTTTATGTTTAGGGGAAGCTTCCCTTGCTTTAATAGACCGCAAACATGTCCATTGAGGCAACATAATAATTGTAATTTTGACAACTGGATCCAGATCCAGCATAAATCTTATGGCGATTTCCATTGACACGCTCGGAGCACTCGAAATCGACCTCATCTGTCATGCATCTGTAAAATTGAACCGAAAATATCTGTCAAATATGTCAGTGTAACAGCTCCGAGTGATCCGAGCGTGTCAATGGAAATCGCCATTAATTTTGGGTATTCATTTATAGGACTAGACTACATCTATTGAATATTTTCAATGAACGGTAGAAATACCATCTTGAATAGTCATGATTTAGAAAATGATCTGCCATACAAGTCATAATTTGAGTTGAATTAAATTAGTTCAGGAAAATACAGAAATATAACCTACATTGGCATGAAATATACTATCTGGTTCAACTGGTTCAACTTCTGGTACTTTAATTGTTTGCTTTTGAAGATCTATAACAATATTCTCCATCTTTTTATTTGTACTAGATTGGAACTTTTTCTGGGTGAACCCATCATCATTTATTTCATTCAATACTGCACTATCAATAGTCATATTAACAGTTTCCACTCTTTTTTGCTTCTGTTGACTGGAATCCTTGGATGAGATCTTCGCTTGTTCTTTTATATTTGTCAATTTCCTTGCCGACTGTGAACTTTCTGAAGAGCTAGATGAAGATCTCTTCTTTGTTTTAGCAACATACTCTCGAATGTAAGACTTAGATCTAGATCTCCTAAATTTGTAGGAATCTCGAGATTTAGATCTTCTATATCGGTCTCTTCCTCTAGATGATGACCGTCGTCTGTCCCTAGAAACTGACTTTCTACGATCTCTAGAGTGAGATCTTCTTTTATCTCTTGAGTTAGACCGTCTATAGTCTCTAGATGTTGATCGTTTGCAGTCTCTTGAATAAGAACGTTTTCTTCTAGAGCTAGATTTCTCACTAGAATGTGATCTTCTTGAGCTTGATTTATGAGCCTTATAAGATCTGAAAAGTTTAACTCTATTCACATACAAGCTCTATAATTTAGTAGAAGAATTATATTTATGCTGAAGTAATATTTTATAAAGTAGCTGTAGTTGAACTTTTTGAAAGTATGGTATTCATTATGATGATTTAGCTTACGAGGTTTTTGAATATCGGTTTCGGCTACGACTTCTAGTTTTATGTTTATCTAACTTTTTATCTTTCCTTCTCTTAGTTCTTGAATCGTTTGAATCGGTGGATGATCTGCGGACAAAACTTAATCAATGACACAGAATATTCTGGAATAATCATCTGAGGATTGGTCACTCCTAAACATGTCAATGAGAATTGTTGTAAATGTGAAAAAAAAGATTGGATAAATCGGGGTATAACAATAAGAAGTTGTATAACTGTCCTAATTCAGACACTGTTTAGAGCCTAGTGCCCAGTACTCAGTTGGGTCCTATAAAATGATGGCCCTTCTTACCTGCGCCTATGTTTACTTTTACTGCTGTACCTTTCTGTATCTGAATCGCTGGAATACTTACCCATCCTGGATGTTTCTACTAATTATAAGAGTTGATATTATACGAATCCAGCAAAAATAATAACTGAAAATGTGATCGAATTTTCGGTTCTACCTTGCTCGATGTTGGAGTGAAGTATATGCCTAGAATTTTGTTCCTAGAGATCCTGTACAATAAAAATTACACCTTCACGTACTAATAAGAAAATAATAAGCAAACGATTAAAAGGTGTTCTATATCTATCGCTTTCGACTCTTTGAATCTGCAATTATTCTGCCGTGTTAATAAAATAAACATCAAAACAAAGATCGATCTGGTGTCCAATGTTCTCAACTCAACCATTTTTAAAGAAAATTCCCTTAATGGAAGCCAAAACTTCCCAATTTCAGAGATAAAATTCCCTGCTCTCCGAAAAAAGGCCAAATGGCGTCATACCAAGGTATAAATAAATCAAGTACATTTCGTTTTTCGTTAGTAATTAAATCTACAAAAAAATTAGCTATGGGAAAGGGAATTATTGAAATTAAAACAAACACAGTATAGGTATCCTCTAAAAAACCTATTTTGAACTGGCATCAGATAAGAACCAAAATTTAAAAGTCGGATCATTTAACCAATATTTCCTAATCAATTTTCCATTCTATATTCCTTTTTCTAGCGCTCTTGTTCCTCGGAACAGAGTGCTTATCAATTTGCCCAAATATCTGTAATTTTCGAGTTTTTGACTTAAAATGGTCTTAAACGATTTGGTTCGACCCACTGATCAAGAATACGTGGTCTAAATCGATTCTGTCCGGCAGTCCGGCCGGCCGGCCGTTAACACGATAACTCTCGAATGGAATAAGCTGGACAGTTGAAATTTTCAGAATAGGTTTGGGACATAAATATCTCGGCTAAGTTCGTTATTGGGCAAAATCGGTCAGATGGTTTCGGAGTAACAAAAAAAAAATTTTTTTACATTACAAGTTTCTTTAAAAATGCAGTTTCACCATAGGAATCCATTGATGTCATTTTTAACTCTAACAAGCTAATACTTTCGGAGATATGATTTTTCAAAATTTCAATAATAAATCGTACTTCTGTGTTTTCACAGAATGCGATAATTGTTCTATCTATGAATTATTATAATATGATCTGTGTTGATACATAACATAACATAACATAACATTATTTATCAACGCTATATTATTAAAGTAGCAAAGTCGGAACCATAGAAGATAAATTTTGAGAACTTTCTAAAACGGGCGGTTTCGAAGAAATTTTCGCGAGCGGCGAAGCCGCGAGCCTCGCGAAAGGCGAATATCGCCGCGGCGAGGGCAAGGACCGACGTATCGCCGAAGGCGATTTTCCTCGAGATAGGGAAGTCGCGAGTATATTAAAAAAATTCCGGAAAAGTCGCGAAATCGTCGAAACGGCGAAAAGCGGCCTCGCCCGAAACCTAAAGGCTTTTTCGTTCCTCTCGCCCGACCGTATCTAACGGTACCGATCGAAAGACCGAATATAGACGGATAGAATAGCGAGACACTTTTTCCGATTTTTTTTCCGTTCGTTTTCTACGAGCGTTTGAAAATCGCCAAAATGCGGAAAATCGACCGTTTTTATGGAACTATAGAAATAAAACGACCCGAGCGAGGCCGAAGTCGACCGACCCCAAGATTTTGGGATGAAGGTGGCGTTCTGTTTTATCTCACGAAGTAATTAATGGACAAAATCCCACTTGCACATCTCTAATTTTTCGAAAGGAATAGGCTAGACCGGTGCTTCCCAAACTTTTTTACTGTAACGCCCTTGGGGCATTCCCATTTTTGTACGACTCCCCTTAACTCGGCCCCCAAAAATATATACCAATTTAAGTACTAGCCTGTTAATATACGTTATCAGCTCGCTAGACTCGGTCGCATCGACATGCGACGCCGCTAAGACAATGTCGCGACGAACAGTTTGGGAAGCCCTGGGTTAGAAATGTTAGAAACATTCCAAGGTCAAAACTGTCTGAATAGTGAATGTCAATTTGGGAGAATTTAACGAAAATCGATCGATTTTGGATCAGAAATGTGCCGAGATTTATTCAGGATCGATAAAAACCTTTGGTTCCGATTTGATACTTGCAACAGAAATTGATATTTACCACGATCGGTACGTATTCGCCGGTGGAAATGAATAACCTCAAAATGGACTGAACGGATGGGTTTTCGTGAAATCAACGATTATCTGTTATAAATTACCTGGAATATAAATCTATAAGTAAGTACTATAAGGTAATTACTACTTTACTTAAATTTATAAAGATTACGACGATTTTCAGGTCAGATGATCTCCCAGTGTATGAACATAAATAATAGGTACTACAATATTGAAGTTTTCCAGGATATATCACGATAGAAAGTAAGTATTCTTCTGTAGGAACATGAATCAATAAGGATATCTGTATTAATAGCTATACATACATCTGGGAAATGGTTTACACTGATATATATATAAAGAATACTTCCGTTGATATACATTATCTATTTCTATTCGTAAGTATTTTTTGAACATGGAATTTAAGCGAATAAGCAAAACACAGTGGTTCCCCTACCAAATATAATAATAATAATAATAATAATGGCTTTATCTCCACATTCAAGTACATTTAAAATATAACCGATTGGTCATGATAGAAAGGGATTGATCTTAACAACTGTGTTATGGTTATTCGCTTGAATTTGCCTATATTATTTCTTCCTGTGGTCAAGTAATATAAATGTCAGTGTTTCTTCTGGATCGAGGATAGTATTCTGACTTTTAAATGAACGATACCAATCTCCAATAGAGGTAAATCAATTTAGGAAACAGGTACTAAAATCTATTTGCAACAGTATTGTTTTATTGAACGATAAAATGGAGGAACGCCTAATAATGATATTTTTAGGTATAGTAACTTTAAAACTATTAAGTTTGGTTCGGTTTTTGAATGTATACCTACACTTGGCAGGATGGTTGTTAATATGATTTTCATCTTCTACCGGATGGCTCTTTATTCCATTGCAATAGTGCTCTTCTCATCACGATTTGGAAAATGTAGTGACAATTTTTGATTAACAGTACCTATTTGTTGTAAGTAATCGAATTTTAACAGTTTATAATTGTTTCAGAGTGGGAATTGGACAACACATCTATCCAGAATGGAGAATAATTTGATATGATATACCTAGAACAAGACCAAAGTGTAAAAATCATGAAGTTGAAACAATATATTATATACAGGATGGTTATTTATTTTTCTACTCATCCCACACAATCCAAAATCTATCCTATCATTAATTGTCATAAGAATTGATGATATAAATTACATTAGGTAAGATAATTTTCCCATTTTTATGTGCTCGGTCACTCGGACCATCTATTATACCTATATTATTATACTGATCCTCCTAGGTTTTCCCTAAGGAGACCCCTCATAAGCTCTGGAAGAGCTTGAGCGAATAAGGAGATTGTGTTCTGTGTAGGCTTTGTTACTGTGTCCTTACGCCACCTTAGACACAGCACTGTTAATTTTTAACCTAACAGTGAATGGTGGCCTCCTATGTCATATCTGTTCAATTTTGATCCAACAGTGAATATATAATATTCCATTCCATGAACATATTTGAACTGTTGATTCATCGAGTGGGTAGCTTAGATGTGATTGAGTTAGTTATATGGATTTAATAGCCGGATCTGCTAAGTAATTGGTTTATAACTATGAACTTATGCCATATTTAGCACACACTGTTAATTTTCTCCCAAACAGTGAATGTAAATATTTCAACAAAATTAATTGTCGAAGAAAAACCACTATACAGGGTATTTTTAGTGAAATGTCATCTCGAGATATCTATCAAGAGGCCAATTATAAACTTTGTAAAACCGTTGAAAGAGTAAAACCACTGTTATACAGAGCGTTTTTTGTAAAATTACAAATCAAAAAGGGCTTGACCGATTCTGATGAAACTTCGTGTGCGTGTGTTTTGCGGCGGTTCTCAATTGGTCCCGGCAGGTGGCGCTACAATCGATCTATAGGAACTCAAAAACGACTGGGCCAAATTTGATGAAACTTTGTGTTTGTGTTTCGGTGTTTTTCTGGTTCACAATAGCATCCGGTAGGGGGCGCCCCAAGATAAAACGTTGTGTGCGTGTTTGAGTGGGTCTTAGAGTCACAATAGGAAACCGGAAGCTGGCAGTGTATCCGGTTTATAGGATGAACGGCTGGACCGATTTCAATTAAAGTTTGTGTCTGTATCTGGGTATGTGTCAGGTCTACAATATACCCCGCTAGGTGGCATTGCTATCGCAGAAATTATTGTTTAAGTGGGTGACGAGGTTACATTTGAAAACCAGTAGGTGGCGCTATTCGGTTTATAGGAACTCAAAAATGCTTCGACATTTTTCGATGGGACTTTCGTGTGTGTGAACTACCGGTTCAATTGATCTATCGATAATATTGATCTACTAAAAAATGTAGATCTACCGGAAAATTGTAGATCTAACGTAAAAATGTAGATCTACCAGAAAAATGTGGATCTATGGCTAGGTAGATCTGCTGGCTCATCTGAATCCCAAAATATGGACTGCTGGCCACTAGTTGATCCTGTAAGACACAACATAGATGCATAGAATACATGGTGAAGACACTCTTTGACATATTTTCGGCCGATTTGCGGTCCAAATACTGTCAAAATACAAGGATTTTGTTTTACTTCAATTTTCGCCGATAGATGCCGGCAGTAGAAATTTTATGGACAAAATTACCGACATGTCAAATTAAATTTGAATCTTTGCTTATTCCAGTTTCTTGTGGAAAGTCGTTTGCCGCGCCGAAAGTAAGTCAAATGTTTGCTGTGTGAACTCTGAACGAGTATCCAGAACCAATCAAATACTATTTTCATTTCGAAAATACTTCGTTTTTATGCGAATATATTTTTTTAACAATTGTATATTCTTACCGGATCAGGGGCAGATTTCTAGTATCAAGATTAATTATAATATTAATAATATTGAAAGATCGCTGATACCGTTAATTGTTAATAAGTCAACATAGGAGAACGTAAGACTTGTTGATTTACTATAATCTTGCCGGTTGATGAACATAAACTGTTTTAACAGTTGAAATTAAGATATAACTCTATTGATTAATAATTATATTCATTATACAATTCAGTTATATATTGAGAAGGAATGAAATGCCATGTTATGAAAACTAACAATATTATTTGTGAACGATGAAAGGACTAGCAGAGAACAGAGTTCAGAGCAACCACACAGTGTGATTTCATCAATTTGAATAGCTTTCCTAAGGCGTCATTCTTTTTGGCGCTCTTATACTATAATATTATTTGTTTCAAGGATATTGTTAAACGACAAGAATGGCAACTGGCTTGTGCTAGAGGTAGGGTATCGAAAATTAGAACATTTGTTTGTTCAAAATATTTTTCTAGCGAATATATGTATATTGAATAAAAGATTTAAACGTAGTACACTACCCTCTATTTGGTTAGTTTATCAATTTAATGAATCATTTTTCGATATTTCATCAGTATATACTCAGTTCTGAATAATAGCTATCGAATTAAATATCTATATTCAGCAATCTAATTGCTGAGAACATGAAAAGTTGTCAAGGGGTATTGGGTGACTGAAAAAATGCTGTATACATGAGAATGTTTTGATGAAATTTCAAATTATACATATAATATAATAAGTAAAATGCTCAATTTAAAAGAGCCTTACATGATAAAGGAATTACTACATTTGAATAATAATATGATATCGAAAGATATTGTATGTAGAGGTATTAGAGAAAATTCTGTATCATTCAATGTATTTCAAAATACATAAATTAAATGCTTGTACTCTAATGACGTTGGATGTGATCCTTCGTAATGGAAAAATAATGATTTCACAGATTTCTTCATTTACAGTTCCATTCAAAATGTTCCAAAGAAACTCCTTTACTGATAAATCCCTTATTTGACCTCATTATGTCTTGGCAAGATGAAATTTCTGTTCCAAACCAATGTGGTTTACATATTATCTCCGAACAGATATCTGATTAATCAAAAAATGGATTGATTTTTCAATAAACTGCTTCATTATATTCTTTTAATTTGAATTTACGAACTAGCAACGGTGAAAAGTGAACTTTGTCGCTTGTCAGTTTTCATTTATTCGCTTGTCAGAATCTTCGAAATCGACCCTAGCGGCACCATCGTTAATAAAGTGAAGTAGTACATAAAGTACGTGATTTGACAGTTCTTGGTCCGTTTTTCGGCCGAAAATTTTAGCAGGAATTAGTAGGGAGTGTCCACACCTTGTTATTCTATGCATCTTGGACACAACTAACAGTGTATAGGACATGTCATAAAAAGAAAATGCATTTAGCAATTGGGTACATATACATAGTTGTTCAAATCAAAAGATCGGAAAAATACTCACCCACCGAGTAGAAACATTTCGATGTGAGAATACCCTTAACCTCTCTCCTGAACTGAATTACATTCAACGACTTAACTGATGATGGTAAATGATTATACAATTTTATACTCTGATATATTGGAGAGCATTCAAATTTATGTGTTCTATGTTTGGGAATGAGAAAAATATCAGAGTTTCTTGTTTCATACTCGTGACAATTTGAAACAGACTTCCATTTTGATACATTTTCTTTAGCGTAAGTTAGGCATTTCAAAATATAAATACATGGCAGTGGCAATATTTTGTTTGATACAAATATTGGTTTGCACGAGGAACGGGGAGTTAAATTAAAAATTAACCTCATAATCCTCTTTTGAGCAACGAAAACTCTCGAAACAGTAGTGCAGTTTCCCCACAGCAAAATATTATATACAAGATGGCTATAAACCAGACTATAGTATATTTCAATAAGAGAATTAAGAGGCAGAGTGTTTTTGAGCCTATTTAAAGCAAAGAATGAACAATTGATCTTCTTGCATACATAGTCAACGTGGGATGACCAACCGAGACCTCTGTCGACATGTAAGCCAAGAAATCTCGTAGAATTAGCCGCCACCACCACGCCGTCCGACAAAGTTAATCTCAGAGGTTCCATCTCGATGCCACCAAGGCCAAAATGCAAACAAACGGTTTTCCCGACATTAACCATCAAATTGTTCGCGCGGCACCATGCGAAAAACTCCGCCATCAAACCTTCACAAGCCCGTTGGAGCTCAACACGACTACGCGCCGAAACCACCACGGATGTGTCGTCAGCAAACAATATCGACAGGAGACAAGTTAGATGACTGGGCAAATCATTTATGAACAACAGAAAGAGCTCCAGCACGGAACCCTGAGGAACTCCCATCTCTATACTGTTGTCCGCAGAAAAACATTCGTTAACTCTAACAGACAAGGTTCTTCCATTTAAGTAATCTTGTAACCAGTCCAAGAATATCCCTCTAAAACCCATATTATAACATTTGTCAATAATAAAATCGAATTTGAGAGTGTCAAAAGCGCAGGAGAGATCAAAAAATATCCCAGCCACCTGCATATTCTTATCCAAACACTCATATATTGACTCCACGAAGCTAAGTGCCGCCGTTTGAGTAGAATGACCGTTACGAAAACCATGTTGAGCTGAGTTCAATATCTTGAACCTGGTAAGATAATCTAACATTCTCGAAAAGACGACTTTTTCAAATACTTTTGAATAAACACTTAAAATGGATATTGGGCGATAGTTTGTTATATCCTCTAAAATGCCTTTCTTGAATACAGGGACAACAATGGATTTTTTGAGAACTTTTGGAAACTTACCCGATGTTACGGATAAGTCTATCAGATAAGCTAAGTGACGGCCAATTGCTGGAGAAATCTCTTTAAGGATTCTTACTGAAATGCGATCATATCCCACGCTCTTTTTATTTTTCAATTTCTTCACGGTTTCCTCAATTTCAGAAAGAGAAACAGGATAAAAAAAGAAATTGCAGTTTAAGGATGGTGTAATAGTACAAGATAGTGACAAGTTGTTACCGTAGCAAGTGTACAGTCTATCTCTAGCTGTGGTGGAAAAATAACTCGCAAACAAGTCTGAGACTTCTGCAGGTTCGGAGAACTTTGCCCCATCTACCACGATCGACATAGAATTATTATTATTTCCTGATCTGCCAATGATGTTGTTAACAATATTCCAGACCGTTTTGCTTTTATTCTCTGATTTAGCTATAGTTGCACAGTGAGCATTAAATTTGGTGGACCTTATTAATGAGTTATGATGTTTTTTTTTATTTTTATAGTTTACGTAGGTAGTTTTTGAACCGATATTCATGTGAAGCCAATACAGGCTATTAAGATTTTTTTTACTCTGCATTATTTCGGATGTTACCCAGCTTCGCTTCCCTGCCGCTTTATTGACCTTTCTCAAGGGGCAACACAAATCTAAATAGTAAGATATAGCATTGATAAACATTTCAAAACATTGATCAACATCATATTCCTTATAAACTTCTACAAATTCATACTCAGCTAGTCGAGTTACTAAATTAGCCAAACAGTCCGGACTCAAGTCTCTAATTAAAGACATTTTCGATTTATCACTGTAAACCGGTACAAAATTTAGTCTTAGAAGTATGGCTCGATGATCACTCAAATGCGCCTCAAAAACAGTAGCTCTATAATTCTCCAGATGGTCATTCATGATGATGTAATCAAGTTTAGAAATAGAAGTTCTACCATTACTGTATGTGAAAACTCTAGTTGCTTCAGTAGATGAAACCTTCAAATGAAAACAATCCATCAATTCATTCAGTAATCTGAATTCATTGGAATCAGGACTTAGGTAATCTATATTTAAGTCTCCACACAGGAAGACATAATCTATTTTATCAAAACAAGCCTGAAGAGCGCAAAACAATTTATCAAAAAACAACTCAAGACTTCCAGTGCCAGGTCTGTAAATGCTTATGATACCAAGACGGGAATTCTTAACAGTTATTACGATACCACACATCTCTATATGCATTTCAGTAGAAAATTTAGATACAGAAAGTTTATTCACTTGAAGACCTACCCTGGTAAATAGCATTGAGCCACCGTGTTGTCTATGATTACGACAAAAATAATCAGCCAGAACATAACCCGCGATTGACACAACACTTACACTATCCGAACTGCACCAGTGCTCCGCCACACTCAGCACATCGGGGTGTATTTCCTCCACAAGTATCTCCAGAGCATCTAGTTTATTCAAAATAGATTGCACGTTCAATTGGACAATTTTTAATTCCCCAATATACGAATCATTTGAAGGGGAACTTATTCCAGTGGTTCTTTGAATTTCCCACGCTGGAAAAAACGGTTTACATTGACCTTATTAGGCCAATTCGAGCTCACGAGAGCCTTCTCATATTCTGAGGCAGAAATCAGAACTTTAAATGAGGAATACGAGTCCGGGTATTTCGAGTTTAGTTTTTCGCATTTTATATTGGAAAAATTCCGTTTTAGGAAATTTTCTAAATTTTCGACTGAGGTGTCGGGTCTGAGATTCGACACATGAAAAGCCTTGAATTTGTCCAACCCTTCCACCTCTGAATTCCCAGAATATGTTCCAGTTACCAAGGTTTCCCTGGGTCGACGTTTTGGTCGTTTGTGGCTAACTACCTTCCAGTTTGAGTCCTCTTTAGATGATATTTCGTTGTCATCGAGGCCATGTCAACTTATTTTCCGGAAACATGATATGATTTTGATATTTAATGCCCATGGTTATATTTGTATTATGTGGTTAATCCATATGTAGATGGGAATGCTAATGATGGTAGGTAAGCATTTCTCTGTAGGTAAGTTAATAATATTGAGTTCAGAATATCTCCAGTAAAAACAAAACTGAAATATTGGCTAAAGTTTCAATTGATATAATATAATTTTCAGAGTGGATTTGAGGAAAAAATATATCGTTCATCATAGAATTCAGGAACGAATTTCTCCGATGAGTTCGTTGTTGGGTAGAATAATTGGTCTATTGGTTTTGGATTAATAATTTTTGGCCCTCTTATTGTTGAATTTAAATTCTTTTATGATGTTTGAATTTAATTAATGCTATTATATGAAGTTCTATCATAAGAATCCATTGATATAATTCCCAACTCTTCTGTCCGGCCGTTAACACGATAACTGTCGAACAGAATGAGCTAGACAATTGACATTTTCAGAGTAGTATTGGGAGATAAATATCTCGGTCAAGTTCATTACTGGGCAAAATCGGCAGGATGGTTTCAGAGTAAGGAAAACATTTTTTTTTAATTACACATTCCGAATTAATTTTTTTTTAGATACAGTTTCATCATAAGAATCCATTTATATCATTTTCAACCCTAAAAACTCGGTTGAGTTCGTTATTGGGCAAAATCGGCCGTACCTATCGTTTCGGAGTAACGAAAAAAAAAAAATTTTTAAAACATTATAAATTTCGAATGGATTTTTTTAAGATGCAGTTTCATCATAAGAATCCACTGATATCATTTTCAACTCTAACAAATCAATACTTTCGGAGATATGATTTTCACAGAATGCGAATTCTTTCTGTCTGTGTCCACTGGTCATACATGTAATCTTATCTACCTATAACAGACATGTCAAATGTGTTTCTGTTTTAACAATGTATGATTGAATACAAAATGACCAATTATAGGATATTATAATTACCCCTACCCTATATGCCCTTGGATAATCCATATGATGATGGAAATATATTAATATATAATTTGGTAAGTTTATCAAATTGGGTTCAGAATATCTTTCAGTGAAACAAAACTGGAATATTGGCTGAGTTTCAATTGATATAATATAATTTTCAGAATAGATTTGCGAAATGAATATCTCGGATATGTTCGGTTATTTAATTTTAATTCAGTTTCTTTTATGATGCATTCCAATCATAAGAATCCATTGATATCATTCCCAACTCTGAGAATACAATGATTTCGGAGATGAATTGTCAAAGTTTGAACAAGAGCGCCAAATCTCCTTTCCACAGGGCTTTTCCACTTTTTTATAGACAAAAAAAACTCAAATAATTTTCGAATGTGTGGCCCATAGAATAAAAAAAAATTATAAGCATTTTACCACAGTTCTGTGGTTTTACCTGTTTGTTTGTGTTCTGTGTTTGTCGCCACGCCACTGAGCTGAGATGACACTGCTGTCAGATTGACGTGATATTTTAGAACAAAGTGGTACTTTATTGATCAATAAACAATTTTTAGTTTTTTGACTCATCTACAAATTATCTGTCACGATGACGATACTAATTACACCGTTCAGCAATAAAAAAGGGGATAAACTAATTGTGCCACTGGTTACTGCTGATCAATTGGCTAAAAGTACAGAGGTGAGCCGCCCCTTCTTATTTTTTCAGAACAACAATTTACAAATTTCGATGTCACAAGAGACAAGGATCTGAATAAAGAAAATGAACCCAAATAATGTAAAAGCTATCATAGTAACTATATTTTTGGTATAATATTATGACGAAAATGGTTTTGCTAGCATATTGGAATTTAATTTGGCCTTGTAATTTTTTTAGAGTAGTGTTCTTTTGATGTATAATTGTTGTCAATGTTTGGAAAAAGCCATTAATAGATTACTGATGTGCTTATCAAATTTTGAACCATTTTAGATATTGGAACATTTGTGTGATCTAGTTGATTTTAATTGCTGCCAATCTATAATGACTGTTTGAAATCTTCCTCAATATTTAATAGCAAGAAAAATTCTGATGTATTATATTGAATTCATAATCGAAATAGGTAACACAATTTCTTCGCATAAATATTTATTGCTATTGTTGACATTTAATTGTTGGATCAATTAGAAAGTTAGATTTTTGAAAATTGAATGCTATTGTCTCATGATCAAGTATGACACAGTGTTAATAAATTTTATCTGTTGTGCTCAGAAATACCCAGTTGCTATTATTAGAGTCTGAAAGAACATAATGATAATGATTTGACAATATTTTGTGGTGGAATTTACTTCATATCTACATCAATGAATATACGAGTATTATGAATTGTAGTAACATTCATTGAAATACTGAAAATGTTATTATTAATCTTGGAATACTCATTTGTAATATATATTTGAGTATTAACTTGATTTGCCTATATTTAACTCTACTTGATATAAAATAAAATACAAAAATAGATAAATCAAATGTTCAAAAATATCACCATTAGCATTGATACAGGATTGACAACGCAAAATGAGGGAATCGTATACTAATTGCATGTTTTCCCTATTTTGACTGCATTAATAATTCGTTCCATTAATTGTTCTTGATTATTAATTTACACTGCATAAACAAGTTGTTTTTAATGCCTCATACAAAATAATCCAAAGGATTCAATCAGGTGATCTCGTGATTTTCTAGAGACCTGCAATGCAAATCCTCCCGCTGTTGAAAGAAGAGTTTTTCAACAAAGATTCTCTATTAATGTATGGGGCGGAGTCTTTAACGGACAATTACTTACAATTCAAGTTCTTCCTAATCGTTTGAATGCCGATGCGTACCTGCAATCTTTAGGAAACGATCTCGCAAATTTGCTAGAATATTTACCTGTGGATTTGGTATACAATAGTTTGTGGTATCAGCACGATGGAGCATCACCGCATGTTGGACGAAATGTTGTCACCTGGTTAAACCAAACTTTCAATGGGAGATGGATTGGTCAGCTGGGTGTTATGGCCTGCGAGATCATCTGACTTGAATCCTTTGGATTATTTTGTATGGGGCATTTAAAACAACTTGTTTACGCATTGGAAATTAATAATCAAGTACAATTAATGCAGTCGAATCCACTCAAAATAGGCAAAACATAGTATAGTATAGGATTCCGTCATTTTGAGCTGATATTTTTTAACATTTGATTTATTTATTTTTGTATTTTTATGTTAACTGCTTTTTCAGCAATAGCTGATGAAGTGGCCGAAAATACAGATCAGAGTAAGTTACCACTTGTATTAAAGTTGAAAATTGATGACATGCAAGAAACTTTGAAGTCTGATGTCTCGGTAACAAAACCAAAAATTTCATTCTACATTTTTTATCAAGAATATTAGCCTGTATGTGTTCCTTAATTTTTCGCCTTCGAGTTTTGAATCATCGTGTATATCAACTGCAATACAACATGATCAATAATATAATGTTCTATAAAATATGAATATACACCATGAAGTACTCAACACACTGAGACCACTACTTGATGGTATGAATTATGTTTTCAACAAATATTTATTTCATTTTAATTAATAAATCACAACATTGTTGTGCATTCAATTTTCCGAGATATGTTGTGCTACAGAACTTCAGGTCAATGGATAAAGTTTTATTTTTGTTTACTTATTGATATGAATGCAGAACTGGTTCTGGTTGATTTTTCTTAGAAATAATATACCTCGGTAATCTGTACAGAATAAAATCTCAATTCAAAGGTCAAACCACAACCTCTCCTCTGACAAAATTTACATTATATTTTTTTAGTATATCTCTATACCTCCCTCTTTAACCCCCATGGAGTATCAGTAAACCCTTTAAAAATTTTAAACGAAAAGAGGGTGAGCGATAGGTCATTAGGAAGGGTTTAATTCTCTATCTATACAGAGTGACAGAAATAAGAGCACACTGTAATAATGAATTTATTACAAAAAATTCTATGAGTATGTTGGTTTAATTTGAGACAAAAACGATAAGTTTTTCAACCATATCGATTAACTGGTTTTTAATGGTTTTGTTCTTACAAAAAAAGTAACTAAGCAATGCTTGTGCTTTGAAGCTGCAATTGGAATTTGACCATTGTACAATACCTTGTGAAGAGCTGCTCTAATCTGCTCATTATGCCTAGAGTGAGAAGAGGTTTGGAGATCATGGAAGGCGTATTATAAGGCGAACTGTTTATCCTCGGATCAGAAGTTTTGAACTTACTTCATACCATCCTCAGTTTGTCATTCCTCTCACTCCTAGACACTACAGTGATCGACTGAATTGGTGCAGAGAACGGCTGAACTCGGACTTCGAATGGAATACCATTTTCGTTATTGATGAATCCAGATTCTGTTTGGGCATGCATGATGGCTGTGCAAGGGAGAGAAGGCAACCTGTGCACTACACTGTTGGAATTATGGTATGGGGCTAAGGCAGTGGTCACACAGCAACTTACAATGTATATCGACGATCCCCAATCATCACCAACTACCATCAATCAAAACAGCATTGCTCCTACGGCAACCAGCAATACTCACGAAATTTACATAACAATTAACTTCATAGATTCGCATAACTTCATATGCAGGGTGACTGGTGACTTATAGTCCAAATGTTAGTTGTAGTTAGGAGAACTCTATACTGATTCCAAATAGGCCATCAAACCTTCTGTTGACATTTACTTGTGTTTTCCGAAAAATGCGAACATTTTGAAGCGCTATAACTTTCGATCGGCTGTATCTTATGGGTTGATATTTTGGGTCAGAATGTACTATGTCAGCCTTTATCCGTTATTGATAATAAATATTGGAGAACTAAGTACGTTTGCTAAAGAACACACATTGTTAGGTATTTATTACCCACACAAAATAAGTAGGCTCTTATGCGAAATTTCGTAAGGATCATATGCTTGGAAAATTAAATAAAAGTAATGTAGCTTGGAAACTCTCTGTCCGGTATCGCTGAAAACTTGCCAGCGCCTTCAAAACCTAATTTTACAGCCAAGTTCTGAATTTGAACAGGTTCGGATCTATGAATATTGTTGGAGATATTGCAGAAATATTGGAAGCGGAGCAGCCTTGGGCAAGGTCAGTAGGTGGATGGGTGGCCGTAGCTACGATAACTTTTGAACGGAAAGATATAGCGACTTTCAGGGTAGGTTGTGCGTCCGAATGCGATTGTTAAGTTGGTTTATAGGCATAATCGGACAAACAGTGTCGGAGTTATACCCATCTGAGATTTTGGTGTTATTTCCTCAATAACTCAATAAATACAAATCGGATCGAATTTAAACTTGGTATTTACTTGTAGAATACCGACGTACCAATTTTTGCCAAATTTCGTGAAGATCGTATAACTAAACCAGAACATACGCGCAAAAAATTAAAAACGTTTTTTTTCCAAAAATTTTATATTTCAGAGACTATTTGGAACCCGGCTGTAGAGTTTTGAAGGCTCTCGCAAAATTTCATCAATATCGGACACTTATTTTTGGAGATACAGAATTTTCAATGAGTTGTTTCAAATGTTTAGTGATACGATCCTCGTGAAATTACTCAAAAATTTGCGCGTTGGCATTCTACAACTAATTACTATGTTTGAGTTGGGTCAGATCTGTATTTTTTGAGTTATTGACGAAAACAACAAAATTTCAGATGGGTATAACTCCAAAACCGATTATGCCTATTAACGAACTCAAAGGTCGCATTCGAATGCGCAACCTACCCAGCAAATTGCAAGTTGCTATATCTCTTTCCGTTCACAAGTTATCGTGGGAACACTAACCCATCCATTAACCTAAATTCGGTAGATATACCTTTCATGAAAGTTATTATTTCGATAGAAAAAAAAAAAAAAACGAAACAGCAATTTCGACTACCGGAATGGATCCCAGTACCTTCAGCTTACGAGCCCGACAATATAACTTCTGAGCTATAATCGGTATTTACGGTGAAAATGAATATGAACCAATTTTGTTACTTACAAAGAAAGCAGGATGATGCGGAGAATTATATTTAAATGCAAAATTTTAACGGGGAATTACCCGTTAAACTTTTCCATTTATTACCTACCTTCGATACATTTTTTCAGCTTTCTAATTTCAGGAAAATATCATAAAATCACGATATAAAGGCCGATCCAAACGCTACGTTTTGCACATCCTTTTGACTGCGCAGTCTAAAGACGGAATGAAAGCAATTTTTAGAGCGTCCACATGATGCTGAGATATCTGTATATTTCGCGCAGTTCTAGTGATATCGTCATGGAGGAGGTACTACTCTTGTCAATTTTGGCAAGCTGTTACCATAGTTACCGTCTACATGCAGCGACAAATCCGCGCAGTTCACGGACATCTATTAGTCTAGTCAACAAGTGCTTTTTAGGTCAAAATTTTTGCGTATTCTCCGAAAATTATGATTGAGGTGTCATTCGATTCGGAATGGCATGTAGATAGTTTTTGAGAAAATGCTAAGGCCGCTCGCGAAAATTGGAATAGTTATAAACAATTAAGTGAAAAAAAAGAAGGGGCTTTGGTTTTTCGCCAATATCTCAAAAACTATGTAAGATAATTGAAATTCGAATAAAAATTCGGGAAGAAGAGGAAATTTCATAAAAAAAGTTCCAACTCCCGGAACTAGGAACCATATTTACAATTTTCCGAGAGGGTTGAAAATACTCCCGAAAACGGGTACTCCGGCTTGCGTAAGCCTCGCCCCCTTCGGACCTTTCATGAATACATATTATTTAAACTTATTAAATATGAAAATAAAAAGTTGAAAAAATTCAGGCGCCTGCAGGATAGATCAATGAACAATAATCCGTGGTCTGAAAATGTTTATCACGATTTTTCAATTAGTTATCCTTTAGTTAATTAACAATTTTTTGTAGCACGAACATTAAAATTGCAAGTACGCTAATTGTTAAACCATTAATCTGAATTTTTTTTCCTTTCGTGAGGCTTTTTTTCAAAGGTCTTAGAATAGATTCCTATTGGAATATTTAAAAAATTGTTAATTTTCGTTTTGTTATGAACAATTTACTTAAGTGAAAAATAAAGCTTCAATTTATAATATTACTCTTGATCCGTTTTCTTATGATCAGAGACTGCTCAAAATAGTTTTTAATAATTATTATCTCCTATCGTTCAAGAAACTGTTATAAACCAATGCGTTGTTTATAAGATAAATTAAAATTTTCTATCGAAACATAATTGAAGCTTTATAATTTTCCACTTAATTAAATTGTTAATAACAAAACGAAAATTAACAATTTTTCAAATTTTCCAACGGGAATCTATTCCAAGACCTTTGAAAAATAGCTCCACGAAAGGAAGACATTCTCAGATTAATAGTTTAACAATTATCGCACTTGCAATGTTAATGTTCAAGCTACAAAAAATTATTAATTAACTAATGGAGAACTAATTGAAAAGTCGCGATAAACATTTTTGGACCACGGATTATTGTTCATTGATCTATCCTGCAGACGCCTGAATTTTTTATTGCCATATTTAATAAGTTTAAATAATATTTATTCATGTAAGGTCCGAAGGAGACGAGGCTTACACAAGCCGGATTATAAATATTGGTCCTAGTTCCGGGAGTTGGGACTTTTTTTTAGGAAATTAACTCCTCTTCTCGAATCTTTTTTCAAATTTGAATTTTCTCAGATAGTTTTTGAGATATTGGCGAAAAACCAAAGCCCCTTCTTTTTGATTCACTTAATTTTTTATAACTATTGCAATTTTTGCTAGCGGCCTTAGCAATCTACATGCCATTCCGAATCGAATGACACCTCAATCATAATTTTCGGAGAATAAGCAAAAATTTTGACCTAAAAAGCACTTGTTGACTAGACTACAATATGTTCTCTAGCTCAGTTATCGCTGCAACTGCAACGTGTCCGCGCCGTTTTCAAAACTGTGCAATTTTCCTATCTACACGCAACGTTTTACCTGCAACATGTTGAACTGTGCAGGCAAAAGGTTGTGCAAAACTAAGCGTATGGACCGGCCTTAACACATCACAAAAAGTGTAAAGTGAATGTGTACAATTCACATGTTGATAAGTTGCTCCACAATTGTTGGTTCGGTTGTATTTCGAGATAAATATGATATTTGGTATCAAACTGAAGATTGAATCTTGCCCTATTTGGTTGCGTTGCGGTTTGGAAGTGATGTTCCAGTTAATTAATTCTTGTAATAATTATATTCAAACTAAATTTTGACCATTCACTTTTTTCAACATCAAGAACATCTGCTCAACATAACACCCTCCATTATCGCTGTTAGTATCATCTGTTTGGGAATTCCCATCAAAAAAAATAAAATGACTCATAGCCAGATTGTTTCTGTCTACAACTGAGTTGAGAGCTATGCAACAGCAGAAACAACGGTCGGTGATTTTCTTTTGCGGTGGCTGCAGGGACTCTTTTGTCAGGATTCCGATACTGCTGAACAGGATTACTCTTCTGGAGAATGAAGTGTCATCATTGAGGGACGAAATTGATAGTTTAAAAAAACAGCAACACACCCACAGGACCAAAACTGTGTTCAGAAGATCGAGATCCAAACCAGTCCAGAAGATATGTAGAGAGAGTTTCACGAGAGGAATGCCAGGGCTAATAACATAATTGTTTTCAAGGCTCGTTGATGAGCAGGAATTCGGGAGGAAAATCTCAAAACGGTGGTACGTCTTGGCAGACCCGTCCCTAATAAGTGAAGGCCCGTCCGCCTTATATTCGATAACCAGGCCGTTTGTCATTCAGTCATTAAGCATAGGAGAAGGATCTCTGATATTGGATTCTTAGTGAAACTTTACTGGAGTTGAAGCGGAGAACTGAGCTTGGTGAAAGCGACCTTGTCTTGGTCTCTAAGAAGCAGGCCATTGGAAGGAATCGACTGTACAGTCGGGATCTCAGTCTAGGTCGGAAAACTAACCTGTCCCCCAGTAAATCTTTTAGTGTACTATCAGAACATGGGTGTTATACGCACTAAATTATGTGATATTTATTTTTTGCTGGTATATACACTCTTCTTACGATCTGGTAATTTTAACTGTGACCGGGCTTGCTGCTGAAATCTTGGACGCTGAAATATGTCCAAATATTTGCTGCGTATCTGTACTTTAAATGTATGTTCTATATTTTGTATTTTTCTGTATATTTGTTCTTTATATCATTCTATTCTGTTATATTGGAGGTTTCTCGTAATTCCTGCTTAATGCAGTGTTAATTAAATAAACAAATAATGTTAGATATTCGACGGTTTTTATCCCTCATCTTTGCTTTTTGCCAAATTTCCTCTTCGAATATCGAATGCCGTATAGGCATATTTTGCGTAAAAAATGTTGAACCTCGTCCATTCTAATCTGATCCGACAGATTTCGAATTTTTTGATTGGTCATTAGAAATCGTCACTTCCGGAAATTTTTGCGCGTATGTTCTAGGGAACATCGCGTTATGTTTTGCCCAAATATCTGTAATTTTCGAATTTTTTGCCGAACTGGTCTCAAAGGATTGGGTTCGACTCCCTGATGAAGAATTCGAGGTCAAATTTAATTCTGTCCGGCCGGCCGGCCATTGCCATGATAACTTGAGAACGAAAAGAGATAGCGACTTTCAGGGTAGGTGGCGCATCCCAATACGACGGACGAGTTTGTTTATAAGCGTAATCGTCAAAAAGGTTTTGGAGGGATTGGGGGGAGACCCATCTGAAATTTGGTTGTTATTTACTCAATAACTCGAAAAATACAGAGCTGATCCAATTCAAACATAGTTATTAGTTGTAGAATGCCAACGCGAAAATTCTTGCCAAATTTCGTGAGGATCGTATCAATAGAAATTTTTCAAAAAATAATTGAAAACGATTCTATATATCAGAAACTATTTGTCAGATATCGCTGAAATTTGGGAGCGCCTTCAGAACCTAATTCTACTGCCAAGTTCAAAGTTTGAACACGATCGGATCTATGTTGTTGGAGATCTGAGGAGCCTTGTGTGAGTTGTATGGGTGACCCTTGGTTGACCGTTGCCTCGATAACTTCCGAACGAAAGGAGATAGGGATTTGCAATTTTTAGGGTAGGTTGCGCATCTGAATTGGAGGGTTAAATTCGTTTTTGGCATAATCGGTCCAACGGTTTCGGAGTTATACCCACCTGGAATATTATTTCCTCGATAACTCAAAAAATATAAACTCGATCGAATTGAAGCTTGGTAACTAGTTGTAGGATATCGACATAAAGACGTGTGTGAAATTTTGTGAGAACAGTACTCCTAGAAAATTTTAAAAAAATCCAATACAGGAGAATGGACAATAGAATATACGCGCAAAAGCTCCAGGCTTCACGTCAGTGATTGAACCAAATTTTTAAAATATATAGAAGTCACCACTAGCTTAAGCGACAATTTCAACCACCCCCTTTCCCACCTTAACCTCAAAACCGCTTTTTCCACTATTTTCTCTGGAGACGTAACCCCAATTAGATAATTTTTTCCTAAGTAAAATTCTAAACGTCCGTTGTCGATACTGAATTCGCCCTACGCTGATGGGTTTCCAGTATTTCTTCAATAATTCCTACAATATAGATATATAGATAGATGTTCATATTTGAAACTTGGCTTTAGAATGAGGATTTGAGCCTTCTCGCCCTTCAATTCAAATTCAGTAATATCGGACGGATAGTAATTTTTTTTTTATTTTCTAGTCATACGATCCTCTCATAATTTCGCATAAGTATTACCAAGTATCAATTCGATCGGTTGAAAGTTTGAAAACAAAATATGTTCTCTGAAAAAGTTCGGCTGATTATGCTCTTTAACGAACTTGTCGCATTTTGATGCGTAACCTACCCTGAAAATTTCAAGTCGCTATCTCCTTCCGTTCGAACGTTATCGTGACCGGCGTTTGGGCGAAATGATAGCACGCCGTTCCCTAGAACAAGCTCGCAAAAAGTAATATATGGATGTAGTTAAGCAGAAATAATCCAACCCATAAATTATAGTTCTGACGAATTTCAACTTGAAGTATATGGGTATATATATTAATTTTGTATCTAATTTTATTGGTACAATTGATCCAACCCTCTAGCTAGAGACTGTTCAACCATTTATTATTAGCCAACGCAGCGGCTCAGCCAGGATTTTCTTATGAGGGGAGCTGAAATTGTTTTTACAACAGATCGTATATGGGTTGGACGTTTTCTGCTTAACGAAGTCCATATGAAAGTCAATGAAATAAAATGTCAAGTCTTTGAACACAACAGGATTCTAGACACCTTATCTATTACTCAGTCCATTATCTATTATATGCTTACATCAGGAATTCCCGACATTTTGAATGTCAGCAATGACAACACAAAATTATTTGTCCATGCTCAAATCCAATGTGAAGTCGATGGTGTTTTCATGAAAAAAAAAAATCAGTTCGATATGATTCTAGAATCAATTGAATTGAACTTAAAATTAAAGCAAAACGAATACCCCATATATTATTCTTTAATAGGTTCAGTCAGTTCAAATTAGAATAAAACTCAATCCCATAAGGACGTAGTAATTGAGTGTTTGTGTAAAATTCAAAGTGTTACTGGTATTTTATTTTTTGGGCAATGATGATCCATATCGCAAATCCTTGGCCTTCCGAGGAGAGCATTGTCAGAGAGCAAAATCTCCTAGAGCTTACTCGAGTTAGTATTAGTTGACCAGACTAGTTAATTGCTGTTTAGTTATCTTTAAGTTATGCTGTGAAATGTGTCCGTCTTCATCTTAGTCAAAAAATCCCGAAACACGTCAATTTTGAAATTGTCATTCTTCTTCGTAAAAATGCTAACCCTACCTTTAATAAAAATTTCTTCCAACATTATTCAACATCTCAGTGATCGACCAAATCGCTAGCGTTATTCGATCTGTTTGGTCATTCAAATCAAGGGGTCTTCACATATCCTCATACAAAGAAATTTAATGGGTTAAGATCAGGTGATCGCGCTGGCCATCCGATCGTTCTTCGCATCCTATCCACCGATTTGGAAATATTGCGTCGAGGTACTACCGGACATTGCGTTGGTAATGTGGTGGTGCTCCATCCTATTGGAACCATATCGTATTCCGTGGAACTTGAGGATTTCCATAATCAGGATATAAATTTGCCGAAATTGAAATAACATCATTTTGAAGTAGTGCTAAATAATTATCGCCATTGAAATTGCAAAAAGGGGCCTATTATATGGTTTCGAACATTTGCTGCCCAAACATTAACCTTTTGAGGGAATTGCGTGTGTTGCTCCCTCATCCAGTCAGGATTTTCGTTAGACCAGTAGCGGCAATTTTGACGATTAGCATGGCCGTTGAGAGAAAAAGTGCACTTATCAGAAAACAGAACGTCTACTAATTGGATGATATTGTTATCCAACATGTCTATCATTTAATAATAATAAATAATAATAATAATAAAGGTCTTTATTTCCATAGAAATCGCAAGGGGAAGTTCACCCAGAGGTGTTCTACCACTTATCCCTTGTTACAAATTATAAATTGGGCATGAGCCATAAAAAAAATAAACAAAAATAATAGAACATTGGTGAGCATACTAAATAAAACACATATACATTCTATCATCGGAGACTGATTTTTGAGAGAAAAAAAAAACAGAAACAGTCCAAAACAATTTGTTCCCAAAAATAAGTTCTCCTATCAAAATCGTCTTCCAATAGCTCCTGGGTAGGTATCACTTTGTAGGGATGCGTTTTATTTTGTTTTAATATGTTTAGAATCGATTTATGGTTGACAAGCATCACGTCTAATTTTACATCCTCAAACAGTGTATTAGCAGCTGCTTTTCAATCTGCCTCACATGCCCAAACTCGCAAACGTCTTCTCTATTTTACTTATTGCCCCTTGGGTTATAGGCGACAAATTCGGAAATTTCTCATGAAACAAGCGACTTACTTCTTTGTGTCTTCGGGTGTTATTTGCTTAACCAATGATTTGTAACCTTGTTATTTCGTGCATTTGGTAATCGAACCATTATTCAATATTGAAGTTAATGAAATTCAAACACAAATTAGACAATTTATAAACTTATCAGCACAAAACAAGGCGAAGGCGTTCTAAAGAAACTAACATTGCCACATAAAGTGTTTTATGTAGTTTTCATGGTATCATCTGGAAATCACAATGTTATGGTTTTTTTTAATTTTCTTTCTATCACATCTTGAAAGCAAATAAGTTTAGTATTATTGTAATAAGATTTAGGAATATACGAGGGAATATTATAATGAATTTCGGTAATGTCGGTAATGATTTTATTTTTTTCTATTTTAAGTTTCGAAATAAACGTGGAAGTGATAACATTTCTGAATAGAGAATGACGTGACCTATCAAACGATGTATCACAAGCCCATACTTCCAGTTTGAAAAATTGGGGGTTGTACCTTCCTTTCGAAGGGTGTTGAAGGTAGGGTTCGCATTTTTACGAAGGAGAATGACAATTTAAAATTTGAATTTATCGTGATTCGGGATTTTCCATAAATATGTACCGAAACCAAGATAATGAATTTATTCCATTTAACTTATTCACATTGTATGAATTAGTTCTCTAACACTGGAGCATCTTCAGATACATCACATTCTGAATCACATATTTCAATAATTTATCATTATAAAGATTTCCATCAAGGAAAGATATATTTCATTGAATATTCAAACCCAATTTTTTAGTATCTCGAGAGAGCCAAAGAACATGCATAGCAAATAAAACGTGAGCCTTTAACTCAAATTGATACCTTTGTAGTAAATATATATATATTTTTTTTTAAAGGCCGCCCAAAAGGAAGCAGAAGCCCAAGAAGGCAACATCGTTTTCCTCAACGCTAGAGCCCGACGTGTATCCAACTCCACAGTATTGGGATTGCTCTTTGCCGCCCTGATAGTGGTGAGCATCGGTATTATTGGAGGACTCTACTTCCATCGTCAGTATATTCATATCCCAAGATATAAAGGCACTCTGAGAATCGGCACTCAAAAGTAAGTATCTCCACCTAACTTCAAAATTTTTGTATTATTATGAATATTATGATATTGTAAAAATATTGGATGATATTTAATTTTAGAAGCTCCAATATATCACTGATTTATATATCATGTCGTCGTTCATATTCGTAATCGAAAGAAAGGAAACGTTAAATTAGATAAATATCGAAAACGCTATTTTTTGCAATCTAGTTGGCGTTCTTGTTCCTCGGAACAATTTGCCCAAATGGCTGTAATTTTCGAATTTTTGGCTGAAAAAATGGTCTTAAACGTTTTGGTTCGACTCACTGATCAAGAATCTGTGGTCAAAATCGATTCTGTTGTCCGGCCGGTCCGGCCGTTAACACGATAACTCTCGAACGGATTGAGCTGGACAGTTGAAATTTTCAGAGTAGGTTTGGGAGATGAAAATCTCGGCTGAGTTCGTTACTGGGCAAAATCAGCCTGATGGTTTTGGAGTAAAGAAAAGAAAACATTTTTTTGCAATACAAATTTCAAATTCATTTTTTTTAAGATGCACTTTCATCTCAAGAATCTATTGATATCATTTTCAACCCTAACAAGCTAATACTTTCGGAGATATATATTTCGAAATTTCAATAATAAATCTTAATTATATGATTTCCTAGAATGCTGTAATCGAAAGTTAACGTCCGTATTTGTATCTATGAATTTCATGATCTGTGCTCATACATGTCATCTTATCTACCGATAAGAGACATGTCATATTTATTTCTGGTTCTATTTAAAATTCGTTGCGACTCATGTTCTAGAAAACAAAGTATTCTTGAATCTTGAATGCAAAATGACCAATGAAATAACCTCAGTTATCGTAGAATTTTGAGGTTTATAGGGTATTATAATATAATCTTAATGCCCTTGGATAATCCATATGATGATGGAAATATATACTTTGGTAAGTTAATCAAATTGGGTTCTGAATATCTCCAGTAAAAACAAAACTGGAATATTGGCTAAGTCTCCAATTGATATAATATAAGTAATCATTAAAGGATACTGTGGGAGGTATACTCATTATTGAAAGGTTTCTTTCTGGGTTTTCTCTCCCAAACTCTGAAAAATATCTATAAAATAAAAATTAATTATTCTGCGATTTGCTTCTGCGTAAGAAACACAAGATATTTGTCAGATGCAATAAATTGAACAATGTTGCCTAACAAACAACATCAACTAAGAAAGAACTATATCGTAACGTTTCGGAATCTATATCATACTCCTTCGTTAGACGCTTAACGAAAATCTTTAGAATTACTTTGTTGATAGTTATTCTAAAATTCGAGAATTGTCACATTGACAGTATTTGAAAATTATAGCTAACATAGTTTAACTTTGCATAGAAATTTCCAAGTTACCACTCATTTTTCAATAAATTCAGCCAAATGTGGTCAATACCAATTGAGCAATTTGCCAAATTACATTCTCTGTTCAATAAAATACAAGTTGACTCCTTAAGTTTCCCTTTAATATAATCAGGTTCTGTCATTAGAATCTTTGTATAACTCCAATCCATCATGTGATCCCCTTGGATTGTACATACATGTTCTGCTATTTTTGATTTCTGTACGTCTCTATTTCTCAAGTTATTCTTATGCTCTGACTTTCTTACTTAAAGATATTTTTCAGAGTTTGGGAGAGAAAACCGAGCAGAATGATATAATATCGGGTTTTCCAATGGGGACTTGACAACTTTGAATTTAATTTGTGAACGCACCCTTAGACCAATCATCGAAAGGTCAACGTCAATTTATTCAGTAAAGTGAACATTTTCATCATGGTGAAGTACACGAACGAACAACGTTTGCAAGTTATAAAAATTTACTACCGAAATTCGGAGTCGGTGACCGCAACTTCAAGAGCCTTAACTCAAATTTTCGGGCGTACCGCGCCCTAGTAGACAGGCAATTACAAGTTTGGTGCAAAAATTTGAGTCTACATATTCGCTGTTGGATGTTGTCGTGCCAGTGAGACAAAGGACCGGTCACAGTAACGAAAACATCGCTGCCGTTCGGGCCTCCGTAGCCGACGACCCAAATCAGTCAATTCCACGGCTTTCTGAAGAATTGGGCATCCGTCAGACCACTCTATGGCGAATTTTGCGTAAGGATCTTGGTTTACACCCGTACAAGATCAAGCTGACTCAAGAATTGAAGCCGTTGGACCATTTGAAGCGACGTACGTTCTCCGATTGGGCTCTGGAAAAGCTGCGCCACGATCATGATTTTCATCGAAAAATCATCTTCAGCGATGAAGCTCATTTTTGGCTAATTGGCTTTATCAATAAGCAAAATATGCGTTATTGGACAGGCAGCAATCCACACGTGATTCACGAGACTCAATTGCATCCCCAAAAAATCACGATTTGGTGCGGTCTTCACGCCGGCGGCATCATTGGACCGTATTCTTTCGTTGATGCCAACAATCGTCACGCTACAGTCAATGGCCATCGCTACCGCGCCATGATAACGAATTTTTTTTTGGCCCCAATTGCAAGGTATGGACTTGGCCAACATGTGGTTTCAACATGACGGTGCCACTAGCCACACAGCACACGTAACAATCGGTTTATTGAAGCAGACATTTGGTGAGCGTGTAATTTCGAGAAACGGCCCCGTCGATTGGCCGCCTCGTTCGTGCGATTTGACGCCTCTGGACTATTTTCTTTGGGGCTATGTCAAGTCACTGGTCTATGCCAACAAGCCGACGACATTGCAAGAGCACAGAGACAACATTGAACGCGAAATTGCGGCCGTTTCAGCTGAAGTGTGTGGCCGAGTCATCGAAAATTGGGTCCAGAGAATTGACCGCTGCAAACGGGCCCTTGGTGGCCATATGAACGAAGTCGAGTTCCATTCATAAATGTTATGTTTGTACTTCAAGCCAATAATAAAGTTTTTGAAATATCTCAAATGCTTTGTGTTTTATTTAGATTCAAAGTTGTCAAGTCTCTATTGGAAAACCCAATATAATTTTTAGAGTAGATTTGAGGAATGGATATTTCGTTAATGGGTAGAATCAGTCTGGTGGTTTCAGATTAATCATTTTTGGCAATCCTGTTTATTTTTAAATTACACTTTTTTGAATTTAATTCATTTTATGATACAGCTCTATCATAAGAATCCATTGATTTTATTCTCTACTCTGAGAAAACAATACTTTCGGAGAAATGATTTGTCAAAGTTTGAACAAGAGCGTCAAAGCTCCTGACCACAGGGTTTTCCCACTTTTATTTGATGGATATACAATATTCCCCAAATAATAAATCATTGTGCAGCTGAAACAAGTTTAAAAATTGTAATTAAATTGCTTGCGAGATGGACTCAAATTATCCAAGATAATACCTGTATATAAAAAAATGGTTCAAGCACTGACGTGAAGTCAGGAGCTTTTGCGCGTTCTATTGTCCATTCTCCTTAATTGGACACTCTTAGTCGAATTTACCATGGTGAATTCGATTAAGAGTGTCCAATAAAGGTGAATGGACAATAGAACATACGCGCAAAAGCTCCTGACTTCACGTCAGCGCTTGAACCTATTTTTTTTTCATATTTTTTTTCAAATTTTCTAGGGGCTCGGTTCTCTTAAAATTTTGAACACGTCTTTATGTCGATATTCTACAATTATTTACCAAGCTTCAATTCGATCGAGTCTATATTTTTTGAGTTATCGTAAATAATATTCCAGGTGGGTATAACTCTGAAACCGTTGGACCGATTATGCCCGTAATCGAACTTTACTCTCCCATCAGGATACGCAACATACCCTGAAAATTGCAAGTCCCTATCTCTTTTCGTTCGAAAGTTATCGAGGCAACGGTCACCCATCCATCTACTAAACTCACACAAGGCTGCTCGAATATCCAACAATATATCCGATCGTGTTCAAACTTGGAACTTGGCAGTAGAGTTAGGTTCTGAAGGCCCTCGCAAAATTTAAGCGATGACGGACGAATAGTTACTGATATATATAATCTTTTTCAATAATTTTCAATGAGTTTTAAAAATTTTCTAGTTATACGATCCTCACGAAATTTTGCTAGAAGTTTCGCGTTGGCATTATACAACGAATTACCCTAATTTGAATTTAATCGGTTCTGTATTTTTCGAGTTATTGAGGAAATAACAACCAAATTTCAGATGGTTATGACTCCGAAACCGTTTGGCCGTTTATGCCTCTAAACAAACTCAAATGTCGCATTCAGATGCAAAACTTATCCTGAAAATTTCAAGTCGCTATCTCTTTCCGTTCTCAGGTTATTGTGACATAAAACATATTTTTTAATAATTTTTTTGAAATTTTCTAGTGTTGTGATTCTCACAAAATTTCACAAACGTGCTTAGATTTATATTCTACAACTATTCACCAAGTTTCAATTCGATCGGATTTATATTGATTGAAAATAAAATTATTACTCGGAAACCATTGGGCCGATTATGCCCATTAACGAACTTGTCCGTCGTATTGGGATCTTAGACTATAGAAAGAGGAGACACAGTATCTCATTCATAAATTCTCCAATATATGAAGCCAACATGTCCTATGGGTGGGAAAGAGATAGAACAAGGATAGCAATATAATTTACATTTGTATTGGCATCACCGGAGAAACTAACTCCACCCAATTTGAACACATACCAGTGGCGTAGCTTCCGTTATTAAATCAATGAAAATTAAATAACAATGAGTGAACTATCTGTCGATATCTGTAAGCACGATAATTCTCGAACGAAAGAAGCTAGAGTGCTGAAATTTGTAGGGTGGATATGTGGTCCAAATGCACTGGTTATATTCGGTAATGAGTTAAATAAGCGGAAGGGTTTCGGTGTCATGGACGTTTGAGATTATTTTCCGAATAGTTCGGAAACTACGCATCCTATGTAACGGATAATAACCGTAAGGCGTGTGAAAAATGTAATATAACCACTATAAAGACAAAAAGAATAAATTAAATATTCGATAGCATTTTCATTATATTCAAAATCAATTGTGTTCTATGTAGGCTATGTTACTGTGGCCTTACGCCACCTTAGGCACAGCACTGTTAATTTAATTTTTTTTATCCAATAATCAAAATTTCTCTCCTAGTCTTGGGACCTCCTATTCCAAGGCAAACTACTCTCAATCTTCTGTTATACAAGCACTCATTTATCATTTACTGCATTTCTTAAGATTTCTGTTGTCCATTGTAAAAGAGACAGACTGGACATTCAGTGAATATAAGAGTAGCGGAACATAAAAAATCAATACTCCAAAATGAATTAACAACTGGTTAAGGATAATAAATAAATAATACTCCATGCAAGAATAGTTTTTGATGATAATTAATGATAATACTATTTATATTTCGAGTATAATAAGGAGCTGACCATTAAAATCTTCAAGTCTTCATTTAACTGTTCTCAATTATTGGAAAGTGTTTCTGACATAGGCATCGTTATAGAATCATCATGAACCATCAATTTATTTGAAAAATTGCTATTAATTCAGTTATTGTTTAGCAACTCTATCCTAAATCTTATAAAAAGGATATTGAATGAAACACAATATTGAATAAAAAACACAAATAATATTGAAGTCTTTTAATTTAACTCACTTAGCAACTGCAAGAAACTCACGTGTGATTTTATTTGGACATACATACTTTATTGTCATATATACCAAGATCATTCAGAGGTATTATAAAGAAAATTTAAAGTACAATAATTATGAGCTTACAAACAAACCATAAGTACAAATGTTTCTATATATTTAAATTTTTATACTGCTACAAGATAATATACTACTGAAACCTTTATTTGCCTTGGGCTATCGAGAATTAACTGTTTACATCCACTTAATTACTAAAAATTCTGAAAAATGAATATTATTAACAATTTATTGAATTTTTTATATCCTTCACCCTGTTTCAAAGTTATTGGCAAGTCATTGTACATTGTACACCCTTGCTGAATGTGGACTCATTCATGAAAGTAGTATTGAATTTATCTACATGACATTTAGACGTGTTGTATAATCATGAATCTCACTATAACTAATTGAATATTCTCAATCAAATAATCCTGTAACATATTATATCTCAATTTTTATATCAAATCTAAAGTCTTGAAAGCAATTTGCTACTGATACTTGTCAATCTGTAGCATCATAATCACATACGTTCTTCTATTACATTTTAGAACTATTCCCATACCTCTATTCTGAATCTTTTATAAGTTTTCAATATGACCTTTTTACAAGTTGAACATTACAAAAGAAAAGTACTCAACAACAGTGGTCTTCAACAAAAATAATGCTGTATTCATATTAACCTTATTCCTCAATCTGACAAAAAATTCACCCTTTTAGACATCTTAATAGAAATATAATTCACATGACTTTCAAATTTGCATCTATTAGTAGGCCTAAATATTCATAAGTCTCATGAACTGATTCGATATGTATCAATTTTCACAGTTAAATTACTCAAAACGTTAACTCATAATCATAAATTGCTTACTAACGATTTCTTTATGTTAACTTTAAAAGTATTATCACAAAGCCAAAAAAAAGTCGAACGAAATCATCATTATTTAATTTAAACCTAAGTTCTATATCCTCTACAGAAACAAACCATTTTATCACCAGCAAACAACGTTATTTGACAATTCAATACATATCAAAAAATGTCATAGATATACAAGAAAAATAGCAATACAGTATATACATCTACTGAAACATGAACCATATCCATATAAAAATAACCACAATAATTTTCGAAAAGAATTCATGCTTTTGCATTTTCCTCTTATGCGTCCCTGATCTACTTTCCTGCTCCTTTATTACAATTCTATCAGCTTTTATAAGCATAGTTAAATTCCTTCACTTCTGGTTTGTGCTGTGTTCCATTGATACAATGTATAGTTCTACAGAAATCCTTCAGTTTACGTTCCATGATGTCACTCATAAATCCAATACAAAAAACTTCTGCCCCCAGTACTGGGTACTCACCTGAGAAAAAAAAACATAAAGCATGATTATTACTTATAAATATTGTGACTCAAATTAGATACGAACAAAAAATACACAAAAAAACATACAACTCTTCTATGAATGTTTTTCGATATAAGCTCTAATTGGAGAGGAAGTAAATTATCATAAAAGGATACTGTGGGAGGTATATTCATCATTGAATGGTTTCTTTCTGGGTTTTCTCTCCCAAACTATGAAAAATATCTATTAAATAAAGATGTATTATTTTGTGAATTGCTTCTGCGTAAGAAACACAGTGTTTGTCAGTAGCAATAAAACGAACAATGTTGCCTAACAAACAATAACGAAACAACTTCAATGATGAAACAACGTAACGTTTTGGAGTCTAAATCAGACTCCTTCTTCAGACACTAACAAAAATCTATAGCTATTCTAAAATTCGAGAATAGCTATATCAACAAAAAATAATTCTGAAGATTTTCGTTAGTGTCTGGAGGAGTCTGATTTAGACTCCAAAACGTTACGAAATAGTTGTTTCATCGTTGATGTTGTTTCGTTATTGTTTGTTAGGAAACATTGTTCGATTTTATGCTTTTGACAAATATTGTGTTTGTTAAGCATAAGCAATTCACAAAATAATGAATTTTTATTTAATAGATATTTTTCAGAGTTTGGGGGAGAAAACCCAGAAAGAAACCATTAATACAGAGGAAGTGATGGGTTTCATTGAATTTATTCCTAATAAAGAGTTCAACATACCTTGTTTCTTGAAAAAAAAATAGCTCTTTCCATTGTCATTCCATCCTTTACTAACTTTCAGGAACAATGTCACAATCCAAATTGGTACCAATATCGCCATAACCTGTGACTTTAGTACCTGTCCACTCAACTGGACATTTCACCAAGACACGATTACATAATAAAGGATATGCGGCTTCTTTTTGTCTTAAAGTCAAAGCAGTAAATACTTCTTTTGAAAACCCTGGATTTGCGTGCACAGATCTGTACCACATCGAGCTTGTTTCTAGATGAGGAAGGTTGTTGTTCTTACAAAATGGTAGCCTTTTGGTGAATAAAAGGCCAATTGAATGTCAATGCAAATGCTCTCAAAGTTGGTTTACCTGCTTACTCAGTTTTTTCAACATTCTCTCAAATAAACTACTCACAGCTTCAGGTTCAACAGATGCCTGAAAAAAAAAATATTCATTGGTCTGATGTCTATATTCAAGTTTTCAAACGATAAACAGAAAAACGTACAAATAAATGCTTCTGAACCTTTCGAGACATTGTACAAACAGACTGCTGTAGATTAGGTATCTTACTCTTCTGATTCCGTTCCTGTTCTAATGACATACATAGTTGTTCTCATTAGTATGTAAGTATATCACCTGTCTGAGACCTCTTTCTGTAAAGAATCAGCATAATTAGTCCTTAAAATACAAATTGATGTAAATTTTTAATAACAATATTCACCTTATTCTTCAGTTTTTTATAGAAGTTGGTGCCTCAGTGAAAGTGGAAGGAGTTGAATACAGTTTCTCTACTGTTTGCTCAGATTTTCCAACGGTACTTTCCATTTTCTCTCCTGTGTGAAACAGATCAAACCAGATATAATTAATCGCCAATGTGGTAATAATTACAAAAGTTTTACCTGCCACTTGTTGGAGAACAGGTGATAAGTGATTCAGTTCTCTGGTAAGTTCCAATAGTTGATTTGCAAGAATATGATTAGCATCACTTTGAAGAAACTTTTTACCACCCCCTCGGATAACAAAATCTTTGGGCTCAATATGTTGGGAACATAAGAATAGATTCTGTGGTAAGTTACTGGCGTCAAATAAATTCAGAATAGAGAACCATATATCCCTTAGCTCAGTATCAGAAGGAAACCTGAAAGTAAACATGGAACAATCTACGCCACTGATAATCAGAATTCTACTTACTTGTGAAAACTCAAATTAAGGTTCAAATCAGTTCAAATGGTCCATAGACGTTATATCAAATAGACTCGCCGTCACGTGACTTTCTCGAAGTATTCGAAGCAGTATGAATATGAACGAGAGAGATGCAGCTAGTTGAGTAGACGTCAAAACCATATGATCAAAATATGGAACGGATGTTCGGAAAATCTTGAAATTTTAATATATTCTGAATGAAACTAATTGTTATTTTGATTGATTCGACTTCTAGCAGTGTTGGACATTATAGATAAATAAATTAGCGGTCAATGAATCCGGGTCGAATGCTTACGGGCCTACGGGGTTTCATGAAAGTGTCCCTACTGTCACTCTACCTACTACATACTACACCAACTAAAGGCACATGCTCTATGAAAGCAGAGTTTCTGTGATCGCATTTATGCGGTTGGCATTACAGAATGTAACCATTTTCAAATTTCCATTGAATTGTTGACATTTATGATTTATTAAGTAGAGCAATAGATAAATAAATCTGGCCGTACAATTGAACGTTGCACAACCGTGAGGCATCTTGAAGACTTTAGAAACTCCAATAAAGGCCCGCGAAAATTTGGCAAACGTAGACGATTATACTGTAAAATTCAATTAGACTTTTTCGATAAATTTTCATATAAACTAAGACCCATTCCCATTGACGTTATATATTTGATACTACGTCAATGAATCTTTATTTATTAAGGCTAAGAATATATGTATATATTATTCCAAGAGAAATTTCATTAAATACTAACCGCTACTTTCTTTCGATAGTAAGATCAACACTTTTAGAAATCAAATCGATCGAAACAACAATAAGATCAATTCAGAACAAACTCAAAATAAGATATAAATTGAGGATATCTCGCACGTGAACTAAATGTTTTGATCATATGATTTTGACGTTTACTCAACTAGCTCCATCTCTGTCGTTCATATTCGGCATGCGGGAATTTTGCTCCGAGGGCTAGTCCATTTCTGTACCCCAGAGCCGAACTGTGTTAAGTCACAAAACTATGTTTTGAGAAAATCGCGTTTGAAAGTATTTTTCACACAGTTTTTGCAGTAACTCGAACAAATTGAGTCGCATATATGTGAATTTCGAAATCTTGAGTTGTCTATATGTCCTTTAGAACTGTCTGATGATGGTGTTCTTGAAAAATGTACTAATTTTTTTTTAAGGTGACTTAACATTGTTCACCTCATGAAAAAAATTTCAATGCTGGACTTGAAATTTATTAAGTCCAGTGGAGTTGGGAATAAATGAGAAGCAAACAACGTTAAGAACCAAAATGAAATATATTTTCAATACAAACATGTTAAAAAATTATCGAAATTAAGGAAAATGCTTATTCTGATTCTTCTCCATCGTGTGGCAAATTACGATAATAATCGTGGAAAACCTTCGGTATCCATGGTAATAGTTTTTGGAGGTGTTCATATTTTTTAGTAGAGATATTTTTCAGTTCCTTCCGAATTTTGGGAAGAATCTCGGGTACGGAAGATGCGTTCCTGGTGTTCCTCGTCATTGTGAATGTGGAGAATTCATCAGTGAATTTATATTTGTAAAAAAGTACGCCTGGATTTTCTTGTCTTACTTGAAGATGAACACACTGAGATATCAAGAAGCTCTCTCCTGAATCCGCTTTTTTTCTTAAGATATAGGGAGAACTGTTGCCTTCACAAAGACTTTTGAAATTCAAAAAGTCATCTATTTCCATTGCAGTCACATTGAAGGCTTTTTTTGTGCCACATAACCTAACGACCTGTTGCCAGTCCCATGGTGTGATGATTCTGAGTTGAGAGACCTTTTTTCTTTCTCGCTCGATGATTGAGTGATCACCATCAGCCTCTAGGTGCGTGTGGCCTCTGGCCAGAAACTTGTGACTTATTTTCCTAAGATTTTGGTTATGTTTCAGAATGAAGAAGTATGACATCAACATTTGAACATTCCTGTTCTGCGACGGGCAATTGTCGGACCAAATAATTAATTCGGTAACAGTACTAGGTATATTACAAATTTTTGACCATTTGAATAAACAAGATGCGACTTCGTTACCTCCACGACCGGAAATGCTTTCATCCCACATCATACAATAGGCTTTCTCATCAGTTGCATCATGTATAACTAAGTTATACGTCCAAAGTTTCAAACTATAAAAACTTTGAGAGTTATGAAGATCGGGAGTTGGAAGACATTTTTGTAAATCCATCATGACAACTTTTTCCGTAACGTTCTCTTTCGAATGTTGTTTGTCTGCTCTCTTCATTTTATATCGATTATTTGCGTCTTCAAGATGACTGTCATATTGTTCTTGGATTGTTCTTCTCTCATCTTGGTCAGTAGCTTCTTGCATTTTTATCTTGAATTTATCGCATTCATCGCACGTGTCATTATCTGGATTTTTAAAAGAAAAATTGAATTCATGGTTGAATATATCAGAATATAACCATTCCTTAGCAATATTCTTCTCGGGAATGTTATGTTCATGGCAATACTCTATGTAAAGTTTCCACATTCTAGAAATATTTAGGTGATTTCCCAAATATTTTTTTTTTGATCTCTCACGCGAATAATGGCTTTCATAGGCTGGAAAACTAGATATGTGCTGTCGAACATTATCGCGAATTTCATTTGAAATTTTATTGGCTGGCTCATGTCTACCCCTTTTGTCTGGTGATAAAAGACCACCTTCTCTCTTCTTCAATATTGCTGTATCAACTGTTTGTTGCGATATAGTTAATGTATTCAGAAAAAACTTTTTGCAAACTGTAACTTGATTTCCATTATGTTCGAAGAAGTATCGATTTGTATGTTGCCTTTTTCCTTCACGTTTGTTGTTCCTTTCTCTTCTTCTTACCACAGGAATTTGTTGAACATGCGAGGCTACGAATTGCCTTTTCATATCAATTGACTTCTGTTGTGTCCAATATTGCCTGTGTATTTTCACTCTTGCCTCTTCTGGGATTTTTTCAATACACTTAAGTTTACAGGTTTCCAGACATGGTGATTTGAGAGTTTTTTGTTTTATGACTTTTTTAGATTTCTCAGTAGTATGCTCCAGTCCTGAATGTCTTTTTCTTTTCTTTATATTTTTCATCCACGTTTCTGGGTTGGATTTTCTTCTTCTAGCCTTGATTTTCGATTTGTCTTGTTCACTGTCTTCATCGTGTGTATCTGCATTTTCCTGGAAATTGGGATCTGCCACACTATCGTCGCTATCAAAGTCACTTAAACTTTTATCTGTCAAGTCATTTGATGCATCTTCCAAACTTGTTTCGGCTGAAACATGTTCCGGAGGGCTGTTTTCTCTTGCATTCGTTAACATGATTCGTACATTTTCTTGCTGATTGTTAGTTCGATCAGTTGGTATTGATGAATTTTTTATTTTTCCAAAAGCAGAATCTGTTTGTAGTTCACATTCACCACAGTCAAACTCAGTATTTTTTGAAACACCAGATAAACCAGCCTTTGTAGAAAGTATACCTAAGTTTGGCAGTATAACCGAATCGGTGGAATCTCCTGAAATGAAATATTCATTCATTATAAACAATTCTACATTATTCATTTTTTAAATACCTAGTAGTTTTCTCTTGGCATGCAATATTCTTTCATGTTGCACTTTCTGGAAAGAATCATCAAGCATATCTTCTGATATGTTAACGCTGACTTCAGCTTCTGAATCATCCACTGGTTGAGCTTCAAATTAAATAACAAATAGCTAGTATTGTAATGTAATGTGATGTATCGTGTTTCAATGTTTCATGGTTTATTTAGAAAAAAAATGTCAAGTCCTGAGGATGCTAGGTCCAGAATATGTTAAGTCCATAACTTAAAAAAAATTATAAGTAGGTAATTGATCGAGTGCAAATTTTGAAGATGAGATGGTGCCTAAAAATATATTATTTCATTTCATTAAACTTACCAGAATTCTGAGCACCATATCCTTCATTTTTTCCATCCTGGTCAGGAATTTCTTTGGGAACCATATCTATAATTTTCGCAGCTCTAGACGACATTTCAACTAAAAACGTTTCGCTGAATATAAAATAATCTTAGAGGAGAACACTTGCAACACGCCGGAGGACAAATACCGCTATCAGTATAGCGATATTCAGAATAAACTCTGAAAATTAGGTTATGTGGACTTAACCTAGTTCAGCGGCATATACCCCTGGAAGGTAAACTATATCAAAACCACTTAACATAATTTCACTCCGAGAAGACATTGGACTTAACATTATTCAAAAAGGTCCAACTTCGTCGTTAAAGCCTGTAAATGAATGTTGGAAATTGCGAACGAAAGATACAATATATCTTAGGGACTTAACATATTTAACTCATTTTTAGCAAAAATGGACTTAACATAGTTCGGCTCTGGGGTACAGATTTAGATACTACGTCAATGAAATGGTCCAATTTTTCACACATTTGACACTTACGAACCATTATTTAAACGTATTTTTCACAAAATATCCTCAAATCGCTCAAAATGTCACGTTTTACACCCAAAATATGATTCGGCAACGTTGGTACCAGCTGATAACTTGGAAATGGCGATCGATAAACCAGCTTCAAATCATGAATGAAATCGTCATCTAGTAGCAGAACGGTGTTGCCATATATATTATAAAGCTGAAACTGAAGGGCCGTTTCGCGAATAATTGATGAGATTATGAAAGAAATGCAAAGACGTCATATCAATTGATGTAATAAATTCTCATTTCCATCATTTACCCAAGACTTATTGAAAGAATTCATCTTTAAATGACCATTATAAAATGATTGATTCTTTATTTATCAAAAAACTGAGACAACGTGACAACGTTGCACAATTATTATCGATTTCCTCATTCTGTAGTACTATAATTGGATAGGTCAGCTCTGAACCTTCTGGATGTTGGCTTCATCTTTCTATACTACATGCTGTGTCTCTATTTCTATAGTCTAAGATTGGGATGCGCCACCTACCCTGAAAATTTCAAGTCGCTATCTCATTCCGTTCTCAAGTTATCGTGGCAACGGACGGCCGGCCGGCCGGACAGAATCAAATTTCTCCTCGAATTCTTCATCAGGTAGTCGTTTGAGACCATTTTCGGCAAAAAAATCGAAAATTACGGATATTTGGGCAAAATGATAGCGCGATGTTCCCCAGAACATACGCGCAAAAAATTCTTAAAAAGCACTGACTTGAAGTCAGGAGCTCTTGCGTTCATGTTCAATTGTCTATTCACGCCTCGTACGAAGTCGATCGAGCTGAAATTCGGTACCTACTCGATTATATAAGGTTGGCTCGAACTTCGAAGGTATGTGCGGAATTTGAGCTGATTCTGATATACATATAGTTTCTGAAATATTATATTTTTGAAAACAAAAAGTTTCTAGTGATACGATATTCACGAAAAACAGTGCGTCGGCATTCTACAAGTAATAAGCAAAGTTTTAATTGTATCGGATTTGTATATCTTGAGTTATTGAGGAAATAACAACAAAATTTCAGATTGGTATAACTCCGGAACAGTTTGGCCGATTATGTCCAACTTCGAAATCAACTGTGACATTTGTATGCGCAGCCTACCTTAAAATTGCAATTGTGTATATCTTTCCGTTTGAAAATAACCGACCAATTTTCGGCCAAACATTTCAAAAAATAAAGACATTTGGTCAAACTGATAGGGGAAGAAGCGTACCAAAAGTAAGGAACATGGGGAAATAGACGGATTTTCATGAGACTTGGAATATTAATTAACCTTTTGCATACTGATCGTTTAATAGAGGATTCCAGTACAATTCAATGTTGCCACTACTATTTTCGGGTTCAAAATGTCTGACATTTTGTAGGCCTTTATTGATATGATTCAGTGCCAATTTCACCAACACTCTAAACTCAGGTTATCATGAACTAACTTCGGTTAACCTTGATTTACAATTTCACCATGCAGATTAAACGAGGTTAAGAACTAATCTGCGTTTGAAAACTAACTCGCCGAAATTGGTCGGTTACGCATTTTAACTGGAGTTGAAGAAATGTCAATTGAATTTATAGGTTATATTTTGTGTCATAATTTCATTTTCCTATGAAGGATGATTCCGCGTGAGATTCCAAAATCTTTTATGAAATAGGAGTAGGTATTATTAAAATTATTAATTCGGGTCATTTCTAAATTAGAATTGCTGAGAGCTTATGCACTATCATTTGAAGATTGCGAAAATTATAGTGACGAAGAACTTTTAGCTCGTCGTCCAAGATAGATATGAATCAGAGAACAACATTTTGATGGTCTAGAATCTAGATGATACTACAGATTTTATATTGAAATACGGTTATCCAAGCAATCTGCCCTGTTCGTTTTAATGCAATCGAAAATATGGTTAAGTACACAACAGATAAGAACTGTTGTGTTTTTCCAATAAGCCAGTTACTTTGTGCTCCAACGATCAAGACAGCCACAGGATTTTGCGATAAAAATGTGGACCTTCATCCAACTTTGCCAGAGCCCATTCATTTAAAGTTAGCCGTTGTGGTAGGTCATGCGGCTTCAATTCTTGTAGCTGTATTTTAAAAAGTTTCACTCCTGAATCCTGAAAAATTTTCCACGTGGTGGAATAACAGAGGCCCAATTGCTGCGAACGGCGTTGAATCGACAATTCACTGTCATCACTAACACTGGCGGATACAGCTGCGATATTTTCCTCTGTCCACACTCCACGTATGCTTGTTGGTGGTTTAATGTCCAATAGTGGGAATTTGGTGCGAAATTTAGTTACAAGATTCCGAATAGCCGCCTGAGAAGGTCGACCAAACTGAACCCAAAATGGAAGAAGTGCACGATACACTTTCTTAACTGAGCATACATTTTGATAATAAAATTCAATAATTTGTAAGCGTTGTTCGTTTGTAAGTCGATCCATGGTTCAATTTTAGACCAAACTGAACATGTTTGACAGTCAAACAAGGCACGAAACCCGCGTCAGAAGTCAAAAACAGTGTTGCCAAATAGAAAGTTGGTAAAAATCACTATTTATGTGTAAATTAGCTTTTAAGCTTACTGTGCCTGAATTGCCATACGATAAATAAATAAAAATAATAAAGTCGAAACGGACATAATTTTCAATTTGAAGGATTTCTGAGTGTTCCCAAACATATAAAACAGAATATTAATGTTAATTTGAACAAAAATACAATATCCTAGGGGATTTGGTTATTTGTGCATTTGTCATACCTACGAAATCTGCAATTTTATTGTCATATGATGTGTCATATATTCTGGACATTATATTCAATCGTTTTATGCAAGATATAATATTTGTTGATTTTTTCCTTCTTATAATCCAACAAAACTACGTGTTTTTTGCATGAAATATGCCGAAATATATGACATTTCTGATATTAAGATGCTGCGATGTTCGTCGAATAGACGAAGAAACTATATCCTCAAGGGCAAGATGCATAGAATAACAAGGTGTCGACACTCCCTGAGTTGCGTTCGAAAATTAACTCCGTAGAGTAATATTTACTCCATTGCGTCCGAAAACGGAAGAGTTGAGTAAATTTTACTCTGTGACTGTCGTCCGAAAAGTCGGAGTATTCGAGTCGGAGTTCATTTTACTCCTGTCAAAATTGACATAACTCATGGGAAGGAAAATCTAGTATCTTTGTCTAACTGTTTTATGAATGTTTTGTGAGGTAATTTAATAGTTTTAATACTGTCACAATATATATTTATGATTAGAGTTACATATATGTGAAGAAAACAATAATAATAGGATCTTTCTTACACCAACATAACCTATTTTCCGATATTGGCACCTTATGTCACTGTCAGTGTCAGAGTAACTCTAGAGTAAATCTGTCAAACCTTCAAAAACTCTACTCTACTCCGTGGAGTTAATTTACCAACACAACTCTGCTAATTCCTGTTTTCGGCCGAAAAACGGACCTAGAACTGTCAAATCACGTACTTTTATGTACTACTTCCAGGGCCGTCGCTACCGGGGGGGGAGGGAGGGGAGCCTCCCCCCCCGGATCATATCTGAAAGGGCGCCAAATTGACCGCGGATATTTGAAAAACTATAGCAAAATGACAAAATGAAAATAGATTTTTTTGAACTACTACTTGCATAAGATGATTATTATTATACACTTATAAGTGCAGTGACTGTATCGAATGATTGCCTACCCTACCATTTACTCAATTTATTTGTACAAGACCCACAGCATTGTAGAAAGCTTTGTTGCTGCTAGAGACTAGATGGCAGGAGTGGGGAATTCCCAGCCTTCCCCGGCTATACATAAAAATCGTTCAATAGAAAGAAACTAACCTTCTTCTTCTTATATACATTATTCGTGAATAGTGAATATGAATATTGATTGAAATTTAAAATCGAAAACCGAATATGGATATGGATCCTTGCCAAAATAAGTTCAAACCGTCTGGAGCGGAATTCAGAAGGACAGCCCAGAAAAAAAATTGAAACGGGAAAAGGCGCAAATGTCATGAATACATGGCGAGTTGTTCAAGCACTGACGCGAAGTCAGGAGCTTTTGGCGCATGTTCTATTGTCCATTCTCCTTAATCGAATATACCGATTAAGAACCAATTTTTTTTTTCATTTCTACAGTTCCCACTAAATTTTACACAAGTCTTTATGTCGATATTACGTAACTAGTCCAAGCTTCAATTCGATCAGGTCTATATTTTTTGAGTTATCGAGGAAATAATATTCCAGGTGGTTATAACTCCGAAACCGTTGGGCCGATTATGCCCAAAAACGAACTCAACTCTCCCATTCGGATGCGTGACCTACCCTGAAAATTGCAAGTGCTTATCTCCTTTCGTTCCAAAGTTATCGAGTCAGTTAACAGTCAGCCATCCATCTACTGAACTCAAACAAGGCTGCTCGAATATCCAACAATATCTATCTGATCGTGTTCAAACTTGGAACTTGGCAGTAGAGTTAAGTTCTGAAGGCTCTGGCAAAATTTCAGCGATATCGAACGAATAGTTTAGGACATATAGAACTTTTTTAAATGATTTTTTTTTAAATTACTAGTGTTACGGTCCTCACGAAATTTCGTTAGATTTCGCGTTGGTATTCTACAATAACTAATAACCACGTTTGAATTGGATCGGTTTTGTATTTTTCGAGTTATTGAGGAAATAACAACCAAATTTCAGATAGGTATACCTATGAACAAACTAGCATTAAGATGCACAACCTACCCTGAAAATTTCAAGGCGCTATATCTTTCCGTTTTCTAGTTATCGTGGCAACGGCCGGCCGGTCGGACAGAATCAAATTTGACCTTGAATTCTTCATTAGAGAGTTGAACTAAATGGTTTGCGACAATTTTCGGCAAAAAAATCGAAAATTACAGACATTTGGGCAAAATGATAACGTGTGATGTTACCTAGAACATTCTAAAATTACCTAGAACGTTCTAAAAAGAGAACTGTATTTTCGAATAGAGCGAAAAGTTTTGGCCATTGCTGACACATAGTTTTTAAGGGAAGTAGCACCTTGTGAATCTTCATTTAACAACTGCACTTACAGATTGATTTTCAGTGTCTATAAAATAACATTTTTTTTTTCGTGATATTTCGGTAAAATATTCTATTGAGTGACATCGAAGATTTAATTTGCTATATGCAAACTAGAAAAATTTTCAGGGTGATGAGTACAAAAATATTGCTTAAATTCAGGAATTACAAAAAACTCATTCAATATTCCAAATAGCAGATATTTTCGAAGAATTGTTGGAACATTCCACTCTAGATAGCAGGGTAACGTGAAATTATTGTTATATCATTTTTCGAAAGTTTTCTTTTTAATATCTATAAAATCTTCAGATTATTCTTATCATTTCGAAAGCTTGGTATATATATTTATTTTTGTCAAATGAAATTCTTTTTTGGCCCTGGATCTGTTGAGAGATGCAAACAATTTTTTTCACTCAAAAACACAAATTCAGAGCGGTATTCTTTGTAAAATAATTTTCATTGATAGTTATAATAATTTATAATTCATTCTTTATTAAGAAACTATGTAGTATGTATCAATATATGTACACTTCATCCATATGTGTGTTTTTCGATTTTTGTCTATTTTTCCTAGTTAGGGGCGCCAAAAGACGTTTCTCCCCCCCCACGGAATAGCTCTTCGCTACGGCCCTGACTACTTCACTTTATTAACGATGGTGCCGCTAGTGTCGATTTCGAAGATTCCGACAAGCGAACAAATGAAAACTGACAAGCGACAAAGTCCACTTTCTACCGTTGCTAGTTCGTAAATCAAAATTAAAAGAATATAATGAAGCAGTTTATTGAAAAATCAATTCACTTTTTGATTGATCAGACATCTGTTCGGACATTATATGTAAACCCCATTTGTTTGGAACAGAAATTTCATCTTGCCAAGACACAATGAGGTCAAATAAGGGATTTATCAGTAATGGAGTTTCATTGGAACATTTTGAATGGAACTGTAAATGAAGAAATTTGTGAAATCATTATTTTTCCATTACAAAAGATCACATCTAATGTCATTAAAATATAAGCAATTAATTTATGTATTTTGAAGTACATTGAATAATACAGAATTTTCTGTTATACCTCTACATAATATCTTTCGATATCATATTATTATTCAAATGTATTAATTACCTTCATCATGTAAGGCTCATTTAAATTCAGCATTTTACTTATTATTTTCGATGTATAATTTGAAACTTCATCAAAACATTCTCATGTATACAGTATTCTTTCAGTCACCCCTTGACAACTTTTTATGTTCTCAGCAATTAGATTGCAAAATATATTTTTTCTACAAGCGTGCGCGTTCAACCCTTTTTCCGCACACATTTCGAATCGTAAAGAGTCACATTTCCAAACAGTGCGGAAAAAACGCCTGCTAATCCATTTCCGCACTGTTAACAGTGCGGAAATGGATTAGCAGGCGTTTTTTCCGCACACTTTTTATATAGAATATACTGAATTATCTAATATTTCTATGCATCGAACGCTTACGACGAGGTTACTATGGAAACAACATGTGAATTGACAATTGTCATTAATTTATTTGAAAATAGCAAATTGATTTCAATACGTACGTAATATTTTCGGTAAGAATGGATATATCTGATGATGACCTGCCCTCGGACATATTAGAAGCATCTTATGAAGCCAATTTGAAGTTGCTTCCACCCAAATCAATCGAAAAATATGAGAAGCGCTATTCTCAATTCATTGCCTGGTGTGATTCCAAGAAAGTAAAACCCAGGAAGGAGGAAGTCATTTTGGCTTATTTTTTGGAAATTTCGAAAATTTTTAAACCGAACACATTATGGTCCGTATATTCTATGATAAAGAGTGTTTGTAAATTGAAGCAAGATTTGGATATTGGAAAATTCCATAAATTAACTGCCTTCATTAAAAGACAAAATGTTTGTTTTCGTCCGAAAAAAGCCAAAATTTTTAATGAAGAGGACATATCCAAATTTATGAGTGAGGCACCTGATATATATATATATATATATATATATATATATATATATATATTCTTTTGAACTTGAGCATTACAATTTGTTTTGTATCTAACAATAAAGCATGTGTATGAAAGAAGTGTTAGCAGAGGTTAGTGTAACGGGGTACCATATTATTTGATATAATATGATACTAGAGCTTAGGGAAAAAACCTCAACAAAAAAACCCTATCTCCCCATTAGTGTTGTGATTTATGAAAATTGATTTTGTTAACAAAATATGCTGAAATATTAAATATTGAAGGGCATCTTTTTCTTCATTATCGCTTCTTCCTTCATCAAGCAGAGAAGATTCTCCAAGGTCCGAAACCCAATCTGGAAAAGGAAAAAACAAAGGGAGAAAACGAACAAATTAAAATGGAATATTCTATATTTCATTAAATAGATGAAATTTACCTAATGATCAAGGTGGTAACGATTTTTGGATTGGCTGGTGCTTGCAGACGGGAAGAATTAACAAAAATAACTATCGACGATATAGATGATAAAGGAAACATGATTATTGTCAACATTAAGGACTCCAAAAATTATTCATCGAGATCATTCGTTATCTCCCAAAACACCAACGACGGACATTTTTTAAACATATATCGAAAATAGGTATGCCAACTTACGTCCGAAGGAAATAGACCATCGCCGATTTTTCTTAAGGTACAATAAAGGAAAATGTACAATGCAACCTATAGGAATAAATACGATAGGAAGAATACCTTCCGAAATAGCCGGATTTTTACGATTACAAAATCCAGAATTATACACAGGTCACAGTTTTAGGCGCTCTTCTGCTACATTCCTAGCTAACCGTGGAGAGGGAATCACCAATATAAAACGATTAGGAGGGTGGAAGTCAACTTCTGTTGCTGAGGGTTATTTGGAAGAATCAGTAAACAAGAAAAAAGAAATGTCTAGCAAAATTCTTAATTTGAATGCTCCTTCAACTTCAACCTGTTATTCAGAATTATCTTCTTCGACGGAGCAGCTGACTTCGACCAACATGATGGCTACCAAAATTCTGAATTTGAATGCTCCTTCCCATGTTCCTTCCACTTCAACCGGTAATTCAGAATTATCTCCTTCCACTGAGCAGCTGACTTCGACCAACATGATGGCTTCTGCTATAAACTTGCATAATGCGACCAACTGCACGTTTACAATAAATATAACTAATAACTAAATATTAGATACTAATATGTATATATTATACATAGCTATTCTTAATTTCCTTATTGCAGTTTATTTTTGTTTGCTGTTAGTTATCCTCGTTTTATTTCCAATTAATATTATTAATAATAAAGAATAAATGAATATTCCAGTTCATAGATATAAATATTTCATATGCCTCTATGGACCGAACGACAACGATGACATTGATGACAGTATAGGTATGATGGTAACGACATGCAAGGATTACGCTTGTCATTCATGTGTAGGTATTATGAATTAATAATATCAAATTTGTTCTGTGTGTTGAACTCAAATCGATCTCATACCTATAATAAAAGTGCTTGTAGAAAAAATATTGTTCCTAACTCGAGCGAAAAGTGTCTTTCCCGCACTCAACTGCTTATCCGAACTCCGCTTCGCGTCGTTCGGCTAACGGCCGTTTCGTGCGGGAAAGTATCACTTTCCGCACTTGTTAGGAAAATAACTATTATCTATTTCAGTATCGTAATGAGCACTAAGTTCATTCCAGCACTAAAAACAGTGCTGGAATGAACTCATTCCCGCATTGTTTCTAGTTATATTTTTCGTTTTCTGGTAGTCAGCACTGACATTCGATCCTATCAAATTTCAACACACGTCAATTGACAATACAATGTAATTAGGATATAGTGAAATAATTGTTGAGGATAAGTTTTATTTTCATTAAACAATATGGTACCACAGACTTTCCTTCTTGCTAATTTTGAATCATTCATGTTATTAGGAAACTGTTTTAAATCTGATCTCCATGCCCTACGTACGTTTCAAATTAAAATTCCGTAATCTGTCAACTTTCGTAACAGTCACACCAACTACCAAGATACAATACAAAAGTCACTAGGCTGTTTAATCCGAATTTTTAATTAAATTTCAACAGTATTTTACAAAACTTAACTGAAATAGAGAAAATATCGTCTAATACTCGTTGCAGAAGGCAATTCCAAAACTCATGCGTTCGAAAACTCGCTCCTTCGTCGCTCGATTTCGAATTTCGCATTCGTGTTTTAATAGGAGCCCATCCTGCAACTTTTTATTATTATTATTATTATTATTATAGTAACAACAGTAAGCGGCGAACCGATGAGACTGTTATCTGTTACGCATGTTGTCCTTAAATTTTAGCACTTTTTGCCTATTATATCACAGTACATATCACAGTTGATCTTGTAAATACTATAAATCACTTTGGTATAAATATATGTATACATCCGAGCGGTATATCAAAAATTCAGTCCCTGAAGAGTTTCCGGCTTCATCACAGAATCCAGTCTTTGGCCTCCGTTATGTATAATGGACAAGTACCCTGCCCCATTCTTTCATTTCCCTGTCTAATCTATTTTTGAACTTATTAACATTATCACAGTCTATTGTTTCCTGGCTTAGCTGGTTCCATGCGTACACTATTCTGTTGGTGATAAAGTTTCTACGTAGCAGTTTGTTACATCGTTCCTTGCTGAGTTTCTTATTGTGGCCTCTCAGGTTGTGCATTTCATTTGGGTGAAGGATGGTAAGGTTACACCTGTAATATCCGCTGGTGATCTTATAGCACTCAATGAGATCGCCACGAACTCTGCGCTCATGGAGCGTTGTCAAGCTCAGGGCTCTCAAGCGATCGACATAAGTCAGATTCCGCAGCTCAAATGGAACCCTGGTCATCCTTCTCTGAACTCTTTCGAGAAGCTCTATGTCCTTGACGTAGTAAGGACTCCAGACACAGTGAGCGTACTCCAACTTTGGGCGCACAAAACTTTTGTACAGCTTAAGAACCATCTCCTTGGACAGATCTCTGAAGGACCTTTGAATGAGGTATATAAGACTATTGGCTTTTTTTGCTATTTGAGTTGTGTGAAGTTCCCATTTCAAATCCTCACTGATGGTCACACCCAAGTCTATTTGGCTCTTTACTTTAGCAACCTCACTGTTGTTGAGCAGGTATGATGACTTTGGGTTACATCCGCCCAAGTGGAGCACAGAGCATTTTCCATCATTCAGAGGCATACCCCATCTCCGCGTCCAAGACGTTATTGTCGCTAGATCCTCCTGCAATTCATTGTGTAGTAAGGCCTTACTATATATGTTTGTATCGTCAGCAAATGAAGAGACGTTAGTCTTCAAGCCAATATATAAGTCACTGAGGTATATGATGAAAAGCAAGGGGCCCAACACAGAACCCTGCGGAACACCACTACAGACACTGACCTCCGATGAGAGAGACGCACCCACCCGAACTCGGAACGAGCGATCCTTAAGAAAGTTGCTTATAAGATTTAGTAATTCACCTCTTATGCCATAATGTTCAAGCTTGTAAACCAGACTTCTAATTGGAATTTTATCAAAAGCTTTTTCGAAATCCAAGTAGACAACATCAATGGGCTGACCAACATCGTCAGCGAGCGTCCATTGATCCAGCTTATGCAACAGGTTTGTTATGGTAGACCTTCCTGGCAAGAAGCCATGTTGGTTTTGAGGTATCACATTGTGGTCCAAGACAAAGCCTGTTAACTCCACCACCAGGATCTTTTCCATACACTTACACAAAGTGCTGGTTAAGCTGATTGCCCTGTAATTTTCAGCTAGTTGTTTGTTTCCCTTTTTAAAAATTGGTATAACTATGGCCTTTCTCCATTCTTCTGGAAAGTTTCCTGTTTTCGCAATATCATTCATTACAACTGAAAGTGGACCGGCCAATGAAACAACACACTTCCTTAGGAAAATTGATGGAATCTGATCAGGCCCTGGACCGGAATCCTGCTTAAGGGATTTTATGGCTCTTTCAACTTTTTCGGGAGTGAAAACCACATGTTTCATCTCATGCTCCAAACGACTGCAGATAGGTAGGGTTGGAATGTTTGTCCCCCCATCATCCCTTACAAAAACACTCTGGAATTGTCGGGCAAAGCATTGAGCTGTCTCTTCTTCAGTTTCGACTTGCTTTCCAGTGTTCTTGTCCAGTAAGGTAAAGTAGGTTAGTTTAGAGCTCAGACTACGTTGTATATAAGCATAAAAGTGCTTTTCAGAACCCGTCAAGAGGTTGTGTTCATATTCTCTCCTGGCTTCATCGATGAGTGACTTGGTGTTATTGTTCTGAGTCCGATATAGTGAATGGCTTTCGGCTGTGCGGTTATTTCTATAATTATGCCATAGTTTCCTCTTTTTGTCAACTTCTTTAAATAGTCCTTTGTTTATCCATGGCTTCCGTGAGTTCACCCGTTGTGGTTTTAATGGTATGTATTTGCTAATGGCATTAGATATTAGACTTGAAAGCTTTTTATAGTTATCATTGGCTTGTTCCTGATCAAAGTTTTCCTCCAACAGGAAATCATTTATAAGATTGTAGTCTGCTCTCCAAAAATTTCGTTTGTAAACTTTATGAGATGGTTTTGCTTGCATTTGAAATTGTGATTTGGCTGTAATGACAAGATGGTCACTTCGACCCAGTGGCGCATGCCCCTCTATATCGAAAACCATGCGCTCCTCACTGACAAGTAGAAGATCAAGTAATGACTCCTCATTATTCCTTACTCTTGTTGGAAAAGTAATAACTTGCCTGCCTCTATGTGTCTTGTAACCCTCCAGAAAATCTAAACTACACTGGTTGCTGGGGTAAACGCTCAGGGTGTTCCAATCAATCTCTGGGTAATTGAAGTCTCCAAAAATATATGATGGTTCCGTTAATGACATTGCCCTCTCGAGAACCCGGACAAGATCCTGGTTGGCCTCCAAAGTAGTGCTACGCCCTGGCCTGTATACACAACCAATCAAACACTTGACCCTGTTCACCACTACATCAATCCAAAGCGATTCCACAGGGCCTGTTGTACTAAATTGTTGACTAAGAGCTGCACAGACCCTATGCCCAGCCACAATGTTTTTGACAAAAATACACAATCCACCACCAAGCGTTTCTCGATCCTTTCTAAACAGCATGTATCCAGGGAGGTTTATGGCACTGTCAGGAATTTTCTTATTTAGCCATGTTTCTGTTATCAATATTATGGTAGGATCTGTGTCGCTAACAGAGATCTTCAATTCATCCAATTTATTGTACATTGAGTTTAGGTTGCTGTACCAAAAGGAGACTTCAACAAGAGATGGCGGAACTAGTTTTTTGAATCAGTAGGAATTGGTTTCTTAACTATTTTCGGTACGTTGTTAACATATTTCACTGTAATATTCACCTCCCCTTTGGATTTACGATCTTTAAGTTCTTCGAGTACGCACTTTAAATAGGCTCTCTGCATGGGAGTTTGATCAGCCTTAATGTAGATACCTTCATCATTTGGCAGGCTATTTTTAACATGTAAGATTTGTCTGACCTCCACGGGTGAAGAGAATACAACTCTAAGTGGTCTCACCTTGAGTATGTCGAGCTTCCCAATGCGATTTACTTTTATATTCGGTTCTTGGTTGTTTGTTTGGAGACTTTTTATTATGGTTATAGCTTTTTTCAAATCGTGATCTACCTCATTGTTTGGCAATTCTTTTAAACCGAATATTAATATGTTGGCTGATCGCTTTTCCCGTTCTTTCATTTCCAAAATAGTGGGCTCGACATTGTTTGGTGTTACCCCACTTATTGTTGGGCTTTGTATGCTTACTGTCTGTTTGAGTTCAGTAACTTGCTCTTTTAGGTCTCTTGTTTCAGCAGCTACCTGGGCATATGTTGGTATATCGGCGTTAAGTTTACTACTCAATTCCTGGGTTTCCTTCTGTATTTTGTTGATTTGGGCTTGCATGGTTGGCATATCCTTCAAAGCAGCACGAACGGCACCCAAACACCCGACGCAGAAGTACGAGAGTACTCTTGTTTGTGCAGTAAGCGCCCTTATTTCACTGGAAGTTATTCCTGAGCACTTTCGGCAAAAAATATGTTTGCAGACATCACACGGACTACCAAAGAGGTCCTTTATGTCTTTACTTTTGGAGAAATCCTTAAAGACACACTCCGATTGGCACCCAAAACACGTGGGCATGGTAGAGGTTAAGTGAAAAATCCGATTATTTTCAAATTTCACAGTTTCCTGCTGGAAAAAAAAAACCACTGCACTGGCTGATAAAGGCGATTTTCTGTAAAATCTATGCACTTTAATGTATTAAATTAACTATTATTCATGAAAATAAACAAAAAACTCCGGAGCAAAAATGTAAACATGCGGCGATACTTCTAGGTTATTACGAACTTGTTTTAGAATATACTATTATTCTATAGCTATTATTCAGAACTAAGTATACTGATGAATTAGCGAAAAAAGATTCATTAAATTGATGAACTAACCAAATAGAGGGCAGTGTACTACGTTTCAATCTTTTATTCAATATATATTCTAGAACAAGCCCTGTGGACAGGAGCTTTCTGGCGCTCTAGTTCAAACAGACAAATTATATCTCCGAAAGTATTGGTTTCTTAGAGTTGGGAATTAAATCAATGTATTCTTATGAAAGAACTGCATCATAAAGGAAATAAATTCAAATAATAGTTTATTTATCAAGATTAAATGAGCAATCTGAGAATGAGAACTGCACCATGGAAGAAATCAAATTAAAATAGCTGAAATGAATTTGACTCTTTGTTATAGAACAGGATGAAATGTACGAGTATGAACACAGATCATATGTATAATAAAGCTTAGATAGAATGATTATAGCATTCTGTGAAAACATAGAAGTACGTACGATTCATTATTGAAATTTAGAAAAATCATATCTCCGAAAGTATTAGCTTGTTGGAGTTGAAAATTATATCGATGGATTTTAATGGTGAAACTGCATCTTAAATAAAAATTACAGACATTTGGGCAAATTGATAGGCACTCAGTTCCGAGGAACTAGAGCGCCAAAAAGTGTAATTCCCTTTCCGGGATTTGAGCCCGCCTTCTCTTGTTCCGAAACCGAAAACCCGACGGCTATCGGGCTCCTCGTACGATCTTGTCGATCTCCGGTATTATAATAAAACGTCGGTACTTACCTGGGATATACATTCTTAATTTTCACTTGTCGACATAAAATCGTCACATGGGGGTTTATTTGACGGTTGTCTCTCTAAGTCGATTTTGACGTTTCTCGAACCAACTATTAGCAAGGAATTAGACAATGTCATGTCTCAGGAAAATAAGTTGACATTATGACAATTCATACATAGAATAATTATATAATTCGGTGAAAACGTAGAAATACGATTTATTATTGAAATTTTGAAAAATCATATCTCCGAAAGTATTAGCTTGTTAGAGTTAAAAATGATATCATTGGATTCTTATGATAAAACTGCTTATTGAAAAAAATTCAATTTGGAATTTGTTTTGTAAAAAAAAATTTTTTTTTGTTACTCCGAAACCATCTGTCCGAATTTGCCCAATATCGAACTTAGCCGAGATATTTATCTCCCAAACCTACCCTGAAAATTTCAACTGTCTAGCTCATTCCGTTCGAGAGTTATCGTGCCTACGGCCGGCCGGCCGGAAAGAATGAATTTCGACGACGGATTCTTGATCAGCGAGTCGAACCAAATCGTTTAAGACCATTTTTATCGAAAAATTCGAAAATTACAGACATTTGGGCAAATTGATAAGCACTCGGTTCTGAGGAACTACAAAAATGTTTTGAACAAACAAATGTTCTAATTTTCAATACCCTACCTCTACCACAAGCCAGTTGCCATTCTTGTCGCGTAACAATATACTTGAAACAAATACTTTTATAGTATAAGAGCGCCAAAAAGAATTACGCTTCAGGAAAGCTATTCAACTTTGATGAAATCACACTGTGTTGTTGCTCAGAACTTTGTTCTCTGCTAGTCCTATCATCGTTGACAAATAATATTGTTAGAGTTTATAACATGTCATTTCATTCCTTCTCAATATATAACTGATGAATTGTATAATGAATATAATTATTAATTATTAGAGATATACCTCAATGTTTCAACTGTTAAAACAGTTTATGTTCATCAACCGGCAAGATTATAGCAAATCAACAGTCTTAGCGTTCTCCTATGTTGATTTATTAACAATTAACGGTATCAGCGATATTTCAATATTATTAATATCATAATTAATACCTATCTTGATAATAGAAATCTGCCCCTGTTCCGGTAAGAATACACAATAGGTCTCTTGCATGCATTTTTTTTATTATTGGAATCGATTATTATATCCATAAGAATAATGAAAAAGTTCAACCGCCCCCAAAAATTTCAATTTTCTACGAGAAAACGATCATTCAAATTTGGTTGCAAATATTGGCTGTTCAAACGATGGAAACTTCGCGCCCAGCCGTGACGTCAAGCGGCATTGTACTCTCTCTCTCTTTTCGTGCCCGTTTCACTATTTCTTTCGCTATAAGAAGCAGATGGACTCGCCGAAGATACATTTACCCAGATTCGTTTTATTTCTATGCTGCTGCCTTCGCTTTTGACACATTGTTCAATAATCGTGACAGTTTTGACTCGTGGTTTAGTAATATTATTATAACCAAGATAACGTTTTTGAAACGAACGTAAGTGAAACTGATTGATTCTGCATTACATTTTGTGAACATTTGAATTTATTAGCAATGGAAGCTCCAAATACAGGATATAGGTGGTGCATAGTTCCTAAGTGTGGAAATACATCGACATCTTCTCCCGGAAAAATATTTTTCAGCGTGCCCAGAAATGAAGACTTTCGCATTAAGTGGTGTAAAGCGATGAAAAGGGACACATTTAGGAGCAATAAACTATCTACAATCACTTCTTTACACTGCTGTGAAGATCACTTTGACGTAAGTTCCTAAAAATCTTTGTTTTGATATACAGTTACCCAGGAATAAGCCTATACGAAACTACTCTAATTTTTCATTTTCAGTTAGAAAAAGATACAGAGAACTTTATGAGGTACAAGATAATGTTTATACAACAAGGGGTGCCTGTGTTATTAAGATTACGAAAAGGTATGGTGCCTCATAAATTTCATTGTCAAGAAGAAAAAAATCTAATAACAGAGGGAGAGAATGCCTCGGAGAATGCTCTCAGGCCAATATTGAAAATGATTCAAGAATCTCCAGCCACTCAAGAAATAACTGAAGGAACCAATCTTTGTGAAGCTGGACCTAGTTCATTTGCACACAGCATTTCCCCATCGAAAAAGAAAAATCTTGTACCTTTTAAACTGGTATGTCAAAAAGAAAATATTGCACCAGAAGAAACACATGCTGCTCTTAAGAGACGAAGATTGAGTTTGGAGCAAGAAGTTAATATAGAAGCAGTTACAGAACCCTGTGTTTCATCTTTAGACGATAAAAGCCATTGTGACAAAGGTGTACAAGTAGACATGAAGAAGAAATTCAGAAGCAAAGCTGTTAATGTTTGTGTTAAAACAAAGGAGATTGCACTATCACCATTTCAAAAACAATTGGTTGACGCTTCCACTTCGCCTATTAAGAACGCCTTACAAGCCACTTCAATTTGTACTACTGACGAGTCATTACCTTCATCGCAGACTTCATTTATTTCTAGTGAGAACCAACCGGAAAGTGTTCAATCCGAAGGGAGTTGGTGCAGAGAAGTCCAAGAAGAAGAGTTCAAAAATGTTATGCGAACTGCAACATTGCTCTCCATTGAAAAACAACCTAAAATGATGTTGGGACTGCCTAAAGAGAGCTACTATTTGATAGATTTATTAAGTGAATCTATTCCAGTTCCTACAGTCAATATTTTGATCACACTAAAGAAAATAAAATTAAATGAATCGTTCGATATATTAGCTATACAATTTGGTTATGCAGTCAGCACAATATCTAGAATATTTTCTAAATCAATTGAATCAATGTCTGAAATAATGAAGGTGTTAATCGAGTGGCGTGAATCCTCTATAATATTGGAAAATTTGCCAATCTCCTTCAGAGCAAGATACTCTAGAGTGGTTTCAATAATAGATTGCTTAGAAATAGAGATTGAAAAACCATCTAACGCTGTCCATCAATCTCTAACATGGTCACAATATAAAAAATGCAATACGCTGAAGTACCTCATTTCCTGTACTCCAGATGGGTTAGTGAATTTCATTTCTGAAGGATATGGTGGTAGGGCATCTGATATCCTTATTGTGGAAAGTTGTGGCTACTTAGATCATTTACCCCCAAACAAAGCTGTGATGGCAGATAGGGGATTTAAAGATTTGACACATCTTTTACAACAAAAAAAATGCACACTCATAAGGCCTCCTTCAGTTTCGAGGTCTGCAACAAGTTCGAAGGAAGAAGTGAAAGAATCGAAAAGAATAGCAGCATTGCGAATTCACGTAGAGCGGTTAATAGGCAGACTAAGAGAATTCCATATGTTACTTCCCCATGCATGCGTACATCATAACTTGGTGCCTGTGATTGATAAAGTTATCGTTGTAGCATGCGGCATAATCAATATGCAACAGGCACTAATAAAACATTAGATTTGAATAATAAATATTTTTATTTTTCCCAATATTAGATTTCCCTATTAGTATTAATTGATTTTGATAATAAGGTGATAATACATCATTGCCTTTTAAGAATAAGAATAGTAAGAGTCAAATTTTAAATACAGTTCTTCTTCATTTCAAATTTTTCACAGTTTGAAACTGAAGAAAATTGCAAAATAAAACAGTGTCAATTAAAAAAAACTATAGGGTTTCATATTAATCAAAAATTAGAGTTATAGAGGTTTGACTGTTATATAATTTCATGATCATCTATTTTTATCTTTGATAAGGAGTTGAATGATGAGTAGTTATGCATTTTTTTAAAGAATAAACTCTCAAAACTGAGAAACTATATTCGAGTTGAGGCTATGGTCTTCAAAGTGGTCAATAAAAAATAGTTATAATAATTTACTTTAATATCAGCACAATTTCATTCACATATTCCTAATGGTATGCTTTTTTCAAAATGGGAAAAATGGCCCTGTTCCAGAACAAAGTGCTTTGTTCCAGCAAATTTTTGCAGAAGTTCTCATCATAATCAACAATGAAAATGTCAACTTCCTTTGATGTTTCAAAATCATGATGTGCAACACAGAAAAGCCCTTTTTGTTTATTTGAGAAAAACATCTGCATTTGCACCTGACCCATATGTTTCGTGGAAATCTTGTTTTCTCTTGTTATATATCTATTCATAGCTTTCTCAGATGATGGACATTTAATTTCAATAGAATATTCAGTACTCTCCCCGTCAGGAGATGCACCAAATATGGGGTAATCGGGGTTTAAAATTAAACCACATTCATTTATTTTTATTTTCATCTTCTTCTCAACTTCTTTCAACACCAGTTTCTCTAACAACCGTCCTCTCTTCATTGCATCTGTATCCTTTATTTTACTAGCTCCCATTATAACCTCATTCAAGGAGCCTTCAAAAACTTTACAATGTGCTGCTTCATGCATCTTTGAAGCAGTAATTCTGGCATATCGCAGCTCATACCACAACGGACAGTCACTCTGATGAACTGTTGCTTGACGTGCTTCATTGCAAGTCAATATGTCCATTGTACTCCTACAGTAATTTATGAACTCTGTTGCATCATCTGGTTTCTTTGGCATTTTATCCATCATATAGTGTATTGACAATTTTTCTACACTGTCCTTTTCTTTGAAGTACTTCATTAATTGACAGTTCATGTTATTTTCTATTTTACTGCGACTTATGAGGGCTGTCAGAAATCCTTGATTATCATTCCTATTACTTGGTTGATTTGCTTTGGAAGTACTCCATAATTCACTTGATTTAATGAACTTTAGGCTTGTGCCTATCGAAGACAATTTCGATTTCTTCCAATAACACTCAACACTGGTTGGAGGGAGGTCTTCACTGCGCCTATGTAGCCAAGCTATAAATGCTATAGCATGCTTACATCCACCTGAAAATGCAATAGTATTTGAAATGGCTTGTCAAGAATAAATATGAACAGAACCTGATTCAAAACTTTCGTCCAAAATTACATAGCATATATAGCTGAAACCCACCTAAATGTGCTGCACAATCTTCGCACTGTGCAGAGATAATTTTCTCCTCAGCTTCATCGCACACAACTTCTACAGAGTAACATTTCTGTTTGACATTATGCTCGGGCGTAATACGAGCTTTCACTACACATATACTAGCTTCTCTTTTTACTTGGACATATCCAACAGCTGAATCGCCATAAGAATCCCTTTCAGATCTGGAAAAATCAAACAAATATTGATTGGTACGTGTTGACCAAATGGTGTTATGAATTACTTGTGTAATATGCTTGATTACTTCAAAGTGAAATAAATATCATCATAGGGCACGATGGACACTGATCTTACCTTGCAGCTTTTACGCCTCTAATTTCGGCAGACGTGAAATCAGGATGAAACTCGTCATCATGAAGGCATCAATTCTCGGCAAATTGTCGGATTGACCCATGACAAACCCAGCTTCAGTCATTTTATCTATTTAATATAATATAATATGTAAAAGTATAACCAAACATAAACAACAACACGCGTGGAAGTGACAACTGACAACGCTTCGCGCTATCAGCTGTTGAGAGATCATAGAATGCGAATAGTTGTTACTATTTTGATGACGTCAACCGGCACAACAACGATCCTACCAATCAGAAGCGTTTCACCTCATTTAAATTTGCTTCCTGATCTTCCGATTTTCAATATCAAAATATTCAAATTTTATAAGTTTTGAAAGTGGATGAGGGCATACATGATGATCAGATATTGAAGTAGATTCAGAAAAACATTAACATATGGTATTTCGTGTTACATGCAAGAGACCTATTGTTAAAAAAACTATATTCGCATAAAAAAGAAGTATTTTCGAAATGAAAATAGTATTTGATTAAAATAGTTATGGATACTCGTTCAGAGTTCACACAGCAAACATTTGCCTTACCTTTGGCGCGGAAAACAAGGACGTTGAACAAAATACTCAAAATACTAAATTTCAGCAAACGGTACGACTTTCCACAAGAAACCAGAATAAACAAAGATTCCAAATTAATTTGACATGTCGATAATTTTGTCCATAAAATTTCTGCTGCCGGCATCTATCGGCGAAAACTGAAGTAGAACAAAATCCTTGTATTTTGACAATATTTGGACCGCAATTCTGCGAAAATATATCTAAGAGTGTCTTCACCATGTATTCTATGCATCTATCTCAAGGGGTATTCCAAACCATAGAAATAACAAGATTTCATTTATCCGAGCGGATAATCCGTCGGAGCTGGTTTTGGTTCCGGCCACTTCCGGCATAGGCTTTTCGACAGTTCTGTTAGATATTTCCTCATATGATTGTGGTATTGGAGGTTTGTTGGTCTACAAATAGATTGTCACCTGGCACGTTCCTCCTCAAGTATTGAATATAAATTCTTGGAACATTTTTAGCCTAAGCTTGTTCACCTCGGAATATTCTACGATGAGTACCTAGTCGCGAGTTATGATGCAGATGATGTAGAAATGCATGCAAAAAAATGGGTAAATGTCAAGGGCGTAGCAAGGATTTCGGGGGGTGGGGGGGTACCTATACGAATGGATCCCTCAAGAACGGGAGATCTGTGTTAGGAATATACCGGTCTGGAAAATAATCCTGGAAGCATATTATGATTTACAATGCTTAATAAAGAGGTCGCTATTCAGCCAGCAGACCAGTAGAAGATATAAAAGAATTGCGCAATGATGAGAATGAATAATATGTTAATGTGTCTAACTGGACGCGCGATGATGGTGGGGAGGATCGTCGTTGGAACTTGGAATATATTAGTGTTCTGTGTTGGATGACTCGGCCTCGCACTTTTTAGACGGGGATGTTCGACCGGCAACCCCGTCTACATAGCGCGAGGCCGCCTCGCTAGCCTATGTTCGAGGTTTTGCCGTTTATATATTATTTGTGTTCTGTGGTTTATACGCACCTTTAAGCCGCGCATGAACTACGCGCGGCAGCTTCGCGAGCCAATGTTCGAAGTTCATTTGCCTCGCAAGCAATGTGTAGATATGAATTTAGTATGCCGCGGCTTCCGCCCGAGGCAAGCGATCCATTTTTGCGCGCGTGTTCCGTAAGGAACAGCGTGCTATCATTTCGTCACAATGTCTGTATTTTTCGAATTTTTTTTTCACCTCGAACTGAATGCTGCGGATGGCCAAAATACAAAATTATATTCATTGAATAGAAGTCTCCCTGAAAAAGAGTCAAACTTCAGAAAAATAATTATTCAATTAGACAAATCAAACTTTTAGATAGGTTTTCATTTGAGTAATCATTAACGCTCCTTTCACACGGAGTACCGCGCGGCTCTCGCTCCCTAGCGGGAGCTTTTTCGGCTCCTACATCCAATTCTTTCACACGGAGAGCCGCGCGGCTCTCGCTCCCGCGCGGGACTTTTCCGGCTCTTACATATTCATTACATGGGGAGCCGCGCGGCTGTCGGTCTCGCGCGGGAGCTTTTTCGGCTCCTACATCAGATTTTGTCACATGGGCTCCTATGCAGGAGCCGCCGAGTCAGTCGCAATATTTCTTTCACGTGCTATGATCGTTTATCTTCTCCGTCGTCGCCGTCTTGGACGACAAGAAAAACGTCATCGTCTCATTATAATGTGTAGTAAGCATTTTGGTATTTTAGCGCGCATGTTCTAGGAACCAGCGTGCTATAATTTCACCAAAACGTTTTCCGTTGCCTCGATAACTTTCGAACGGAAAGAGGCAGCGACTTCCAATTTTCAGGGTTGGTTGAGCATCCGATTGCAATGGTTAGAAACGCAATTGGACATAAACGGCCAAACGGTTGCAGAGTTATAGTCATCTGGAATGTTGTTGTTATTTCCCATTAACTCAAAAAATGCAGCTCTGATGGAATTGAAACTTGGTAAATAATTGTAGAATGCAGACGCGCAAATATTTGAAAAATTTAGTGAGGATCGTATCATTGGAAAAGAAACATTTCTTCGTAAAACCATTAAAACTTTTCTACAAAAATTTTATATTTCCCAATCTATCCGTCAGATTCCGCACGAACCTCCAAGCCGCAATCAATTTACCCAGTATTTCTACAATTACAATTCCCATTACTCGTTCAAAAAATGGCGGCAAATCTCTGTGCACAGGGACTTTGGCGCTTTTGTCAAACAACTAGCGAGTAATTATTCGCATTTTGACAAATCATATCTCCGAAAGTATTGGTTTCTCAGAGTAGGGAATGACATCAATGAATTATTATGATAGAACTGCACCATAAAAATTAATTCAAAGCGTACGTTTATGACTCACCTCATATGTATTTACATACATCAGCAAATTATAATTATTGTATTCTATGAAATCATAAAATTACGATTAATTATTGAAATTTTGAAAAATCATAGCTCCGAAAGTATTAGTTTGTTAGAGTTGAGAATGATAGCAGTGGATTCTCATGATGATATTGCATCTTGAAAAAAATCGTTTCGGAAATTTGTAATGTAAAAAAAAAATTATTCAACGGTTTTTTTCTGGGTTTTCTCTCCCAAACTCTGAAAAATATCTATAAAATAAAAATTAATTATTTTGTGATTTGCTTCTGCGTAAGAAACACAGGATATTTGTCAGAAGCAATCAATTGAACAATGTTGCCTAACAAACAACAACGAAACAACATCAACGAAGAAACAACTATATCGTAACGTTTCGGAGTCTATATCAGACTCCTTCTTCAGACGCTCAATGAAAATCGAGAGAATTATTTTGTTATTATTATTTTTGAATGTGACAATTCTTGAATTTCACCAAATAACTATCAGCAAAATAATTCTCTCGATTTTCATTGAGCGTCTGAAGAAGGAGTTGAAAAATATCTATAAAATAAAAATTAATTATTTTGTGATTTGCTTCTGCGTAAGAAACACAGGATATTTGTCAGAAGCAATCAATTGAACAATGTTGCCTAACAAACAACAACGAAACAACATCAACGAAGAAACAACTATATCGTAACGTTTCGGAGTCTATATCAGACTCCTTCTTTAGACGCTCAATGAAAATCGAGAGAATTATTTTATTATTATTATTTTTGAATGTGACAATTCTTGAATTTCACCAAATAACTATCAACAAAATAATTCTCTCGATTTTCATTGAGTGTCTGAAGAAAGAGTCTGATATAGACTCCGAAACGTTACGATATAGTTGTTTCTTCGTTGATGTTGTTTCGTTGTTGTTTGTTAGGCAACATTGTTCAATTGATTGCTTCTGACAAATATCCTGTGTTTCTTACGCAGAAGCAAATCACAAAATAAATTAATTTTTATTTTATAGATATTTTTCAGGGTTTGGGAGAGAAAACCCAGAAAAAAACCGTTGAATAATGAGTATACCTCCCACAGTATCCTTTAATGATTACTTAAAAAAATATATTTTTTCGTTACTCCGAAACCACCGAAGTGATTTTGCCCCATACTGAACTTACGCGAGATATTCATCACCCAAACTTATTCCATACCAAAACGTTTGGGAACATTCTCAGCCAAAAATTTGAAAATTACAGACATTTGGCAAATCGAGAAGCACACTGTTCCGAGGAACAAGAGCGCCAACAAGACGGCTTGAAGTTTCATTCAGTATTTCGTGAGTATGTGAGGCACAAATAGACGAAAGAACATGCGCGCAAAAGTTCTTGAATTTACGTTGGTGCTACTTGAGTTCATTTTAAAATAGCTTCATAATATAATAATAATTCATTCTTCCCTTTGCATTTCGAGAGAGAGCCGCAGCTAGTGTTGTTGAGTGTGGAAAATGTCATAAATACTCCTCTGATAAATACTGAAAAATGTCCGAAAATTATCATTACATCTAAAAACAGTTGACATTTAGAGTTGTTTAGTATTTATCGACATTTTCTAAAATGTCTGGATAAATATCATAAATTTCTTTTCTACTAAAGAATTGTTTGACAATTTTCATTTTTGTCCGATATTTATTCTTCTTTTCTACTTGCCTTAACGATCTAAGATGCCAATTATACTAAAATTGTTAAAGAAGTTCATTTTTTTCTACTTGGATCAAAGATTCTTAACGATCTGTGAACCAATTGGGAAATTATACAATGTTTTTTTGAACAAGTTTATTTTTATTATTTAACAGTCCAATTAAATCGATTTTTCTAATATTATTAATTCTTAATTCAACCTTGCTCCTGTCCTTTATCTCTGATACTCAATAAAATAACACGATACTATCTCATTCAATGATAAGTTATTTGTTATTTCCAATTGACCATGAAAAATTTCTTTAAATGCCTCAAATTGTCCTGATATTTTAACTTAACATGTGACGATTGTCATATTTTTCCGCAATGTCCGTAAAAACTTAAATACTCAAAATGCTCGACCTTGGGGGAAATTTTCGGACATTTTTCCAGGATATTTGTCCCTTACTTAAAAACTCGAGTATTTCACATCACTAGCCGCAGCTCCCCTTCGCGCGCCTGGCTCGAGATAGCAGGCGCCGTACCGGCTCTCGGTCAAAAGCCGCTTGGGACTGGGAGCGAGAGCCGCACGGCTCCCCGTCTTGGCGCGTCGTGTGAAAGCCCCACTGTTCCCTTTGCATTTTGAGGAAGAATCGCGGCTCCTCTTCGCTCGCCCCGGCTCGAGATGCAGGAGCCGTACCGGCTTCTCGTGTGAAAGCTCTGTTATACTATTTGCATTTCAGTATGTCGAATCTGGCTCCTGCTCGGGAGCGAGAGCCGCGCGGCTCCCCGTGTGAAAGGGGCCTAAGGGATACTTTGGGAGTAGGTATTTCAATCCGGCGTGATTTTCAATCTGGCCGGATTTTACCGGAGTTCCAAGAATCCGACCGGATTGATCAAATCAAGACTCTATGTAAGTTAGAAAATCCAATGTGATTGTACTTCGTAAGGTAGTTAATTGAAAAACATATAAACCAAATAAACTTTAAATCTAATGTAATGACGAACAAATAAGATTTAAATAACAACATTATTTTCTCACTCTTACACCCGGTTTCTGAAAGGCTGGTCAAAGTGTTGATCAACTAACAGAACTGTTAATGTCCAATCAGTCCGAGTTTTTGCACTTTGCGCAACTCAAATGATGGTTAACAAGAGATTGATGCCTGATTAGTTAAAATTTGTGTTGATCAGCCTTTCAGAAACCGGGGGTTACACTTCTAGATTTCACAGTAACAATATATTAAATGAATAATATAATTCTAATAACAAAACGAGTTTCGCAGTAACAAAATATCAAATAAATACAGTACATTTACTATGAAATTGAGATCATCTGTCTCTTGTATTACACAATAACCACAATATATTATTTATTTCACTGAGCATTACTCGAAGTCAATTTTGATTTTGGTAAAAGGATTTTAAAAAACAAATGGTGTTTATTGGTCATCTGTCAGTCGACTCCTTAAGGAGGTACAGTTATAGCCTGCGGCAGAAAAAGCCCTTTCTGCTTCCACACTTTTTGGCTCCCAGAAGAATCAGCGTTAATATCACGTCAAATTTGACGAAAATCAGGATCTGGATCCCGTGCCAAATCCGGTATATACTGGTACCGGATCCGGTATAGGCTAAATGACGCCGGATCCGCCGAATTTCCGGTCCGGTTTGTTCCGGATTGCAATCCCTATTGGGGAGGTATATTCATTACTAAATGGTTTCTTTCTGGGTTTTCTCTCCCAAATTCTAAAAAATATCTGTAAAATATAGAGATTTTGCTGAAATCCAAATTAGTTAAAAGTCATTCCACTGGTTTTGGTAAGATACTGACAATTTATATTTGTTGCTGTATAGTTACATGTATATATATATATATATATATATATATATATATATATATAATTAAGAATTAAGGTTTAAGGATTTTTTTGACTCGTTTGGAGTGGAGAAAAGTGTACTCTTTTTTTCTTCGTCGAGCTTTCGCAATTTCTTTATTGCTTCATCAGGACTACTACAAACATATCAAAAAACACAGAATTAACATTGACATATTCAAAAAATCATTTGTTTCGCTTACCAAATTTGAGGTTATATAATAAAAACTGGCATACAATAACGTATAGACTTAGAATAACCATTCTCAATCATTTGATTATATTCTGACAGTATGCTGCATACATTAATAAACGTTTATTCAACAATTGTTTAATTTTTTCTTTTTTCCTTCAATAACATAAAATTTCGCGAATTCTCACCAGTCAGAGTCATGTGTCATGTTCGATTTTCACTGTAATGACGTATCTTTTTGGCCTTCTCCTTCAATTCAATCTTGTTGTCCTCGATGGCCTCAGTTTTATGTTATTCGTCTAAAGGACCATCATAAAAACCATTGGTAGAATTGTCAAGCGCCAACAAATAACTGTATATACTACTCAATTTCTGGGTGTCTGCCTTCTTATTCATCGAATGTGTTTGATTATTTATATGTACCATCTCCAATACCAGTCTCTTTGTGTAATTGCCTTCAGCATCCAGTATTCTAGCATTTTGGATGTCAATTTCATGACTATATCTATTTGCATGTATAGCTAGTGCACATCTATCTTTGTATTTTTGAATATCGCTTTTATGTATCGCCATTCGGTTTTTTAAGCACTGAGAAGTCTGTCCTACATATGAGCGTTCACACTGTTTGCAGTCCACCTGGTAAATAATGTTACTACGGAGTGATGTTGGAATTTTGTCTTTAATGTGGGTGTATAAATTTTTCACTTTTTTCAAATTATATGGGGCCAGGGTTAACTTTTCTTCTTTGAAAATATTTTTATTTTTGTTGTTAAATTTGGAATGAATGGAAATGATGCATATACTTTTATTTCTTTATTGTTTACAGCCACTGTGCTCTTTGTCCCCTTTACAGATGTTCTCACAGTTCCATAGAGTAATTTGGTTAGCATCGTTTTGGGATATGAGTTTTGTTCTAAAATTCTGTACAATTCTTTAATGCTATCGTTCAAGAAGTCTTTATGGCAAATTTTGGTTATCCTTGTCTTCATACCCATTATAGAGTTAACCTTCATGTTTACGGGATGGCTCGAATAATAATTGATGTATTTGTCGGCATTTGTCTTTTTTCGGTACCAATTAAGTTTTTACTTTGTTTTCAACTCTACATACTTTAGTGTCTAAAAATGGAATTGACATCATATTATATTATTAATATAATTAATCATCATATTAATAATATGATGTCAATTCCATTTTTAGACACTAAAGTATGTAGAGTTGAAAACAAAGTAAAACTTAATTGGTACCGAAAAAAGACAAATGCCGACAAATACATCAGTTATTATTCGAGCCATCCCGTAAACATGAAGGTTAACTCTATAATGGGTATGAAGACAAGGATAACCAAAATTTGCCATAAAGACTTCTTGAACGATAGCATTAAAGAATTGTACAGAATTTTAGAACAAAACTCATATCCCAAAACGATGCTAACCAAATTACTCTATGGAACTGTGAGAACATCTGTAAAGGGGACAAAGAGCACAGTGGCTGTAAACAATAAAGAAATAAAAGTATATGCATCATTTCCATTCATTCCAAATTAACAACAAAAATAAAAAATATTTTCAAAGAAGAAAAGTTAACCCTGGCCCCATATAATTTGAAAAAAGTGAAAAATTTATACACCCACATTAAAGACAAAATTCCAACATCACTCCGTAGTAACATTATTTACCAGGTGGACTGCAAACAGTGTGAACGCTCATATGTAGGACAGACTTCTCAGTGCTTAAAAAACCGAATGGCGATACATAAAAGCGATATTCAAAAATACAAAGATAGATGTGCACTAGCTATACATGCAAATAGATATAGTCATGAAATTGACATCCAAAATGCTAGAATACTGGATGCTGAAGGCAATTACACAAAGAGACTGGTATTGGAGATGGTACATATAAATAATCAAACACATTCGATGAATAAGAAGGCAGACACCCAGAAATTGAGTAGTATATACAGTTATTGTTGGCGCTTGACAATTCTACCAATGGTTTTTATGATGGTCCTTTAGACGAATAACATAAAACTGAGGCCATCGAGGACAACAAGATTGAATTGAAGGAGAAGGCCAAAAAGATACGTCATTACAGTGAAAATCGAACATGACACATGACTCTGACTGGTGAGAATTCGCGAAATTTTATGTTATTGAAGGAAAAAAGAAAAAATTAAACAATTGTTGAATAAACGTTTATTAATGTATGCAGCATACTGTCAGAATATAATCAAATGATTGAGAATGGTTATTCTAAGTCTATACGTTATTGTATGCCAGTTTTTATTATATAACCTCAAATTTGGTAAGCGAAACAAATTGATTTTTGAATATGTCAATGTTAATTCTGTGTTTTTTGATATGTTTGTAGTAGTCCTGATAAAGCAATAAAGAAATTGCGAAAGCTCGACGAAGAAAAAAAGAGTACACTTTTCTCCACTCCAAACGAGTCAAAAAAATCCTTAAACCTTAATTCTTAATCAAATATACTGGCTCTGAATCAAAATATATATATATATATATATATATATATATATATATATATATATATATATATATATATTTATATATATATATATATATATATATATATATATATATTATACATGTAATGAAAATTTAATAAGTTATGAAACAAATGAAATCCTCTGAAAAATAAACTATAAAATAAAAAATTATTCTGTAAATTGCTTCTGCGAGTCTGATCTAGTCTCCGAAACATTATGAAATAGTTGTTTTATGGTTGATGTTTTTGCGCGTATGTTCTGGGGAACATCGCGTTATAGTTTTGCCCAAATGTCTGTAACTTTCGAATTTTTTGACGAAATTGGTCTCAAACGATTTAGTTCGACTCCCCGATGAAGAATTCGAGGTCAAATTTGATTCTGTCCGTCCGGCCGTACGGCCGTCCGTTGCCATTCTCCTGTATTGGACACTTAATTCGAATTTACCATGGTAAATTTGAATTAAGAGTGTCCAATACAGGAGAATGGACAACATAATTTACCATGGTAAATTCGATTAAGGGTATCCAATACAGAAGAATGGACAATAGAACATACGCGCAAAAGCTTCTGACTTCAAGTCAGTGCTTAAACCAATTTTTCGATATCAAATAACAACCGTCCCAACTGAGTTCGAGCGGATGAGATAAGATCCTTTGATGCTTTCTCAAAAAACGACAGCACCCAAAAAGTAACTATTTAGTTACGAAATGGTATTTTGGCGGTCACTCAATTCAAAAGACAATATGTTCATTTATTGTTGCATTTGAAGATAGACTAATTCCTTGACATTCCACTATTTCTCAAATTATTACGGAATTTGGATGTGTCGGTGTGACCACAAGTAGGTACTTAATTTTTTTCACAATGGAAATTGTTTGTCTCATTTATTATGTCGAATACATTCCTCTCATGCAAAGCCATGGAATAGGCGAATAGGGAATCTGGTAGACTTTCTTTAACATTTACATTTTCATACTGATCACCACAGAACACTAATAATATGATCACTTATCGGCAGAACATACTTCGTTCGAAGCACTGGCCTTCGGTCCTCCCCACCACCATCGGCCGTACAAGTGGGACCAGTTAAACCTAAGCCCTCTATAGAGATAGCCTGGAACATAGTCTGGCAACGCGGCAATTTATCGTCTCTTAGAGGCATACTTCTTCAATGCGGTAGCGCTGGATATCGTATATTTCCAATTTAAAACTCTAGTGAACTCATTGAATAGGTTTTCTTGCTTGGAATCCTTGGATGAATAAACAATATGAGACCCTACTTTTTCAATAAATTGAATAACTACATGCACTTTTATAAAGTCTCCCGGTTGGCCATGATTTCGGTCTATCACGTTTTTGTAACTAAAACAAAGGCAGGTTGGCACTTCTGAAATATCTTCAATGTCAAAACAATTCTCTGAGGCGTTGCCAATTTCTAGTCTCAACAATCAACGTAATATTTCATCTTAGACAAGATATCACAGATCATTATCTTCTAATAATAAAGAAATCTTCGCTTTGAAATTAAAAATGCCGAAAGCAATTTTGAAGCAGCAGAGACAAAGTACACCTCTAGACTACTGGCCCATGCTGAAAAAATTATGGGTCATTTGAACCACCAGGTGACCTATCTAGAACGATATAAGAGCATAAAATAATAAGATTCAGCACTATGCCGTCACTTGTAAGCTGTCCAACTGAGTGCAGGTGAGAATTCGAAAGTACAGGTAGAGTGAGTACATTTTGGTCACATATTTTTGTACGGCATTCTTACCACCGATAGATCCATGAAAAATAATAAGAAAACGCGGAGTGCCGTACAAAAATGGTGGTCCACAAAGTTGAATTTTTTTTTTATTTTCTGACAATTACCAGGGTAAATTTGGTCATTTGATCTTGTACGGCATCTGTGTCATACTATTTCAATACTGCTTCTAATCCATTATTCCACAACGCCGTACAAAAATCATGCGACAAGGTGAAAAAATCGAGGGTTGTAATCCCCTCTCTTTCCGTAGTCCAGCAGGTGATTTGACACAACATGAAATAAATTTATTTTGAAAGTATTTTATGCATAGATAATATTTTTTCATATGCCGTACATTTTCGTTGGTTCAAAGGGAAAAAAAAATTAAATAGAAAAAATCAAAAAGAAAAAATCTATATAACGAAATGTAAGGTGAAATTTATTTTATACGGCATTTAGATAGTTTATTTGTACAAATTTTCAGTCTTTTCGTGATTCTAGGTTCCTAGTTAGACTCTATGTCATATATGGGTTTGTTTACTATCGATTTATACTTGAATTCTGTAGATGTGCAATTTTATTTTTAATTTTTCAAAAATAATTCTGCTAATTTCAGTATCATAAGTACTCGCACATTTTTGGAGCGACGTTCTGTTACGACGTTTAGCATTTGTAGGGAATATCGTATTTTATTCGGATGTACTCGGCTTGGACCCGAGAGAAGATAATTCGGACGTCGATGAAGACGTTGATTCTGATAACAACTCAGCAACGGATTCCGATACAGAATAAGACAAACAAAAACCATATTTCTTATTATCATCATTAAATTTATGAATTTTTTTTTTATGAAATGACCATTTTTTTATTATTATCATTAAATATTTCGAATTTTTCTAAAACATGATTGTTTTATTTATTCACATCATTACAATGAAACAAATCAATTATATGTATGTATCAATAAGGTTTGAAGTATATATTGAACCAAAAAGTATACAAAACTGTTGATACTGGGATTGACAGTTTCAATTCTTGGACATCATATACACACCGTTTCAGTTCAGTTAGACGTCATAGTGATTTTATCATATTATCAATTGTTCTCTTCAAAATTATGTTGATACCGTACTGTATCAGATGGCCATAAAGTACCCTCAAAATTGTAGCGTCACTTTCATCAGCCTAAAAGATATGGTGTGCATAAAAATGAACGGCATCATTTTTTCCTAATTTATATATGTTAATACTATTTAAAACAAGGGATAAAATGTAGAAAACTGCTATATTTCATTAATCTATGATATTTAAATTTTTACAATAATTCGCAAAATTTCAGTTTTTGTATTTCTCTATAATTTTTTTTTGGACGGTTTTTTTTGAACGGCAATACTATATGACAATTGTATTTTACAATATCATGTTAAAAAAAAAGTTCCCGTACAGGATCAAATGACTTTACAGCTCTAAAAATCAAGGATACGATGCAATTAAGGTAATTATTGATTTACATTCAAATGAACAAACATTTTTAGACGGCATTATTTTTAATAGTACTTTTGAGTGCTAGATAATGTTTTGGAACCGAAGCCGTACTTTTTCAAATCACCCCCTGGACAACGGAAAGAGAGGGGATTACAACCCTCGATTTTTTCCCCTTGTCGCATGATTTTTGTACGGCGTTGCGGAATAATGGATTAGAAGCAGTATTGAAATAGTATGACACAGATGCCGTACAAGATCAAATGACCAAATTTACCCTGGTAATTGTCAGAAAATAAAAAAAAAATTCGACTTTGTGGACCACCATTTTTGTACGGCACTGCGCGTTTTCTTATTATTTTTCATGGATCTATCGGTGGTAAGAATGCCGTACAAAAATATGTGACCAAAATGCAGGGCCGTAGCGAAGAGCTATTCCGTGGGGGGGGGAGAAACGTCTTTTGGCGCCCCTAATTAGGAAAAATAGACAAAAATCGAAAAACACACATAGTTTCTTAATAAAGAATGATTTATAAATTAATATAACTATCAATGAAAATTATTTTACAAAGAATACCGCTCTGAATTTGTGATTTTGAGTGAAAAAAATTGTTTGCATCTCTCAACAGATCCAGGGCCAAAAATGAATTTTATTTGACAAAAATAAATATATATACCAAGCTTTCGAGATGATAAGAATAATCTGAAGATTTTATAGATATTAAAAAGAAAACTTTCGAAAAATGATATAACAATAATTTCACGTTACCCTGCTATCTAGAGTGGAATGTTCCAACAATTCTTCGAAAATATCTGCTATTTGGAATATTGAATGAGTTTTTTGTAATTCCTGAATTTAAGCAATATTTTTGTACTCATCACCCTGAAAATTTTTGTAGTTTGCATATAGCAAATTAAATCTTCGATGTCACTCAATAGAATATTTTACCGAAATATCACGAAAAAAAAAATGTTATTTTATAGACACTGAAAATCAACCTGTAAGTGCAGTTGTTAAATGAAGATTCACAAGGTGCTACTTCCCTTAAAAACTATATGTCAGCAATGGCCAAAACTTTTCGCTCTATTCGAAAATACAGTTCTCTTTTTAGAACGTTCTAGGTAATTTAAGAATATTCTAGGTAACATCACACGTTATCATTTTGCCCAAATGTCTGTAATTTTCGATTTTTTTGCCGAAAATTGTCGCAAACCATTTAGTTCAACTCTCTCATGAAGAATTCAAGGTCAAATTTGATTCTGTCCGACCGGCCGGCCGTTGCCACGATAACTAGAAAACGGAAAGATATAGCGCCTTGAAATTTTCAGGGTAGGTTGTGCATCTTAATGCTAGTTTGTTCATCTGAAATTTGGTTGTTATTTCCTCAATAACTCGAAAAATACAAAACCGATCCAATTCAAACGTGGTTATTAGTTATTGTAGAATACCAACGCGAAATCTAGCGAAATTTCGTGAGGATCGTATCACTAGTAATTTAAAAAAAAATCACTTAAAAAAGTTCTATATGTCCTAAACTATTCGTTCGATATCGCTGAAATTTTGCCAGAGCCTTCAGAACTTAACTCTACTGCCAAGTTCCAAGTTTGAACACGATCAGATAGATATTGTTGGATATTCGAGCAGCCTTGTTTGAGTTCAGTAGATGGATGGCTGACTGTTAACTGACTCGATAACTTTGGAACGAAAGGAGATTGCAATTTTCAGGGTAGGTCACGCATCCGAATGGGAGAGTTGAGTTCGTTTTTGGGCATAATCGGCCCAACGGTTTCGGAGTTATAACCACCTGGAATATTATTTCCTCGATAACTCAAAAAATATAGACCTGATCGAATTGAAGCTTGGACTAGTTGCGGAATATCGACATAAAGACTTGTGTAAAATTTAGTGGGAACTGTAGAAATGAAAAAAAAATTGGTTCTTAATAGGTATATTCGATTAAGGAGAATGGACAATAGAACATGCGCCAAAAGCTCCTGACTTCGCGTCAGTGCTTGAACAACTCGCCATGTATTCATGACATTTGCGCCTTTTCCCGTTTCAATTTTTCTTTTCTGGGCTGTCCTTCTGAATTCCGCTCCAGACGGTTTGAACTTATTTTGGCAAGGATCCATATCCATATTCGGTTTTCGATTTTAAATTTCAATCAATATTCATATTCACTATTCACGAATAATGTATATAAGAAGAAGAAGGTTAGTTTCTTTCTATTGAACGATTTTTATGTATAGCCGGGGAAGGCTGGGAATTCCCCACTCCTGCCATCTAGTCTCTAGCAGCAACAAAGCTTTCTACAATGCTGTCGGTCTTGTACAAATAAATTGATTAAATGGTAGGGTAGGCAATCATTCGATACAGTCACTGCACTTATGTGTAATAATAATCATCTTATGCAAGTAGTAGTTCAAAAAAATCTATTTTCATTTTGTCATTTTGCTATAGTTTTTCAAATATCCGCGGTCAATTTGGCGCCCTTTCAGATATGATCCGGGGGGGGAGGCTCCCCTCCCTCCCCCCCCGGTAGCGACGGCCCTGCCAAAATGTACTCACTCTACCTGTACTTTCGAATTCTCACCTGCACTCAGTTGGACAGCTTACAAGTGACGGCTGAATCTTATTATTTTATGCTCTTATATCGTTCTAGATAGGTCACCTGGTGGTTCAAATGACCCATATTTTTTTCAGCATGGGCCAGTAGTCTAATGAGGAAGTGCTATACAGAACTGAAATCTGCAATAGGAAAACTTCATTCTGTCTTAGGACATGTTGAACTCTCGAATGGAATTACTTAGTTTCCTATCCTAACACTATATTTTTTGAAGGTTTAACAGTGACTACGACATTTTGAAACTGGTGTATTTCAAGTTGTGCAACAAGGTATTTAAATGTCTTCTGTAGGCTTGTTTCTTGAGAATTTCGAAAAGTTTTCCTGCCAGGTTATTCAGGTAATTTTATTCTTTTTTGGCGCTCTAGTTCCTCGGAACAGAGTGCTTATCAATTTGCCCAAATGTCTGTAATTTTCTAATTTTCGGCTGAAAATGGTCTCAAACGATTTGGTTCTACTCACTGATCAAGAATCCGAAGTCGAAATCGATTCTGTCCGGCCGGCCGTAGGCACGAGAACTCTCGAACGAAAGGAGTTAGAGGATTGAAATTTGCAAGGTGGGTTTGGAGCGTAAATATCTCGGAAGAGTTCGTTGATGGGCGAAATCCATCAAAAGCGGTTTCGGAGTTATGGCCGATTTTAGTAAAAACATTTTTACGCGTATGTTCTGGGGAACATCGCGTTATCATTTTGCCCAAATGTCTGTAACTTTCGAATTTTTTGACGAAAATGGTCTCAAACGATTTGGTTCGACTCCTCAATGAAGAATTCGAGGTCAAATTTGATTCTGTCCGGCCGGCCGTCCAGCTGTTGCCACGATAACTGGAGAACGGAAAGAGCTAGCGACTTGAAATTTTCAGGGTAGGTGGCGCATCCCAATACGACGGACAAGTTCGTTAATGGGCATAATCGGGCCGATTATGCCATTGGGCCAATGGTTTCCGAGTAATAATTTTGTTTTCAACCAATTCAACCGATCGAATTGAAACTTGGTGAATAGTTGTAGAATGTGAACCTAAGCACGTTTGTGAAATTTTGTGCGAATCGGCTAGAAAATTATTAAAAAATCATAAAAAGATATGTTTGTTGTCACGATAATTTGAGAAAGGAAAGAGATAGCGGCTTGAAGTTTTCAGGTTAGGAAGTGCATCTGAACACGACATTTGAGTTTGTTTATAATCATAATCGGCCAAACGGTTTTAGAGTTATAGCCATCTGAAATTTGGTTGTTTTTTCTCCTAATTAACTCGAAAAATACTAAACCGATTGAATTGAAACATGGTTATTAGTTGTAGAATGCCAACGCGAAAATTCTTGCAAAATTTCGTGAGGATAGTATTCGTAGAAAATTTTTAAAAAATCATTGAAAATTGAAAAAAAAATTCTATATATCAGTAAATATTCGTCTGAAATTGCTGAAATTTTGCAAGAGCCTTTAGAACCCAACTCTACTGCCAAGTTTTAAGTTTTAACACGATCGGTTAAATATTGTTGGAGATTCGAGCAGCCTTGTGTGAGTTCAGTAGATGGGTGACCGTTGCCTCGATAACTTTCGAACAAAAGGAGATAGGGACTTGCAATTTTCAGGGTAGGTTGCGTATCCGAATGGATAAGTTAAGTTCGATTTTGGGCATAATCGGTTTAACGGGTTCCGAGTTATACCCACCTGGAATATTATTTCCTCGATAACTCAAAAAATAAAGATTCGATCGAATTGAAGCTTGGTAACTATTAGTTGAAAATCAACATAAAGATGTGTTTAAAATTTTTTAAGAACCGTACCCTTGAAAATTTGAATAAAATTACGAAAAAAAAATTTTGTAAGAACCGTACCCCTAGAATATTTCAAATAAATTACGAAAAAAAAAATTGGTTCAAGCACTGACGTGAAGTCAGGAGCTTTTGCGCGAATGTTCTATTGTCCATTCTCCTGTATTGGACACCCTTAATCGAATTTACCATGGTAAGTTATGTTGTCAATTCTCCTCTATTGGACACTTAATTCGAACTTACCATGGTAAATTCGAATTAAGGGTGTCCAATACAGGCGAATGGACAATAGAACATACGCGCAAAAGCTCCTGACTTCACGTCAGTGCTTGAACCAATTTTTTTATGAATATTTCTGAAACCGATCACTCGATCTATCTGAAATTTAGCATCAAATTGTAGAATCATGACCTTTATACGCATGTGAAGTTTTGTATTGACCAGGTTACCGCAAAGTGTAAAAAATTTTTTTTGAAAATTTAAAATTTTTTTTCTGCAATAACTCTCGAACGGAATGAGCTAGGCAGTTGACATTTTCAGAGTAGGTAAGGGAGATGAATAACTCGGTTAAGTTCGTTATTGGGCAGAATAGGCCAGGTGGTTTCGGAGTAACGAAAAAAAAATTTTTTTTAAGTAACAAATTTCAAATTCAATTTTTATTTAAGATGCATTTCACCATAAAAATTCATTGATATCATTTTCAACTCCAACAAGCTAATACTTTCGGAGATATGTTTTCTCGAAATTTCAATAATGAATCGTACCTCTATGTTTTCACAGAATGCTATAATTATTTCTATCTAAGCTTTATTATATGATCTGTGTTCTTACTCGTACATGTCATCCTGTTCTATAAGAGAGAGTCAAATTCATTTCAGCTATTTTAATTTGATTTCTTCCATGGTGCAGTTCTCATTCTCAGATTGCTCATTTAATCGTGATAAATAAACTATTATTTGAATTGAATTTCCTTTATGATGCAGTTCTATCATAAGAATACATTGATATAATTCCCAACTCTGAGAAACCAATACTTTCGGAGATATAATTTGTCTGTTTGAACTAGAGCGCCAGAAAGCTCCTGTCCACAGGGCTTGAACCAATTTTTTTTCAAATGAACTATCACAAAGTAACGGACTTCTGTATCCATTATTTTTCATTAAAATTTCAACACCTGATTATTGATTTCCGTGCAAGAAAATAGCATAACTGAATCTTCCAACCAGTTTATATTCGTGAAATATTCCTATAGTAACGAAAAGTTTTCGTCAACAGTCGCGAGGTCTTTGGAATTGTTGAATTCACATATCTTCTCAAATTCATTATTTTTCCCAAGAAAATTCACATTGTGAAAAATACGTAATTATACTACGACTTCTATGTAGAGAGGACAACGTTGCGTAATTATCTGACAGGAAAATAAGCATAACCTAACATGTTCAAAATATACACGGTGAAATGTGTCAAAATTTCATGGCCAACCGGGAGACTTTATAAAAGTGAATGGAGTATAGGTAGTTGTTATTCAATTAATTTTTCAGCAAGAACCACGATGAGGTGTAGGGTTAACGATTGCAGGAAATCTGACCATTCTTAATGAATAATTTAGGATGAATAAGGTCCTTATTGTTTTCAACTGAAGCATCTACAGATGAAGACTTTTCGAAATTAAATACATATATAAAAATAAATAGATTCTTTGAGCTTCTTGATCTCCCAGATGTATCAATTTTTGTTGAAAAATTATTAGAAGGGAAATCAAAATCTTTTATAAAATCAGAAGAAATGAAAGTTCTATTTCACTCATATTTCTAGTCCATCTTGTTGTCTATAATCTCAACTGAAATGTACTCATCTCCAAGTAGAAATAATCCAAAGGAAATTTCACTATTTACACACTGCAGTTTAATCACAGAACATAACATTAATTCATATTCGACACCGTTATATACAAAAATACGAAAACACGAAATGTCCGCGAAAAACAATCATGGTTAATTTCAGAATCAGAAGTAATCGTCCATTTACAATAACAAACGTTCGACTGAATCGCCTGGCGTACGACTTAAAGCGGTGTTGCCATTTTATCATGTTCCAGGCCTGTTAGATATAGTGGGTTATGGTTAAACACTATATTCATACTCATCATCGCGCATATCTGTTATATCTCTCTTTGTTATGCATTCTAAATCCTATGCTTCCGAGACATTTTCCAAACCTGTATGGCCTCAAATACAGAGAATCCATGTCACTGGGGACCCTATATCAGCGCTATAAGTAGAGCTGTTGGTGGTAAAATGTGCCTCAACCGCACCACTGAAATTCAAATTTTATTTATATTCATATGTTAGGGTCGAAGTAAAATCCAATTTTTTCAGCTCGTACGTGTCAGATTCGGTTCCGACCTTCTACCAGAAGCTGATAGGGGAACGTCCAAACGAGCTGCAAGAATCCCTAGAGATTGACGTGGTCAATGAATACGAGAAAATCGACGTACCCGACTTTAGCGACGGCAGGACTGGACGTTTCATCCATGACTTCAACACCAACACCACCGGTATCATCGATATTTCAGCTCGTAGATGTTTCGTGATGCCCTTGAACAGAGGACACGTCCTGCCACCCAGATCGTTGTTCGATCTTATTAACAAGATGTGGGACGGATACTACAAGGTCGATACCGAGGTCGTGAAGGAGACCATGCACGTAGTCCTGCCACCTATTAAGGATATCAAGAGCATCGGCTCATATATCGCTGAAGAATGTGATGGCATGCCCATCTATAAGTTGGAGAAGTATGTTGGAGGAGGTAAGGATCGTGTGTTTTAATAATAATAATGGTCTTTATTCCTCAAATTTAAAGAATACAGTAGTGGAAAAAAGTTTGAAACCAAAGGTTAAATGTCGTAGAAGATTAAGGTTGTTCTCTTTCGAGATGGGAGGTCCTAAATTTCCGCTTGCCGCCTCGTCACTCGCCAGCATTCGCCTTGGAGTGGACTGTGAGAAGCTCGTGTTTCCCATCGAAGCTTGCTTTCGAATGGCTACTATGATATGGCCCTTCAACATGCCTTTTACAATAAGTTCAATATTCAGCCTGGACAGTGGCGGATTAACTGGTACGCTTAGTACCCTTAAGAGTAGGGCCCCCGATCCGATCTTGTCAATATTTTTCAGAATAAAAATTCGGCATGTAAGTGAAAATAAAAAAAAATCCTCTTTGCCTCCTTAGACTGCTATATTTTATAAGCAGCGATTACATGTAAATTGTCACAGTCACACGAAATGCAATTGAATGACGAACAAAATACCTAGATCAAAATCCAGCTGTTAGTATAGTAAAAATATACCATCAAAGGTTCCGCGTACTTTTCTTACCCGAATTGGGAGCTGTCTGTCTGCAATAAATTCCGGCAACGTTGGCTACCGTGTACCGATTTGGGATTCCCAATGTTTACATATTCGTCATATTATAATCAATCTATAGATATTCCCTTTGAAGTCTAGGTACCGCCGAATTTATGTTGAGTAGAGAGGGGTGTAAAGTATACTCCATTCACATTTATAAATTCTCCCGGTTGGCCATGAAACTTTGACACATTTCACAGTGTAAATTTGAGAATGTTAGGTTATGCTCATTTTCCTGTCAGATAACTACGCAACGTTGTTCTCTCTACATAGAGGCCGTAGTAATTACGTATTTTCACAATATGAATTTTCTTGGGAAAAATAATGTTTTTGAGAAGATATTAGTGAATTCAACAATTCCAAAGACCTGGCGACTGTTTAAGAAAATTTTTCATTTATTGTTACTATGGAAATATTTCACGTATATAAACGGATTGGGAGAATCAGTTATGCTATTTTCTGGTACGGAAATCAAGAATCAAGTGTTGAAATTTTAATGAAAAATAAAGGATACAGTAGTCCGTTACTTCGTGATTGTTCATTCGAAAAAAAAAACAAAAGTACCTGAAAAACCCGGCTGGAAAACTTCCCCACTTTTCGAAATTCCCAAGTATTAAGCCTACAGAAGACATTTAAATGCCTTGTTGCACAACTTGAAATACCCCAGTTTCAAAATGTAGTAGTACTACGAAACCCGAGTCACTGTTAAACCTTTATAAAATATAGTGATAGGATAGGATAGGAAACTGAGTAATTTCATTGGAGAGTTCAACATGTCCTAAGACAGAATGAAGTTTTCCTATTGTAGATTTCAGTTCTGTATATCACCTCATACTTTGTCTTCCTCTTCTTCGAAACTGCTTTCGGTATTTTCACTTTCAAAGCGAAAAGTTCTTTATTATTCGAAGATGATCTGTGATAATATCTTGTCTAAGAATGATCATTATGTTGATTGTTTAGAGTAGAAATTGGCAACGTCTCAGAGAATTGTTTTGACATTGACGATATTTCAGAAGTGCCAACCTGCATATTTTTCCTATTCATATTTCATAACCCAAAGAAAGATGCAAGTGTTGATAGTAACGGACGAGTACAGTTTATTCTTCGTTCTACTTGCATTTCATTTCAGATATTATTGTCGAAAACTCAAAAGTGTTGGTGAAATTTTTTTTTATGTTCATATTAAGGCCGGTCCATACGCTAGGTTTTGCACAACCTTTTACCTGCGCAGTCTCAAGACGGAATGAAAACGTAGCAATTTTTGGTCCGTCCACACGAAGCAGAGATATATGTATATTTGGCACAGTTTTAGCGATATCGTCATGGAGGAGGTACTACTCTTGTCAATTTTGGCATGCTGTTACCACAGTTACCGTCTACATGCAGCGACAAATCCGCGCAGATCACGGATATCTATGCTGTCTAGCTCAGTTTTCGCTGCGAATGCAACGTCTCCGCGCCGATTTCAAAACTGCGCAATTTTGCTGTCTACACGCAACGTTTTACCTGCGAAGTGCTGAAATGCGCAGGTAAAACGTTGTGCAAAACGTAGCGTATGGACCGGCCTTAAGACTTCTAATCCGACATATTCTCATTCAACGATAAAAGGTATTGACGGATTGAGTACTACAATTTGAGCGATGATAGGACAGACTGGTCAAATAAATTTTCTGTATGGGGCACCCGAGGTAATATTGTTGTACCGTTCTTAGGAATGATTTCAATCGAAAGTTATGTAACGAACAGTCTGTATTATAAATAAATAAATAAATAGTTTATCGCACACATTACATAGGAAAATGTAAGAGCCAGTAAAAAAAAATTATGATGCTACAATAAAAAAATTTGCAACAAGTCCCGAGCGTTCCATAGGGTCCTTCATAATGGCTTCGTATAATTAATATACTTATGCATATATTTCACAAGTCAAATAGACCCCAGGGGGTTCATTGATTTGCCGAGAAAGCAAGAGCAGACGCGTTTCTGGCTTCTTGGCCTTCATCAGTACTCTGTACTCTGTAGCTTCTCAACAAATTCAACTGAACTGAACCGGGTTAAGCCTCTCAGAGCCGGCTTGGTCGATCATACCTAATCGCCTACGCCACCTATGAGACAAAACACGTAATTCAGCCTTGCCCCACCAGTGAATATTTGAAGCGTGAAATCATATGCCACCATTCGGTCGATGTTAATCGAGAAACGAGTCCCGAAGAGCTCAGACAGTATCTTCCAATGGCCATGAACGCTGTTTAGCGTTTTCAAAAATAATAATGAAAAATGGCGATACCGTTGTTAAAAAACATTGGCCATTGGAAGATACTGTCTGAGCTCTGCGGGACTCGTTTCTCGATTAATATCGAGCGAATGGTGGCATATGATTTCACGCTTCAAATATTCATTGGTGGGGAAAGGCTGAATTCCGTGTTTTGTCTCATAGGTGTCGTGGGCGATTAGGTATGATCGACCAAGCCGGCTCTGAGAGGCTTAACCCGGTTCAGTTTAGTTGAATTTGTTGAGAAGCTACAGAGTACTGATGAAGGCCAAGAAACCAGAAACGCGTCTGCTCCAGCTTTCTCGGCAAATCAATGAACCCCCTCGGGTCTATTTGACTTGTGAAATATATGCATAAATATATTAATTATACGAAGCCATTATGAAGGACCCTATTGGCAGGAACGCTCTGGACTTGTTGATTTTTTAACAACGGTATCACCATTTTTCATTATTAAAAGAATTTGCAGCCATGAGAATAAGAAAAAAAATGTTTTCTCTCGTGTTTCAGTTTCTCTGTATTCTGTTTCTGTAGATAGTGTAGATGAACTTTTTTTTTTTGTATTTTTTACCCGATTTACTATTGTTGAAATATTTTCCACTTTGTTATTGGTTTTCATTCATTACATATATTTTTTTTGGTTTGATATACCTCATATTTTATTAATAAAGTTTTGTTTTGAAAAATGCGAGCTTCCATTGAAAATTTGTTTCGAAATAAATTGAAAAAGACGAAAAAGTAGGGCGAGGGTTCACCAAAGTTTTCTAGCGTAGGGCCCCGGAAATTGTAAATCCGCCACTGAGCCTGGAAGTGGGTTTCAATGTGCTATCAACCGGACGAGGGCGTCAGCGGATTGTCAGAACACCCGAAAATATAGAGATTGTCATGGAGTATTATTAATAAAGCAAGTAACATGGTTTAGGTACCTATAAACTTTAAATTAAAAATTATCCACAAACGTCTGCACAGAAATAGCCACTGTTATACGATTGCAAAACGTTCTATCATACAGCAAATGAACAGGCAAGAAAATAAATAAATATCAACAATAAACGGCTTTCAATATTCATGAAAACAATTTTCATGAATATTGCAAACTGTTTATTGTTGATATGGTTACTAAAACTCCTCTTTCTGATTGTGATTGTTCTGTGATTGTACCTAGGATCAGTATAATAAAAAAAAAATTAAATATGAAACTCCCCCCAAATATTTAGATTTTCAATCATAAAAATGGTTGTAACTAAAAAACGGTGCATTTTTTCAATGTTGCACCGGGATACCTTTTTTGGTGCTCTTGTTTTTCATAATTAATGATAAAATACATAAATGGAGGAATTTCGCCGATATCTCCAACCAAAAAAGTCCGTCCGTCCCTGGCGGTCTTGAAGACTTGTGAGGAAGGTATTGGAAACAAATCAGTACCGATATTTTTATTGATTCAAATTCGAAAAATTACCAGAATCGGTTGAGTCCTTCTCAAAAAAACTGAATTATGGGAGTACTATTTAAAGGCACATATCTTCGCAGGGGGGCGTCTAGGGAAAACGAATTAAAGCATTCCTGACTCGTCTTTACATACCATATTTACTCCTGAGAATGAGTCACGTAGTGCCGGGACACCCTGTATACCAGGTGCCCACCACAGACGCGGATCTCGTTTTGAGGGAGTAAATGACAATATTTTGAGAATATTTTTTTGTGATGTGTGTAGGGTGTTCAAAAGCATAATTTAAAATTATTTTCATATATATAGGGTGTTCGAAAACAAAGATATATACCAAAGTTACATAATTTTAAATGTAACACTCTGTATTGGACCTCAAAAATGGAATGGCAAGGTCAAATTATGATGAGTTTCTTCAGATCACTTTATACCTTAGAACCATTTACGAGAAAATGGCGAAAAATTGAAAATATGGAGTTTTTGGCGTTGTTGTCCCTCGGAACAGAGTGCTTATCAATTTGCCCAAATGTCTGTAATTTTCAAATTTTTGGCTGAAAATGGTCTTGAATGATTTGGTTCGACTCACTGATTAAGAATCCGTGGTCGAAATCGATTCTGTCCGGCCGGCCGTTAACACGATAACTCTCGAACGGAATGAGCTAGACAGTTGAAATTTTCAGAGTAGGTGTGAGAGATGAATATCTCGGTTAAGTTCGTTATTGGGCAACATCGGCTCGATGGTGTCGGAGTAGGTAACGAAAAAAAATTTTGTTTTAAATTACAAATTTCGAATTCAATTATTTTTAAGATGCAGTTTTATCATAAAAATCCATTTAAATCATTTTCAACTCTAACAAGCTAATACTTTCGGAGATATGATTTTTCAAAATTTCAATAATACATCATAATTCTATGTTTTCACAGACTATCCGCCAATAGCTCCTGTCCACAGGGCTTTCCCACATTTTTTTTTTAAATAGCAATTAATTAAGAAACCTGTTACACCAGCGATACAGCGTTGTGTTCGAATATTAACTCCGTAGAGTAATATTTACTAAATTGCGTTCGAAAACTGAAAGGTTACTCCATGGCTGTCGTTCGAAATGTCAGAGTATTCGACTCCGAGTTCATTTCACTCCTGTCAAAATGGACATAACTCCTAGGACGGAAAATCTCGCATCTTTGTCTCACTGTTTTATGAATGTTATGTGAGGTAATTGAATAGTTTTAATACTGCTCACATTCTATTTTTATAATTAGAGTTACATATATGTGAAGAAATCAATAATAATAGGTTCTTTCTTAAAACAACATAACCTATATTCCGATATTGGCACCTTCTGTCACTGTCAGAGTAAACTCCAGAGTAAATCTGTGAAACCTTCAAAAACTCTACTCTACTCCGTGGAGTTAATATTCGAATACAACCAAACAATATTTTTTCGAGTTGACATATTGGCTACTCCTATACAGAAAAATTTAACTCTAGAATTTATAGACTGATCATAATTAATATTAAAACATCAACTACAAATAATGGTCGAAAATTGCTGAGAAACGTATCAGGGTTAGGTGTAGGAAAACCTTATAAGATAGTTTCGAAATTAATTTTTACGTTCAACGATATATAGAAATACCGGGTGTGCCATTTGAAAAAAGAAAGTTTTTGACCAATGTTTGTAGTTGATGTTTGAAAATTAATTATGATCACCTGAGTTATATATTTTTTTTATACATGGGGTAGACAATATATAATAATAATAATAATAATAATACCCTTCATTTCTCCCATGATGATTACAACACAAAGTTATAACAAGAAATATACATATATATGTATACACAGTACACACGTATACACATACAAATGAACAACTGGGAAAAAAAGGCGAGGTTCAGATCAGAGAACTTGTTCTCCATCTGTTCTTCCACCTAAACCTTCAAAGTAAAGTATTACAATTCAAGCTATAAAACATAACAATAAACCACATGCATTTCCAAATTGATCCCTCATACTCAATAATTTCCGTGCATCAAGTGAGACAAGAGCGCTCTTTTGAACTCTACCAATCCAAGATTTTTATAGACTGATGGTAAAGCATTATATTTCCTACATATATCGAAACTAAAACATCTTTCAAATTTAGCTGTTCTATGAACTGGATGTGTTAATACATATCTTCTCCTTATAATTTAAATTATGTATGTCAGTTCTAAATTTTATTTTCCTATACCTACAGATATGGAGGAGATTTTGTTAAAATGATCTTATGATAATATACCAGACTTTGTACATGAAATCTGTCATTCATTTTGAACCATCCAGCCTGCAGTAATTTATGTGATATATGCTCATATTTTCTTATACCAAAAGCGTACCTAAGGCAGTTGTTATGTACCTTCTGTATTTTATATTGACTGTCTTGGTCGAGTGTCGGCGAGAAGATCGGTGCGCAGTATCCAAACTGAGATAGAACCAGATAATTGCACAGCAACAGCTTTGTAGAAACTGGTAGACACCTCCTCAATGGATACAATATGCGCAATACTCCGTAACATTTTTGGACATTTTTGGAAATATGTGAACGATACCGAAAACTATTGTCTATTACTAGTCCCAAGCTCTTTATCTCATCCACAACTAGAAGTGTTACGTCATCTATCTTAATTACTACTCTATTTCGCAGCTATTGACAATGCTTATCTTTCCCGAATAGTATTACCGATGACTTTGCAGCATTCATGTACAAGGAATGTACAGCAGATATACTGGATATTTTCTTTAAATCAGATGTTAACTTAACGAGCACCTCATCCATCTCATCTGGCCTGAACGAGATGTACAATTGCGTGTCACCCGCATAACAGTGATACTTGCAATACATAATTTTCTTAAAAAATTTATGGGTGTAAATTATGAACAAGAGAGGACCCAGCAATGAACCCTGTGGCACCCCCCTTGATGTGCCACTCTTCTCTGACACCGCGTCACCGATCCTCACTCTTTGAGCCCTCCCAGAAAGAAAACTGCGAATCAGTTTGAGCCCTCCACCATCAATACCAATTGATTCCAATATTTTAAGCAATAAGTTATGATCTATGGTGTCAAAAGCTTTTGAAAAGTCTAATGAAAGTGTACACAAACCACGATCAGAGGCATGCAATATATCATCTGTTATAGCGGAAAGAGCTGTAGTGCAACTAAAATTGCTTCTAAAACCAGATTGGTTCTCAGGTAGTATACAGGGTCTTTCACGAGGAACCTCACCCATATATATATACGGGAAACTACTGAACGTATTTTCATGAAATTCAGCACTTATAAGTACTTCACGATGCTGATGAAATCTAAAATATTTTCAAGGCATGAGCACCTCCGGTTTTTCCGGAAATGACGTCAACTTCCGTTTTTCAAATTAGAACACCATTTTTTCATTGCAGAAATAGATTCCTTAGAAAATTTCAAGTTATTTTGATGTAACATTTTTCAGTTTTGGTTGGAAAATTCTCTCTGAGCGGGAAAATTCGAAATAAAAATCGAAAATAGAGCTCCGCTGAAACAAGAATAACTTCGAGATTTTTGGATGGAAAATTTTCATTTTTGGGATTTTTCAAGATCTAAGATTGATGTATCCACTTTAAAAATCGAAATCGCGATTCATGATACAGGGGGTGAAAAAATCGCTTTCAAAGTTAGGGATGACAAAATCGTGAAAAATCAATTTTTTCAAATTAGAACCCCATTTTTTTATGGCAGATATTGAATCTACGTTAAAAAATAATGTGAGTGTATGCATCACACCCTTGCCCTAAAGTGGATATTTTCTGAGTTATTCACAAAAAACGGTTTTTCGTCTTGAATTTTCAGCTATTTCTTTTCCCTTCACGCCAAAAAGATGAAATTTTCAGGAACTGTTACTTAAACCATGTTTTAGATTTTACTACCCTAATATGCAAGAGAAAAAAGTTACAGGTTGTTCCTAAATAGATGGCGAATTTTGATTCGAATTTGTATCGGAAACCTCTTTATTTCAACTAATCGGCCATCGGTTTTCTCTCCAGTGATAAATAAATAATTCCTTATGAACCATATGCAAAAACTTACCATGTTTTACATTCTTTTTTTTTAATGATAGATATCTTTAATTACATCTGCCAAATTCCTCTTTATTCAGTAGCATTTTGTGTTTACTATTAATTTGGTGATAATTCGTATTAAGTTATAAAATCGATCACTATGCCTAATTTTACCAATGAAGATTATTTAAATCTCATTCTACTTCATGGAGAATGTAATAAAGTTGTAGATAGAACGATTCGACTGTTCATTGAGAGGTTTCCTGACCGACCCAGACCAACGAGAGATACCATTAACAGAACCATGACAAACTTGAGAAATGTCGGATCTTTCGTTAAGAAAACTATACACAGAGAAAAAAGTGTAGTAGAAGATGAGAACAACGAAATTACAGTTCTTGCATATTTTCGTGTGAATCCTCAAAATTCTCTCAAAGATGCCGAGATTGATCTGGGATTATCTCAATCGAGTGTTTGGAGAATATTAAAAAAACATAAAATGCACCCATATAAATTCAATAGGGTACAGCATTTGAAGGAAACTGATTTCGTCAGGAGAACAGAGTTTTGCGAAGCTATGATGATTCGATTTCAAGAGAATGAAAACTTTTTGGACTGTATAATTTGGACAGATGAATCTAAATTCACAAAGAATGGTTCTTTCAATAGGCATAACAGTCATTATTGGGATGAAGAGAACAACCACCACTTAGACAATGGAACTTTCAAGAGACCTGGAGTTTCAATGTTTTTTGCGCCATCAAAAATAATGCAATTCTCGATGTTCACATTTATGATGGGACTTTAACTGGTAAGATAGAACACTACACATGTTTGCATTATTTAAAGAATGTTCTCCCTTAGGAGATAGATATTCTGACATATTGACTCAAATAATTGAGCCGCTAGTACAGAACCATAATGACTTATGGTATCAACAAGATGGCGCGCCTCCACACAATTCACTCAATGTGTCAAATATCCTCTAGGGGCTATTTGAAGATCGATGGTTGGCGAACAATGGTCCACATCTTTGGCCACCACGTTCTCCCGATTTAACTTCTTTAGACTATTATGTTTGGGGTAGGATAAAAAATATTGTCTACTCAACTCCCCTGACTGATAAAGAGGACTGCATAGAACGAGTCAGAAATGCGTTCAGGTTTGTTTAGATTTTTAGATTCATAGTTTTGAAACTCAATTTGGTTTTTAAACACTTTTGCAGATCTCTTCCTCCCGATGAAATAAGAAGAGCAACGCACGAAGCATTCCTGAGACGTATAAATAAATGTCTAGAAATTAACGGTCATAACTTTGAGCATCTTCTCTAGTTATAACTGCGAGAGTTTGCCATGGTTCTCCTAATAGTAACTTGAAGTCGGTTTCAAGAAGGGGTGAAAAATCTACAGCATGGTTCAAATAACAGTTCCTGAAAATTTCATCTTTTTGGCGTGAAGGGAAAAGAAATAGCTGAAAATTCAAGACGAAAAACATTTTTTTGTGAATAACTCAGAAAATATCCATTTTAGGGCAAGGGTGTGATGCATACACTCACATTATTTTTTTAACGTAGATTCAATATCTGCCATAAAAAAATGGGGTTCTAATTTGAAAAAATTTATTTTTCTCGATTTTGTCATCCCTAACTTTGAAAGCGATTTTTTCACCCCCTGTATCATGAATCGCGATTTCGATTTTTAAAGTGGATACATCAATCTTACATCTTGAAAAATCCCAAAAATGAAAATTTTCCATCCAAAAACCTCGAAGTTATTCTTGTTTCAGCGGAGCTCTATTTTCGATTTTTTTTTCGAATTTTCCCGCTCAGAGAAAATTTTCCAACCAAAACTGAAAAATGTTACATCAAAATAACTTGAAATTTTCTAAGGAATCTATTTCTGCAATAAAAAAAATGGTGTTCTAATTTGAAAAACGGAAGTTGACGTCATTTCCGGAAAAACCGGAGGTGCTCATGCCTTGAAAATATTTTAGATTTCATCAGCATCGTGAAATACTTATAAGTGCTGAATTTCATGAAAATACGTTCAGTAGTTTCCCGTATAAATATGGGTGAGGTTCCTCGTGAAAGACCCTGTATTGTATGAGCTAAGATGTTCTTTGAGCTGTTCACACATCGCAGATTATAATACCTTGGACAGAACAGGTAGGACGCTAATCGGTCGGAGATCACAGAACGAGACAGGCTTGTCAGTTTTCGGTATAGGTATTATCAAAGATTCCTTCCATGAACTCGGAAAGTAATTTGACAAGATACAAGAGTTAATTATATTCAATAAAATGGGGTGAATAATGGTGCCGCACAAATGAATTGTTGAAATAGATATACCATCTACTCCAATTGCATTTGTCTTGATCTTTTTTATATATTTAAGTAGGGTATCCTCATTAATTGTTTTAAATCCGAATCTATCTGCTACCCAGGCTACTCGAAAAAATACTGTCGGAATCGCTGGCCTAACTGGTTTCTTCATTAATTGCTATTTAAAAAAACTCCATATTTTCAATTTTTCGCCATTTTCTCGTAAATGGTGCTTCTAAGGAATAAAGTGATCTGAAGAAACATATCATAATTTGAGCTTGCCATTCCATTTTTGTCGAATACAGGGTGTTACATTTAAAAAAATGTAACTTTGGTCTATATCGAGGAGTAAACCGCTAGGAATTCTGGTGTACAAGAAAGTAGAATTCCATGGAATTCCTATTGAATTCCGGGTAATTCCTATTGAATTCCGAGGAATTTCTATTCAATTCCTGGAATTCCTATTGAATTCCGTGGAATTTCTATTGAATTCCGTGGAATTCCTATTGAATTCCGTGGAATTCCTATTGTTAGAGTGCGACACCTAATAATAATGATAATAATAAAATAGTCTTTATTTCCTGGAATGTTTCATACATATACAGATACATAGTATACAAACAGAAAATGAAAATAAGCGTCACCATGAGACATGTGAGTGGGTTTAGAGCCGCTCGAATCTATGCAGGTGATACTCGTCAATGGAGTAAGGTTCAAGGTCGATAAATAACTTCTTTACTTCCTTTTTGAATGTGCCAATGCTTTTCAAAGTTTTTATATCATTTGGCAATTTATTGAAAAACTTTATTGAGGCATATATGATGGATGCTTTTCTGATAACACTAATTTGTGTACTGGAAAATTCAAATTTATATTGCGTGTAGGATATTGGATCTGTGCTCAGACAGGTCTGCATTCTTGAACAAATGTAGAACACGTTCATATATGTATAATCCGTAAATTGTCATTATGTTGTTTGTTTTGAAAACACCTCTACAGGTTTCACGGAATTTCAATATGAACATAGCTCTAATCACTCTCTTTTGAATGCAAAATAAGTCACTAATGTTACATTGGGATCCCCAGAAAATTATTCCGAATTTAGCACAGGATTAAAAATTTGCTTAGTATACAATCTTTAAGGATTTTTCGTTAAGATATTTGCTTATGACTCTGATGCTATAGCAGATCTGGTTCAAGTTTGCTCCTAAGTTTATGATGTGGACATTCCATTTTAAATATTTCTCTATAAAAACCCCCAAAAATTTGGCGTTATTCTGGATTTTGATTTCATTGTTGAGTAGATATATGTTTTCTGGTGTTTCAATTCTCTGTTGTTGGCTTCTAAATAAAAAAGCTTTGCTTTCTCCGCATTTAGTATTAAATTATTTTTTGTAAACCAATCATAGATATTTCCTATGATGTTCTCTGACTTTTTGGTATTAATTCCGGATAGTCTGAACTTGAGACCAGCAAATTAGTATCATCTATGTAGTTAGTTAGATGTGCTGAGATACAAGTCATTTAGGATTTCCAACATATCATTCATAAAGATTATGAAAAGTAGTGGCCCTGTTATGCTTCCTTGAGGGACTCCTATCTTGATACTTTGTACGTAGACTTAGTTGCCTGTCCATCTTTCACTATTTTGACTCTCTGTTGCCGATGTGCTAAATAGGATTTAAACCACTCCAAGACATTTCCTCTTACGCCATATTTTTCGAGTTTTGTCAGTAGGTAGTCATGATTCAGGCAGTCTTGGATAGGTCCAAAAAGATACCCAGCACAATCTCATTATTTTCGAGTGAGCAGAGGATATTTTCAGTAAACTGTGTTATTGCAGTTTCCACAGATCTGCCTTTTATGTATCCGTGCTGACTTGTAATGTAAAACTTTTGCTGCTTCATGTAATCCATTAAGCGATCTCACATACCCATTTCGAACAGCTTTGAAAATGCTGGTAAGACACTAATTGGTCTATAATTTTCGAACAGTTCACAATCCACTTTTTTATGGATCTGCATTATTACCGCAATCTTAAGTTGTTCTGGGAAAATTCCATATTCGAAAGAGTTGTTCATTATATAGCAAAGTACACTCGCTATTGATCCTAAACATAGTTTTACTATACTAGTTGGTATATCATACTTACCACAGGTATGTTTATTTTTTAGTCTATTTCCTAGATTTTTTATTTCATTTATTGATACTGGTTTTACGAACATTGATTGTGAGCTATTCAAAATGTTACAAGTGAATTGCTTTGCTTCCAGTTTTTCTAACAGCATAGGAAATATATTTAATAAGAAGTCATTATACCTATTTGCGACAGTGCTTGGTTCACCTTTCAAGCCTAAATCTGTAACTTTTTGTTTTCCCAAAATCTCATTGTGAATGCTCCACATGGTTTTCATTTTATTATTTGAATTAGTAATTTTTCGTTCATAACTTTCTTTTATTTTACGTGCCAGCAATTCATTATAACTTCTTTTCATGTTGTTATATACAAATTTGTGTTCTGGTCTGTTGTTTGATACAACCAACCAGGCATTTAGTTTGTTTCTGCACTCTTCTACTTCAGGATCTATCTGCGTTGTATGATTCTTTATTTCAGTTCGTTTACAGGGAAACATTTCTCAAAGATGTTTGTAAATGACTAATGAAATTCTCCCATTGTTCATTTACTTTGATTTTTTTCCAAGTTATAATATATGGCGGACCAATTTTGAACATTTAGTTTTTTGATGAAAATGTTTTTGTTATCTTCCGAAAATATTCTAATATTTAAAAAAATTCTACTATTTGTTTTCACTGTAGAAAAACTAATATTTTGTGCAGTGTGATCTGATATAAAAGAGTTCATAATGACCGTTGTGAAATCGTCTTTCAGGTTTGTAAAAATATTGTCAATACACTTTTTCGACATTGGTGTTATTCTTGTGTATTCCCTGATGGTGAACATAAAAGAATAAGCTATCGGATAATCATGTATACAGCTCCAAATAGATGGTTTCAACCGAGGGGTAAACCGCTAGGAATTCTGGTGTACAATAAGAATATAGAATTCCAATAGAATTTCAAAAGAATTCCTATTGAATTCCAATGAAATTCCGGTTGAGTTGGAATTCTGGTGTACAAATTTTTGTCAGCGGTTTCCCCCTCAGTCTATATCTTTGTTTTCGAAAACCCTGTATATATGAATATATCTTCATTTACTCCTTCAAAACGATATCCGCGTCTGTGGTGGGCCACCCGGTATATTAAGATATTATGACTTGATCAAACCTGAACAGTTCAGTAAGGGCATCAGGCTTTTGGTTGCCTAGCTACAATATGTCGCGAAATTATTGTCCATATATTGTGTTTAATTTATTAGAAACCATTCTTAGTTAATCGTTCATTTATTGAGAACACTTGATTCAGAATGATGATGATTGTTCTTTTGCAGTGGTGAAGAGATCAGCAGAATTAAATTCAGAAGCCAAGTTCGCCCAGTTTTCCGGCAAGGGAATCACTGAAATTGACATTGTCAACTTAAACGATGTTGAGAATTTTGAAAAAAATGCTCATTAATTTAATCTGTAGATATTTACTCTCTGGTATGTATTTAGATGCATATCATAATATTGTGGCCACCGAGCATCCATTAAAAATAAATTTATATTTAAATATTTTACTTATATTAATTGTTGGAGTAGTTTGTATTATATAAGTGGTATGGTTATTGTACAAAATACTGAGCAATATATTCTTGCTTGTGATCTTAAATTTTAAGCTAAATGCGATTTATATAAAGAGCAAAAGTGTAATTTTTTGTTTGTCCAAGGAGATATTTAAATCTTTTATGATTAATACTTTCAGATGACTTTGTCAAGTATCCATACTGATTCAAATATTTTATAATTCGTCCTGAATTATGAAATATAAAAATTTTAACATCTAACAGCTATTCCCAAAGGCTACTTTTTTTATAATCAGCAATTTTACTAACCCAATGATATTGATATTTCTTGAAATCTTCCTTTCATCCTGCTTATGAAGAATATATTAGTAGGTTTAATAAAAATTTTCCTGTTTGGAAGTGGAAAAAGTTTTTATTATTCTCCATTTACTCAACATGGCTGTTTAATTTTTACCTACATCACATCAACATCACTGTATTCATAGTCGAACCTCAAGTTGAGGTACGAAGAACGAGTTCTCCTATTGGTTGTACAGATCTGCACAACCAATAGGAGAATTCGTTCTTCGTACCTCAACTCGAGGTTCGACTATGAATACAGCCCTAAACTTCAACAGATGATTCTGCAGCAAAAACCGTTCATCATTTAAGAAAATAATAAACTTATAAATAATATAACATCCTATAGATATAGTTGGTTGAAAAGATTTCTGGAATTCAGATAGAGATTCAAGGTGGGTTAATACAGCAAATGAAATATGAAACAAAATAAAATAAGAAAGTTGAACATGTACATATCAATGACAACTTTTATACACAAAATAAGAACTAGAGTTGACCAACTTTCATCTTTATTTCATATTTTATTTTGTTTGGAAAATAGCTGGCCATACACGTACGTTCTTTCGCTACGTTAGGAATTATTCAGATGATTTTGCACATGATGGTTTGTAGCGAATCATTCAAACGGTTAAACCGTGTGTGTATGGTCGGAAAAAGTGACATTTGGAACGACATTCAATCATCTTGGAATTTTCAAGACAATGAACTAAATTCTCGGCGATTCCGCTACACGCGAAGGCGTCGTTACACCATCCAGTTCAATATTTTCGTGTTCTCTGGTTAAGAGTCGTAAAGTGATGAATAAAAAGAAAAAAGTTTCTATTGTTGTTGCATGTGCGGTTATGGCCATGAGAATTAAAGAAAAAACGACGTATATGGCAGAAATGTTGGCTGGCTGACAAAGAAGAATATTGTCACATGTAGCTTTTGCGGGAATTGGGATAATAATCCCGATGACTTTAAAATGATTTAAGGATGGAAAGCTTGTCGGGAATCCCCGATCGTTTGATCATGTGTCTGTATGGCGATGAAACGCCACTCAAGAGGAAAGCACGTGTGAAATTCCTTCACGGTCTTATCATGGCCTGCTGCAATGCTCACTCACGCAAGGAATATACCACAAGATTTTGTAGATAACACGATTAACAGCGCATGCTCATAGAGTGAAATTCTCAGAACTAGCATATAATTGTCAAAAAGCTGCGATTTGATTGGTTCATTCATATTTTGTTTTAGATCATCTGTGTAAACAGATCCTTTTACCCTCAATTCTTATTTGCTGTATTGTATATTATTATACTGATCGTCCAAGGACTTCCCCAAGGAGACCCCTCATAAGCTCTGGAAGAGCTTGTATAAACCCGCCTTTTGATACATATACTATTATCTCTTTTTAATATTGGTATTTTAGTAGCATTGGTTACGTGTACATAGTTTTTCCAATTTGTTTCAAATACAATGTATCTATTCACTCAAATCTCAACTTTTAGGCTTTCAATAAATAGCTGAAATATTGAAAAATAGAACGAAAATAATTTTATTATGAAATTAATATTTCAGGAAAAAAAAACAATGAAATGAACTCGAAAAATACTGATAAATTTAAATTGACATGAAAGAAATAATATCAAAAAAATTAAATCCATACCATAATCATAGGATACAAGCTCAAAAGGAGAGTTTGTTGGCGTGTTCTGAATCGTCCCCAGAAAAATGAAACAGTTACAGAACTACATTCACAAGTAAATCATTTACTAATCAAAGTGTTCGACCGAAACTGGTTTTTCAGCCGAAACCGAAACCGAACTTTCGGCCAGGGTATCAGTTTCGGCCGAAACCGAAACTTCATATTTCATACTGAAATCTACTGTATTTTTTACAATTTCATTTGCATATACATAAAAACAGTTGAGGAGTGGTGAATAAAATAAAAATTCAATTTTTTTGAGATCTTTATTTATTATTTTGGTATTACCAATGTTATCAAAATAATCAATCGAAGTATACAGGGTGATTCCAAATCAGAGGTGAACCTTGGAGGAGGTGTTAGTATGGATTATTTGCTGTGGTTTGAGCCATTCTTATTGATGACCGAAAATCAACAGTTTCAATTTCCGAGATATTTGAGTTCTGGTTCTGTTGAAAAAGAATTAGTATGATTTGAAAGCGGATGTAAAAGAAGCAGATAGAGAAAAATAACGAATTCAATATTTTTTTGTTGCAACTAAGGTCGAAATTTCATTAGAAAATGTATTCATAAATTATGTTCCACCATTCCATAAGCAAGCACGTGCCGTCTTTCTGATGTCTTCAATTGTTATTTTCCGCCTGAAATTTACTCACGCTGTCTTTTGATACACATTCACTATTTTATATACCGGACATTCAAGAGGCTGCTTATAAATTATCTGCTGAAACGAAACTAGTTAAGCAATCTAACGAAATCTTTCAGAGAATGAAGTAGACAAGTTTTTAAAATAATTTTGGCATACTAAATTGTGAAATTCGAAAGTTGCAGACAAATACTAGAAATTCATTTTTCATTTTTTCATATACCACATGCATTTCAAATCATACTAATTCTTTTTCAACCTATTATACAGCATAGTTTTGCTTTTTTCGTACATATAATATCCTTTTCTGATAAAAATAAACCAAAATTATCATCAAATTTGCTCAACGTAGCAAAAATTGACGAAATATGAACTAAGTTCAGGAATCTTTTAAAAATCACCCGAACTCCAAAAACTGTTGATTTTCCGTTATTAATAAATATGGATTAAACAACAGCTAATGAGTCATACTAACTCCTCCTCCCAGTTTCACGTCTTATTTGGAATCACCCTATGTAATCTAATCAATAATAATTAGTGAATTCTCATGATTTCTCAGTCTTAACGAAGATAGATTACAATAAACAGTCAAGTTTCGGCCCGGCCGAAAGTTTCGGCCATTTTGGGCCGAAACTAGATTTCTTGGCCGAAACCGAACTTTCGGTCGGTCACTACTAATCATACATGTTTGTGGCAAATACAGGGTGTTCCTAAATAAGTATATCAACGGTCAACTGCATGATTTCTCAAGAAAAAATAAAAAGTTTTTTTCTCTTCCATTTTTTCCTCCAGGTCTTCGTTTCAGAGATACAAAAATTTATGTTTTTTTATGGTCACTAAAAATAATGAAAAATAACTTTGCAATTTAAACTTAAAAACCTAGTTGTCAAATTTTGTTGAAATTAATAAACTTGTTAATTACCACTACCCATTTTACCAATTACAAGAAATTTACAATGCGTTAGCAAATTGTTTTTGATCATAAAATGCCAGTTTGCTCGAAAACGGATCACTTTAGAGCAGTGATTCCCAAAGTGGTCCCGGTGAGGGGTCTACGGGGGTCCACGAAAATTATTCTGGTTTCGATTTTGAATAACGAAAATCTCAGATTGGCTTTACCCGGCCAAGAATTATACGAAGAAATTATACCAGCAGTAACTGCAATTCACTGTGTCATCCACCGAGAACACCTGGTAGCGAAAAATGTAAGTGATAGATTGCACCAATCGCTTCAAGATCTGATTAAAGCAGTCAACAAAAGAAAAAGCAATGCGTTGAATACCCGTTTATTTGCACTATTGTGCGATGAAAATGATGAAAACTTCCAACGACTGCTCTTACATACTGATGTACTATGGTTGTCGAAAGGTGCATGTTTAACAAGATTTCATTCACTTTTTAATTCAGTTCTAGAGTTTCTGGAAAGTAAAGATCCAGATTTAAGAGAAAACTTTATCAAATTGAAAAGACCTTATCAAATTGCATACATCGCGTATTTGACAGATTCGTTCCAAAAATTCCTTGATATTAACTTGTAGTTGAAAGGGGACACCATAACTTTAATAATAAAAATTGGTTCAAGCTCTGTGGACAGGAACTTTGGCGCTCTTGTTCAAACTTTGACAAATCATATATCTTCGAAAGTATTGGTAAGAGTTGGGAATTAATAATAATAAGCTTTATTGCAAGTAAAGTAGAAATGTACCTGTATACATTACTTCTTGAAATTAAATAGTGTCAAAGAAAAAATTTTTAGTGGAGCCATTAGTTAGAATTTACGTGCCAGTTCCTCATCTCATACATCAAAAATTCGCCTACAGTATGGTTCTATTTTTGTACTAAGAGTTTGAAAATTTGCTTTTTAAAAACTTTGAGGGTTGTTGTTTCACTTATGTGATCTGTAATTTTATTGGAGTATCTTTTGCAGCTGTATTTTGGACCCCTTTCGGTAAGTGTTAGTCTTTGTTTTGGATACTTCAACTTTGTTGTCCTTGTATTATATGTTGTTGAAGATTTAGTTTCTATTTTTGAAAACAAATATTAGGCACTCTTGTATGTGAATTGCAGTTGCGGTTAGTATAAAAGCCATTTTTCCGGAATATTCCTCTACATGATTCCCTGCTGGTCATTTGCATAATTGTTCGAACAGATAATTATATCAATTGATTCTTATGATAGAACTTCATAATAGCAGAAATTAAATTCAAACATCATAAAAGAATTTAAATTCAACAAGAGTGTCAACAATTATTAAGCCAAAACCAATAGACCAATTCTACCCAACAACGAACTCATCCGAGATAATGGTTCCTCAATTCTATGATGAACGATATATTTTTTCCCCAAATCCACTCTGAAAATTATATTATATCAATTGAAACTTTAGTCAATATTTCGCAGTTCTGTTTTTACTGGAGATATTCTGAACTCAATAACATTCCCATCATCATATGGATTAACCATGGGCATTAATTAAATATAAAAATTTGACATGTCTCATCAAAATAATAAGTTGACATGTATCAACACATATCATAATATAATAATTCATAGATAGAATAATTATCGCATTCTGTGAAAACACAGAAGTACGATTTATTATTGAGATTTTGAAAAATCATATCTCCGAAATTATTAGCTTGTAACCTACTCTGATAATTTCAATTGCCTAGCTCATTCCGTTCGATAGTTATCGTGTTAACGGCCGGACAGAATCGATTCCGACCACGGATTCTTGATCAGTGAGTCGAAAAATATTGGCCATTTTCGGCCAAAAATTCGAAAATTACAGAAATTTGGGCAAATTGATAAGCACTCTGTTCCGAGGAACAAGAGTGCCAAAAACAAAAAGTGTAATTTCTGCTTTTCTTGGATAATTGAAATTCATGAAACAAAACATTGGTTGGCGTGAATTCTCCCAATTTCCAAACGTATAACAGGCAAAAGGTATTGATGAGTATATTCAGATATACGTTCATCATTTGAATGCCTTGATTGATGACTGCGGAAATTGATTTGAAGATATTCTTATCATAAATACATTCGATGAAATGCATGGTGTAAGAAAGCACCATTCTTACACCATGGATGAAATGGAAGTGACTAATGTGATACTACAAGAGGAGCTGCTCGGAGCTTAGCTCTAATGAGAAATTGAAATTTCTAAAAGGTTATCATATCAAACATTTTGGCTGCAAGCAGGAATAACCGTAAAATATCCTGGGTTAGTTTGGGAAATTGTGAAAAAAAAATTTATAGCATTTCCCCCGTCATAACTTGTCGAAAAAAGTTTCAGTGTCTTTACGGACCTGTTGACAAAAAATTGGTTCAAGCCCTGTGGACAGGAGAGCTTTCTGGCGCTCTTGTTCAAACAGACAAATTATATCTCCGAAAGTATTGGTTTCTCAGAGTTGGGAATTAAATCAATGTATTCTTATGAAAGAATAACTGCATCATAAAGGAAATTAAATTCAAATAATAGTTTTTTCTCAAGATTAAATGAGCAATCTGAGAATGAGAACTGCACCAAATCAAATTAAAATAGCTGAAATGAATTTGACTCTCTCTCATAGAACAGGATGACATGTACGAGTATGAACACATATCATAATAAATCATAGATAGAATAATTACAGCATTCTGTGAAAACATAGAAGTACGATTCATTAATGAAATTTCGAAAAATCATTATCCGAAATTATTAGCTTGTTGGAGTTGAAAATGTTATCAATGGATTTTTATGGTGAAACTGCATCTTGAAAAAATAGAATTTGAAATTTGTTACTTGAAAAAAAATTTTTTTTTTAATTCAAACGGTTCCTAAGATATTAGCAAAAACTGAAAAAAATATAAATTTTTGACACCCTGTATCTCTGAAACGAAGACCCGGAGGAAAAAATGGAAGAGAAAAAAATGTTATTTTTTCATGAGAAATCTACAGTTGACCGCTGATTTTTTTTTCGTTATTTCGAATCCATCTGGCCTATTTTGCCCAATAACGAACTTAACCGAGATATTCATCTCCCTAACCTACTATGAAAATTTCAACTGCCTAGCTCATTCCGCTCGAGAGTTATTGTAGAAAAAAAATTTAAAAATTTTCAAATTTTTTTTTACACTTTACGGTAGCCTGATCAATACAAAATTTCACATGCGTATAAAGGTCATTATTCTACAATTTGATGCTAAAATTTCAGATAGACCGAGTTATCGGTTTCGGAGATATTCATAAAAAATGTTTTTACTAAAAACGGCCATAACTCCGAAACCGCTCGATGGATTTTGCCCATTAACGAACTCGTCCGAGATATTTACGCTCCAAACCCACCTTGCAAATTTCAATCCTCTAACTCCTTTCGTTCGAGAGTTATCGTGTTAACGGCCGGACAGAATCGATTTCGACCTCGGATTCTTGATCAGTGAGTCGAACTAAATCGTTTGAGACCATTTTCAGCCAAAAATTCGAAAATTACAGACATTTGGCAAATTGATAAGCACTCTCTGTTCCGAGGAACAAGAGCGCCAAAAAGGAGCAGAATAGAAGATCACAGAACGGGAAGATTGTAGGGGTTATTCATAACAAAACTGAAAGCAAATGTCTATAATTTACCTTCAGTCCATCAAGTACACATCTCCCATTAAAATTATAATTATTTTTTTCAATTGTTGATTTGCGTTATGAAATGATTCATTTTAATTCTACTTAGTCTATGATCATATTATTTCAATAAATAGAACACAAGAATAGTTATTTATGTACCAAGAAAGAAAAACTGTCTATTATAGTCGAGTCTGCAAATTGCTATTCGTGGCGGTCGTGCCGAGGATAACAAGCAGGCGAGACAATGAACAGTTTTTCGCCGAGGTGCATATTACATTTTTTCTTCGACCTCCACATATTTCTATGAATTTCGGACCTCATAAATAATTTCAAAGTAGCTATAATAGGTCGACGAAAAAATATATTTTTTCTTCTACCTCTATGAAAGGTGACATTTTACGTACTAATTTGCGATCCTCGGCACCGCCTCGGATAGCGATTTGCAGACTCGACTGTAATAGATAGTTTTTCTTTCTTGGTACCTACATAAATAACTATTTTTTAGTTCACCACTCCACATATTGAGGTTTGGAACTCAGATGCGAGACAATTAAACTTAATAAAATTTTAGTATGCATTTTATTCCGTTGAAAATCTTAAGTTAAAGTGAACATGAATTTACTGCGTGTCAGGCAGTACGAAGTTCGCCGGGTAAGCTAGTTATTTCAATCAATAGAATACAAGAAATTATACTATTCTCCTCATTTTTAGTACTCCAAATTTAGGATAGGAACTCAGTCTTCACGCTTCACGCAAATTTCCATCGTTAGATATAATCTTCAATTTTGATCAAAATAATACATATATCTTATGTATATATATATATATATTTTTTTCTTTCACATTTTCCTGCAAGCATTTATGTAGAATATATATTTCGGGGGTCCACCGAAACGAGTAAAGCTTTGAAAGGGGTCCACGAGAAAAAAAAGTTTGGGAGCCATTGCTTTAGAGCAATGAACCAAGAGTAACTTTTTTTATGTAAAACACATTTTGGCGCATCAGAATTTGCTGTGCAAATTTGTCTAGTGGTGTAAAAGTTGGGGGGTAAAACCTTTGTGTAAATTCAATATCTCCCGCCACTGGCACGTCTAATAAAACCGAGTAAAGTGCTAGAAAGTAGCTATATTATTAGTGACAATGTGAACGAAAACTCAATTCTGTAATTCAAACGGTTCCTAAGATATTAGCAAAAACTGAAAAAAATATAAATTTTTGACACCCTGTATCTCTGAAACGAAGACCCGGAGGAAAAAATGGAAGAGAAAAAAATGTTATTTTTTCATGAGAAATCTACAGTTGACCGTTGATACACTTAATTGGGAACACTCTGTATAAAAGGGCTCATCTCATAAGTCTAGTATACCAGGGCTGCATTGTGATACATTAACGGCCGTTACCAATATTCAATCTAAGTTTTAGATTACTTGAGATAGAAAACTCTATTCTTATCCAAATTTGTGGGACGGGTGCTACAGATAGAGAACTGGTTACCATCCACAGAAGACAGCTACTAGCATTCCTTAGATATTGTTTATTGGAAACGGCTGTTAATTGGTGTGAAGTTCTGAACATCTGTTTAAAATAGACTCGCCTATAAAACACTTTACACATATAAAAGCTCTTGAGGAATTGTTCATGGTAACATTTTTGCTAGGAATAGAATATCTTCCCAAAGTTCGTTGGTTGATTTATAAAACACACTATATTAATATTATCTAAAAATAAACAAAATATTTCCAAGGTATATTTATTGTAATGCAGTAATAATGAATGGAACATTAACTTGAAATAAATTCATGGAGACTAATCATTAAACAATAAAAAATAAATCCAGTTTTCTACAAGATACAGGATTTAAACTTTGGTGGAATGTAGAGAGTAAAATGAATACATACAGAAACATTTATGAAATATTGTCCAGCAAAATGAACAAATTTCATATATTTAAAATGAGATTCTTATGAAGACTAGTAGTAATTTCCTAAGAAATCAATTGTTGCCATTCTCAACGAGGATTTTCAATTGAGTAAATTACACTTAAAACCTAGAGCTTGAAAACTTCAAAGCAATAATTATCACAAATTCAATAAATCAACAGTATTCATATTAGTAATTTGGTATAAAAATTAAGGCCATCAATCGAAATTCGTACGTATATAAAAAATACGTCTACCAGACATCGAATTATTGGTTTCTGTCCATTTGTTGGATGAAATTTAAATCGATATTACTCAGTTTTTCATCCCGAGTAGTACCTGAGGATTCGTATACAGGTGTTTCATGTGTGGGAAGTACATAGACAAACTTTAAGAGAGCATATCAAAATATAATTTGTTTTAAATCCTAAATAATTATGGAATTTAGATCTTTTCTTAGAGGAGAGATAATAGATTAATGAACGATTATAATGGTTTTCCAACTGAAAGCCTAGTTACTTGCATAACTTCATAAAAGAAAAACAAATTATGAAGATGTTCTAACAAGAATGGTAAAAATATGAAAGTTTTGTCAACTCTCAAAGATAAAGGTAGTCCTGTTAAGTATCAATACGATGCTTGAGTTTCGAGGAAAATGAGAATGAAATAAATACAATTTGGTACCTGTAAACATGTTTCAGAATAATATCAGTAGGCACTGAATCGTTATATTTATTTCATGTTGATTTTCTCAGTAAACTATATGCCTAAGTGTATTAGAAAAGCATATAATTATCTGAGAATAGAATGGATTGCATAGTTTCCACTCCACATTTGTATGTGAAATAACCATCACTAATTTAATTGTCAATTTATTAATTGGAACGCCACTGAGACTGATAGAGAAACCATAATTTCATGAATATTTTCTCCCTATAGAATTATTAGATCCGGAAAATTTTGGAGAAATAATAAACGAATCAACATTTTTTTAGAAGCTCAATATTCTATATATATCCAAGGTTCTTCTAAGACCTTGGAATATACCAATCAAAACTTTTATTATTCCGTTTTTCATGGGGATTCTTTTAATAAGAATGGGCGACAGAATATTCTGAAGTTTGTTAATGTAATTATGAAACACCGTATATTTTTATGTTTTCCGAAAAAACGAGCTGCAGATTTGGAATTAATCAAGCATTAAATCTTCAAACCATGGTGTGTATAATGTTTTTTCTAAGTACTGGTCATATTAAACAATACACAATATTACTAAATTCACGAATCTACCTATACTTCAAATGAAACAAACACAAAGCAAAAGTTATGAAAAACTACACTATCAATATTAACTTAATTATCTTCAAGTATACAATTAGATTTTTTAATCTTGAAAACATGAAGGCAAATGAAAAACAGTTAATAATTTGTATTGGAACAAAGGAAAATATATCAATACATCTACTAGAAAATAAAAACATTATTCACTTCCTCTTAGAGGTATTCTACTTATTATCATGTTATTCATAAATAAATCAAAAGATTATACAAAAACACAATTTTGACCGATCTCTATGAGAAAATCAACCTATCCCTACGTACTTTTTCATTGAAAAAACATAACAACACTTAATTAGCAAAGTTCAATACCAAGCTGCAACTGCTGTGGAAAATCTTATCACAGGTTCAATCTATAGGACTTAAGTCTTTCTCCAAATCACTCTCATTTAAAAGCTGTACTAACAACTCGTGAACTGGTCTGAAAGCTTTACGACATCCAGAATTTGTGAGTAGTAAGTAATCATACATATCATGATGACTGATTGAACCGTCAGGTAAAACAAAACCACTGTCTATTCTTATAAACTCTATCTTCGGTTTGCACACTAATTTTTCACCTAATAAATCATTCACTCTGTTTAACCTGTCCCTGATTAGGTTAGGATATTGTCCTCTTGGCAGAAGCGTCTGTAAACAATTTATTTTATTCACAACTCTTCATACAAGGTCTTTATGAATTATTGTATCATCGCAATTGACTTTGAATAATTCATTGCCACACTTCGCTAAGGATCCTGACTATTTGACAGGTCTTTGATATTGACAGCCTTGATAATTGTATTGTCAGAAAATAAATTATGTGAATGAAATACCTCCATAAAGTTAGCAGAGCCACTTGCGAAAATTTCAATGAAACCTATTGCATTAATTGTCGAATATTTGTCGAGAATTTGTCGTGAAAGAAAAAAATTTGTCGCGCGCTTAGTTTTTTTTATATGGGGTGGCTCTGCTAACTTAATATTAAGTTAGCAGAGCCACTTGCAAGAATTTCAATGAAACCTATTGCATTAATTGTCGAGTATTTGTCGTGAAAGAAAAAAGTCTGTCGCGCGCTTAGTTTTTTTTATATGGGGTGGCTCTGCTAACTTAATATTAAGTTAGCAGAGCCACTTGCAACAATTTCAATGCAACCTATTGCATTAATTGTCGAGTATTTGTCGTGAATTTGTCGTGAAAGAAAAAAGTTTGTCGCGCGCTTCGTTTTTTTTGTATGGGCTAAATTAATATTTGGCTAAAGGGGCCACACACAAATCACGTACGTTGGTTAATCTTATTTTTTTTCAATCAGAAAAGAGCTGAGTAATTGTCGAACGACCCAAACATATTCGTCGTGACAGAAGAAAGTTTGTCGCGCGCTTAGTTTTTTTTTATATGGGGTGGCTCTGCTAACTTAATATTAAGTTAGCAGAGCCACTTGCAACAATTTCAATGAAACCTATTGCATTAATTGTCGAGTATTTGTCGTGAATTTGTCGTGAAAGAAAAAAGTTTGTCGCGCGCTTCGTTGTTTTTGTATGGGCTAAATCAATATTTGGCTAAAGGGGCCACACACAAATCACGTACGTTGGTTAATCTTATTTTTTTTCAATCAGAAATGAGCTGAGTAATTGTCGAACGACCCAAACATATTCGTCGTGACAGAAGAAAGTTTGTCGCGCGCTTAGTTTTTTTTTATATGGGGTGGCTCTGCTAACTTAATATTAAGTTAGCAGAGCCACTTGCAACAATTTCAATGAAACCTATTGCATTAATTGTCGAATATTTGTCGTGAATTTGTCGTGAAAGAAAAAAGTTTGTCGCGCGCTTCGTTTTTTTTTGTATGGGCTAAATTAATATTTGGCTAAAGGGGCCACACACAAATCACGAAAGTTGGTTAATCGTATTTTTTTTCAATCAGAAATGAGCTGAATAGTTGTCGAACGACCCAAACATATTCGTCGTGACAGAAAAAATTTTGTCGCGCGCTTAGTTTTTTTTAAATGGGGTGGCTCTGCTAACTTAATATTAAGTTAGCAGAGCCACTTGCAACAATTTCAATGAAACCTATTGCATTAATTGTCGAATATTTGTCGTGAATTTGTCGTGAAAGAAAAAAGTTTGTCGCGCGCTTCGCTTTTTTTGTATGGGCTAAATTAATATTTGGCTAAAGGGGCCACACACAAATCACGTACGTTGGTTAATCGTATTTTTTTTCAATCAGAAATGAGCTGAATAGTTGTCGAACGACCCAAACATATTCGTCGTGACAGAAAAAATTTTGTCGCGCGCTTAGTTTTTTTTAAATGGGGTGGCTCTGCTAACTTAATATTAAGTTAGCAGAGCCACTTGCAACAATTTCAATGAAACCTATTGCATTAATTGTCGAATATTTGTCGTGAATTTGTCGTGAAAGAAAAAAGTTTGTCGCGCGCTTCGTTTTTTTTGTATGGGCTAAATTAATATTCGGCTAAAGGGGCCACACACAAATCACGTAAGTTGGTTAATCGTATTTTTTTTCAATCAGAAATGAGCTGAATAATTGTCGAACGACCCAAACATATTCGTCGTGACAGAAAAAATTTTGTCGCGCGCTTAGTTTTTTTTTAAATGGGGTGGCTCTGCTAACTTAATATTAAGTTAGCAGAGCCACTTGCAACAATTTCAATGAAACCTATTGCATTAATTGTCGAATATTTGTCGTGAAAGAAAAAAGTTTGTCGCGCGCTTCGTTTTTTTTGTATGGGCTAAATTAATATTTGGCTAAAGGGGCCACACACAAATCACGTAAGTTGGTTAATCGTATTTTTTTTCAATCAGAAATGAGCTGAATAGTTGTCGAACGACCCAAACATATTCGTCGTGACAGAAAAAAATTTATCGCGCGCTTAGTTTTTTTTAAATGGGGTGGCTCTGCTAACTTAATATTAAGTTAGCAGAGCCACTTGCAACAATTTCAATGAAACCTATTGCATTAATTGTCGAATATTTGTCGTGAATTTGTCGTGAAAGAAAAAAGTTTGTCGCGCGCTTCGCTTTTTTTGTATGGGCTAAATTAATATTTGGCTAAAGGGGCCACACACAAATCACGTACGTTGGTTAATCGTATTTTTTTTCAATCAGAAATGAGCTGAATAGTTGTCGAACGACCCAAACATATTCGGCGTGACAGAAAAAATTTTGTCGCGCGCTTAGTTTTTTTTAAATGGGGTGGCTCTGCTAACTTAATATTAAGTTAGCAGAGCCACTTGCAACAATTTCAATGAAACCTATTGCATTAATTGTCGAATATTTGTCGTGAAAGAAAAAAGTTTGTCGCGCGCTTCGTTTTTTTTGTATGGGCTAAATTAATATTCGGCTAAAGGGGCCACACACAAATCACGTAAGTTGGTTAATCGTATTTTTTTTCAATCAGAAATGAGCTGAATAATTGTCGAACGACCCAAACATATTCGTCGTGACAGAACAAATTTTGTCGCGCGCTTAGTTTTTTTTAAATGGGGTGGCTCTGCTAACTTAATATTAAGTTAGCAGAGCCACTTGCAACAATTTCAATGAAACCTATTGCATTAATTGTCGAATATTTGTCGTGAAAGAAAAAAGTTTGTCGCGCGCTTCGTTTTTTTTGTATGGGCTAAATTAATATTTGGCTAAAGGGGCCACACACAAATCACGTAAGTTGGTTAATCGTATTTTTTTTCAATCAGAAATGAGCTGAATAATATTCGAACGACCCAAACATATTCGTCGTGACAAAAAAATTTTGTCGCGCGCTTAGTTTTTTTTAAATGGGGTGGCTCTGCTAACTTAATATTAAGTTAGCAGAGCCACCCCATATAAAAAAAAACTAAGCGCGCGACAAACTTTTTTCTGTCACGACGAATATGCTTGGGTCGTTCGACAATTATTCAGCTCATTTCTGATTGAAAAAAAATACGATTAACCAACGTACGTGATTTGTGTGTGGCCCCTTTAGCCAAATATTAATTTAGCCCATACAAAAAAAAACGAAGCGCGCGACAAACTTTTTTCTTTCACGACAAATATTCGACAATTAATGCAATAGGTTTCATTGAAATTGTTGCAAGTGGCTCTGCTAACTTAATATTAAGTTAGCAGAGCCACCCCATATAAAAAAAACTAAGCGCGCGACAGACTTTTTTCTGTCACGACGAATATGTTTGGGTCGTTCGACAATTATTCAGCTCATTTCTGATTGAAAAAAAATACGATTAACCAACGTACGTGATTTGTGTGTGGCCCCTTTAGCCAAATATTAATTTAGCCCATACAAAAAAAACGAAGCGCGCGACAAACTTTTTTCTTTCACGACAAATACCCGACAATTAATGCAATAGGTTTCATTGAAATTGTTGCAAGTGGCTCTGCTAACTTAATATTAAGTTAGCAGAGCCACCCCATTTAAAAAAGAACTAAGCGCGCGACAAACTTTTTTCTGTCACGACGAATATGTTTGGGTCGTTCGACAATTATTCAGCTCATTTCTGATTGAAAAAAAATACGATTAACCAACTTACGTGATTTGTGCGTGGCTCCTGTAGCCAAATATTAATTTAGCCCATACAGAAAGAACGAAGCGTGCGACAAACTTTTTTCTTTCACGACAAATTCACGACAAATATTCGACAATTAATGCAATAGGTTTCATTGAAATTGTTGCAAGTGGCTCTGCTAACTTAATATTAAGTTAGCAGAGCCACCCCATATAAAAAAAACTAAGCGCTCGACAAACTTTCTTCTGTCACGACGAATATGTTTGGGTCGTTCGACAATTACTCAGCTCATTTCTGATTGAAAAAAAATAAGATTAACCAACGTACGTGATTTGTGTGTGGCCCCTTTAGCCAAATATTAATTTAGCCCATACAAAAAAAACGAAGCGCGCGACAAACTTTTTTCTTTCACGACAAATTCACGACAAATACTCGACAATTAATGCAATAGGTTTCATTGAAATTGTTGCAAGTGGCTCTGCTAACTTAATATTAAGTTAGCAGAGCCACCCCATATAAAAAAAACTAAGCGCGCGACAGACTTTTTTCTTTCACGACAAATACTCGACAATTAATGCAATAGGTTTCATTGAAATTCTTGCAAGTGGCTCTGCTAACTTAATATTAAGTTAGCAGAGCCACCCCATATAAAAAAAAATTTTTTTCTTTCACGACAAATTCTCGACAAATATTCGACAATTAATGCAATAGGTTTCATTGAAATTTTCGCAAGTGGCTCTGCTAACTTTATGGAGGTGAATGAAATCACGAATGTGAACAGTGTATATATATATGATGAGACAAAATAAGAATATTTCAAAGCCAACTGCGATGTTACAATCATTTATAAAGACCCTGTATTTGCTTCACTAATTCATTCAATATGGGGGTAAAATTAATCCACCTAGTTGAACAAGTACTTCCAACTATTATTGAAATTGAGTTTCCTAAGGGAAATATAGAAGGTATTTCTTCAATAGGAGGTAGAACTCATTAAAAGAAACTGTTACTCCACCTATACAAAAGTTGTAAGATATGAGCTTCCCAGTTTTGATTCCAGATCAGAAATCGATCATCTAGCACAAATCCATCATTTCCAATTTTTTATTTTTCTTTTAATTGATTGAACAATGCTGAAATGTAAAGGAATCTGTGTTATGGAATTAACTGGAGATATAAAGGAATACTGAGAAGAATGTGACATACCCAAAATAGGAGAATTCTGAATCACCCCCGAACGTAAGTTATGTAACCAGCCTGAGTTCTACCTCCCATTAAATACAAACTCAGAAAGATGATCATTCTAAGGCTGAAGATAGTTAAAAGGAAAGAATTTTCTATTTATTCTATTTAGGTATTATTATACTGATCCTCCTAGGTCTTCCCCTAGGATACTCCTCATAACCTCTTGGGAGCTTAAGCACGACGTATGCATGCATCCACAAAGTTTTTTTGAAACTACTGTTGCTAGATCGAGAAATTGATCCTGTTATAATGTTTCTTTCATAAGAGCTATATAAAATATTAGATGAGAATGAAAATTTCTATGAAAGAAATATTTTGAAAATGTAAATAAGAACTTACTCAGCGATTAAATTGTTGGTGATAATAATAGAATATCTAGTTTTTGAATTTACAATTTAAATAAGAATATATTACTACAATTTCAGACTAGTTTATAATAAGAGTTGAAATGAGTCAAAAGTATATTTAAATGGGGAATGGGATGTCACGAGAGTAGAATAAGAAAAATCAATTAGTAAAATTTTTTATTCCTACAGAGTAAGGAAAGTAATTCAACGATAACCATATATTTTTCCAGCTATTTGTATTTATCTGTCTGAACTCTGAATTCATATTCGCTCTCCATGAACATTTATTGAGATTTAGTGCTCTTTATTTAGGAAACGTGGTGAAATAAATATTTTCAAATCAGCATAAAAATCAATCAATCAATAATCAATAGATACTATTACTATAATATACAGCATAGTTCTATCAGTTAAATTAATTGTTTTAATTGGAAGGCCAGAAGCAAGAGAAGATCCCAATCCATGCGATTTGACAAGGCTTCTGCACAATCTGGCAACAATAATCCCGTAATGACTTTGCAGGTGCAGGCAAATAAAGTGCTTCGAAATCCACTTGTCGAAACTGCACCTTTACCGAAAGGTTTCGTAATTAATACTTACAGGGACTACGACATAAACATCTGGTAGTTTATCTCTAATTATTTCAATCAGTTCTAAAATACCCTCAGAAATTTCCTCAGGTGTATTTTGGTGATTGTTTGTCCCAACATGTAATACAACTACCTAAAATAGAGGATTATACTTTGGAAGAGAAATTCTGGAAGGAAGAGCGTACCTTAGGCTTAATATGATCTAATTCCCCATTTTGTAATCGCCAGAGAACATTTTCTATTTTATCCCTGTGAATTCCGAAGTTCAAACAATGTAAGGGGGCGAATAAATCGTTCCAAGCTTCACAATGTTGTAAAGCCTGTATTACTGAGTCGCCTATAAAAACAACATCGGCATCTTTCTCCCTCGTTTCTGAGAGGAAACGGTTGTGCTGTGGAATTAGGTATATTCAATGCATTATTTTATAACCTCGTATCTACTTACAATACTAATCCATCTATTGTCACCCTCGGTGTCTTCAACAGCAGTCGGTATTTTGCAAGGATTCATACTGTGAATTTTCAATCAATATTTATATATTCTGTATCAGCTCAGAAACTGTGCTTCGAAATCTAGAAGAGTACGTTTCCGAAAGTTGTAAGTAACATGCCGGGAGCAATCGTGCATTTTATTTATCACCCGATTATTGCCGATGAATTCGCGTTTCGAGATACCAAATGCCAAAATTAAGATTGTAATTTTTTATGGAACCATAGAATGTTCAATGTTCAATACGGTATGCTTAGTTATCTGTGGTATGCTCACAGAAGCAGAATGTTCGATCATTCGATGACCCACAGAATATCTTGCCTTAAAATGACTGTTTTATAAAAGTCCCATTTCTGTGGTCTGTGTGAATGTTCTGTGCTAATTTGAATAACTCTACATTTGAAATTTTTTCCCAGTCCCTTGAAAATTAATTGATAATGTACTGATTCCGCTTTTTAAATACCTCTAATAACCTTTCAGTATCACAGGGACCTCTACTATTGAAGTCTATGACCTAATTTATCTAACCTTGGCTGTATGGGTTACGTGCAGTTCTGACAGTTGACACGACATTGGAGGACCAACAAAACAGGAATTAGCACTGTTATTGGTTGTTTTGCTCATATTTCTCCTAATTTTTGAATGTTATATCAAATTATATGCTGTTTACGAATTTTATGTAGTGTAATGAATATCTCATAAACGTTATTTGATCCATAAAAGGGGTATATATTGCGAAAAAAATAGTATTTCATAGGTAAGAATGCTAATATCTTCCTTATCTGAACAGATTGCTCATTTCCATGTTTTCAGGTACCTTGTAATCCAATTTATATTTGTAAATAATCATGATGGATTATAGTGATTACTCTGAAAAACATTCTGAGAGTGACAAAAAGCTCTATATCGATCAAATTTCCATCATTGGTGGTTCGTTTAGATCCTTATACTATCAGGAAGCAGAAGTGTTCAACAAAAGTTGATGACTTTACGAAAATACTGTACCCGGACATTTTTATGCACCTTGTGGTTACCAAGGACAAATATACTTCAGTTCTAATAAAAGTTTGGAGGCTTATAATCAGACAGCATGTGGATGGGTGTGGAATATCTCCATAATAAAGACTGGCAATCATAGTTTGATAATTGCAAAGGTATAGGTTCAACAATCATCTTCAAATTCATATATTTCACTATAACTATCATGGATTTATTTGAAGAAAAGTATTTGAATATATCTTCGAAGGAATTGCAGGATATCGGTAAGCCCCAATCTATCAACCTTTTAGTTCTTAAAATTTGATACTTGTTGGTGATTTTTATCTTATGTGTGCTGTTGAATTTATTAGTGGCAGTAATGAATGGTTCTTCAAGGATATTATATGAATGCAGCTTCTATCAACGTTAGTAAAATGATTTATTTATCAATATTTTTCAGGCAGAAGCATCAATTTGACAGTGGTTGAATCTAAATCTATTGAAATAGAAAGCAGGGAGCAGTTGAATATCAAGAGTTGGTTTTAAGCATGTGTAGGATCAAGAAGTATTTCACAGTCACAATGGGTTATTCATGCTCGTCATTACAATGATTTTTGGTAATAGTTTAAACTGAAGCAAGCATATTTAAAAAAATTTACACTAATATTAATAGAGTAAAAAACACATTGTATACTTTATAATTTATTTACAACATTCATCATGTCTAAGCAGTTCTGTTTAAATAAATTAATCTACAATATACATTTTGCTTTGTAACTGCCTTATTCTCGTTTTTGTTCGCTTGGTTTGGACCTGGCATCAGAGTTGGGAAAATTAAATTTATTCATCACGAATTAACTACATTAGATTATAAAAAATAACAGATGAATTACATACACAATCATATTCTATAATGGAATCCAATCAGGATGATTTTTATCGGACAAATCTGCTGGCTTACCTAGTGAAAACATGGTGTACAATTTTCTATATTCTAACATTAGAAACAAATCAAAATTTTATTTCCTTTCATATTTGAATGAAAACGTGTTAAATACATCATACCAAATTTGAGTTTCGAAGCTGTTAAGTCTAATCTCTTCAGCAGACGAATCCATAAATCTCTGGTTTTTGCTGAGGTAACAAATTTTGCGAACTTTATCAAAAACTGATGAAATCCTTTCAATAAAGAAATCAAATTAATTGAGAAATTCATAAAATTTATAATGAAATATTATAGATTCATACATTACTATTCATGCAGCTAACTAAGTGAAACATTTTTATATGTACCTATAATTATACAGAATTGACAAGCTGGAAAGTGTTATTTGTCTTCTAAATTTTCCACAGTTTCCAATCGTAGTGACATACTAATGCAATAGAATTCTTGCCTTTGAAAACAATATACCTAGTTCTTTCTTATAATCTCTCAAGGTGATCGGTTTAGATTCAGCTCTACATCATAGACCTTTAAATTAGGTCTATGCTCTACATTCATACAAGATTCAAATTGAAACCAAGATATTAAAATAGATCTATACCTTACTTACGCACTTTCTGCATATAAATTTACGTGATAAATGTGATATTTGTACGTTTTTTAGTTCGCCCTTGCTACTGCAGCTCATGAACTTGCAAAAATTTGGCATTTTATTACTAAAAATTAATGTTTATGGAACAAATAAAGATAGCAAAATATTCACTTCACTTCATAAACAGCAATTCAATTGATATAACACTCACAAATATCGAAAAATCCAGGAAAATAAGAGCAAAACAAACAATAACAGTACTAATTCCCGCTTTGTTGGTCCTCCAATGTCCGAATGTCGGTCAACTGTCAGAACTCAGAACTGCACGTAACACGTAACCCAGGGGTCAATTCTCGAGACCATTCGCTCGTCGAACGTATACGTTCGTGACGTCATGAGCGTAGATTTCTGGAAATTGCTATTCTCGGGGAACGAATAATGAGCGAATACATGAGCTACTCGTTCGTTCGAAAACATCGCTGCTCAACTGTCAAATGTTATTCCATTCAGATCATATACTTAGTTATCTGTGATTCAGATCATAGACAACATATCATTCAGATATGAATTGTTTAAAATAGAGGTGTAAAAGTAACGAAATAAAGCGTACCCGTATGTATTCGTTACTTTAGCAATTAGTACTCGTTACTTTCGTATCGTTACGTTACTCGTTACTTTTGATACCTCATAGTTGTGTTCGAAAATTAACTCCACGGAGTAGAGTAGAGTTTTTGAAGGTTTGACAGATTTACTCTAGAGTTACTCTGACACTGACAGTGACAGTGACAGAAGGTGCCAATATCGGAAAATAGGTTATGTTGGTTTAAGAAAGATCCTATTATTATTGTTTTCTTCACATATATGTAACTCTAATCATAAATAGATATTGTAAGCAGTATAAAAACTATTAAATTACCTCACAAAACATTCATAAAACAGTGAGATAAAGATACTAGATTTTCCGTCCCATGAGTTATGTCAGTTTTGACAGGAGTAAAATGAACTCCGAGTCGAATACTCCGACTTTTCGAACGCAATGGAGTAAATATTACTCTACGGAGTTAATTTTCGAACAGAACCCATAATATATCATGTTGTGTTAGAGTAACGAATCGAGTCGCATTGCGAATTGAATCGTATCGAGTACGCAAAATTCGTAATTTGTAGGAAACATACTTATACATTGTATACCAAGCTGCGTAAGGTGAATTTTTTCACTGTTCCGTATTTTTAACCAGACCTTTTAAGTTATTCTAAATTTAGTTTATTTAATAGTGAAAGTAAGAGTGTAAAACTATTAACCGTGTGCTTATGTTATATCACAATAACAAAGCAATCTATTCTACATCGATTATAAGTTATACGCGTATGAGTAAAACATACGTTCAGTAAACGTTTCAAGACACGCATCAACGTTACTTTCGTGATCGGAACAGTTATAGGTACCTATACTACGAATACGGAATAATGCGAGTAACGAAATGGATTTGTGTGTAACGTTTCGTTACTCGGTACTCAGTGTTGCCAATTACCGGGAATTTTCCCGAATTTCGGGATATTTTATGCTTCTTGGGAATTTTGCCGGGATATGCCATATTCCGGGAAATATCCGGGAATTTCATTTATCTCAGTTGAAATTTTTTTGCTTTGCTATTTTCGAAAATTAGATCCATTCAAATATGATATGTTTGTAATAGCGAATTCCATTGGTAGAACTCGTGCGCACTGAGTGCATGAATCGTATTCCATTGGAGAATTTCGTCGAGCATTTTGACGTCCAGTGCAACATTTTTTGCACTCAGTGTAGCACCAGTGCACCACTGGTGCTGCCAATGGAATACGCCATTGGTAGCCTGAATGGGGGATTCGTGATTTCTGTGTTCCATAATCAAATGTCACAAAACCACGTGTTTTGATCATGGAGGTATTTTTTATAGGAGTTCTACTTCCATGGATTTGATACGTTTCGTGTTCTATGCACCGATTGTACCATTACGAAACCATTTCATCGCAAATTTTTTCGTCACGAAACTCGAGATTGTAGTAACCACTAATAAAAGATTCTTTCGCCAAATTAATTTGTTATAATATTACATCTTGAAATGGCGTGCGCAAACTCTCTGTTTCCACAGATTAACCAGATACGCCACTCCCAGTATTTATGAATGAACTCTGCTGACGCGTAATGTTGACCATGGAATTCTCGGCACCCCCAAATAGTTCCTAGCTCCTAACTATTTGGGGGTGCCAATAAAATCGCAGATATATGATCACGTGACCTCTCGGCCAATCGCAACTATGGTAGAGGCAGAACGACGTTCATTCATAAATTTATAACAACAAACGGAAAGGTTAGCTAAAATACTAAGCTTATGTACGAAAATTTGTAACTCAAGTGGGATTAATTTAATGAATTTTATAAAGTGTAATGAAGACGTTTAAGATGCAGTTTGTGGCGTATGTGCAAGAAATAAAAGGAATATGATTATTAGTGATTTGTGAAGTTGAGGTTAGAATTTGTGTAAAGAGCGAGAACGTAGTTCATTTCTCTCTGTCATTTTACTACGTCTTCATGGGTAGTAAATCTGAAGGTCAAACCTACGTGCTTCCCGCCAACTGTCGATTGCACTATCTGGTAATCTGTGCTGTTTCAAAGTTATAGGCAAGAGGCTACTAATGGAGACATTTTGTGACGTCATACTGCATATACCGTTGTTCGGGAAAAACCGGGAATTTTCAGTTGCCATGCTGGGAAATTTCAGTCGAAGCCTCTGGCAACTCGGTACTAGACGTCGCACCCGTTACTCAGTAACGAATACATACGGTTTGCTACAGCTCTAGTTTAAAATGAACTTAGGAGGTTCTTTTGTGGGATAATATGAAGGTAATTATCTAGAACCGGACATAACTCGAAAATTGATGTTTAAAAATCACTCACCTACTAATTTTGGGTCGTAGATTGCGAATCTGAAGTCAAAAAAGTCTGGTCGCTTCTAGTTTTTTCGAAAAAAATTCCGAAAGTTTCCAATTTAACCTCACTTTGTCACCATAATAACATCGTTATAAACCGTTTTATAGCTGAATATTCATCCTGAATGATATCTTATTGACTCCTTAATCATTTCTGAAGAATGATTTTCCTCATGATTCCCTTATTGCAATGAAATTTTCTTGTTTATGTGTAACATATTACAATCCATTTTGAATCCTGAATTTGACATAACAGCTGATCATACCGGCAATGGGCGACGTTGCCATATTGTAACTATATTCAGAAGTATTAGGTAGTGTTTTTATTTCAATTAATTTTTGTGATGGATTCAATCGGCCATGAGAATACGTTTAAAGGCCGAGTCATCAAAATCCATTTCGGTTAATATGCAGTTTAACGCCTCCTCGTAATTATCGACTTTTTCAAGTTTTTCGAAGAAAATATGCATTGTACAGTGATTTTTTGATGATTTTCAATAGTGGCAAACTAGTTTTTTTGGAGATATCTAACGAAATGGGGATTGAATAGGGGTGCTGGGTGGGGTAATAAATTTTTTTCGTAATTTTTTTTTTAATTTTCAGGGGTACTGTACTAACCTAAACTAACCTACCATATTCACCTGAGATGTCGTAAAGATTAAGACTGTACCTATGGCGAAAATTCATAAAGGTACAGTCTTAATCTTTACGACATCTCAGGTGAATATGGTAGGTTAGGTTAGGTTAGGTTAGTACAGTACCCCTGGAAATTGAAAAAAAAATAGCGAAAAAAAATGTATTACCCCACCCAGCACCCCTATTCACTCCCCATTCCGTTAGATATCTCCAAAAATACTAGTTTGCCACTATTGAAAATCATCAAAAATCACTGTACAATGCATATTTTCTTCGAAAAACTTGAAAAAGTCGATAATTACGAGGGGGCGTTAAACTGCATATTAACCTAAAAACACTACCTAATACTTCTGAATATAGTTACAATATGGCAACGTCGCCCATTGCCAGTATGATCAGCTGTTATGTCAATTTCAGGATTCAAAATGGATGAAAATATGTTACACATAAACAAGAAAATTTCATTGCAATAAGGGAATCATGAGGAAAATCATTCTTCAGAAATGATTAAGGAGTCAATAAGATATCATTCAGGATGAATATTCAGCTATAAAACGGTTCATAACGATGTTATTATGGTGACAAAGTGAGGTTAAATTGGAAACTTTCGGAATTTTTTTCGAAAAAAATAGAAGAGACCAGACTTTTTTGACTTCAGATTCGCAATGTACGACCCAAAATTAGTAGGTGAGTGATTTTTAAACATCAATTTTCGAGTTATGTCCTCTTCTAGATAATTACCATATGAATAATATAATTAATATTGTGGCTGAAAATGTTAGTACAAGAACGTAGCGAGAGGCATTGTAATGAGCAATTTAGTCAAACCCATTTATCAGATGATATGTTTAGGCGTTTATTTCGTTTAAACGTTTAAACAATGAATTGGTTCGTGATTTGATAGAAAAGATGAATCCGTTTATCATTCCTCCTAGAAGACTTCATGATTTGGATATAAGGAAACAAAGGTGAGACTGTTTTTCTCAGAAGTGTATTAGGTGTTTATATTATTTTTTATCATTAACATAGGAACTGAATCATTTGATAAGTCCTTTGAGTACCTCTAAATATAAGTCATTCACTACATCCCTTTCCAAGACAAAATGATAGGCGAAGTGAACTTTTACTGAAATTTTTAATTGAAAGTCTCGTATAATGGCACTATACTATTTTCATAGGCTCAACTTCTTCATCATAAGATCATTTTTATATTTTACAGTTTCACTCGGAAATTTGGGTTTCCTGCTGTAATCGATTGTCGTAATGTAGGCATTTTACCCCCTTCTGGAGATAGTGGAGAATATCTGTATGTTAACAGAAAAAAATACCACTCATTGAGTGTACAACTGGTAATAATTTCTATCCTATGTGATATTGTTCATTTTATATATATATGTATTTACTTTTTTAGGATATGCAGCAGTAATTTCAGGATAATGGACGTGAATGCATGTTTTCCAGGAGCAACTCATGATTCATTCATTTGGAATCAATCTAGATGCCAAGATGCCCTTTGTAATCTTTATTTGAGAACAAGAAGATCTTTCTACTTACTGGGTAAACTGTATATATAAATTATATAATAAAGAAGCAGCTTATAATCAATGAAAGTCCATTACTAGAGTAAAGAAAAAACACTTGCACTGAAGAATATCAGGAAAGGAGGGTCTATAGAACCACAGCACGTGTTTTGCTAAACAGCATCGAGTGGAAAGTATCTGTTCCACCTGATATAAACCCTCCATTTATGAAAATCTTCAGTGCAAAGTGTTTTTTTTGTTTACTTTATTCAGAATTGTATTTCAGGTGACTCTGGATATCCACTGAGAACCTGGATTTTCATTCTGATGGTAAACCAGAACCAGGTACACATCAATTCGAATTCAATCAACACCTAAAGCACACTCCTTTGATTGATAGGTGTAATGGTCTACTGAGATGCCCTTCAGGTGCTTATTGGAACATAGGGTGTTACATTACACACCAGAAAAGGCAGTAAAATTAATAAGTGCATGCGTTATGCTTCACAACATATGTATTGAACATTTTATGCCTGACCCAGACATAGGTGATGATCTTCTAGATTATGGAATAAATGCTATTGGCAATGAAAACAACGTGGGAGGAGCTATGGCAAGAATGGCATGAATCCTGAATTAGTAGAGGAAAGAAATATAGTGATGAATTATTTTAAGAATACATGAAGTAATGAAATAAATATATCTGCACTTTGTTTTAGTATTTTTTCCATTGTATAATGATTTCAAAACGATGACATCCCACATTCTTTAGGGCCGATTTATTCAACCTCTCCGTAAAGTATTTGTTAACTATGTGCTCGTTAAATTAACTGACACCCTTTAAAGTAATAAAATCTATTCATATTTCACAGATGTTCCATAGATTTGCAGATCACTTCGTATAACAGAGAGATGAATAAACAATTATAGAATACTTTCCTTTCGGTAAGGCTACTTGAAAGTTTACAGTGAATATATCGTCCCTTACTCATTGAATACAACAAGTAAATAATTGAAAAAAGAAATATTTTCTCAGAAACAAATTCATCAAATAATAGTAACAAGATCGTTATATGGTTCCATAATAGAAACATTTTGATAAAGAAATAATATACATAAAATACTATATAAGTCAATACATCTTTATTTTTCATTAAAATTTATTATTAATTATAACAAACAGCTAATATCGGTTAAATATAACATAATAATATAAGGACACACTTCATTAATAGGTACCTACATATTTTCTGAAATTACTTCTGTCTGAATTATTTCATGTTAAACGCTTTAATCGAATATAATATGTTCTCGTTCTGCACATACATAATATTTCATAAGGAAATTTACCAGCAATATCTGGATGATTTTGTTTAACGAACGCGGTCTCTGCGACTTTATTACATAATAATGTTTCCTTATTAAAACTCCATTTCAAGCTCTGGCCAACTCAAATAATACTTGAGGTAGTAAGGCATTAAATTCAACCTGCAGGTTTTGTACCTACTTAACATCCTTTTTGGTATGCCTTAATTCAATGCTGAATATTCAATATGTTGGATAAGCAATGAATTTCCATCCTTCATTGGGAATTGTTTCCCAATGTTTTATTATTCCACATTATAAAAGCTGTAGCATAACAATTTAAAGAATTTTTATATTCCTCCTTCTTGCCCAATTCATATTTAAATAATTCTATGGATCGATCGTTCGTTGAGCGAATACGCTCATAAACGAGTGCAATCGAACGTATAGTTCGTTTTGAGTCAATTCTCGAGCAAATCTTCAACTACTCGCTCCATCGAAAGTGTACGCTCATTTCGAACGAAGAATATAAACTTGGCATCGTGGCAAAATTCATCGAAGAATGTGCTAATCATAGAAATCTAATGTTTATGACTTTATTGACTTTATGATCTTGCATCTTGATCAACTTATCTAAGGTTAGGGTAATATGTTTTGATTAGGGAGCAATTTGAAAGATTCGTAAAATCAGATTTGCATTTGCTGTGAATAACATTCTATTTTTCTTTTGAATATCAATTGTTTCTTGTGGTCAAACATGGACAGAGAAATAAGTCTCGCTTCCTCATCTAATTAATTTCACCAGACAGGACTCAATATGGAAGGATATAACGAATAATTAAATGTAACCCCGTGTGCAAACAATGAGTGGAGGTATATAAAAGAGATCCTTGTTTTATATTTTGTATAGTTACCAATAATGTAATTTTTTCCAGGGTTTGCATGATATTCAGACCATGGCTCCAATCACTTCATTTTTATTTCCAACAGCATATATTCCATAATCAATAAGTTCATAACCTATATCTGGGTCAGTTCCAGGAATATTACTGTGTGTAATACAGCACCTGAAGAGCATCTTCAGGACCCCATTACACCTCTGAATCAAACAACGAGGGTGCATGCCTTTATTATGAAAATTTTAGCCATCTAAAGATGATTCAAAAATTGACCATAAGATAAATGATTACCATCTGACTATACGTCAATGAATTTTGATGTTCCTGCCCAATTCATATTAGGCGCCCATGAATCCTTCTTTTCCACACCAATCCAGCAATAGCTGGATATATTGCCTCGATTTAAGCAGGAATATCCAACATTGCATTTAGGCCTTCTGATTGCAGATTGGATTGAATGCCTATCTCAAGCGAACTTACTTCATCCAAGTAATGTGTTAGTTGAGTTGGCCCATAAGGCTAAAATGGACTTTTAATCCACAATCTTTTTTTTTCCCCATAGGAGACATACTTATACTCAATAATCTTGCAGATTGCAATAAATTAAATTATCACGATATTGCTGCTTAATTTTCTTATGAAATAATATTATGCATGTTCAGAATCAGAACATCAATTAGATTAATGCATTGGAAAAAAAATATTTTAAAAATGGAGAGGGAAGGTACAAAAAAATATTTGAATTGACAAAGTGCTCATGACCATTGTTTATTGTCTATAGAGAATCTCAACCCTCACTTGAAATCTTTCAATCAAAAATATGTATAAATGTAGTGTGCAGTGCTTATATGTATACCTATACTAAGATAATATTTAACCGATGTTAACTGTTTAATTATTCAAATAATAAATTTTGATGAAGAAAAAAGATGTATTGTCTAGGAATTACCTTTATTTTTTAGACCATACTATAATATTAATGAATAATTTCTAGTAATCTCAATATTAGATGACAAGAAAATAAAAGTAGTATGTAAATTGTTTCACGTTTTCGATATTTTCACTCAAGAATGTCTGACAGTCCTTTTACGTGAAACATATTCTGGCAAATAACAGGAATATGTTATTTAACAATAATGTTCAATAGCGTTTATAATTGAAATATAAAAAAGCACTGACGTGAAGTCAGTTCTCTTTGGCGCGGATGATTCACATTGACCAATGTGAATTGAATGATGAGTATTTCATGCTCAGTGGATAGTGCGAGCCGGAGATCTAGTTAGATTATGGTTCACTGTTGGGTCAAAAATTAACAGTGCTGTGCTCAATCTGGCCTAGAGATACAGTAACAAAGCCTACACAGAAACAAACACAACTGCCTATCGTAACTCGCACAAGCTCCTATAGGAGCTTCTGAGGGATTTCCTTGGGGGGCCTAGGGGGGGCAGTGTAATCATGTCATTAGCAAGAGCGCCAAAGCAGATAGAACCCGCGTCAGTGGTTTTTTACTTCTTTCAAATTGAAGTTAATCAGCATCGGCGTGCTTACTAATGACATGATTATACTGACCCTCCTAGGTCTTCCGCAAGGAGATCCAGATGCTCCATTTTTTTTGCGAGATAGGAGACTAGTTGTGTTTGTTCTGTGTGGCTTTGTTACTGTATCCTTACGCACATCACTGTTAATTTTTTGACCCATTAAGCTAATATACCGTCTGACTATATAAGATCTCCGGCTCACTCTATCTATTACAATAGTTGAATATTTTTGTTCTATTAATGTGATCATCATGAAATTTGGCATAAGTCTTCGTTTCGGTAGTCTGCAACTAACTACCTAGTTTCGATACGATCAGATCAGTATTTTTCGAGTTATTGGGAAGACAAAACTTGCAAATGTAAGATTTTTTTTTTAGTGTACGTAGTCATTCGATCCATCCAAAACTTCGCGTGCTTATAAAAGTTGTCATTCTAAAATTTGATGCTAAATTTCAGATAGATTGAGTGAGTGGTTTCGAAAATACATAAACGGAAATAATGCTTCAACTAAAAATGGCCAACACTTGACCAAAACTACTGGGTGGATTCAGATCTCAGATTAACAAACTCAACCGAAATATTTGTGCCCCAAACCTACCCTGCAAATTCAAACTCATTTCGTTCGAGGGTCATCGTGCTTACGTACGGCAGGACAGAATTGGTTTGACCTTGAATTATTATTATTCATCAGTGAGTTGTACAAAAATGTGGGAAAGCTCTGCGGACAGGGGCTTTGGCCTTTGGCGCTCTTGTCAAACTACCGCAGCGAGTATTCAAACTTTGAGAAATCATATCTCTGAAAGTAAAAAAATTTCAACTGTACGTCCTATATTATAGCTCATTCTGTTCGAGAGTTATCATGTCAACGGCCGGCCGGACATAATCAATTTTGACCACGGATTCTTGATCAGTGAGTCGAACCACGTTTGAAACGATTTTCAGCCAAAAATCTGAAATTTCTGACATTTGGGCAAATTGATAAGCACTCTCTGTTCCGAGGAACAAGAGCGCCAAAAAAGAATTAGTTCTCGAGAAGAGTTTATTTGAAGAATATTTGCAGCAATCAAAACCATAAACCCCTTTAGTTTATTAATATTATTAATTCTATGAATGAAACCGTCAAAACAAGCGTTCATCTCGACGAGCGTGTGATATAGAGCACTCGTTGTCGAACGAACATTTGAGCGATGATTTGGAACGATTAGCTCGTGTTTTCGTTCCCCGAGAATTGCAACTGGTGCATATCTCTGAACACTTTCGGTGGTGCCTCATTCATTATGTCTGTGTTTCCAAATAATAAAGAAACAACATTTGACATATCTAAAATTCTGAATTTACGCGTGATTTACTTATTCTATTTCAAAATTTAAATTCAACGATGAAGCGCCACGCCAATATCAACACCAAAAACAAGGTATTATATGAGATCTAGGCGATAAGAACACACGCTCTTCAATAAATTCTTCCACGATGCCAAGTTTATTCTTCGTTGGAAATGAACGTCTATGCTTTCCTTGGAACGAGTAGTTGAAGATATGCTCGAGAATTGAATTGACCCGAACTACACGTTCGATTTCACTCGCTCATGAACGTATACGTTCAACGAGCGATCGATCTCGAGAATTGACCCCCCATTCACAGTGGCGACAAGGGGTCATAAATCTGTCAAAAGTCCGCCATGTTTCGTCAAATCATTTTGGCGGTATTTTTGAATTACATATATATGGGTATATGTATATTTACGTTCGAGTAGCAAATGCCACCTCGATCGGTATTGTATTTTAGGAATTATTATTAAAATAAGATGATCTGGTTTCTGTATATTTTTCCTTTAGTAGCTCAAAAAATACAGATTGGATTGAATCGAAACTTTAGTAATCATGTTGTAGAATGCAGACGCAATTTTTGCAAGATATCATCAGGATCCTATCACTAGAAAAAATATATTTTTGTTTCTTCAAATATTCTTCCTGTGTTAGACGTGAATAGACAAAAGAACATGCGTGCAAAAGCTCTTGACTCCTCATAAGTTCATTTCTCGAATTTTTGGTCTCAATTTCTGTAGGAAGTGACATTACGGTATATGAATTCGATTCAGTGTATGTTGTTTTAAATTATCTAAGTCATAATATGAATTATTATTTAGGAAGGTAGATATCGCAAATATAGGTAGGAAGAGTTTGAAATAGATAGAATTAATTGATGAATTTTGATTTTCCTTCCTGATTGCTGATCGTTTTACAATATTCGTATAACTATGTAGTTTGAAATTAAATTTTTTAATCTAAGATATATTATTTTTAGATTTACCACAGTATATTATTTCCAATATTCATGTTGCACCAAAAAAAAATAAACTAGTATTTACAACTATTTATAATCTACGGTTGAATAGGAAAGATGACAGATGCAATAATTCGGCAGAATGTGCAACTCCATAGAAATTTTAGCTCATCATAATGGAATTATTATATCCATATGTGTTCGTTACGAAACTTCATAGACTGAATTCTAATAAGGAGAGAATTAAAAGTTCTGAACATTGTGCTATTTTTTATTTCTTATTCAAACTACAGGTACAATATAAAACAAATACCATTATAAATTATAAATTGAATAAAAGCTATAACACAAGTAAATAATGAATATTTTTCAACTATATACTATTACTTCGAATGACCAGCCATAGACTTACTGGCCATAACTCTTAAAAGATTTATTTTTTTTCGTCCTTATTTTTAATCTGTAGACAATAAAACGTTTAATAATTTTGTTTTTTAGATTATGACAATAATTAAGAATATCCGAGTCGATTTAATTCTTGGAATTTTCGGTTCATCGTATTTTTGGACCTTTGTGGTAATAGTGTCTAAAAATCCTGATAAAAACTCTCTGTCATCCTCGTCGTAACTACTATTAGTTGGGTTTTTCAAATACTTGCAGAGCATTGGGTACTATCTGCTTGCTTCTCAGAATTGAAAACAAATTTTCCAAACGAAGTGATATCCCTTTTCATTTACCACAGCTGAATTTTAAACGAAGGTCTCTTGTAATCGTTGAATTTGATACTCTGGAAAACTTTGCTAACTTGTTTTTCCTTTTACTTATCAATACTTCAATCTGATCAGGATTGTACAATTTGCTCAATAACGAATGCTGTTCATATTTCAATCTGAGCTGAGAAAACTTTTTCTTCATATGCCGCAATGCTTTCTTATATTTCATACTTCTATGTCGTTCCTTTAGAAACAATAATTCGTACTTGGCTAGTTTCTGCTTCAATTCTTTTTGTTCCATGTGGACTCTAGGCGCAGTGATGTTACCATTGCTGCTATCCGATGGTATATTCTCAGTTGGTACTTCAATTATGGTTTGCGTGATATTGGATATATTTGTAATATCTGGCTGAGGAACAACTGAAAATAAGTCTTTGTAATTCATTTATATAGCTAAATATCATGTGCGACTATGTGATTAGAACACTTCATCTCAGACCAGAAAAGGTATTGATCCTAGAATATTAGGAAGTGTGTTTGCTTTTTGAATTTTTTATCAGCATAATTTACATTTAAATCAATTCATCTTAAAATTATGTCTTACCTTCCTCAGACATTAATGGCTCATTCAATATTACTTCAGTATTTTGTAAGAAAGAAAATATTGTAGGAACAGCGTTGTGTTTCAACTTTTTTTTTCCATCAACTCTCACCTTCTCCCACATATCAGGGGCAAAGTGTACCTGAAATATTTAATGTATATTAAAATCTACTATGTATAAATAAAAATAAATAAATAATAATAAAAAATAAATACTAATTCCAGGGAAATTACCTTTCTTAAAACTTTCGATTTCCTAAAGGTAAATTAGTAAAATTAAATGGACTTACTTCACACAAATAAGAATTATTTGTAGGGATCCAGTTAGCTCGTCTTGTTCTTATTGTCCATTCATGTCGTCTGGTAAGATTTCTCGGAAAGCATTTCATAACGAAACCTTTTACTGACGAATTAGAACATCCAACAGCTGCACAACCGGGCATTTTGAAAACTATTTATATTCGCCAAAGTCGCTAAATTGCACAAACTCAACACCTTTTCCAAAAAAAGATTCTATTCAAATGAACGTAAACATAAACAAACACAAATGTTTTGACGAAGTTGCATAGAATATGCATTCTGTGTACAAAATTTTGACGCTCGACGAAACATGGCGGATTTGTACCACGTGACCGTGTTCAACCAATAGAAAATCGAACTACCTATGTCGCCACTGTAAGAATATAGTCACTGTAAACCCATTGTGATTGGGAACTTCCAAAACTCTGGTGGCGGGATTCGGCAACTAACCACGCTAGTAATAAATGTAAACAATCTCGTGTTGGACAGGTCAGTCGACGAAGTTTGACCGAAATTTTCATGGAAAATTTAAATTATAATAGACTTGAGATCATTGTTGGATTACTTTGTGATATAGATTCAAATATTGATCATTAAATAACTAATTTTATGGCACTTGATTGATATAAAGACTACAACCAGTAAGTATATTCATATATGTTTGTCAAACTTACATTATATTTAAAAGTTCTTTCAGTTACTATTTGCGAATGATTAAGAAGGGACTCAGTTGATTAGAATTTCTGGAGTACATAGGAGCTTCAACTTCTAATTCTAGAGTCCTTGTAGAAGGAGAAGAGGTTCTAAATGTAGATCATGTAATCGTGTGTGACAAAACAAATTGTGGTCCCAGTTTTATAGACATTAGTTCTTTATGTTTACAAAGTAGTGCCCTTAATTCAGTACCACATAAAATTGATGGCCCATTAATGTGGAGAATGGTAAACTTAAAATAGAAGGTATGGTATATTCTTGTAAAGTCGGAGCATGGAGGAGGTGTAAACATATTACTGATGTATTAATTAAAGTTCAGGTGCATGATGTTCTAGTTTATTTATGAGAATATAGTGTCAAATTGAACCAGATAAAGCTTTTGTAAAACAGTTACCAATAATTGAAATGATTTTTTCAAAATATGATACATATATTATGTGAAAAGAATTATTAACAATAAGTGTAATGTTTGAGGTATAATAAAGATTATCTGGATGTAGTTCCAGGTTAAGTACTCTTCGGTCTATTAGTTATCCTTCTAACGCATTTCCAATATTTATATTTGGTTTTCCGGAGGTAAGAAGTGAAAACTCAAACCTATTTATTTTGGCATTTTTTTCGCCCATGAATTGCATTGAGGCAAACAACAATAGTCGTTTCTGGTCGAAGACATATTAGGCAGGATAATATTCACTATTTCAACTTGAATTTTTCTTTCAAACAAAAGTTTATTGACGAATACTGAACAATTAAACTCGAGCACGTGGCTCATTACTAGCTTGGTTAGTTGCCGAATCCCGAATCTCGCCACCAGAGTTTTGGAAGTTCCCAATCGTCTAGTGAATTGGTAGGACCATTGTATATAGATATATGTTTCTATATACCTATAGGCAATAGGCTATAGGCAACCCAAGTTACACTCAAGGAAAATGGGCGGGAAGTTTAAAGATTCAAACAACGGTTGTGCGTTCAGATACGTATATTGTGTATAACTGGGGGAAAAGAACGCTTAGAAAAACCCCCAGTTGTGTGATCGTCGTGATCAGATATAGTTATCTCAACCCACTGGTACATTCACATTTCTACAATAATTGAGAACGATAAAGAGAGCACCTGGTAGATCGTACATTCTTTGTTATATGATAATGGAATATTCACCTGATCGGAGGTCAGTAAGCATTAGTGTTTATATCACATTGACATACCCCGGAGGTGAGTAAAGAGCAGTGCCAGACCTGCACTCTTTCTACCTTATTCATACACTCAGGAGGTGATTAAAGAGCAGTGCCAGACCTCACCCTTTCTTCCTCAAGCCAGTGCCTGACCTACAGCTATCGGGAGGCGCAGGATATGTACAGGGGATGCGCTAACCGCAGAGGTGTTCGGTGTCGTTTAGCTTCGCCAGAAGGAATCATTGAATTTGAACAAACTCTCAGAGATCTAAGCTCTGAATAACGAAACCGTGTTCCTGCTTCATCTGTGTGGCCAACGCTGATGAAAATGCAGGAAAACGTTCGGGCATTATAAAACTAACTCTGGGTTCACTCTCGTTGCACCTGGGAAGCCATATTACTCATTCATACTCTACCATATTAACATTCCTGCTTACTGATGCTACGGAGCTTCCAATTCCAACACTATTAAGAAGTTACCCTTTTATATGTTACCAAACCCACCATAAATGCTCTACAATATCTCCGCAAAGCTCAGACACAAAAAGCAATCAAAATAACATAATAATCCTTACGTAAATGAACTTAGTGAGCTTTAATGCGGCAGGGTTTTCCCTTTACTTCGATGGTATCAAATTAATCACATCAATAATTATGCACAAGATGAAATACAGAGATTCATGAATAATTCAGATCCTAATACCAGAAGATTAATTACACAATATAAGGTACGCCATTAGATGCATTCAAAAGGATATAGTTAACTTGGACCGAAGTCGTAAGGGCACAATGATCAGGTACTAATAATGTAAAACACCCTATAGGCTTTTCCTCACCCCTTTGCACAGAACACTAATAACTGACTAACTTGTAATTTGTTGCAAAGTAATAGTATTTGGACTTAATGACTTGTTGAATGTTGAACGTTCAGGAACCGAAGAGCTAAGAGCGCGAATCCACCCAAGCATTTCCTTTTCTTTTATAATATCTCATTCTTAAGAAGCGTCGGTTTTCAAGTACCACGCTTGCTTGTTGTCCTTTTCTTGTAAACAATCACAGATACTCCCTGTCACAATTTCCGTATGTTCTATGGAAAGTGTCAGTTGAGTGAGGGTGCGTTCCCTTCTATGCAGTTGTTAGATTAGAATTAAAGTGAAAATTATACGAATCTCTTCAATAAATTGAAGAATATCAGTCAAAATTGGTCGGCTCGTTAATTTGAAGGAATTATACCTTGTTCTTGCACGTTAACATTCAATATTTTGAAGTCCGGTCTCCTCCACTCGCTTATCATGCTCAGACGAGTCGTTTGTTTACATAAATGAAATACATATGAGTGAAGATGTATTAAAATGAATTCAAGAAAGAACAAGTGTCTTACTACCCTTTGCTTCTACTCCCTCAAACTAATAAAAGTGACGATTTCTTCGCAGCTCTCACCATTATCGAAAATTCATTGGACTATTATACACTGAACTCGCTCACTCAGAAAATTACGGACTTTTTTTCAAAATGAAAATTGAAATAATACATAAATCGGAAATTTTGATCAAACTCTGTATTATTTGAATCATCAGAACACCCTCTCGATCACGTGAGCACTTATTGATGTCAAAAGTTAAATAATATTCATTCGTTTCAGTAGCTTTATTTTTAAATGAGCAAAAAAAAATGTTGGTTATGCTCATAAGATCTATAAAAGAAAAATTTCGGGCATAGGAATTGAAATGAAATGATTACATTTTTTATATATAATGTATTTATAAAGTTTGGAAGTATTCTTCAATCAATTCTTGTCGCACCAAATTACGATTCTGATTGTGTGGCATATGTTGATTGAAATTTTCCAATTCTACAGCCACATTTTGATCAGGTTCTTCTTCCCTCATATTAACTGCGATATTATGAAGCACTGCAGTTGCTACGATAACAGTAGTGATGTGAAATACTCGAGTTTTTAAGTAAAGGACAAATATCCTGGAAAAATGTCCGAAACTTTCCCCCAAGGTCGAGCATTTTGAGTATTTAAGTATTTACGGACATTGCGGAAAAATATGACAATCGTCACATGTTAACTTAAAATATCAGGACAATTTGAGGCATTTAAAGAAATTTTTCATGGTCAATTGGAAATAACAAATAACTTACCATTGAATGAGTTATTATCATGTTATTTTATTGAGTATCAGAGATAAAGGACAGGAGCCGGGTTCTGAATTAAGAATTAGTATTAGAAAAATCGATTTAATTAGAGTGTTAAATAATAAAAATAAACTTGTTTAAAAAAAACTTTGTATAATTTCCCAATTGGTTCACAGATCTTTAAGAATCTTCGATCCAAGTAGAAAAGAATAAACTAAGAAAAAAAAAACTCTGTATAATGGCATCACAAATCGTTAAGCATAATCGATCCAAGTAGAAAAAATAAACTTCTTGAATAAAAATTTTTGTATAATTGGCATCTCAGATCGTTAAGCATCTTCGATCCAAGTAGAAAAGAGCATAAATATCGGACAAAAATGAAAATTGTCAAACAATTTTCAAGTAGAAAAGAAATTTATGATATTTATCCAGACATTTTCGATAATGTCGATAAATACTAAAAAACTCAAAATGTCGACTGTTTTTAGAAGTAATGATAATTTTCGGACATTTTTCAGTATTTATCAGAGGAGTATTTAAGACATTTTCCACACTCACAACACTAGATAACAGTCATGTTGTTTCTCTCTTTAATCGAATTGTCAATTGCAGTATGGGAACCACAGACAACTAACCCTCTAGACGGTTCACGCCTTAGACTATAGAAATAAAATAAAAATAGGTTCACGCAGGTTACATGACCTTGAACCTCTTTTTTAGTACCGATACCTGACTGTAGATGTCTATACTCACAGTGTCATTTTCTATAACTAATACTGTGAAAGTTATTTGGGTTCTTGGCTATAAGGGGCTATTTATAATCAAACAACCATTGTTACATACACCTATATTTCGGAACTATATTGGTTCCTTCATCAGGATGATGCGTCAGTTGCTATAGAGAACAGAGGCAAACTGAACGGAAAACATTCCTCAGAATTTAACTACGTGGCCATGATATCAATTCATCAAAATTGGAAACATACAAAAACCGACCAATTTTGATGAATTGATATCATGGCCACGTAGTTAAATTCTGAGGAATGTTTTCCGTTCAGTTTGCCTCTGTTCTCTATAGCAACTGACGCATCATCCTGATGAAGGAACCAATATAGTTCCGAAATATAGGTGTATGTAACAATGGTTGTTTGATTATAAATAGCCCCTTATAGCCAAGAACCCAAATAACTTTCACAGTATTAATTATTCCACGGCTACTCTCCTACAATATTGACATTTTCTATAACCACAGAACAGTAATATTTTGATGATTCTGTAAAGAAGAAAACTATTTTCTATGTTTTATTTCTTGAGATTTGAGGTTACTTCATTTGAAAAGGTTATTTTATACTTTGTTGTGAAAGCCGGTGTTTATCAATATCATTGAATATTTTTGCGTTTTCATCATGGTTTACCATAGTAATAGTGTAGTGTTCCAGAGTGCAAAAGTGAGTCTAAAGTTAGACATAGATTTCCTAATCCAAATACGGATTTGAGTCGTTTCAACGAATGGATTCACGCAATCAATAATGTTGAGCTGATGGAAATGGAACCGATGAAGGTTTATCATTCGAAAAGATTGTGTCATGACCACTTTGAAGCAACGTATGTTTCTAGTTGGTCGAAGAATTTATTTCCTCATGCTGTTCCAACACTTAATATTTCTGGTGAGTGGAAAAAATATGCCATAAAAAGATCAACGACCTCACTATTTGTGATAAATCTTTCCTGTGTTAGTATTGCTGAGAAATCAATGAAGAACTAACAAAAAATCAAAATTGAAAAATAAGAAACGTGAAAATTATCTAATTTTTTTTAGTTAATGAACATCCCCCAATGACCCTGTGTTTGTTACCAACGCAACATACTTTTTTTAGGTACAACTCAATCCAGCCCACTTAACATTCAGGAAACTCCAACATACTCCACCTCAATTGAACTGGTATCAGGCAGTTCTAACCAACCATCTGGACCTGCTGGTGCAGTTATTGATTTGGATGAACCAAAAACTTCTGACAATAATGAAGGTAATGAATACAAATACAGAAACATTCAATCTTATTTTAAGTTCCTAGATGATTTCAACCAATCCAATCCATTATTCTGAATTTGGTGTAACAGGATTTAAATAATGTTATTTATTTTTCAGGTAACAAAATCCCTCCAATGACCCCATATCGCTTATTGAAACGATCTGGTATCTCAAGGCGTGCCTTCACTCCTAAAGAGAAAAGAATGTATGAAGCAATGAAACAACTTCATAAAAAATATACCCTGGAAAGGAACAGAAAAAAATCTTTCAGGCGTAGACTTCTTGATGCTGAACAGTTCAGGACAAATCACCTTGAAGTTGATTGTAGCAAATTAAATCGCTTGGCTTCTATGTTCATAGAATGTCAGCTGAGGGAATGCGAGAAGTCGAAAAATCTTCGCAGATTTACTATGAACGAAAAATTGTTGGCATTGCTTCTTTATAAACAAAGTGCAAAATCGTACTCGATTTTGGCAAAAATATTCATCTTGCCAAGTAAGTCTACCCTCTCAAGACTTCTGTCAGAGATTGTTGGAGGACCAGGTGTGAATAATTACATTTTTGAGTCCCTGAAAAAAATGACAGCAGAAATGGATTCTTCAGAGAAATATGTGGCCATACTTTTTGATGAAATGTCCATTATGCCTAGCCTCAATTTCAATGAACATTTAGGATCCATAGAAGGTTTCGAAGATATGGGGGAAAATGTGAGAAGAAGTTCTCTAGCTGACCATGTCTTGGTATTTATGGTTAGAGGAATAAAAAAGCAGTGGAAATGCCCCATCTCATATCACTTCTCAAGTAATGGCGGTGCAACAGGTGTTCAAGTAAAACACTTGATAACTAAAATTTCAGAAAAGCTGCTGAATATAGGCCTCAAACCAATCACAGTAATTTGTGATCAGTACAATGCCAGTACTATAAAGAAGCTGATACAAGAAACGAGGGAAAAGTACTTGAGATGTGGAAATATAAGTCACTACAGAAATGGGTCTTTTGAAGTGGGCGATTTCAAGGTGTATCCTATTTTTGATCCTCCACATTTATTAAAGGGACTGAGAAACAATTTCATAAAAAAAAATTTAATTTTTAAGAACGGTAATGAAACAAAGACAGCCAAGTGGAAGCACATTGAATATGTATATGAGCATGACAACAAGGCAGTTGATGACTTGAAGGCTCTACCAAATTTAACAGATGAGCATATATACGAGAACAAATTAAGGAAGATGAAGGTAAAAAATGCAGCTCAGATATTTAGCCAAAGGCTGGCTGCAACAATTCGATTGGTTGCTCAATTTGGTAAGTCAATACAAATGGAATAGACTATTAGTTTCTGAATAATATGAACATGAAGTTATAGCACAAATTTGTACATGGTTATCATTATCAATTTTTGTATTTTATTTCATATCCTAAACATATAATAATATGAATATATGAGAGTATCGTTAAAATGGTATCATTATCAAAATTCTGATTATTTGGTCATTAATCAATTTTTTATTTGCATCAACAGATAGAAGATGTGATGAAAACCTTGAAGACACTGCTGAACTCTTATATTTATTTGACCGTTTATTCGATTCAGTAAATGGGTCAAATAAACTGCCAGATGGGGGGAAACGTTTACGTGCGGGATTGACTGATACATCTGACCATCTGGATTTTTGGAACAGGGAAGCTCTACCCATTCTTGAAACTATGCAGTTTCAAAAAAGCTCAGCCAGAGATCAAGCAAGGCCTCCAAGCCTAAAAAATTGGTCCTTTACCATAGAGAACATCAAATCAATTTGGGGTGTCTTAAAATCGGAAGGCTTTACTTATCTCTTAACAAGAAGATTAAACCAAGATCCCCTCGAAAATGCATTTGGGCAATTGAGAAGCTTTGGTGGTCAAAATAATAATCCTTCATGTCATCACTTCGTAGGGAGTTATAAAATTTTAATTTTCAATAGTGCGTTGTCTCTCCATAAACGTTCATTTAACTGCGAGGACGATAAATGTGAAAATAAGTTTTTAACAATCAAACAGCTATTTGTGCGCAAAGATGATGAGAAAAGAGGCAATGATCAGATTTTATTAGAATATTCAACTGTGACCAAAAATTCGTCACAAAAATTATCAGAGTTGGCCACAAATTATGTAGCAGGTTATATACTGAAACGAATAAAAAAAAAAATTAACTGCCTAGTTTGTAAAGAATGCTTGTTTTCCAATGACTACTCAGCAAACCAATATGCATTAATAAGTGAGAGAGAGTATGGTGGATCAATGGCTAGAAGATTGTGCTACCCAACTACTACCTTTGTGGATTCATTTTTTAATATATTGGATATAATCAACTTCTGCCTGGATAAACAAGCATGCTCTGCCAATTTAGTTGATATTATTGAGGATACCATAAAACAGAAAGTTGACTTCAACTTTTTAGAATGTGAAGAAATCGATCACAAAATAAAAATTAGAGAGTTAGTTTCCAAATTCTCAATTAGAGTTGTTATACATAATTGGTGCAGCGAAGTTAACCGCATAATTCAGGGGAAGAAGCAAAATTACACGGGTAATAATGAAATTAAAAAGCTTGCCAATAAAATTCGTTCGGACAGAATAAAGAAAAAAAAAACTAAAATGCCTGAACATGTAATTGCTACAAGCGTATAATAACAATAAAAATCTTACTAATGAAATTGATTTTTTTTAACCCAATATCTAGCTCGATAATAATATGAAACAGAGTTGTGAGTATTATAAGTTTCCTGAAATTGGATATGTGTTATTTGAAATTCACAAGCATTGATTTTTTGAGAAAACTCCATAACCAGTATTGTTTGATATTCTAAATAGAATAATTTAAAAAAGAAATCATTCGCATAACAGTGAATTGGTACAATCAGAATTTTATGTGAGATTTTTGTCTCATATCTACAGTTATTGAAGTGCTTAATCCTCAGATCAATAGGTAAACTGTTTCTTTATTGATCTGAGCTCTAATATCTTCTTTGAACAATAAAATTTCAGGTGAGAGGCAATTGATAAACTTGAAATAATTATAACTCTAATGAGGTTTTTCAGATCATATGTCAAAACTATTAGCTTAAAATTAACGCATAATTTGGCGCGACTTTTAGAAATATTTCGTAGGTATTGAAGTATTTTGGCGTTCATGTAACTGAGTATATACGTGTAGAAACTAAAGAACCTAATTAATTAAGTTTCTACATGTATATTTCCAGTTACAGAATCGCCAAAATAATAATCATTTCACAACTTGGGCAGTATTTGAAAAAACCGCGCCAAAATAGATTTTACTTTGGATAGTACCGATTCCAGACTGTTGGTGGCGCTAACTTCCATCCTCATCAATGACCATTGTCGTGAACCGTCTAGAGGGTTAGTTGTCTGTGATGGGAACTCTTCTTTTCCATACACCGTACTGCCTATCTACAACATTTCTAGTTCTTATTTGAGATTCATTGTAGAGTCTCTGGGGTTGATTTTGTGGGTTTTCCAGAGGAATCACCATATACTCGGGCAATGCATATCCTGAATCGCTCACCAAAAAACTATTACCAAAGGTGCCTTCTTCAAATCGTGCCTTGAGTCTAGAATGCGTAAATATTATATTGTCATGTGATGTCATGTGTCACTTGAGTACAGTCTAAAAATAATTATAATTTACACTAGATATTAAAATAGATGCTAGAAATACAAACCTATTAGGTAGTTGGTCTTTGTAAATTTGCTTCAATGTGACCCATTACAACTAGTACAGACTCTTTTGATGATCCAAATCTGCTTTTAAATTCCGTTTCGTTCCATGGTGAAATGGTCTAAACGATTTCTAAATACCCTTTCTCGCCTAGAGCCTTCAACAATATTCAAAGCATCTTCTTCATCGTCAGTTAAAAGTTCCTCAAAAATAAATTGGATATCGCTGCGGAAAATAGAAACAATAAAATTAGGGTTATTTCAAATACTTAGGTTATATGCCATATTATTATTTACATTGAACTGTCGAAAATCGCCATTTTCTACAAAGTTAACTTTAACCGATACCCCATCCACCCGATAAAGTTAACTCGTGAAATGGGAAGTTAACTTTGACGGTGACGTCATTCCACAAGTTAACTTCAAGATATCTGTCAAAATAGTTTTATAATACCGGCCCTTACACTAGTAGACTCTTTTGATGATCCAAATCTGCTTTTAAATTCCGTTTCGTTCCATGGTGAAATGGTCTGAACGATTTCTAAATACCCTTTCATACATAAAAAACAAAAGAACAAAAGTTCCTCAAAAATAAATTGGATATCGCTGCGGAAAATCAAATAATAAAATTAGGGTTATATCAAATACTTAGGTTATATTTACATATGAACTGTCGAAAATCACCATTTTCTACAAAGTTAACTTTAACCCATACCCCATCCACCCAATAAAGTTAACTCGTAAAATGGGAAGATAACTTTGACGGTGACGTCATTCCACAAGTTAACTTCAAGATATCTGTCAAAATAGTTTTATAATACCGGCATATACTTAGTTATCTGTGTATACTTAGTTATCTGTGAATACCGGCCCTTAACTTTATCGGGTGGATGGGGTATCGGTTAAAGTTAACTTTGTAGAAAATGGCGATTTTCGACAGTTCAATGTAAATAATAATATGGCATATAACCTAAGACCTAAGTATTTGAAATAACCCTAATTTTATTGTTTCTATTTTCCGCAGCGATATCCAATTTATTTTTGAGGAACTTTTATGGTGTTGGAGAATCGGAGTTTTATGTGAGGTGTGAGAATTTGGGAGGACAGCCACGAGTGGATTGCGCATAGGCTACGCTAAAAGTTTACAAACACTCGGGAGTTGTCGGTAATTACCGCAGACAGTCGGCTCTCTGTCGTCTCGTATTGATGGATTTTTCGCGGCAAGTATGTAGACTTCAGTGAATAGATTTAAAGTATTTAGGGCCGGTATTATAAACATTTGTCGAAGTTAACTTTAACTTTATTGGTCGAGTTAACTTTAGCCTTAAAATGTCTGTTTTATAAAAGTCCCATTTCTGTGGTCTGTGCGAATGTTCTGTGCTAATTTGAATAACTCGACATTTGAAATTTTTTCCCAGTCCCTTGAAAATTACTTGATAAATTGAAGAATATCAGTCAAAATTGGTCGCCTCGTTAATTTGAAGGAATGATACCTTGTTCTTGCACGTTAACATTCAATATTTTGAAGTCCGGGCTCCTCCACTCGCTTATCATGCTCAGACAAGTCGTTTGTTTACATAAATGAAATACATATGAGTGAATTTGTACTTATCATTTTAACACCTTAAAAGTTTTTCATTTGTGTATTAAAATGAAATCAAGAAAGAACAAGTGTCTTACTACCCTTTGCTTCTACGCCCTCAAACTAATAAAAGTGACGATTTCTTCGCAGCTCTCACCATTATCGAAAATTCATTGGACTATTATACACTGAACTCGCTCACTCAGAAAATTACGGACTTTTTTCAAAATGAAAATAATACATAAATCGGAAATTTTGATCAAACTCTGTATTATTTGAATCATCAGAACACCCTCTCGATCACGTGAGCACTTGTTAATGTCAAAAGTTAAATAATATTCATTCGTTTCAGTAGCTTTATTTTTAAATGAGCAAAAAAAAAGTGTTGGTTATGCTCATAAGATCTATAAAAGAAAAATTTCGGGCATAGGAATTGAAATGAAATGATTACATTTTTTATATATAATGTATTTATAAAGTTTGGAAGTATTCTTCAATCAATTATTGTCGCACCAAATTACGATTCTGATTGTGTGGCATATGTTGATTGAAATTTTCCAATTCTACAGCCACATTTTGATCATGTTCTTCTTCCCTCATATTAACTGCGATATTATGAAGCACTGCAGTTGCTACGATAACAGTCATGTTGTTTCTCGCTTTAATCGAATTGTCAATTGCAGTATGGGAAATCTTCTTTTCCATACAGCGTACTGCCTTTCTACAACATTTCTAGTTCTTATTTGAGATTCATTGTAGAGTCTCTGGGGTTGATTGTGTGGGTTTTCCAGAGGAATCACCATATACTCGGACAATGCATATCCTGAATCGCTCACCAAAAAACTATTACCAAAGGTGCCTTCTTCAAATCGTGCCTTGAGTCTAGAATGCGAAAATATTATATTGTCATGTGTGGCTCCCGGCCACCGTGCTACGTTATCTCTAATGCGTAAATGACTATCAGCAACGGTTTGGACATTATATGAGAAGTATCCTCTTCTGTTCCGATAATTTTCAGCTTCATTTCCCCCTAAAAGTTATATAATTGTATAAATCACTTGAGTACAGTCTAAAAATAATTATAATTTACACTAGATATTAAAAAGATGCTAGAAATACAAACCTATTAGGTAGTTGGTCTTTGTAAATTTGCTTCAATGTGACCCATTACAACTAGTACAGACTCTTTTGATGATCCAAACCTGCTTTTAAATTCCGTTTCGTTCCATGGTGAAATGGTCTAAACGATTTCTAAATACCCTTTCTCGCCTAGAGCCTTCAACAATATTCAAAGCATCTTCTTCATCGTCAGTTAAAAGTTCCTCAAAAATAAATTGGATATCGCATATCGCTGCGAAACAATAAAATTAGGGTTATTTCAAATACTTAGGTTATATGCCATATTATTATTTACATTGAACTGTCGAAAATCGCCATTTTTCTACAAAGTTAACTTTAACTTTAACTTTAACCGATACCCCATCCACCCTATAAAGTTAACTCGTGAAATGGGAAGTTAACTTTGACGGTGACGTCATTCCACAAGTTAACTTCCAGATATCTGTCAAAATAGTTTTATAATACCCAGAGTTGCGTTCGAAAATTAACTCTGTAGAGTAATATTTACTCCATTGCGTTCGAAAACTGAAAGGTTGAGTAAATTTTACTCTGTGTCAGTCGTCCGAAAAGTCGGAGTATTCGACTCGGACAGAGACAACAAAGAGACGTGAAACTCCTTCACTAATGGCGATTTCCATTGACACGCTCGGATCACTCGGAGTCATATTTGACAGATATTTTTCGGTTCAATTGGACAGATGCATGACAGATGAGATCGATTTCGAGTGCTCCGAGCGGGTCAATGGAAATCGCCATAAATTTGTCCCATTGTAACTTTCTCTTCTGTCCTTTTTTATATCATTCAATTTGGCATAAAGCTATCTTTGTCTTGCCTGAACGAAGCGAAACATAGAGGCGCTGCTTACACTTTTGTGGAGGTTGCCAAACTAGAAAATAAATATTGTTATTCTATGAAAAAGAACTACTTCTTTCCTTTTTCATCTATGGCTCAAATGCTGCACAAATGATTTTCAGTCCACGTGCTCGATAATTTTGGCAACCTAGAAATCAATCCCACGTGCGTCAGCCGAGTTGGAAAATTTCAGTGTTATTTCAGGGTATTTGTTTAGAAATTTCAATATGGTTAAATGTTTTGTTTGTGGGGCTGGAGAAAGCGAAGTTACAAAAATGCATTATTTTCCAACAAATTCAGACAGGTAAGTTGAAAATATTTATATCAGTGAGTAAGGTTCAAATAATATGATATTTAAATTTGCAGGTCAAAAATTTGGCAAGAACAACTGGGGATGAAATTCGTTTTAGAGGACATCCGAAATTATATAATATGCTCTAAACATTTCTCCTCGGAGTCATACACTGATTCGATAAATCATAAATTGCATAGATATGCAGTTCCAATGCAATTCTTCGATATTTCACTTCCTTCAACTTCTGCAATGCATGAAGAATGTGAAGAAAGCAGAGTTGTTGTCTCTGAAGAATGTATTGAAGTGCTAGTGGACTCAGATAGCCCAAATGATATCACAGGTATATTATATAAGTATATAATAAGTTTCATTCAGTCTGATTTTTTTTGTTGAATTTAATTTTCCACATCATGATGTATCCAGTATATTGTAAAATCATGGAATTTAATATTTTCAAATATTGTTAGACACATGAAAATTAAAATTTACATTGTTTATAGGTATAGAATGCAATCCTAATATGGAGTTGGATCTGCCACAAACACCCAAAAGAAAAGGCAGAATTTTTAGAAATATCGAAAACTTTTCTACAAGTGACACTTCCCCAAGGAAAAAAAAATTGGTGAAGATTATCAAACAAAAAGAGAACCAACTACGTAAAATTAAAAAACAGTGTCGACAAAAATCTATAACTTTGAAAGGTCTTTTAGAGCTGTCTGACACCCCAGAAGTTCGAAGCCTTCATAATAACATGTCTGAAACAACTTGGAATTTTTTGATATCCCAGATAAGATGTTCCAAAATCAAGGATGCAAGAGGCAGAAGATGGACCATAGATGACAAGATTATGTCTCTATTATTGTTTAAAAAAAGTCCAAGATGCTACAAATTGTTGAGTTCTTTTGTAGCCCTTCCATCAAGAAACACTATTTTAAATTTGTTGAAAACAGTACCCTTCAATGCTGGGATAAACACAAAAATCTTTGAACACATAAATGAAAATTTAACAGAGGACCTGGATCGCTATTCTATATTACTTTTTGATGAAATGGATATGAAGGAGAACCTTTATTATGATAAAGGCAGGAAGAAAATAATTGGTTTCGAGGATTTTGGTGAAGATCAAAGCGGAAAAGTGGCTGCTAGAAAAGCTCTAGTTTTCATGCTAGTGGGACTAAACCGAAAATGGAAGCAACCTCTTGCGTACTTCTTCACACACAAGAGTTGCAGTTCTGACATACTGAGGAATTGTTTGTTCAAAGTATTGGAAGCTGCTACCAATGTAGCAAAATTGAACATTGTCGGAACTGTCTGCGATATGGGTGTCAATAATGTGAAATGCTTAAAAGAATTGGGGGTAAATGTGGAGAAACCATATTTTTTACATGAAGGCAAGAAAATTTTTGCCATGTACGATCCCCCACATTTACTAAAGCGCACATATTCGTTATTTAGGAAATACAATGTATTCATGAACGTCAAAATCGGAGAAGAAAATACAACTATGGAGGCCAAATTTTCCCATGTTCGCTGGGCCTATGAGCATGACAAGGCATCGCCTTATGTTTTCAGGTCCCTTCATAAATTAAAAGATCATTTCTTCAATCCGATTATGAAATATGCCATGAAGGTCAATATTGCTGCACAAGTAATGAGTAGAACGGTGTCCGCATATTTATACTCCATGATACGGAATGGTAAGCTTGATTTAAAATTAAATTTTCAGTTTTTTCAACTCTTTATTTTTAGGAGTAATGCAACAGGAGTGTATTGGCACAGCCGAATTCCTCATGGAAGTTGATACGTTGTTCGATAGCTTCAATGGGAACACCAACCATTCTGGAAAGGAGTTGAAATGCAACGTTCAAGAAAACTCTCCTCATGTTGAATATTGGACAAAAGCGTTCCAGATGGTGAAAGCTTGGAAATTCAAGAGAATATCTACAAGTGGTCAGGTGAAAGAAGGAAAACCACCATCTCAAATTGGCTGGTTAACTTCACTCAATGCTATAAGAGGAATTTGGGCATATCTCCGAACTAATGAATTCAAAGTTTTGCGTCCGAGATCTCTAAATCAGGATCCTTTAGAGAATCTATTTGGCTGCATCAGATTCGGATCTGGATGCAACGATAATCCTACGGCTTTTCAATTTGTTGGTAGTTTAAAGGCACAGATTTTAAATAATTTGATTCACTCCACCACTGCAACAAATTGTGAGAAGGACAATAATGTTCTACTCAGTAATCTCAAGTCATTTCTGGCGAAGGAACAAGTAGAGGTATCAATGAATCTAGAAGATACAGATCCTGTTCATTCAATGCCAGAAGAGTCTACAGAGGAGACAGTGTCCAAAATTGAATCAGATGTAATTCGTGGAAGTACAGGAACCTTTTCGGTGGCATATGTTGCGGGATTTATTTTGAAAGGAATATACAGAAGATTCAAATGTGAAGACTGTTCTTCTGTACTATCATCAGATGAATTGGATCCTCACAACATATTTATCTGGAACAAGGAATGGGTAGATGATAAAAAGAATTTGATGTATCCGAGTACAGTTTTTACAATATGTATTGCACATGGAATAACATCCCTCGAGAATTTTTTGATCGATAGATCAAATATTTCTGACCTCCCTTGTCATGCCACTAAATTCTTAAAAGATAATATTGATTTTAAATGGTTGAAATGTGAGCATCATGCGAAGGAGGTAGAAGCCATTATATTACAATCACTATTCAATATTGGCATAGGCTGGTGGGTTAAGAGAGAAAACCAGAAGTTTAGAGAAATGAGAAAGGAAAAAGTGCAGTCAAAAAAAATTAGAAAATTCAGAAATATGTAAGATTGTATGTAAATGTAAAATATGTAGATATTTTTTAGACTGTACCACTACTGTACACCACATTGTTCATATGTTATTTGTTTGTATATATGTTAGTTGTTTGTATATATGTTAGTTGTTTGTATATATGTTAGTTGTTTGTATATATGTTAGTTGTCATAAGCATTTCTATCAAAATTTCATTAAAACTTAAATTTCCATTTCACTTCCTTCAACTTCTGCAATGCATGAAGAAAGCAGAGTTATTGTCTCCGAAGAATGTATTGAAGTGCTAGTGGACTCAGATAGCCCAAATGATATCACAGGTATATTATATAAGTACCTATATAATAAGTTTCATTCAGTCTGATTTTTTTTGTTTTCAAAAGCAGATTCTTCTTAGAATTCGGTTCTGGAGAAAGAATAAGGAGTAGATATTTTTTAGACTGTACCACTACTGTACACCACATTGTTCATATGTTATTTGTTTGTATATATGTTATTTGTTTGTATATATATGTTAGTTGTTTGTATATATGTTAGTGGTTTGTATATATGTTAGTTGTCATACGCATTTCTATCAAAATTTCATTAAAACTTAAATCTCCATTTACAAGTCGTATTTTCATTTTTATGGAAGCATTTACGCGCAGCCATATCAATAGCTTGTTCATATTTCCAATTCAATTTTATTACGATTTTCGCCGCATTATTTATGTCGCATTCATTAGAGCAATTACAGGAATCGACAAGGCAAAAATTTTAATTTCAATTTCATGGTTGCGCGGAATTGCTTTCAAGTATTCAAAACCTTAACACTAAATAAAATGGAAGTAAATCCATCACTAATTTGAAATTCCCGCGCAATGCACCCGTAAAGTAACGCTAGCGCCATCTACTTTTCCCTTTGCTCATGCAAGACAAGGATGCAAAACATGGGATAAAATTTAGTGGGGAGTTAGGCGTCTCTTTGTTGTCTCTGACTCGGAGTTCATTTTACTCCTGTCAAAATTGACATACCTCATGGGAAGGAAAATCTAGTATCTTTGTCTAACTGTTTTATGAATGTTTTGTGAGGTAATTTAATAGTTTTTATACTGCTCACAATATCTATTTATGATTAGAGTCACATATATGTGAAGAAAACAATAATAATATGATATTTCTTAAACCAACATAACCTATTTTCCGATATTGGCACCTTCTGTCACTGTCAGTGTCAGTGTCAGAGTAACTCTAGAGTAAATCTGTCAAACCTTCAAAAACTCTACTCTACTCCGTGGAGTTAATTTTCGAACACAACTCTGGGTCGTGACAGTGACACTCTCTTTCCCCCACCCCAAACCCTGTTTTTAGTTCATTGGCATTCTAGAGATGTCTCTGCCTGCGCAAATTCCATGATTTCCATGGGATGAGATCCGATAGATGACTCTGTTGCGCGTTCAGAATTACAGTGATTCAGAATGTGATGGATTATATGTTCTGTGGATTTGTCATTAATTTCTGAAAGTGTCAACGAACCTTGTTTACAACTATGAAAATTATTCAAATAAATATATTTTTATTGAGTGGACAATTTTATATTATAACTATTCCGATGAAATATGTGTACTTGGATCCATAGAATACCGATAAGATACCTGCACAGATACCTGATCGTTTCTATGGCAGGTAAACCAAATTACTGTTTACTCAGGTAGAAATTGAAGTGAATTTGAATTCGCACCTTCGACCGAAGAGGTTCAGCCAAAATATCGATTGGTAAGTGACGAGCTCGTGTTTGGAAATTTATCGTAAAAATGGGAAAATGGATCAAATGTTGTGTATATGGTTGTGAGGATAATGTTAGCATGAGACATCGATTTCCTAAAAACAATCCAAGTCTTTTTAAAACGTGGATCGACATTATCAAGCCAAGTGATTGGGAAATATTATCTGTTGATTGACCAGATTTATAACAGGCATTATGTATGCCATGCACATTTGGAGACTGTTACAAGATAGAAGGAGGAAGAAGAAGGCTCGCTATGCATGCAGTTCCTACACTTGGTGTTTCAGGTAAGCTATACATTGACAACAATAATTTGAATTTGTTTTTAAAATTTTTGTGAAATTCTAAGAAATATAAAACAGTTCATCTTTCTTTTGAAGGTATCTCAAAAGTTCTTGATGATGTATGGAACCAACCATCAACTTCAAAAACCGATATTGACCAACTACAAATGTCACTGACGAAAGGAACGCAAAATATTATGGAGCCAAGAACTCATAAAAGTAAGTGTATAATACTAATGTTGGAGTGATGACATGATTGCTTTGAATAGCAATAGTAATGAGAGGATCTTCTTTTAAATTTTAAATGCTTGTACATTTTCCACAATATATATGTCCTATACCAAAAATTTTATTATTTATTTATTATTTATTATTATTTCCTCAGTTTGGTCCTGGAGATGCCCCAGTTAAGGATAGTCATGTGGGACATACGCTAGGATGGGATGGAGCACAGAGCAGAGCAGATTGAAAAAGAATCCTGGCCTCAAATGGTTAGCATATTTGAAAGTGATCTTTTGTCTGGAGCAGTACTGCATTCTCCTTTAATTTATTGTTTTAAACAGGAATCAATTCTTTGTTTTCCCACGTAGCAAAAGTGTTAAGAATATCGGTTGTATGGACATCTATATAACAATCCAAAAAACCGATAGCCTACGTAAATCAGTATCAAATTAGTACATTATAACGTCAGTAGCACGGTTACTACGACAAAAGTGGGAATGATTTCACAACATATACAACTGTTGTAAAGTTGTAATTGCAACTTCTTAAGCAACTGATATGTTATAATACCACCATACACTATATAATGTGAGCGAACAAGATATTTGAGTTTTTACTAAGTCAGCTGAGGAAAACCATTTTTCCCATAGACAGCTAGAGCTTTGTGGGTATACTTTCTGTATTTCTGTTTTTGTTTGTTTTATTTGTGTATATATTGGGTTTGGGTGTAATAGGTCTCTTGCATGCATTTTTTTTTATTATTAGAATCGAGTATTATATCCATAAGAATTCTGAAAAAGTGAAACTGCCGTGAAAATTTTCAATATTCAACGAGGAAAAGGTCATTGAAATTTGGTTGCACATAATGGCCCGTCATATCTACTCTCATTCTCTTCTCGTGTCCATTTCACACTTTCTTCCAGTGCAATACGGCCCCCTATGGAGGGCTTCTAGTCGGCATATTGGCTGTAACAAGCAGATGGTACATTTTGATTACGTCAGCCGTTATAGCAATGATTCAGAAGCGTTTTTTTACCTCATTTGAATTTGCTTCTTGATTTACCGATTTTCAATACCGAAATATTCAAATTGTATAAATTATGAAAGTGGATGAGGGCATACATGTTGATCTGGTATTGAATTAGATTTCAGAAAGACATAAACATATGGTATTTCATTACATGCAAGAGAAGTATTGTTTTAATTATGTTAATAGCTATTTTTTTCTTGTTACTGTTATAATACCTCAACACCGCACACTATATAATGTGGGCGATGATATTGTGAGTTTTACTTAATTGCTTAAAAGTATTTTACGTAAACAAATAAAACTTAGGGCTGCATTAATAGTCGACCCTCTAGATGAGGTACGAAGAACTCGTTTTTCATACCTGATCTTGAGGGCCGACGATGAGTATGGCCCTCTTAAAACTGATTTTTTAGTGTTAAAGTTTTATTCTTTGCATTTATTATAATTTATACACAATTAATTTCACATATGTTCACTGTGGTGAAAATATCAATATATATAATTTATGTGTGATAGTACCTTTTATTTTCCTTCAAATTTAAAAGTTATTCTGTCTTCCAGGCGTACAAGGCCGAAACAAACTGGATTGTGAGGTACAATTACCCTTTCAATTAATGGAATGTGACCGAGTTTTATACGAACATGCAAATTTTTTCCAATCTTTAACAAATTCAAGTTTTCCTGTGATTGTAACATTGACATGATTTTCCTCTCTTGTTTGTTTTTAAAGTCGGTTTTGTGCACCGCAATGAACTTGGCTCAGTGTGATTTTTATGGAAACGTTGATTTATTGGAAAAGTAATTCTATCTCATACTTCCTTTTATTGTAACAAGATCTGTCAGACCACTAAATGTATACACCGAAATGTTTGCGAAGTGAGAAAATTCACAGAAGTTTGTTCTGAAATTTGTTCATCTCAGCAATTTCCCCGAAGATTCTTATATTTCGGTACAGAACATAAGTTCTCTTACGAAAGACAAGAATCTTCTAAGAAATTGGTGAGGGAAAACAATTTCAGAACAAGCTTCTGAAATTTTCCTCATTTCGCTCACATTTCGGAATACACATTAAATAAATTAATTTGAATTTCGCGCCAAAAGCGAAATACCGACATAATTTGAATTTCGCGCCAAAAGCGAAATACCGACTTAATTTGAATTTCGCGCCAAAACCGAAATCTGTAATACCGACACATGCGATGTGCCCGCCTCTGGAGAATGCCAATGAACTAAAAACAGTGTTTTTCATGTTACAAGGCCAGTGTCGAATCTATATACTTAGTTATCTGTGATAATACCGGCCCTTCAGGGATGCCACAGCTACCGAAATATCGGTAGATCTACCGAATTTTGAAACTTTCTACCGATCTACCGATTAAGATTGAATTTCTACCGAATTTTTCTTAAGCCATAAACTACCTCATATTTTTCACTATGAATTGATTTTTATATTTGATTCCTGGGATAATAGTTTAATAATACTTGGATTTCTATTTTTCAAGGTGTCACGGACGATTCTGTGGCTGAGAACGAATAAGCAACGCTGCTATTACTCCCTTCGCGGATAGATGGCACTAGTAGTAAATACTTCATTTTTTCTTCATGCATTGAAATTCCCACTATTATTTATTGTTTTGTGTATAGATATTTACATACATAGCACTTTGTTCTCATAATATTGATATAAAACCGCTCGATTCGGTGCAAACGGACCAAATAAATGAAGTTATTTCAAATCTACCGAAATTTTACGGAATCTACCGAAATTATTCGATCCTTCTACCGAAACTTCGCTCAAAGTCTGTGGCATCACTGCGGCCCTTAGACGTTTCTCGGTATTCAACTGAGTTGCGTTCGAAAATTAACTCTGTAGAGTAATATTTACTCCATTGCGTTCGAAAACTGAAAGGTTGAGTAAATTTTACTCTGTGTCAGTCGTCCGAAAAGTCGGAGTATTCGACTCGGAGTTCATTTTACTCCTGTCAAATTTGACATAACTCATGGGAAGGAAAATCTAGTATCTTTATCTAACTGTTTTATGAATGTTTTGTGAGGTAATTTGATAGTTTTTATACTGCTCACAATATCTATTTATGATTAGAGTTACATATATGTGAAGAAAACAATAATAATAGGATATTTCTTAAACCAACATAACCTATTTTCCGATATTGGCACCTTCTGTCACTGTCAGTGTCAGTGTCAGAGTAACTCTAGAGTAAATCTGTCAAACCTTCAAAAACTCTACTCTACTCCGTGGAGTTAATTTTCGAACACAACTCTGAATATCCGTCCGTTAATTTCGGAACATATTTTGACTATATCGTGTCAATTGAAAAATAAACTTCCATATTTCAAGATAGAAATTAATGGACTCCACAAACATGCTATTGATGGTTCCAAACTTCCAGAGTAATATACATTAATAAATATTCCTGATATATTTTTACAGCTGACAATATTATTTTAAAACCGATTTTTTTTAAGAATGATTTCCACAAAACTAATTTTCTCAAATTCGAATCAATATCAATGAATTCCGATAATTCTAGTGGCAATTGTTTAAAAATTAAACCATAAAAAAACTACAGTTAAATTAATTCAATCAATCTTCATAATCACTTGAATAATTGGAAATGAAACAATATTGTTATATTTGAAATGTTTATTCTGCTGTTAACTGCAATGAACAAGATCATATAAAATAATTAGAAGACAGAATAATAGTATCTAAGAATGTTCACTAATATTTTGAATACTGCCATTGAGTATTAAAACAGATTTATACTCAAAGGTACTATTCTATAACCTTACCTATACTGATTATATGTTATATAATAATAAAAATAGGTACTAGGCTAATAGGGCATAGGATAGCCGAGTACCCATGAACTCTCAAATAATTAGATGATACGGCCATACACCTTGTAAGTTTAAAAAAAAAATTATATAGAATCTGTCAGTAAGATCGTCAGCAAATTAAAATAACTAATAAATGAGAGAAACCAATACTACTGAAAAATTTTAATATATATTTCCTGGAGTTTCGATTACAACCTATAAGAAGAAACTCCGAAGAAACTTATAAGTGTTTTTTTTTCAACCAATACAAAAAGATTTATACATGCAACAACTATCTACCCAGTTCAACAACTACACTTGTATACCACACCAATGAAAACATAATATATACAATATCTGAATAATTTTCAGCAAATCAAATAGTCATTAATGAGAGAAAAAAATAACCAAAATTTTTAATAAATCTTTTCTATCCGGAGTTTCGATTACAACCTATAAGAAGAAACTCCAAAGAAACTTATAGATGTTCTTTTTTTCAAACAATACAAAAAGTTATAAACATCACCATTCTACCTACACCAGCAATCCACACCAATATAATAATAATATAATGTAAGTATAAAAATATTAAAACAATAATATATAAATACTAGATATTATAAGAATTAAGCGTCATCTAATTTCTTTTCTTTGAGGGAAAGAATTCCTGTTTCGCCATTTTTCTTTTACAAGCATTACCAACTTGCCCCTTCACCATTATTTTGGCTACCCACCTTAGAGAAATAACTATAGAAGTAGAAGCAGGATACACAAATTGTAATAAAAAATTACCTATCAAATTCGTCATCATTCAGAGATCTCAAATAGTTAGTAACTGCTTCATGTTTGGCTTCTCTTGTTGATTCTAAGCTCAAAGTATTTCCATTTGAGTTATCAGACCTTCTTTCCATAACAAAGTCTTCAATTTCCCTACCATTGGCAGCTGCTATTTCCGATGGTTTTTCTTCAGAGAGCTTAATGGCCACCTCACCTAAAACAGATTCGCTTCCCGACCTTTGCTCATATAAACATACCAAATGAATATGTTTACACAAGTTATTCCTTATGGCATATTCAGGACATTCACAACTGTAACGATGAATACATACCTTGCATGTCCTACAATATGATGTTCTGCATTGTATTTCGCATAATTCATTGATATTGACTTTATAGAACTTTTTGCCTTCTGTAGATTTCACCAAGAATTCACCAAAACCTACCTCTAGGATTTCTATATCATTCTTCTTGGTCAAAGCTTCTGCAAGCTTATGAGCCTTTATCACAATTCTGTCATGATAGTTGTTGGAATGCGGCCTTTCCATCTACAAAGATAAAATATTTTTATATTTAAATAGTATCAATAAATTTAGTTATATAGAACAAGTTGAAACCTTCAAAATCCTTTGCCACATTTTTCCATCTACTAATATCTCTAATTCATCCAGGAGGCGATCAATGGTTATATTTGTTTTCCTTTTCAGTTGATTAGTTTTGAGGATATTATTCAAACTTTCCAAGGCCATATTAGTGTTGATGCCTGCATTCAACCTGTAGCAATGCGCCCACATCGCTTTTCTCTCCATACTTTGATAATAAAATCTGGAAAATAATTGTATCTATTGATATAAAAATATTACACAAAATACGATCTTTGCTTTATATAATAATTGATGGAATTAATATAATTATACTTTTTCAGATAATTCAAGAATGCATGTTCTTCTGAAGTCTGGAGTTTTTCAAAGTAGTTCAGACTTTTTTTCTCAAATTCAAAAATGTTAGTTTCATTGAGAATTTTCTTCATATCCACTTTCATCGATTTTTTTATCTGCTCATTTCGTATCTAAAGAATAAAATTTGTCATTCAAAGGTATTACCCTTTTTGTAATATAATCCTTACTTTGGACCTTCCTTGAATTACCCAGTTTTTCATAACATGCCAGGTACATAAGAGTCTTCTTGGTTTCGTTTCCATAATTTTGACCCATGCGTTGTAATATTTGGGATCATCATCACTCATAAAATAGTCAGGCTGGATATTCTTCTTCACTTTTTGCTTAAGTGCATTGATAAATACTTCCTGCACTATCTGATCCAACCTATTGCTCAGAAAAAATGCCACAGGAAATCCCATGTTCTGCTCATCTTTCACTAACATAATTGTTAGATCCATTCCCTTCTGGTTGGTGCAGTGTGTCCCATCCATGCATATAATTTTTGGGAAATCGTTCAATTTCTTTTCCATTTCGTTATTCATGAATCCTAAACAGAAGTCTTTAGGATTCAATACCAAATGATTTTCACCTGCAACATTGCCATATATAGTTACACATCAATTCTTAAATCTTTCAAATGATATATAAGGGCCAAGAAATAAAAACAGTTATGTGAATATAAAAACATATATTAAAGGATTATTACTGATAGCTTACCTTCTTGTTTGAAAAAAAAGCAATAGTTTTTTCCATTCTCATTCCATTCTTTTACCTTTAGGTTCACCGCAATCATGGAATTTTCATGTTTTTTCTTCATGATGTTGTGTTTTCACATTAAATAAGATATATCCTTCCTGTTCAGCAAATTAATCCGTTCCAATTTCTCGGATTCTATTTTCCTAGCATCGTTAATAATCCTGTCTACCGTAACACCATTTGACAGTTTTTGAACTATATCCTCTTTATCTCTTTTTGACAAATGTTGATTTCTCAGGACTATCTCATGACCTACATGTGTCTTCCAAAATCTCACAACAGTCTGCCCTACAATAAGAATTTAAATTTTGACTATAATTAAAGAATTACAAATCGACAGATATTTTACCTGTATGAAAAATTGTGGACTCAATACGAGATGGACATACTCCATAAATCTTTATAGAACCACCAGTTTTTTCTACTCGCTGGCATGCGGTGCTCTCAAAGCCTATGGCAACACAAACATACATACATTATATAATTCTTTTGAAATTCAAAACACTTGATATTACCTTTTGTATTACTTCGGTTGCAAAAATAACGTTTTTTCACACAATCTTTGGATGTAGAGCTATGTTGATTAGCATATATCATGTCCAATTTCTGACTTTCAAACCAATGTTGATAATTTTCTTGGTTGTTAAAATTGAGTGTTTCAACTTCCAATTTTTTTTTATGTTCCAGCTCCAAATGTGTCTCAAATTTTTTGTACGTTCCACTGTATATTTTCTTTTCAGTGCAAAGTGGACAAATAATATTAGATTTTTTCGGTATCGAAGGGGTTTCAACCTTATGTATATTCTTCAGATGTCTATTCTTCGAATAAAGAGTGCCAAATTCCATATCACAAATTGAACAGGTTTTATCACTCTTCTGGAGATCTGCCATTATGCACAGTTAATGAAATCAAGCAAAATTTAGATTCACACTTCTGCAGTATTCACATACAGAAAGATTCTAATGTCTCTGAGTATTCACTCCACAGAACATATTCTGTGATTCACTCTGACTCTATTTACCATTAACGGCTAACGGCATAACCATTTGCAGCCTAAAATGAATTCGAACGAGATGAGACGATGAGACAGAGAGCCGACTGTCTGCGGTAATTACCGACAACTCCCGAGTGTTTGTAAACTTTTAGCGTAGCCTATTGCGCATGCGTAGAAGGAAAGTAACTGTATTTGGGTTGTATGACTTGTGTGGTTTACGTCTAGCTATCATGGATTTGGTGCTGAGCTGATATTATAACTGACGATGAAGAAGATGCTTTGAATATTGTTGAAGGCTCTAGGCGAGAAAGGGTATTTAAAAATCGTTTAGACCATTTCACCATGGAACGAAACGGAATTTAAAAGCAGATTTGGATCATCAAAAGAGTCTGTACTAGTTGTAATGGGTCACATTGAAGCAAATTTACAAAGACCAACTACCTAATAGGTTTGTATTTCTAGCATCTATTTTAATATCTAGTGTAAATTATAATTATTTTTAGACTGTACTCAAGTGATTTATACAATTATATAACTTTTAGGGGGAAATGAAGCTGAAAATTATCGGAACAGAAGAGGATACTTCTCATATAATGTCCAAATAGTGATGTGAAATACTCGAGTTTTTAAGTAAAGGACAAATATCCTGGAAAAATGTCCGAAACATTCCCCCAAGGTCGAGCATTTTGAGTATTTAAGTATTTACGGACATTGCGGAAAAATATGACAATCGTCACATGTTAACTTAAAATATCAGGACAATTTGAGGCATTTTAAGAAATTTTTCATGGTCAATTGGAAATAACATATAACTTACCATTGAATGAGTTATTTTATTATCATGTTAATTTATTGAGCATCAGAGATAAAGGACAGGAGCCAGGTTTTGAATTAAGATTAGGTTGAATTAGAAAAATCGATTTAATTAGACTGCTAAATAATAAAAATAAAGAACAATAGGATATATTGCGGATAAGTATATTTAAATGGAAAAGAATAACGGTGATTCCGCAAAAAAAAAGCAGAGAAAACATTCTGCTGGTACCTTACGTCACGTGTTTCTGCTATTTGGCTTCTTCAGGACAGGCAACCAAGAAACCAAAAAAGGTGAAAATATAACTGAAAACAGGTGGCACCACAACAGGAGCGAGCAACCAATTTGTGCCTTCAGCTCTAGGACCTCCAATTCGGAGGTAAACTATGGCATTGGCACGAAGGAAGCATAAGCTACCTGTGCGATGCGACCTCAGCCTGAGGATATGTACTAAAGAACAATAGGATATTGCGGATAAGTATATTTAAATTTAAATCGCCGTTATACTTTTCCATTTAAATAAAAATAAACTTGTTTAAAGAAAACTTTGTATAATTTCCCAATTGGTTCACATCAGATCGTTAAGAATCTTCGATCCAAGTAGAAAAGAATAAACTCCTTAAAAAAAACTCTGTATAATGGCATCACAAATCGTTAAGCATATTCGATCCAAGTAGAAAAAAAAAAAAACTTCTTGAAAAATGTTTGTATAATTGCATCTCAGATCGTTAAGCATCTTCGATCCAAGTAGAAAAGAAGAATAAACAACGGACAAAAATGAAAATTGTCAAACAATTTTTAAGTAGAAAAGAAATTTATGATATTTATCCAGACATTTTCGATAATGTCGATAAATACTAAAAAACTCAAAATGTCGACTGTTTTTAGAAGTAATGATAATTTTCGGACATTTTTCAGTATTTATCAGAGGAGTATTTAAGACATTTTCCACACTCACAACACTATGTCCAAACCGTTGCTGATAGTCATTTACGCATTAGAGATAACGTAGCACGGTGACCGGGAGCCACACATGATAATATAATATTTTTGCATTCTAGACTCAAGGCACGATTTGAAGAAGGCACCTTTGGTAATAGTTTTTTGGTGAGCGATTCAGGATATGCATTGTCCGAGTATATGGTGATTCCTCTGGAAAACCCACAAAATCAACCCCAGAGACTCTACAATGAATCTCAAATAAGAACTAGAAATGTTGTAGAAAGGCAGTACGGTGTATGGAAAAGAAGATTTCCCATACTGCAATTGACAATTCGATTAAAGAGAGAAACAACATGACTGTTATCGTAGCAACTGCAGTGCTTCATAATTTCGCAGTTAATATGAGGGAAGAAGAACCTGATCAAAATGTGGCTGTAGAATTGGAAAATTTCAATCAACATATGCCACACAATCAGAATCGTAATTTGGTGCGACAAGAATTGATTGAAGAATACTTCCAAACTTTATAAATACATTACATATAAAAAATGTAATCATTTCATTTCAATTCCTATGCCCGAAATTTTTCTTTTATAGATCTTATGAGCATAACCAATAACACTTTTTTTTTTGCTCATTTAAAAATAAAGCTACTGAAACGAATGAATATTATTTAACTTTTGACATTAATAAGTGCTCACGTGATCGAGAGGGTGTTCTGATGATTCAAATAATACAGAGTTTGATCAAAATTTCCTATTTATGTATTATTTCAATTTTCATTTTGAAAAAAGTCCGTAATTTTCTGAGTGAGCGAGTTCAGTGTATAATAGTCCAATGAATTTTCGATAATGGTGAGAGCTGCGAAGAAATCGTCACTTTTATTAGTTTGAGGGAGTAGAAGCAAAGGGTAGTAAGACACTTGTTCTTTCTTGATTTCATTTTAATACACAAATGAAAAACTTTAAAGGTGTTAAAATGATAGGTACAAATTCACTCATATATATGTATTTCATTTATGTAAACAAACGACTTGTCTGAGCATGATAAGCGAGTGGAGGAGCCCGGACTTCAAAATATTGAATGTTAACGTGCAAGAACAAGGTATCATTCCTTCAAATTAACGAGGCGACCAATTTTGACTGATATTCTTCAATTTATCAAGTAATTTTCAAGGGACTGGGAAAAAATTTCAAATGTCGAGTTATTCAAATTAGCACAGAACATTCGCACAGACCACAGAAATGGGACTTTTATAAAACAGACATTTTAAGGCTAAAGTTATCTCGACCGATAAAGTTAAAGTTAACTTCGACAAATGTTTATAATACCGGCCCTAAATTTAAAGTTAACTTCGACAAATGTTTATAATACCGGCCCTTAGATGCATCTTCATAGATGCATAGATTGATGTTATTCTATGCATCTTGGGTTTGTTTAATAAACGTCAAAAACATTGGTTATTGTTATTATTTATTTTTGTTGTCATCAATCTGATCTGATGGATATAAATCCCATACCTGTGTCCCATACTGTAGTAATCTCCCATCCCTGACGGCTTTTTCAAAAAAATTAACACTAAATTCATCGTCTGAAAAATCAATTGGTGAAAAAAACCTAACAATTTCCAAATAGCATTACCGTTTCTCAACTGATTAATTATTTCTTCATCCTCCTGACGTTATTACAAATTTTAAATTTGATATTTTAAAGAAGAGATCAAAGCTCCCAGACAACAAATATTTTTCATAACAAGTAAATTATTGGCGCCTTCTTTTTGCCGTAACATTAACCATAACCCTACATTCTGTTTTGAGTGCATTTCACCGCTCCTTTCAACCAGGTGCAGATAAACTACACTTCGTGTACACTGGTGTAAATCCAATAAGCAAAAGAAAACTAATATCGAGTGTAAATTACACCGAGTGTAGGAAAGTGCTACACTTTCTATGCAAACGAAAGGACCTAGTATTCGCTATGTCCACTTATTACTGTAGATTATGTTTCATAAATAGCAAACCAGAAGAATCGTTACTCTTTTCCAAATATATCACCGAGATGATACAATTTTTTGTACCTGAACTGGTAAATTAGTTGATCTGGGTATTTTCCCTTCTCTTCAACGATTATAAATATGTTTTAGGATATGAAGTTAGTAAACAATCCGATACTTTGTACGGAATGCTATGATAAATTAGAGGAGATGGTTAAATTTAGGAATAAATGTTTGGAAATTCAAAATAGTCTCAAACAAATGCTATCAAACAATGGAAAATATGGAGGTGTAGATTTGGGTACATTCCTTCTCAACAGAAATATTTCATCAACATCATCTGAACCAAATGAAGACACTGAAATTGTTGAGGATCAATCGGAGAATGCTGTTACTTCAGGGATAAATAGAGCAGTTGAAAATTCACTAATAGTAAATGGGTCCTCACTTGGTGAAGCAAGTGATCAGCCCATACATTTTTCAGAAAGTTTGGTCGATATTAAAACTGAAATGAATGTTTCAATTTCAAATATTTGTGACAGTACTGATAATTTGTTTCATACCTTACCCAATACTGAAAAATCTGTTGTTGCTGTGAAGTCAGCATCACGTAAACTTAAAAAAGTGAAGAACGTAGTAGATGTTAAATTTGCTAAGAAACATTGTCATTCTTGTAAGTTGCCTTTTAATAGTTTACCTGAACAAATTCTTCATTTGTACTCCATCCATCAAAAAGATGGAGAATTGTATTCATGTTTACTATGCAGGTGCAAATCAAGCAAAATGTCAATTATATTGAGACATTATGCTAATTCTCACAGTAAATGTGTAGATCTCAATGCATCTTGCTTCTTTTGTTTTACCCATAAGGAAAATTTTGATGATCTATTCATACATATGTCTCAAAAACATAACACTATTTGTAAATTAGGTAAATATTTTTGTAATTCATGTGACTTTGTTTCAAAAAGTTATATAAATTTAAGGAAGCACTATTTTCAAAGTCATGATTTAATTTGTAATTATTGTCTCAAATACTGTAACAATATTTCAGCTTTAAATAGGCATTTGAGAAATCATTTTTCTAATTCAAAGAGATTCTCCACAGTAGAAGTCAAGCAGGTGACCTGAAACGAAATGATCAAATGACATTATATTTGAACATGGCTATAAAAAAATCGAGAGTCGGTATCTGAATTTTGAACATAATATATTTTTGGGCTTTGTTTTATTCAAGTTTTTTTTGTAGTATTTTTGGAGACCTCCTTTATGTCAATCTGTATTATATCAAGATGGTATTCAAACTTTATGAATTATTGAAAGATAGGTATCACTATTTTTAGATTTTGTTCACAATGCATTTTCATATCCATCTTGAATTCTTCTCTGTAAAACTCTCATTTTTTGGTAAAATAAAGAGCTTGATTTTTGTTGACATCGGCAAAAATGGTAAATTGAAAATACCTGCAAATAATGGTTTGTATCTACAGTGGATTCCCAGCTCCAGGCGATATCTATTACAAACATACCCTCCCTCTAGTAGGTGATTAATCACAATATACATAAAATCGTTTACATATGTTTTTACATTTTTATGTTATGTACCTATTTCCGTATTTATATTTAATTGTTAACAGATTAAAATTAACGCTAGGATTCAAATTCAGCTTTTCATTTCTTGTGTCTGAATAATACCTTTTGAAAACTCAATTATATAATAACAAATGAATAGAATTTCTGGTGTATCCTGATGAACAATTTGGACACATTAGACGGAAGTTACACGGTCAGTCCTTAGACTATGGTCCAAGGGTCAGTCTGGTATCAGTCTCGCATCACATCAATCATGGTTCTATATTCGTAGATTGATAGACTGATGATCCGGATTGATGCGAGACTGATACCAGACTGACCGTGTAATCTCTGTCTTACAGATCATTTAATCTGTATAATGTATATTAGTTTGCATGATATTACATTATATTTAGTGATTAAATTTTATTTTCAATATATTGATTGTGAGCATATTAATACAGGACAGCTGTTCGGTTCCCGTTGATGAATTTATCATTTATCAATCATATTATGAGAAAAATGAATTTGAAGTATCTTTATGTCACACAGCACAGACTCAATTGATTTTTGTATTGATTAAAAATTATTCTGAATTCTATAACATTTACATCAATTTATCTTGAAAAGGGAGGAATTAAAATGCAGAGGAGTACTATATTGTTGTTAGAATGTATGTTTAGATAAAACCAGTAATATTTTCTGATTACATTATAAACATTAATTAAAAGGCGGGCAAACCGAAAACTTCCGGCTTGAAATCTTCCAAAGATTTAAGAACAACATGAGCGTCCCTCGTCTGTTCTTTATCTAAAGCCGGATCAGGAACCATAACCACTTGCATCCCTGCTGCTTTGGCACCCTTCACGCCATTAGGAGAATCTTCAAACACCAGACAATCTTCTGGTTTCGGCTTTTTGGGAAAACGTGAAGCACACACTAAGAAAATGTCAGGTTCAGGCTTTCCTTTCTTTACTTCTGGATCGGAACTTCCCAGAACTATATGATTGAAAAGTTTGAAAAACTCTTTGTGGTTCTTAGTCTTCAGATCAAAGCTCTGCTGTCCGGAAGATGTTGCCACAGCAATAGGTATTTTATGATTGTGTAAATGTTCTACTAGCCTTTGAGCTCCTGGAAAATCGATTCATCATTATTTTACTCAACTCCTTCAGTAGACCGGTAGTTAAACCAATATAATGAAAATCCAACTAGTGTGGTAAAATATATTGATTAAATCAGACCAAATAATTTGTGTAGTTTTGAAAGTTAGTAGAGATATTTCCTAAGGTGTCCAGATGAACATACTAAAGATTCCTTGGGGGTGGGACACAGGGCCGTAGCTAGAGATGAATTTAAGGTAGGGCAATGGAGATTACAGGTAGGGCAGAAGTAAAAAAATTTACTTGATGTGATCTGAAGAATCAATTTTCATCGTACCTACTTTTGAGTGAAATAGGTAGTTAATATTAAAACACTTATTTCTTCAGGTTTATTTTACTCCTTTTAACATATTGTGATTATTATAACGTTGATAAAACTGTTCCTCAAAACCCCTGAATCCTTCGATTTGCCATATTATTAAATATGCGAAGGACTTCATTCAGATCAACTGAATCAGTTCTTCTCTTTTCAAAGGCCAGAAATACCATAATAATTAAATGAGACTGTGGGAGGTATATTCATTATTAAATGGTTTCTTTCTGGATTTTCTCTCAAACTCGGAAAATACCTATCCATAAAATAAAAAAAAAATAATTTTGTGAAATGCTTCTGCGTAAGAAACACAAGATATTTGTCAAAAGCAATCAATTGAACCAGGTTGCACCTGGAAAACAACAACGATGAAACAACTATTTCGAAACGATTCGGAGTCTATATCAGACTCTTTCGTCAGACACTTAACGATAATCTTATTTTTGCGCGTATGTTCTGGGGAACATCGCGTTATCATTTTGCCCAAATGTCTATAATTTTCTGGTCTGAAATGATTGGGTTCGACTCCCTGTTGAAGAATTCGAGTTCAAATTTGATTCTGTCCGGCCGGCTGGCCGTCCGTTGGTAACTTGAGAACGGAAAGAGATAGCGACTTGAAATTTTCAGTATAGGTGGCGCATCCCAATAAGACGGACAAGTTCGTTAATGGGCATAATCGGCCTAATGTTTTCCGAGTAATAATTTTGTTTTCAACCAATACAAATCCGATCGAATTGAAACTTGGTGAGTAGTTGTAGAATACAAACCTACGGACGCATGTGAAATTTTGTGAGAATCGTATCACTAAAAAATTTAAAAAAATATATTAAAAAATATTATTTATGTCAGGATAAACTGAGAACAGAAAGAGATAGCGACTTGAAACTTTCGGGTTAGGTTGTGCATCTAAATGGGACATTTGAGGTTTGTTCATAGGCATAATTGGCATAATTGGCCACATGGTTCTCAGTTGTAGAATGCCAGCGCAAAAATTCTTGCGAAATTTCGTGAGGATCGTATCACAACAACATTTTTAAAAAATCATTGAAAACAATTCTATAAATCAAAAACTATTCGTCCGACATCGCTGAAATTTTTCGAGAGCCTCAGAACCTAACTCTACTGCATAGTTCCAAGTTTGAACATGATCGGATCTATATTGTTGGAGATCCGAGCAGCCTTGTGTCAGTTCAGTAGCTGGATGGGTGACCGTTGCCTCGATAACATTCGAACGAGAGGAGATAGGGACTTGCAATTTTCAGGGTAGGAATTAGAACATGAGGTGCTTCTGAAAATGTAGCGTGTGGTTAATTCGGAATTGCTTTGCGAGTAATAATTTTTTTCCTCACGTCACATTATGGAAACACATTTTCCTAAGCATATTATTTAAATTGTTACTATTTTTTAAGGTAGGGCATTGGAAATTAAAGGTAGGGCATTGCCCCATTATGCCCCCCCCTAGCTACGGCCCCGGTGGGACACGGCCCGGGAGGGCGGTGAGGGTGGGGTGGGACAGGCCTCTTTTTTCAGTTTTTTGCTTGTATATTGAAAACTATTAATGATAGGTATCTCTTTATAGCTACTGCTACATTATTTACCTATATATTAAATTTTAAATAAATTATGTTTGAACTTTTGAACATCCATACTTTAATAAATACGAGAGGTAAAAAGTAACAAAAGCTTTTAATTCGCGAAAAAATCAAAATCCGAACAAAAAATCGGTTCAAGCACTGACGTGAAGTCAGGAGCTTTTTGGCGCTCTTGTTCCTTGGAACAGAGAGTGCTTATCAATTTGCCCAAATGTCTGTAATTTTCGAATTTTTGCCTGAAAATGGTCTCAAACGATTTGGTTCGACTCACTGATCAAGAATTTGTGGTCGAAATCGATTCTGTCCGGCCGGCCGGCCGTTAACACGATAACTCTCGAACGAAAGGAGTTAGAGGATTGAAATTTGCAGGGTAGGTTTGGAACGTAAATATCTCGGACGAGTTCGTTGACGGGCGAAATCCATCAAGCGGTTTCGAAGTTATGGCCGTTTTTAGTAAAAATATTTTTTATGAATATTTCCGAAACCGATCACTCGATCGATTTGAAATTTTGCATCAAATTGTAGAATAATGACCTTCATAAGCATGCGAAGTATTGTATGGATCGGGTTGCCGTAAAGTGTCAATTTTTTTAATTTTATTTTGTTTCTACAATAACTCCCGAACAGAATGAGCTAGACAGTTGAAAATTTCAGGGTAGGTTTGGGAGATAAATATTCTCGGTTAAGTTTGTTATTGGGCAAAATAGGCCACATGGTTTCCGAGTAACAAAAAAAAAATTTTTTTCACTTACAAATTTCAAATTCAATTTTTTTTAAGATGCAGTTTGACCATGAAAATCCATTGATATTATTTTCAACTCTAACAAGCTAATACTTTCGGAGATATGATTTTTCGAAATTTCAATAATGAATCGTACTTCTATGTTTTCACAGAATGCTATAATTATTCTATCTATGAATTATTATATGATCTGTTATTTTGATTACTTGGTGTAATACCAAAATAATGAATAAAGATCTCAAAAAAAATGTATTTATATTTTATTTAACACTACTCCAATTGTTTTTATGTATATGCAATTAAAATTGTAAAAAATGGGTTCAAGCCCTGTAGACAGGAGGACAGGAGCTTTCTGGCGCTCTAGTTCAAACAGACAAATTATATCTCCGAAAGTATTGGAGTCTCAGAGTTGGGAATTCTATCAATGTATTCTTATGATAGAACTGCATCATAAAGGAAATTCAATTCAAATAATAGTTTATTTATCAAGATTAAATGAGCAATCTGAGAATGAGAACTGCACCATGGAAGAAATCAAATTAAAATAGCTGAACTGAATTTGACTCTCTCTTATAGAACAGGATGAAATGTACGAGTATGAACACAGATCATATAATAATGCTTACATAGAATAATTATAGCATTCTGTGAAAACATAGAAGTACGTACGATTCATTATTGAAATTTAGAAAAATCATATCTCCGAAAGTATTAGCTTGTTGGAGTTGAAAATTATATCGATGGATTTTAATGGTGAAACGCATGGTATCTTAAATAAAAATTGAATTTGAAATTTGTTGCTTAAAAAAAAATTTTTTTTTTCGTTACTCCGAAACCATCTGGCCTATTTTGCCCAATAACGAACTTAACCGAGATATTCATCCCTCTAATCTACTCTGAAAATTTCAACTGCCTAGCTCATTCCGTTCGAGAGTTATTGTAGAAATTTTTTTTTGACACTTTGCGGTAACCTGGTCAATACAAAACTTCACATGCGTATAAAGGTCATGATTCTACAATTTGATGCTAAATTTCAGATAGATCGAGTGTTCGGTTTCGGAAATATTCATAAAAAATGTGTTTTACTAAAATCGGCCCTAACTCCGAAACCGCTTGATGGTTTACGCCCATTAACGAACTTGTCCGAAATATTTACGCTCCAAACCCACCTTGCAAATTTCAATCCTCTAACTCCTTTTGTTCGAGAGTTATCGTGCCTACGGCCGGCCGGCCGGACAGAATCGATTTCGACCTCGGATTCTTGATCAGTGAATCGAACAAAATCGTTTGAGACCATTTTCAGCCAAAAATTGGAAAATTACAGACATTTGGGTAAATTGATAAGCACTCAGTTCCGAGGAACTAGAGCGCCAAAAATTGGTTCAAGCACTGAATTGAAGTCAGGAGCTTTTGCGCGTATGTTCTATATTGTCCATTCTCCTGTATGTCCAATACAGCAGAACGGACAATAGAATTCATCATGGTAAATTCGATTAAGAGTGTCCAATACAGGAGAATGGACGATAGAACATACGCGCAAAAGCGCCTGACCTCCCGCCAGTGCTTGAACCAATTTTTTTTCCTTAATTTTTTTTAAATTTTCTTGGGGCACGGTTCTTACAAAAATTTTTTTTTCGTAATTTCTTTTTAATTTTTTAGGGGTACGGTTCTTACAAAATCTGAAACACGTCGTTATATCATCGATATTCTACAACTAGTTACCAAGCTTCAATTCGATCTAGTTTATATTTTTTGAGCTATCGAGGAAATAATAATATTCCAGGTGGGTATAACTCCGGAGTCCGGTCTGATTATGCCCGTAAACGAACCTAACTCTCCCATTCGGATACGCAACATACCCAGAAAATTTCAAGTCCTACCTCCTTTCGTTCGAAAGTTATCGAGGCAACGGTCACCCATCCATCTACTGAACTCACACAAGGCTGCTCGAATCTCGAACAATATATATCCGATCGTGTTCAAACTTAGAACTTAGTAGTCGAGTTAGATTCTGAAGGCTCCCGCAAAATTATATCAGCGATATTGGATGAATAGTTTTTGATATATAGAATTTTTTGCGCGTATGTTCTGGGGACCATCGCGTTATCATTTTGCCCAAATGTCTGTAACTTAATCGAATTTACCATGGTAAATACGATTAAGAGAGTGTCCAATACAGGAGAACGGACAATAGAATTCACCATGGTAAATTCTATTAAGAGTGTCCTATACAGGAGAATGACAATAGAATATTGAACCAATTCTTTTTCAATAATTCTCGATGATTTTTTAAAAAATTTCTAGTGATACGATCCTCACGAAATTTTGCAGGAACTTTCGCGTTGGCATTCTACATCTAATAACTATGTTTGAATTGGATCGCTTCTATAGTTTTCGAGTTATTGAGGAAATAATAACAACCAAATTTCAGATGGGTATAACTCCAAAACCGTTTGGCCGATTATGCTTATAAACAAACTCAAATGTCGCATTCAGATGTATAACCTAACCTGAAAATTTCAAATCGCTTTCCAATTCCGTTCTCAGGTTATCGCGTATTAAAAAATACTTTTTAATAATTTTTTTAAAATTTTGTAGCAATACGATTCTCACAAAATTCTACGAACATGCTTAGGTTTATATCCTACAACTATTCACCAAGTTTCAATTCGATCGGATTCATATTCGTTGAAAACAATATTATTACTCAGAAACCATTGGGACGATTATGCCCATTAACGAACTTGTCTGTCGTATTAGGATGTGCCACCTACCCTGAAAATATCAAGTCGTTAGCTCTTTCCGTTCTCAAGTTATCGTGGCAACGGCCGGTGGGCCGGACAGAATCAAATTTGACCTCAAATTCTTCATCGGGGAGTCGAACCAAATGGTTTGAGACCATTTTCGTCAAAAAATTCGAAAGTTATAGACATTTGGGCAAAATGATAACGCGATGTTCCCCAGAACATACGCGCACAAATATACTAAATTTCAGTATAAAATATGAAGTTTCGGTTTCGGCCAAAACTGAGAGTCTGGCCGAAAGTTCGGTTTCGGTTTCGGCCGAAAAACCAGTTCCGGTCGGACACTATGAATTTCAGCTTCAAAAAGTAAGTTTTCCAAACTTTTGGAACAACGCCTAGGCCTAGGAGATCCCACTTCCAAGTCTTTAATCCATCTACTTGAGACTATATTTGACCCGGTTAACATTGTCCAAAATCAAGGAATAGTAGTAGTAGTAGAAAAATACAAGATCACCCTAGTTCGTGTCGCGATATATCTTATTTATGAAATTAGTTTTCCACGAACATCGCAACCCCTAACCCGACTAGGCGGCATGTCACGTTTATACCGTATAATATACAGGGTGTTCCTTAAAGACATGCTAATATTTAAGGTGGTGATTGTTTGACTCTTTTTAAGAAAAAATTCCTATGAACATATGCCCTTAAAGTCAAATCTTTTGAGATACAGGGTGATACAATTTTGGTAGGTACTGCGATATGAAGCAATTTTGATTTAATTTTTTTAATCAAGAACAGAGCATCAGACAAGAGAACACATTTTTTGGATTCTTATTCATTTTGGAATAAAATCTGATCTCTTAATCAGGAGCCAGGAGTCAGGAGAGTTACGCGCATGTTCTTTTGTCTACTCGGTACTCACGTCTATTCGACACTCTTTATCGAATGTAGCATATATATACCGTTTTCTCAGCTTTTATAATATATGAATACATTTAATATTATTATTTCAATGACATACTTCAGTAACGAGAGAATCAATGATCACAGAATCTTTAATTCTTTCATAATATGCATTCCATTGAAATTGAAATACGAAAAATCTTACCTACGCCTCAAGTAACTCCAGGATACGATATTAACGAAATTCCGCGAAAATTAGTGGGTCGGCATTCTACAAGTAATCACCGAGTTTTGATAGGGTCAGATTTGTATATTTTGAGATATAGGAACACAAAAATTTCAGATAAGTATAACTCCATAACCATTTGGTCGATTAAGCCAATTAACGAACTTAAATGTCGCACTCGGATGCGGAACCTATCCTGAAACTTGCAAGTTGCTATCTCTTTCTGTTCTAAAGTTATTGTGAGATATATAAAATGATTCTCGCAAAATTTCACACACGTCTTTATGTCGATATCCTACAATTAGATATACCAAGTTTCAATTCGATCAGGTCTGTATATTTTGAGTTATCAAAAAAATAATATTCCAGTATAACTCCGTAACCGTTTCGCCGATTATGACCAACGAACTTTACTTTCCCACTCGGATGCACAACCTACCCAGAAAATCCCTATCTCTTTTCGTTCGAAAGTTATCGAGCTACCGGTCACCCATCCAGCTACTGAACTTACCCAAGGCTGCTCAAATTTCCAACAATATAGATCCGATTGTGTTCAAACTTGGAATTTGGCAGTAAAGTAAGGTTTTGAAGGCTCTCGCAAAATTTCAGCGATGTCGGACGAATAGTTTATTTATTGAATGATTTTTTAAAAATTTTCTACTAATACGATCCTCACGAAATTTTGCAGAAATTTTTGGCATTCTACAACTAATTACTATGTTTGAATTGGATCAGATTCGTAGTTTTCCAGTTATTGAGGAAATAACAACTAAATTTCAGATGGGTATAACTCCAAAACCGTTTGGCCGATTATGCCAAAGTTATGACAAAGTCAAATGTCGCATTCAGATCCTCTACCTACCCTAAAATTACAAGTCGCTATCTCTTTCCGTTCTCAGGTTATCGTGACGTAAATAATATTTTTAAAATTTTCTAGTGTTACGATTCTCACAAAATTTCACGTTCTTTGTTTCAGTATTCTACAGCTATACGAAGTTTCAATTCGATCAGATCTGTATTGATTGATAACAAAATTATCAATTGGAAACCGTTGCGCCGATTATGCCCATTAATGAACTGGCCCATCGTATTTGGACGCGCCACCTACCCTGAAAGTTTCAAGGCGCTATCTTTTACCGTTCTCAAATTATCGTGGCAACGGCCGGCCTGCCGGACAGAATCAAATTTGACCTCGATTTCTTCATTAGGAGAGTCGAACCAAATCGTTTGAGACCATTTTCGGCAAAAAATTCGAAAATTACAGACATTTGGGCAAAATGATAACGCGATCTTCCCCAGAGCATGCGCGCAAAAACTAAAAGGCACTTGCATATTATCCTTTAACAGTATTATACTTTTCGTAAACAGAGTTAAAGGCGAAAAGTATAACACATTTTTTTTAAATCCAAGAATAGTAAATTATTGTAATTTTAGAGCCTAACATGTACTACCTTTTGGTACATTTCGATGGTCCGGGTTGGTTATTGTCTGTGTCCTGATCGTAATTTTAGTCCGTATTCTGAAAGATTGTTGTTGCTGTAGCCTTGCCCTCTTTAACTTTGTATAGAACATCTTTTGTCGTGAAAGCCACCTTTTTTGAGTTCAAGTCTAACAACATACTAAAAAATCGCTACTATAGCGACTTGTGATTTTCAGGTTAGGTTGAATGGATCTGAATGGTAGGGGAAGTCCGGGAGAGTTGAACCGCTTTTTGTTTGAAGTAACGTATTTTCTTAGAAATGAGTCTTAGTTACTCAATTATTATAAAATAAAGTATCATATATAATAATTTATAATATATAATATATATATATATAATAATATAATAATTTAGACTCACTTATGCATAATTAGTTTTTCGATATTATAGTACTAAAATATTTTATATCTATTTGAATGAAAAATGGGATATGAGTCAACTCTCCCCACCCTTAGGGACACTCGAACCACAGTTTGGGGAGAGTTGAACATTGCTGTTTGAAGGGAAAAATAAAAACAGTTTGCAGCTTAAATCACTGATATATTAAAAAAAACATCACAAAATTAAATTGAATGATGGAGAAACACACTTCATTTTAAAAAATACAAAATTCAACATATTGCTTAATATTCCAAAATCAACATAATTATTAAACATTTTGTTAACAAAATGAAACATTTCAGCGTCTGCAAAACATCTTCGTCTTTACACTCGGTTTCGCTATCATCATTGACATTTTAATTTTTTTTCCCTTTTCTAGCTTTCTTTCTCTGGGCTTTCTGTTTTGAACCTTGTCTAGTTTTCAATGTTTTCTTTCCTTTAGTTTTTACTGGAACGATATCTTTTTTGTCATCTTTCAGTTTAGGATTTTGTTTGGTTTTTATTATTTTCTTTCCTTCCTTCCTATCAGTGCCTTCTTGAACCTTCTTATTAGTTTTATTAGTATTATTTTTATTTTCTGATTCAATATCGCTATTCTCAAAATCTCTGTTCTTAATATTCATCTTTTGATTTTTTATTAAATCATTCTTCGTAACATTGGACCGTAATGCATTTTACTGCAAGAAAGTTCGTACCAGTAGTTTTTCTTCAAAAACAGTAAATATTTCTGACTCTTTATACTGACTATTTTTCCTTCAAATTCTTAGTGTACTTCTTTCTATCTATTCCATAATCGATAGATGTTTTTCTTAAAGATGCATACTCTTTTACCTGACATATAGCTTTTTCCAATTCTGTGACGGTACCTATGCTGTTTTCTTTTGCGTGTTGCTTCAGAAGGTCTGTATCGAAAAGACATTTTTCATACAATTAACCTGTGAGAGAAAATAAGATTGAACATTGAAAAAAATACAAATAAAATGCATATAGAACTTGCGTGTTAAGGTTTCCGAATTGTTTTTAAATTTAGTAAAAAAGTTTTTAATTTCAATATAATATATTAATGAAACTGCAAATATCATCATACAAACAATATAGAGGGAGACATGAACCACTGATCATATCTCCCGCACTCGCCATGGTGCAAGTCTCCCGCATGTACTACTTTGACATTACATTTTACTGACAGAAAAAACGATAAATCTTAGCGAAAAAGTACTTAGCACACCTTAAATTACAATAATCAGGCAGTACAATAGTAATAAGACACAATACGTACCTCTATAAACACGGTCGCAATCTCAAAATAACATTAATTAATAAAATTTACTCCGCTGCAACAAATACTCTTTTTCGAACCTGAGAGCCAAACAAACTGGCCATTGTGCAAAATGACAGCTTGCTGGTTATTGGCGTCCCGTGCTGTACCAATGACCGTCTTGACGTTTCATTAGCGCGAAATTTAAGTTGAGTTTTGATGGGTGGTTCAACTCTCCCACCTGAGCAAGTCTCCCGGACTTCCCCTACAGTTATGTTCATTGTTGGTTATAATCGGCCAAACGTTTTCAGAGTTATACCCATCTGGAATATTGTTTTCTCTATAACTAAAAAAATATAGAAAATAGATATAGATAATATATTATTGAATTAGTATTCTCTACATCTACTATATCTATATATAGATATAGTAGATGTAGAGAATACCAATTTTGTGAGGATCGGACCACTAGAAAATTTTAAAAAATTGGTTCAAGCACTGACGTGAAGTGAGGAGCTTTAGCGCGTATGTTCTATTGTCCATTCTCCTGTATTGGACACTCTTAATCGAATTTACCATGATGAATTCTATTGTTCGTACTCCTGTATTGGACACTCTTAATCGAATTTACCATGGTAAATTCCAGTCCAAGTGTCCAATACAGGAGAACGGACAATAATTCACCATGCTAAATTCGATTAAGAGTGTCCGATACAGGAGAATGAACAATAGAACATACGCGCAAAAGCTCCTGACTTCACGTCAGTGCTTGAACCAATTTTTTTTTCGTAATTTTCAAAAATTTTCTAAGGGTAGGTACGGTTCTCACAAAATTTTACACACTTCTTTATGTCGATATTCTACAACTAGTTACCAAGCTTCAATTCGATCAAGTTTATATTTTTTGAATTATCCAGGAAATAATATTCCAGGTGGGTATAACTCCGAAACCGATGGACTGATTATGTCAAAAAACGAACGTGTCTCTCCCATCGGAATGTGCAACCTACTTTGAAAATTTCAAGTCCGTATCTCCTTTCGTTCGATAGTTCATGTTCAAACTTGGAACTTGGTTGTAGAATTAGGTTTTGAAGGCTCTCGCAAAATTTCAGCGTTGTCGGAGAAATAGTTTCTGATATATAGAATTATTTTCAATGATTTTTAAATAAATTTGGAGTTATACCATCCTCATGAAATTTTGCAGGAATTTTTGCGGTGGCATTCTACAACTGAGAACCATTTTGAATTGGATTGGTTTTATATTTTTCGAGTTATTGAGGAAATAACAACCAAATTTCAGATGAATAGCTCCAACACCGTTTGGCCGATTAACCTATAAACAAACTCAAATATCCCATTCAGATGCACAACCTTACCCGAAAATTTCCAGTCGCTATATCTTTCCGTTCTCTTTTTTGATAATTTTTATTAAATTTTCTAGTAATCCGATACACACCAAATTTTACGAGCATGCTTAGTTTTGCATTATAAAACTACTCACCAAGTTTCAATTCGATCGAACTTGTATTGGTTGAAAACAAAATTATTACCCGGCAACCGTTAGGCCGATTATGCCCATTAACGAACTTGTCCGTCGTATTGGGATGCGCCACCTACCCTGAAAATTTTAAGTCGCTATCTCTTTCCGTTCTAAAGTTATCGTGGCAACGAACGGCCGGCTGGCCGGACAGAATTAAATTTGATCTCAAATTCTTGATCAGTGAGTCGAACCCAATCGTTTGAGACCATTTTCGGCGAAAAATTCGAAAATTACAGACACTTGGGCAAAATGATAGCACGATGTTCCCCAGAACATACGCCAAAAATAGTATTTATCTCACGATTACTTGAGAACGGAAGACATAACGACTTGCAATTCGAATACGATTGTCCAATAGAGGTGAATAAAACATTATTAACAGTAAGTTTGTCGGTTTAAGATTAAATTTTCATATTATTCAGCTATCTTGAAAATTTTTATATTTCAGGAACTATGCTCGATCGAATTTGTGAATAGAAATTGGAACATGCGTGCAAAAGCTCCTGACTTCACTTCAGTGCCTCAACCAATTTTTCAATGAAGATATCGAGATATTTTGTTTTTAGATGACTCTCATCCGTACAAATGTGCCTATCGAATTGATTATTGATTTCCACAGCATTTTGTCTTCTCTTCGCGAAACTGACAACAATAAAAACGTTTTCATGTACAGAGTTATATTTTGGTAACCGGACGTAAAAAAATAATCTTCTTTTGTTCATTTTCGGTGTCGGATTCTTTTAAGTGTCTCAAAGACAATAAGCTTGTAAAAAATTATCAAAATCGATTCAATAGTTTTGAACTTATAGGGGTTTCAAAATTCTATGATTTTCAGGAATCATCCTGTATCTCAGAAACTAGTAGTCATAAGAGATGTTTGAGTGCTTATTTCTGACTCCTCATATGGTCATCTATTTCTCCTTGCCCAATAAGTCATTGGTCAGAAATCACCTTGTATACAGGGTGAGTCTTTAGTTGTAGGTTAATTTTAACCATAGATTCCTCTCATGAAATAAAACATTTTTTTTCATTAACCATGTTTCCAGATTCGGCTCAGGTAAAAAGTTACAAGCGTTTAAAGATGTCTCAACGTGCTAATACACTACTGAAAAAAAATGATCTATGACATTGATAGTGATCGAGAAAAAAGTACGGTAACGTGGTTTACAGCATGATTCGGGTTTCCAACGCTCAGGGGCGGCTCCATAAATGTAGTGAAATTTTTGGAATTTCCGATTTTATAACATTCAATGAAGAAACGGCGCGTTTGAGAAGAAATTATGAAGAATAATTTAATCTTCTGAAATGATTGTATATTCTTGAAATGACTCAAAAAAAGTATATCTGCTTTCTTTGTTCTAATTTCATTTAGTTTTATGAATCCACGAGTCTATAACTAGGAAACCAGTGGAAGTTGGGAGAAACTGATATTCGGAGAATATGTGTCATCGTTGTAGAAAACTTCACACCAATTTTAATTTTTTTCGGAAAAATCATATCGAAGATACAAAATAAAAACTGATTTTTTCGAAATTTCAACAGTCTGTATCTTTTTACCTGAGCTGAATGTGTTCCATTTGACGATAGGAATATATGGTTGAAATTAATGTACAACTAAAAGACTCACCCTTTGTATACCTACATGTGTATATTATTTGTATTTAACCAGACATATTGTGTCTAGTCTATTTATAATTCGATTTTATCGAAATTTTCATGAACCTACCCTAGTTTTATAAATGTTATGTTTCAGATTACAAAATGTGTTTATTTCGAAAATTTTATATGTTATTACTTTAATTACAGGCTAGAATATTCCACGAATATGCGGACTTGCCAATTTTACATCGGAGGGCGACCGGCGATTTCAATTTTCAATTAACCTTCCATAAGTGTGGTATTAAGTATTAAGCTGTAATCGGTGTTGAAACGTTCGGGTTGTTTGAATTTTCGGGTTGTTCGATTTTTTCTTAAATGTTTCAAGTGAATATTAATGTTTGAATAACTTAATAATTGTAAAGTGTTTACTAATGTGTGATGTTTAGGGAATTCAATACAGTGGATGTCTAAGGTAATCAGAAGGTATGTTATTTATACATTTGCAATTCTTCGATTTGAGTTCTATCACACATTTTGTAGATGGAAATATTGTAAAAGAAAATTCTCTACCGACTTCAGATGGTTTATTTACTAGTATTCCGAGAAAAATTACTAAATTAGCTGATGATGCATTTCCTTCAATTTTTTCATATCAACCGAGTTATACTCAAATGTCTTCTGCAATTACTCCCAAAAGAACTGTTCCAGAGCATCGAAGACAAAATTTATTTATTCATTATGACAATATATATGTAAAGCGACTGGGAGAAAATATCACCAAAAGTATAACATCATAGTATAAATCCTAATAATTCTACGATAGCTGAAATGAATTTGACTCTCTCTTATAGGAACGATTTATTATTGAAATTTTGAAAAATCATATCTCCGAAAGTATTAGCTTGTTAGAGTTGAAGATTATATCAATGGATATCTATGGTGAAAGTGCATTGAAAAAAAATTGAATTTGAAATTTGTAATGTAAAAAAATTTTTTTTTTTCGTTACTCCGAAACAATCAGGCCGAGTTTGCCCAATAACGAACTTAACCAAGATATGTACCTATCTTCCTACTCTGAAAATTTCAACTAGCTCATTATGTTCGAGAGTTATTGTGGAAACAAAACTTTTGAAAATTTTTTTTAAACTTTGCGGCGACCGATCAATACAAAACTTCGCATGTATATGAAGGTCATGATACTACAATTTGATGCAAAATTTCAGATAGATCGAGTGATCGGTTCCGGAAATATTAATAAAAAATGTTTTGACTAAAAATGGCCATAACTCCCAGATATTTACGCTCTAAACCTACCCTGCAAATTTCAATCCTCTAACTCCTTTAGAACGAGAGTTATCGTGCCTACGGCCGGCCAGACCGGCCGGACAAAATTGATTTCGACCACGGATTCTTGATCGGTGAGTCGAACCAAATCGTTTAAGACCATTTTCATCCAAAAATTTTAAAATTACAGACATTTGGACAAATTGATAAGCACTCTGTTCTGCGGAAAAAGAGCGCCAATAAAATAAGGCATAAAGACGAAAGTTGGCCATCTTTAGGTCTTATTCTAATTTTATATTTGATGGAATTTCGTGTATAAACGCTCTCATGGAAATGTGTAGGTATGTTCAACTTTCTTATTTTATTTTGTTTCTTATTTCATTTCAATTTGTTTTATTTGCTGTATAATCTCACCTTTACGCATAAACAGAAAACAACTAGCTCGCAGGAATCCTATGAATATGAAATAATTCAGATGTTTTCTTATGTGAGGATCATTTCGATAAAAATAAACATATTATATTAATGGGTATTTGATTTGATAATTAAGATCAATTTATGGATGGCCTATTTTATACATAGGTAAACCAATCTGTCCATGATCGTATTGGTACAATACAGAAATGTAATATAGAAGTATATATCACGACGTCACTCGACATAATAGGTATAAAAATTATATAGTTATGCAAATGGCAAACAAAATCGAATCTGTGTGTACACCAGTTTATAGACATCTTAAACCCAATGAATTTTTGGCGCTCTTGTTACTCGGAACAGAGTGCTTATCAATTTGCCCAAATGTCTGTAATTTTAGAATTTTTGGATGAAAATGGTCTTAAACGATTTGGTTACACTCAATAATCAGTGGTCAAAATCGATTCTGTCCGGCCGTATACACGATAACTCTCGAACGGAATGATCAAGACAGTTGAAATTTCCAGAGTAGGTTTTGGAGATAAATATATATATCTCGGTTGGGTTCGTTATTGGGCAAAAGCAGCTGATGGTTTCGGAGTATCGAAAATACATTTTTACATTAGGTACAACTTTCGAATTCAATTTTTTTACGATCCAGTTTAAACTCTAACAAATTAAAACTTTCGGAAATATGATTTTTCAAATTTTTAATATTGAATCGTAACTATGATTTCAGAGAATGATGTATCGAAAATTATTAACGTATGTATCTATGAATGTCATCTGTGTTCATAATTCTGATCTGTGATCTCATCTAAAGATAAGAGACATATTAAACAAAGTATGATTGAATGCAAAATGACCAACGGAATAACCTCAGCAATCATAGATAGCTCTTCTATAATCCATATGATGATGCTGATGACGATGGAAATGTACTATATTATACTTTGGTAAGTTAAACAAATTGGGTTCAGAATATCTCTAGTAAAAACAAAACTAGAATTGGTTAAGTTTTAATTGATTTAATATAATTTTCATAGATAGATTTGAGGATTGAATATCTCGGATAATTTCGTTATTGGGTAGAATTGGTATGTTATTTTTGGATTGATAATATTTGGCACTCTTGTTGAATTTAAATTCTTTTATGATTTTTGAATTTAATTTCTTTTATGATGAAGTTCTATCATTTGAATCCATTGATATCATTCCCAATTCTGAGAAACCAATACTTTCTGAGATATGATTTGTCAAAGTTTGAACAAGAGCGCCAAAGCCCCTGTCCACAGGGATTTCCCACATTTCGGCGCTCTGGTTCCTAGGAACAGAGTGCTTAACAATTTGTCCAAATGTCTGTAATTTTCGAATTTTTGGCTGAAAATGGTCTTAAACGATTTGGTTGGACTCACTGATCAAGAATCCGTGGTTGAAATCGATTTTGTCCAACCGGCCGTCCGGCCGAAAGTTAACACGATAACTCTCGAAAGAAAGGAGTTATAGGATTGAAATTTGCAGGGTAGGTTTGTGGCGAAAATATCTAGGACAAGTTCGTTATCGGGCGAAATCCACCAAACGGTTTCGGAGTAATGGGCGTTTTTAGTGAAAACCATTTTTTAGAAATATTTCCGAAACCGATCACTCGATCTATCTGAAATTCACCATCAATTTGTAGAATGCGTAGTTTTGTATTGATCGGGTTGCCGCAAAGTGTAAACATTTTTTTTTGGGCAGTTGAAATTTTTAAAGTAGGTTTGGGAGATAAATATCTTAGTTGGGTTCGTTATTGGGCAAAATCGGCTTGACGGTTTCGGAGAAAAAAAAATTTTTTCACATTACAAATTTCAAATTTATTGTTTTTAAGATGCAGTTTTACCATGAAAATCCATTGATATCATTTTCAACTCTAACAAGCTAATACTTTCGGAGATATGATTTCTAGAAATTTCAATAATGTTTTCACAGAATGGTGTTGTACTTAGGTATTCTACCCTTGAGAGAAGGCAATGGAGTGGAGATCGAAGAGGCAGATCATATTAGGTACCTTGGAATAATAATTGATCGTCACCAAAAATGGGATCTTCAAGTGGACAATGTAGTGCGAAAGACACGATTCATGCTGGGCCGTTTTAGAAGGATGGCCGAAATTCTGGACTTCAAGCATATGAAGACTCTCTATCACGCATTAATTGAGTCCCATTTATCGTACGGCATTCTAGGTTGGGGCGCAGCATATGATTGCCACCTCAACAGGCTGAAAATAATACAAAAGTCATTCATAAAAATTATCCTAAGAAAAAGCAGAACGTACAGCAGTGAATTGACGTATAAAGGAGCGGAAGTTATGGATCTGGCACAACTATATGCATTTAAGACTCTGATGGATATTCATAAAAACAAAGATGATATAACACATTCTACTCACGTATATTACACTAGAAATAAAGGTACTCGTCCCACTACTATCAGAGCTGAAAAGACAATTGGCCAAAGATGTAACCAATACTTGGCTCCAAGAATATTTAGCATTTTACCTGAAGATATAAGGAATATTAAAAATTGTTATCAGTTTAGATACAAACTAAAAATATGGATACAAAACACCGAAAGAACACTACTGTACAATATTATAAACTCCAAATAAATAATGAAATAAATATATATATATATATATATATTACCTACCGAAATCTTGACAAACTACCTGATAACTGAGAATTTACCCGAATTGTGACATAATACCCGGATATGATGGATCACCTGAATTGCGGCACTGAACCTGAATTGGACTCTTCACTGGATTGAGAAAAAACCGAAAATGGAATGATACTCTGCATCTACTTACCTACACACTAAGGCTAATGCAAGATGCATAGAATAACAAGGTGTGGACACTCCCTACTAATTCCTGCTAAAATTTTCGGCCGAAAAACGGACCAAGAACTGTCAAATCACGTACTTTATGTACTACTTCACTTTATTAACGATGGTGCCGCTAGGGTCGATTTCGAAGATTCTGACAAGCGAATAAATGAAAACTGACAAGCGACAAAGTTCACTTTTCACCGTTGCTAGTTCATAAATTCAAATTAAAAGAATATAATGAAGCAGTTTATTGAAAAATCAATCCATTTTTTGATTAATCAGATATCTGTTCGGAGATAATATGTAAACCACATTGGTTTGGAACAGAAATTTCATCTTGCCAAGACATAATGAGGTCAAATAAGGGATTTATCAGTAAAGGAGTTTCTTTGGAACATTTTGAATGGAACTGTAAATGAAGAAATCTGTGAAATCATTATTTTTCCATTACGAAAGATCACATCCAACGTCATTAGAGTACAAGCATTTAATTTATGTATTTTGAAATACATTGAATGATACAGAATTTTCTGTAATACCTCTACATACAATATCTTTCGATATCATATTATTATTCAAATGTAGTAATTCCTTTATCATGTAAGGCTCTTTTAAATTGAGCATTTTACTTATTATATTATATGTATAATTTGAAATTTCATCAAAACATTCTCATGTATACAGCATTTTTTCAGTCACCCAATACCCCTTGACAACTTTTCATGTTCTCAGCAATTAGATTGCTGAATATAGATATTTAATTCGATAGCTATTATTCAGAACTAAGTATATACTGATGAAATATCGAAAAATGATTCATTAAATTGATAAACTAACCAAATAGAGGGTAGCGTACTACGTTTCAATCTTTTATTCAATATACATATATTCGCTAGAAAAATATTTTGAACAAACAAATGTTCTAATTTTCGATACCCTACCTCTAGCACAAGCCAGTTGCCATTCTTGTCGTTTAACAATATCCTTGAAACAAATAATATTATAGTATAAGAGCGCCAAAAAGAATGACGCCTTAGGAAAGCTATTCAAATTGATGAAATCACACTGTGTGGTTGCTCTGAACTTTGTTCTCTGCTAGTCCTTTCATCGTTCACAAATAATATTGTTAGTTTTCATAACATGGCATTTCATTCCTTCTCAATATATAACTGAATTGTATAATGAATATAATTATTAATCAATAGAGTTATATCTTAATTTCAACTGTTAAAACAGTTTATGTTCATCAACCGGCAAGATTATAGTAAATCAACAAGTCTTACGTTCTCCTATGTTGATTTATTAACAATTAACGGTATCAGCGATCTTTCAATATTATTAATATTAAAATTAATAACTTTCTTGATACTAGAAATCTGCCCCTGATCCGGTAAGAATATACAATTGTTAAAAAAATATATTCGCATAAAAACGAAGTATTTTCGAAATGAAAATAGTATTTGATTAAAATGGTTCTGGATACTCGTTCAGAGTTCACACAGCAAACATTTGACTTACTTTCGGCGCGGCAAACGACTTTCCACAAGAAACTGGAATAAGCAAAGATTCAAATTTAATTTGACATGTCGGTAATTTTGTCCATAAAATTTCTACTGCCGGCATCTATCGGCGAAAATTGAAGTAAAACAAAATCCTTGTATTTTGACAGTATTTGGACCGCAAATCGGCCGAAAATATGTCAAAGAGTGTCTTCACCATGTATTCTATGCATCTATGGCTAATGTAATATTTTGGAATATTTGTCATTTTACTCACAGAAAACCATTTCACTTGGTTTTCTCTATATTTTTTGTATATTCATGTCTTTAGTCCCTCATATAAACCCATAGTTTAATTTGAGGGAGCACTTTTTTTCTTTTTAATTCATGTATCTTTAAATTTTGATGATGAATATATGTTATTATTATTATTTATTATTATTATCTATGAATTATTATATGATCCGTGTTCTTACCAGTCATCTTATTTTCCTATGAGAGATAAATGACAAAATTATTTCTGGTTCGTTATTCTTGATATAAAATACACCTTCTGTTCTAGAAAACAAAGTATGATTGAATGCAAAATGAGATAAATGTCAAAATTATTTCTGGTTCGTTATTCTTGATATAAAATACACCTTCTGTTCTAGAAAACAAAGTATGATTGAATGCAAAATGACCAAGGAAATAACCTCAGCTATCGTAGAATTATGAGGATGATATAATATTTTAAGGTGATAATATATTGCCCGTGGATAATCCATATGATGATGAAAATATATTCTTTGGTAAGATACATAATCAAATTGGGTTCAGAATATCTCCAGTAAAAACAAAACTGAAATATTATCTATGTTTCAATTGATATAATATAATTTTCAGAGTAGATTTGAGGAATGAATACCTCGAATAAGTTCGTTATTGAGGAGACTCGGTCTATTTGAATTTAACTTCTTTCATGATTATCGTAAGAATCCATTTATATCATTCCTAGAGAGCAATAATCGGAAATATGATTTGTCAAAGTTTGAACTAGAGCGCCAAAGCTCCTGTCCACAGGGCCTGAACCAATTTATAATTTAGATATTTGATGAGAATAGTGATTTGAAAATACCTGTCATCTTTTGATGATTGCCCAGAAGAGAGTTCAGTTCTTTATCTTTGATTTCCTGAAACTTGGCTGCCGAGATGGGTAGTTTGAAAGTTTCAATGAATTTCTCGTTGACCAGGTTCGTATTCAGTCCCATTATTTTAGCTTTAAAATCCGCGGGCATTTTGATCTTGAATTCTCTATGTAGAATGTTTTCATACGCCTTGGTGTATAAAATCTCAGTGTCTAAAAGGTAGAAGATTGATTTGGATATTCTGGTTTCGGACTGTTACTATTTTGTATAAGTATTTGAAATTCACTCAATAAGCCACAAAAATATTCTAAATTGAGTTCACTGTGGACTTATTATGAACACTATCTATATTCTATGAACACAATAAAAGTAACTACACTCTTGCCTTGCCCACTACACTTTCTGTCGTCTGACATATTTATGTTTCGGAAACAAAGTTTCTCTATTTCAGTATCGTAATGAGTCCATTCCAGCACTAAAAACACTGCTGGAATGAACTCATTCCCGCATTGTTTCTAGTTATATTTTTCGTTTTGTGGTACTCAGCACTGACATTCGATCCTATCAAATTTCAACACACGTCAATTGTCAATATAATATAATCTGGTGGTGTAAGGGTCACTTTCTGCAGCAATTTTTTTTTTAACCCTTTACTGCGCAAAGTAGCATATATGCTACGCTAGCTTTCATACTCTTTATTTCGGCAAATAATTCACATTAGAGAAATCTGTGAAGATTACTTTACTCGTAAACTAATATGCTTCGTAATAAATAGATTACCACATAGGTGGAGGTCTATCTAACGGTAAATGTCAATTCAAAATACAAACGTTAACAGACAAGTGAGATAACTAGAATTCATCTAAGTTTTTTGCTTTCCTGGAGTTCAATTTCGGAGTAAATTTGTGTAAAAAAAATATAGGGAGCTTGAATATGGTAAGTAGTATTACAAATTCATATTTTCGTAAAAATAATATCTAGCTAGAAGTTTTAAGCGCTTTTTGAATGAGCGTTGCATTTATGCTACAATGCCCCGTTGAGCATGAAATATTTTCATTGGAATGTAGCATATCTGTAATAGTGCCCATTGTAGATCCGACGAGAAGAATTTACATTGTCTTATATTTTTTCAGGAAAACGCATCGAAAAACTAAATTCTGACGCTGGCGGAGCTTGAAACACTTCGCTGATCATTTATCAGAACTCAGTGAATATAGACAATAATTTCCTCAGGAGATGATGCACATGACGTTCTTCTTCAAGATTGAGGAAACCTTCTGCCTTGTGATACTGAAATTGAAAGTGATGAACTTTTGGACATGGACAAAATGCCAATATTGCATAATTTTTCACCGGATCCTCCCAAAGGATCTGATTTCTTGGAAATCATATCACCTGAAGATCCATCAACGTCAGAAAACGTAAAAATCATTAGCGATCTCATCAAAAACGCAAGAACGAAGAAGAAATCGCTGATGTGAAAAAAAAATCTGCGTAAGGACCAGAAGAAAGTAAGAGATATCTCATCAAAGCTGGAATGGAGGGATGAAAACTACATACAGATATATAAATCAGCTGCATTCAAAGCACTTATATAGAAAGCACGTAGACAACTTTTAAAGACGAATATAGAAACGGCCACTCAAAGTGCATTGTAGCATATCTGCAACATGAAAAAATCACAAAAATAGACTAGTTTTTTACATCTGGATTTTTTTCACTATTTTTCCCGATATCTGAAAGCATTTCTGGAACTCATATAATTTTTTCGAAAAAAAATAAAAAGTTGCGCAGTAAAGGGTTAAGAGAAAAATAACATTTCGGGGGGGGGGGGGGGGGGGGGTTTGAACTCCCCTACATAACAAAGTGGATGCTAGGATCACGATGTTTGAGACATCCTAATATGTATATACTGTTTTATCCAGAGCCGTACTGACCAGCATTCTTTGAAGTGGATTTGCATTGATAGTACATCCGAAAATTAAATAGAAAACTGGCTCTAATAGAGGCAAGCGCATATTTACCGAAATAATATTTCTATATTATCTTAAAATTCATTTTTTCACAAGAAAAACGGAAATATAACTTTTAGCCTGTTAATTTCAATTCATCATCTTCAACCATAGGATTTAATATAAAACTTTGCTCGTAAAATCGATAAAAAATATGTAATTTTGCGGGATTACATTCAATTATAAATGAAATTAAAAAAAATATGTTGATATATTTCCCCGCAATCATATACATACATATCTATTTAGCGGAATTATTATGAGGGACCTGTTTTGACTCACCCAAAAGGGTACCATCCATATCGAAAATAATACACTCAACATTATTGAACTTTTGCTTATGTTTTGTACATGCTGATGAGCAAGGCATTATTAAATCATAATTTTAGGGACGGTTTCAAAAATTTTGAACACAAAATCATTACAGGAAACGTCATGTTGACTGATGAAATTCTGGAATGTGTCACATGTATTGATGTATATTTTGAGGGTGGCGCAGATAAATTCACCAGAATTCTTTCTCCACTAGTAGTAATCCAAAGATTTCTTTATACTAGTCATAGACAAATTAAATCTGGCACAATATGAAATAGGAGTATAGGCGAAAATTCATGAGACGATGAAATCGCAACGACAAGTATTCTCGTCGTTCGTTTCTGAACGAACGATGTCGTTCAAAATTCAAATGACTAGGTATAAGTCGAATTTATAGTCCGGTCAATTAAGACATTCGAAGTTACCTAAATTCCCACCAAGCTGAAAATCGGTAAGATTGTTTAAAATATCATTAAAAACAAAATTTGAATGTTCCCCATCTTTCCCCTGTAAGGAAAAAATTTTTTTCAAGGTCAAAGGTCAAAAAATGAGTTTTCGCGATCTACAGCAAAACGGTAAGTTTTATTATAAAAATACCTCAGACAAAAATTGTAGATCATAAAACTATCTACAAAACATTTTTTAATACTTTTTTCTCTACGAGCCACCGTTTTTGAGATATACCGATTCAAAAAGTTGTAAAAGTTGTAATCGTCATAATATGCACACGTTTCCTCGCCACCTATGAGGTAGTGTACTAAAAGTGGGTTCCACAAAGCTTTGACAGCTCTTAATAGCCAAATTAGTGCGATTCTATGTCGATTTTCAGTTCATTTTTCATACAACCATCGAATTAAATCCACGATTAGCTAATCAAAGCTTCGGGAAACCCACCACTAGCGGGTTATTTTTAACGTGGTTTCCCAAGTAGGCCTATTCCACGGGTCAGTTTTGATCCTGTTTAATTTGAAACTATTGAAAAATAATGGAATTAGCAGAGATTGAAAAGATAAAAGCAATTTAAGTTAAAAAGAAGTAGTGAAATTTAATCGTCCGAGTCGTAACTCTAAAAATCTTCTTCTTGATTTTCTTGTTCTTGTTCGTCTTGTTCTTGTTCTTCTTCATCTTCATCCTGAGTGCATGTAAACTGCGTTAATAGCGATGTATCGCATGTTGTCTCGTTGGAACCAAACGGAACCCCTACTGTTGGTGATTCAATGAATTGAATTCGGATTCGAACAACTCGATCATTCTTCTTTCATGGCGTCAATCGTGGAGACCAGAGACCACATAACATCAATGGATACGCTATTGGAGACAATTGTAGTAATCGTCTCAGCATGGAAACCGAGTGAAGGAAAGGGACTCAAGTGATTGGAATCGCCTCAATTCGGCATGCCGTGTGTAGACGCTCTTACAGTTGCAAGCCACAGATAACTATCAAGCTTTACTGGGTTTGCGCACGAAAATTAACACATTCAATACGCAATTAATAATACGCCATTTCATCAAGGATATTGAAAAAAATAAATTGGTTCAAGCCCTGTGGACAGGAGCTTTCTGGCGCTCTAGTTCAAACAGAAAAATTATATCTCCGAAAGTATTGGTTTCTCAGAGTTGAGAATTATATCAATGTATTCTTATGATAGAACTGCATCATAAAGGAAATTCAATTCAAATAATAGTTTATTTATCAAGAATAAATGAGCAATCTGAGAATGAGAACTGCACCATGGAACAAATTAAAATAGCTGAAATGAATTTGACTCTCTCTTATAGAACAGGATGACATGTACGAGTATGAACACTGAGCATATAATAAAGCTTAGATAGAATAATTATAGCATTCTGTGAAAACATAGAAGTACGATTCATTTTTGAAATTTCGAAAACTCATATCTCCGAAAGTATAAGCTTGTTGGAGATAAAAATGATATCAATGGATTTCTATGGTGAAACTGCATCTTAAATAAAAATTGAATTTGAAATTTGTTACTCAAAAAAAATCCATCTGGCCTGTTTTGCCCAATAACGAACTTAACCGAGATATTCATCTCCCTAACCTACTGTGAAAATTTCAACTGCCTAGCTCATTCCGTTCGAGAGTTATTGTTGAAATTTTTTTTTTGATTTTCAAAATGTTTTTTTACACTTTGCGCTAACCTGGTCAATACAAAACTACATATGCGCATAAAGGTCTTGATTCTACAATTTGATGCTAAATTTCAGATAGATCGAGTGATCGGTTTCGGAAATATTCATAAAAAATGGTTTTACTAAAATCGGCCATAACTCCGAAACCGCTTGATGGATTTCGCCTATTAACGAACTCGTCCGAGATATTTACGCCAAACCCACCTTGCAAATTTCAATCCACTAACTCCTTTCGTTCGAGAGTTATCGTGCCTACGGCCGGCTGGCCGGACCGAATCGATTTCGACCTCGGATTCTTGATCAGTGAGTCGAACGAAATCGTTTGAAACCATTTTCAGCCAAAATTCGAAAATTACAGACATTTGGGCAAATTGATAAGCACTCTGTTCCGAGGAACTAGAGCGCCAAAAATAATGATCAGTTGAAAAATTATAGAAAATAAATTAACTCTGAAGTAATTATCAATTACGAAATGAGGAATAACTTGAAAAATTCTTGACCTTTCATTAAAAAGACATTGTGCATTCTACTGTAGGATAATTTCACAAAACGGCTTCTAAATTGCTCGACCTCCAAAGGTAAATCCATTTCTCTGACTGCTATTTGGCACGTCTCTTTTTGGGGGGTTCCTACAATCTTGTTCATTACCTTGGGGGTGTAGACTTTACCAAAAGACTTGGCGATATCGCTTATGGCCTTTTTATAATAAATTTCGGTATCTGAAAAAAACAACAATAGCAATACCTGGCAGAATCTTGCAATGTGGTGTGAGTGTAGCCATGTAAGCATCTTTCTGAGATTTAAATTCTTCATATGTACAAGGCACTTCCAATTGGTCTACAAAGAATTTGTTGATCGAATCGGTGTTACAACCTAGTATTTTCATTTGATCTTCCTTGTGAAATTTCATTCCGTAACATTTCATAATATTCGAGTACGCCTGCTCGTATAGAATCTCCGTATCTAAAATATTTTGTAAATTTTGTAAAAAATTAAATTATTATCGCCCTACCTTGGTTGAAAAAAGATTGGAAAACAATATAACAGAATATATAAATTTACTATGAATATTAAATTTTTTAATAACCTGCAAAACACATCGCTTAATTTGTTAAAACAAACGTCTCGTCAAAATTTAAGGATATTGATGTTTTCCGAGGATGCACATTTTCCGAATCATCTAATATTTTTATTCAATTACATTAACCATTAACTTATATTTAAAGTGATTATAGAAACGTCTTCTGGTTCATCGTGAAGCAAGTTTTTATCTATTTTTTGACCATGTCTGCCAAAAATACACATTTTATCTTCAGTCTCTATTTTGTTTTCAATAAGATCAAACGGATCTACACAATTAAAAATCGAATTTCCATTATGCCAAGACAAGTTTTATCCGAGGATGATTTCAACAGAGAGCTTGGCACGCTTCAGGCATGTTGAACACAAGTGCAATGTGGCAAATTCCTTCAATGTTAGCCAAAAAGTGATGTCACGTATGCTGGCACGGTACTTTACCACTGGAACTGTTCGTCAAAAACCCAGAAGTGGTAGCGTAGACCACATGCTACAACACTAGTAGAAGAATCTTTCGGTCAGAAAACATCCCCTTAGCGGCCTCAGCACTCACAGAATAGCAAGTCAACGACTTGGAGATGCCACAGGTACTTCAATTGCTCTAAGCACATTCAGATGGTTTCCATCATCAGTCTAACTTCGAGACGCTTCTTAAGAAAAGTTCCACTCACTCACGAACCCAAGCTCCAAAGATTAGAGTGAGATTCCAAGAATCCTGACGTCTCATACTTGATGAAGTTATCTACGGAATAGTCCCCCAATTTCACGCAGATATTGGCGCAAATTTCGTTTTTCTGGATGATAATGCACTGCCACACATATCCCTCCAGGTGATTAATGCTACAGAAAACCAGCGTATTCTACATCTAGCAATATCCTGACTTAGCAATTGCTGGAAGCGCTTCAACAGCTCCGAGAACTTTTGCCACAACTTTGGGCACTTTGGCAATAAATTGACCAGGATACTGTCAATAACTTGGGGAAAGGCACGCAGAGAAGATGTCAAGCAGTTATTGATGTACGTGGTGGTCATACTTTGTATTAAGGGTGAATACCTTTTTGAAATTTTAAAAATTTCGGTTTTTCGTAAAATTTTTTACTTTTTCAATGGTATTTTAATTATTACGAATAGGTACATTATTTCTTTGAAATCATATTATTCTAACCTGAAGAACTACACATACTATTTTTTCTGAAGAGAAAACAAATTAATTCAATATCCTCAACTTTTGATGAGCAGTTTGTTTGCATTTGATAAAATGAAATTGACTTGAATTATCCAGCATTAGAAAATCAGTAAAATTTCAAGAAGAGGTAGCCAAGGTTGTAGATATTACCCCACAAATCCATTTAAGAAATAAGGTAGTACCTATCAGATTTAAAGAGAAAACCTTGATTAATCGAAACGTTGGACAAATACGCATTTAGTAGGTACGTACCTACTTACAGTTGTGCAAACCCATGTAAATGTCCATTTTCAAGTGACGCCACTGGACGAGCAAATAAAATTGAGAGATCCATGATCTATGGTTTCGTTTATGAAAGAGAATTGAAGAAATCTATGGCTTTTAAGAGATCAGTCGGATCAGTCCAGAAACAATATTATTCATGGTAATTTTGACGTTTATGAAAATCGCTTTCAATGGAAAACTTACCCAAAAGAAGTCCATCCATATCGAAAATAACATTTTTTACATATTTTAGCTTATCAAACTGGGGCATCTTGAAAATCTACTTACACACAGATTAAAAATAGATCGGAAATACACAAATACTAGTGTATCTTGAATCCTGTTTTTGTTTTTTGACAATATCATTTATTTTGTTCGAAGCGAGCGTTCATGAACTTGAATTATTTTGTTAATCTGAACAAGTTCGAAAATGTTTGTTGCAATATTCTATCAAAATTCAAGATACGTATTGTGGCTTGTAGCTTGTAGCAGATAACAGAATTCTTACATAACACAATTTAATAGAAAGATTTGCCGCATAGGCCACACAAATATCATGAAGTAGTTTATGTGTCAAACTTATCAAGCTAAAGGCGTTAGAAAATACAGGGATTATCTGAATTTTAACTACGAATAATTCAAAAGTGCAACATATTTTAGAGCATAATAAAGTAAATATTTAGGATAAATTATTATTATTATATTATTTAAGTTTGAGCGTTTTAACTGAATATTGCCGAAACTACTCATTTGATCTACTGAAATGTAGCTTCAAGTTATAGAATTACGACCTTTATACTTTATATGTATCCAAAGTTTTATATTGATCGGATGACTAGGAACCGAAAAAAAAACTGTATTAGAACATTGTTTTCTCAAAAACTCTAGAAATACTGTTCTAATCAAATTTAAACTGGGTTGTTAATTGAAGAATGCCAATAGGAAGAATTATGCAGAATTTCGTGAGAAATGGAATTGAAAAAATGTTCATCTATTTTGCTTGAAATTCGGAAACTATAGACATAAAGTTTCCGACAGGATAGAGTTGTATTTTGGCATTTGGGTGACCAATAATGACCTCTTGGAGCGTGAACAATTTCATGGAAAAGAGACCCCCAGGAGCCTAAAAAAAATCAATTGTGATTCATTTGAAACATCTGCTCTTATTACGTTCTTTGTTGATCCAACACGTGTTATAATCGCTAACATGGATATACATAATTTTGACTTCTTACTTCTTCGAACTCGAGGCATTTTGTTACGCGTAACACTAGTAGGCGGAGGTATACGCAATAATTAAAAATTCTTACAATGCACTGACAGGAAGACAGGACCCTTTTCGCGCATGTTCTTCTGTCGATTCACGCCGCACACACCCTCAGAAAATACTGCAAGAAGTCTTTTTTCAACCGGGTATTAGATTTCAATTAGATCGGATGGGGATTGTTGAAATAATAAAATTTGGCTTCAAGGTTTGTGCGGAATTTCAGCGGAATCTGATAAATAGTTTCTGCAATATAAAACTTTTGAAGAGAAATTTTTATTTATATTTTTCATTTCGAAGAAATGTTTTATTTGTTTTGTTTTATTCTATTTTATTCAATGAATATTGAGACGTTTCGTTGAAAGGAATCGCATCATTCAAAAATTATTTTGATTTTTCTAGTAATATCCTAGAAATTTGTGCGTTGCCATTCTGCAATTAATTACCAAGTTTCAATTCGATCGGATATGTATTTTTTGAGTTATTGGGGAAACAATACTTCAGATGGGTAGAACAATTTGGCCGATTATGCCAATTAACGAGCTTAACCACGTGTATATCATTTATAATTTTTGGCGTTCTTGTTCCTCAGAACATATAAAACTTATCAAGTTACTCAAATGTCTGTAATTTTCGACATTTTGGATGGAAAACGATTTGATTCGACTCACTGATCAAGAATGCGTGGTCAATATCGATTCTGTCCGGCCGTTAACACGATAACTCAGGAACTGAATGAGCTAGAGAGTTGGAATTTTCAGAGTGGGTTTGAGAGAAAAATATATCGACTAAGTTCATGAGTGGGCAAAATCTGCCAGATAGTTTCGGAGTAACGAAAAAAAAAATTTGTACATTACAAATTTCAAATGAATTTTTTTTAAGATGCAATATCATCATAAGAATCCATTGATATCATTTTCAACTCTAACAAGCTAATACCTTGGAAGATATGAATTTTCCAAATTTCAATAATAAATCGTAATTCTATGCTTTCACAGAATGCTGTAATCGAACATTAACGTCCGTATTTGTATCAATGAATTTCGTGATCTGTGTTCACTGTTCATACATGTCATCTTATTGCATGAGGATTATAGGATATTATAATTTTTGGGTGAAAATAGAATGCCCTTGGATAATCCATGATGATGGAGATATATACTTTGGTAAGTTCAAATTGGGTTCAGAATATCTCCAGCAAAAACAAAAACTGGAATATTGGCTAAGTTTCAATTGATATAATATAATTTACAGAGTAGATTTGAGGAATGAACATCTCGGATAAGTTCGTTATATGGTAGAATCGGTCTGGTGGTTTCGGATTAATAATTTTTGCCACTATTGTTTTTTTTAAATGACTTATTTTTTAATTCAATTTCTTTTATGATGCAGTTCTATCATAAGAATCCATTGATATCATTCCCAACTTTGAGAAATCAATACTTTCGGAGATAAGATTTGTCAAAGTTGGAACGAGATCGCCAAAGCTCCTGTTCACAGAGCTTTCCTATTTTTCACGTTAATATGAATTTTGCCCCAAGTAGAGGCCACCATTATTCAACTTTGTTTCTGTTTGCGCCCCTAAGTCGTTTGCGCCCGTGGCACCACGCCTTCGCAATCCTGCTTTGATTTCAGATAATAAGGTGTCCTAAAATTAATGCAATATTTGAATTAAATAAACAACATAGTTTTAATAATGTTAATTTCTTATTGCATCATAAAGTACATAGGATAAGGTTATTTATGGAATAACACGTAGGGCAAATGGCCCCCGAGGCATTGCTGGCACTCTCTGTGGATGCATTTGTTTTTCGACATCCATATTTGGGTTCTTTGAATCCAAAATGCGGTCATTTTGGCGATTAATGAAGCCATCAAGGTGAAAATGTTTTTCATCGCTTAGGATGATCCAGTTCCCCTCAATATTTCAATCAATCTCTTCGCGGTTCAAGTCAAAATACTATTCCGACTATATTTTGCATGGAATTTTAGATTCAATTCTGAATAAGTTTTTGTTCTACATCGATAAAAAGAAAAAGCAAGCCAAATAGTATATACGCTTTTTATTCTATTGATGTAAAACAAAAACTTATTCAGAATTGAACTCAGTATACCAATCGCTTTAATTGATTCATTTTCCTAATTATTAGGTACCTACATAACTGAAAAAAAAATTAAGGGTCAGATACAATTTTCCATAAGCTTTCCAATAACGAGCCCACATATGACATAAGTTTACATTTGAAAAGCTAAAGTTGGGTAGGTTTGCTGCCAAGCAAGTGAAGTAAAATATTTCATACCAATTGACAGGTTTAAGCGTTTTTGCGCGCATGTTCTGGGGAACATCGCGTGATCATTTTGCCCAAATGTCTGTAATTTTTCGAATTTTTTGGCAAAAATGGCGAATGGGAGAGTTAAGTTCGATGTTGGGCATAATCGGCCCAACGGTTTCGGAGTTATACCCATCTGGAATATTATTTCCTCGAAAACTCAAAAAATATAGACTCGGTCAAATGGAAGCTTGGTAACTAGCTGTAAAATATCGACATAGAAAAGTGTGTAAAATTTTGTGAGAACAGTACCTACCACTAGAAAATTTAAAAAAAATTACGTAAAAATATTATGTATCTCACGATACCTTGAGAACGGAAAGAGATAGCGCCTGGAAATTTTCACGGTAGGTGGAGTATCCGAATGCCACATTTAAGTTCGTTAATTAGCATAATCGGCCAAACTGTTATGGAGTTATATTCATCTGAAATTTTGTTGTTATTTCCTCAATAACTCAAAAAATACAAATCTGATCCAATTAAAACTCTGCGACTACTTGTAGAATTCCAACCCACTATTTTTCGCGGAATTACGTGAATATCGCATCCTTGAGTTACTTGAGGCGTAAGTTTTTTCGTATTTCATTTCCGATAGAATTGAAAATTCTGTGATCATAAACGTCACTGAAGTCTGTCATTAAAATGGTCATCAAATGTATTCACATGTTATAAAAGCTGAGAAAACGGTATATATCGATACTAAATTCGTATTGTCCATAGATAATAGAGGTGAGTAGATAGTAGAACATGCGCGAAGAAGCTTCTGACTTCACGTCAGTGCTCGAACCAATTGTTATTCTATGTTAATGGTTAACAAAATATGAATATTATTAAGGAGAATGGAGTGAGCTACATCTTCACAAAATTGGCTGCTCTCTGGAATGTAACAAAGTGACTACAATCTGTTCCCTCTCCCTTTCTGCAGCACGGTCACTTAGACTTTTTCCCATTTTTCGGCCTGTATTGGCAATATTAACTTAACAGTTGTATAAGCAATGCTCAGTCCATTCTTTACGTATGTGCTTAGATATGTTTTGGGCAGCTCTAAGAATTGATCACTTCACGATGTGACCGATCATTCCATGAAATGGCTGTATTACATGAAATGGAAAATACCCAAATGCCCACATCATGAAATGGTCAGGCCAGATCAATTAATTAACAAGTTCGAAAAGCACTGTAGGAGCTTTGGTGCGCTCTGTTCAAATTGATAGCCATACCAGTCACCCATTCAGGAATTGAACTCGCTCAAAGCTGCTCCAGGAAAAAATAATATTCCCAATATTTTCAAGAATATAAATCAGACTGTAAACACAAACGTCCAAAAAAAAACTGGTCTACTTTTTGGGCGAGAATGGTCTCAAACGATTAGTTTCGACTCAGTGATGAAGAATCCGCGGTCAAAGTTGATTCTGTTCGGCAGTCTGGCCATCAACACGATTTAACTCGGACGCAATGAGTTAGAGGGTTGAAATTTTCAGAGTAGGTTTGGAGACCAAATACTCCGGCTAAGTAAGTAACTGGGCAAAATCCACAAAGTGGTTTAAGAGTTATAGCCGACTCAAATTTTGGTTTCCAAAGATCTCGAAAAATACTGATGTGATCAAATTAAAGCAAGATAGTTAGTTTGAAAAATGCCGATACGAAGACTTATGCAAAATTTTGTGAGGAGCGCATGACTGGAAAATTAAAAAAAATTTCTGTATATCAGAAACTATCAGTCATATATCGTTGAAATACTGCGAGAGCCTTCAAAACCCTATTTAACCGTTATGTTCTAGATTTGAACTCGATCGATCTATATTGTTGAAGATATTGCCGAAATATAGAAATATTCCAACGATCCAGATGTACTGGTAAAGTGGTTTTACATTCGACCAGTGAAGTTAACAGTTTTTCATTTTTGACGTGATTCAGAGAATTTAATGAATTAGATCGGTCAAAGTCAAATTTGAAGTCGATATGTCAGTTATAATATAACATTCCTTCAATACCTAGTGAGAATTGGTATATCTTGTCTATGATACGAAACTTATTTTACAGACAAGTTCTCGATATAAACTTGATCGAATAATATGTAACATAATACTATTTTTCTCAAACAAGAACCACAACGACCACTGGTTCATGTTTTAAAGCTTTTCCGATAATTTATGCTATGAAACAAATGTTGGTACCCCTGACTTCACGGGAAACTTGTTGATAAAGTTCTACGCGAAGTAACTTCACGTCAACTTGATGTTTTACAAGGAGAATGAAGTAACTTCATGAAGAACTTTGCGAAGAAATTCATGAATTTCTTCGCAGTGTAAAACTAACTTTAGAAATGTGAGGGGAATAAGTTCCCACATATTTCTATATTTATATCGAGTTTCCCTGGTACATGCTTGAACCAGAATTGATTCCAAGTTTTATATGCGAAATTAAAAGCATACGGCGGTATATCTCTTTCCGTTCGACAGTTATCAAGGTTATCAAATGGCAAGGCGGGTCACCCATCCATCTACTGAAGTCACCTAAGGCTGCGCGGATCTATATTGGTGGAGATCCGAGCAGAAATTCAGCGATATCGGACTGAGAGTATCGTGGTAACGATCATCCATCCAGATACTGAACTCGCCCAACACTGCTCAGTTTCCAGTATATAGCCAATCGTGTTCAAATTTGTAACTCAGCTTCAGAATTAGGATTTATAGGCTCTCGCAATTCTTGCAATAACAGACGGTTAGTTTCTAAGATACATACTCAGATAATATTTTTTCATGATTTTTTTTTAATTTTCAAGTGAAACGATCCTCACGAAATTTCGCATAAGTATTTGTGTCGGCATTCTACAACTAATTACTAAGTTTCAACTAGATCGGATGTGTATTGTTTGAAAACAAAATTTGTACTCGGAAATAGTTTGGCCCATTATGCCCATTGACGAACTTGTCTGTCGTATTTGGATTCGCACCTTACCCTGAAAATTTAAAGTCGCTATCGCTTTCCGCTTGAAAGTTATCGTGGTAACGGTCGAATTTGATCTGGAATTCTTCATCAGTGAGTCGAACCTAATTGTTTGAGAACATTCTCGGTAAAAAATTCGAAAATTGCAGACATTTGGGCAAAATAATAGCACGCTGTTCCCTAGAACATGCGCGCAAGAAGTTTCAGCTGGTAAACTGATGAGAATCCTGTTTAAATGAAATATAGAGAAATTGGAATTTCCGTATATCCGTATGCTTTTAATTTCGCATTCAATCAGCATTCAATCTCAGTTAAGTCCTAACTGAGGTCATCAGTTAAGGATAAATAAGAATCGCAACCTCAGTTAAGGTATCTAACGGTGCTGAAACAGGCCTGTTTCACGTTAATGTTCACTTAAACTGAGGTTGCGATTCTTATTTATCCTTAACTGAGGACCTCAGTTAGGACTTAACGGAGATTGAATGCTTTGTGAATACGGCCGCGGTTAGTGACTTTATAACGACATGCGACTGTTCCCAAGTCGCAGTGGTTAAGATCGGAGCTACTAGAACTCAGGGATCCGCGGTCTAGCTCCAGTGGATATGGGAGTGGATTCCTAAAAAGGGAACCTAGTAAATGGGCGCCAGGTAAATTTAAGTCTCCCAGATACCCCAGCGTAATGTAATAATTCCTAAATCCACCAAAAGAATATTCACGCTAAAAACAAACGATTTATTCCAGTAGCTTACAACCCAGGTCTCTAGATTCAACAAAATATAACTACTGTGAAACCCTGAATGAGGGTGACGGAAATTGTACGTAGATATTTCTCTCTGATTCAAATACGCGTCGCTTGAGCTCAGGCGCATCCACGTTTCTTATCTATGATCTTGTATGATTTACGCAAATCTTTCCCCAATTTCCGCTTTACAACAACAATAATTTATACAATTGATGACAATATATGTTCAAGTTATATATATATAGCAGGTATAAGATGTTTCGATGTTTTCTATAACTTGCGTGCTATTCCTTATGCCTGAACGTAGTATTGCTTCGATGGTCTCGCAATACTGTTCTCCTTCTCTCTGTACTCGTAGTCTGCAACCCTCGATTAACTGTCCCACAGCGTTGCTTACTGACCACCTTGTATATATTCGGGATCTGCAACCCTGCGTTGGCTGTCTCACAGCGTTACTTATGGACCACCTCGTATATACTCGAATGCCTCAGTGCTACTCCTCCTGACATAAAGATCCCTCTCTTCCTGGCACAAAAAATCGTGCCGGCACAAAAATTCGGGCTGCCACAAAAACTCGTGCTGCCACAAAAACTCGTGCTGCCACAAAAATTCGGGCTGCCACAAAAACTCCTGATGTTACAAAAAACCCTGATGACAGAAAAGAAATCATCAGTGACTTCTCTCGGATAAGAAACAAATGAACTTTCGCAATACATAATAATTTCGGTTATCATAATATTAATCAGACCAATTATTCGTTGTTATGCAATCGTTATAGAATTCGTACATACCCTGATGTTCGGGGTTGTCCTGCACACGTTTGCTTCGAAACCCAATCTGGCCGTGCCTCCACCAAATAATTCTTCAATCACACAGCGATATTCTGGATATAGAAAGATAATTACAACCTGAATTGTTTCCACTATAAATGACGAGAATAGAATATCTAACACATACCTGTCAAAGTCGCCAAGATCGTTCACGTGTTCAACTCTTAGATTTGCAGAAAGGTCTTTATATTCTCTTTCGAGACGAGTGCAAGTTACCTGTTATCTTCCCAAATCAAACCAATGTAACCCTCACTCCTAATTCGATTTTCGAAACTATATCCAACTAAGAAGAAATCACCAATTCTTATTAAGTTCCGAAAATACGCCTAACCTACTGCTCCTCCTTCGAATGTTGACAAAATGGACGACCTCATGTCCCTGACTGGCGCAGACCCTCACAAACTTTCAGACTGTCACTATGAAATAATATTGCCAACTTATTCGGCTCTCGAATGCGATATTTCTTGTGCGTCGATTGGTACCACTGAGATCCAACCTCAAATTCGATGTCAACATAAACGATAACCTTATCGTAAACAAAACATAAACAAACCCTCGCCTGAGTTAAAAATAAAACGTTACAACTTGCAATTTCATTAATGGGCATAATCCACCAAACGGTTTTTGAGTGATACCCATCTTAAATTTTGCGGTTATTTACTCAATAACACAAAATATACAAATCCGATACAAAAATCATTGAATTCCTTTAAAAAAATTCTATACCTATATCAGAAAATATTCGTCCGACATAGCTGAAATTTTGCGAGAGTACTCAAAACCTAAGTCTACAGCCAAGTTCCGAGTTTGAACATGATCGGAACCATAATGTTGGAGATCCGAGCAGCCTTGGAAGAGTTCAGTAGCTGGGTGGGTGACCGTTGCCACGATAACTTTTGAACGGAAAGAGATAAGGACTTGCAATTTCCAGAGTAGGTTGCACATCCGAATGGGAGAGATAAGTTCGTTGTTGAGCATCTGGAAGAATATTTTCCCGATATCTCAAAAAATACAGATCCGATCGAATTGAAAGTTGGTAACCAGTTGTAGAACGACATAAAAACGTATGCGAAATGTTCGGAGAATCGTACCATAAGAAAATTGAAAAAATATGATGAAAAAACATTAGATATGTCTGTCACGATAACTTGAGAACGGAAAGAGATAGCGACTTGCAATGTTCAAGGTAGGTTGTGCATCCGAATGCGACATTAAGTTCGTTAACAGGCATAATCGGCCAAAGGATTTCGGATTTATAATCATCTGAAATTTTTTGATATTTCCTCTATAACCCAAAATATACAAATCCGATCCAATTAAAACTCGGTAATTACTTGTAGAATTCCGACGAGCCCATTTTCGCAGAATTTCGTGGATATTGTATTCTTTGGGATAGTGCGATAGTGCGATAGAACACATACGTCAAAATTAAAAATTCTTTGATCTTAGACGATTATCTCATCACTAAAAGCTGTCAATAAAATGGTACGAAAAGTATTCAAATCTTATAAAAGCTGAGAAAACGGTCTATAACGATGGAAAATTCGATTAAGAGTGTCTAATAGAGGCGAATAGACAATAGAACATGAGCGAAGAATCTCCTGACTTCACGTCGGTGCTTCAACCAATTTTTGGCGCTCTAGTTCCTCGCAACTGAGTGATTATCAATTTGCCCAAATGTCTGTAATTTTCGAATTTTTCGATGAAAATGGTCTTAAACGATTTGGTTCGACTCACTGATCAAGAATCCGTGGTCGAAATTCATTCTGTCCGGCCGGTCCTGCCGTCCGGCCGGCCGTAGGCACGATAACTCTCGAACGGAATGAGCTAGACAGTTGAAATTTTCAGAGTAGGTTTGGGAGATAAATATCTCGGCTAAGTTCGTTATTGGGCAAAATCGGACAGATGGTTTCGGAGTAACAAAAAAAAATTTTTTTTTTACAAAACAAATTCCAAATTAAATTTTTTTCAATAAGCAGTTTTACCATAAGAATCCAATGATATCATTTTTAACTCTAACAAGCTAATACTTTCGGAGATATGATTTTTCAAAATTTCAATACTAAATCGTATTTCACAGAATGATATAATTATTCTATGTATGAATTGTCATAATGTCAACTTATTTTCCTGAGACATAACATTATCTAATCAATCGAAGAATTATGAGAATAAAGTGTATTCCGAAATGTGAGCAAAGTGAGAAAAATCTCAGTTGTTTGCTCCGAAATTAGCTTTTCTCAGAAAAGTCTTACATTTCGGAACGGAACATGAAGTAAGAGATCTGAGAGTAGTGAGACTGCTTTTCATCCATAGACATAAAATGCTCAGTTCTCTCAATTTATGACGGGACTGACGGAAGATAATATTATATTATATTTATATTCAAAACTATTGGGGTTGAAATACTCGTATTTTAGCGATGCAACGGGGACCTCACCCAAAAATGTTTGAAAATATTAAGTAAATATTGAAAGCATAATTCTGTAGTTCGAGAGAGGAGAGAATTTGGTGAACGTAGATCAGGAAATTTTTGATCGATTACAAGGTAATTTTTCATTATCACTCTTCTTTCATACATGTTTTATGGAATATCTACTATTTGTAGGTACAGTGGCGGAAACCGAAATGTGAACGATTTTTTTTCCTATTGTAAATATGGCTCCATCAATGTATATATATGGCTATATCGCGCCGTCGTTGACAACAAAAACGTCAGAATTTATTGAGGTAATTTCAAATAAACGGAAATAATTATAAAATGCCCCGATATTTGAACTATGGTGAGAAAATGTGGGCAATTGCTAAACTGGAGGAGAATTGGTCGCTAAATGCGACAGCAGAAGCCTTAAATGTCAGTAAAACTTGTATCTTCAACTTGAAGCGACGCTGGCAGGAAGGGAGCGTCAACGTCCGATTAGAGTTGGAATTAGAAGAATAACGGATCGAAATGAAGACAATGCGCTTATCAATTATATTAAGGAGCATCCATTTGCAACTGCTGAAGCGTGTCAGTTCACTGATTTCCCTGGATCCGTAGAACAGCGCGAAATAGAATCAAGGAAGGTAACTTAAAAAACTATTCTGCAGCAAAGAAGGCGTTCTTAACAGAAGACCATAAAATGAAGAGAGTGCAGTTCACAAATGAATATTTAAATATGGATGACAATTTTTGGAGCACCGTGGTTTTTTCTGATGAACAAACTTTTCAACGTGCAGCAGTGGACAACTTCGGGTTTATACCTAGAAACCGAAGGTATGTCGAGGATTACGTCCACTCTGTAAAAAATAGTGGTCGCTTTTCAGTGAGTGGGTGGGCTTGGGTAAGCATCTATGGAACAGGTGTCTGCTGAAAAATAGATGGGAGCTTAACATGCGTACATTATAAAGAAATATTAGAAAATGTAATGATACCTTCGGTTACACAGGTGTTCCCTGAAATCATTATATTTCAGCATGATAATTCTCCTATTCACAATTCGAATATAGTAAGACCATGGATGCAGGAAAAAAATATAATCGTTTTACCTTGGCCTGCAAGAAGTCCGGGCATGAACCCTATATATGGAAAAGATTTGGGGCATATTGTAAAATTAATGTGCCTATACTCGAAATTTCAGACCAGCAAATGCCCAAGATATAGTCCGTTTAAGATATATTGACATCGAAGTAGGCCTTGAACGTGTAGTTGGTGCTTTATTTCTAGTTACAAAAAATTACTGTTCTGTAACCAGAGAAAATAAATATTAACATAACCTTGAATATTTTCCATGCTATCTCCTATTTGTAATTAATCGAAAAGCCTTATAAATGCTTTCTTGATGTACTTTGGAAATTCAAATCGCGAATGTATTTTATCCTGAGATTTTGGAAGGATAATTTTCCAACTTCAACTGCAGTAGACTGATGAAACAAACATAAATATGAGGTTGATGCCCAGAAACCATTTCAAGGAATTGGAAACATCATTATTTATAATAGAGAAGAACAAAAATTGGATAGTTTTTTTTAATGCCGGACGAAGAACCTTTTGACGTAATAATCATGTGCATCTCAATATATCTTAGAACTTGGGTTCCTTATCCAAAGCCATTGGAAAATCAATCAAGGTGTAAAAGCCCATAAGAAACTCACTTTTCATTTATTGAATCCATATTTGTTATTGAATAATTTCATTAATATAATGTTAATAAATATTATGTTATTATTATTACTTCATCAGTATAAATTATTGAGAGGTGGGTTGAATAATGGAGCATTATTTTGGAAGAAGTAATAATTTATCAGTGTTTAAGCAGACTTATTATTTCTGTCTTAATTTAATTTGGAAAGTAATAGCTTGTAAAATATTATAATCTTCATGCAATGATATCTAATAGTTCAAGTGTTTATTTTTCCACAAAGAAAATCAGAACCAAAACTTTACTATGTACATTTTTTTTACGTAAGCTGTGAGATTTCAATTGCAACTAGGAACAGAAAAGATTATTTGCCATTTTCCTACGAATTGTCGTTTTAGTATTATAATTTATATTGAAAAATTTAATGATTTAAAATTCTATTTCAAACTTTGATTTGCTTAGTTCGTAGAGCTCATGAAGGAAAGAACTAATCGAAGAAAATCTTCAGTGAAGTGCTCTCTCAAATTTTCAAAAACTTTAATTTAATCTCGAATTTAATGTAATGTTTCTTTAAATGTAAAGTCGTATATCACAGGAGTTCTTCCACAACTGCTGCCAGGTTTGAATGATGCGCCTTCCTCTTTTTTCCTAAGAATTCTTCGAACAGTAAGTACTTGAAAAAATCTGAAATATTATGGCCAATGTATTAATCAGAATACACTCTTAGTGGTTGAATAACAGTTTACCTGGAACACTAGAGCAATGCTGGCGGTAATATCTACAGATTCCCTGAAGAATTCACAGTAACATCTATATACTGCTTCGTGTTCCCTTTTTGTTAGGCGAGAGGTATCGTAAGCAATTCCAGACATTTTTAATAGCACAAGGATGCGGACATACTCAAACTCGGCACGATTAATTATAATTAATATTATACATTATACATTAATTAATTACACATGTAAAAACTATCCCAAATCATTCGATTTTCGTTATATCGAAATTGTAAGAAATAAATAATAAATGACAGTTCATCAGCTCATGGTTATTTTCAATGCGAACAACGTAAATTATGTGACTTGAAATATAACTAGACCGACCGTTGCCAACTGAATTTCGATTTTCCAAAGCCACCCTTGATGTCAATATATCTTAAACGGACTATATATGTGAATCCATAGAAAATGTTTGAGAACATAATATATATGATACCATGATACGAGATCATTAGTTTTATCAATGAGGAGTCGCCTGGAAGCTGTTATAGCAGCCAATGGTGCTGCTATAAAGTTCAAATCAAGGATCGGCAACTGGTGGACCGCGGTCCGTATTCGGAACGCAAGAAATCGAAACCTGTTCCTCCAAAAATTTAAACTTATGCATATTCATAAAATAATGTGAAAACAATATTAAACAAATAAATATATGCCAGTGCTATGTTTGTCAATGTTTCTAGTATTTTACAAGAAATACAGCGATTGAAACTTAGTCTAGATACGTAATGGTTATTATAGTGTAGGCATGGACGTCGCAACAATTTACCCAAAATATTCGGGCTCCACTTACAAATTACCTGCCGACCCCTGGTTTAAATGAACCTGCGAAGCGTTTGGGTTTGACACTTTCATGTACTAGCAATGCAAAACCACAGAAAAGAGCTATTCTGTGTCAAAGCCTCATTTAATCAACTAAAAATAGCCAAATATGCTCTGTAGAGTCGTTCACTTTTCGGTTTCCGGCACTGTACTTTAAACCTGTTTTGGGCAATTGTCATACGAAACTTGTTGGCGCTCTAGTTCCTCGGAACTGAGTGATTATCAATTTGCCCAAGTGTCTGTAATTTTTGAATTTATGGCTGAAAATGGTCTCAAACGATTTGGTTCGACTCACTGATCAAGAATCCGAGGTGGAAATCGATTCTGTCCGGCCGGCCGGCCGCAGGCACGATAACTCTCGAACGAAAGGAGTTAGCGGATTGAAATTTGCAAGGTGGGTTTGGAGCGTAAATATCTCGGACGAGCTCGTTAATGGGCGAAATCCATCAAGCGGTCTCGGAGTTATGGCCGATTTTAGTAAAAATATTTCTTATGAATATTACCGATCACTCGCTCTATCTGAAATTTAGCATCAAATTGTAGAATCATGACCTTTATATGCATGCGAAGTTTTGTATTGACCAGATTACCACAAAGTGTAAAAAAAAAATTTGAAAATTTATAAAAAGATTTTCTACAATAACTCTGGAATGGAATGAGCTAGGTAGTTGAAATTTTCAGAGTAGGTTAGGGAGATGAATATCTCGGTTAAGTTCGTTATTGGGCAAAATTGGCCAGATTTAATTCGATTTCTTCCATGGTGCAGTTCTCATTCTCAGATTGCTCATTTAATCTTGATAAATAAACTATTATTTGAATTGAATTTCCTTTATGATGCAGTTCTATCATAAGAATACATTGATATAATTCCCAATTCTGAGAAACCAATACTTTCGGAGATATAATTTGTCTGTTTGAACTAGAGCGCCAGAAAGCTCCTGTCCACAGGGCTTGAACCCATTTTTGAATTGGTAATTAAAAAAAATTATATTTTTTTCTCTATAATTATAGGTATAGCTGGTAAAAAAAAAATGGTTCAAGCACTGACGTGAAGTCAGGAGCTTTGGCGCGTATGTTCTATTGTCCATTCTCCTGTATTGGACACCCTTAATCGAATTTACCATGGTAAATTATGTTGTCCATTCTCCTGTATTGGACACTTAATTCGAGTTTACCATGGTAAATTCGAATTAAGAGTGTCCAATATAGGAGAATGGACAACATAATTTACCATGGTAAATTCGATTAAGGGTGTCCAATACAGGAGAATGGACAATAGAACATACGCACCAAAGCTCCTGACTCCACGTCAGTGCTTGAACCAATTTTTTTTTTCGTAATTTTTTTGAAATTTTCTAAGGGTACGGTTCTTACAGAATTTTTTTTTCGTAATTTCTTCAAAATTTTCTGGGGGTACGGTTCTTAAAAAAATTTAAACACGTCTTTATGTTGATTTTCTAGTGATAGTTACCAAGCTTCAATTTGATCGAATCTTTATTTTTTGATTAAACATTGTGTTATCAGGCAAGTGGACTAAATTTAATTCTTCCGATTCTTCACATACAAATATTCACCAACGTTTCGGCACCATTCGTGCCTTTATCATGGTGCCGAAACGTTGGTGAATATTTGTATGTGAAGAATCGGAAGAATTAAATTTAGTCCACTTGCCTGATAATAACACATTGTTTAATTGATTAATCATGGATGAAACTGAAAGATATAATTTATTTTTTGAGTTATCGAGGAAATAATACTCCTGGTGGGTGTAACTCGGAAACCGTTAAACGGATTATGCCCAAAAACGAACTTAACTCTCCCATTCAGATACGCAATCTACCCTAAAGATTGCAAGTCCCTATCCCTTTTTGTTCGAAAGTTATCGAGGCAACGGTCACTCATCCTCTGAACTCACACAAGGCTGCTCGAATCTCCAACAATATTTAACCGATCGTGTTAAAACTTAAAACTTGGCAGCAGAGTTGGATTCTAAAGGATCTTGCAAAATTTCAGCAATTTCAGACGAATAGTTCCTGAAATTTTCTACGAATACTATCCTCACGAAATTTTGCAAGAATTTTCGCGTTGGCATTCTACAACTAATAACCATATTTCAATTCAATCGGTTTAGTATTTTTCGAGTTAATTAGGAGAAAAAACAACCAAATTCCAGATGGCTATACCTCTAAAACCGTTTGGCCGATTATGCTTATAAACAAACTAAAATGTCGCGTTCTGATGCACATCCTAACCTGAGAACTTCAAGCCGCTATCTCTTTTCGTTCTCAAGCTATCGTGACAACAAAAATATTTTTTATTAATTTTTTAATAATTTTGTAGCCATACGATTCGCACAAAATTTCACAATCGTGCTTAGGTTCATTTTCTACAACTACTCACCAAGTTTCAATTCGATCGGATTTATATTGGTTGAAAACAAAATCATTGTATTGGGATGCGCCACTTACCCTGAAAATTTCAAGTCGCTAGCTCTTTCCGTTCTCAAGTTATCGTGGCAACGGCCGGACGGCCGGCCGGACAGAATCGAATTTGACCTCGAATTCTTCATTGGGGAGTCGAACCAAATCGTTTGAGACCATTTGGGAAAATGATAACGCGATGTTCCCCAGAACATACGCGCAAAAAAAACTGAAAAAACATTATGTATCTCCAAAGGGCAAAGGGTTTTGGATGTATACTCATCTGAAATTTTTTGTTATTTCCTCTATAACACAAAATATAGAAATCCGATCCAATTAAAACTGGGTAATTACTTGTAGAATTCCGACACGCTAATTTTCGCGCACTTCGTGAATATCGTATCCTAAAATTAGTTGGGAAGTAAGTTTTTTCGTATATTATTAGATATTTAAGAAATTACAGTTCCGATAGAATACATATGTCAAAATTAAAAACTCTTTGATCTTAGTCGATTCTCTCATCACTAAAATATGTCATTAAAATGGTACGAAAAGTATTCAAATCTTATAAAAGCTGAGAAAACGGTCTATATCGATGGAAAATTCGATTAAGAGTGTCTAATAGAGGCGAATAGAAAATAGAACATGCGCGCAGAATCTCCTGACTTCACGTCAGTTCATCAACCAATTTTTTTAATTGGTAATTTAAAAAAAAAAGTAATATATTTTTCCCTATACTTATAGGTATAGCACGTAAAAAAAAATATTTATCACTAATACATTCTGCACTTTGACAGATATTTCGTATCTTTATATCATGGATTTATCTGCGGATGAAATATGAATCTACCAAAGTAATGAATTGGTGGTAGATTTTTTTTTGTATTATGTAATTCAATTTTTTTTTCAATTACCCATGAACATATTTTGATGAGGATTTATTCGTCTATCTATGACGCTGAATAAAAAAAAGTTTCATGTGGTAACCAATGAGCAGGACGATCTCTCTTCGAATCTTAGACCAATAATTGCGTTCACGTAAAAACGATTCGACTTCGCAAGGCGGCAGATGCACAAAGTGGACGAACCTGCACCTGTACCCTGTACCTATCTCTCGGCCCCTGCACGCAACTTCTTCGCTCCTCAAATTCGAACTTGTCGTAGCGTAGGGGTGACGAAGTCATGCCGCGCACGCGCGCCGCTCTCCCTCAAAAATTCCTTCGAATTTTTCGTTTCCAATCATTCGGCTCGCGCATGTCCGTACGTCATCCGAGCTTCGAAATCCACTGAATCGCCTCCGAACTTCATTGACCGTCGAACCGGCTTTACCGTGCGTGAGTCTGTAGAACGGCGCGACATCGAGATACGTGAACGTAATGTGAGAAAATTTGCAGACTGGAAGAGTTCGGTGGCATAGATGTGCCTTTTGAATCATAGAAGTAATGTGTAGTGAATGAACTATCGATTTGAAATCAGTTTTCGTTTTATGTACAGATATTTCTTCTAACGCTGATAATTATGGCTGTGATCTTCAAAACAAAATCGGTTATACGTCAAATGCAGGGTATTATTTTGTTATGGGTGCTATTTGGAGTTAGATTCGCAGATTGTAATCCTACGGGATGCGATAAGGTGGCCAAAAATTTGGAGGATAGAGGATTATTCACTGGATCTGCTCCTCGACCAGAAGCAGGTGAGTTTTTTCCATAGAAGTAAATGGAATTTTCTTATCGGTCGTCTTTTGTACACTGATAACATAACATTCCTTTTATTTTTCATGTTTTCTTTTCTAATGACATGATAATACCGTTATTTAATCTAGCAAATGAACCAAATTCCATTTCATTGATGGGAAATGATGTTGTGAACATAGGTTAATATTTGTTTACCTTGTTTATCTCTTACTTTTTACCAATAATCGAAAAAGGCATGCTAGATACGTTAATTGGAGGCTAATATTTCTAAAGTATGATACCATATAAGAAGACCGTTCGAAATAATTACAATCAAATTACTTATTTTATGAATGCATTTGATTGACTATTTCCAATTTCCATACACCTAAATCATAAACTGTGCAATTAGCAACAAAAAAAATGTTTCACGTCAACACAAAAGTAGGCCGTATATATGGAGTTTTTCTCCTGCTCTATTGGAATTTCATTTATCCTACAAGAATAACTAACCATCCTCCAAGCTCCACATTTTCTTACACCATTGTTTTACGTTCAGTAATTCGCGAGTTCTATGAAAGTGGTGGTAGTCTAAATCATTACTAGGTATGTTCAGATGTATTTTGACATATTTGAAATTTTTGTGTGCTCTCTTGCGAAGGTGCTGATTGGTCCAAAGCTGTATTGCGAATTTCCAGCTATAAATAGTTTACAAGGATTTCCCTTCTTCTGTATGTCCGTCCGTACAGTACTTTCAAAAATATATTTTGATACATATTGGCATATTTCATGAAATTATGAAATTTTGGATAAGCCTTCGTGTTGGTATTTTTCAACTTACTATGTACCTACTGAGTTTCAATTCGATCAGAGCAGTTTTTTTCGAGTTATAGGTAAACAAAATTTCAGATGGCTATTACACTTCAGTGCTCATTAACGAAATCAACCGGCGCATTTAAACTACAAACCTTACCTGCAAATTTAAACTTTTTTAACTCTCGTTCGAGGGTTATCGTGTTAACGGCCGGACGGACATACTTATGTTTGACCTCGCATTCTTCATCAGTGTGTCGTAACCGAGGTCGTTACTGAATATTTAAGACCATATTCGGCCTAAAATTTCAGACATCTGGGTAAAATGATAGGTGATCAAGCGCGTCAAAACGGAGAAATTGAAATATACGAGTTCACTAAACTTCATGACGTCACATCTATGCATTGATAATTGTGTTTTTCGTTGACCTCTATGAAAAGTGACATTTTACATAGATACTAATTTGCGGTCGTAAAATTGACTATTATTGCAGGACGACTCTTTTTCGTCCGCATAATCATTTTCTCGTCCGCTGTGGTCACTATGAATACGGCATGATACGGTTCAATACAAACATAAGTGTCTGTAAGAATAACTGTCAGTGCTGTTGTCACTATGGATACGGTTCAATACAAAAATAAGTGTATGTGTCATTTGCTCCGTATCTGTCATTTGCTATTGTGAAATTATTTAGGAGGTGCGAAATTCATAAAAATATGTAGAGGTCGACAAAAAAATTTAATATGCACCTCGGCGATAAACTGTCTATTGTGTCGCCTGCTTGCTATCCGAGGCGGAGCAGACTCCACTATAATTATAGTCGAAAAACTGTCTATTATAATAGACAGTTTTTCGCTCGGTTTTTCGTCCTTGGTACATAAATAACTATTTAATTAATTTTTATGATTTAGCCTGTTGAAACTATCTCAGGATTTGGAAGGTCAAAATTCAGAGAATGCCAAAATCGAATAAAAGTATAATTTTTGAGACTTGATCCATATGGGGTTAATGAAGAAATTTCAAGTATTGAAGTTCATGAAAGCTGGTACATTTAAAAGTAGATCTTGTTTGATAAATGATTTCATTTACTCATTATATTTCAATAAATAATAAACGTATACAAAAAAAAAATATATAATATAGGTAGTGTTCTCCGTAAAATATCCTGATAGGCCGATAATTTCACAGGTCCACATAATTGGATTAAAAAAATGTATAGATTTTCATTAAAAATGTGGGAAAGCAATGTGGACAGGGGATTTGGCGCTCTTGTCAAACCACTAGGGAGTAATTATTCAAACATTGACAAATCATATCTCCGAAAGTATCGATTTCTCTGAATTGGAAATGATATCAATGGATTTTCATGATAGAACTGCATCATAAAAAATTGAATTCAAAACGTTGGTCTATGGCCGAGTCTATGGCTCACCTCATAAGTTGGATTTACTGCATTCTCAGCAAATTATCGTATATATAGGTACATTCTTTTGAACTTCGAGCATTACATTTGTTTTTTATCTAACAATAAAACATGTGTACGAAAAAAGTGTTAGCAGAGGTTAGTGTAACGGGGTACCATATAATTATAGTAAGAGCATTCTATGAATCATAAAATCACGATAATTATTGAAATTTTGAAAAATCATATCTCTGAAAGTATTAGTTTGTTAGAGTTGGGAATTATATCAATGGATCTTTATGATAAAACTGCATCTTAAAAAATTGAAATTTATAATGGAAAAATAAATTTTGTTTTTCTTTACTCCGAAACCACCGATTTTGCCTAATAACGAACTTATCCGAGATATTTATCTCCCAAAGCCACTCTGAAAATTTCAACTGTCTAGCTCCTTCCCTTCGAGAGTTATCGTGTTAACGGACGGACGGCCGGCCGGACAGAATCGATTTTGACCACGGATTCTTGATCAGTAAGTCGAACCAAAACGTATAAGGCCATTTTCAGCCAAAAATTCGAAAATTACAAACATTTGAGCAAATTGATAAGCATTCTGTTCCGAGGAACCAAAGTGCCAAACAGTGACGTTCAATGGATTCACACACCATTTAACATTTAAAATATCGTCAATGAGCGCCAGAGCTGTCACTACGTCAGTATAGGATTGATCATATCATTCCTGTATTTCACTGCGAATAGCTTCTTCATATTCTCAATTATTTAACTAAATATCTCATTCCAATTCGATATGAGAAAATGCGAAATATTTGCTTCATTCTGACATCCGTATTTCAATAAAAGACCTGCAGCAGGTAAACCAAAATTGACAAAAGTACCTGTTCTGTGACAGTGAACAATTCAATATTTGTTTTTCTAAGGAATATGCTAAGCGCAAGAAGTTTACCCAGGTCATATTCTAGTAATAATCAACGAACCATTTCGACACTCCTTAATAAGTCATGTCACAGTATTGCATTTTTTTTATTACATATTTTCTTCACTAATGAACCTTTAGAATCGTAGAGCGAAAACAATTTTGTAACTCTCAGAATTTCTCAGTTTACGCTTTGAAGAACGTAGAATTCAAGAATCGAATAAATTAATCATTAGAAAGTACTCAAATGAAGTTAGGAGCTGTTGCGCGCATGTTCTTCTGTCTATTCACGCCTCACATACCCTCACGAAATACTGCATGAATCTTCAAACCCTTTTTGGAGCTCTTGTTCCTTGGAACAGAGTGCTTATCAATTTGCTCAAATGTCCGTAATTTTCGAATTTTTGGATGAAAATGGACAAGACTCACTGATCAAGAATCCGTGTGATCAAAATTCTATTCTGTCCGGCCGTAGGTACGATAACTCTCTAACGGAATGAGCTAGATAATTGAAATTGTCAGAGCAGGTTTGGGAGATAAATATCTCGGTCTCGATCTCGGTTACGTTCCTTATTGGGCAAAATCAGAGGGATTTTGCCCAATAACGAACGTAACCGAGATATTTATCTCCCAAACCTGCTCAAACAATTAAAAAAAAAACCCCAACCCCCCCCCTGGCTACGCCCTTGATTGGGAGGAATTAATATCTCGGATAAGGGTTGGGTAGAATCGGTCTGGTGGTTTCGGATTAATAATTTTTGGTACTCTTGTTGAATTTAATTTCTTTTATGATGCAGTTCTATCATAAGAAACCATTGATATCATTCCCAACTCTGAGAAACCAATCCTTTCAGAGATATGATTTGTCAAAGATTGAACAAGAGCTCCTGCCCACAGGGCTTTCCCACATTTTATTTCACCTTTTTGACGGGCTTGTTTTCCTATCATTTTACCCAGATCCTTGAAACTTTCGAATTTTTGGCCGAATATGGCTTTAAACGTTTAGTTACGACACACAGATGAAGAATCCGAGATCAAACATAATTCTGTCCATCCAGCAGTAGGCACGATAACTCTCGAAAGAAATTAGTTAGAAAGTTAAAATTTGCAGCAAAGGTTTGTAGTTCAAATGCGCCGGTTGAGTTCGTTGATGGGCTCTGAAGTGTAATAGCCATCTGAAATTTTGTTCTCCCAATAACTTGATAAAAACCGAGAAAAAAACTGATTTTATCCAATTGAAACTCAGTACCTAGTTAGTTGAAATCTTTTATGATGTTTGTATTCAATTTCTTTTATGATTCGGTTCTATCCTCAGAATTCATTGATATCATTCCCAACTCTGAGAAACCAATACTTTCGGAGGTATGATTTGTAAAAGTTTGAACAAGAGCGCCAAAGCTCCTGTCCACAGGGCTTTCCCACTTTTTTTCAACCTTACTAGATTTCAATTTGATCGGATCTGTATTTTTGGGAATATAGGTAAAATAAATAAAATGTGGCTTAAAGGTTTGTGCGGAATATCAGCGGAATCTGACAGATAGTTTGAGAAATATAACATTTTTAAAAATTTTTTTATTTTTTTTTGCTAGTGATACGAATTTCACGAAATTCTGCATTAAATTGCGATTCCAATTCGTTCGTATTTTTCGAGTTACTTAGGAAATAATAACAAAATTTCAGATGGGTATAACTCCGAAACCGTTTGAACGATTAGGCCCTTTAACAAATTAAATCGCCTCCCGATGCGCAACCTACCCTGCACAATGCAAGTTGCTATCTCTTTCCGATCGAAAGTTATCGTGCGGCCGGATGGTCAGAATTGAATTTGATCTCGAATTCTTCACCCGAATGTCGAATCTTGAGTTTGAAAGCATTTTCGGAAAAATTTTTTATCTAGAACATGCGAAAATAGTACATCAGGAAGTATTCATATCCCGGAACCAACTTTTGAACATTAATTGATTCATTTTGATGGAAAAAAATTGTTGTTTTTTGTCAACCGAGTATAGCAACCTTAATGGAAAACTTTTCACTAAAAATAGAGTAAGATCGCCCAAAAAGTGAGTTCACCAAAAAGTATTGCCAATGGCAAAGTGGTGTCCACCCCGAGGTCCACCCCATGTTTGCTATGAGAAGTTCAGCTAATCTTTTTCTTTCACTGTGTTCTTGTAACATGGGTTGGTTTCTTATAATGCCCAATGACATTTTTGCGCGCATGTTCTGGGAAACAGCGTGCTATCATTTTGCCCTAATGTCTCTAACTTTCGAATTTTTTCCGAAAATGGTCTCAAACGATTAGGCTCGACTCATTGATGAAGGATTCGAGGTCAAATTTGATTCTGTCCGTGCTGCCGTTGCCACGATAACTTGAGAACGGAAACAGATAGCGACTTGGAAATTTTCAGGGTAGATAAGCAGCCCAACGGTCTTCGACTACAAATTTTGTTTTCAACCAACAGATCCGATCGTATCACTAGATAATAAAAATGAAAATATTATGTAGGTAACTCACGATAACTTGAAAACGGAAATGGATAGGTTGCGCATCCAGATGCGACCTTTGAGTTCGTTGGTAGCGAGTTGATAGGCATAATCGGCAAATTGGTTTTGGGGTTATACCTATCTGAAATGTTGTTGTTATTTTCTCAATAACTCAAAAAATACGAATCCGATCCAATTAAAACATAATTCGTTGTAGAATGCGGAATCGTAAATTTTGGCGAAATTTTGTCTTTTGAAGAGCCAAGAGGTGGCATTCTCTCTTTCAAGGATGGTTAGAGGGTCGAGCGGAAAGAAGTGTTTCGGGATTTTTGTTGGATGATAGTAGTTTTGTAGTGATAAAACTCCGTATATTATCGTTGAGATAACCTGTAAATTAAAATAATAATCTCTTCCAAAATTATCTGTATGTTATCAAAGAACCAGAAATTTAAGATTACTCTTGTTATACTGTTTATATTATAGGTACAGAACAAACATTGCCCCGAAGCCATTCCTGTGTTTACTTACACAGTATCAACAAATTCGTTTGAACTGCATGCTTATTTTACGAATCATCGCTAGATGGCTGAATACCAATTCGTTTAATATCTAGTTTTCATATCTTAATCTTCAAAAAGGTGTACTCCACTATTCACCTATGAAACAAACAAAAATATATCGTCACCTCTATATTATTCACCAAAAATCCGAAGTGCTGTAATGGTCCCAAATCGGCAATTACAACATCGCAAATCATTGTACCTACCTTCTAGACTTATAAATCATACTGTCACTGTGTCCGTCGTTGTGAGACGCGGGGGGTGGTATTTGGAAACTTAACACCGGTATGAAAGAAACTAGAGAATTGCATGTTTGGGATTGGGGATCGAGTCGGCCCACCTATTTTCCCGATGCGAACAGTGTGAAATTTTCGATAAATCGGTCTAGGCGCCAGGAATATCGGGTCCCTTGCCTTGTCGGTTTGCCCGATCCGGTGTGCGCGCAGCTTAATTTATGGGGTCTCGTTAAAGGGAACATTCTTATGGTAATGAGTCAATTTCGGCATGTCCGATGGGTTTTGGAGAAAGAATCGGCTTGTTTCTACTGCGGGAGGGATTCTTCATTCAGGGTTGGGTAGGGGGAATTAATTAATGGGACAGACAGAGCGTTACAGACGTATAAGTAGGGAACTGAGCTGTTTACATGTAAACGGAATTAAATGTCATCTAGTTCAATGTTGTATTCAATATATGAGTCCTAACGTAGTCAAGTTTTCGAGCAAGTTTCTTGATATCTACACAGAAAAAAAAGTACACTGCGAGCAAGACTAGTAGTCTTGATTGGAAGCTATGGTAGACTCATATATCCGCAATGATAACTTGACTCAATGCAATATGCACATTATTCTTATACCTATCAGTTCAGCTTACTTCCGATAAAGAATAACAAACTTGAAAATAGTATAGTAACACTAATTTTAACGTATAGCATAACTTCAACTAAGAATATGCCTACTTGAAATGAATATAGAACTGTCTTTTAGCAAAACTTTCTCAGTTTCCGAATAAGTATAGTTATTTTCTGAGCAACTATTTTCTTAATGCAGAGTAACAAGTAATAAACTTGAAATGAGAATATTTCTAATCATATCAATATTATTCTTAAAATTGTTTGAAAATCATCTATACTATCCCTCCGAGTATAGTGAAACTCATATCAATTTTGAAGTGTTCTTATTTTAATTCCCTTTGAAATGAGAGACAGTCAAATAATATGGAGTGTCAAGTGGTACATCATAGAAAATAATTCTTTTTGTTGTCCTTCCAACTATCTGAATTTTTTGACGACGTGATGCTTGACCTCCCATATTTGAAAATTTGAAGTTAATTTTCTCTCCAGCGTCATCTACTTAGTATCAAAATGTTATTTATTTCAAAAAATACCATTGGGTATTTATTCAAACTAGTCCCATATCTAAGCGTCGCAATAAATTGAATCAATGATAGCTATCATTGTTGGAACCTTTGGCTAAGTTTGCGACGCACATATATGGGACTAGTTTGAATAAATACCCACTACTAATGTTTGAAAAAAATATCATTATGATACTAAGTTGATGACGCTGGAGTGAAAATTAACTTCAAATTTTCAAATATAGGAGATCAAATATCACGTTGTCAAAAAAAATTCAGATAGTTGGAAGGACATTAACAAAAAGAATTATAATCAATGATGTACCTACCACTTGTCAATCCATACCATTTGAATGTCATTCATTCCGAAAAATAGAATCGGTACAAAAGTAAGTAAGGAATGCACAAAATAACTATTTTTCACTTGGCAGAATGTGTAAGGGGATATGTCATTTATTCATTTGCACAATATTTTGCTCAGCATTTTGGTGAAACGGATTGTTATTTTTCTTGCTGCGATGTGCCAAGTTCCAAGTAAAAAGTTGCATAACAGTTTGGTGCAATCAGGTTCCTGAAAATGAAATTATGGGTTCCAATGAAATTATATAAAGTATATTATAAATACTCACTGTTAAATACTCAAATTAACTCGGCCAATTCCCATTCGTTTAAAATGTTCTTCATATTCATTACTACATATATAAACTTATAAAATCACTAGTTGTTGCCGATCGTGATCATGCTCTCTTTGGATCCGCGTCCAAAATGTCCGCCGCCAACCTTTCCACCCGGTGCAGATATGTGGATTTGCTCAATCGATACTCGATAGTTGAGTGTATTAAGACTTGACTGCGCATATAATATTATTTCGAATAAGAATAGCCTGTTCTTGGGTGAAGTTGTACCTGAATTCATATGAGATCTCTTAGATTTCAACCATGAGAGCTATTCTCAATATAATCATTGAAACACTTCCATCAGTAGAATATTTCCTACAATTAAGAATTAATATTCTAGCTATAAAATAGTGTTGCTTTTTATTCAATGTCAGAATTAGGCTACGATCAACTTTAAAGAATTTTGGTTCAAGTCTTGCATTTTCTTTAGAGAATACTAAATGATTTTCAATAGAACTCAATAGCGGTTCTTGCTTTCATTGTAGTGATCTTGTTGTATTGAGAATATAACATGTTCAATAAAATGTATCGTAATCTTGGTGAATAAGTATATGTGTCTTCTCAGAACAAAAACAGTATTTTCTACTTTCAAGATAAATAGTTTCAACTCAGGTATGAAACAACTTGCTTTTAGAATATTTCATCAAGACTATGTGTATACTTGAATGTAAATTATGATTTTTTTCCGTGTAAAAAGTGCTTCAATGGGAACGCCCCATTTTCAAATTGACGTTACTCACGCACGGCCGCCATTTTTTATTTGCGACATTGACTGTTGTATTTGTCAATGTCTACCATTTAATCATGGAAAGATCGCTTCAAAACGTTTACAAATAACCCAAATGTATTATGAACATCGCGATCTGTTACTCTAACTTCACGTGCTTTAACACCAATTTTTGGTCGTTATAATCGTCCGGATAAAAGAACAATTGAACTTTTAGTGAAGTTTGAGATAAATTTTATACTTCATGATGTTACAGTGCCAGTGAGACAAAAAAATGCAAGAAGTGAAGAGAATATTGCTGCCGTACGTGAAAGTGTTTGTGAATACCAAATTTTATCGATTTCTCGTCCCAGACCACTTTGTGGCGAAATTTACGAAAAGACCAAGGTTTACATCCATACCAAATTGTTTTAACCCAAGAACTCAAACTAACTGAACATTAAAAGCGTCGTATATTCACCTAATTGGTGCTTAGAAAAAAGGAAATGATGCAGAATTTCATGAGAAAATCAATCTCAGCGATGAGGCTCATTTCTGGTTAAAAGGTTATGTTAACAAGCAGAATTGTCGTATCAGGAGTGGTGATAAACCTGGAGAATATCAAGAACTGCCATTACACCCTGATAAACTTACTACTTGGTGCGGATTTTATGCTGGAGGAGTCATTGGACAACGAAGCTCATATGGCGGTAACTGTCAATGGAAATCGTTTTCGTTCAATGTTGACTGATTTTGTATGGCCTGAATTGGTTCGGCTTGATTTGCAGAACATGTGGGTTCAACAGAACGGTGCCGCTTGTCATACTGCCAATGATACAATGACTTTATCGAAAACAAAATTAAGTGATTCGATTATTTCAAGAAATTGACCGATAAATTACCCGCCTAGTTCCTGCGATTTAACTCCATTAGACTTCTTTCTTTGGGGTTACATCAAGTCATGGTTTACAGCAATCATCCAGCAAATTTAGACTATTTATAGCTGGATCAATATTGAACGAGTAATTGCTAACATACCTACCTGATTTGTGTGAAAGTCATGAAAAATTGGATTCGCCGACTTCATTTCTGCCAGAGTTTCCGTGGTGGACATTTAAATGATGTTTTGTTTCATAACTAATGGTATTCATTGACTTTAAAATGAAATAAAAATTTCGAAACACAATAGGGCGCTCTTAATGAAAGCCTGGTTTCTTAATTTGTATTTAGTTGTGAATGTTAGGGGCTTTTAGTTGATGTAAATCCATATCAAATGAAATGACAAAAAAAACTATTTATTGAGTACAGTGGCGCATTTCGTCTTCATCAAACAACACAATACATTACTTTAAAGCGTTTGTCACTTGCTTATATAAACCTGTTCCGGAATCTAGTAGAAGTGCACGAATGCCCTCAGTTTTTCTTCTTCTGCCATATGAACTGTCACATTTTCTAAACATTTAGTGGGGCCTTTATCTATATTGTGATAATACTTAGAAGATGATCTTTGTGGATCATTATTTTTCACAAAAATATTTTTTTTATGGTTTTGTTACCTCGAGTCAATCATAAAATTTAAGTAATCGTATAATTTGGGAGGTGCATTCATCATTCAAGGTTTTTTTTTCTATCCGAAACTCTGAAAAAATATCTATTATGCAAACATTTTTAATTCTTTTGAAATTCTGCTTTCTTTGTCAGAAGCAATTCATGGAACAATGAACATTAACGAAACAACAACGTTAAAATATCTTTTGTGTAACGTTTCAGAGCTTAAATCAGACTCCTTCATCAGATTTAGCGAAAATCTTCGGTATTATTTGTTGTTGGGTAATAATTTCATAAATTGCTTCTGACAAATATCTTGTTTTTTTAAAGCAGAAGAATTTTAACATAATTATTTAATCATTAATTTTTTAATTAACAATATAGATAATTTCCAGAGTTGGGAGTTATTTGTTGTTGAACACTTATTCTGAAATTTGTCAGTGACAAATTGCCATAAATTGCTTCTGTCAAATATATTTTGTTTCTAACGCAGGAGCAATGTTAAAATAATTATTTAATTATTAATTTTTTAATTATAGATATTTCTTCAGAAACTTTGGAGAATCCCAGAAAAAAAATTCTAGAAAATCACTGACATAAAGTCAGGAGCTTTTGCGCGCATGTTCTGTTGCCTATTCACGCCTTACGATTCCTCACGAAATACTGCATGAATCTTCAAGTCGTCTCTTTTCAATCACCTACTATATTTTTTTTAGCGTTATCACGTGAAAAAATACATTGGTTATCAACTGAATCAAAACTTTAAAATAAATAAAATAGTGAACTAACTTTGCGATAATTCGAACTCAACTCTCCTGCGCAGTTGCTTGCTAGCATCTCGGCCATCGAGGTGTTGTTACAATTCTGAGATTAACACAATTTTATTTTCTCAATAATAATTTCTAAAGAACAGAGCTGATCGAACTGAAATCTGTTACTCGATTGTAAAAAAATTGGTCTGACATTCTACAACTAATTACCAAGTTTCAATTCGATCGGATCTGTTTTTTTTGAGTTATTGAGGAAACAATGTTTCAGATCGAAATATTATTTTCACATTAATTGCTGAAATATAAAGCCAATCGAGCTAATATCCGGTATTCTATTGTAAAATGGCGGTTTGATGGTTCGGTCGAAATTTCAGCGGAATCTGACTGATCGTTTATGAAACACAAATTTCTTGAAGAAAACAATATTTTTTTCTACTGATACGATCTTCACGAAATTTTGCAAAAATTTGCTCTTTGGCATTCTACAACGACGTACCAAGTTTCAATTCGATCGGGTCTGTATTTTTTGAGTCATTGGAAACAATATTTCAGATAGGTATAACACTGAAACCGAAACCATTTGGTCGATTAAGCACATTAACGAACCTGAAAAATTCAAGTCGCCATCTATTTCCGTTCGAAAGTTATCGTGGCAACGGACAGAATCGAATTTGACTTCGAATTCTTCATCAGTGAGTTGAACATAATCGTTGCGGACCACTTTCGGCGAAAAATTCGAAAATTGTAGACTTTTGGGATAAATGTTAGTACCCTGTTCCATAGAACATGCGGGCAAAATCCATTGAATAATAAGAAAATATATTCATTTCATCCAGTCCAGATGTTCTTATTTTGTTAATAATGTGTTACAGTTTTGAAATTCCATGGAATATTCGTGTTTAATGATGATCTTTTCGTTCGTCCGATCGTCTGTAAGAAAGATAACAATTGGAAAAAAATAATTGGACAAGGTATTCGTAAGGTATAAGGTAAATAATGGTTGTCGCAATGTAACCCCATCCTTAAATGAACCTTTCTCTCCCCCTGTAATGAGCGATATTTGAACTCAACGATATTCATACCCTTGTTCCCGTTCAGGCCTTAATTATTGATATTTGTGATAATCGCAATTGTTCGTTGCAAGCTCTGTATGCTAGTGAATTATAAATTCTTCCACCCTCGGAAAGAGTCTTCTTGCAATAAAAATCGATTCTATTGTGTCGATTGTGTCAATGGACAAAATGTTATTCTATGGTTATACCATGAAGTGTATTATTGTTGAGGGCTTTCAACAATGACAGGTAAATCCGCACGTCTAGACCCGTTTGCACACCGCATCAATTGAACAATAACTAAAAGGTGAACAGTTTACAAAATGTTTGGAATACAGGAAACCGTCTGCCAAAGAATACACTAATGTTTCCTGAGATTTTGCCATAATGCAGGGGCGTTGTCCGCTTTATCTAGCAACCCTCGATAGTCTCTTCAAATATAATCCCTCCGGCAGATGTACGTGTCACTTCACACCCTTATTCATCACTGGAGGCTCTCTGAGAGTTTAATTGATTATTCACTATTGAATAAAATCAACCCAGGCGGAGGATCACCGATGATGATTTTCTCTCGCATTGCTCGGGGGCCGATATGACTCAACACTACTTCAGACATCATAAGAACCAACAACCCATTCCCGTTTTCATTTCCATCCTCATCAATTGAGTTATGTCACGGTATAATTTATACTCCCTGCGGAGCGTTTTGGGGAACGCAACTCATATCTACCGAATAATAAAATTTGGATTCAGTGGTGAGTAATCCATGCACAGCATGTTTTGTCCCAGATTTCAATATTTAGGTATCATTAATGTCTTTTATGACGTGATATTAAATCGATCGTATTCCTTTATAGGATTTTGCAATTTACCAAAGTTCAGTGGCCGGTGGCCGGTGTAGGATGTAAATGCAATTTGGGCGTCAAGGGCACTGTTTTATGGCGACGCCACGCCACGATGGCAATCGCATCGTTAACATTCGTCGATCAACGCGGAATATTGCGAAGATTTTGTTATACATAAAAAAATAACATTTAACTACCAGGTGAATATGTTGATGAATGTTGGCAGATATGATTTCCTTATTCGCTAATACAGAATTCTAACGCTAACCTTACAAGATAAATAAAACTATCATCGTCTGACGAACAGACCTTTGACGTCAAATCAATTCATTGTAATTTCCAAATAGCGCTAACCTAACATTGGTTCAAGCACTGACGTGAAGTCAGAAGCTTTTGCGCGTATGTTCTATTGTCTGTTCTCCTGTATTGGACACTCTTAATCGAATAATTGTGTCCAATACAGGAGAACAGACAATAGAATTCACCATGGTAAATTCGATTAAGAGTGTCCAATACAGGAGAATGGACAAGAGAACATACGCACAAAAGCTTCTGACTTCACGTCAGAGCTTGAACCAATTTTTTTTTCCGTAATTTATTGAAAATTTTCTAGGGGTACGGTTCTCACGAAATTCTACACACGCCTTTATGTCGATATTCTACAACTAGTTACCAAGCTTCAATTCGATCGAGTTATCAAGGAAATAATTTTCCTGGTGGGTATAACTCCGAAACTGATGGACCGATTATGCCCAAAAACGGACTTAACTCTCCATTTGGGCTGTGAAACCAACCCTGAAAATCGATGACCACCAGGTTCATTAGCAATTTAATCTTCAATATCAACAAACAAGCAACGAGCTTCTACCAGGTGGTTATTCAGAACTTCAGATGTTCGAAGACCGCTACAGGACCCTAATGTAGGACTATCATCTCCTATAGATACATGCTTCACTATATATTATGAATCGATCAGAAAATCTATATTATATTTTGATATGTCATCATGACATTCATGATTTTGAAGGTTCTCGCAAAATTTCAGCTATGCGATGTCGGACTACTGCTTCCTGATATATTATAAATTTGTTTTCAATGATTTTTTAAAATTTTCCTGTAATACGATCTTCACGAAATTTTGTTAACATTTTTGCGTCGGCATTATTGAACTAATTACCATGTTTGAATTGAATCGGCATCGTATTTTTTGGGTTATTGAAGAAATAATAACCAAATTTTAGATTGATATAACTCCAAAACCATTTGGACTATTATACTAATTGATGAACTCAAATGTCGCATTCCGATACGCAATCTACCCTTAAAACATGCAAGTCACTATTTCTTTCCGTTCTCAAGGCATCGTGAGATACATTATATTTTTTCGTAATTTTTTTATAATTTGCTAGTGGACAGTCCGCACAAAATTTTACACACGTCTTTATCTCGATATTCTTCAAATAGTTAGCAAGATTCAATTCGATCGAGTCTATATTTTTTGAATTATCGAGGAAATAATATTCTAGATGGGTATAACTCCGAAACCGTTTGGCCGATTATGGCCAACAGCGAACTTAACCCTCCCATTTAGATGCGCAACTTACCCTGAAAATTGTAAGTCCCTATCTCCTTTCGTTAAAGAGTTATCGAGGCAACGGTCACCCATCCATCTACTGAATTCACAGAAGGCTGCTCGGATCTCCAACAATATATATCCGATCATGTTCAAACTTGAAAATTGGTAGTGGAGTTAGGTTTTGAAGGCTCTCGCCGAATTTCAGCCATGTCGGATGAATATTTTCTGATATATAGAATTTTTTTTAATGATTTTTTAAAAATTTTCTAGTGATACGATCCTCACGAAATTTCGCAAAAAATTTCGCGCTGGCATTTTACTTACCACTAATATCCATGTTTGAATTGGATCGATTTTGTATTTTTGAGTTATTGAGGATATAACAACAACATTTTAGATGGGTGTAACTCCAAAAGCGTTTGGCCGATTACGCTCATAAATAAGATCAAATGTTACATTCAGATGCACAACCTAACCTGAAAATTTAAAGTCGCTATTTTTCTCAGGTTATCGTGACATAAAAATTTTTTTTTAATAATTTTTTTAAATTTTCTAGTGATACGATTCTCAAAAAATTTCCAAACGTGCTTAGGTTTATATTCTACAACTATCAACAAGTTTCAATTCGATCGGATCAATATTGGTTGAGAACAAAATTATTACTCTGAAACCATTGGGACGATTATGCCCATTAACGAACTTGTCCGTCGTATTGGGATGCGCCACCTATCCTGAAAATTTCAAGTCGCTAGCTCTTTCCGTTCTCAAGTTATCGTGGCAACGGCCGGCCGGCCGGACAGAATCAAATTTGACCCCAAATTCTTCATCGGGGAGCCGAACCCAATCGTTTGAGACCATTTTCGGCAAAAAATTCGAAAATTACAGACATTTGGGCAAAATGATAACGCGATGTCCCCCAGAACATACGCGCAAAAATGAACCTGTATCCATGTTCCGGAAAATGGTAAAACATAATCGAATCAGTGCAGTTCATCTTACCCACATCTATGATGACAGTAAAATGTGGTTGCTGTCATTTGTTTGGAATGAGGTCTTTTGCCTGTTCGTTCCAGGGCTGTGTCATTGTGCACAAATATGTCTGATATTCTCGAGTTTTAAGCCGAAAAAGGTTCTAAACGGGCCCATTTGCCTAACTCAAATTCAATTCGATCTAACCCTCTGGCCTTAAACCCAATAACTTTCGAAAGAAGGAACTTAATATGTAATATCAAATTTGCCGCGGAGGTTAATTGAGGTCCGAATGAATACGTCGATTTGGAGCGAATGGGCAAATACCTCCCAAAAGTTTGGGAAAAATACCTAATGGAAAGTTTAAGTGTCACTTCTAAAAATGCGTACATCTCTCAAAAACATTAATTTCGGAAGAAAGCGAATAGATATTCTGTTTCCTCCGAAATGGATAAAAAAAGTAATTTTTTTTCGGGAATTTGAAAAATCAGAGATTCTTCGACATTGCACGACGTTGCTGTAATAATCAGATAATGTCAATGTTGAATGAAACAGGAAAGAAATTCGTTGAAAACATCCGAATTGCTTAAATTTTTATTTCATAGCATTAACTTCATAAGGGATATCAGTAAATATTTAACTGATCTAATGATTGCCATTTTCAGGAACATTTTAGAAAAACGCCTCAGACCCGTCGATTTTTGGCGCTCTAGTTCCTCGGAACTGAGTGCTTATCAATTTGCCCTAATGTCTGTAATTTTCGAATTTTTCGATGAAAATGGTCTTAAACGATTTGGTTCGACTCACTGATCAAGAATCCGTGGTCGAAATTCATTCTCTCCGGCCGTAGGCACGATAACTCTCGAACGGAATGAGCTAGACAGTTGAAATTTTCAGAGTAGGTTTGGGAGATAAATATCTCGGCTAAGTTCGTTATTGGGCAAAATCGGACAGATGGTTTCGGAGTAACAAAAAAAAAAAATTTTTACGAGGCAAATTCCAAATTAATTATATTAGGTATGTAAATAATAACAAAATTTCATATGGCCATAACTCCGAAACCGTTTGGCCGATCATGCCCATTACCGAACTCAACTATCGCATTCGGATGCGCAGCCCACCCAGAAAATAGCAAGTTGCTATCTCTTTCCGTCGTGGCAACGGTCACCCATCCAGCAACTCACCCTTCCAGCTGCACGGCTTCCAATATTTTTTCAATATCTTCAACAATATGGATCCGATCGTATTCAAATTCACAATTTGGATGTATAATTACGATTTGAAGATTCTCGCAAAATTTCAGTGATTCAAAATGATGGTTTGGAATATAGAATATTAAAAAAAAAAATTAGAAATTTTCTAGTGATACGATACTAACGAAATTTCTCATATAAGATGTCTTTGTGCCGGCATTGGATAACTAGTTACCAACTTTCTATTCGATCGGATCTGTATTGTTTGAAAACATAATTTCAACTCCGATAACGCTTGGCCAATTAGGCCCATTTACGAACTTTACCGTGGCATTCGGATGCGCAACTTACCCTGAAAATTTCAAGTCGCTTTCCGTTCGAAAGTTATTCGCGACAACAGCCGGCCGGACGGAATAGAATTTGACCTCGAATTCTTCATCAGTGAGTAGAATCTAATCGTTTGAATCCATTTTCGCCAAAATATTTGAAAATTACAGACATTTGTGCAAAATGTTGCACGCTGTTCCTTAGAACAAAACAGAAACTAAATTCTTGATAATAATTGAGTGGGTGTATGGGGCGGAATTGTGATCAGGACTTTTCTAAAGAGAATTATAAGAGTTCTTGAAATAAATCTGTATCGATCCCCAAAGCCATTTACATATTTTGGGGTGATTCATACCTCCACTTTGGCGTTAAAAGTGGCAGAGTCAAAAATACCGGTTCTCCCTTTGACTGTTCTGAGGGTTGACGTAGCTCCTGATAATGGCTCTATTTCAGTTGGCCACTCCATTTATCTCATTCAGTATTTTGTAAAACTAGAAGAAACATGATATGGTGGAATTATTTCACAAACGTCAATAACCGTCAACATTCTAACCATTTGTATCTGGTCGAACGATCCTTTATACGATTATATTTATGGTGAATGGCACTTGCCCCAATAATTGAATATGCACTATTGAATAAAATCAATTGACTGCAGAGAGGCCCTCCAGAGCCGCCTCTATTCATTGTAACCATTATCGCGCGATGCCATTGAAGCAGTTTCCACCCTTTCCTGCTTCCTTTTTTTCACAATTTTGATCCTATTCATAGACGCCTATTCACGAATTGAATTATGCTATCGTATTTTTTCAGCCGGAAGTGTTTACTGAAGCGAATTTTTCCCCACGATTGTTTATTTTTCAACTGAAAGGGGTAATCTGTTTGGTGTTTTTGTGCGTGGCTTAAAATTTTCAGTCTGTCTACTGAAAAGCTCGAATTGTACCGATGATGATGGATCTATACGAGCTCAATAATTCATATTATCAGTGTGAATGTTTCGGAGACGGTCAGAATATTTTTCCTTCCTTTAATGGCTGGATTTGCCACTATACAGGGTGTTCTACAAGCCCTTGAGAAAATTTGGCTGATGATAGTTGTGCTAATTCTAAACATTTCTTTTCCTATGATGCAAGTCGTTTTCGTCTCAGGAGATACAAGCATTTGAAAAAAATATTTCTTCTTGTTCAAATCAAAAGTGGACTGACAAACGAAAATACTGGTTGATATGGCAACTTCCATAATTTTAATTGTTCATTTGATACTTGTCGTACGTTATAAATAAGCAGTTCTTTCTCAACTCAGGAGTATGCAGATATGCAGATTTTGTGTTCGTATATGGGTATTCTAATGGAAACTCCAGAAAAGCAGCTCGGGAATATCGGACCTATGTTCATAGGAAAAACATCCTTAGAATAAGCACAGCTATCATCTGCCAAAGTTTGTCATAGATCTTATAGAAGACCCTATACAGGGTGAGTCTTTGACCACTGCATTAATTTTAACCAAAGATTTCTCTCATCAAGTGAAACACTTTTTTCGTTTAACATTTTTCCAAATTCAGCTCAGGTAAAAAGATACAGGCTGTTGAAATTCTGAAAAAAAATCAGTTTTTATTTTGTAGCTTTGACATCCTTTTTTCGAATAAAATGAATGTTGGCGTAAAGTTTCCTATAACTATGATACATATTTTCCAAATATTAGTTATTTTCTACTTCTACTGGTTTTCTAGTTATGGACTCGTGGATTCATAAAACTAAACGAAATTAGCATAAAGAAAGCATATAAAGTTTTTCTTGAGTCATTTCAAGAATATTCCATCGTTTTAGAACATTATATTATTCTTCATCATTTCTCCTTAAACGCACCGTTTTCGAGATATTCTTCATTGAATGTTTTAAAATGGAAAACTCCAGAAATTTCACTACTTTTATGGATCCGTCCCTGAGCGTTGGAATCCCAAATCAAGCTGTAAACCACGTTACCATGCCTTATTCTCGTCCGCCAACAATGTCATAGATAATTTATATGCGGGAGTGTATTAGCACATTGTGAAATCTTTAAACGCTTGTAACTTTTTACCGGAGCCGAATCTGGAAAAATGGTAAATGAAAAAAGTGTCATTTGACGAGAGGAATATTTGGTTAAAATTAATGCAGTGGTCAAAGAATCACCCTGTATATGCAGTTTAGTAGAAAATTTTGCGCAAATGTCTGTCATTTAAGAAATTTAAGTCGAGACTGGTCCATTTGACTTGCTGCCTAAACACGATAACATTCGTAAGAAGAAAGTTAGGCACTTGAAATTTGTAGATTTGAAGTCAAAATGCTTCGGTCGAGTTCGTGAAATTGCGAAAATGGGAATTGTACTTCAGGCATCTTTCTTTGCCAATAAGAAATTCTGTCTCTTCAGTAAATGAGCAAGAAATGATACAATCAATTTTCACGACGTCGCTGGAATTATCAGTTCATCTCAAATTCAAATGACGAGGAAAAATCCGTTGAAATCTTACTAGTTACAAAATAAATTGATGAAAAGTTGAGAAAGCACTGACTCTCGGTCTGCTTTAGCGCGCTTGTTCAAATTCATAGCCACAGTGGTCACCCATCACCCAAGGCTGCAAATGTTTGTTAAATTAAAAGCAATAACTACTCACTGTTATCGAGAAGTTATCATTTTAGTCATTTTACTAAACTACGAGGGTACTGAATATCAATTGCAGAATAAACCTTATTGTTTTCGATTCCTTTGTTCAACGTTCCTCATTTTTGGCGCGCTGTTCAGGTGAACAGAGTGCCTATCAATTCGTCCAAATGTCCGTAATGTTCGAATTTTTGGCCGAGAATGGTCTCGAACGATTAGTTCCGACTCACGTCAAACTTGATTCTGCCCGGCCGGCCTTCAGCAAGATGATGCTCGAACGCAATGAGTTAGAAAGTTGAAATTTTCAGAGGAGGTTTGGAGTCCAAATGCGCTGTCTCAGTTCGTTAATGGGCAAAATCCACATTGTGGTTTCAGAGTTATAGCCATCTGAAATTTTGTTTTCTCAATAACTCGAAAAATATCCACTGATCTCATCGAATTAGAGCGCGGTAGTTAGTTGAAAAATACCGACGCGACACAACATTTTGTGAGGATCGCAGGACTGGAAAATTAAAAGAAATATATTTAAAAAAATTCTGTATCACAGCAACTATCTATCAGATTTCGTTGAAATTCTGCGAGAGCTTTCAAAACATTATTTTACGGTTTAGTACTATAGATTTTAACACGATCGGATATACAGGGTGAGTCTTTATGTTGTGCATTAATTTTAACCAAAGGTTCCTCTCGTCAAATAAAACACTTTTTTCATTTACCATTTTTCCAAATTCGGCTCTGGTATACAGGCTGTTGAAATTTCGAAAAAAAATCAGTTTTTCTTTTCTATCTTTGACATGGATATTCCTAATGTAATGAATTTTAGGGTGAATTTTTCTATAACTATGATACATAATTTCCAATTAACAGTTTTTTCCTACTTCCAATCGTTTCCTAGTTATAGACTCGCGAATTAAAAAAACTATGAGAAATTAGCATAACGAAAGTTTAGCCTAAGTTATTATAAGAATCTACAAATATTTTAGAAAAATAAAGTATTCTTCATCATTTCTCCTAAAACGTACTGTTCTCAAGATATTCTTCTTTATATATATTCTCCTTTATCGGACATTCTTAATCGAATTCACAATGGTAAATTCGATTAAGAGTGTCCAATACAGGAGAACAGACAATAGAATTCACCATGGTAAATTCGATTAAGAGTGTTCAATACAGGAGAATGGACAATAGAACATACGCGCAAAAGCTCCTGACTTCACGTCAGTGCTTGAACCAATTTTTTTTTCGTGAAGTCATGAGTTTTTGCGCGTATGTTCTATTGTCCATTCTCCTGTATTGAACACTCATAACCGAATTTACCATGTTGAATTCTATTGTCTGTTCTCCTGTATTGGACACTCTTAATCGAATTTACCGTGGTGAATTCGATTAAGAGTGTCCAATACAGGAGAATAGACAATATAATTCACCCTGGTTAATTCGATTCAAATTGTCCAATACAGGAGAATGGACAATAGAACATACGCGCAAAAGCTCCTGACTTCACGTCAGTGCTTCAACGAATTTTTTTTTCGTGAAGTCTTGATAGAAAGCATTGATGAAAAAATTAACACATTATTGTCTACCTTCAATTCTTCTTTAGGATAAGAATACATAATTATTCTAGAAAAATATTACTGGAATTAATGTCATATTTGAATAATCAAAGTAAAGAAAATTATAAGTTTAGTTACTAACATATTGAATGCAATTCAATTGAATTCCAGTAATATCCAATTACTTATTCTTAACCAATAAATGCCCATTGATAGATCTAAAGGTGTTGAGGTGAAACATAAAGATATATTCTTATTAGTGATAGAAAAACTGGCCTAAAATTCCTCTCTACCCATCACGAGATTTAATATCGACAAATGAGCCTGTCACCTTACAGTATCAGAAAGTGTGGTTAATTTAAAGTTAAGTTTTGAAGCCTTCATCAAAATTTCAGCGATATCATATTAAAAATAATACATAACCTTTCAAAAGTCCCCTCTCACAAATATAACCCTCTGAAGGCACATGGATCTCTTGAAGAAGAATCGCCTTCTCTATTTCTCAAAGATATTCACTCTTGTTAATAGAAATCCCTTCAATATTATGTTGCCTCCTTCTAAGGAGGATCTCTTTCAAAACCAGGTGTGACCGCTAATGTAGGGCTATCATCTCCCATAGATTTGTGATGAAATAACACGATTTTCCCAAGAACATACGCGCAAAAATAGGTCATCATGACAATCATGGTTTTGAAGGTTCTCGCAAAAATACGACGATTCGCATCCAGCTACCGAACTCACGAAAGGCTGCTCGGTTCTCCAACAATATGGATCCGATCGTGTTCAAACTTGGAGCTCTGCAGTAGAGTTAGGTTCTGAAGGTTCTTCCAAAATTTCAGCCATGCCGGACGAATAGTTTATGATATATAGAATTTTTTTCAATTATTTTCAATAATTTTTTTGAAATTTTCTAGTTATACCATCCTCACGAAATTCCGCAAGAATTTTCGCGTTGGCATTCTACAACTAATAACCATGTTTGAATTATATCGGTTTCGTATTTTTCGATTTATTGAGGAAATAACAACCAAATTTCAGATGGGTATAATTCCAAAACCGTTTGGCCGATTATACCTATAGACAAATTCAAATGTCGCATTCAGATGCACAGCCTAATCTGAAAATTTCAAGCCGCTATCTCCTTCCGTTCTCAGGTTATCGTGTCATAAATAATATATTTAATAATTTTTTTAAAATTTTCTAGTGACACGATTCTCACAAAATTTCACAAACGTGCTTAGGTTTATATTTTACAACTAATCACCAAGTTTAAATTGGATCGGATTTATTTTGGATGAAAACAAAATTATTACTCGGAAACCATTGGACCGATTATACCCATTAACGAACTTGTCCGTCGTATTGGGTTGCGCCATCTACCCTGAAAATTTCAAGTCGCTAGCTCTTTCCGTTCTCAAGTTATCGTGGCAACGGCCGGACGGCACCACAGAATTAAATTTTACATTTGGGCAAAATGATAACGCGATGTTCCCCAGAACATACGCGCAATAATACTAACAACTGTTTATATTTTACCTATTCATTATCGACTTTTCAAAGCAAAATACTACACTTTTACATGAACTTATTCTCCTTCGAACCCATTTGTGAAAAGTCGAATCATATTCATTAATTAGATTTCAAATAAAGGAATAAACATTGATTCATTTATATCTTCTATGGTAACAGAATTGGAAAAACTGGACGTAATCATTTTGAATATGATATCAATGTCTAATATAATATTAAATAAATATGTTTCTACTCATTATGCTGAATCTAAGAGAATTTTGCTCGTTCATTCTATTTTCCTTTCAGATATAAAGGCACGTTCTTTGAATGAGCCATTTTAAATTTTGATTTTTTGATTAACGGATCACTATTAACCATAGTTCAGTGCACGGTGTATATAGATCATTAATGGAACAAGCGCGCTAAACATCCTGATCCCCCGTCTGTGCTTTCATATTTTTGGCGCTCTAGTTCCTCGGAACAGAGTGCTTATCAATTTGCCCAAATGTCTGTAATTTAGAATTTTTGGCTGAAAATGTTCTCAAATGATTTGGTTCGACTCACTGATCAAGAATCCGAGGTCGAAATCGGCCGGCCGTAGGCACGTTAACTCTCGAACGAAAGGAGTTAGAGGATTGAAATTTGCAAGATGGGTTTTTAGCGTAAATATCTCGTAAGAGTTCGTTAATGGGCGAAATCAGGGTAGAGTTTCGGAGTTATGGCCGATTTTAGTAAAAACATTTTTTATGAATATTTCCGAAACCGATCACTCGATCTATCTGAAATATAGCATCAAATTGTTGAATCATGACCTTTATACGCAGGTGAAGTTTTGTATTGACCAGGTTACCACAAAGTGTAAAAAATTTTTTTTTCTACAATAACTCTCGAACGGAATGAGCTAGGCAGTTGAAATTTTCAGAGTAGGTTAGGGAGATGAATATCTCAGTTAAGATCGTTATTGGGCAAAAAAGGCCAGATGGTGTCGGAGTAACGAAAAAAAATTTTTTTTTTAAGTAACAAATTTCAAATTCAATTTTTATTCAAGATGCAGTTTCACCATAAAAATCCATTGATATCATTTTCAACTCCAACAAGCTAATACTTTCGGAGATATGATTCTTTGAAATTTCAATAATGAATCGTACTTCTATGTTTCCACAGAATGCTATAATTATTCTATCTAAGCTTTATTATATGATCTGTGTTCATACTCGTTCATGTCATCCTGTTCTATAAGAGAGAGTCAAATTCATTTCAGCTATTTTAATTTGATTTCTTCCATGGTGCAGTTCTCATTCTCAGATTGCTCATTTAATCTTGATAAATAAAATATTATTTGAATTGAATTTCATTTTTGTATCGAACTTTGGATTCTACTTATGTATTTCAAAACGTAAATTGTAAAAATTTCAGGTGGGGTTCAGAATTCTTCTTTACAAAATTCTAAAAGTTGATTATTCGAATAAATATTAAACCAAAAAGACTGAGCTCGAGAGTTGTCACCTCGAGCATTTCTCTGGATCTTCCTCGTTACTTGGGAGCACTAATTTTCGTGAAGATCAAACGAATGGAGTAAGAAAAGGGAGAATTTTTCCTTTGATGGAGTGTTTAATGAATAAGTTCGGCGTAGGAAATAGCGAATTGAAGTAAGAGAACTAATTCGAACGCGACATCTAAAAGGTCGTTTGAGGACGGATAAATGAAGTCTGAATTTTTGCGTCGAGTTATTAACACTTTTGCCGACATCGGAGTGAATGCCTATTAATTTGCACCTTTTTGGTTCGTTATTTCCTGTTGTAAATTTAGGAATAAGCCGAGTTGTTTTTCACTGGAATATTCCCAGTTTCGCACCCCAATTCTGCCATTTCAAAATCATCGTGAACACCACATCCAATCAAAAATATTTCATGTAAAATCGATTGCCAAGACTCAAAAAAATCTTTCACAGTTAAAAATTTATCAGATCTCATGAAGAGCCAATCCTCTCTACGAGCCCTGATTCTACAAACCCCACATCAAGGTCAAAGTAGTCAAAGTATGGCTTGGCTGTTTCATAGAACTATTGCAGATTGAAATTTAAGAAAAAAACTCTAAAACCTACCAACAAATTCACATGATAGTCGCAACATGGGCATTACTTTTGTAATGGTCTATCTCAAATAGGGGGGCGAGGTTGCCATATTAAGTTGACAAAAAAACTATTTTCACCTCTCAAAATGAAAACTCGAAGGTCGTAAGTCGGTTCCAGGATAGGAATACTAAACACTATAAAAGTAACTACATTCTTGTCCACTACAGTTTTTTGTTGTCTGATATATTTTTCGGAAACAAAACAACAAAACTTTGTTTCGGTAACATATGTCAGAAGAAAAAAACTGTAGTGGACAAGAGTGAAGTTACTTTTATTGTGTTCATAATAAGTCCACAGTGAACTCAAAATAGAATATAGGAATCCTAAACTGCAATTTTGCGCGCATGTTCTAGCGAGTGTTCTATATAGTGAACAGCGTGCTATGATTTCTACCAAATGTCTGTAATTCTCTACTTTTTGCCGAAAATGGTATCCAATGATTAGGTACGGCTCACTGATGAAGAATTCGAAGAAAAATTGGATTGAATTTTCAGGGTAGGTGGCGCATCCAAATACGACTGACAAGTTCGTGAATGGGCATAATCGGCCCAACGGTATCCCAGTAATAATTTTGTCATCAACCAATACAGGTCCGATCGCATTGAAACTTGGTAGCTAGTTATACAAGACTAATACAAAGACGATTATGAAATTTTGTGAGAATCGTGTCACTAGAAAAGAAAATAATTAAAAAATATTATTTATGTCACGATAACCGGAGAACGGAAAGAGATGACGACTTGTAATTTTTAGAGTAGGTTGTGCATCTGAATGCGAGTTTGTTAATAGGCATAATCGGCCGAATTGTTCTGGAGCTATACCTCTGAAATTTGGTTGTTATTTCCTCAATAACTCGAAAAATACGAAGCCAATTCGAACATCTGTATTATAGTTGTAGAATGCCGACGCGAAAATTCTTGCAAAATTTTGTGAAGATCGTATCACAAGAAAATAACAAAAAAAATCATTGAAAAAAATTCTATATATCAGAAACTATTCGCCCGACATCGCTGAAATTTAGCGAAAGCCTTCAAAACCTAACTCTACTGCCAAGTTTCAACACGATCGGATCTATATTGTTAGGGATCCGAGCAGCCTTGGGGGAGTTCAGTAGCTGGATGGGGGCCCGTTGCCTCGATAACTTTCGAACGAAACGAGATAGGCGCTTGCAATTTTCACGATGGGTTGCGCATCTCAGTTAATTTCGGTGTTGGGCATAGTCGGCCCAATGGTTTCGGAGTTATACCCATCTGGAATATTATTTTCTCAATAACTAAAAAAATACAGATCCGATCGCATTGAAGTTTGGTAACTGGTTGTAGAATACCGACATGAAGACGTGTGTGAAATTTTGTGTTGACCGCACCACTAGAAAATGTTAAAAAAATTACGAAAAAATAGTATGTATGTCACGATAACCTGAGAACGGAAAGAGATAGCGACTTGAAATTTTCAGGGTAGGGTGCGCATCTGAATGGAACATTCAAGTTATATTATGTATTATTATATTTTAATTTGCATAATCGGCAAAATTGTTTTGGAGTTACACTCATCTGAAATTTTGTTGCTATTTTCTCTATAAACCAAAATATACAAATCTGATCCAATTGATACTCGGTGATTACTGGTGGAATGCCGACCCACTAATTTTGGCGGAATTTCGTGGATACCGTATCTTGAAGTTACTTGAGGCGCAAGTTTTTTCGTATTTCAATTCCAATAGAATACATATTATGTGTGAATTAAAAATTCTGGTATCATAGACGATTCTCTCGTTATAGTGAAGTCTGTCATTAAAATAGTATGAAATATATTCATATATCTATTATAAAAGCTGATAAAAAGGTGTATCGATGCTAAATTCCTAGTAGAGTGTCCAATAGAGGTGAGCAGGCAATAGAACATACTCGCAAAAGCTCCTGACTTCACGTCGGTGCTTCTTCTGAAATTCCAAATCATGTAAATCTCAGAATTGTAACAACACATCGATGGCCGAGATGCTAGCGTGCTCTCATGTAGCGCAGGGTTTTCGAGTTCGAAAATTACCGATACTTTTCAAAGTGAAATTTTACATTCCAGATAGTATTTGCGAAATTACGGTTTTCCGCGAACGTGTTCGAACGCGCCGTATAATCGGAACTCTCTGTCTGCTTGGCTGATCGATCTCGTGATGCCATATCTTTGATTTGATAGGAATCCCCCAAGCACCCCGAAGCCATTCATAAATAGATATAGGCGCATTCGAAGGCCAGAAGTACGCTGATGATAGCGATTTAGCTCATGATGGCTCATAACACAGTATGGTTAGTTTAAACCTCCCCGTGTCATATGTCAGAATTTACAGCTGAATATATCCATAAGATCTTTATCGCGTCTCATCCCAGCTTGGACCAAAATAGGTATAACTTGCGTTCCGAAATTGCTGACATTACTGGCTGCAGTAAGTAATTTCGGAACGCTCTTAAGTAAGAGAAAGCATCGCCAGTGAATTTCAGTAATATCTGACGTTTCAATTTACTGCCCAGTACTGTTCAGGAATATCGGAACACGGCATTTATGGGAACGCTTTTTACCCCGGTTGTTGAAAGGCTGATCAACACAAATGTTAACTAATCAGTGATCAATCTCTTGTCAACCCTCATCTGAGTTGCGCAAAGCGCAAAAACTCGAACTGACATTAACAGTTCTGTTAACTTTGACCAGCCTTTCAGAAACCGGGTGTCAGTGACAGAAAACAATAAACTATTGTTAATTTTTGGAACGTTCGAGCATTAAAACTGGCGAAGGAACAACATAACCTATTATTTTCATATTGAAGCCCGTTGAAATTTTAGGTCAGTAATCTGGGTGAAACGATGGCAGAAATTAAACAAGTCTTATTGGACTCAATATTCAGGCATACCGATTTGATGTTGATTAGTACTAAAAAAAATTTGTCATAACCTAACCTATTTAAATTTGAGAATACTGGCACAATACGAACACTCCTGGGACAGTACAATCAGTAAATTTCTAGCCTCCAACACTTCCAACAGGGTATCTAGAAAGGTGGCGCGCAATGATTGCCAGTGAATTTCAGTAATATCGGAACGACCTAATTTAATGCACAATACTGTTCAGGTAAATGGGAACCCAACCATAATAGAGCACTGTCAGCACTCTATGGTCCACGAAGGAAACGAAGGTCAGGGGGGCAGGCAAGATGCATAGAATAACAAGGTGTGGACACTCCCTACTAATTCCTGCTAAAATTTTCGGCCGAAAAACGGACCAAGAACTGTCAAATCACGTACTTTATGTACTACTTCACTTTATTAACGATGGTGCCGCTAGGGTCGATTTCGAAGATTCTGACAAGCGAATAAATGAAAACTGACAAGCGACAAAGTTCACTTTTCACCGTTGCTAGTTCGTAAATTCAAATTAAAAGAATATAATGAAGCAGTTTATTGAAAAATCAATCCATTTTTTGATTAATCAGATATCTGTTCGGAGATAATATGTAAACCACATTGGTTTGGAACAGAAATTTCATCTTGCCAAGACATAATGAGGTCAAATAAGGGATTTATCAGTAAAGGAGTTTCTTTGGAACATTTTGAATCGAACTGTAAATGAAGAAATCTGTGAAATCATTATTTTTCCATTACGAAAGATCACATCCAACGTCATTAGAGTACAAGCATTTAATTTATGTATTTTGAAATACATTGAATGATACAGAATTTTCTGTAATACCTCTACATACAATATCTTTCGATATCATATTATTATTCAAATGTAGTAATTCCTTTATCATGTAAGGCTCTTTTAAATTGAGCATTTTACTTATTATATTATATGTATAATTTGAAATTTCATCAAAACATTCTCATGTATACAGCATTTTTTCAGTCACCCAATACCCCTTGACAACTTTTCATGTTCTCAGCAATTAGATTGCTGAATATAGATATTTAATTCGATAGCTATTATTCAGAACTAAGTATATACTGATGAAATATCGAAAAATGATTCATTAAATTGATAAACTAACCAAATAGAGGATAGTGTACTACGTTTCAATCTTTTATTCAATATACATATATTCGCTAGATAAATATTTTGAACAAACAAATGTTCTAATTTTCGATACCCTACCTCTAGCACAAGCCAGTTGCCATTCTTGTCGTTTAACAATATCCTTGAAACAAATAATATTATAGTATAAGAGCGCCAAAAAGAATGACGCCTTAGGAAAGCTATTCAAATTGATGAAATCACACTGTGTGGTTGCTCTGAACTTTGTTCTCTGATAGTCCTTTCATCGTTCACAAATAATATTGTTAGTTTTCATAACATGGCATTTCATTCCTTCTCAATATATAACTGAATTGTATAATGAATATAATTATTAATCAATAGTTATATCATTGTTATATCTTAATTTCAACTGTTAAAACAGTTTATGTTCATCAACCGGCAAGATTATAGTAAATCAACAAGTCTTACGTTCTCCTATGTTGATTTATTAACAATTAACGGTATCAGCGATCTTTCAATATTATTAATATTAAAATTAATAACTATCTTGATACTAGAAATCTGCCCCTGATCCGGTAAGAATATACAATTGTTAAAAAAATATATTCGCATAAAAACGAAGTATTTTCGAAATGAAAATAGTATTTGATTAAAATGGTTCTGGATACTCGTTCAGAGTTCACACAGCAAACATTTGACTTACTTTCGGTGCGGCAAACGACTTTCCACAAGAAACTGGAATAAGCAAAGATTCAAATTTAATTTGACATGTCGGTAATTTTGTCCATAAAATTTCTACTGTCGGCATCTATCGGCGAAAATTGAAGTAAAACAAAATCCTTGTATTTTGACAGTATTTGGACCGCAAATCGGCCGAAAATATGTCAAAGAGTGTCTTCACCATGTATTCTATGCATCTATGGGGCAGGTAAACATTATAAAGAGGTTACGTGCATTTTGGTGTATCTTTCCGATCGATTATCAACTAAGGTTAGTGTTTTAGGACTCGGTTTTTGAAACAGTTTTATGTATTGGTGCATTGTGAATACTGTGTAGTAGCTGAATAATCTGCAGAGTTGTTGAGAATATTTCCACTTTCCAGTCTGTATATACCTACTTTCCTACACTCGCACATGACTTGATAGGATTCATAGTAAACTAACACAAATTTTGAATATCGTCGCCTTTATAAGAAAGCTGCCTAACTCCGTATTGAATAATTTCAAAGGAGGAGCAAAAATTAATATACCTATATTGGATAAATCTTTGAATGAATAATAATAGATTACGCAACCATGTTTTGATTATTCATTATTCTGCAAATCCAGGGTAGCAAAAAAAGACTCGACGAGTTTCTCTAAATATTATTGGAGTTAGATATTTTTCGCCTCAAAAGTCCATGACGAAAATGGAGGGTGGGCTATTTTCTTATTAAGGTGACGATATCATAATTATTATTCAATTTCGTGGTAAATTGATTCAATACATTCACATGCCAGCGCCACCTGTACAAAGACATCCGAACTCTTGTAAGCTCTGATTTGGAAAGACATAGGTATATCGAAGGTCTCACACTTTCGAATATGTCCATGTCTCACACTGAAGTGCAAATAATTCACCACGCCATCCTTCAGAATTTCCTCTAGTGAAGCATCAACATAATTTAATTCCAAGGTATCAGGATGAATACTACCAAACAATTTCACCTTTTCAATATATAATCGACAGGTGCCTACCCTCCTGAAACATTAATTTGTTTAGCATAAAAGCATTTGCATTTCAATTCCGAATTAGAAATATGATGAACCGTGTACTACTTCTAGTACAAAATATATCCTCAAAATTACACCTGAAAATGGAATTATTGGCAATATGTTTGCAGTGTTCCTGTGAAAAATAGAAAATATTACCTAAAAATATGTTCAGTTACTTCGAAAAGTTCTACATTAGTTGAAAAACTATAGAATATACCTCATCAAATCTGAAAAAGAGAAATATTAAGCTTTGCTAGCTATTTGAGACGGTATGTTTAAACCGGAAATTTTCAATTCACAACATCTGTCCAGAATATTTACATACTACACAGTATTCGCAATTAACCAATAATGACAATTGTTCAAAAAACATGGTATTAAATAGTTATTATGTACCAAGGACGAAAAACTGTCCATTATAGTCGAATCTGCAAATTGATAGCAAGCAGGCGAGACAATAGACAGTTTTTCGCCGAGGTGCATATTACATTTTTCCGTCGTCCTCCTTATATTTTTATGAATTTCGGACCTCTTAAATAATTTCACAATAGCAAATGACACATTCGCTTACGTTTGTTTTGAACTGTATCCATAGTGACACAGCGCTGACAGTTATTCTTACAGACACTTATGTTTTTATTGAACCGTATCATGCCGTATTCGTAGTGACCACAGCGGACGAAAAAGTAATTTTGCGGACCTGAAAGTAATTTTGCAGACGAGAAAGTACTTTCTCTTCGGCTGAGTACTTGCCATCAATAATGGTCGATTTTACGGTCGCAAATCAAATTAGTACGTAAAATGTCCCTTTTTATGGAGGTCGACGAAAAAAAGGTATTTTTCGCTTATCACTTTAATCATACGTCAAACAGTGCCAAATACTATAGGAGATGGGTTTGTTTGCCCCCAAACTTCTTTGGCAGCCATGTTGCGACGTCAGCTGACAGTGCGCTATTGATCAACGAAACTACACGATTTCATGTTGTCGGTCCCCGAATGATCATTCGATTCATGAACGTGTTCGAATTCGAATCCTCGGAATTTTTCGAATCTGCCCATCATTAAAAAAAAATGATATGTAACCCAAACCGAAAACTAGGAAACACATGCTCGCCTAATTTTAGAAACGGAAGTAAGGTGCACGTGTACGTCGTTGTTATGAGACTTGCCCTTGTTCCTTTTCGCGTTAACGTTGCGCCGGTCGTAAAAAAATAAACGGTGGTACACCTTGTCGCTTTCAGGAGAATATTTACGAAGCAAAGCGGTCGAAAGAGTGTTTAATACCCCAATTTTTATGTTTTACTATTGAGAAAGGTTTCCTTTTCTCACCGGAGAATGGAGAACATGGGAAATAACAGCCGGTGAATTGGAGTGGGCAATAAACGATTGACGTGTTCGAAATTTTTCAACTTTTATATAATATATCTCAATGGTTGCCTCAATTTTTGCGCGTATGTTCTGGGGAACATCGCGTTATAGTTTTGCCCAAATGTGAAATTTGGCCGTCCGGCCGTCCGTTGCCACGATAACTTGAGAACGGAAAGAGCTAGCGACTTGAAATTTTCAGGGTAGGTGGCGCAGTTCGTTAATGGTTTCCGAGTAATAATTTTGTTTTCGACCAAAATAAATCCGATCGAATTTAAACTTGGTGAATAGTTGTAGAATATAGACATGAGCACGTTTGTGAAATTTTGTGAGAATCGTATCGCTAGAAAATTATTAAAAAATTATTAAAAAATACTTTTGTTGTCACGATAACCTGAGAATGGAAAGAGATAGCGGCTTGAAAATTTCAGGTTAGGTTGTGCACCTGAATGAGACATTTGAGTTTGTCTATGAGCATAATCGTCCAAACGGTTTTAGAGTTATAGCCATCTGAAATTTTCTGAAATTTGGTTGTTTTTTGTTCCTCATTGACTCGAAGAATACAAAACTGATTGAATTCAAACATGGCTATTAGTTGTAGAATGCCAACGCGAAAATTCTTGCAGAATTAAGTGAGGATGGTATAACTAGAAAATTAAAAAAAAAATTATTAAATTATTGAAAAAAAATCTATATATCATAAACTATTCGTCCGGCATGGCTGAAATTCTGGAAGAGCCTTCAGAACCTATCTCTACTGCAGAATTCCAAGTTTGAACACGATCGGATCTATATTGTTGGAGAACCGCGCAGCCTTTTGTGAGTTCGGTAGCGAAGCGGTAGCGGGTGCGAATCGTCGTATGATACGTTGTCTATGGTCGTATTTTTGCGAGAACCTTCAAAAATAAAAATATGAATGTCATGATGACATATCTTTTACGCGTATGTTATGGGAAAATCGTGTTATTTCATCACAAATCTATGGGAGATGATAGCCCTACATTAGTGGTCAGACCTGGTTTTGAAAGAGATCCTCCTTAGGAAGAGGCAACTAAATATTGAAGAGATTTCTATGAACAAGAGTGAATATCTTTGAGAAATAGAGAAGACGATTCTTCTTCAAGAGATCCATGTGCCTTCAGAGGAGTATATTTGTGAGAGGGGACTTTTGAAAGGTTATGTATTATTTTTAATATGATATCGCTGAAATTTTGTTGAAGGCTTCTGATCTTGTAAGGAGAGAGGCTCATTTGTGGATATTAAATCTCGTGATGGGTAGAGAGGAATTTTAGGCCAGTTTTTCTATCACTAATGAGAATATATCTTTATGTTTCACCTCATCACCTTTAGATCTATCAATGGACATTTATTGGTTAAGAATAAGTAATTGAATATTACTTTGAATTGAATTTCATCCAATATATTAGTAACTAAACTTATAATTTTCTTTACTTTTATTATTTAAATATGACATTAATTCCAGTAATATTTTTCAAGAATAATTATGTATTCTTCCCCTGAAGAAGAATTGAAGGTAGACAATAATGTGTTAATTTTTTCATCATTGCTTTCTATTCTGACTTCACGAAAAAAAAATTGGTTCAAGCACTGACGTGAAGTCAGGAGCTTTTGCGCGTATGTTCTATTGTCCATTCTCCTGTATTGGACACTCTTAATCGAATTCACCATGGTAAATTCGATTAAGAGTGTTCAATACAGGAGAATGGACAATTGAACATACGCGCAAAAGCTCCTGAATTCACGAAAAAAAATTGGTTCAAGCACTGACGTGAAGTCAGGAGCTTTTGCGCGTATGTTCAATTGTCCATTCTCCTGTATTGAACACTCTTAATCGAATTTACCATGGTGAATTCGATTAAGAGTGTCCAATACAGGAGAATGGACAATAGAACATACGCGCAAAAGCTCCTGACTTCACGTCAGTGCTTGAACCAATTTTTTAAGATTTTCAGCGTTCAATCAGCGATGATATAGCATTGTGCTTCGTTTTGGGGCTTCTATATTCTATTTACCTACAGTTAGTTCTTTCCCTGCTGAAAATGGACAATTCTGGTTTTTTCTGCCACGGTATCAGCGAGGATATTTCCAGTCGACCTGACCGAGCGAACAAGAATTGGCTTCTGTGCAGTATTCACATACTCAGGACTTTCAAATTTGTTTATTTAATCAAAAACATTTTTTTATTAGTTGATTCCAAGAGATGCGCAAAATAGTTAATAAAATGAACTTACATACAAAATGCAAATACCTCTCATATTTTATTTCATTTCAGATATAAAATAGTTTTTATTCCATACTGATATATTATGAAGAAATAAACCCTTAGTTACCGTAACTATAAACATGGCTATAACTCCCTTGGGAGTTATGCTCTCATACTAAGCAGTTATAGATCTTTAACTCCCTCTAATGTATTTACAAAAACAAATCGACAATTGTTAAATTTTCAAACTATCAAATTTTCAATTGTCAAATTTTTTTTTTCATTCCGTATAGAATAAAATTAAGTATCTATCACGTGAGTTATTGGATGTTGACAACCTCGGGCAACTTAACAATCCCTCGGGACTCACATCCCTCGGGATTGCAATCTGTTGCCCTCTGTAGTTAACATCCTCAGAACTCCCTTGATACATAAATAACTATTTATTTCGAAATTCTCCTGTATCGGACACTCAATTCGAATTTACGATGGTAAATTCGAATTAAGTGTCCAATACAGGAGAATGGACAACATAATTTACCATGGTAAATTCGATTAAGGGTGTCCAATACAGAAGAATGGACAATAGAACATACGCGCAAAAGCTCCTGACTTCACGTCAGTGCTTGAACCAGTTTTTTGTTATTTTCACTTACAGGCCCTTGGGGGGCCTCAGGGCACTACGCTTGCTCAGTAAATTGTGAGATTAATTAATATCATTATATGTGTCAAATGTGTTAATCTTCTTGTGAGTTATTATAACCTTACGGATTGGGTACTTATTTATTAACGATAAACAGATGTGGTCCATTTTGGCATGGAAAATCTACTGTTGTAATCCTACTCTAAGATCCACCTTGACCATCTGCGTTTACATCCCGGCTTGTTCCATTAGCTGAGTGGTTCGCAATCCACTTAAAAATTCAGATATCCCGGTTTTCGCTCACTTGCACAAGTTCCTGGAAAATTGGGAGTTTCGTAAATAATAAAGCTATGATCCTAATGTGCTACACTTCAGTTCAGTAATTGCTTCCAAATTTTCTGGCGAAATACGTTCGTAAATCTCTCCCATTGGGAACATTCCTTGTTTATCCAATTTCAAGTCATTAGTTAGAAACACTAGCAGAAAATATCGTATTCTCCTGGCATTGTACGGAAACCTTCCGTAAAAAGACCATTGTCTGTCCATGAATGGATCCGTACTGCTTCTGAATAGAATGGAAACGTAGCAATTTAAAGGAATTCAAAAAAACCACAATGGGATTATCTCCTAAGCGGGAATCTTTGGGATAGTCAAAAGAGACACCTAGTATTAAGTATTAAACACGTTTGTGGTGACCGTGTGAAACGATGTTCAATACCGTTATTGGGTTTCATTCAAGAAATCTATCGGTTCGAAGACGATAAAAGGCTCATACCACATAAGCAGCATGATACAGACTCGTTTAAACTCGAATGCCACTGAGATAGGGGATTTGAATAAAATATCGAATTGAATTCAAACTGGGTACCTCTATGTGGAATACAGAGTGGGGTGTTGAAGATTTTGTAAGCAGGACGTATATGTATACTCTTCAAAATGAACAATTCTACGGATAATAGGTCATATAAAAGTTCCAAAATAATAGTATATTATTTAACGAGCGGTAATTTAAGTCCTAGCTCACGCAGAGTTTGCAGCGCGAGCCGCAGGCGAGTGCTGTAATTCATCAAGTGAGTTATGACCATTACCGCAAGTTGAATACTATACTTTATCTACGACTATAACAACGAATACTAAGAAGTACAGAGAAACAACTTTATTGAAAAATCTGGCGAATATTCTGGCAATTTTTGTTTTTGGTACACTGACCATACAAATAGATTCATGGTCTTCTAAATCTGTAATTTGCATAGAGTGCAATTCTGCTGCACGACAAGCACCCATAATGCCCAGCATTAAAGCAACCTGAAATAACTTATGATATTACCTAGATGATTGAAACAATTGAATTATTATGAGATATACTACCTTTGTCGCTAGATATTACTCATCAGGAGCTTCATTTCTGAAATTATTTAGTTGTTCTGGCGTAAAAGTTTTTGCCGTTTTAGCTACATGTTTCTCTGATTGACGTTTAAGAAACGCACGTATTTTAAGTAATTCTCTATATTGATTCCACTATTTATGTTGAGTGTGCTTCTTAGCATGGATATATTTAGTGCTAAGTTCACTAAAATATGCCAAAAGAACATTCTCTGCAAACGATGACTTAATGTTTTTACTTCAATCTTCAAAATTTTTCTATACAACTTTATACTTGTTTTGGAATTGTTCGGCAATTAATTCTGTATTCTGTACATTAGCTGCTTCTCTAATTTCTGGAGGTGTACATAATAATTCATCTTCACTATATACACTCATTTTTTTGGCGCTCTAGTTCCTCGGAACTGAGTGCTTATCAATTTGCCCAAATGTCTGTAATTTTGGAATATTTCGATGAAAATGGTCTTAAACGATTTGGTTCGACTCACTGATCAAGAATCCGTGGTCGAAATTCATTCTGTCCGGCCGGCCGTAAGCACGATAACTCTCGAACGGAATGAGCTAGAGAGTTGAAATTTTCAGAGTAGGTTTGGGGGATGAATATCTCGGCTAAGTTCGTTATTGGGCAAAATCGGACAGATGTTTTCGGAGTAACAAAAAAAAAAATTTTTTTTTACGAAACAAATTCCAAATCAAATTTTTTTTAATAAGCAGTTTTATCATAAGAATCCATTCATATCATTTTCAACTCTAACAAGCTAATACTTTCGGAGATATGATTTTTTTAAATTTCAATGTAAATCGTATTTCACAGATTGATATAATTATTATTCTATGTATGAATTCTCATAATGTCAACTTGACAGAAGGGAATATTGTAACTTCAAAAATATTGGGGTTGAAATACTCGTATTTTAGCGATGCAACGGGGACCTCACCCGAAAATGTTTGAAAATATTACGTAAATATTGAAAGCATAATTCTGTAGTTTGGTGAACGTAGATCAGGAAATTTTTGATCGATTACAAGGTAATTTTTTATTATTACTTATCTTCTTTCATATTTGTTTTATGGAATCCCTACTATTTGTAGGTACTTTAAACCTGTTTTGGGCAATTGTCATACGAAACTTGTTTTTTTGGCGCTCTAGTTCCTCGTGTGCTTATCAATTTGCCCAAGTGTCTGTAATTTTGAAATTTTTGGCTGAAAATGGTCTCAAACGATTTGGTTCGACTCACTGATCAAGAATCCGAGTGCGAAATCGATTCTGTCCGGCCGGCCGACCGGCCGTAGGCACGATAACTCTCGAACGAAAGGAGTTAGCGGATTGAAAATTGCAAGGTGGTTTTGGAGCGTAAATATCTCGGACAAGTTCGTTCGATCTATCTGAAATTTAGCATCAAATTGTAGAATCATGACCTTTATACGCATGTGAAGTTTTGTATTGACCAGATTACCGCAAAGTGTAAAAAAAAAAATTTGAAAATTTAAAAAAAGTTTTTCCACAATAACTCTCGAACGGAATGAGCTAGGTAGTTGAAATTTTCAGAGTAGGTTAGGGAGATGAATATCTCGGTTAAGTTCGTTATTGGGCAAAATTGGCCAGATTTAATTCGATTTCTTCCATGGTGCAGTTCTCATTCTCATGATTTGCTCATTTAATCTTGATAAATAAACTATTATTTGAATTGAATTTCCTTTATGATGCAGCTCTATCATATGTATACATTGATATAATTCCCAACTCAGAGAAACCAATACTTTCGGAGATATAATTTGTCTGTTTGAACTAGAGCGCCAGAAAGCTCCTGTCCACAGGGCTTGAACCCATTTTTCAGCAAAATATTCACGGTAATTAGGTATCAACTTGATTTGAAAACGTCAAAATTATTCAGGTGCTAGAAGCACAGAATCACCTTGATATTCGAATGGTAAATAATTCCAAGAATGGTAGTGAGTTATAGCAGTGAGTTATTATAACTCACGTTGTTTGTTTACAGATACTATTAATTGAACGAAAGTAATTGAAAAATGAATATATAATTTAATAGGAGTAGATAAAGTGATATTCAATATCAGTTCCGAGTCTTGATTATTCTGGATTTTTATATTAAGTAATATTATAAGTAATCATTAAGGGATACTGTGGGAGGTCTACCCATCATTAAAAGGTTTCTTTTCTAGGTTTTCTCTCCCAAACTCTGAAAAATATCTATAAAATACAAAATTTATTATTTTGTGATTTGCTTGTGCGTAAGAAACACAAGATATTTGTCAGAAGCAATCAATCGAACAATGTTGTGTGACAAACAACAACGAAACATCATCAACGAAGAATCAACTATATCGTAACGTTTCGGAGTCTATATCAGACTCCTTCGTCAGACACTTAACGAAAATCTTCAGAATTCTTTTGTTGATAGTTATTCTGAAATTCGAGAATTGTCACATTGACAGTATTTGAAAATCATAGTAACATAGTTTTACTTTGCATAGAAATTTCCAAGTTCCAACTCCTTTTTTAATAAATTCAGCCAAATATGGTCAATACCAATTGAACAATTTTCAAAATTGCATTCTCTGTTCAACAATATACAAGTTTACTCCTTGAGTTTCCTTTTAATGTAATCAGGTACTGTCAACAGAATCTTTGTATTACTCCAATCCATCATGTGATCTCCTAAGGTTGTAAGTACATACATGTTCTGCTATTTTTGATTTCTGTATGTCTCTATTTCTCAAATTGTTCTTTTGATCCGACTTTCTTACTTCTTGCGGCCTTGATGTTTCTACTGTGTACGATTTACCCTCGGATTTACCATACATACAAGGAATATTATATACACAGTTTTTTTTTTTTTTTTTTTCATTAATGGGTTTTGCCAATTTATAGTAGTGAGATATTTTATTGAAATAGAATTTTGTCATGAATATCCATCGCTATTTAATTATTTTCTATCATCACAGATATGTGAAAATTCGATCAAATGTTGAAAAACTGAGTTCAAACAAATTTTTCTGTAGTTTCCATCCTGCCGCTAATTTGTCTAGTGCTCAAAAAAAATTCCGTTCTGTAATTATTGAATTTTTAAAAGAGTTACCTATTAGCAGAAAAAGGAGAAATATTTTTTACGGTTTTGCGATCTGAATTTTTGCACATTGATCTAAGTTGTAATTTCAAACAAGTTTACTTAGAGCATTTCATACAAAAAGTTCGAATTTTCCTAGATAGTCGACATTTTTGTTATAAAATGGCGATTTCCGCTCAAACCGGAAGTCGCAGTTGGATGTCTTTTATATCATTTTTCATCATATATTATGCACCAACTTTCTGTGAAAAATAAAATTCCAAAATATTAATATATAAGAAAAACCCCTCTTGATGCGCAGTTGCTGGGAAGCACTGTATATCTAAAATTACAAAAATTTCACTACTTTCATCATGCATTTGCCCCTGAGCTTTGGAATCCTTGGATCAAGCTGCAAACCATATTGCCGCACCTTTTCTCATTCACCATCAAAGTCGTAGGTAATTTACATATATGCAGAAGTGGATTAGCACATTGTGAAATTTTTAAACGCTTGTAACTTTTTATCGGAGCTGAATTTGAAAAAAATGGTTTAATGAAAAAAGTATTTTATTTGATGAGAGGAATCAATGGTCACAGATTATGTACAATTTAAAGATCCACCCTGTTAACTGATGAATACACAAGTTTATTGAATCGAAAGTTTTGTCTATTCACGAACACAATTTCCAATTTGAGCTTCAAGAGTCTACCTTCCAAATAGCAACTCCTTAAATCATACATTCGGAAATTGATGTAAACGTTTGACACCATTTTCGGCCCAAAATTCGATTAATATATACAGGGTGTTTCAAAATATATGCGCAGGACTTCAGGATGTGATAGCTCGTCCAAAAATATGAAAAAAAAGTTTATATTAACTGACCCTCTAAAATGCGCCATTTTCTAGTTGAAATAGAAAAATAAATTTCTTGTTTTTTGCGAATATCTCCGGAACCGTTTATCCTACAGAAAACGGCTTCTGTGAGCATTTCATACTCATAATGAGCTATGTTTTGTGCGGATTTTTTTGAAGTCATAATTGGTGAATGTTTTGAAGCGGTAGTGGGTTTCTTTCTCCCCAACTTCTACGCCAATTTAAAAGTAAGGTTTTGAGACGGTCATTTGAACTCCTGCTCATAAGCTGCAAAGTTGACCGTTTTCGAGAAAAATAATTTTGTTTCATCAAGTATGTTGATTTCGAAGCTACCTCCTGTCAAAATAACAATTAGTTTGTGCCTGCCAAAGGTATATTTGTATTACAGAAATGAAAATATCTTAAACAAACGCTGAAATGTGCGAAATGCGTTTAATTAAATTTCGTGTAATCAGAAAGAAATTTTTTTTTTTTAAATTGACCATGTTTTTCAACGTAAAAGTTTAGTTTTCTCGAAAGCGCTCGACTTCAGAGCTTATGACCACGAGTACCTTTTTGTTTAGAAACTTTTCGTAGCTCAAATGCGCGTCTCACAACCGTACTTTTTCCAGTGGCGTAGAAGTTAGGGAGAAAAACACCCACTACCCCTTCAAAACCTTCAGATATAATTATGCAAGAATAACATACCTTATTATGAGTAAGAAATGAGTTCAAAAGCTGTTTTCTGTAGGATAAAAGGTTCCGCAGGTATTCGCATAAAAAGAGATTTATTTTTCAATATCAACATCTCGAAAATGGTGCTCTTTAGGGGGTCAGTTAATAGATAGGTACTTTTTTCATATTTTAGGACGAGTTATCACATCCTGAAGTCCTGCGCATATATTATGAAACATTCTGTGTATACATGTATGTATTTGGACGAGACTATAGCGCCTTGTAACGAACTCGGAAAATGCTTTTAACTTCTAGGACCGTTCGTTCGAAAGCACCATAATGAGTTTGCCATTTGGCGAGGACGTCATGCCAAAATATTTAGTGTGCGTCTCAGAACTCTTCCTTCTGGGCGTGACATTGCAAGAAAGGAAGGGTGATAGTTTTGACACTTTTTGCGTGTTTGCTTAGTGGTTTGTATAATACCGAAATTACTGGAACAAATTTGATGGATGGTATGTCAATCATTTGGCTATAGAATAGAGTATTAATATTCCTGTAAATTTTAGACTGTAATTAAAACCCAACAATTCAAAACCTGTGTCGCCCATTATTGGATGGTGTTGTTCAATTCTAAATGAACCACGAGATTCCTCAAATGAAGAAAATTTAAATTTCAGGAGCTTTTGCGCGCATGTTACATTGTCCATTCAAGCCTCATACGAAGTCGATCGAGCTGAAATTCGGTACTAGATTGTAAAATGATGGCTCGAAGGTATGTGCGGAATTTCAGCTGATTCTATAACGTAGGTATAGTTTCTGAATTTTAAATTTTTCGAAAACAAATTTTCTATTATCGAATTTTCGTGAAAATTAGACGTCGGTGTTCTACGAGTAATTACCAACTTTCAATTTGATCGGATTTGTATATTTTGAGTTATAGAGGAAATAACAACAAAATTAAAGGTGGGTATAATTGCGAAACTGTTTGGCTGATTCTGCTAAACAACGAATTTAACCGTCTCATTCGGATGCACAACCTAGTCTGGATATTTGAAACTGGAGATCTGGAGCTCTAAAGTAAGGTTTTGAAGGCTATCGCAAAACTTCAGCGTTATCGGATGGATAGTTTCTGAGATATAGAATTGTTTTCAATAATTTTCAGTGATATTATCCTCTCAAAATTCTACAAAAATTTGCGCATCGATATTCTAATTACCATATTTGAATTGGATCAGATCCATATTTTTTGAGTTATAGAGGAAATACAACTAATTTTCAGATGGGTATAACTCCAAATAGGTTCAGCCGATTATTATACCTAATAAAGAACTCAAATGTCGCATTCAGATGCGCAACCCATACTGAAAATTGCAAGTCGCTATCTCTTTCCGCTCTCAAGTAATCGTGAGATAATTTTTTTTTTAATTTCTAGTGATACGATCCTCACAAAATTTCACATACGTCTTTTTGTCGGTATTCTACAACTACTTACCAATATTCAATTTGATCAGATCTGTACTATCTGTAACTATTGTTTGAAAACAAAATTAGTGCACGGAAACCGTTTGACCGATTATGCCCTTTAACGAACTTGTTCGTCGCATTTGGACTCGCAACCTACTCTAAAAATTTCAAGTCACTATCTCTTTCCCTTCGAAAGTTATCGTGGCAACAGCTGGCCGAACAGAATCGTTTCAGACCATTTTTGGTAAAAAAATCGGAAATTACACACATTTGGACAAGATGATAACACGCTGTTCCCCAAAACATACGCGCAAAAAACCCTACTGTGGACATTATGAGTTTAGACTAGCGCGTCAAAGCAGATTGACCACACGCCAGTGGTTTCTCAACTTTTCACTAATGTTTTATCTGTAAATTGCGTAGAATACTAACTGAAGTTGAATTATTCGCTCTTTCTTCTCAGAAAATATATGCAAATCCCCGATGGATCATCATATTTTATCGACAATTCCATCTCTCTCCGTTTGGTTAATGCATTCATGCTGGTCGAGATGACATTTGTACGGTTTTCATCAGTCTGTCAGTATCGGTCACGTGATACGATAAAAGGATTTGTAAACATCAAAGTTTGACGCTTCAAAAAACGAGAACCAGGCCTCTACGAGCTGAATACTTCCACTCGAAAGCTTTTTCATTCCGAACGAGTGCTAATTGCTTCGTCAATAAACTTTTCAAGCCTGTAAAGAACTATTTATTCCTTCATAAATATTTTCTTCATTGAATACATCATCATCGTACGAACGAATCGAAACGTAAAAACCAATATTTATGGGATAGTTTCTTGGAGGTGTGGTTGATGAAACGGTACTGGGGATTAGAATAATTTATAAAGGGTTAGTTGAACGTAGAAATATGTTCACTGTGTCCCAGCCAAATAAGAAGAAATTCGTATGTCAGTTATGGCGCATATACCTACATGAAAATTTGGAAGATCAACTTTAAATTCTTTAACGTTGAACCCCCTTTAAGATGTCTGTCCGACTATAGCTAGGGGCTAAACGATATATCTGTACTTACTGGAATATGAGGTAATAAATTGGAATTGGTTTTTAAAGATTTAATCAAAATTAAGAATAAGCCTTCTTCAAGGCCTTCGTCCAGGTATCGTACAAAACATCTTCAAACGATACCACGATGGTTTGGATGTAGCCCCAGTCCAAAACTTATTCTACAGATGTTCCGCTCCAGCTCAAAACTTCAGAAGGTACTTTCTGGTCCAAACCAGAACTTGTATAGAAGGTGGAAATGTGTTCCAGCCCAAAAATATGTAAGGTACAGCTTTGCTCCAAAACTTAATAATACGTAGGTTAAATTTGGCTATAGCCCAAAATGACGATAATGAAACCAGTGTTACACATATTATTTGCAAAATGCATAATTCCTCTATACGAATCTGGGGATATTTATGTTAACAACACACAGATATTTATTCATCGGAATTTATTAACTCTGAAAAAAAATACGGGGCACATAATCCTCGAAAATTGAAGAAACCTTCCCCCGATTCGTTCTGAACAACATAAATATTGAATTCACATCTACCAGAAAAATTATTATAAAATCGAAATAATCAAATAATAATACAAAGATTTTTTAAAAATATGGCGTGCAAACTATACTAACTAATATCAATCTGAAACAATCACGGAAATCAATTGACAAAACAAATTTCAATAACGCAAAACCATATTTTAAAATGACTTACCGCTGGCGTATATTTAACAACAAACGCACGAACTGCTTTTGCAGATTTCTAGAACACCATTTATCTATCTCAACTATAGAGAACAAAGGCAATCGTAGAAAAGACGTTAATACAAGTGTATCCCTTGAGAGTTCAACTGAAAGAGCAATGGTCGACGATTTATGATCACAGAAAATTCTGTTAAACCGTTGTCGCACATAATCAAAGCGATACATTTATTATAGGTACTGAATCAATTCCTGAATTTAAAAAAATTATGTACTTATTTTTTAGATTTACACTCGATCGGATTCATATTGTTGGAAATATTGGCAAAAAAATATTGAAATATTATAACGATTACAATGTACCGGTCCACGGTCGACCAGCAACATTTTCAAGGGTGATACATTTTTGAGGCGCTTGCCGTGGATATCAGAAGTCCAACGAATTTCATGATCCAGTTTGAATTGATAGAATTATAAATCATGTCATGTCTGTGGTCATGTCATTTTTATGCGGAAAGAGCAATTTATTTAAAATAATATTCTAACTCGATGGTTGAGACGTTAAATAGGGTACTTATTGACTTATTTTGAAGAATTGGGACCCCTATATTTAGGTTTGATGGATAGTCAAACAATATTTTATCCAGATATAATAAGGTTACCCAAGATGCGAGGGTTTTACCCGAGGTTTTACCAAAATCTGAAATATTCTATTCTATAAAATATAAAACAACAAACAATGAAAATGTGGGAAAGCCCTGTGGATAGGAGCTTTGGCACTCATTTTCAAACTTTGACAAATCATATCTCCGATAGTATTGATACCAATGGATTATTTTGGTAGAACTGCATCATAAAATAAATTAAATTCAAAAAAGTGTCATTTAAAAAAAACAATAGTGCCAAAAATTATTAATCTGAAACCACCAGACCGATTCTATACCCAATAACGATCTTATCCGAGATATTTATTCCTCAAATCTACTCATTATATTATATCAATCATCTACAAATTATATTATATCAATTGAAACTTAGCCAATATTCCAGTTTAGTTTTTACTGGAGATATTCTGAACCCAATTTGATTAACTTACCAAAGGATATATTTCCATCATCATATGGATTATCCAATATCCCTGAGGTTATTTTGTATTCAACCATACTTTGTTTTCTAGAACAGGAGGTACTTACATATTCTATAACATCAGTAATGAATTTTGAATAGAACCCGAAATAAATATGAAATGTCTCGGTGGATAAGGTGACATGTATGAACATAGAACATTCATATATATTGTTTTGATATGAATTAATAGAATTTTGAATTCAATATCAAATTTAAAATTTCCTAATTTTGTGAGGGTTCTAATTTGAATGATTTTTTAAAAAAAATATTACGAATCTCAAAATATTACAGAATTATTTATTAACTAAGGAGGCAAACTATAATTATCAAACTTTATAAACTATATTACACTAACCTTACAAGTTTAACCTAATACTCCTTCTTCAATTATTTATCTCTTCTACTTCTAGATACTATGGATCCAATATGATCCTTTCTTCTTATATATCCTTTTAAGACTGGATGGTTTATTCCTAATACTCCTTCTTCAATTATTTCTCCGTTCTACTTCTAGATACTATGAATCCAATATGCTACTTTCCTCTTATATATCCTTTTTAAGATTGGATGGTTTATTTCATTCAATTCAGTGAGTTTTTCTCTAATTATATGGAGCACAATTTTTGTGTCATTCTCATTTTCAATTTTCAATCTACTCTATCAATTTTTTCCTCGTTTCCTAGGATTCATTTTATTCGAACTCTCAGCCAAACCTGATTTCTTCCATTTAATTATTCTATCAAATCATCCAAATGGCTTGCGTCGAGAAAACGATGATTTGATTGCTTGTTACTATATTCTTTCCTTCTTCCTTGCTTATAATTTCTTTCAAATGTAACATACTGGTTATAGATATACTTTTATAAATCACAGATGTGAAAGTCTTTGGCATAAATCAACAAACTTTTCGTGAATTCACTAAATTAACTAAATAAATTAAGTATTTATGTGTCAGACCTACAATTTCTTAAACATTTAGATTTTTATTGAGAAATACAATTTCAATTCTCTTTTATTTTGAGAGCCTCAACATTTTCCATAACAATATATATATATTCATAGGTACAAATACGGAGCTTAATTTTCGATTACATCACTCTGTGAAATCATAGAAATACGATTCAATATTTGAATTTTGAAAAATCATATCTCCGAAAGTATTAGCTTGTTAGAGTTGAAATTGATATCAATGAATTCTTATGATAAAGCTGCATCTTAAAAAAAATTGAATTTGAAATTTTTAATGTAAAAGGAATTTTTTTTTGCGTTACTTGGAAACCATCAGGAGGCCTATTTTGCCCAATAACGAACTTAACCAAGATATTTATCTCCAAAACCTAGTCAACTGCATGCTCATTCCGTTCGAGAGTTATCGTGTAAACGGAGGGTTGGCCGAACGGCCGGAAATAATCGGTTTTGACCACGAATTCTTGATCAGTGAGTCGAACCAGATCGTTTAAAAACATTTTCATCCAAAAACTCGAAAATTACAGATATTTGTTCCGAAGAACAAGAGCGCCAAAAAGCTTAAATAACTTATAATCTTTAAGAGTTTTCCAGATTATTACTTGTTTTTACCGATTCATTACGGAAAAGTCCATTCGGAAAATTATCAAATGTCAGTTTCAGAGGAGGTTGGAAAACAGTTATTAGATGGGTTTATATCGATATTTGAAACCATTCGTTCTTTAAAAACAATTTTATATTGGACTTATTTTGAGGAATTGAAACAAATATTTTCAGATCAGAAATGCTGAACGATATTTTTGTTCTCTACTGAATGAAGGTTTTATTTGTAAAATTGATTCGAAATCGATATTTAAACTCAATACTGACTCGAAATGCGTATAAATTTTGGTATTTTGGACGTACTCCAATGCATTGCACAGAATATTTTCAGAAGCCAGAATATGAAATATGATAACTCATACTTGAATTCTTAGAACATACTTCTATGTTCTAAGGTCGAATGAAATGATAACATGCACCATTCATCATAGAAGATTCACGATTTCAATAATAAAATAAGTAATAAAATCACAGTTCAGATATCGCTGAAATTTCACAAAAGCCTTCAAAACCATATTTTACAGCCATCTCCGAGATTTAAACTTAATCAGATTTATATTGTTGCAAATATTGTGAAAATATTAGATATTCTTTTTCGTGGAACCCAAGCAGCCTTGTGCGAGTTCAGTAACTGGATGGGTGACCGCTCTGGCTGTGAATTTGAACAAGGGTGCCAAAGCGGACTGACCTCACGTCAGTGCTTTCATAACTTTCAAGTTTTACAAATCAGTGAAATTTATTCTATGAAGCTTCTGACCCCACATCGGTCCTTTCAAGGTTTTTTGTTTCGTATAACACAATGTATTTTGTACGATCTTTCAAGAGCTGTACTATGATCTGGCACCACGATGATTGATGATTCCACTTTCCAGTTGCAAATTCATAACAGTAAATAATGGATAGCGTTATCGGGTCGTCACAAACACGAACGATTTCATTAACCAATTTGATTGTCTATTGTTCAATTTCTCTGGCTTGGAACCAAGGAGCAATCAATTCTAAAAGTTCCTGTCATTTACATATCTCAATATGTTCGCTCGTTTTAGAGTAACATGCATCATATGTTTGGTCGTTTGAAGAATGAAGTAGACGTACTCCGGCCGGTTTAATGCGTTCATTGTTCCACGATTTTTCCCTTTCTTGAATAGTGACTGTTAATGGAAACAGTTAGTTGGAACAGGTGGGTTTCAACTGTCGTTTGTAGTGGATGGGCGATCGTTTATTCCAACCTATCTGTATTAAAGTTGACGATATCATTTGAAATTAATGTTATTTGTGGTTTCGTTCGTAATATAAATTCATTGCATTCGTGTTATACCTCGGTTCATGACTATTGGCAATCCCCATGACATGTGACAGTGACCTACGACGTTTTGGCAGTCAAAAGTTTGAAACTGTTCAAATGACAAGTCCATAATGTGGTAGCTATTAAGATGCCTAAAACAATGGTTCATGTACCATTGTATTGGCATCTTTGTCTTACTTGTTTGACAGATAAAAATTGGACAAAATTGACCGACATGGTAGATGTTTCATGGCGGCGCCACCATGTTAATCGCTTCGTTTTCGTCGATATTGCGAATGATTTTTCGTAAATACGAAATGTACAACATTTTTTCCTAAGTGATGATTGTTGATGGATGCCCGCCAGGTATTATTCCCTTATTCGCTAATTTGGTCTCCCGGTTGGCCATCAAAGTTTGACACATTTCAATGTGTATATGTATTTTGAAAATGTTAGGTTATAGTCATTTTCCTGTCAGATAACTACCCAATGTTGTCCTCTCTACATAGAGGTCGTACTAATTACGTATTTTTCACAATGTGAATTTACTTCGGAAAAATAATGAATTTGAGAAGATATTTATGAATATTTGTGAATCCAACAATTCCAAATACTGGCGACTGTTGAAGAAAATGTTTCCTCTGCAGTTACTGGAAATATTTCACGTACATATATGAACCGGTTGGAAGATTCAGTTATGCTATTTTCTTGCACGGAAATCAAGATTGAAGTGTTGAAATTTGAATGAATCAGATTACAGCCGATGGGCTTTGTATTTTTGGAAATACATATTGGGAAAGTAAAATTTCGAACTGGTATCTACCTACTTCTGAAATTTTAATGCAGTCGTTGACTGAGATGTAAGCGATGTTAGGTATTTCCAAAAATACAGATCCAATCGAATCAAATCTATTACTCGATTGAACAAAGTGGGAAAGCCCTGTGAACAGGAGCTTTGGCGCTCTTGTTCAAACTTTGACAAATCACATCTCCGAAAGTATTGGTTTCTCAGAGTTGGGACTGATATCAATGGATTTGTATGATAGAACTGCATAATAAAAGAAATTAAAATCAAAAAGTGTCATTTAAAAAAAACAAGAGCGCCAAAAATTATTAATCCGAAACCACCAGCACGATTCCACCCAATAACGAACTTATCCGAGATATTCATTTCTCAAATCTACTCGGAATAGTATATTCTAAAACAAGTTGCAGAATGGGCTGATATTTAAACACGAATGCGAAATTCGAAAACGAGCGACGAAGGAGCGAGTTCTCGTACGCGTATGAGTGTTCGAATTGCCTTCTGCAACGAGTATTAGACGATACTTTCTCTATTTCAGGCAAATTTTGTAAAATACTGTTGAAATTTAATGAAATATTAGGATTATACATCCTAGTGACTTTTGTATTGTATCTTGGCAGTTGGTGTGACTGTTACGAAAGTTGACAGATCATGGAATTTGAATTGTACGTAGAGCATGGAGATCAGATTTAACAGTTTCCCAATATCATGAATGATTCAAAATTGGCAAGAAGGAAGTCTAGTACCTTATTTTTTTATGAAAATAAAACCTTTCCTCTCAACAATTATTTCACCTTATCCAGATTATCTTGTATTGACAATAATTGACGTGTGTTGAAATTTGATAGGATCGAATGTCAGTGCTGACTACCACAAAACGAAAAATATAACTAGAAACAATGCGGGAATGAGTTCATTCCAGCACTGTTTTTAGTGCTGGAATGAACTCATTACGATACTGAAATAGAGAAAATTATATTATATCAATTGAAACTAAGTTATATTCCAGTATGGTTTTTACTGGAGATATTCTGAACCCAATTTGATTAACTTACCTAATTATATATTTTCATCATCATATGGATTATCTAAGGGCATTATAATATTATCCAAAAATTTTAATATCCTATAATCCTCATAATTCTACAATAGTTGAGGTTATTTCATTGGTTATTTTGCAATTCATCATACTTTGTTTTCTAGAAGAGGAGGAATTTTATATCATGAGTAACGTGACATGTATGAACACATCATGAAATTCATATATACAAATTCGATTAGGTACAGCATTTTGTAAAATCATACAGTTATTAAGATTTATTATTGAAGTTTTGAAAAATCATCTAACAAAGTATTTAGCGGATTCTTGATCAGTTAGTCGAACCAAATCGTTCAAGACCATCTTCATCGTAAAATTCGAAGATTACTGACATTGGGGCAAATTGATAAGCACACTGTTCCGAGGAACAAGAGCACCAAAAAGACGGCTTGAAGGTTCATGCGATATTTTGAGAGAGTGTGTGATGCCAATAGATAATAGAACTTGCACGCAAAAGCTCCTGACTTCGAAGTCAGTGCTTTTCTTGAATTTATTTTTATCTATATTCTTACGGAATTTATCGATAGATTAATGTCGGGGCCCACTATTCCATTACCGAATCTGCAACTAGTTTCGTCGCAGATTCCAAGAAAGAATATCCGATAGCCGTTTGAATAACAAGTTTTTTGAGACATTCCGACCACTGAAAAGCTTGTTGAGCTTCGGCAAAGATCCCAATGTTTCATCCTCGCTAGTTGTTGCCTCTTATTGCTCCGCGGAGACTGCGGCGTCGAGTGCAAAAAAAAGGCAAATTATACTTGTTTTTTGTCCATATCGAATACGGGTCTGTTTTAATTGGTGTTTATAAGTTAATGTCATTTAGAAATATAGCCTGCGATAAGGAAGATGTTTGAACTTTGTTCTCAACTTGACCTCGTTTTTTTGTCGGTTGCAATATGTAAATGACGTCAAAATATGACTTCTTCGGTATGGATGATACGTGCGTGTCTCAAGATGCCCGTGTAAAATCAATGAATAATATTTATTTATTATTATTAAAAACACAATCAAGTTGCAATTAAAATCAAGAGATACTAAATTGAATCCAAGTAACCATAATCAGAAAATTCGATTATATTTATAATTTCGGTATTATACCAATTTTGAGCCCAAAATGATCTCTAGCGGATAAATCAAACTTATCTTTTAATGGAGAATTGGTCACTCTTGGCCATTTGATTGTTACATACTATAAATTTTGAGAGAAACATCTTATACAGACTTGAAATTTGTTGAAGATGTAAAACTCCAATGGAAATATTAATTTCGGTAATAGGCATAATCGGCCTGGGGTTCAGAAATATAATAGTATAAAATTGTTATTAATATGATAATATATAAACTGATCCATACAAATTTGAATAGAGAATCCAGATGTAATATATATACAGGGTGAGTCTTTAAGATGTGCCTTAATTTTAACCAGATATTCCTCTCATCAAATAAAAAATTTTTTTCATTTACCATTTTTCCAGATTCGGCTCAGGTAAAAAGTTATAAGTGTTTAAAGACTTTACAATGGACTGATACTCCCCTGAACTTTCTTTGTACGTTGAACACAGATTACTTTTAATGTAACTCGTATTGTATATCGGCCAAATCTCTATCATCTGTTGCTGAAATTCACAGACTTTGTTTGAGAAAACTTATTTACTCACTCAATTAATATGATTTGGCCCTTCATGCAACATTTACAGCAAAAATTCTGGAATATTAAAACAGTGAACTTTAACTTGATACCTATTCTATCCATTCGATACTTCTTTACCCAATTGTTTCCATTATAATAATATACACAATTGCACGATCTTCTATTAAGAAAAATCCTTAAATATCCTATATATCTTCAATGATACTTGAGAATTAATTCACTCATATTATTCCTATTCCAATTCCAACCTCAATATAAATCACAGCACAGAACACTAATAATCGATGATCGAACTTCGAACTTCATAGCATCTAATAATAAGTAGAAGAAGAGCTTAGAGAGAGAGAGAGGCATTGACTCCAATATAAGAGTGAGATGCAATGATAGAAATCAGCCGATATAGGGCAAAACATAGTGTTTTGCAATGCTAGTCTTATGGCGATTTCCATTGACCCGCTCGGAGCACTCGAAATCGATCTCATCTGTCATGCATCTGTCCAATTGAACCGAAAATATGTGTCAAATATGACAGAGTGACAGCTCCGAGTGATCCGAGCGTGTCAATGGAAATCGCCATTACTAAATTATCATACTTTATTCGTTTTTTCCTTGTTCATTGAATTGTTTTAGACTTATTTAAAGTTTTATAAAGATTGATAGATTATATCTAATAATGGAGATGGCCTATTAGGCGTCCGGTTGTACGAATATTATAAAAATAAATCATTAAATTTCAAAGGTGAGCTATCTGAATCTTAGGAAATAATAATTTATACACATTCTAAAATATGACAGACGTAAGACGTAAGTAGGTATTTGAAATGGAATCAGGGATTAATAAAGGCTTATATCAATTCTGCAGAATCGATGATATTTTCATTTGTGTAGATAGGTACATTCTGATTTGAATATAAATTTCACATACATATTATTCTCAAGTAAAATATTTGATTGCTTTCAAAGGATTGTTCAAAACAGTAAGTCTTTAGGCTTTGAATTATTTTTTTGTCCAAAAGAGAATCAAGAACTTGCGAACAAACGTTTATTATTACATACATGTTTATTAATAGAACTCAATCCTTTGAACGTATTAAATGTTTTATGAAATTTTCAATCAAAATAATAATATATGAACGATGGCATTGTGGCTTTCAGTTTTGATCAGAGATATGGAGGTAACATATTTCTGGTTTTGATTGAGGGTTCCTTATCCAGGGGCGGATTGATAAATGTAGTGAAATTTCTGGATTTTTCTTCAGACTTTATATCATTCAAAGAAGAATATCTTGAGAACAGTACGTTTTAGGAGAAATGATGAAGAATACTTTATTTTTCTAAAATTATTGTAGATTCTTCTAATAACTTAAGCTAAACTGATCTCCTTTCTTTATGCTAATTTCTCATAGTTTTTTGAATTCGCGAGTCCATAACTAGGAAACGAGTGGAAGTAGGAAAAAACTGTTAATTGGAAATTATGTATCATAGTTATAGAAAACTTCACCCCAAAATTCATTCCATTCGGAATATCCATGCCGAAGATAGAAAAGAAAAACTGATTTTTTTTTCCAAATTTTAACAGCCTGTATCTCTTCACCAGAGCCGAATTTGGAAAAATGGTAAATGAAAAAAGTGTTTTGTTTGACGAGAAGAATCTTTGGTTAAAATTAATGCACAACTTAAAGACTCACCCTGTATGTATATTTTTGAATGTTATAAAGTGTGTAAAAGTCAAATGGTTACATATTTGTGCTAATGTACTGTATGTATATATTTATGGAAAATCCCAAAACACTTCAATTTTAAATTTTTATCCTTCGTTAAACTGCGAACCCTACCTTACACCCCCTTCGAAAGACAGGTACAACCCGCAATTTTTCAAATAGGAAGTATGAGCTTGTGATACGTCGTTTGATAGGTCTCTCCATTCTATATTCAGAAATGTTATCACTTTCATGTTAATTTCAAAAATCAAATTAAAAAAAAATCAAGTTTTCCGAAATTTGGTACAATATGAAAAACTAAAATGTAGTACAAAATGTAGCAAAAAATATGAATGTTAATGAAGTAGATGTTCAAAGCATTCATGCGAACGACTTAGCAACATCCTAACCTCAAATAAATATTTCTTTCAACTTAATTCAACATCTCAGGAGTGATCGACCTAATCGCAAGTTAGTCGATCCTTTAGGTCATTCAAATCAAGGGGTTTAGTTTTGTACACAATGCTCTTCACATAACCCCATAAAAAGAAATGGGTTAAGATCAGGGGAACGCGCTGGCCATTCGATCGTTTGTCGGCTTCCTATCCACTGGTTTGGAAATATTGCGCCGAGGTACACCCGGACATTGCGTTGCTATTGTGGTGGTGCTCCATCCTGTTGGAACCACATCGTATACCGTGGAACTTGAGAATTTCCTTAATCAGGATATAAATTTGCCAAAGTTGGAGATACATCATCTTGAAATAGTGCTAAATATTTATCGCCATTCAAATTGCCCTCTATAAAAATGGGGTCTTTGATATGGTTTCGAACATTTCCTGCCCGAACATGAACTTTTTGAGGGAATTGCATGTGTTCCTCTCTCATCCAGTGAGGATTTTCCGTAGACCAGTAGCGGCAATTTTGACGATTAGCATGACCGTTGAGAAAAAAATGCACTCATCTGAAAACAAAACGTCTACTAGGGTAATATTGTTATCCAACATATCCATCATTTGTTCACAAAAATAAGTGTCTTATCAAAATCGTCTTCCAAGAGCTCTTGGGTAGGTATCATTTTATAGCGAAGCATTTTTTTTTTGTTTTAATATGTTTAGAATCGATGTATGGCTGACATTGGATATTGTGGAGGCATCTCTACTCGATTTATGTGGATTTTTTACAAAGTCAAGCATCACATCTAATTTCACATCCTCACACAGTGTATTAGACACCTGCTTTTTAAATCTGCCTTACATGCCCAAACTCGCAAAACTGCTTCTCTATTTTACTTGTCTCTTGCGACAAATTCGGAAATTTCTCCTAAAACAACCTTACTCCTTTTTGCGTTCGAGTGTTATCTCCGTAACCAATCATTTGTAAAATTGTTATTTTGTGCATTTCACTTAATCGAACCATTATTCATAATTGCACAGAACAATATTCAGAGGCGTTCTAAAGAAACTAACATTGCCACAGAAAGTGTTTGACGTAGTTTTCATGGTACCATCTGAAAAACACAGTGTGATGGTTTATTTTTCATTTTCTTTCTATCACACGTTGAAGGCAAATAAGTATAGTATTATTGTAATAACATTTGGGAATATGCGAGGAAATATTATAATGAATTTCGGTAATCACATGATTTCTTTTTCTCCCATTTTGAGTTTAGCAATAAACATGAAAGTGATAACATTTCTGAATAGAGAAAGACGCGACCTTTCAAACGATGTATCACAAGACCATAATTCCTATTTGAAAAATTGTGGTTGTTCCTGTCTTTCGAAGGGGGTTGAAGGTAGGGTTCGCCTTTGCGCGAAGAAGTGTGATAATTTAAAATTTGAATTTGACGTTTGGGATTTTCCATAAATATGTACAGTACCCAAGATAAGGAATTTATTCCATTTGGTTTTTCAACACTGTATGCGTAAAATTGGCATCGTTGCATATTTTTTCCATTTGAATTGTTAAATCTACGTGGGGGAACCGAAAAAGGTTTGGTTCGCCTCTCACGAAGATTCGTGAAGGAGATGATCTTATTTTAAATTAATAGGTACCAAATTCGCCTTATGTTGTTTATTGTTCGCGTCTCTATACCATTATATATTATCAACTCTACGTGTCCCCGTACTCCCCGTTGATCAAATTATAGGGAAGCGTCTTACCACAATATAAGGGTTGTCTAACGAACAAAAGGGCTATTTTGTCTATCAATTCTCATTTCCTGTCTGTCCACAGGGTGGAACCAGTAATTCAATCAAGAGATCTTGTCGGTTAAATTTAATATTACTGTCTTTCATTTGAAATTGTGTTCACATGCACACAGAAGGCTTATGAAATGCGTTTGAGGATTTGTACCGCGCTCAAATGAGGATGTTGTGGATTTTCATTAAATTATACTGACAGGCCAGCATATATTCAATGATGAATTAGTGGTTTATGGTATCAACCTTTACCGTAATAGGCGCATGTTCTAGGAATCAGCGTGCTATCATTTTGCCCAAATGACTGTGATTTTCGAAGAATACCAGATCAAATTCGATTTCGTCCGGTCGGCCGCTCCTACGATAACTTTCGAACGGAAAGAGTTAGCGACTTGCAATATTCGGGGTAGGTTGCGCATCCGAATGCGACGGTTAAGTTGGCCAATGGGCATAATCGTATACAAACGGTTTCGGAGTTATACCCATCTGAAATTTCATTGTTATTTCCTCAATAACTCAAAAAATACAGTTCCCATCGAAACCTGGTAATTAGTTGTAGAATGCCCACCCGCAAATTTATGCGAAAAGCTGTGGGTACCACTAGTACCACTAGAAAAAAATGTTATTAGAAAAAAAATTCAAATATTTCTTCAAAAAATTCTATATTTCAGAAAATATCTGTCAGATTCCGCTGAAATTTCGCACAAACCTTCAATCCGCATTTTATTTTCCCAATATTTCCAAAAATACAGATCTGATCGACAATATCGCGCAAAAGCTCCTGACTTCACGTCAGTGCTTTTTAAGAACCTTTTCATGCATCTACAGGTCTTACAGGTTTACAAAAATTCATTTATTTTTCCGCGCATATCGGCCAAACGATTTCCGAGAACTAATTTTGTTTTCAAACAATACAGATCCGATGAAATTGTAATGGTAACTAGTTGTAGAATACCAACACAAATATGTATCAAGAGAAAATTTTAAAAAAATATATTAAAAAATATTATTCATCTCACGATAACTTGAGAACTAAATGAGATAGCCACTTGCAATTTTCAGGGTAGGTTGCGCATCCGAATGCTACATTTAAAGTCGTTAATAGGCATAATCGGTCAAACGGTTTTGGAGTTATACCCATCTGAAATATTGTTATTTCCTCAATAACTCAAAAAATACGAATCCGATCCAATCTAAATAATCTAAATAAGGTAATTAGTGGACAATGCGGACGCGCAAATTTTTGCGAAATTTCTTGAGGATCGTATCAGTAGAAAATAAAAAAAAAAATCATTGAATAAAATTCTGTTTCTCAGAAACTATTCATCCGATGTCGCTGTAAATTTGCGAGAGCCTTCAAAACCTAACTTTACAGCAAAGTTCCTAATTTTAACACGATCGGATCTATAGTGTTGGAGATCCGAGCAGCCATGGGTGAGTTCAGTAGCTGGATGGGTGAGCGTTGCCACGATGTCTTTCGAACGGAAGGAGATAGAGAATTGCAATTTTCAGCGTAGGTTGCACATCCGAATGCGACGTTATCGTCGTTAATAGGCATATTGGGCCAAACGGTTTCTGAGTTATACCTACCCATCGTAGATGTTGTTGTTGTTTCGTCAATAACTCAAAATATACAAATTCTATCCAATTAAAACTCGTTAAATACTTGAAGAATGCCGATGCGCTCATTTTCGCGAAATTTTGTTAATATCGTATCACTGGAAAAAAATAAAAATATTTTCATCTTCAAAAATTTTATATTTCAGCTGGGATCGATTTTAATGAGGCATGTCGGACATACGCGCAGAAGCTCCTGACGTCAGTGCCTTTTAAGAATTTTTTTATGTGGCAGTGCTACATCATTGATTTTATCAGCAAAGATTTGATTTTTACCGCCACTGACGACACAGGGTTCCCGTTTCTTAAATAATTCGAAAGAGTTGGCTTATTTTGACGATTCTAAAAATATTCACCTCGATCATCTAATACATCCAGAGCAGATTTTTACTTGCCCGACAACAACAGTTTTATATTTGACGATTAACATTGCTGTAGAGGATAAATATTGACTCATGAGAAAACAAAACTTTTTCAAGTTGAATAACATTTTCATATAATTTCTGCATCATTTGTTCACTTAAATGGTTTCACTTATAGAAAAACATCATAGGACAAGGATTTTGATGCAGGTATGATAAAAATGATTTTTCGCACCTTGATTCCTAAGGTTATTTATTTTAGAAAATAATAAACCAACATTCTTCTTAAACATAGGCATCATAGGTGACTTGGAATCCATGAACGCTACACTAGTAACTACACACTTTCTTGTCCACTACAATTTTTGTCGTTTGACATTAATGTTTCGGAAACGATGTTCAAATCTTCAGAGACGAAGCGTTACTAAAGCATCATATCAATTTCTGCACACTAGTGTGGGTTGACATTATACACTTAGTCATAAACCGATTAGTGAGAACAATGAGCTGGTAATAATAGTTAGATCATTTTTGAGTAAAATATATTTTCTCTCATACGTTTCGATACCTTCAAGTGTTCCAAAGTATAATTTATTGGAATTTTTCAACAATTTGACGGAATTTTCTTAAATTGAGTAGCCAGTTGTCAAAACGTGATTTGTAACAGCAGATTTATGGATGCTGTTTTTCAGAATGTGTCCCGTGTGCTCTTTATATCGTGTGAGAATGTTTCTGGTTGTTTGCCCGATGTATAGCACTTGTTGCAACCTGAACTTTTAATTTAATATATACCCGATTTTAACATGTCCGGAGTTTTAGCGAAAGTATTTCCTAGAAGTTGTTTAATTTTCGTGTAAGTTTTGAAAACCAGTTTTATATTAACCTTATGAAAATAGAGTTTTGTTGTTTGTTTTCACATGGAACGTGAAAGCTTGGAAACCTTTTTGTTGATGTTGTTTCGTTATTGTTTGTTTGGCAACATTGTTCGATTTATTGCTTTTGAGACGTATCTCATGTTTCTTACGCAGAAGCAATTCACAAAATAATAAATTTTTGTTTAATAGATATTTTTCAGAGTTTGGGAGAGAAAACCCAGAAATATACCTTTTAATAGTGAATATACCTCCCACAGTATCATTTAATGATTAGTTATCTCTGGATAATTTGGAATTATCTAGCGATAGGTACCTCAAATGGAATCAGTTTTGACATATTCAGAAAACCTACCAATTCTGATATCTACATTTCGTCTGATTCAGTTACCGGTTATTTAATATTCCGCTAATACTTTAAGATAGAAAGAAAAATCCAACATCAACTAGTTTAGAAAATTATCAACAATCATAAAGATAAAAATCTCTCCAGTAACATAACCCTAACGAAGGAATTAAAAATTGGATCAAGCACTGACGTGAGGTCAGAAGCTTTTGCGCGTATGTTCTATTGTCCATACTTCTGTATTGGACACCCTTAATCGAATTTACCATGGTAAATTATGTTGTCCATTCTCCTGTATTGGACACTCTTAATTCGAATTTACCATGGTAAATTTTATTTTCAATGATTTATTAAAAATTTTCTACAAATGATATCCTCACCAAATTTTGCAAACTTTTTTGCGTTGGCATTCTACAACTAATAACCATGTTTGAATTCAATCGGTTCAGTATTTTTCGAGTTAATGAGGAACAAAAAACCACCAAATTTCAGAAAATTTCAGATGGCTATAACTCTTAAACCGTTCAGCCGATTATGCTCATAAATGAACTAAAATGTCGCGTTCTGGTGCACATCCTAACCTGAAAACTTGAAGCCGCTATCGCTTTCCGTTCTCAAGTTATTGTGACAACAAAAATATTTTTAATAATTTTTTTAAAATTTTCTAGCCATACGATTCGGACAAAATTTCACGAACGTGCTTAGGTTCATATTCTACAACTACTCACCAAGTTTCAATTCGATCGGATTTATATTGGTTGAAAACAAAATTATTACTCGGAAACCACTTGGCCGATTATGCCCATTAACGAACTTGTCCGTCGTATTGGGATGCGCCACCCACCCTGAAAATTTTAAGTCGCTAGCTCTTTTCGTTCTCAAGTTATCGTGGCAACGGACGGCCGGACGGACAGAATCAAATTTTACCTCGAATTCTTCATTGGGGAGTCGAACTGAATCGTTTGAGACCATTTTCGTCAAAAAATTCGAAAGTTATAGACATTTGGGCAAAATGATAACGCGATGTTCCCCAGAACATACGCGCAAAAACGGAAAATGGTTTCCAAGCTTTCATGATCCATCCGAAAATAGACAACAAACTCCAGAAAATTTTTAAAGGTTGATATAAAATCGGCTTTCAATACTTTCAGGATAATTAAACAACTTCTAGGAAATTCATTCGATAGAACTCCGGACATGTTAAAATCAGGTATATATGAAATTCAATGTTCAGATTGCAACAAGTGCTACGTCGTCAAACAACCAGAAACTTTTTCACACGGTATAAATAGCATACGGAACAACAACATCGATAAATCAACTGTTGCAAATCATGTTCTAACAACTAGCCCCTCAATTTATGAAAATTCCAATAATTGAACACTTGAAGGTATCGAAATGTATAAGGGAAAATATATTTCTAGTCAATAAAGATCTAGCCCCTATTATCAACTCATTGTTCTCACTAATCGGTTTATGACAAAGGGTATAATTTTAACTTCAACTTGTCAGACGACAAAAATTGTAATGGACAAGAGTGTAGTTACTAGTGTAGTTTTCAGAAGTAATATCACAAGTGATTGAATTTTCGCGATAAGTCTGTCGACTTATTTCTTAACGACACTGAGTTGCTTGAAAACACCACGAGTCGAAGGACGAGTGGTGTATTCTCTAAGCAACTCAGTTGAGTTAAGAAATAAGTCGATAGACTTATCGCGAAAATTCAATCACGAGTGATATTTCATTAGACTATTTCAAGAAAAAAGTGACTCATGTCTGTAATTTATATTTATCATTTGTCAAACAATCCGTATCCATGGTTGAGTTGTTGAAAACACCAAAGTTGTAAGGCAAATCATAATTCAAAGACGGTTGGTGTTTTTGCGAGCTGTCTTTCGCCTTTGGTTGGTCAGATTTTGATATGATATGAGTGAAATAGTCATAATCAATCCACAGTGAACTCATACTAGAATATTGCAATCCATGGGTATGAACTCATGAAGAATACATTGTTTTGCCTGTTTGGGGTGAACTGTTGTCAATAAAGTTTCAAGGTCTCCATCTGATCCTAATTATTTCGATGTGGTTAAGGTTTGAAACCTCTCTCAATTAAATATTGTATTCATATTAACTCCGTCGCTTTACTCGAAATACCGTGTCATTTGAAAACGCAATTCTTTCCCATCCTGATCGTACGTCTTCGCGTTGTTGAAACACGAAACTCTCAATCAAAGAACACGGTGGTGCGACTGATGTTGGTATTGAAGAACCCGAGCGGTCATATGATTATAGATTACCTCCATAGCGTTCACGAGCACGGCAATTTTACACTTGACGGTAGAGCTCGCAGATTAATTTTCCGAACCATTGTTATCACGATATGTCAATTCTCTTTCTAGGAACTCAATAACCGAAGGAATATCGAACGTTACCTGTTAGAATTTTATACGATGACTGTTGCCTGTCAAAACCTGGACTTTTTTCCGTTCCGATATGAGGTGTGCACTGCAGGTACAAATGGGTGGCCAAAAAACATCTCATTAAATATAATGCGCAAAAATGAACCTGGTTAATACGCTGTGTGGGATCCATGATCATTTACTGCACTTTACACTCGTCTAGGCATACTGAGGCATTCACCTATTCCTTTTTATGGTAGTTGATTAGGCGTCGCTGGAGGTGGATGATACTCTCTTATTCACAGCTCTCTTCAACATATCCCAAACGTGTTCTATAGGGTTCAAATAGGGCCATTTGGAAATCATTTTCATTTTCTTCAATCTATGGGAGAACAATTCTTGCGCGATTAAGGCGATCCTTGTGCTCTCGTCGACTCAAGACTTGAAAATTAGATGAAGGTCGAACAAGGTGTCTTCTAAAGTACCTACCATTTTCAATATTATAAACGTATATCTACCCATTCATTGTTCGCCCACAAATCTACTATTCGGTGCGTCTTTCCAGAAACATTCTTACCTTATCATAACTCTATCACCGCCATTTGGATGAACATATCCCCAACAAGGACAGAAGAAACCATGGCTGATACGATTGTGGTTTTCAGACTAGTAGCATTGAGGTACCACAGTACCGATTGCTATTTATTTTGAACGTTTCGTTCTAACCCCTACCTTTGAACTTTTCAATAAAGCTTGGTAAAGGGGTCTGTAGTAGACGTTTATTGGGAATTAGGGTACCGCACCCTTTATGACTGATGCCATCGTCTTTAAGGGTGTGACGCAGACAATTGTACCATCTACCGGGGGGATCAAGAAGTGGCTAAGGATGAAGTAGATTCCTACATGAATATTTTCTAAAGATAAAGATTTGACTCGTTCCTGTTCATATTGGTTAGGTCTGACGTGTAGCTGATGAACAACAGCGGTCCTAGGACATAACCTTGTGGAAAGCCGGCTTCGATTATTTTTATTGCTTACGTCGCACCATCTTTATTTACTTCCAATCTTGCAACAAAGATGAAACTATGTTATCTTTATTAGTTCAGTTGGAAAATTACTCATCCTTATTTTATATGCCAATCCTCACTTTTTGCGCGTATGTTCTGGGGAACATCGCGTTATAGTTTTGCCCAAATGTCTGTAACTTTCGAATTTTTTGACGAAAATGGTCTCAAACGATTAAGTTCAACTCCCCAATGAAGAATTCGAGGTCAAATTTGATTCTGTCCGTCCGGCCGTCCGGCCGTTGCCACGATAACTTGAGAACGAGAAGAGCTAGCAACTTGAAATTTTCAGGGTAGGTGGCGCATCTCAATACGACGGACAAGTTCGTTAATGGGCATAATCGGCCCAGTGGTTTCCGAGTAATAATTTTGTTTTCAACCAATATAAATCCGATCGAATTGAAACTTGGTGGGTAGTTGTAGAATATGATCTTAAGCACGTTTGTGGAATTTTGTGCGAATCGTATGGCTAGAAAATTTTTAAAAAATTATTAAAAAATATTTTTGTTGTCACGATAACTTGAGAACGGAATGAGATAGCGGCTTGAAATTTTCAGGTTAGGATGAACACCAGAACGCGACATTTCAGTTTGTTTATGAGCATAATCGGCCAAACGGTTTCAGAGTTATAGCCATCTGAAATTTTCTGAAATTTCGTGGTTTTTGTTCCTCATTAACTCAAAAAGTACTGAACCGATTGAATTCAAACATGGTTATTAGTTGTAGAATGCCAACGCGGAAATGTTTGCAAAATTTGGTGAGGATAGCATTTGTAGAAAATTTTTAATAAATCATTGAAAATAAAAAAAAAATTCTATATATCAGTAACTATTCGTTTGAAATTGCTGAAATTTTGCAAGAGCCTTCATAACCTAACTCTACTGCCAAGTTTCAAGTTTTAATACGATCGGTTAAATATTGTTGGAGATTCGAGCATTCTTGTGCGAGTTCAGTAGATGGGTGACCGTTGCCTCGATAACTTTCGAACGAAAGGAGATAGGGACTTGCAATTTTCAGGGTAGGTTGCGTATCCGAAAGAGAGTGTTGAGTTCGTTTTTGGGCATAATCGGTCTAACGGTTTCCGAGTTTTACCCACCTGGAATATTATTTCCTTGATAACTCAAAAAATAAATATTCGATCGAATTGGTGCTTGGTAACTAGTAGTAGAAAATCAACATAAAGACGTGTTTAAAATTTTGTAAGAATCGTATCCCTAGAAAATTTGAAAAAAATGACGAAAAAAAAAATTTCAAGAACCGTACCCCTAGAAAATTTTTAAAAAGTCACGAAAAAAAAATTGGTCAAGCACTGACGTGAAGTCAGAAGCTTTTGCGCGTATGTTCTATTGTCCATACTTCTGTATTGTAGAAACATCGGCATTTTTCATGCCGAAACTAGCCACTACACACATTGTTTTAACCCCTGAACGTCGCAACGTAAGCTGCAAAGTCATTAAAATCGAAATTACCTGCCTCAACTTACGGTTTATTACACGCCACGTAAGAATTGCTAAAGGCCGAATACGTGCATCATAAATATTGGCTTACAATATGATCCGGCACTCGTTAAGCAAGCAACAATCAATTGAATTTCAAAGAATAAGTTAGTCAGGAAAATGTGATGTCTTTGTTTTTTTACCGTGACTACAAATAAACGATGCAAATGTAAGGGAAAGGTCCAATAATTCCTTCTGAACTTACTTACGTTCTCTAATCAACTCAAACTTACTGAAATTCAGGTAGTATAAGGCCAGAGGAATCAATCAAAAGACCTACTCTTAACTCATACGATTAGTTGATCAAAGCAGCAACTTATGCTGAGACTATAACCGAAGATATAAAAAGGAAATCATCCTTCCCACTATAGTACCGGAGCTGTTTTGCTGGACATATAGAAATGCCATTGAAATATTTTTAAACAAGCACTGACGTGAAGTCAGAAGCTTTTGCGCGTATTTTCTATTGTCCATACTTCTGTATTGGACACCCTTAATCGAATTTACCATGGTAAATTATGTTGTCCATTCTCCCGTATTGGACACTCTCAATTCGAATTTACCATGGTAAATTCGAATTAAGTGTCCAATACGGGAGAATGGACAACATAATTTACCATGGTAAATTCGATTAAGGGTGTCCAATACAGAAGTATGGACAATAGAAAATACGCGCAAAAGCTTCTGACTTCACGTCAGTGCTTGTTTAAAAATATTTCAATGGCATTTCTATATGTCCAGCAAAACAGCTCCGGTACTATAGTGGGAAGGATGATTTCCTTTTTATATCTTCGGTTATAGTCTCAGCATAAGTTGCTGCTTTGATCAACTAATCGTATGAGTTAAGAGTAGGTCTTTTGATTGATTCCTCTGGCCTTATACTACCTGAATTTCAGTAAGTTTGAGTTGATTAGAGAACGTAAGTAAGTTCAGAAGGAATTATTGGACCTTTCCCTTACATTTGCATCGTTTATTTGTAGTCACGGTAAAAAAACAAAGACATCACATTTTCCTGACTAACTTATTCTTTGAAATTCAATTGATTGTTGCTTGCTTAACGAGTGCCGGATCATATTGTAAGCCAATATTTATGATGCACGTATTCGGCCTTTAGCAATTCTTACGTGGCGTGTAATAAACCGTAAGTTGAGGCAGGTAATTTCGATTTTAATGACTTTGCAGCTTACGTTGCGACGTTCAGGGGTTAAAACAATGTGTGTAGTGGCTAGTTTCGGCATGAAAAATGCCGATGTTTCTATTATGAACATAAAGGGTTTATAGGCGGAACATGCTTCGAGTTGAGTTACGCCTCTTACTGCTCGGAATCGTCAGTTAGGTTTATTGTTATGAAAATACCATTGGATGGAAAAATCTCATTCTTCAACTTCTTATTTTCATCATATATTTTTTTGATAATGGCGTAATGCTCTAGAATAATTTCAAAAGACTTTGCGACGTCTGGATCATTAGCGTGCTCGTCCATTGAATGATCGATATATTTGACTGATTTGTAACAGCCTACACTTTACACTACACTACTTCTGAAATTCATGGATATTATAAATCCGTTATATTGAGAAAAGACATTTTCAAAATGGCCATAGAACACTCAACGAACTTTACGATGCAAATCGATAGATTTTTGTTCCAGTTTACAAATGTTTCGATTAGACTAATATCTACCATATTTGTAGGAAAATATAATGAACGAGAAAAATTTTCTTTGATTATACATAATATATACATGGATTTTCTGCCTACCTATATGTCCTAATAACTATCAAATACAACTTTTCTGTTCACGTTCGTTTCTATCCTACTTGGGAACACAATAACGTCAACAATATTATATTCTGACTAAAAAGTTATCGGGTATGTAGTCATACTTCAATATATGATTAAACCCTCTTTATTGAACTATTCTCGAGCTTTCGAACTTTTTTAAATTCTTCTTCAGCGAGATGAATAACAAATCTGTTATGATTAATGATGAGGTATATATACGATGTAAATATGAAATAAAGTTGGAAAAATGATTTAAATGACAGTAAATAATATATTATTAACCGATTAATGAAAAAGAAAAATCCAAGTACTTTCTATATAAAATTGCTTGTTTTTGTGGTGAATCGTATACAGGAGAAACATCGAGACAAATATAGAGGTAAGAAAGTCGGAACATAAGAACAACTTAAGGAATAGAGCCATACAAAAACCAAAAATTGCAGAATGTATGTACAATCAATGGAGATCACATGATGGATTGGAGTAAAACAAAGATTCTGTTGACAGAGTGTGATGGAAAGAGGAAACTTAATGAATCGACCTTTATTTTGTTGAACAGAGAATGCAATTTTGCAAACTGCTCAATCAGAATCGACCATAATTAGTTGAATTTGTTGAAGAAGTTGGAACTTGGAAACTTATATGTAAAGATTGTAAAGTGATTTTTATTTATTTATATTTCATCCTTAACTCAAAGAATTTGAAACCAATCAATTCAATTCAAATATGGTAATTAGTTGTAGAATGCGAATTTTTACAAAATTTCGTGAGGATCGTATTACCAGAAAATGTTTTAAAAATTATTAAAAATATTATTTATCTCACGATTACTTGAGAACGAAAAGGCAATTTTTAGAGTAGTATTCATCCTAGTGCGACAATTGAATTCGTTATATAGCATAATCGGCCAAACGGTCTTGGAGTTATATCAATTCGAAATTTGGTTGTTATTTCCTCAATAGCTCAAAAAATACGATGCTGATTCAATTCAAACATGGTAATTAGTTCTAGAATGCCGAAGCAAAAATTTTGGGAAAATTTCGTGAAGATCGTATTAATAGAAAATTCCAAAAATATAATTGAAAAACATTATATATATCTGAATGTATTCGTCCGATATCGCTGAAATTTTGCGAGAGCCTTCAAAACCTAATTCTAAAACCAAGTTGCAAGTTTGAACACGATCAGATCTCTATTGTTGGAGATCCGATTTGGGTGAGTTCCGATATATTTAAAGTATTTAAAATTTAATACTCAGTTGGATAAATACGGCAATAGGATTTATGCAGTATTTTTTTCCGTATATTATTAGATATTTATAATTTCTATTCCGATAGAATACATATCGTTACCTCAGAATTATACTGTTGTATGTGCAATCAAACTAAGTTCAGAGTTCTGTTGTACAAACCATTGTGCAGCTGAAAAAAAAATATATAGATATATATATATATATATATACTTCATATAACTATGCAATTATGGTTGCTCACATTGGAATTATTGAAATACACTTCTGAAACGCTACAAAACAAATATTTGCTGAAAAGACAGCTTTGTGAAGTTGGTGATTCGAAAATCATAAAAATGCGACACACAACAATGTAATTCTGAGGTGACGATATGTCAGAATTAAGAATTCTTTGATTCTCTCATTACTTAAGTCTTTAAAACGGTACAAAATGTATTCATATCTTATAAAAGCTGAGAAAACAGCCTATATCGATGGTAAATTGATGTGATTTCCAAACACATGTGTTTGGAAATCAAAGCAAATTGTGCCATATAAAGGATTAAAATAGTATATTATATACCGCGGGACTGAAGTAGTACATTTAATCCTGAAGGTAAAGTTTATGGCCCGACCGCAGGGTATATACGATACTTTTCGTACTTCCGGTATGATTTTATTAATTATTTCAATAATTTCAATCAGTTTTTTTTCTCTACAACTCATTTAATTAACTGTCTTTAAAATAAGTTACCATAGTAACATTGCGTTGTGACAATTATAATTAATGGCGATTTCCATTGACACGCTCGGAGCACTCGAAATCGATCTCATCTGTCATGCATCTGTCCAAATGAACCGAAAATATCTGTCAAATATGTCAGTGTGACAGCTCCGAGTGATCCGAGCGTGTCAATGGAAATCGCCATTAGAAGCATTGTCATTACTAGTGTCATTGTAAAGAAACATTGTTATTGATAATTATTGGTATCATGAGTGAAGAAGGTGTATCTGATATTGATAAAAGAGCAGCCGAAGTAGGTGAAGAATTGTTACCACCGAAATCTAGAAAACTATACGAGCAGCAGTACGATGCTTTTAAAGTGGTGCCGCTTAAAAAATGTTAGACAATCTACTGAAAATGCGCTGTTAGTCTACCTCAATGATAAATCAAAAGCGGTTTGTGCCTCAACTCTCTGGGCACATTACTCAATGCTGAAATCGGTTATTAACATCAGAGAAGATATTGATATAAGTAAATTTCCAAAATTATTAGCTTTTTTGAAGAGAAGAAATGAGGGATTTAAGCCAAAGAAGTCAAGAATTCTCACGTCTGAGCAGGTAGATCAGTTCTTACGGGAGGCTCCGGATGATAAATATTTAATGCTTAAGGTAAATTTGGAAATGTGTTTATATTCAGAAATTTTAATAAATCAATTTTTTTGTAGGTTGCACTTATTTTGGGCGTTGCGGGAGCTTGTCGTGGAAAAGAGTTGGTTGATTTAGAAATCGACGATGTGAGAGATTTGGGCGATTCCTTCCTAATTGCGATTAGAAACACCAAAAATAAAATTGACCGAAATTTTGTGATAAAAAATTCAGAAAACAGTGCCATCAGTTTTGTGGCGATATTTCGAAAATATGTGGCATTGCGAAAGACAGGGACACCTCATTCAAAATTTTTTGTTCAATACATCAACAAAGAATGTACTACGCGAGTAGTAGGAAAAAACATGTTTGGTACATTTCCACGGCAAATAGCAGCTTTCTTGAAATTAGAAAATGCGACGTCTTATACGGGACATTGGTTTAGACGCACATCTGCGTCTTTGTTAGCTGATTCGGGAGCAACAATAGACGTGCTGAAGAGACATGGAGGATGGAAATCCTCCAACGTGGCCGAGGGATATATTGAATCGTCTATTAAAAATAAACAAAAATTTCAGATAAAATATTTGGTCAAGTCGCCGATTCGTCCACTATAGTTATGCCACAGTCCTCATTCTCGCTTCCTGTTTCCGCAGGATCTTCGAAACCGGTGCGCCTCACTACACGAAAGACTCATTGCACAGAAGCTCTACTGCATCGAACTTTACTGCATCGAAGAGTCACCACATCGAAAAACCCCCCACTTTAGAAAGTGGGCGGCACTAACTAGAGTTAATGTTCGTGCTTTCTCCTGCTTGGCCGAACGTGAAAACCCGTTTATCGATCGTCTTCGACGATAGTTTCGCTCGATGAGAGGCAGCGATGCCAGATGTACCATAATTATGGAATTGTACCATAATTTATACCTCAAATTTAGAGCATTCCATAATTGTACCATAATAAATAATTGTACCATAATTTCCATCGATTCTTCCATTCAATATTATTCGCAAAACTATTCAGCGAATATGTCAAGTCCTCTCATTAAATGGCTTTTTTCTGGGTTTTTTCTTTCAAATTCCGAAAAATATCACAGTACTTCTTATTTAAGAAAGATCCTATTATTATTGTTTTCTTCACATATATGTAACTCTAATCATAAATATATATTGTGAGCAGTATAAAAACTATTAAATTACATCACAAAACATTCATAAAACAGAATTTAGAATAAATATATATTTATATACTTACCTTTTTCCTTCATTTCAAGCTTCCTGCCATTGCTATCGTAATATATTTCTACCTTCGTATTAAAGGGTTATAGGTATCTTTATACAAATTTCTTTATTACGAATAAGAAGTAATATAGAAACCAATCAAACATACTTAAATGAAGTGTTTGAAATCAATATTAAAGTCAGTGGTGTAACAAAATATCCTGCTCTTTTAATTGATGAACGTTTCAACTTGCTTCGATTATTATAATAAAATGATATTTATATGTGGTCAGATTAAAAGTGATAAATAATACAGCAGCATTTTATTTAGATTTCAATTTTATTTCAAATAAGGATCTGATACTCAAGTAGAGTACATTCTATCATGTTAGTCTATAATAGATAATATTGTTAAAATTAATGAAATCGTTTTCCTTTGAAGGGTACACTTACTATGTTTACTGCCTCTGATGTTTACAGAAAAAGCAGTCAATTAAATAAGATATCATAGAAAATAGGTTTACAGTAAACATTTTAAATACGGTGTTTTTTCTCCCATTGTTATACTAATTTATCATCGTTCCAATTCAACAAATACATAATACAACTTCTATAATGGATAATATTGTGTGAATCAATGAAATAGTTTTCTTCAGTTCCAAGTCCTGGTAATTTATCCCCTGGAGGATAGACATACTGTGTTTACTGCCTCTGATGTTAACCATGGACAGTCGATGTACAGTATATGCTTTAAATACAATTCTTTTTCTGCTCCGATTGTTATACTAGTTTATCACCGTTCCAACTCAACAAAAAAATGCCTTCGTCTTGATTGACTAGTAAGTAGATAGTGCAGGAGCAATTTTACCCGGTGCTGTTTTCTTCTTGACAAATTTAATATTGAGATTTCAATCTTGTTATAAGTTCTATATTGGATAATAGTGTGTGAATCAATTTCTTTCTTTCTTCAGTTCCAAGTTCTGCAGTAATTTTCGTCTGGAGGATAGAAATACCGTGTTTACTGACGTTAACAGATAATGCAGTCGGTTTAATAAAAGACCATGGACAATCGCTGTAGAGTAAATGTTTTAAATAATATGTTCTTCTTTTCCCATTGTTATACCATTTTATCTTTTATAATACTTCCAATAAATAGAGCGTGATATTTTCATGTTTTCTTCTCGACAAATTTCTGCACCTTTCAAATTTTAGGTTAGTCCGATCCGATTTCCGTCTGTTGACGTACACTCTTTGAAACAAGTTACCTCTCATCAGCGATGCCAGATGTCGAATATAAAATTATGGTACAACGATGCCAGAATTATGGAATTTTAGGGCAAATTATGGTACAATAATATATATGCATATTTTTGTATAATTAAATGAGAAGTACTGTGATATTTTTCGGAATTTGAAAGAAAAAACCCAGAAAAAAGCCATTTAATGAGAGGACTTGACATATTCGCTGAATAGTTTTGCGAATAATATTGAATGGAAGAATCGATGGAAATTATGGTACAATTCCATAATTATGGTACATCTGGCATCGCTGCCTCTCATCGAGCGAAACTATCGTCGAAGACGATCGATAAACGGGTTTTCACGTTCGGCCAATCAGGAGAAAGCACGAACATTAACTCTAGTTAGTGCCGCCCACTTTCTAAAGTGGGGGGTATTTCGATGTGGTGACTCTTCGATGCAGTAAAGTTCGATGCAGTAGAGCTTCTGTGCAATGAGTCTTTCATGTCGTGCACCCTACTCTTCGAAACAAACACCAGTTCAATATGAAAAGGACCTATCTGTTACTCGTCAGTTACCTGCTGCATTAACCCAGGAAAGACTGGTCAATATGACGTACTGTCACAATATTACTTTGAATATTAACGTTAATTACCATTCTAATTAATTATATTTTTCAATAAAATATCCCTTAAATTCGTTTGTTTGTGATTTAATCGTTCCGGGAGCTTCGTCAATATTTAATCCCGGAGGGATTAAATGTGACACTTTAGTACCTGTCACAAGGGAGTGAAGTTGTCACTTTAGGCCCGGAAGTACGAAAAAACTTCTATATTGAATATTGTCATCGTAGCTCACTCGAAATTGTACAAGCGCAATCTGCTGTTATATCTGCTACTTATCACCGTCCAACCCAAATATTTAATGAAGATACCAAATAGAAGTGCAGATAGAGTAATCTATTTACTAATTTTCCTATTGTCGGCAGCGAATAAATTCATTAGAGGCGTCTTCGGGCATACTTTGTGTGCCCTTCATAAACCGAAAGCCTCCAGATTTCTGACACTCTGGAGTGATATAATCTTTTCTCCGTATAGCGACAAAGGAAGCGTACCCTCCACATCAAATGAGTAATCGGTAATTTAGTAGCTGTAAATGTTAATTTGGGTATGCAGCGGCGAGATTAAAGTTGGAAAAAGGAAATTATAGTGTTGATTTCGGTCTTTTTTTGGAGTGTAGCTGCACCGGTTTATTAAGACCCACAACGTTTAAATTACGTGAGGTGAGGTAGATGGATGTATGTACAAGTAGATTTGCTTACCGGCTAAGGTAAACAATATGAGATGACGGTTTTTTGTTCGATGTTGAGTTGTCCTTTCATATTGCGGTGAGTGGTTTACAACGAATAAGTATTATCAGTATCTGGTACCGTCACTTGAGGTTGTCAATATTTAACAATTCATTGAGTATAAAAATATGCTTTTTTCTCAGCTATCGTATATAGCTCTTCGATAATCCATATGATGATGGAAATATATACTTTGGTAAGTTGATCAAATTGGGAATGGCTATCTCAGATGAGTTCGTTATTGGGTAGAATAGGTCTGGTGGTTTCGGATTAATAATTCTTGGTACTCTCATTGAATTTAATTTCTCTTATGATGTTTGAATTCAATTTATTTTATGATGCAGTTTCATTATAACAATCCATTGATATCATTCCCAACTCTGAGAAACCAATACTCTCAGTTTTCCCTCTTCGTTTTAAACAATTATTATAATTTTTTTTAGTCATTGTTTCGATCACGCTGATTGTTTAGCATGTTCCTGCAAAATTTTCGTAAGGGCCATATCTGGTACGCGTTTCATAGTTTCGCAACCACTGTTCTAGGGAACAGCTTTATATAAGTTTGCCCAAATGTCTTTAATATCAGATTTTTTAGGTTTTAGGTTTAGGTTGCGTATCCAAATGCGACGGTTAGGTTCGTTAATGGGCATAATCGGCCCATCGATTCCGGAGTTATAACCATCTGAAATTTTGTTATTTCCCAATAAGTCAACAAATACAGATCCGATCGAATTGAAACATGGTAATCTGTTGTACAATGCCGACGCGCAAATTTTTGCGTAATTTCGTGATGATCTACTAAAAAAATGTTTTCAATAATTTTATATTGCAGATTCCGCTGAAATTCTCGAGAAACCCATAATCCGCATTTTAATTTCCTAGTACAATTTGAAATAATACAGATCCGATCTAATTGAAATTTAGTACTCGGTTGAAAAAGAACGGCTTGAAGATTAAAGCAGTATTTCGTGAGAGTGTGATGCGTGAACAGACAAAAGACCATGAGCGCAAAAACCCCTGACATTCCAGTGCTTTTCAATAATTTTCAACATTCGATATCAAGTGAAACTGGGTGCTTGATATTATTATGTTGTCTTGTTGATATTCCGCTTGAAATATTCCTAGAAAGCACTGTCGTGAAGTCAGGAACATTTGCTCGCATGTTCTAATGTCTATTAACGCTTCCACACCCTCACGAAATACTGCAAGCCGTCTTTTTGGCGCTCTTGTTTTAATCGAATACTTGATTTCAATCGACGGGAACCGTATTTTAAGAAATATTGGTAAAATAAAATGGTGCTAGAAGAGTTTGTAACGAAATTTAATTCTTTTTTTTTAAGAATAAATTGTTTTTTTTTAAATCACTTCCTTTAATTGTCTGAATTTTGCGAATTTTGAGCTGAAGAAGTCCTAAAACGTGTATGTTAGACTCAATAATGGACAATTCGCGGCTAAATTTGATTTCATTCCGTCCATCAGTTTTAAGGTACGATCTCTTTCCAGAATAGAATAGATTTGAAGGTCGAATAGGAAGTTCAACTGTGACTAGTTAAATCGAGTTAGATGCGAAATCACGCCATAAGAGAATTTTATAATATTTTATGCGGAGAAGAAGTTCAACTTTTCATTCTTCTATTACCTTCTATTATACCCGCCCAACGGAATGGGGTGAGCCATGAGAAGTCTTTTCTCCTCCAAACCAAATATGCAAATTTTTTTCGAATGTTTCAAAATGATGTATTAAATACGTAATAATCTTGTTATTCGGCTCTGAATTTGATCTATATTTACTCCATATGAAAAACGTCATAATGTGACAACTCTTGAATTTCACAAAATAACTATCAACAAAGTAATTCTAACGATTTTCATTAAGCGTCTGACGAAGGAGTCTGATATAGACTCCGAAACGTTACGATATAGTTGTTTCTTCGTTGATGTTGTTTCGTTGTTGTTTGTTAGGCAACGTTGTTCAATTGATTGCTTCTGACAAGTATCCTGTGTTTCTTACTCAGAAGCAAATCACAAAATAATTAATTTTTATTTTATAGATATTTTTCAGAGTTTTCAGAAAACCCAGAAAAAAAAACCTTTCAGTAGTTACGGTTGTTATGAAAAAAATTGTTTTGACAGATATAAATTGAGGCTTTGGCCAATAAAGCTGGGTAAATGATTTATTGTTTTCATAGCAACACTTTTCTCTCCGGCATGGCGGATGGAAAAGGAAAGGAAAAGTTAAACTGCCGCGTCGGAGAAATTGGAATTCTGTCATCCATCCAATCAAAATATGACATTATTAATGTTTGAAAAGGAAGTAAACAATTCGTTGTTTGCGATGAATTTGATGTACATATAACATTAGGATCATCTTGGTAATCTGAATAATATTCATGACGTTACTTTGGTAGATTCAGAAAATTGGATTAAATCAAATTTCTCTATTTCAGTATCGTAATGAATCCATTCCAGCACTAAAAACAGTGCAGGAATGAACTCATTCCCGCATTGTTTCTAGTTATATTTTTCGTTTTGAGGTAGTCAGCATTGACTTTAGATCCTATCAAATTTCAACACACGTCAATTGTCAATTTAATATAATCTGGATATAGTGAAATAATTGTTGAGGGAAAAAGATTTATTTTGATTAAAAAATAAGGTACTAGAGATTTCCTTTTTGCTGATTTTGAATCATTCATGCTATTAGGAAACTGTTTTAAATCTGATCTCCATGTCCTACGTATGATTCAAATTCAAATTCCGTAATCTGTCAACTTTCGTAACAGTCACACCAATTGGCAAGATACAATACAAAAGTCACTAGTATGTATAATCCGAATTTTTTATTAAATTTCAACAGTATTTTACAAAGTTACCGAAATAGAGAAAGTATCGTCTAATACTCGTTGCAGAAGGCAATTCCAACACTCATGCGTTCGAAAACTCGCTCCTTTGTCGCTCGTTTTCGAATTTCGCATTCGTGTTTCAATAGGAGCCCATTCTGCAACTTGTATTAGAATATACTATTCTCTATTTCAGTATCGTAATGAGCCCATTCCAGCACTGAGAACAGTGCTGGAATGGAATGATAGAAAGATGGAATGGTTGTGTTTTGTGGTAGAAAACGAGTGAAGTTCAGAATCGAGCCGAAGCTGCTTTTTTGTCGTCTGGATATTTGGTTAGAAGTTTATACTTGGTATTACCGTTATTTCATATTTATCTTCATGAATTTCTTCGCCCGTGTAAAACGACACACTTCATGAAGAAATTCAGGAAAAAAATTCATAAAGAACTTCGCGAAGAAATTCATGAATTTCTTCGTCGTGTAAAACTAACTTTACAAACGTTAACGTGCACCTTTTGCGATTTTTTCTCGTTACTGGATTAAGTAATTTGGACATCCTGGAAAAGTGGAATCGTTTGAGATATTGGAACCGAACATGGGATGACACCCAATCAAGGGAAAAATACATTAAACCCAGCTTACCGCACTTGAAGCTATCCAAACGAAGTAGCTCGGTAGATTCAACTTTGTGGGATAAACCCGATCAAGTGTTCGCATCGCTTCCATTCCTGCTCAGATGGAAATCGATGAAACTCGAAACTTTCTTCTCAGGAAAGCCGCCTGCCAGCGATTCATCCGAAGACTACACGTGTTGTGTTTAGCCGTCGAACTCCTGCATTCTGTTTATTCTTCTTGTACGGACGTTCTCTATTTTCGTTAGGAACTAATTAACATATTTTCCACCTCGTTCGTTTTCTGATATTTCTAGTAAATATTTATGCTCGAGGTTCGTTGATTCCACGTCGTATCGTGAGAGAGTCAGTTTTGATATCGTTAATTTATGACGAGGAAAATAAACCAGGAAAGGTGCTGGTGATTGACTTACGGATTCCTTAACCTTTGGCTTGCTGGAAGTGCAGGAACAGGAAGGAACTTTTGGGAAGTTGGGAGCACGGTGGGGTGGTTGTTCCGGGGGATTAATTTGGAGATATTTCGAGTTGTTTGTTGACGTATGAAAGTCGCTCCAGGATCGAAGTTGAGGGAAGTTTTAACTTCTTTGGGACTCTGAGAGGGTCTGTTCGAAAACTGTATATTTACCTTGGGAATTTTGCTCTTCTTCCAAATGAATTCTTCCATTATTGAGTTTTCATGGTAGGCGCAAACTGCGACTTTGTTAAAGTCACAACTCGAATGACGCTGCAGATTTAACCTAAAGTTCCATCGTTTTTATTGTTTCCTATTTCCTCTTTCAGAAAGGCCTGCTTAGAGATTTCTTGAACTCATGAGAGTCAATTTGAAGTCTGTAGCAGGTAAAGCTATATTTCCAAATTAGTTCAGGAGCCAGTGAATTCAAAGGTACCGTGATCGCGGAATCGGAGTTTTTCAGGGTTCGAAAATATCACGATGTCTATATAAACATCAAAATATCGGATATACCTATATCGATATATATCAATTTCCTGATATTTATTTTTATAGACAATTTTTGAAGTTTTTTCTTAATTATAATCAATAAATTAAACGCATTAAAATGGTGATTTACTAAATTTATTGAAAAAACAAGTTCAAAAACAAAGAAAATAATAAAAATTAAAAAAAATTGATCAATTACGATTAGTTATACGATCCTCCCGAAATTTTGCAAAAATCCCTGAGCCGGCAAATTTTAACTTACTACTCAATCTCAATTCGATTAGATCAATATTTTTTTTCGAGTTATCGGCAGATCAAAATTTCATATCGCTATAACTCCCAAACAGCTCGGTGGATTTTGCCCATTAAGGAACTTAACCAGTGCATCTGGACTCCAAACCTACCTTACAAATTTCAACTCTCTATCTCGAGAGTAATAGGACTGACGGTCGGACGGATTGCAGAATTGAGTTTGACCTCGGATTTTTCATCAGTGAATCGAAACTAAAGGCCTGGTTTCGCTAGTGCGTCGGATGCATGCAGTGACTGCGTGCAGCGAATGCTTGCGTCCGCTGCGTCGTCGGAGTGGTTTCATTAGATGCAGTGAAACTACTGCAGCCGGCATTATTATTTGTGTACTATGAGTCGTCAGTGATAATTCGTTAGCAATGGAGTATGTACTTGCGCTTCATATTTTGGAAGAAGAGCAGGATGAATTGATTTTGAAATATCTAAAGCAAAAAAATTAAAAAAGGTGACCTGTGCATTTAATGTATAAAAACAGGGATGAGGGAAGGTACCTTCAACAACCTCATAACGAGACATCTTCTAGATAATGAAGAAAAATTCCAACAAGAACGTGGAGCTCGAAATTATGAATATAAAATTGTACAAAACTGTTCATATTAGCATACGAAATATAATTTTTTAAAAATATAACTTAATTTTACCTGTATTCCCTCCATTTATGTCGCGATCATTTCCCATATGTTTTCTTTAACATACCTCGGTTACCTCGGACACATACTGCATGGAGAACGCTACCACTTTCAACGCCTCATTCTCCCAGGGTAAAATTGAGGGAGGAAGAGTAATAGGCTGAATAAAGGTATCATGGCTTAGAAATATCCGTCAATGGACGGGGATAAAGGACTTCCAAACATTGCAGAATGCTGCGTTCAATAGAAACATATAATGATGGGAATAGATAAGGATGAACGCCTACGCAGGAATCTGCACGGTAGTAAAAATAAAGATCTTTAACATTATTAGATTTATAATTATCATGAGATGCACCATATATGCATCTATTTTGCTAAACTAATTCAATGAGATTCATCTCTTCGTCCCTTGTGAATTTATCGCCACTCATTTTCTCTTGTTTACGCTGCAGCGACGTCGCACAGACTGGTAGCCCAAGCAGGCAGTCGGCCGTTTGGCTGTTGCAGTGCTGTTGCGTCAGACGCAGAAGCGAAACCACTTCTTCGTAGTTTCGAAGTAGCAGTCTATTCGAAAGACGGTGCAGCCACTTTCTGCAGTCACTGCATGCAGCCGACGCACTAGCGAAACCAGGCCTTAATCATTTGAGACCTTTTGATGACTCTTAGCACTTCTGGGAAATGATATGCCCTTTCAAGAGCCCTCGTTCATAGGCTGCGATAAGTTGACGGAACTATCATATTTTTTGTTATACTGAAAAGCTATGAAGCTATTTCTTTGGACAATTCAATCTCTGTAATTTTCGAATTTGGTCTCAAACGATTAGTTTTGACTCACAGATATATCGAATAATTCATGGTCAAAATCGATTATGTACGGCCGGCCGTTCGTGGCTACGACACATTCCGATCGGAAAGAGATAGCGACTTGAAATTTTCAGGGTATAGGTTGTGCATCCGAATACGATACGGTTTCCCATCTGAAAATATTGTTTCCTCAATAACTCAAAAACTACATAACCGATCGAGTTGTATAATGCCGACGTACAAATATTTGTGAGGATCGTATCATTAGAAAAAAAAATTACGTTTATATTATGTTTTCAGAGTTTGGGAGCGCAAACCTCGTAAGGAACCATTTAATAATGAATATACCTCCCAAAGTATCCTTTAATGATTACTTAAACCTAACCATACCAAGTCTATATAGAAAATTAGGAAATTTCAGAGTCTTCTTTTGTAATCGATATGCCTATTTGAAGTTCTATGTTCTTTATATGATGGATCTCTGATGATCATAGATTTTAGTTGTGATAAGTGTTACATATCAATGAAATCTAATTATGTTCCAATGGAAGAGAGTGCTTACAATTCAGACTCCAATACATTAATTTTATATATTTTAATTTAGTCTCAACTCCACGTAATTTATGATTATTTCAGAGGGGGTTCAAAATGTATATTTGGCTGCTATATTCGAAAGGTTCATCATTCGGAAATAATAAATCAAAAATTTATTCCTCAAATTATTCAATTTGATCATTCAACATATAGCGATTTGAGTCGAAACTAAGTCATCTTGTTTCGACGATGTTTATTGACGACCATAAAATATTTAATAGCGCCATTACCTAACGTACTCGTAATATTGGGAATTTCCAATATCATAAATTTAAAAAGGTCTTCAATTCAACTCTAATGTTATTTTTTTATTTCAGGTAAGAATCCTTGATGATCTTTGGTAAATCATTTGTATTGGATTGGGTCAGCGTGAGTATATGAGTCACCACAAACAGTAGACCTGCTTCCTGCTGCTGATAATTATTGATATATCATAAAAATGAAAGTATTCTCTGGTTAACCATATTTAACCCTCTGGAAACCTTTGCCATGTTTCAACCACAACCTTACCTGATCTGGTGAGGTTTTCTTGATTGCTCACTTGACCACTTGGTGATCTGGACTAGGTTTGGGAATTACGAATTAATGATTTGGATATTCGAATATTTTGGGTTTGAATTATTCATGTATCCATAAATATTCATTTCTATTCATGAATATTTGCTACTACACCGAAATGAAAAAAATAATAATAGCATTGCTTCAAATTAGAAAAAAATCCAAAAATGATGAAAATAGATAGAAAGAAAAGAGAAATGTGAGTGAAGACTTTGCGCGCTCGTTTAAATTTGGGTACTCAAGACTATGCTATGAGAATCAATCGATGTGGAAGAGTCATATTAATCTAAACTTATTCCATTTAAACATAACTTATTTATAGAGCTCGCGGGGACTTGATATTCTCATACCGAGCTATACGCGGATTTCTGGGGTACAAAGTCAGAGACATTTTCACCCTAAACAGCAACAATCTTAGGGGTTTCGCTTACAAACTCGCGAGAAAACTTCAGAACAACTCAGCGTCAGAGTTTTCTTTCCCAACTCCGTAGTGCAGGCTCCTTCTGTCAAAGCATTCAAAAACAGATGCGACGGATGGAAGTCAGCTCAGCTAGGGGATCACTAATATTTATCCAATAGCTTCAACATTCCAGTGCCGGATACAGTGATTGTGATTTGTTTTTCTTTCCTCACATGTTTTTTTGTCTCTCTTTTTTCTCACATGTTTTTTTGTCTTTCTTTTTTTCTCTTTCTGAGATTTCTCACCAATTTTGATTTCATCAAAGCTATTCAGCTGATTGCTCTGAACTTTTACCTCTGCTAGACCTTTTATCGTTAATTATACTAGTGGTTAGCTAGCCTTTTATCGTTGAAATAACTTACATAACTCTTACGAGTTTCTAACAAATGTCGTTATGTGCGAGCTTGTTGCGGATATTATTAATTTTCGATATAGCATTCTGTGAAATCATAGAGTTACGATTTAATATTGAAATTTTGTGATGATATCAATGGATTCTCATGATGAAACCGCATTTAAACAAAAATTCAAGTTGAGATTTGTAATGTAAAAAATTGGTTCAAGCCCTTTTTGGCGCTCTTTTTCACACAGACAAATTATATCTCCGAAAATTTTGGGTTTCTCAGAGTTGGGAATTATATCAATGGATTCCTATGATAGAACTGCATCATGAAAAAAATTAAATTTAAAAAAAGTGTCGTTTGAAAAAAATACTTCAAAAACTAACTTAAAAAAATTGGTTCAAGCACTGACGTGAAGTCAGAAGCTTTTGCGCGTATGTTCTATTGTCCATTCTTCTGTATTGGACACCCTTAATCGAATTTACCATGGTAAATTCGATTAAGGGTGTCCAATACAGAAGAATGGACAATAGAACATACGCGCAAAAGCTTCTGACTTCACGTCAGTGCTTGAACCAATTTTTTTTTCGTGATTTTTTTGAAATTTTCTAGGGGTACGGTTCTTAAAATTTTTTTTCTCGTCGTTTTTTTCAAATTTTCTAGGGGTACGGTTCTCACAAAATTTTAAACACGTCTTTATGTTGATTTTCTACTACTAATTACCAAACTTCAATTCGATCGAATATTTATTTTTTGAGTTATCAAGGAAACAATATTCCAGATGGGTATAACTCGGAAACCGTTAGACCGATTTTGCCCAAAATTGAACTCAACTCTCCCTTTCGGATACGCAACCTTCCCTGAAAATTGCAAGTCCCTATCTCCTTTCGTTCGAAAGTTATCGAGGCAACGTTCACCCATCTACTGAACTCACACAAGAATGCTCGAATCTCCAACATTATTTAACCGATCGTATTAAAACTTGAAAATTGTCAGTATAGTTAGGTTATGAAGGTTCTTGCAAAATTTCAGCAATTTCGAACGATTATTTACTGATATATAGAACTTTTTTTTTTTATTTTCAAAGATTTATTTAAAATTTTCTACAAATGCTATCCTCACCAAATTTTGCAAACGTTTCCGCTTTGGCATTCTACAACTAATAACCATGTTTGAATTCAATCGGTTTAGTATTTTTCGAGTAAATGAGGAACAAAAACCACAAAATTTCATAAAATTTCAGATGGCTATAACTCTGAAACCGTTTGGCCGATTAGGCTCATAATCAAACTGAAATGTCGCGTTGTGGTGTACATCCCAACCTGAAAACTTGAGGCCGCTATCTCTCTCAGTTCTCAAGTTATCGTGACAACAAAAATATTTTTTAATAATTTTTTAATAATTTTGTAGCCATACGATTCGCACAAAATTTCACAAACGTGCTTAGGTTCATATTCTACAACTACTCACCACGTTTCAATTCGATCGGATTCATATTGGTTGAAAACAAAATTATTACTCGGAAACCACTGGGCCGATTATGCCCATTAACGAACTTGTCCGTCCTATTGGGATGCGCCACCCACCCTGAAAATTTCAAGTCGCTAGCTCTTTTCGTTCTCAAGTTATCGTGGCAACGGCCGGACGGCCGGACGGACAGAATCAAATTTGACATCGAATTCTTCATTGGGGAGTCGAACTTAATCGTTCGAGACCATTTTCGTCAAAAAATTCGAAAGTTACAGACATTTGGGCAAAACTATAACGCGATGTTCCCCAGAACATACGCGCAAAAAGAGCAATCTACAATGCTTCAATGCTTTCATGCTTCAAAAATTGTCATTAAATTTATTTATCAATATTAAATGAGCAATCTGCAATGATTCAACCTCGTGGAATGGGTTGTTGCAACTCACACTCGGTGCATAGTTTTCACAACTCGAAATACCTAAGGAAAGTATCATCGAAATGTCTAGAGAAAGGCTGGAGACAATCATAGCAGATTGTCCATTCCTGATATTTGAGTAGGTAGTGGATTACGAACAAATTATTTTAATAGTTCATAATATATTAATAAAATACTATCCTCATTTCATAATTTAAAATTGAATAGTTCATTCCACTAACACATTCTTTTCTGTATTATGAACCTTAACTCAAGAAAAAATTGTTGATACACAAATGTAGATCCATATTTCAGTATTTTTTGCTAGCAACTTTATGAAAATACTGTGTATAGGAACATGTCTCACTACTTAAGGAAGTAAAAGGTAATATTAACCTTAGTGTTCAACGAACAGTAATTTCTTTTGATGATTCCATTATGTTCTTCTTTCCTATTGCCTCCATAAACTACATCAAAACAGTTTTGTATATATTCACAAATTCAAGAATCGAATACTTGCTTTCCAAGAGAAAATATTTTCAAACTACGAATTGACAATCTCTAATAGCTAGAAAATATGACATTTATGAATAGTGAACACAGACAGATTCTGTCGATTCAAAAAGAAACAGACATTTGGGAAAATTGATAAGCACTCTGTTCCGAGAAACAAGAGCGCCAATAATTAGAAGTGACGTGAGTTATATCTTTTAAAAAATATTAATTGAATGTGTGTTACAAGACTAAATTATGCTGCATATAAGAGAGAATGATTGTGCAGAATCAAAGCAGTATGAAAACAAAGGTATTGATGATATTTATAACAGATAATTTAAGATAAGTTTTATTCGCTATTGGGGGTGTATACAGAAGAATTCATAGAATAATACAGATCATGGTAAGCCTATTCATCTATTTCCCAAAAGATAAATAACCCGCAATTCATGTTGTTTGTATAATGATTGCCTATGTTTATTCGCATGTTTTTCGCAATTTATTTAGCACGATAATCTGCTATTAGGTTCAGGACCGGTTTCATAAAAGCAGTTAAATTTCTAAAGTTTTTAATAGATTTTATACTATTCAATGAAAAATATCTCGAAAACGGTGCGTTTTAAGAGAAATGGTGAATAATAATTTAATTATTGAAGTTTTTTATAATGACTCAAGTTAAACTTTATCTGTTTTCATTACGCTAATATCTCATGGATTTATGAATTCGTGGGTCTATAACTAGGAAACAATTCAATGACTCACCCTGTATATATCGAAAATTTGAAAATATAAAATCGATGTGCGCTCGTTTCTCTCAGTGCAGAAACCTATTCATATGTTTGTTGGAACACACCCTTTTATTTTTGGGAATGATGATAGTATTCTGGCGTAAATCAGTATATCCGCCTTCCGATCATAACAATTTTATGCTGGTTTTTTATCGATCCTGAAGGAAACACGATCCCCCATTACAGCAGAATTTATTACCGACCCAGCTGGAAAAATTCAATATGCACAAATTTTCCAGCCCGAGGAACTTTCCTCGAACCCGGCGTAATTATGGACTCGAATATACTTCCAAACTTCGTAACGATAATACACTTTATCGTTCCGTTTGATGTTGCATTTTATCTATGCCTCGACTTCTCGGGCTGTTGTACATTTTAACTGATAATCGGAAAAATCACTGAGTGAAGTAATTTATGCCGTTTGTAATATCGATCTAGATGTCGGAGAGAGAGAGAGAGAGAGAGAAGCCTTTGTGAATTCGGCGGAACTTTTGCTTCCGTGCAATGCGGACAAAGGGTGTATTACAGTCGACACAAGGGTCATTTGGTGGATTTTCATTATTTCCTATATTTTGTTTGTTTTTGGATTATACCAGGAATCTGAGATGTGTTCACCCGAATGATGTCGTATTGGTTGTAGCCTTTGGTTTAACGGACTGCGAGAAAAGTCACGAATCGTCTTTATGTGGCATGGTGTAGGTGTAAATGTTGGACAGCTGCTGAGTGCCCTCTATCCACCAATCCAATACCCAATCCTCAAGAATTGAGATCAATGCCAGTAGGAACAATTTATTGTCACGATAAATTGCACCACATAATCAGAATTTATATTGCTATAAATCTATGAGTTAAATCGTATACGAAGCACATGTTTATTGGAGAGATATACAGGGTGTTTCACGAATGATTGTACAGGTTTTCAGTGCAGATGCAGGGCATTTTGGTGAGTCTAAATCACTGTTCGAAATATGTCCCAACTGTATTCGTTTAAGAGATACAGGATGTTTAATGTAGTTTATCAAAAATTTTCAGTCGACATAACTCTTGAACGCCTGGATCTTCATGAAAATTTCAGGCAATGAGTATAGGCCTATACCTAATGTTCACTCGTAATGACTTATTGGTAGCGGAGGTCCGGTCAGAGAAAATTATTTTCTTTATTCCACATCTTGTGAAACACCCTGTACATCAAATTTTAAAGAAGTGACATTTTTCTCAGAATCTACAATACATACTCTTCCAAACAAACCCATCGGCAATAATGGCACACTTCGGATCAATATTTTATGAACCATTGAATATCTGGAATTTTGAATTCATAATAAACACGGACCTGTGTGCCTCCGAATAATGCGTTAATACACATTGAATTAATTGATTTTCTCAGATCATGACTTCAGGAATGTGGTGCATCTTACTTCATCCAATACACAAATTCAGGGTTTTGACTTCAGATTACCCAAAAGAGATTTTTCAAAAAAAAAAAAACAATGTTCACAAACATGGTTAAAATGATAGAAATTCTCTTTCTTGAATTATTTATCTTCGAAAACTCTTGGTTTTGAATACTTGAATCAGATGGTAGCAGAATCAAAGATTTCATAGAAACAAAAACACAAGAAAATATTAACTTTGAAAATTAATTTTATTGAAAAGTGAGTTACAACTATGACAGGAAAACTAAAAAACACTGTGTGTTATTCGCTCTCAGAAGCTGATAACTGTGTAGAGCTGTTACAAATTAATATTCCCATTCTAACTCATTATAAAAGGGACCTTATCACTGATCCGATATCACCGGAAATATAGGAAGTCTAAAATTAAGTTCCAGATTTATTGAAGGGAATGTTTATTGATCAACCTGTATGACGGTGCCAAGCAGAGGTTTAAAATTTGTATTATGAAATAACTCTTTATGGTTACGATAAAAAAAAATCATAATGTTCATGTACAGGGTGATCCAATGTTCACGAAAATAGGAAAAGTCCAAAATTCTCCGTCCGGATCTGATTCATTCGATTTCAGAAATACTGAAGGAAGGCGATAGTAAAGCGTGAAAAACTTCAAAATTTGAAATCAATCGGTCGTTTAGTTCAAGAGTTATTGAAGTGTGAAATTTCACTCATAGGATGAACATCAACCTGTATATACCAAAGGAAGGCACTTAGGCGAGTAAAATCTCTTGATAAGAGTCCAGTCTGATGTCATTAATTCATGGTAGGTATCCGTTTGTCGCATTCTTCCCGGCACACTCTGTATACAGGTAAATTGTCGTGTTGCCTTCATTACTTCACAGATGTTCCGATAAATTAGTCAAATCGGTAGATAAATTGTTCCGTATGTATATCCCCCTAATCAGCACTGATCGAATATATGGTATTAAACAATATGATTATACTGACACTCCTAGGTCTTCTGAGGAGACCTAGCTATTTGAGATTACGGATTGTTACAAATTGTTTCGTCCTCGTATTATATTATGAGTGGGAGTGTGTGATTATTTTGACTCAGTCGGTTAGAAATACCTTGAGTCCAGACATATGTCCACTGCAACTACTTTTATCTCAAAAATTGGAAATACAACATCGTTCAACGATTTAACCTCGGCTAAAATAATGTTTCTTTGTTTCTAGTAATTCACGAAATTATAAATATTCAAGTCGTTGTTGGCGCTCTTGTTCCTCAAACGGAGTGCTTATCAATTTACCCAAATGTCTGTAATTTTCGATTTTTTGGCTGAAAATGGTCTCAAACGATTTGGTTCGACTCACTGATCAAGAATCCGTGGTCGAAATCGATTCTGTCCGGACGTCCGGCCGGCTGTCCGTTAACACGATAATTCTCCAACAAAATGAGTTAGAGGATTGAAATTTGCAGGATAGGTTTGGAGCGTAAATATCTCGGACGAGTTCGTTAACGGGCGAAATCCATCAAGCGGTTTCGGCGTTATGGCCGTTTTTAGTAAAAACATTTTTTATGAATATTTCCGAAACTCATCACTCGATCTATCTGAAATTTAGCACCAAATTGTAGAATCATGGCCTTTAGACGCAAGTGAAGTTTTGTATTGATCGGGTTACCGTAAAGTATCAAAAAAAAAATTTAGAAAATTTTTAAATTTTGTTTCTACAATAACTCTCGAACGGAATGAGCTAGGCAGTTGAAATTTTCAGAGTAGGTTAGGGAGATAAATATCCCGGTATCGAAAACAACATTTTTTTTTAACTTACAAATTTCAAAATAAATTTTTTTTAAGATGCAGTTTCACCATAAAAATCCATTGATATCATTTTCAACTCCAACAAGCTAATACTTTCGGAGATATGATTTTTCGAAATTTCAATAATGGATCGTACTTATATGTTTTCACAGAATGCTATATTTATTCTATATATGATTTATTATATGATCTGTGTTCATACTCGTACATGTCATCCTGTTCTATAAGAGAGAGTAAAATTCATTTTAGCTATTTCAATTTGATTTCTTCCATGGTGCAGTTTTCATTCTCAGATTGCTCATTTAATCTTGATAAATAAACTACTATTTGAATTGAATTTCCTTTTTGATGCAGTTCTATCATAAGAATACATTGATATAATTCCCAACTCTCAGAAACCAATACTTTCGGAGATATAATTTGTCTGTTTGAACAAGCGCGCCAGAAAGCTCCTGTCCACAGGGCTTGAACCAATTTTCGTAATGATTTCAGGCATTTTGTGCAAGCAAAACTAAGTTGGTGAAATGTATTCATTCAATAAACAATTTAACTCCAGTTTTAAATTCTCTGAAAATACAAGGCAACTCTCGTCCATTCGAGATACGAATTCCTAAAAATGTGAAATCCTTAATTGCATGTTAAATTTCCACCCGCCCGTCAACAAGTTGACCCAACAAAACACTCTCTCACAAGACACCGACAGAAAATCCTCGCCTTGAGCCTAACGATCTGGTAAAGAATAACACCAACAAGATAAAAGTTACTTGGGTATCCCTAGACTCATATCTCAAACGGTGACAATATAATCAAACGACAAATCTGAAATTTTCGGTATATTTATTTCCCCATTCAGGGATTCCTGGACTTTCGGAAGGAGTCGTAGATGTGCGGCGGTGATAAAGCGGTCAAGAATGCACGGGGATTAGCCCTTGTGTATACAGGAGGTTCTGGCTCAGGTGTGGTCCCCGCTGAGTGCGGACGAAAAAGGTTAATGGTTCGGCGCTGAAGAATTTCTACCCCTCTATTAGTAATAATGCCATTATGGCATCGACCTCTGGGTCGTTCCCATGCCGTATGTAGGTTTAACTTTCGTTCTGCCTCTACGCTTCTTGGCCGGACTGGTTTTAATAACGCTCCATGTGTATGAGATGATGATGATTGGTTCTGCGAAGAGGACTGGAGTTTCCGGGAAAAAAATTCGATTCCGAAAGATGAGAACTTCGGCTTTCAGTCTGTCTGGTTCGTCCAAATTTATCCACGTTATGGTTCAACAAGCCACTTGCATGAATCACAGAATTGTATCTTAAGGAAATTATATGATTGTACTGAAAGTCCTAAGTCTTAGGTTTTTTTCTGAGGACACCCCTCTTGAGCATATCGTGCGAGCGAGTTGCGCTCGGTGGTTTATTGCTGGCTTCAGTGACGGATTTACAATTTCCGGGTCCCTATGCTTAACATTTTTGGGGCCTCTCGTCCTAGTTTTATTTCTTTTTTTATTTTCTTTCAAAAAAATGTGTTCTATGGAAACTAAGTGTTTTCTAAACGACATTTATTAATATAATATGAGGTTAATCAAAACAAAATATAAGAAGTACCTAATAAAACATGAATACAAAATTTAGGAAACTATTATAACAAGAGTAAATGAGGTGCAAATTGGAAAATAAAATTTGTTTCTACTAAGAAAATGGAGTTTTAATGATACGAATAATATGAACATATAACATTATTGAAAAATTATAATGGAATATGTAAAAAATGATATCACTGGAGTATACTTTTTGCGCACATATTCTAGGGAACAGCGTGGTATCTTTTCATCCAAATGTCTATAATTTTCGAATTTTCCTGCCGAAAATGGTCACAAACGGCTAGGTTCGACTCACTGACGAGGTCAAATTCGTTGCCACGATAACATTCGAACGGAAAGAGATAGCGACTTGAAATTTTCAGGGTAGGTTGTGTATCCGAATGCGATTAAGTTCGTTAATGGGCGCCATCGGCCAAGCGGTTTACGAGTACGAATTTTGTTTTCAAACAATACATATCCGATCGAATTAAAACTTGTAAACTAGTTGTAGAATTCCGTCATAAAGACATACCTATACGAAATTTCGTGAGAATCGTATCACGAGGATATTTTTAAAAAAATATTGAAAAATATTATGTATCTCAGAAGCTATCCGTCCGATACTGCAGAAATTTTCTTCAAAACCTAATTCTAAAGCCAAGTTCCAAATTTGAACAGGATTAGATCTATATTGTTGGCGATCCGCCTTGGGTGAGTTCATTAGCTGAATGAGTGACCGTTGTCTTGATAAATTTCGAATGAAGAGAGATAAGGCACTTTTCAGGTTAGGTTGCGCATCCGAATGGGAGAGTAAAGTTCGTTGTTGGGCATAATCTTCTAAACGGTTTCGTAGGAGTTATTGAATAAATACTGGATACCGAGCAGCGTTGGGCGAGTTCAGTGTCTGCAATTTTCAGGGTAGGTTGCGCATCAGCATAATCGGTCAGACAGTTTTTGAGTTTTGCAGTAAATTGATGAGTAGGCGCGCTGTACAATAAAGTTGCGCCGTCTTGTTGGAACCAAATTACGTCGATGTTTAGCTGAGTAATTTATGGAAAAAAAATTTAGTCAGCATGGCTCGATAACGCTCAACATTCACCGTATCCGCAGCTCTTTCCTCATTTCGAAAGAAATAAGAATCGATGATGCCGCCAGCGTGTAGGAAACCGCACCAAACAGTCAATTTTATTGAATGTAATGGTGATTCGTTAATGGCTTGAGGAATGTCGTTGCTCCATAAATGGCAATTTTGCTTATTGACGAAGCCATTTAACCGGAAATGAGATTCATCACTGAACACAATTCCTCGTTAAAAAATCTTATCTTCGGCCAGTTTCAAATCAGCCCAATCAGCATAAATGCGGCGGAAACGATGGTCTTTTGGCTTTAATTCTTGCACGAGGTCTATTTTATAGGCACGTAAGCTAAGATTCTTACGCAAAATATTCCACATAGTCGAAGGACAAAGGCCAACAAGCTGAGAACGGCGACGTATCGACATTTCGGCGTCTTCTTCAACGTTACAGCCGCAATATTCTCTTCGGTACGCACATTTCTTTGTCTTGTTGATGGTTTTGAATCGAAAAGAGTAGAATTAGTGCGAAGACGATCAATAACTGCATGAATTCGCCACCATTCGCTGTTGGGGCAAAAATTAACAGTGCTGTGCCTAAGGTGGCGTAAGGACACAGTAACGAAGCCTACACAGAACACAACTGGTTCTCCTTACTCGCTCAAGCTCTTAGAGCTTATGAGGGGTCTCCTTGTGGAAGACCCAGGAGGATCAGTATAATAATATACAATATACAATATACAATTGCTTTCTCACTAGGCCGATTATGTTGATGTTAAATGGTCGAAGCGCTCTATGAACTTCGCTAACAGATTTATTTTTTTCAAAGTAAATTTCCACAATTTTGAAGCGTTGTTCTGGGGTTAAACGATTCATGATGAATTGATGAACCTTACTGAACAGAAATGTCAATACAGTTTGACATTCTCAACTGTCAAACCATCGGCAACCGTCGAAACGTCTCATGCAGCTAAGAAAACACCCGTTACCTAGCATCGTTGAGGACTCTTGTTATTTTATTCAAGACTAACATTAATTGTCAACTATTCGAAGTTAAACGTCCATATCCACTGAACTTTTATTGACTATAAACATTATTCCAGTGACTCAGATTTACTAACAAAATATTGAAACATATTTCTGTGTGCAGCCTCCGACAATTCCTCACAATGCTATTCATGTAATAACTTTGCCATGGGTTCATACAGATGACAGGTTTCTTTTTTCTTTTCAAATATCATAGCAATAATATTTCAGGAGAGGAAAAATGCTTTCAAGTCGATGTTCCGTTTAAGCGCTGATTGATGGAGACATGTCCATATTTCTTTGTTGAGATGAAAGAAAAGAAGTTGACGATTGACCGGCTCCAATTCGAGGAGCACGAGCAGAGGAAGCTGGCAAACTTGCCTCTGTCTGTACATATTTCTAGCAAATACATTCTTGCAACCAAATTGGGCGCGCATTCGCTAGCGTTCCCTTTGTTAGAAACCGTGTTGTCGAACATTCATGTCTCTTGCATTGTTTATTATTCCTAACATGCCCGGTAAAATGTCATTTTACCTGTTTTATTAGTGCTGTCCGTGGTGTAAGATCCATAAAGATAATTTCTCACTTTTATGGTCGTAGTCGTTTCGTGGAAGAAATCTCAATTCATACAAAATAGCCAGGTTTCTTGACAGTGGGTGAGGGAACGTTTGTCAAGAGATTAGGTACTCGATCTGGCACTTGTTTGAACTTGTCGAACATGGCTTTTGGGTTTCTCGGATCAAGCGACGTAGTTTAGATCGTTCTTGATTTCTTCTCAGTTATGTTATCTCAAATATAGTTTCAATCCTAGTTTGATTCGCCATTTGCATTGATAAAAAAATTGGTTGAAGCACTGACGTGAAATCAGGAGCTTTTGCGTGCATGTTCTATTGTCTATTCAAGCCTCATACGAAATTAATCGAGCATAGTTTCTGAAATCTAAAATTTTTCAAGATAGCTGAAAAAAATTGAAACTTAACCTTAAACTGACAACATTACTGTTAATAACGTTCTATGCACCTCTATTGGACACCCTTAATCGAATTAACTATATATATAATAGACCGTTTTCTAAGCTTTCATAAGATATTAATACATTTCGTACCTTTTTAATGACAGACTTGAATACTGAGAGAATCGTCTATGATCACAGGAACTTTGATTCTGACATGAATTCTATTGGAATTGAAATTCCTTAAATATCTAATAATATATGAAAAATCTTCTTATTTCAGGTTACAATATTCCGATGCGCGTCGGCATTCTACTTCTAAACACCGAGTTTTAATTGGATCGGATTTGTAGATATATTTTCAGTTATTGAGTAAATAGCAACAAAATTTCAGATATGTAGAACTCTAAAACCGTTTGGCCGTATATTATTATTATTATTAACGGACTTGAATGTCGCGTTCGCAAAAAATTGTGCGTCGGCATTCTACAACTAATTAGCATGTTCGAATTGGATCAGATTCGTATTTTTGGAGTTGTTGAGGAAATAACAACAAAAATTCACATGTGTATAACTCCAAAACCATTTGGCCGATTATGCCTATAACGAACTCAAATGTCACCTACATTGGCGCGTCGGAATTCTACAACTAATTACCATGTTTGAATAAGATAGGTTTCGTATTTTTTGAGTTATTGTGTAAATAACAACAAAATTTCAGATAGGCATAACTCTAAAATCGTTTGGCCGATTATGCATATAAACAAAATCAAACGTCGCGTTCGAATGAGCAACCTAATACCCTATAATTTGCTAGTCGCTGTCTCTTTCCGTTTTCAAGTTATCGTGAAATAAATAATATTTTTTTTAAATTTTCTGGTGATACCATCCTCACAAAATTTCATATACGTCTTTATGTCGTTATTCTGCAACTAGTTACCAAGTTTCAATTCCATCGGATCTGTATTGGTTGAAAACAAAATGTGAACTCGGAAACCGTTGAGTCGATTATACCCATTAACGAGCTTGTTTGTCGTATTTGCACGCGTTACGTACCCTGAAAATTTCAAGTCGCTATCTCTTTCCGTTCTCAAGTTATCGTGGCAACGGCCGGCCGGACAGAATTCAATTTTACCTCGAATTCTTCATCAGTGAGTCGAACCTAATCGTTTGAAACCATTTTCGGCAGAAATTTACAGACATTTCGGCAAAATGATAGCACGCTGTTCCCCAGAACATGAGTTTCGATCAGAGTTTGCTTGACCATTAATCATTTGATAAAAAGTCAAGTGCAATCTCGTGGTATCAGGAGTGATAAACTTGTATGTGGAAACACCAAATGCATTTAGTTGTACTTATTTGTCTATTCTTTCCAAATTTGTAAATAAAATTATTGATACACAGGGTGTTGTTCGACTCGAAACCTAAGGTTGCTCGTATAACAGCACGACGAGATCGCAACGCGACAGCGACTTCTTGTCGCTTAGAAGTCGCGGTACGAGGTTAGTGACAGAAGCGCCCATACTCCAAAGATAAGGCGATGCGACGCAAATTCCTCCTTAAAAAGTATCGTTTTGTGCATTTATAAAGGGGGATTCACCTAAATAATTTGTCAGAGAAATTGATCTACGCGGATTGAATTATATTTCTTGGATAATAATGAAAAATGGCGATACCGTTGTTAATAAATCAACAAGTCCAGAGCGTTCCTGCCAATAGGGTCCTTCATAAATGGCTTCGTATAATTAATATACTTATGCATATATTTCACAAGTCAAATAGACCCCAGGGGGTTCATCGATTTGTCGAGAAAGCAAGAGCAGACGCGTTTCTGGCTTCTTGGCCTTCGTCTCATAGGTGGCGTGGGCGATTAGGTATGATCGACCAAGCCGGCTCTGAGAGGCTTAACCCGGGTCAGTTTAGTTGAATTTGTTCAGAAGCTACAGAGTACTGATGAAGGCCAAGAAGCCAGAAACGCGTCTGCTCTTGCTTTCTCGACAAATCGATGAACCCCCTGGCGTCTATTTGACTTGCGAAATATATGCATAAGTATATTAATTATACGAAGCCATTTATGCAGGACCCTATTGGCAGGAACGCTCTGGACTTGTTGATATATTTCTTGGTTTACATTTTTTCGTTGTTGAGAAAGTATATATAGGGTCCGAGGCCGCCACACCGACATGGGCAAGGAGGAGATAGGGTGTCACACTTCCTGTTGTTTAACTCCCCTCCGGGTCTTCCGACGGAAGTTGGGGATGGTTAAAGCCAGGGGTGAGTTTCCTTATTTTGAAAATATTTTAAAGACCAGTTGAGATCGAGCAATGAAATTTGACGGTTTGAGTAAGCAGCTCGAGTACTTTGAAAGTGAAATGAGTTTTTGTAACCCCCGCTAAAACAAATGGTAGGGGGTGGGGGTACTTTTTAAAATAATGATTTTTTCCACCGTAACGTACTAATAATAAATTAGATTTCAAAACTGCGATATTTTACCTTTCATTTGGTATATCGTTGATACTTGGGGCTCAAGCAGTTACAAATATGTTTTCAAAATAATGTCATGAACACACCACACAACATTTTCAATAACGGGATAGAGCACAGTAGCGCTGATCTGTATGTATACAGATCAGCGTTTTCAAGCTTCCCATTACCATATTGAAATTTATTTTCTAGCGAGTGTCGTTAGGGACCATAATCTCCATGACAAAGTATACGAGTATCACATTAGCTGCCCATACACGTACGTCTTTTCGCGCGGTTTATCATGGCGCGTTGTAACGTGGTGGTTATCATGCCGAAAAGAACGGCCTGGCGAAAAAACCGTCGTTGCCCAAACACGTTGTGAATTATTCAGATGATTTTGCACGTGATGGTTCGTAGCGAATCATTTGAAAGGATAAACCGTTTGTGTATGGCGAAAAACGTTGGAAAAAGTGTCATTTGGAACGGCATTCAGTCATCTTCGAATTTTCAAGATGATGAACTGAATTCTTGGCGATTCCGCTACACGAAGGTGTCGTTTGACCATCCAGTTCAATTTAGTTAGTTGAATATTTTCGTGTTCTCCGAAAGTATTAGTTTGTTAGAGTTGATAATGATATCAATAGATTCTTATGATGAAATGAAAAAAAAATTGTATTTGAAATTTGTAATGTAAAAAACATTTTTTTTGCTTACTCCAAAACCACCATGGCCAATTTTGCCCAATAACCTACTCTGGAAATTTGAACTGTCTTGCTCGTTCTGTTCGAGAGTTATCGTGTTAACGGACGGCCGGACATAATCGATTTTGACCACGGATTCTTGATAATGGTGGTAATGATGGTAAGTCGAACCAAAACGTTTGAACCATTTTCAGCAAAAAATTCGAAAATTACATACACTTGGGCAAATTGATTTAAGCACTCTCTGTTCTGAGGAACAAGAGCGCCATGGCAGGAAAGTTGGCTGGCTGACAAAGAAAAATATTGCCACATGTCGCTTTTACGGGAATTAAAAGATAATAATAATCCCGATTACTTGAAATAGTATTAAAGTGGACGCAAAGACATTTGATTCCCGACGGCTCGATCATCTGTGTGTATGGCGCTGAAACGCCATTCCAGAGGAAAGGACGTGAGAAATCCCTTAAAGCTCTATCATGGCGTGCTGCAATGCTCACTCACGCAAGGGATTTTCCACATGATTTTGTAGATAACATGATAAACCGCGCGAAAGAAAGTCCGTGTATGGCCAGCTATTGAAAATTTAAAAGTTGTCAGATGACTAGCTGTTTTTGGAACACCATGTATGCTTCTCAATATCTTGAAAATATGGAGACTATGGTCCCTAACGACACTCGAGAAAACATTTCAATATGGTAATGGGAAGCTGGAAAACGTCCATCTATATGTAGTGCTCTACCCCGTTATCGAAAATGTTGTGTGTTCGTGACATTCTTTTGATAATATCTTTGTAACCGCTAGAGCCCCAAGTGTCAACGACACACCAAATGAAAGGTAAAAGATCGCTTTTTTTTAACAACAGGAAGTGTGACACCCTAATGGTACCCTATCACCTCCTTGCCTATGTCGGTGTGGTGGCCTCGGACCATGTATACAGGCTTGAAGACATGCTAATATTTAAGGGGGTTATTTTTTGACTTATTTTAAGGCAAAATCTTCCTATGAACGGAGTTATAAATTTTTTTAAAAAATCAGTTTTTTAATAATAACTGAAATAATATTTAAGACATCTTTATGCAATTTTGTACATGTCTTCTATGCATCAATGCATTTTGTGATGTACAAAAAAATTAATTTTCTCTACCAGTGGCTTCCATACGGGTTTTGCATTGAATATTATTGGGAAAAACAATACTACGCCACTGCTTTCTTTTGGAATAAAAAATTAATTCTGAAATCCTTATTCATTTTTGAGTAAATTTGATTTTTTTTCTTCGTTGGACGCACGATTTCCGCTTATAAAATAAAAATCGTTTTACTTCAGGATCAATTCCTCAAAAATCTGATACGCTGTGGAAATGTTTGTGAATCGATTGAAAGCAAATTAAGAGATCAGATTTATTCCCAATTGAATGAGAATCCAAAAAATATGTTTTCTTGTCAGATTATCTGTTCTTGATTGAAGTAATTAAATTAAAATTGCTTCATATCGCAGTACCAAAATTTTATCACCCTGTATTTCAAAAGTTAAGACTTCTATGGTATACGTTCATAGGATGTTGTTTTCTTAAAATGAGTCAAAGAATCATCCCCTTAACTATTAGCATGTCTTTACGGAAAACCCTGTATACATATTCTTAGTGTAATATCTTCGGAAATTCAAACAAGTTGGGAGACAGTTTAAAACCGCACTGAATATAAGACCGCATGAATATATGCAAAGAAGACGCAAGAACAGGTCGTGTGGTAACTCGATGATGATATTAATAATTCCACGAGCTCGTTCGAATGTGATATTTAACCAAGAAGGAGGTCGTTAACGCGACGACGTCTAATCGATTCCACTATTTTATGCGAATTATAGTTGATATGCGTGTCTCCGCCTGATACATAATAAATTTTGAGGTCTGAGAGATAACGGCCATACGAGTTCGTTTATTGCCATAAAGCGGTTCAATTTAGCATAAGGGAATGTCTTTGAACTTCCCATTTACCACCATAAAGTTAGCAGAGCCACTTGCAAGAATTTGGATGAAACCTCTTGCTTTAATGTCGAGAATTCGTCGTGAAAGAAAAAAAATTGTCTTCTTAATACTAAGTTAGCAGAACCACTTGCATGAATTTTAATGAAACTTATGGCATTGGTAGTCGAGAAATTTGTCGTGAAATAAAAAAATTTGTCGCGCGCTTAGTTCTCTTTATATCGGATGGCTCTGCTGGCTTGATATTAAGTTAGCAAAGGCACTCGCAAGAATTTCAACTAAACCAATTCTGTAATTGTCCAATAATTGTCGAGAATTTGTCGTGCAAGAATAGTTATTTTTGTATCTAGTGCGCGAAATGCTACTTTGATGATCGAGAACTGATTCTTTTTAACGAGGCGCAGCCGAGTTAAAAAAATAGTCGAGATCACCAAAGTATTTCGCGCATGAGATGCAAACAAAATTTTTTCTACAAACGTCAAAAAAATTGTTCTAAAATAAGTAACATGCTTAGCTTAATATGAAAAATAGTATTGAACTGGCTTAAACTGTTTTTCCAAATCAAGTAATTACTGTAACTATGGAAATAAAATGGCATTTGTTGAAAATCATTTCAAAGTGACAGTTCTTGATAATTATTTTCGAGTGACTTTTTATTCGCGTCAATTTCGTGCATGATATTTATAACTGTAAAATAATGGACATTTCGAGCGACGATGAAGTAAGCAGTACCCCACCTAACTTGACAGATGCGGCCAATTCAGTAATTTCAAATCTTTTACCGGAGATATCGAGGAACATAAAGGTTAAAATATAAAAATTCCATATAGTTTACATGCAGTGTGCGAAGTAAGTATTTCGCACACTATTTCCCGCACGCTGTCATGGTAACGAAGGAAAATGAAAAAAAGGGTCACTTCGCATATTTTTGTCAATGCGCGAACCTTGTCATTTTTTGACCTTTGTAGAAAAAAATTTTTTGAGCTATTAGTTTTTCTTATATGGGGTAGCTCTGCTCGATATTAAGTTAGCAGAGCCACCCACAAATAAAAATCCAATATATTCATAATGGTCATGAACAGGGATTCATCAAGTCAAGAAGCTTGATTTTTGGCGCTCTTGTTCCTCGGACAGAGTGCTTATCAATTTGCCCAAATGTCTGTAATTTTCGAATTTTCGGCTGAAAATGGTGTTAAACGAATTGGCTCGACTCACTGATCAAGAATCCGTGGTCGAAATCGATTCTGTCCGACCGGCCGGCCGTTAACACAATAACCCTTGAACGAAAGGAGTTAGAGCATTGACATTTGCAGGGTAGGTTTGGAGCTTAAATATCTCGGACGAGTTCGTTAACGGGCGAAATACCGTTATCGGTTATCGTTATCGGAGATGGCCATACTAAAAACATTTTTTATGGATATTTCGGGAACCGATCCCTCGATCTGTCAGAAAGTTAGCATCAAATTGTAGAATAATAACCTTTATATGCATGCGAAATTTTGTATTGATCGGGTTGCCGTAAAGTGTAAAAAATATTTTTTGGCGCTCTAGTTCCTCGGAACTGAGTGCTTATCAATTTGCCCAAATGTCTGTAATTTTCGAATTTTTCGATGAAAATGGTCTTAAACGATTTGGTTCGACTCACTGATCAAGAATCCGTGGTCGAAATTCATTCTGTCCGGCCGTAGGCACGATAACTATCGAACGGAATGAGCTAGACAGTTGAAATTTTCAGAGTAGGTTTGGGGGATAAATATCTCGGCTAAGTTCGTTATTGGGCAAAATCGGACAGATGGTTTCGGAGTAACAAAAAAAAATTTTTTTTTTACAAAGCAAATTCCAATTTAAAGCAGTTTTACCTTAAGAATCCATTCATATTATTTTTAACTCTAACAAGCTAATACTTTCGGAGATATGATTTTTCAAAATTTCAATGTAAATCGTATTTCTACGTTTTCACACAATGATAGAATTATTCTGTGGGTATTCTATGAATTGTTATAATGTCAAATTATTTTCCTGAGACATGAGGTTGTCTCATTCATTCATTCCAGCAATCGTTAAATATGAGAATTCTAATTTAATATCATACTTTTTGTTGGTTGATATTTTCATGCCGATGATCCATATGATGATGGGAATGGTAAGTTAATAATATTGAGTTCAGAATATCTCCACTAAAAACAAAACTGGAATATTGGTGTATTGGAGTAGATTTGAGGAAAGATATATATTATCGTTCATCATAGAATTGAGGAATGAATATCTCGGATGAGTTCGTTGTTGGGTAGAATTCGTCTATTGGTTTTGGATTGATAATTTTTGGCACTCATGTTGAATTTAAATTCTTCTATGATGTTTGAATTCAATTTCTGCTAAGATGAAGTTCTAAATTTCAATAATGAATCGTACTTCTATGTTTTCACAGAATGCTATAAATATTATATCTAAGCTTTATTATATGATCTGTGTTCATACTCGTACATTTCATCCTGTTCTATAAGAGAGAGTCAAATTCATTTCAGCTATTTTAATTTGGTTTCTTCCATGGTGCAGTTCTCATTCTCAGATTGCTCATTTAATCTTGATAAATAAACTATTATTTGAATTGAATTTCCTTTATGATGCAAGTCTATCATAAGAATACATTGATATAATTCTCAACTCTGAGAAACCAATACTTTTGGAGATATAATTTGTCTGTTTGAACTAGAGCGCCAGAAAGCTCCTGTCCACAGGGCTTGAACCCATATTTTAATTTTGTTTCTACAATAACTCTCGAACAGAATGAATTAGGCAGTTGAAATTTTCAGAGTTGGTTTGGGAGATAAAGATCTCGGTTAAGTTCGATATTTAGCAAAATCGGCATGATGGTTTCGGAGTAACGAAAAAAAAAATTTTCTTTACACTACAAATTTCAAATTCACCTTTATTTTAATATGCAATTTCACCATAAAAATCCATGATTTATATCATTTCCAACTCTAATACATTCGGAGATATGATTTTTCGAAATTTCAATAATGAATCGTAGTTCGTATATTATGTTTTCACAGAATGCTGTGCTTAATTATTCTATCTATGAATTATTATATGATCTGTGTTCTTACATTTCATCTTATTTTCCTATGAGGTATAAATGTCAAAATTATTACTGGTTCGTTATTCTTGATATAAAATACACCTCCTGTTCTAGAAAACAAAGTATGATTGAATGCAAAATGACCAATGAAATAACCTCAGCTATCGTAGAATTATGAGGATGATATGATATTATACTTTTAAGGTGATAATATAATGCCCGTGTATAATCCATATGATGATTGAAATATATTCTTTAGTAAGATACATAATCAAATTGGTTTCAGAATATCTCCAGTAAAAACAAAACTGCAATATTGTCTAAGTTTTAATTGATATAATATAATTTTCAGAGTAGATTTGAGGAATGAATATATTGGATGAGTTCGTTATTGGGGAGAATCGTTCTGTTTGAATTTAATTTCTTTCATGATGCAGTTCTATCGGAAGAATCCATTTATATCATTCCCAGAGACGAATAATTTTGGATATATGATTTGTCAAAGTTTGAACAAAAGCTCCAAAGCCCCTGTCCACAGGGCTCGAACCAATTTTTTAACAAACTACGTGACTTGAAAATTAAGCTCGTTACAAATTACATACTTGATCTTGACTTGACTGATTTGAAATATTTATTACTTGACTTGATATCAAGCTACTTGATCTTCCTTGATACGTACGAGTAGCACGGCGTATATTCCCGCAAGCTCGTGCACGATTAGACAAAATAAGGGGATTCCCCGAGCTCTTATAGTACGAGAGCTAGCAACGTTGGGAAAACAAGAATTTCAGGTTGGCCAGTTTTTAGATATGCTATTCCTCTCACTCTCCCGGACGTTATACGGGCAATCTGGCTGGCGGTAGTGCTTGCGTTCATCAGTGCGCAGCGTACCTGTACAGGTAAAATATCGATTTTTCAAAGAATTTTAGGAAGGTTTTTAGTTTTTTAATTGTTTTTATTGAGTGTTTTGACACATGAATATATTATTGCCAGATATTTTTATTGTTGTTTTAACTGTGGCAGACGCCAATTTTGTATTGAAAAAAAATTTTTTTTTTCAAATTATTTTAGTACTGCTGAAATTTTGATATGATGTCATTTAATTATCTACAGACCCAAAATTAAATTGCCAAACAATAATTCAATTGTTGAACCTTCAGCCAGACCGTTCTAAAAGTGAAAAGTTATGGGGTATCATTTTGCTTGGTATAGAAATAGTTGTAAAATAAATTTGAAAGAAAGGATTGAAAACCATTGAATTGAGTGGTGAATTAATACGGTATCAAAATAATTATTTATTGTTATATAAAATTAAAATAATTATCAATCTATAGTATTAAAATAGACAAAAGTTCGGATGGTTACATAAAAATTATGGTTAGAGTTTTTAATCCATAATCGTATCATAATAAACAGAGGCATTTCGGTAATCATCATCATCTTCATCACTGTATTTTGAAGTATTATCATTTTGTAATATGGTAGTATCTGTAATGGAATGGAAAATTTAATGTATAATCTTTCGGCAAAGAAATTTATTAGTATTTTATTCATAATTTCAACCTTCAATAATAATATCGTCAACTAATGATGGTAATTTCTTTCCAATGAACCACACAAAATCATATTTATCGTCTTTTATGGTCCAGCCGGAAGCTTGAGTTGACAGAGATGTTGGGTGTTTTAATTGAGCACTTCTCCAAAACTTTTTAACGTAACGAACTCGTAGTAAATATTGATACAATTCAGCTTTGCATAGTGGTAAGCTTCTTGGGTCAAAATTACGGAATCTTTTCTCAAAGTTATCGTCTGATTTTTTAGACCGGTAAGTGTTTGAAAAAAGCTGGAACCGAACGCCTTTGACGTTCTAAGAAACACGAGCTCCGTAGATATGGCAAATTAATTTTTTCAAGATCTCCAATGTCTTATCCAGCAATTCTTCATCCTCTGTTACAATATTTTGACAGGCTGACTGATACTGAACTGATTGCTCTTACAGTTTAAAAGGTCGAAGTTTACCTTTCCGTGAAAAAGTTGGTGTATAGTCGAATCCTGTGAGTGCGTGAAAGCACGGTCGAGCTTTCGATAAAGAATTCCCTAGAATTTCGTATACTTGATTTACGCTTATAAATCACTCATTATTCCACACACCCAGATTTATCCAGAGTTTTAGTGATGCATTCAAATGATCCATGTTACCAAGAAGTATTACTAAAATGTCTGTGTCTGAGCAGCGTACCATAACTTCGGCATCGACATTTATTAGGCATATGTGACATATTATTCGGGAATCAGCTTCTTAGTGTTCTTCAAAAGATAATGAATCTTCAACAGTTCTGATAACTTTATTACTTTCAACCCGGTATGAGTAGCACTTCTTGAAGTTCAGATAAATAATTTTGTAAGTGAACTTAAAAATATATATTTCAAAGAAGCCCTTGTTAATATATTTATTGATCATTGGGCTGGTGATGAAATGGCTCCCTTCGTTGGTAATAAAATTATTTATCCGAACTTCAACAAGTGCTACTCATACCGGGTTGAAAGTAATAAAGTTATTAGAACTGTTGAAGATTCGTTATCTTTTGAAGAACACGAAGAAGTCGATTCTCGAATAATATATCACATTTGCCAGATAAATGTCGATGCCGAAGTTGTGGTAAAAATTATGAATAAAATACTAATAAATTTCTTTGCCGAAAGATTATACATTAAATTTTCCATTCCATTACAGATACTACCATATCACAAAATGATAATACTTTAAAAGACAGTTATGAAGCTGATGATGATTACCAAAATGCCTCTGTTTTTTATGATACGATTATGGATTAAAAACTCTAACCATGATTTTTATGTAACCATCCGCACTTTTGTCTATTTAAATACTATAGATTGATAATTATTTTAATTTTATATAACAATAAATAATTATTTTGATACCGTATTAATTCACCACTCAATTCAATGGTTTTCAATCCTTTCTTTCAAATTTATTTTACAACTATTTCTAGACCAAGCAAAATGATACCCCACAACTTTTCACTTTTAGAACGGTCTGGCTGAAGGTTTAACAATTGAATGATTGTTTGGCAATTTAATTTTGGGTCTGTAGATAATTAAATGACATCATATCAAAATTTCAGCAGTACTAAAATAATTCGAAAAAAAATAATTTTTTTTCAATACAAAATTGGCGTCTGGCACAGTTAAAACAACAATAAAAATATCTGGCAATAATATATTCATGTGTCAAAACATTCAACAAAAACAATTAAAAAACTAAAAACCTTCCTAAAATTCTTTGAAAAATCGATATTTTACCTGTACAGGTACGCTGCGCACTGATGAACGCAAGCACTACCGCCAGCCAGATTGCCCGTATAACGTCCGGGAGAGTGAGAGGAATAGCATATCTAAAAACTGGCCTACCTGAAATTCTCTCTCGAAAACGTTGCTACCTCTTAGACTATTAGCTGAATGAAACGATTGCACAGTCTTCCGTATTCTATTCTATGTGAATATAAGGTAGTTTAGTCCAGCTGTGTAACCACGTGCGGGCAGTTCTGAAATATTTTAGAATGGTGGAAGAGGCACGAAAACGTTTTCCCAAACTTGGCCATAGATTTTTTATCAACGCCAGCATCTTCAGCTCCTGTTGAGAGACAGTTTTCCAGAGCTGCTCTGAGTTTGATCCTGGATGGATAATGATGTAATCAAACTGCGCTTGGAAGTTTCTCAAGATTAAGAAACTATATATTTCTTTAAAATTTCTATTTTGTTATGTTTCATAGCGATATAATTTGTGTTTCATTTTTATAATGGTCGATATTTTTGATTCTTTCTTGCATAATTGCATAATAAATAAAAGTATTTTTTGCAAGGTTCATTCTCGTTTAAATTTATTGATGTGCACACTACTCAACAAAACTGTTAAAAATCAAGTAGCTTGATAGAAGTACTTGATTTTTCCAGTACTTGACAAATAAATACTTGTCTTGAGTTGACATTGAAAAACTAACACTTGACTCGAACTTGACTTGATTTCATGTCAAGTCAAGTAGCGTGAATATCAATTCAAGCGGTAAATCCCTAGCTATGAATAATTGTCGTTCATTCAACGTGAAAAATAATGCAAAGATCCATTTCTTATATATATAAAAGTTAATAAATATTAAAACTTTTCTGTAATACAACCAGGTAACTTGGTTGATTATATATTTTTTCAACCAGAAATGAACTGAGCAAATAATTGTCGGTGAAAAAAAAAACTGAAGGCGCGACAATTTTTTTTTGCGTTCGGTGCTGGTTTTAAAAGGTATATTGGTAAATTTGAGATAATCTTCAGTCATTTTGAAAAAAATTATGTTCAATCTGCTGTAAATGTATACTTTGCTGTAGGTATTATAACGAAGTCCCCGAAATGTTTCTTTCAAACGGAGCTAAAATAATAATAATCTTTATTCATCCTGTCAGAAATTTTTACAATGTATAGGAGATGTTAGTTAATACAGAGAGAACAGTTGCAGAAAAATAAAATAAAAGATAGTACGAATAAGTATGGTGGAAAAATGTAGCTTTAACCTATAACTTCTTCCGCTCTTCATTTTTTGGAAAACCGGAACAACTATCAAAATTTTCATTTCTTGAAGATGAATAATAATTGCTCAATAGCTGTTAATATGGCTGTGGCAGGAAGGACAAAAATATATCCCTCGATATTTCCCAACCACCTTGAAGGGCTGTAATTCAAAGGAAAATTCACTATTTACCCAAGGTTCAATCACAGAATATTACTGTATTGCACTTACTGAAAGCTTTCCTAGAGGTACACGCGAAAACAATTCCACGAAAACCGGCGATTCTAAATCTAACCGATATAATAAAATTGGTTCATTCTGGACTAGGACGTAACCGTCCATGATGCAATAACGATTCTATTTAACGTTCTTCTTCTTCTTCTACCGCGGTGCCGTCCCAGGCTGAACTGAGGCCTTCAGGCCCATTGTTCTCCCGCTTGCCAAACTCGTGAGACTCAGTCCAAAAAGCACGCTGACAGGAATGCCGCGAGCTTAAAAGGAGAAGTCCCTCTCACCGTAGGAATCGTAGGTGTTGGGTTGCCTAGGTGTATGACCCTCAATTCCTTAAGGTTGTTACAGTCGAACAGAATATGTTCAGCTGTTTCTTCCATGCTCTTGCACCAGCGACACAGAGCGCTATCGGCCAATCCCATCCTATTCAGATGTTTGTTGAACTGGTGACCAGTTAGTAATCCAGCAGCAGATCAATCGCCAATTCCATAAAGGATTGGCGAGTGGCGAAGGAGGTGGTCTCTGTATCGGACCACCGACACATCTGCTTCTCTATATTCCGAAGCAAGAAAAAGGAGGATCCTGAGATCTACAGGAATCCGAAAAAAACGGATTGGACCAGATACCTGGCATACCTTTCTGACAATCTGGAACAGGGAAATCTAAAACCCAAGAACATGAGAGAATTGGACACGGCAGCAGCCATGCTTCAGGAGTCCATAATCTCAGCTTATCATAGCAGTTGTAGACCCCAAGTCCGAAGACTTAAAAGTCAGACGAAATGGTGGACAACTGAACTGAACGACACCAGACGCGAAACAAGGCGTCTTTTCAATAGGGCCATGAGATCAGGCCTAGTGAAGGACTGGGATGATTATAAATTATCCCTGAAAAAATACAAAGGACTGATTAGGCGGTCCAAGCGCGAATCCTGGAGAAGCTTCTGCAGTGGTATAGAGGAAGCACCAGAGGCCAATAGGCTTAGGAAGGTCCTCTCTGTGGGAGGCCCTCCAAGGATTGACTACTTGACTCTTCCTAGTGGGGAGAAAACCTCCTCAGAGGAAGATAGTCTAAGACTACTCCTGAAGGCACATTTTCCGGGATTTAGAGAGAATGACAACACACAGGGTGAAGACCATAGACGAGCTTCAAGTGAGGATTGGAAGTTGGCTTCACTTGTGGTAACACACTCTCGAATTCGCTGGGCTGTCAGAGAATTCGAGCCTTATAAAGCAGCGGGGGAAGATAGCATATTTCCGGCACTTTTGATTAAGGGCTTGGAGCTGCTGACACCCCCACTGCTTCATATACTCCGAGCGAGTCTAGCCCTAGGACACATACCAAAGTCCTGGAGAAAGGTGAGGGTTGTGTTCATACCCAAGCCTGGAAAGTCGTCATATACTCAGACGAAAAACTTCCGACCAATAAGCCTCTCCTCCTTTTTAGTCAAAACGCTGGAGAGATTGGTTGAACGATATATCAGAGATGGAACCTTAGTGGCTAGCCCACTAAATCCAACTCAGCATGCCTATCAGATGGGCAAATCAGTAGATTCTGCTCTTCATTCAGTGGTCAGCTGCATCGAGAGCGGACTACATTGTCGAGAGTGCACTCTTGCTGTGTTTCTGGACATAGAGGGTGCATTCAATAATACTGCATTTGGAGCTATGCACAATGCACTAACCAAACATGGGGTTCCTTTTGCAGTCTGTCGATGGGCAGGATCCCTTTTAAGGGACCGCAGCATAGTGGCTCGTCTAGGCAGCTCAACCATTAGGGGAACACCAGGCAGGGGATGCCCACAGGGTGGTGTTCTCTCACCTCTTCTGTGGAATCTGGTCCTGGATGGGCTCCTGGTTGAGCTGGCGGGGGCTGGCCTAAAGGTTGTAGCCTATGCAGATGATCTCGTGATACTAATCAGAGGTAAACATCCAAGTGTCGTCGCTGATCTTATGCAGGATGCTCTGTGTAGGATTGAGCGATGGTGTTTGAATAACGATCTTACGGTTAATCCTGAAAAAACAGAGATGGTTCTCTTCGACAGGAAGAGGGGGCCCTGTAACATAAGACTACCAAGTCTGTTTGGAGTAGGGCTCAATCTAACAGAGCAAGTTCGATATCTGGGTGTGATACTGGACCACAAACTACTGTGGAACAAACACATTGAGAAACAAACAAAAAAGGCCGAGATGATCTTCTGGTCTACTCGGAGAGTAGTGGGAAATGGATGGGGCTTCAAACCACACATTATTCACTGGTTGTATACTGTGGTGGTGAGGCCTATCCTAACCTACGCATCATTGGTGTGGTGGACTTCTTTGAAGAAGTCATATATCCGCAACAAATTGACAAGAACTCAGAGAAAAGCTTGTTTAAGCATCACAGGTGCTCTGAGATCTACTCCAACAACAGCTATGGAGTGCCTGCTGGGGCTACCTCCCCTGCATCTTGTAGTTGAGGAGGGGGCTATGAAGACAGCTTTAAGAATCTGGGAACAGGGACAGTGGCGTGACAGCGGAATGTTTAGGGGACACGCGAGGGCACTCAAGAAGGTGGAGGATGATGATGCATCTCTCTTCCGGAGGAGTGACCGTGCGGGCTCCTTATTCTGCTTTAACGAACCCTATAGGGTGATTGTTCCTGATAGAGACCAATGGGATACAAGGAGTGATCTCCTTAAACCAGAGGGGTCCACATGGTTCACAGATGGCTCTGTAACAACTACAGGGACAGGTGCAGGCATTGTGGGACCTCGAGTGAGCATGTCCATCCCTCTCGGGAAGAACTGCTCGATAATACAGGCAGAACTATACGCTGTTCTTGTCTGCGCGCTGGAAAACATCCGACTAGGATACTCTGGCAAGTACATATATATATGTTGTGACAGTCAAGGAACGTTAAAATCCCTATCTGATGTGAAGATAAACTCCTACTTAGTAGGCGAATGCAGGAAGGCTCTGCGAAGGCTGGGCGCTGGTAACGTTGTAAAACTCATCTGGTGTCCAGCTCACTCGGAGATTTCAGGTAATGTTAAGGCAGATAAGCTGGCGAAGCAGGGGGCTCGGATACCATATATAGGTCCTGAGCCTTCACTTCCAGTATGTCGTACCTCTGTTAAAACATTCTTCAAGAATCGTTTGGACAAGAATTTCTCCAGTGTATGGAACATGGGAGTAGGACTCAGGCAGTCAAGGCTTCTCATTAAGAAACCATCGTCAAAGTCTGAAGTAAAGAAACTTCTTTCACTCGAAAGAAGAGAACTGAGCCTGGTGACTGGATTACTAACTGGTCACCAGTTCAACAAACATCTGAATAGGATGGGATTGGCCGATAGCGCTCTGTGTCGCTGGTGCAAGAGCATGGAAGAAACAGCTGAACATATTCTGTTCGACTGTAACAACCTTAAAGAATTGAGGGTCATACACCTAGGCAACCCAACACCTACGATTCCTATGGTGAGAGGGACTTCTCCTTTTAAACTCGCAGCATTCCTGTCAGCGTGTTTTTTGGAATGAGTCTCACGAGTTTGTCAAGCGGGAGAACAATGGGCCAGAAGGCCTCAGTTCAGCCTGAGACGGCACCGCGGTAGAAGAAGAAGAAGAGTAATCCAGTCACCAGGCTCAATTCTCTTCTTTCGAGTGAAAGAAGTTTCTTTACTTCAGACTTTGACGATGGTTTCTTAATGAGAAGCCTTGACTGCCTGAGTCCTACTCCCATGTTCCATACACTGGAGAAATTCCTGTCCAAACGATTCTTGAAGAATGTTTTAACAGAGGTACGACCTGGAAGCGAGGGCTCAGGACCTATATATGGTATCCGAGCCCCCTGCTTTGCCAGCTTATCTGCCTTAACATTACCTGAAATCTCCGAGTGAGCCGGACACCAGATGAGTTTTACAACGTTACCAGCGCCCAGCCTTCGCAGAGCCTTCCTGCATTCGCCTACTAGGTAGGTAGGAGTTTATTTTCACATCAGATAGGGATTTTAACGTTCCTTGACTGTCACAACATATATATATATATATATGTACTTGCCAGAGTATCCTAATCGGATGTTTTCCAGCGCGCAGACAAGAACAGCATATAGTTCTGCCCGTATTATCGAGCAGTTCTTCCCGAGAGGGATGGACATGCTCACTCGAGGTCCCACAATGCCTACACCTGTCCCGGTAGTCGTTACAGAGCCATCTGTGAACCATGTGGGCCCCTCCGGTTTAAGGAGATCACTCCTTGTATCCCATTGGTCTCTATCAGGAACAATCACCCTATAGGGTTCGTTAAAGCAGAATAAGGAGCCCGCACGGTCACTCCTCCGGAGGAGAGATGCATCATCATCCTCCACCTTCTTGAGTGCCCTCGCGTGTCCCCTATTTAACGTTAGTCCCAGGGTTTAATAGATGGTCCAGACACGGAAGAAGAAATTGCATTTATTTGTGTTATTCGATTAGGGACGAGTGATAGAACAATACCTTGTCGGAATATTTCTTCTGTATATTACGGTGAAAAACATCAAAAAATACGACAGGATCCTTCAAGTTTCACAAAGTGTCAAGCCGGCGCGTGTTTCATTCCGGTTCTTGTTCGTGACGCCACTGCTCGTGGAATTTAAATTGGAGTGGTGTGAAAAAATGGCACGAAAGTCCTCGAAACATCCGAACTTCGGAGCGTTCACCCCGTAATCTGTCATCTGCAAAACGAAACGGGAGAATTAGACGGGGTATCAAATGATTCATTCGTCCCCTGCCTCGTCGCCTTGGTTCTACTCATCGCTGGGCAGGCGCCTTAACGGCTCTCATCTTTGTCCCGTGACGGATTTCCGTGGATATCTAAATCTTCCTAATCCAATGAACAACTTGACTAATTACGAGATCTTAACTCGTTCAGATGGATGAATTCCTGTTCTCATAAACATTCCGAGATGCTGGAGCTCGTTATCTATTTTTATAAATGCAGGGCAAGTAGAAATCCCCTTTATTAGTATGTGATTGTGAAGCTCGGATTTTTATTTTCCTGTGATTGATACTTCCGTGATACCTATTAGGAGGAAGTGGACGACAGTACTAATGTTTTATTTTTAATTTTTGTTCTAATCTTGAACGGATTGACTGTAAATTTTCAAGGGTGTAGCAGTATTGCAGTATTGACAAGGGCTATTCGACATTGTACCTGGGTCGAACCTGGTTTGTCATCGCATGACTCAGAGGTTAGATATCTGCGCATTTGTAAGAATGGATTCATGGACCCAACCCTCAACATTATAATCCCTAGTATCCTATCAACGTTCTCTAGTGACAGAAATTCCCGCTATCGGAAACAGGGAGAATAACTTGTCCCCCTTCTGGTAGAAACCTTAGCAGTCCATGAACCCATTGAGCAGGTAGTATAAAGCGAGGATCACCCGAGAATGGTAGTCAGTAAAGTTCTGTTAGATTACCGTTAGTAACCTTGGTGTTTGCGGCTGAAAAGTACTTGCCTTCAAAAATAGTCGAATTTTCAGTCGCAAACTTGTACGTAAAATGTAAATTTTCATAGAGGTCTACGATAAAAAACATTGTATTTAAGAATTGAAATCTAATTTTCAAGAGCTGCCAACATTATCAAATCAACACACGTTTTGTTGGTACCATATCAATTTTCCTTATACATTTACCCCTCCGAGCACCGCGAACATGCATCAAATTTTCATTCTGTGCAAGTGCAACAAACCTTCTTTCAAAAGGACAGAACATGAACATGGCATTGAAAATAAATGATGCATAAAATCTGAAGCTACAGATCGATTCAAGCTGCATGTGAGGAGATTAATAATCGACCAGAAAGGCTAATGGCGCTAAAGGCACATTCAATACAAGAGCTAGTAAGTGTCAAAAAGAAATAGAGGAATTTTTGCAAACAACTCACATTCTCATTCCTTTAATCCCCTTTTACAATGACTTCACTTCAATGTTCAATATTTTTTTGTGGTTTTGTTCTCTATGACACAAGAAACCACGACTCTCCAACCCCTATGGTACGTGACATACATACCAAATTTGGTCCTAGGACCGCAGTTTGGACAGTCCACCTCATAAAACACATAAAACACTGAAACAACTTACGCACACGCAGAGTGGCCTATCACCCCTGTACTCACACTCCTCCGATTGTCCCTGATACACGTGCTGTGTATTTGGTATTGTTGCTGGTATTTGGCGCTCTTGTTACTGGTAACAGAGTGCTTATCAATTTGCCCAAATGTCTGGTCGGCCGTCTGTGTTCACTGTTCATACATATAATCCTATCTACCTATGACAGATATGTCAAATATATTGATTTCTGTTCTAACAAAGTATGATTTAATGCAAAATGAACAATTATAGGATATTATATTTACCCCTACCCTATATGCCCTTGGATAATCCATATGAGGATGAAAATATATTTAGAATATCTTCATTGAAAATAAAACCAGAATATTGGTTAAGTTTCAATTGATATAATATGAGATATAACTCTGAGAAACCAATAATTTCGATGAATTGTCAAAGTTTGAACAAGAGCGCCAAAGCTCCTGTCCACAGGACTTTCCCACATTTTTAATCTTCCGCATCAAAACAAATCAGTGAACGTGAATTTTGCCAAAATATTTGTAATTATTTATGTGTGACAACTTCCTACGTGGTGTACTTACTACAATATATAGAATACACCTCCCCCATAGTATTTAAGTTCATCTCCCATAGGGAGAATTCGCCACTGCACAGAAATCCAACAACGCCAAACGTTCTTTTTAAAACGTCAACTCTCTGGAGGTATAATTACTATCGTTTCCTTGACTTTTGTTGCCGCACAGGAAACCTTTGGTTTGAAACGTTTAAGCGATCTCCATTTTGCAAATGAGAAACATGGCCAAATAGCATCATCCACCGGTTATTGTATTCGCAGCAGCTCCATCGAATGGCCGATCCGGTGGCGCTACCGCGTGAAAGGCCACAAAGGAATGTCGAAAACCCCTCAAAACGATTGCCTGCGGCTGAAAGTCCTGTCCTGAGAACTCTGCTCTCGGCGGTGAGCTAAAAGATCGACCGTATATCGAGGTACGGCCTTTTTCGTGCCTTTACACCTCTTTCTCTGCCCTGCCGCCGAATTGACACACAGGTCAGGAATTTTTATCTGCCGCTGTGGCGCAATGAAAGATAAAAGGGGGCGGCTTCGTAATTGCATCGAAATAAAGAAGTTTTGCCTGGAAAGAATGTCGCACGTACGTCTAAAGTTTTCCATGCCGGTGATTTGTTCATGCCAAATCAGGTCGCGACCGATTATATGGATAGGAGCTGATGTAGAACCCATAAATCAGTTAGTAGTGGGGTAGCCAACCGGTCGATCGCAGCTTTTAGTCCAGTCGATCGTGACAAGGCAAAAATAATATAACTTTAATATATCTAATAATAATATTTAAATATGTAAAAAAACGTAGAACTCTGCGCGTAACGTAATCACCAACTGCTGCCAGCAACATACTGTTTAACTTGTAGATCTTACAGGGTTTCGTCAGTAAATAGTAAATCTTGAGTCTAATCGGGTCATCCCAGATATAGGGTATGTAGAACTAGAGTATTTTATCAGAAATTGCCATACGCATTCCAAAATAGAATCATGGAATTTGAGATTTACAATTGGCTAGAGCGAGAGTATTCAACGTCGTCCTTTTTGAAGATAACACAGTGGTGCGTGATTCTGCTTAAGATTGGCACGATTGTACACTGCTTAGGCATTTGACGAATCGTTACATACCTCCATGGAGGGCAGGGAGATTCCGAGGCTGAGTGGGGGCCTACTGTTGGCGCTGGAATATATGGGGTGAGACCTAGGTAAGCCTGGAAGCTAAGCCTGGGGTTGCACGTCACAGTATTTCAGAGAGAAACCGTTATGAGAGTACCAGCTCACGAGGGCATAAGGGACAATGAGGAGGTTGATATCATTGCCAGGGCAGGAGCGGCATGTCCTCTAATAGGTCCTGAACCAGCTTGTGGACTCTCCTTCAGGAAAAGCCGTCGGATATTGAAGGATAGATTCCGAGCTACCACCTCTCAACCTGGAACGTTGCCTCATGCCATGTTCTTGAGCAGAACATCACTCAGGAATGTCTTTGGTCTCCTTACAGGTCTCTGTAGTCTGAGGAAGCACTTGACGTTGATGAGGAGACATAGGAAGTCCTCTCAATTCAGATTATGTGACATGGAGGACGAAACAGCCAGCCATGTGCGTTTCAAATGCAAGGCTTTATCTGGCATTAGAACTAGTAAATTCGGCTTTGTCGATGAAGATTACTTATTTTCACAGGACCAAGCTGTTCTAGAACTAATCATGGTTTAGAGGCACTGAACTTCCTTGGGGGATATGTAGTGTTGGCCACGAGAACCCCCTCCAATAATCAATCAATCAATCTGTGAGTTCTCGTGATTCCATATCTTTGATATGATTGGTACCACCAAGTACCCCAAATACATTCATCAGCAGTTGTCGCTTTCAAAGGTCAGAAGTACGAAAACTTTAATTTCCTTCGTGTTGGTGTTTGAAGTGAGAAATCTGGATCTGGGAATTATCAGTAATAATAAATCTCAAGAGCATAGACAATATTCGATTATACGCCGGGAGGTTCGTATAATCGAAATATATTGTCTATGCTCGAGTGGGTTTTCGTTACGATTATATAACGAATATTTTCAATTTTTGCGTTTCCTGGGGAACATCGCTTTATCATTCTGCCCAAATGTCTGTAATTCTCGAATTTTTGGCCGAAAATGGTCTCAAACGATTGGGTTCAGCTCCCTGGTGAAGAATTCGAGGTCAAATTTAATTTTGTCCGGCCGTCCGTTGCCACGATAACTTGAGAACGCAAAGAGAGACTTGAAATTTTCAGGGTAGGTGGCGCATCCCAATACGACAGGCAAGTTCGTTAATGGACATAATCGGACCTATGGTTTCGGAGTAATAATTTTGTTTTCAACCAATACAAGTCCGATCGAATTGAAACTTGGTGAGTAGTTGTAGAATGTAAAACCGTATGACTAACGTATGACTAAAAAATAAAGAAAAAATAACAAATAATATTATTTATGTCACGATAACCTGAGAACGGAAAGAGTAAGCGACTTGAATTTTTCGGGTAAGCTTGTGCGTCTGAATGGGACATTTGAGTTTGTTTACAGGCATAATCGGCCAAATGGTTTTGGAGTTATACCCCATCTCAAATTTGGTTGTTATTTCCTCAATAACTCGAAAAATACAAAACCGATCCAATTCAAACATGGTTGTCAGTTGTAGAATGCCAACGTGAAAATTCTTGCGAAATTTCGTGAGGATCGAATCACTAGAAAATTTTTAAAAAATCATTGAAAATCATTGAAAAAAATTCTATATATCAGAAACTATTCGTCCGACATCGCTGAAATTGCCTTCATGCGAGAGCCTTCAAAACCTAACTATGCTGCCAAGTTCCAAATTTGAACACGATCGGGTCTATATTGTTGGAGATCCGAGCAGCCTTGTGTTAGGAGATAGGAACTAGCAATTTTCAGGGTAGGTTGTACATCCCAATGGGAGAGTTAAGTTCGTTTTAGTGCAGAATCGTACCCCTAGAAATTTTTTTAAAAATTACGGAAATAAATTGGTTCATCCACTGACGTGAAGTCAGCAGCTTTTGCGCGTATGTTCTATTGTCCATTCTCTTTATTGATTAATATTAATATTGAAGGTACAATATGACAGGAAGCGAAACACCAAAACGATTATACCACGTCGTCAAGGGCGGCCATGTGGACCGCGTAAGTTCTTTATCCGACCCGCAACCTAGTTAAAGCACATCAATATTCATATAACGCGAACAGTATTAAATTCTCCCAATTTCAGTTATTGGATGATCTATCTATCAACTTTGAGTAAAATGTACCTACATCTTTGTACGTCAAATAAGCTTTATGAAAAATACAGTTTTATTTATATTCAAACCTCACTTTGGTTTTGGACATTTCCTCTGGCCCGCTACGGTTACACAAATATCAACCCTGACCCTCCACAAGATAATGTTGGACACCCCTGGTATATTCACTTATCAATACGCCGTAACTATGGGGAATTCATGGATTTTATTGGTTCAGTACATGAGTTATACAGGGTTGGGATAAAGTACGGAACCAAGTAAATATCTTTTAAACGAAAAGAACGATATTTATCAAAATTTGCAGGTAAGGGAACAAAATGCATCTGATTTTTAGTTAGTTGTACAACTAACAGTGAGATATTCCTCGTTTTTACAAATTTTTTGACACTAAACTCAGTATGAATGAATTCAAAATAACAAGCTCTTTCAAAATCTGTAAAAATATATAGGGTGTCCCACTGTCCCACTTAAATTAATGAAGTTGATGGCATTTACGGTTAAACCGGAAGTATATTATTAATAGAAAAATGTACATCAGATGCATTTTGTTCCATTGCACATAACACCTGCAAATTTTCATAAATATCGTTCTTTTCGTTTAAAAGTTATTTCTTGGTTCCATACTTCATCCCAACCCTGTATAATCAATGGTATACACGTGTTGTTTATTCTATTAATATGTTTCAATTGTGCTTAAGAATAAATTGAAGAGAAATTCTATAAATATGAGGAATAAACTTCATTATTATATTATACCTCACGGACCAGACATACCTTGTCCTGCTCGAACGTTGGATTGCCTGCTATCAGCGCGATCAGCAAATGCGACCAGTTGCTAAATCTTGACCCTGTATTATTACTATTATTTATAACGGATGAGAGCCAATACAAATCTCTAATTTTGTTCATCACTCCACTGATCAGATAATTATTGATCTAAAAGATTCAAGGTCTCGATTGAATTACCATGTTGAGTATAATAAAATTAAAATCGGATGCCCCCGTATGAATTTCCTGTTCAATGGAATCCGGTAGGAATTCGTATGGCTAGTCCAGCTGTACTCTCGGAGAGGCAGTTCCAGTCCAAGAAACCAGAATCGCACGAAAACGGACGTAGGCGGCCATGCCCAGTCTTCAGTCTGGCCTGCTGCGACATTGTCAATGATACTAATTATTCGGAATAGCCGTTTTCAGTGCAATTCAATGACCGTGAGTACAGGTACTTAACAGAAAGATAGTTTCAATTATGCCGTCTCGTTTCGAGAGTACAGCGGATTCGATCCTTTTTTTACACATCCTTATATGAATATGGAAATCATATTAGCGCACATGTTGCGTGGGTTTTCGTCTATTGACTCTTGGTCTGGAGTTAGATGCATAGAATACCAAGGTGTCCATAATTCAGTACTACTCCTCATTAGAATTTTCGTCCAAAAATCGGAACTAGAATTGCCAAATCTTGTTCTACTTCTCTGCCAACTACGACTTCCGGTTTGAACGGAAATCTTCATTTTTAAACAAAAATGTCGATTAACTCAGAATACTTTTCGCATGAAACGCTCTAAGTAAAATTACAATTTAGATCAATGTGCAAAAATTAAGATTGGAAAACCATGAAAAATATTTTTTCCTTTTTTTGCTAATAAAGGCCGATTCATATTATATTTACAATTAAGATCAATGTGCAAACATTCAGGTATGAAAACCATGAGAATTTTGTTTTTTGTTTTGCTTCTGACTCTAATTGAATAATTATTTGACGGATTTTTTTTTGGCAACTCGACAATATCAGCTTGAATGTGATGGTAACTAGAAAATTTTGTTCGAACTTGATTTTCGACATTGCTTCGAATTTTCACCAAATCTGTGATCATAGAAAATAAAGGATATTCATGAGAAAATTCTATTTCAATCAAAAATTTAGCTATAAATTGGCATTTGCAGCATGATTTGCTGACTTGGAATTTTGAGATGTGAATTGATTGTGAAATTGAAAAATTTTAATGGCGAAAATACGAATACTTTGCACCCGAATGAAACGACTTTTGAGGGAAAATTTGAACAAATGTTGAAGAACCAAGTTCAAAGCTCAAAAATTCCATCAGGTATATCGATGATACTTTCCTTTTTCGAGTTTTTCGAGTTGTGAAAACTATACACCGAGTGTAAGTTGCAACAACCGATTCTACGAGGTTAAATCATTGCAGATTGCTCATTTAATCTTGATAAATAAAGTATTATTTGAATTTATTTTATGGTGCAGTTCTATCATAAGAATCCATTGATATCATTCCCAACTCCGAGAAACCAATACTTTCGGATATATGGTTTGTCAAAAATTGAAGAGCGCCAAAGCTCCTACCACAGGGCTTTCCCCCTTTTTGATATATTACTTGAAACATTCAATTCCTTCTCAGTCCAGTCCTGCTCTCATCTCATATCGAACATTGCAAAAAAGATCATGTCCTCTTCCCTATATAAATAATATAAATATCGAGATGAAGTTATTTGAAAACCAGATGGAGATCCACCGACTGACTTATTTGATCATACTTTCTCTACGAATGTAAAGTATGTTGTACACTGTCACTTGGCTGAGATAAGTCGTGATCATCGAATAAGCTTTCAGGAAGAGTCGTGATTGGGGCACGTATGCCGAGGAAATTTGTTCTCTACTTTCTACCTACATATTATATGCTGTCTTCATGTTGTTCGTTGCATTGAATAGATATACTTTTCCTAATGGTTTAAAAATAAAATTGTAAAGAGGCTAAATCCACGTATATGAGATAGTTAAATTGCTGCTTTCGTGACTTATCATTGTGTAATTCTCAAACTATTAGAATAATTCAGATATGGTACTGCAGCTCCACGCCTTGATAAATTACCTGTCTGATGTAGAAGCTTACATATTATCTCAGATTTCAGGCTCCTAGGCTCAGATTTTCTGTATAGAGCGTTTTCATGTGTGGGCGATTAAGTGAGAGAACTACTACACATTTTGTATTATTTGTACGGATTTGTCTTTTATAGTAGTCTCCTGATGGGAGAAAGTATATTTATTAGATGATTATCAATATCTGCATTAATGAGTCGAACCTAATCGTTTGAGACCATTTTCAGCCAATAATTTGAAAGAAATATACACTGACTTTATGTCGGTGCATTTTTTATTTTTTGGTGCGCTGTTCAGTTCAAGTGCATCAATTCGTCCAAATGTCTGTATTTTTCTAATGTTTGGCCGAGAATGGTCTCAAACGATTAGTTTCGCCTCACCCATGAAGAATCCAAATTTGATTATGTCCGGCCGTCAGCACGTTTGCGCTCGAACGCAATGAGTTAGAGAGTTGAAATTTCCAGAGTAGGTTTGGCGTCCAAATGCGCCGGCTGAGTTCGTTAATGGGCAAAATCAACGCAGTGGTTTCAGAGTTATCGCCATCTGAAATTTTGTTTTCCTGATAACTCGAAAAATACTGATCTGATCGAATTAAAGCGCTGTAGTTAGTTGAAAAATACCGACACGAAGGCTTATGCAAAATTTTATGAAGATAGCATGACTGTAAAATAAATAAAAATATTTAAAAAAATCTGTATCTCAGAAACTATCGGACAGATATCGTTGAAATTATGTGAGAGCCTTCAAACCCTTATTTTACAGAACATTTCTAGATTTGAACTACATCGGTTCTATATTGGTGAAGATATTGCCGAAATATCGAAATATTCCAACCATCGGATCGAGATGTAGGTACTGGTTTTACAACCAGCGAAGTTGTCAAGAGTTTTTGATTTTTTTGGAGAGAATTCAATGAATTAAATCGGCCGAACATTCGTTCAATACCTAGTGAGAATTGGTATATCTTGTCTCTCGATTAATCTCGAATAATATGTAACATGATAATATCTTTCTGAAATTAGAAATTTGAAACAAGATATAAAAGGTCAGTAAGAAAATAAGTTGAAGTTATGAGTGCTTCTGTGACCTGGCATTCGTCTTCTTGACAAATAGGTACCGGGATCGATTCCCGTAGCCGAAATTATTGATAGTTTTCATCTTTGTTTCCAATTTTTTCGGAATTCTTTCTTTATGAAAAGGGTTACGGATGCAATTAAGTCGATAGTTTTACGTGAGTTTTTTCGGATATTATTAGATACTATTTACTGCTATACAGGGTGTTTTTGATAAAATGTCAAATCATATATCCTCATGGCACAACCGTACGATTCGACTGCTTTGTATCATAGGATTCATTCTCGGAATCAGTTATTGAAAGTAAACAACTGCTATATACAAGTGTTTTTTTATCTGATGGCACAATTGTACGTTAAAGCACTGTATATTTTCGACCCAACGGTAAATGTATGTATTCGAATGGGTCCTTCTTGCACCATCACAAACAGCACTTTTTATTTTTGACCCAACCCTGAATGTATGTATTTAAGTGGGTCCTTGCGCCACCACAGGCACAGCACTGTTCATTTCCGACCCAGCAGTGAATGGTATGTATTTGAGTCGAAACTAATCGTTTGAGACCATTATCGGTCAAAAAGTGGACCAGTTTTTTTGGACGTTTTTATCTTCTTGGAAATATTGGGAATGTTATTTTTTCTCTGGGGCTGAGCAGCTTTGGGCGAGTTCAATACCTACTGGGGAGACCGCTCTGGTTATGAATTTGAGCAGTGCGACAAAGCTCCTAGCCTCAGTGCTTTTCTAACTTGTTTTTGACAAGTTTATATATTTATTCTTTTGACCAAAGAGCAATACATGATGAACATCTAACAATAAAGCAAAGTTATAAATTTAATATTCAAATGGTGCACACCGCTAAATCAACGATAGAACAATACACCATTAGCAGCCATAAGTGACCATTTTGAACCGAAGCCTCTGAAATTCTGGCTTTCAACCCATTGCCAAGTAATGGCAAATTTCGGCGGTTTGGTCAAGTAACATGAGACCGTGAGACATACTAAAACTATACAAATCTGACGTGAAGTCAGAAGCTTTTGCGCGCATGTGATTATGTCCAACATAGAACCTAACTCTCCCATTCGGAAGCACAATCTACCCTGAAATTTTCAAGTGCCCATCTCATTTCGTTCGAAAGTTATCTAGGCAACGGTCACCCATCCAGCTACTGAACTCACTCAAGGTGCTCGGATCTCCAACAATATAGATCCGATCGTGTTCAAACTTGGAATTTGGCAGTAGACATAGGTTTTGAAGGCCCTCGCAAAATTTCAGAGATGTCGGACGAACAGTTTCTGATATAAAGAATTTTTTTCACTGGTTTTCTTCTAATTTTCTAATAATACGATCCTCGCGAAATTTCGTGAGAATTTTCTCATTGTTATTCTACAACTAATAACCATGTTTGAATTGGACAAAATTTCTTATGGGTTTAACTCCAAAACCGTTTGGTCGATTATGCCTATAAACAAACTCAAATGTCGCATTCAGATACACAACCTGTCCTAAAAGTCGCTATCTCTTTCCGTTCTCAGGTTATCGTGACAATCGTGACATAAATAATATTTTTTAATAATTTTTTTAAAATTTTCTAGTGACATGATTCTCACAAAATTTCACAAAAGACTTCATGTTTGTATTCTACGACTACTCACCAAGTTTCAATTCGATCGAATTTGTATTGGTTAAAAATAAAATTATTACTCGGAAACCATTGGTCCGATTATGCTCATTAACGAACTAGTCCGTCGTACTGAAAATTTCAAGTCACTATGTCTTTCCGTTCTCAAGTTATCGTGGCAACGGCCGGCTGGACAGAATCCAATTTGACCTTGAATTCTTGATCAGGGAGTCGACTCCCTGATCCCAATCGATTGAGACCATTTTCGGCAAAAATTCGGAAACTTCAGACATTTGGCAAAATGATAACGCGATGTTCCCCAGAACATGCGCGCAAAAACCTTAAAAAAATAAAACAATAATTTGATGAGAAAATCCCGAAAACAAAAATACAACTGAAAAATTATCTTCAATGGAACGAATATACACACACGCACAGTGCACACACTATAGCAAGGCGGCTGACCTCCAGATGTCAAACCTATTCTTAAAGGTATTTAGTGACGGAGCTCCAACCACATCAGACAGTCGATTCCAAAGGCCAAAGTTGATTTGTTACATTTTCTGGAAACCGCTGATTCGCATTTCGTTATTTCCCGAAAAACGTTGCTGTACATAGTGTTCATGTTCCCAAATTATGTCCGATCTCATCGGGAATTCCAGTACTATATTAAATGAGAACCGAGGGCATAATGAATAATATAAACATTCTGATTAAACGCTGACAATGTTGGGCTCCGGTGTGTTGTCTGCGCGTTTGTTTGTACGGAACGACTATGTATTTATTTATACAGTTACTCGCTCTTCTGATAATTCATCAAGGGGGAATAACGATATAAACATAGTTTATAAATAAGAATGTTAGAGATAAAGTTTGAACGTGCTTCGAGATATGATATAATGCAGTTGATGAAATGCCCAGAATGGCTGTTTGATTTTGCCCGAGGCAACATTATAGAATCAAAGCGATATATTTCTCAGAAACAATGTATTCAATCGAAATTCAATTTGGATGTTTTTGGCTTATTCAGTTTACATTTTAAATATATACCTACAGGTGTCCCCCTAGTGCCGCAGCGGACGATATAAGCGTATAACGGCCAAAGTTTGGCAAAATTTCTTGATGCAAACTTGAATTACTCCAAGAATAGCACAACCTAAAAATATTTTCAAATATATCGGGTGTCCCACAAAAGAGGAATAGAGGGTGACTTCGATTTTTCAAATGGTACAAACTATATTCAGTAGTGTTTTTCAATTCCCTGGAACTTCCTGTATGCTCTTGTATACTTTTCACTTATATTTGTTCAACTGTTTTCGAACTATTTGTCATTGTGACAAAAAAATAATACTTGTAGAGGCTATGTTATCTAATTATATTTCACGAATCCTTGCACATACCAATAACAGCTTTTTATGGATTGAAAGACAAGACTTCGAAGTGTAATAGCCAGATATAATAAAGCATCTCCATCAGCATATGATGTGTCCACAAAAAGACTATCAACAAGACGAATTTCAAATCGATTTATCTTCATTTTTTCAAATGCAATGCATATAATTTCTATTCATCATTGTAATCACTATTCACTTTACTTCACTTTTTGTGATTACAATGATGAAAAAAAATTATATGCATTGCTTTTGAAGAAATAAAGATAAATCAATAAGAAATTCGTCATGTTGACAGTCTTTTGTGGAAACTTCATAATTATGCTGGAGATGCTTTATTACAACTGGCTATGATCCTTTGAAGTCTTGTTTTTCAATCCATATAAAGCTGTTATTGGTATGTGCAACGATTCGTGAAATATAATTAGATAACATAGCCCCTACAAGTATCATTTTTTTTGTCAAAATGACAAATATTCGAGAACTGTTGAACAAAAATATGTGTAAAGTATAAAAGAATATGCAGGAAGTTCCAGACAATTGAAAAACACTACTGAATATAGTGTGTCCCATTTGAAAAATCAAAGTCACCCTCTATTCCTCTTTTGTGGGACATCTGATATATTCGAAAATATTTTTAGTTTGTGCTATTCTTGGAGTAATGCGAGTTTGCATCAAAATATTTTTCCACTCTTTGGCCGTTTCGCTTATACCGACCGCTGCGGCACTAGTGGGACACTCTGTATATATTCTAACATGGAACTAGGTAGGTATAAAATAATATAAACACTTACGTGGCCCCAGGAGCTTCAAAACGCTCGTTCATCAAATAATCAATAATACATTTTTCACTGACTTATAACACATGTTTGTGTAAAAATTGATCAAGCACTGTCGTGAAGTTAGGAGCTTTTGCGCACTATTGTCTATTCACCTCTATTGGACACTCTTTTCTATATAAGATATTCTCGAAATTCCGCGAAAATTAACGCGTCGCCATTCAACAAGTAATTACCGAGTATTAATTGGATCGGATTTGTATACTTTGCGTTATAGAGGAAATAACAACAAAATTTCAGATTTGTATAACTCCAAAACCATTCGAACGATTATACCTTATACGAACTCAAATGTCTCTTTTGAATGCGCAACCTACCCTGAAAATTGCAAGTCGCTATCTCTTTCCGTTCTCAAGTTGCCCTGAGATACATAATATTTTTTCATAATTTTTTAAAATTTTCTATTTAGATGATCCTCACAATATTTTACATATCTACGTCTTTATATCTGTATTTCACAACTAGTTACCAAGTTTAAATTGGATCGGATTTGTATACTTTGCGTTATAGAGGAAATAACAACAAAATTTCAGATTTGTATAACTCCAAAACCATTCGAACGATTATACCTTATACGAACTCAAATGTCTCTTTTGAATGCGCAACCTACCCTGAAAATTGCAAGTCGCTATCTCTTTCCGTTCTCAAGTTGCCCTGAGATACATAATATTTTTTCATAATTTTTTAAAATTTTCTATTTAGATGATCCTCACAATATTTTACATATCTACGTCTTTATATCTGTATTTCACAACTAGTTACCAAGTTTAAATTCGATCGGATCTGTATTTTTTGAGTTATCAAGAAAATAATATTTCAGATGGGTATAACGCCGATTATGTCCAACAACGAACTTAACTGTCCCATTCGGATGCGCAACCTACCCTGAAAATTTCAAGTCACTATCTCTTTCCGTTAGAGAGTTATGGTTGCAACGGTCACCCATCACTGAACTCACCAAAGGCTGCTCGGATCAAAAACAATATAGATCCGATCGTGTACAAATTTGGATCTTGGCTGTAAAGTTAGGTTTTGAACGCTCTCGCAAAATTCCAGCGATGTCGGACGAATACTATCTGATATACAGGGTCAGTCTTTGACCACTGCATTATTTTTAACCCAAGATTCCTCTCATCAAATGAAACACTTTTTTCATTTAACATTTTTCCAAATTCAGCTCAGGTAAAAAGATACAGGCTGTTGAAATTTGGAAAAAAAATCAGTTTTTATTTTGTAGCTTCGACATCCTTTTTTCGAATAAATTGAATGGTGGCGTAAAGTTTCCTATAACTATGATACATATTTTCCAGATATTAGTTATTTTCTACTTCTACTGGTTTTCTAGTTATGGACTCGTGGATTCATAAAACTAAACGAAATTAGCTTAAAGAAAGCATATAAAGTTTTTCCTTGAGTCATTTCAAGAATATTCCATCGTTTTAGAACATTACATTATTCTTCATCATTTCTCCTTAAACGCACTGTTTTCGAGATATTCTTCATTGAATGTTTTAAAATGGAAAACTCCAGAAATTTCACTACTTTTATGGATCTGTCCCTGAGCGTTGGAATCCAGAATAAAGCTGTAAACCACGTCACCATGCCTTATTCTCGTCCGCCAACAATGTCATAGATAATTTATATGCGGGAGTGTATTAGCACATTGTGAAATCTTTAAACGCTTGTAACTTTTTACCTGAGCCAAATCTGGAAAAATGGTAAATGAAAAAAGTGTTTCATTTGATGAGAGGAATCTTTGGTTAAAATTAATGCAGTGGTCAAAGACTCACCCTGTATATAGATTTTTTTTCAATGGTTTTCAATTATTTTTTTTAATTTCTAGTGATACGATCCTCAGGAAATTTCTTAAAAATTTGCGCGTTGGCATTCTACAGCAAATTACAGTGTTTGAATTAGATCGATTTCGTACTTTATTGAGGAAGTTATTGAGGAAATAACAACCAGATTTCAGATGGGTACAACTCCAAAACCTTTTGGCCGATTATGCCTATCAATAAACTTAAATGTCGTATTCGGGTGCGCAAACTACCCTGAAGATTGCAAGTCGCTATCTCTACCCGTTCTCGAGTGAGCTAAATAAAATAATATATGTTTTTGGAATTTTTATAAATTTTCTTGTGATAGATTCTCACCAAATTTCACAAACGTCTTTGCGTCAGTATTCTACAACTACATACCAAGTTTCAATTCGATCGGATCTGTATTAGTTGAAGACAAAATTAGTAATCGGAATCCTTTGGGCCGATTATGCTCATTAATGGACTTATCCGTCGTATTTGGACGCGCAACCGGCCCTGAAATTTCCAAGTCGCTATGTTTATCCGTTCTCAAGTTATCATGGCAACGGCGGCTGGACATTTGGGCAAAATGATAGAAAGCTGTTCCCCAGAACAGGAGCGCAAAAAGTTGAAAGTATTCGAATCATAGAAAACGCATAATTTCCATCAGTATATAATCTATAATTTCTTGTATCCAGAGAAAACACTCGGTTTCTCTGCAATATTAATTCTCCAATAGTATCACGAATTCTAGTCAGTCCGTTCCAGTTTTTCCGACCTGATATCAGGTTGAAAGAATTCGATTAGCTGGCTATCTGGAGACGTCATTCAAGAATCGTGCCATTCAGTTATGGCAGGAAATTAACACCGTTTTATCAGTCAGCTGATCGTTCGGCGAGTGATCACAACTTTGTATCTGTTACAGAGGCTTTTGTTGTCATGAACGCAGGGGGAAATGACGATATTTTTTCTTCAGGGGCATTAACGTCTTTTGGTGAAAATATCTGTTCTGATTTTATGTGGTTTTTCAATGTATGAAACGCAAGCCATATTAACACTCCAATGGGCCTCTAAAAATATCCCATAAATTAATATAATCAGTCGATTTATTAGTTTTCACATATGTAATTAATACGAATACAAGAGAGATTTTGTCTGTGACTTTAGAATTTTTTGCCGAAGATGGTTTCAAACGATTAGGTTCTGCGGAATCCAATCTCGACTCGAGATCTCGAAAATGCCGGGAACTCTCGAAATTATAAGTTACAATCTCGCGAGATCCCGGCATTTTCGAGATCTCGGGTATATATAATATACAGGGTGAGTCTTTGACCACTGCATTAATTTTAACCAAAGATTCCTCTCATCAAATGAAACACTTTTTTCATTTACCATTTTTCCAGATTCGTCTCAGGTAAAAAGTTACAAGCGTTTAAAGATTTCACAATGTGCTAATACACTCCGGCACACACTATAAATTATCTATGACATTGTTGGCGGACGAGAATAAGGCATGGTAACGTGGTTTACAGCTTGATTCGGGATTCCAACGCTCAGGGACGGATCCATAAAAGTAGTGAAATTTCTGGAGTTTTCCATTTTAAAACATTCAATGAAGAATATCTCGAAAACGGTGCGTTTAAGGAGAAATGATGAAGAATAATATAATGTTCTAAAACGATGGAATATTCTTGAAATAACTCAAGAAAAACTTTATATGCTTTCTTTATGCTAATTTCGTTTAGTTTTATGAATCCACGAGTCCATAACTAGAAAACCAGTTGAAGTAGAAAATAACTAATATTTGGAAAATATGTATCATAGTTATAGGAAACTTTACGCCAACATTCATTTTATTCGAAAAAGGATGTCAAAGCTACAAAATAAAAACTGATTTTTTTTCAAAATTTCAACAGCCTGTATCTTTTTACCTGAGCTGAATTTGGAAAAATATTAAATGAAAAAAGTGTTTCATTTGATGAGAGGAGTCTTTGGTTAAAATTAATGCAGTGGTCAAAGACTCACCCTGTATATACATAATATAAAAAGCGATGAAAATTTCTTGTTTGTGAACTTGTGATCATGAGGTTAATTAAGTAAAATATCGATTAAAAGAAAACACTTTATTCTTTTATACCTACTTATAACATATTTCATTATCCTATTTTTTGAGAATCAACAAAAACAATCAAAGAAAACTGTCAATCAAATTCGGTCTACTTCTAGTGGTGATTCTTGAAATAACTTCTTAAAAAATGGGGGAAAGCCCTGTGGACAGGAACTTTGACGCTCTTGTTCAAACTTTGACAAATTATATCTCCAAAAGTATTGGTTTCTCAGAGCTGGAAATGATATCAATGGATTTTTATGATATTATAAAAGAAATTAAATTAAAAAAACAAGAGTGCCTAAAATTATTAATCTGAAACCACCAGACCGATTCTACCCAATAACGAACTTATGGGAGATATTCTTTTCTCAAATCTACTCTGAAAATTATATAGCCAATATTCCAGTTTTGTTTTTACTGGAGATATTCTGAACCCAATTTGATTAACTTACCAAAGTATGTATTTCCATCATCATATGGATTATCCAAGGGCATTATATCACCCACAAATTATAATATACTATAATCCTCATAATTCTAGGATAGCTGAGGTTATTTTCATTGGTCATTTTGCATTCAATCATAATTTGATTTCTAGAACAGGTGTTATTTTATATCATGAGGAATAGAACTAGAAATGAATATGACATGTCTCTTATCTGTAAATAAGATGACATGTATGAATACAGATCATGAAATTCATAGATACAAATACGGAGGTTAATTTTCGATTACAGCATTCCGTGAATTCATAATAGAATTAGGATTTATTTATTGGAATTTTGAAAAATCCAATCTCCGAATGTGAAGTGAAGGTGGCACTTACCTCAGCAAACTAGATCACCAATACTACACGCGTGGAGCGCTGAAGGATAACTTTTACTAGCCAAGAGCGAAAAAGTCAGTTGGTCAACGATCCTTCACGTATATTGCGCCTAGAGCTTTTAATTTGATTCCTCAGGATATCAGAGGTATAAATATCTGTGTGGTCTTGTAAGATCGAAGTAAATTATGATTATCCATAGACAGTACCAAAAACGGTGCTAAATGGATTGTATACTCTTTATTCACATGAATGCCATTGTAACTATGTCTTGTTTATCATTGTGGTGAATACAAATTCTATTCTATTATATTACATTCCGTTCGGGAGTTATCGTGTTAACAGACGGCTGGACAGAATCGATTTTGACCACGGATTCTTGATCAATGAGTCGAACCAAAACGTGCAAGACCATTTTCTGCCAAAAATTCGAAAATTACAGACATTTGGGCAAATTGATAAGCTGTCTGTTCCGAGGAACAAGAGCGCCAAAAATAAAGATTATTAGGGATGCTGTCTGATATCTTATATCAGTTGCTATGTATTCAGCAGCTGATAATGTTCTCTCTGATTCCACACTGGTTGACACCGGCGTGAGTAAGCAATTATAAGCAAAATTTAAGACAATATACCCCTTCTTCCTTCACACTTATAGAGATTCAAGTCGTCACGGAGGTTTAGCTTCCACTCTGATCGCAGCGACGCTCGAATTTTAATTGTAGTAATCGTCCTCCTATGATATCCCTCAGAGCTTCCGCACACAGGCTTACCAAATTGACACGATTCCAATCTCCTGAGTCCCTTTTCTACACTCGGTTTACATGATGGGGACCATGCTCGGACAATTGCTACAATTATCTCATTTGCGTTCCCATTAGTGTTCTTTGGTCTCTATTCTCAACGATTGATGCGACCGGAATGGAAGTAGAATGATCGAATTGTTCGTCCGTCGCTTACGTATTAGAGGTTTAGCTTCCATTCCGATCGTGTCGACGCTGGAATTTGAATTGTAGTAATGGTTAAAGCGTGGTTTCCATGGAAACCGAGTGTAGGAAAGTTTGTACATTCAACTCTTTTGCAATCCTTGAAGTTAGCTTCTACCTTTGCTGCGGTTGTATTAATCTCATCACCAGAAGTTGAAGCGTTTGAAAGAGTTTCTGGTTGTTTACGATATAATCCTTTGATTATATTTTTAATTACTTTCCATCAGCAGATCACCTGAGAAAATTGAGGCAGTGAGAGCTTCATTGTTGCGATAACCACGACGTTCTACGCGCGAACATGCGTCTGCCCTTGGATTTTCCGATCGTGTTTTGAGGAAAACTCTTAATGATGATCTTCATATCGGTTCATACAAGATGGCGATTCTGCAGGATCTTTCTGAACGTTCCTGAAGATGCTATAGTTTTTTTAGTGATGAAGCCCATTTTCATTTGTCCAATGACCCTTCATGATTTCTAGACCAACAAGCAGGAAGAAATTGCCAACATTACGCCTGATATGCTAGCAATATGCCAGAAATCAGTTTACTCAGTGTATGGAGAATGGGGGGCGTCACTTACCTGATTTGATCTTCAGAAACTAAGTAAAACATAAGGTTAAGTATGTGCATACATTATAAAAAACAAATAAAAATGTTCTGATCCATTCAATGAGTTTTATTAAGTTTTAAAAAAAAGTGAAGTTATACAACCGCAGCCTGTATAATCAATTTGGCCTCGGAAGGTAACTCTAGACCGGTCCCTTAACAACTAACTTTACCGAGACGTAATCGACTTATTGAAAACTATGAAATTCACTACGTAAACGTGAGAAATCACTGTAGTTCCATCGCCATCGCCCCATGTTCAATATAAGCTTAACTGTTGAAAACCTCACGGACCTGTCAAGTAAACTATTATGCATTTACGGGGCAAACTCACTGATAAGTATATATATATATATATTCTTTTGAACTTGAGCATTACAATTAATTTTTCATCTAACAATAAAGCATGTGTATGAAAAAAGTGTTAGCAGAGGTTAGTGTAACGGGGTACCATATAATTTGATATATGATACTAGAGCTTAGGGAAAAAACCTCAGCAAAAAAACCCTATCTCCCCGTTAGTGTTGTGATTTATGAAAATTGAAATTGTTAACAAAATATGCTGAAATATTAAATATTGAAGGGCATCTTTTTCTTCATTATCGCTTCTTCCTTCAACAATCAGAGAAGTTTCTCCAAGGTACCCGAAACCCAATCTGGAAAAGGCAAAGGGAGAAAAGGAACAAATTAAAAATGGAATATTCTATATTTTATTAAATAGATTTAAAACTCGCTACCCATTCTAAAAAAGATTCAGAAACATTATGAATAGCCCTAAAACCATCTTTGAATCTATATATGCGACAATTATTAACTAAATGATCTATGGTTTCCTCTGCTTCCCCACATTCACAACTAGGGCTCTCAACTGAGTTCCACCTGAAAAGCATGCTGTTGCAACGACCATGACCGGTTCTTAGACGATTCAGAATAGACCATATTCTCCTTGGAAGATCAAACCCCGGAACTCTATTTGAAGGATCAGAAATTAAATCTTTGTTGAATAAATTGCAAGAAATCCATTCAGACCGCCAAACTTCCTTGTCACTTTTATTCGAATTAAGAAAACAGTTGGACCATAAAGGGTTTCGTGACTTCAATCTGGGAATCTTATTGTCTGGAATGTAGGAGATAATCGGAAATGAATTCGGAAAAGAATGAAATTTATTCCAAGAATTTGAAACAGCAGTCTGCCTGCGAATGTGGGGCGGGACAATGTTTGAAAGAACTGGCAACCAATGAATAGGTGTAGATCTAATAGTTCCAGTGATGATTCGCATAGATGAATTCAACTGTGCATCAATTTTTTGAGTATGAGCACTATTAAACCAGACGGGGCAACAATATTCAGCGGCAGAAAAAACCAAGGCTAAGGCAGCCGTTCGAAGAGTAGCTGCATCAGCACCCCATGAAGTACCAGCTAATTTCTGCAGAATATTATTTCTCGTTTTCAACTTCAGACGCAAATCATCCAAATGAGCTTTGAAATTCAAAGATAAGTGAAAACCACTCACGCATACATAAATCCAAGAAATTAATTTTAGGAAAGTTTGTATAAACAAACATGCCGTTTCTGGAATGCTAGCATTGCTAGCTTTCAATAAATCAACAACATGAACCTTGGTAGACCATATGTAGCTCTTCTATGTGTTCCATCTTCTACCTAACCGTGGTGTTATTGGGAACGGCATATCTAAATTGGCTTCTGAAATACATGAGACCAGGCGCGCCCACATTCCCTCTGGTCTAGAGTTTAGACCAGTGCTTCAGCCTTTGAAAATGGTAAGAACTAAAAAAAAAGAATAGAAGGATGAAATCCATTGGAAAAGGAAGAGAATATAACAAATATTAAAGGAAAATTCATTTACGGGGGTGATCTGAGGTCGGGAATTGCAAGGGGGTGAGTTTTTAAGGGTAAAAAACGGTATATCTCGGTTTCCGGCAAAACTACTAGTCCAATGGAAAAATGGTTAACGGCGAAGTTGTAGGCAATGAGGAGATCTACCAGTTTTGTATGTACACTTTTTTCACATAACCTCAAAATTTATGTGAAAAATTCAAATAACCAAGCTTTTGGATTTTTATTTTTCTTTTACACGAAATTTTCTGAAAACATACCTTTTCATGTTCCAAACACATTGTAATTTTTTTTCATTTGAAATATTAATTTTTTCAGCTTATTTTGTTTTAATATCGAAAAAGCACCCTAATTTTCAATCGATAATTCTCACGGCTGTTTTAAAAAAGGCGGTGGGCTTTTTGTTCGTTGAAATCTCTACTTTCTGATGGTGTAAAAAAAATATGAATTAGTATGGTTAATATCTCAGAAAATGCTACGAAATAACAGGTAGTAAGGCCCAGACCCGCCTGGCCCCTTACCACTTCTCTATGAAATACCTTCTTATGGGCTGAACTTTTCCGTAGGTCACTCTGGTATATAAGATATCTCAAAATAGCAATAAATAGTCGGAGAAGATTCTACAACTTTCTCAAAATATTGTAGATGTCTTATTAAATATTAACTTTTTCGATATTAAGTCAAAATAAGGTGAAAAAATTAATATTTTAAATAAAAAAAATTGGTTCAAGCCCTGTGGACAGGAGCTTTCTGGCGCTCTAGTTCAAACAGACAAATTATATCTCCGAAAGTATTGGTTTCTCAGAGTTGGGAATTATATCAATGTATTCTTATGATAGAACTGCATCATAAAGGAAATTCAATTCAAATAATAGTTTATTTATCAAGATTAAATGAGAAATCTCAGAATGAGAACTGCACCATGGAAGAAATCAAATTAAAATAGCTAAAATGAATTTGACTATCTCTTATAGAACAGGATGACATGTACGAGTATGAACACAGATCATATAATAAAGCTTAGATATAATAATGATAACATTCTGTGAAAACATAAAACTACGATTCATTATTGATATTTCGAAAAATCATATCTCCGAAAGTATTAGCTTGTTGGAGTTGAAAATGATATCAATGGATTTTTATGGTGAAACTGCATCTTAAATAAAAATTGAATTTGAAATTTGTAACATAAAAAAAGAAACCATCTGGCCTATTTTGCCCAATAACGAACTTAACCGAGATATTCATCTCCCTAGCCTACTCTGAAAATTTCAACTGCCTAGCTCATTCCGATCGAGAGTTATTGTAAAAAAAATTTTTTTAAATTTTCAAAAATTTTTTTTTGACACTTTGCGGTAACCTGGTCAATACAAAACTGCACATACGTATGAAAGTCATGATTCTACAATTTGATGCTAAATTTCAGATAGATCGAGTGATCGGTTTCGGAAATATTCATAAAAAATGTGTTTTACTAAAATCGGCCATAACTCCGAAACCGCTCGATGGATTTTGTCCATTAACTTAATCGAGATATTTACGCTCCAAACCCACTTTGCAAATTTCAATCCTCTAACTCTTTTCGTTCGAGAGTAATCGTGCCTACGGCCGGCCGGCTGGCCGACCCGGCCGGACAGAATCGATTTCGACCTCGGATTCTTGATCAGTGAGTCGGACTAAATCGTTTGAGACCATTTTCAGCCAAAAATTCGCAAATTACAGACATTTGGGCAAATTGATAAGCACTCAGTTCCGAGGAACTAGAGCGCCAAAAAGTGATCTCCGAAAGTATTGGTTTCTCAGAGTTGGGAATTATATCAATGTATTCTTATGATAGAACTGCATCATAAAGGAAATTCAATTCAAATAATAGTTTATTTATCAAGATTAAATGAGAAATCTCAGAATGAGAACTGCACCATGGAAGAAATCAAATTAAAATAGCTAAAATGAATTTGACTATCTCTTATAGAACAGGATGACATGTACGAGTATGAACACAGATCATATAATAAAGCTTAGATATAATAATGATAACATTCTGTGAAAACATAGAACTACGATTCATTATTGATATTTCGAAAAATCATATCTCCGAAAGTATTAGCTTGTTGGAGTTGAAAATGATATCAATGGATATTTATGGTGAAACTGCATCTTAAATAAAAATTGAATTTGAAATTTGTAACATAAAAAAAGAAACCATCTGGCCTATTTTGCCCAATAACGAACTTAACCGAGATATTCATCTCCCTAGCCTACTCTGAAAATTTCAACTGCCTAGCTCATTCCGATCGAGAGTTATTGTAAAAAAAATTTTTTTAAATTTTCAAAAAATTTTTTTTGACACTTTGCGGTAACCTGGTCAATACAAAACTGCACATACGTATGAAAGTCATGATTCTACAATTTGATGCTAAATTTCAGATAGATCGAGTGATCGGTTTCGGAAATATTCATAAAAAATGTGTTTTACTAAAATCGGCCATAACTCCGAAACCGCTCGATGGATTTTGTCCATTAACTTAATCGAGATATTTACGCTCCAAACCCACTTTGCAAATTTCAATCCTCTAACTCTTTTCGTTCGAGAGTAATCGTGCCTACGGCCGGCCGGCTGGCCGACCCGGCCGGACAGAATCGATTTCGACCTCGGATTCTTGATCAGTGAGTCGGACTAAATCGTTTGAGACCATTTTCAGCCAAAAATTCGCAAATTACAGACATTTGGGCAAATTGATAAGCACTCAGTTCCGAGGAACTAGAGCGCCAAAAAGTGATCTCCGAAAGTATTGGTTTCTCAGAGTTGGGAATTATATCAATGTATTCTTATGATAGAACTGCATCATAAAGGAAATTCAATTCAAATAATAGTTTATTTATCAAGATTAAATGAGAAATCTCAGAATGAGAACTGCACCATGGAAGAAATCAAATTAAAATAGCTAAAATGAATTTGACTATCTCTTATAGAACAGGATGACATGTACGAGTATGAACACAGATCATATAATAAAGCTTAGATATAATAATGATAACATTCTGTGAAAACATAGAACTACGATTCATTATTGATATTTCGAAAAATCATATCTCCGAAAGTATTAGCTTGTTGGAGTTGAAAATGATATCAATGGATATTTATGGTGAAACTGCATCTTAAATAAAAATTGAATTTGAAATTTGTAACATAAAAAAAAAATTTTTTTCGTTACTCCGAAACCATCTGGCCTATTTTGCCCAATAACGAACTTAACCGAGATATTCATCTCCCTAGCCTACTCTGAAAATTTCAACTGCCTAGCTCATTCCGTTCGAGAGTTATTGTAAAAAAAATTTTTTTAAATTTTCAAAAATTTTTTTTTGACACTTTGCGGTAACCTGGTCAATACAAAACTGCACATACGTATGAAACTCATGATTCTACAATTTGATGCTAAATTTCAGATAGATCGAGTGATCGGTTTCGGAAATATTCATAAAAAATGTGTTTTACTAAAATCGGCCATAACTCCGAAACCGCTCGATGGATTTTGTCCATTAACTTAACCGAGATATTTACGCTCCAAACCCACTTTGCAAATTTCAATCCTCTAACTCTTTTCGTTCGAGAGTAATCGTGCCTACGGCCGGCCGGCTGGCCGACCCGGCCGGACAGAAATGATTTCGACCTCGGATTCTTGATCAGTGAGTCGGACTAAATCGTTTGAGACCATTTTCAGCCAAAAATTCGCAAATTACAGACATTTGGGCAAATTGATAAGCACTCAGTTCCGAGGAACTAGAGCGCCAAAAAGTGAGTTTGGGACATAAAAAGGTAAGTCTTCACCAAATTTCGAAAAAATATGAAAATAAAAAACCAAAAGCTTGGGTTTATTTAAATTTTCCATATAAATTTGGATTGACAGCATAGGAGTTTTCCGTCCCCCTCAAAAAATTCATGTTGTCAAATCAGCAGGTAAGATCATGGCTACAGTTTTTTGGTATTTTGAAGGTGTTAATTTCGTGGATTATTTACAGCGTGGACGCAGCATAACAGGTTAATATTATGCGAATTTAATACCAAAAGCATGCGTAGCGAGCAAGGAAAAGTGAAGAGGAAAATTTTGTCGAGGTGTGCTCTTCAACCAGGATAACGCCCTGGCGAACAGAAGTTGCGTTGCAATGGCTGCCATTCACAATGCGGAATTTCAAATCTTTGAACAGCCCCCTTATTATTCAGATTTGGCCCCCAGCGACTACCATCTAGTCCCAATATTAAGAGAACACCTTCTTGGAATTGGCTTTGCCGATGTTAATGAAGTGATGTCGGCGGTAAGTGAATGGCTGGTGACTCAAAGTTGTGATTTTTTTCAAAGGGTTTGAAACACTTCAACACCGTTATACCAAGTGTATGAACGTTGCAAGATACTATGTTGAAAAATATATCGGTTTCCTTCTTCTCATGTGTCGTCTGTTTCTATGTTAGGCTGGGGCCACACTTGCAGGCGATCATTTTTATGACTCTATCGCGATGAAAACATCACGAAGTTTTCGTCGCAATGTTCTTATCTACATCTGCAGTCAACGTGACGTGACGATTATTCTTGAGAATTGAAATGGAGAAAGCAGTGGCGTTCTATTATATGTCGTTGAATAATTATCTACTACAAGTCGTAAATTTCCTCCGAAATCAAACATGGACTCAAAATGTGTAGCGCTACTGAACTGAATACCGAAGTGGAATATTGCATCATAAAAAAACCCTTTGATGCGGGCCAGTTTACCGACAGCCCGGCGAAGTATATTCGTCTTCGCCAGAATACACCACGATTCGTCGAAGTACCTGGCTACACTTGCAGGAAAAACGCGAATATTCGTAAAATCATGCTATTTTAGCCCCAGCTAGGGCCACACTATTCAAAGGGTTTTTTTATGATGCAATATTCGACTTCGGTGTTCAGTTCAGTAGCGCTCCTGATTTCGGAGGAAATCTACGACTTGTAGTAGATAATTATTCAACCACATAAAATAGAACGCCCTGCTTCCTCCATTTCAATTCTCAAGAATAATCGTCACGTCACGTGCCACGTTGACTGCAGATGTAGACAAGAACATCGCGACGAAAACTTCGCGATGTTTTCATCGCGATGAAGTCGTAAAAATGTTCGCCTGCAAGTGTGGCTTCGCCAGAATACACCACGATTCGTCGAAGTACCTGGCTACTTTTGCAGGAAAAACGCGAATATTCGTAGAATCATGCTATTTTAGCCCCAGCATTATGCTAGGGCCACACTATTCAAAGGGTTTTTTTATGATGCAATATTCGACTTCGGTGTTCAGTTCACTAGCGCTCCTGATTTCGGAGGAAATCTACGACTTGTAGTAGATAATTTTTCAACCACATAAAATAGAACGCCCTGCTTCCTCCATTTCAATTCTCAAGAATAATCGTCACGTCACGTGTCACGTTGACTGCAGATGTAGACAAGAACATCGCGACGAAAACTTCGCGATGTTTTCATCGCGATGAAGTCGTAAAAATGTTCGCCTGCAATTGTGGCCCCAGCATTAGGGACAATAATTCGTGAACTATCCTCGTATACTCACTCCCAAAAGGAAACAACGCGAGATCTCAATTGAAACAGATTCTCGGAACGCGAAAAAGGATAAAATGAGAACAACATGCGAGTCTTCATCCGACATCTTTATAGGCTTGCGAAGCAAAATTCTTTGTTCGAACAGTGTTCGCCATCTGCTGCGGGTTGATAACTAACTCGCCACGAAGGAGTTGCTCGATATAAACAAATATTTATTGGGTTCGTACGAACCGGCCGGCTAGGCGTGGATTCACGTTAGGTTGGCACTGGCGTCGCCAACAATGAACGCACCATAATTTTCCCATTCTCATTCAGATGAGGGAATGTGCATTGGGATACTGAATTTCCGGTGTCCGAAACACCGAAGGGGGGTCAAGGATTTTGATTGAAATTCGGCGGGGCTATTTGCATTCGCCACCGCAATTGTTGATTGTTCACCTATTTGAATGCGACACGAGGTTTGAATGAATATATTTTTTTGTGAGGTTGGTGGTTACATACCGAAAACATATGAGAAGCATTAACATATACCCTCAAATTTAGAAAACGCTAAACGGGTGTTTCATACTTGAAGGTTACTCCTAAACGATGCGCCCCATTCCATCGAATAGTCATTGCATCGAAAGTACACTGAATAGAAGGTTCACTACATCGAAGCTCCACTGCATCGAAAATGACGCCCACTTACTCCTGATTCGCGGAACGTGAAATCTCCTATATCGATCGTCTTCGTCCGTAGTTTGGCTAGATAAGAGATAAGTTGTTTCATTGAGTGTACGTCAACAAAGCGGACTCTGTCTTACCCAGGGGTCGGCGGCTGTTTGGTTATGAAGCTGCGGCTCTTTAGTTCCATAGGCAATATATACGTATGCGTTATAAGTTTAGTTTTGTAACGTACAGAAATTTGTCAAGAAGAAAACACCTCCAATAATATTGCTAATGAAAATATCACGATCTATAATTACTAGTCAAGCAGAACTATGGCATTTTTGCTGAAATGGAATGCTGATAACACGGTGTAACATTGGGAATAGAGTATGATCTTATTTGAAACATTTACTGTACAGCGATTGTTCATGGTTTTTTATTCAACTGACTGAATTTTCTGTTAACATCAGAGGCAGTTAATACAATATATCTATCCTCCAGAGGAAAATTACTACAGGACTTGGAACTGAAGAAAACTATTTCATTGATTCACACAATATTATCCATTACCTATAGAACTTATATTATGTAAGAATCTATTTTACTCGAGTCACATATCCTGATTAGAAATAAAATTGAAATCAAAATAAAATTTGTCAAGAAGAAAACAGCATCGAGAAAAATTGGCTCGGTGCGAAACCCGTTCAACTCCAATTTTCCAATTTTAGTTATTAACTTTAAGAACAAATAAAAACAACATTATTGATTTAAGAATTTGAATATCCTTTTCATTATACACATTAGGAATGTTCTCCTTGCCAAAGTGGAAACACTGAACAGGAATTGAGAACTTTTAAATTAATTTATACTTGTCGAATCGTTCGTTTTTATTCACGATTATTTATCAAAAAGACTTCAAGAATAACTTTCAATAACTAATGATTCGTTATTTTGGCCGACGTATACGTGGATCGTGCTTCTTTCGTCTCCCGAAATTAACTGCCCTCGTGCCCTCCTCTCTTTCCTCATTTCTTATCCTATACTTCATAAATTAATCTTGCTGAAGAGGCACTTAAGCTGAAACGTAAATACACGGCCACATCAGGCAACACCACGTGTCGCCTGGCCAAACATATAAAATAGTCGACTTAAACACTAATTCTCCGACATACTTATATTTCAAAATTTTTTTGAAAAGAACTGAATTTAAAATAAATATATATTAATATACCTATCTTTTTCCTTCATTTCGTACATCCTGCCATCGTTCTCGTAATATATTTCTGACTCAGTATAAAAATGTTATATCTTTATACAACATTTTTTATTACGAATGAGAAGTAATACAGAAACCAATTAAAAATAAATAAAGTTCTAGAGTGTAACAAAATATCATACTCTTTTAATTGATGAACATTTCAACTTGCTTCGATAGATTTACTAAAATGATATTTATATGTCGTCAGATCAAAATTGTTATATGTATAATACAACATATTATTTAGATTTCAATTTTATTTCGAATCAGGATATGATACTCGAGTAAATATTATATATTCTTATTTTCGAAGCATCACTAGAGGATGTTTTCTTCTTGAAACATTTCTGCACGTTACAAAAATCAACTTATAACGCATAGGTTCAAAGATTTTCCATAATGGTTCACTAATTGAAAATTGTCAAAAGTTTTTTATGAAAAAACTAATCTATTTATTCATAAGAATAAATAATATTTGCGTATGGAACTAAAGAGCCCCAGATTCACATCGAAAGAGCCGCATGTGGCCAACCTCTGGGTTAGACAGATCAGATTGCGCTTTGTTGTCGTACACTCAATGAAACAAATTACCTCTCATCCAGCCATACTACGGACGAAGACGGTCGATATGGGAGATTTCACGTTCGGCGAATCAGGAGTAAGTGGGCGTCTTTTACGATGGAGTGAACCTTCGATGCAGTGAACTTTCAATTCAGTGCACTTTCCATGCAATGATTCTTCGATGGAGTGAGCCCTACTCATCCTAAAGGACTATAATCCTTGTGATTTTAAGAAATACCCCTCAAAGGACCAAAGGAACATAACCGCTTTATTTCTTCCCTACCTGATGGAGGAAAATAGTTATTCAATCAACTTCTTGATTAATGACAGCGATTAACGATCGATATTTTTCAATGTGTGAGCGAAACCAGCACGTTCATGTACGAGATCATTAATCGCTAAATAAATCGACGAGTTGATTACAAGATTTTTGCGTCGACCTCGTTCGAATTGAAAGAATTCTGGATTGGAAAAAATGTTTATATTCCATAATAGACAAATTCGAAGAATGAAAAATTTTCTATTTCGATATATTTATATCTATGCTGCCGATAGAACAATTGAAAACATTCATAGACGAAATGTTAGACATGTGGCCTCCTGAATAAGTCACATTGATATCGTTACCTACGATATCCGTTAAGGAATGTGTGGAGCTCGTGGAATCTTGAGTTGAAGCGTCTGTTGCTTTAAAAGGATTATCACACAAACTTTTTTCAGCATTTTCTACTTCGTTTTCAATGAAGCTTCAATATAACCCTCAGCGACTGAAGTGGATTTCCGACCACCGAGCCGTTTGATGGCAGCAAAATTCTGCTGGTCGAGGAATTTTGCAATAATTGACGGTAATTTAGAAAATCTGTTAACTCCTACTTGCTGTACTGAACGTTTATTGTTTCTATAATAAACGGAAAACTTTTCGTGTGGAGTGTGAGCTGGTCCTAAGCCTATATATCTCTTGATTATATGTTTATCATTATTCACCACAGTAAATAGCGAGGTAAATAGCCTATTTCAATGTGTTTTCGATTAATTCACTGATACCAAAAGTTTCAATCGCATTTCTTGGACATTATTTTTTTGGAACCTATACAAATCATCTTTCCTTAATGTACCCGTAACTCCAAAAATCATTGCAATCTACAAATTGAATAATGGTAGTTAATATGTATTTATATTTTCATGACTATTGATAGTAGAAAAGTAAATTTCATTTTACATTTACCTTCGTCATCAGGAATATATTATCAGGAGCATTCGCTGTAAAATCTTTTTTCGTCGACCTCTATGACAAGTGACATTTTACGTACTAATTTGCGGCCGTAAAATCGACTATTATAGAAGGCAAGTACTTTGTGGACGAGAAAGTACTTACTTAACAAACCTGCAACCAATAATTTTTCAATTAAGTTCCTTCGATCTTTCTCGACATCGAAAAATGTCTTCAAAACATTTATAACAACACTGAAGGGTCCTCTTGTTGGAAACCGCCAATCTTCACATGTTGTAAAACAAGTCAGCGAGCTGACAAATATTGGATGCGTCTGGTAGTTGCCTAACGCTATTCGTTTGTTATCGCTGCTATTTGTTGTGCTCCCCTAACAGAAGGGAACAACTCCCTCCGCCTTCGCACTCATCATGTGCTCTCTAACCTAACAATTCCTCTGTCGCCCTATATAGCAACTGTTAATACGTGATGACATTTTCGAAAAGGTTATTTGTTCTGGATTGATGGACCCCTAGCTGTGACCATCTGGTTCCGAAGGTGCCAATTTCCGGAAATAAAACTTGAATGTGCCTATTTCATTAAAAAATAAATAAGTTTATTTTTTTACTTGTCATTACATTATATGTCGACGTCCTTAATATTTCCTGCAGATCTATTATATTACTGTTAAAAATCGTTGCCGCGAAAATTCCCATTTAATTTTTAATATATATTTTCATTAGATATTTCAATACTTACATTTTGCTTTTGTTCCAGGTAAAAACAATGGTGTCAGCCGAGTAGAGAGCATCCTCTATTGAAAATAAGCCAATAGTGAGTAGCAGTAATTATGAGAACTTAATATACAGGACTGGTTAAAAAATATGACTCCCAAAAAGTCGACTGATCATTCGTGAACTCAAATTTCAAATAGTGTGACACAATTTGAAGTAATCTGTTTTTTATATTTTGCCACAAATTTACTACCAGATATAATTTGGATACTGAAATCAGGTGAACGAGATACCTAGAACATGTAGTTTCGAGATATGGTATCACTAGATCAGTAGTAATGTGTATTTGCGTAAGTTTTTTTGCACTGCGACCAATCAGATCTTTCTTGCGTTACCATCCTCCCAACAGATAAACGATCTCCTTGGCAATTCTAATGGATTTCTTGCCTTAGTGCTTAGTGGGTCAACCGCATATTCACATAACTCACAATGAGTAGTTCAAGGGTCAACAAGGAGCATGTAGCCCCTTTTTCTTTTGACAGAATGAGATTCGTGGCTTTTATCTTGGAGTATTAATTCTGTGAAAATGTGTCTTTTTCCTTACCCATTCATCAGCTTCGGCCCTTAAGAGTCATGACGGAATCTCATACGAAGGCTGTGGTCGGAAAGCGGGTGTATTGGCTCTTCCAAGGATATGCATCCTGTTGATTCTTTCAATATCTGGTGAGCGAATAGCCACCAGAACCAGTACCAGTATGTGACTGCTCCTCAGCTTTAGGGTATCTTTCTGTTGCTCCAGACGGTCCTTGATGATTTACCATCTCCAGTTGTTTTAATGCCACCTGGTTGTCCCTATAGATCTGCAAATTCATGCTTTCTATATTTCCTGAACAGGCAGATCAGAGCACAGTTCTGCACGCAATAATTTGGAGCATTGTTATAGGTTTCCCCAAAGGTATCGGGTTCCATATATTTAGGGCTCCGCTCTAAGGATCCATCTGCATATCAGATTGAATGGCGTATTCGCAGTTGAGCCAGCCTCTTCATGCAATCACTTCTTAGTTGCAGCCAATGCCACTCAATCAACAGGGAATCCTTCCTCCCATTCTGGGTACGACATCTTTAGGTGTTCATAACCAATACTTTACAGATTACAGAATTACAGATTTACAGAAGCATAAATTTGTGGTTAAATGAGTACAGTAACTTGATAGCTTCTTTAAGATTCTCCCATGTCGATAATACTTTTAATGGGTTTTTTCATGAATCTTCTTTTTATATCCACTTTCCTGACTTCCATGCCACATTTACTACCCGATTATAACCCTTCGGCGTGTCTAGCGGATTATTTCTTATAAATAAAATTAATTACGTACCGAAAACGCTATTTTTCAAATGGCATGCGACTTATCAAGATCTTAACGGGTGGAATAGGGTGGCTACATTAGTTCGAATATGTTGCGTGAGTCGTTTTGATTAAAACTAATGTCTCTCACGTCGTTTTAAATGTGGCTTTGATGCATTGCCCGCGTTCTGCGCCCATAGCAGTGTAACATCGGTCTTGGCCATTATCGAAAAATACGTGTAGGAAATAGAAAGACGTCGAAATCAGATTGTTGCGCGGAAGAGATGGAAATCCGCAATATTCTTAACATTTGCATAAAAGGCAATTCCGAAGGAGTTCACGCTACGGAAAATATAACCAGCAAATTTTTTTGAAATAGGATTTTCATATATTTCTAGATAATCGGGATAGAAAGATAATAATTCAAGATAGACATTATTCATTACATTCCTCCATATTGTAATCATTAAAGGATAATTTGGCAGGCATATTCATTATAAAATGGTTCGTTCCTGAGTTTTCTCACCCAAACTCTGACCAATATCTATTAAATGAAAAATTGGTTCAAGCACTGGCGTGAAGTCGGGAGCTTTTACGCGCATGTTCTATTGTCTACTCTATTGAACACTCTTAATCGAATATAGAATCGATATATACCGTTTCCTCAGCATTTATAATATAGGAATAAATTTCATATCATTTTAATGACATACTTCAGTAACGAGAGAATCGACTATGATCACAGATTTTTCTACTCTGACATATGTATTCTATTGGAATTGAAATACGAAAAAGCTTACTTCTCAAGTAACTCCGGAATACGCGAAATTCCGCGAAAATCAGTGGGTCGGCATTCTACAAGTAATTATTGAGTGTTAATTGGATGTTATCAGATGTGTATATTTTTAGTTATATAAAGGAAATAACACCAAAATCTCAGATGATGAGTATAACTCCAAAACCATTTGTTCGATTATGCCAATTAACGAACTGAGATGTCGCATTCGGATGCGCAACCTACCCTGAAAATTGCAAGTCGCTATCTCTTTCCGTTCTCAAGTAATCCTTAGATACATATTATTTTTTCGTAATTTTTTAAAAATTTTCTAGCGGTAGGTACGGTTCCCACAAAACAAAATGTTTTCATAATTTTTTTAGAATTTTCGTCTTATACGATCCTCACAAAATTTCACACACGTCTTTATGTCGATATTCTACAACTAGTTACCTAGTTTCAATTCGATCGGTTCTGTATTTTTTTGATAATCGAGAAAATATATTCCAAATCGGTAGAACTCCGAAACCGTTTAGCCGATTATGCCCAACAACGAACTTTACTCTACCATATGCGCAACCTAACCTGAAAATTGCAAGTCCTTATCCCTTTTCATTCGAAAATTATCGAGACAACGGTCACCCATCCAGCTACTGAACTCACAAGGCGGGTCGGCAACAATATAGATTCGATCGTGTTCAAACTTGCAAATTGGCAGTATAATTAGGTTTTGAAGGCTCTTGCATAGCAATGTCGGACGAATAGTTTCTGATATATGGAATATACAAACTTGTCCGTCGTATTGCGACGCGCCACCTACCCTGAAAATTTCAAGTCGCTGTCTCTTTCCGTTCTCAAGTTATAGAGGCAACGGCCGGACAGAATCAAATGTGACCTCGACTTCTTCATCAGGGAGTCGAACCCAATCCTTTGAGACCATTTTCGGCAAAAAATTCGAAAATTACATACATTTGGGCAAAATGATAACGCGATGTTCCCCAGAACAAACAATAACGAAAACAAGAGCAACGATAAAAAACTATAACGTTTCGGAGACTATATTAGACTCCTTCATCAGATACCTAACGAAAATCATCAGAATTATATTTTGTTGATAGCTATTCTGAAATTTGAAAATTGTCAGAAAATAATAATTTTTTTATTTTATACATATATTTTAGAGTTTGGGATAGAAAACCTAGAAAGGATCCTTCATAGTGTGTCTGTGATATTCAAAAAGATTGAAACAAGGAACAAAATATCTCAATTTTATTTGATTGGATATCTCAAACAATATCCAGAGCCCATTTGTAATTTTGATATCTTAATGTATCAAATCTCTTGTAACAATAAATTTCGGTAGTGTTGATACGAATCAATGACATTATATTGATCATTAAATAATCCAGCACTCTAAGGCTCCTGATGTCAGGCGAGTGCTATTAATTTTTTTTTAATTAATTTGGTTCATGTTCTTTTGTATAAAGTCTTGCCTTTGATCTTATTTGTTCTTTTTATTACCACATGTTCATATTCTCTCGCTTGCATAGCTATTCTTTCAGACTAGCTATACAATGTATTATTTTATTATTTTTTTCGGAGATTCGCGTTGTGTAATCAATTGTGGTTCTTTCAAGATCTCATCCTGTCAATACAATGGGATCATTGACCCAAAAACTATAAATAGTTCTAATTTGGGTTGTGAATATAGTTTCATGAATGGTGTTCACAATTCGGTTAATTGAATAATAATGCATTATCATCCGTAAATTATTCGCTGAATCCTCGGTAATTGGATTTCGACCATGATTGTTTCGACATTGCACATGGCTTCGATTGATGGACACCGAACGTCCACGTCCTCTCTGGGAATTATGCCGAATCAATCACCAATTGTGGGAATTCTAAAGCTACTGTGATGTGTTAAAGCTCTCTAATTAGTATAGAATTATTGAATTTTATTCTTCCTAGATTTTATCATTTGGGAATATAACAATTCCATTATCTCCGAAAGTATTGGTTTCTCAGAGTTGGGAATTATATCAATGGATTCTTATGATAGAACTGCATCATAAAGGAAATTCAATTCAAATAATAGTTAATTTATCAAGATTAAATGAGCAATCTGAGAATGAAAACTGCACCATGGAAGAAATCAAATTAAAATAGCTAAAATGAATTGACTCTCCCTTATAGAACAGGATGACATGTAGGAGTATGAACATAGATCATATAATAAATCATAGATAGAATAATTATAGCATTCTGTGAAAACATAGAAGTACGATTCATTATTGAAATCTCGAAAAATCATATCTCCGAAAGTATTAGCTTGTTGGAGTTGAAAATGATATCAATGGATTTTTATGGTGAAACTTGAAAAAAAATTATTTTGAAATTTGTTAAAAAAAAATTGTTTTCGTTACTCCGAAACCATCTGGCCTATTTTGCCCAATAGCGAACTCAACCGAGATATTTATCTCCCTAACGTACTCTGAAAATTTCAACTGCCTAGCTCATTCCGTTCTAGAGTTATGGTAGAAAAAAATTTTTTTTGACACTTTACGGTAACCGGATCAATACAAAACTTCACTCGCGTCTAGAGGCCATGATTCTACAATTTTATGCTAAATTTCAGATAGATCGAGTGATCGGTTTCGGAAATATTCATAAAAAATTGGTTCAAGCACTGACGTGAAGTCAGAAGCTTTTGCGCGTATGTTCTATTGTCCATTCTTCTGTATTGGACACCCTTAATCGAATTTACCATGGTATATTATGTTGTCCATTCTCCTGTATTGGACACTTAATTCGAATTTACCATGGTAACGAACGTACAGAAGAATGGACAATAGAACATACGCGCAAAAGCTTCTGACTTCACGTCAGTGCTTGAACAAATTTTTTTTCGTGATTTTCTTGAAATTTTCTAGGGGTACGGTTCTTAAAATTTTTTTTTTCGTTATTTTTTCAAATTTTCTAGGGGTACGGTTCTTACGAAATTTTAAACACGTCTTTATGATGATTTTCTACTACTAGTTACCAAGCTTCAATTCGATCGAATATTTATTTTTTGAGTTATCAAGGAAATAATATTCCAGGTGATTATAACTCGGAAACCGTTTAACCGATTATGCCCAAAAACGAACTCAACTCTTCCTTTCGGATACGCAACCTACCATGAAAATTGCATGTCCCTATCTCCTTTCGTTCGAAAGTTATCGAGGCAACGGTCACCCATCTACTGAACTCGCACAAGAATGCTCGAATCTCCAACAATATTTAACCGATCGTGTTAAAACTTGAAACTTGGCAGTAGAGTTAGGTTATGAAGGCTCTTGCAAAATTTCAGCAATTTCAAACGAATAGTTACTGATATATAGAATTTTTTTTTTCAATTTCCAATGATTTTTTCAAAATTTTCTACAAATACTATCCTCACGAAATTTTGCAAGAATTATCGCGTTGGCATTCTACAACTAATAACTATGTTTGAATTCAATCGGTTCAGTATTTTTCGAGTAAATGAGGAACAAAAAACAACCAAATTTCAGATGGCTATAACTCTAAAACCGTTTGGCCAATTATGCTCATAAACAAACTGAAATGTCGCGTTCTGATGCACATCCTAACCTGAAAACTTCAAGCCGCTATCTCTTTCCGTTCTCAAGTTATCGTGACAACAAAAATATTTTTTGATAATTTTTTAATAATTTTCTAGCCATACGATTCGCACAAAATTTCACAAACGTGCTTAGGATCATATTCTACAACTACTCACCAAGTTTCAATTCAATCAAATTCATATTGGTTGAAAACAAAATTATTACTCAGAAACCATTGGGCCGAGTATACCTACCCATTAACGAACTTGTCCGTCGTATTGGGATGCGCCACCTACCCTGAAAATTTCAAGTCGCTAGCTCTTTCCGTTCTCAAGTTATCGTGGCAACGGCCGGACGGCCGGACGGCCCGACGGCCGGACGGCCGGCCGGACAGAATCTTATTTGACCTCGAATTCTTCATTGGGGAGTCGAACCAAATCGTTTGAGACCATTTTCGTCAAAAAATACGAAAGTTACAGACATTTGGTATGTTCCCCAGAACATACGCGCAAAAATGTTTTTACTAAAAACGGCCATAACCCCGAAACCGCTCGATGGATTATTAGTAAATTAAGAGTGTCGAATACAGGAGAATGGACAATAGAACATACGCGCAAAAGCTCCTGACTTCACGTCAGTGTTTGAACCAATTTTTTTTTCTATAAGTACGGAATGAAGGTTGTTAAATTGACTTGAAGTCGATATATTTTGAATGCAATAGCAATACTGACTCGAAATGCATAAAATATTATTATTGGACGTATTCTCAATCATGGCATCAATTTCATAGAATTTTCTTGTTATATTGTGACTTATATCACAGTTCAGATATCGAAGAGCCTTCTAAACTTGTTCGGATTTATATTGATGGAAATATTCTGAAAACATCTTTTTTTTTCTGGATGCCAAGCAGCCTTGGGCCGAGTCCAGTGCCTGGATTGGTGATCGCCCTGACTATATGAATATGAACAAGCGCGCCAAAGCAGACTGACAACATTTCAGCGCTTTTTCACAGAAAAATCACTTGGATACACGTGCTCTTATGGAAATTTGGTTCGTTGTGCTCTCCCTCAGCTGATTTTGGCATAGCGACCACAGAGTACTGACTATGACTATGGCGCCATGCTCAGTGCCCTATTTAATCAACTGGGGTTCATATACTCGCCCGTTTTTTGGCGCTACCAGTAAAACTCTCATTCTTGGGATTTTCTCAAAAGATCACGTTTTGTGGAAATTACAGTTTATAGCGGATGTAATGCAACTAGAGGCCATGAAATTGGATTTCTTCACAACTGTGCGACCTGGAGGTATAATCTCGGGGCGAGCTACATTGTGTGCAGCATGTGAGACAAATTAAATGTCGGGTTTCGAACACGGTCTAATGACGGTTTGGGATGGCCAAGATAGGCGGACGGACAACCCCCACAATAGCACCGTTTCGCCGCCGTGTTATGACAGATTATATGTAATTGTCGTCATTTCGTCATCTTGAAGACCCACTTGTTCCTGTTGTGTTAGAAAATAATTTTCTATTCGAAAGTTGTCTAAAATTATATGTCGTGTGCCATTGCAGATACGAGTAGATCTAAGGACGACAATTATGTGTTGTTTAAGAGGGCAGCGTTTATTTCTTCTGGTTTATCGTCCAATTTAAGTACCCTCGAAAACAGATAATACCAAAGCTTTTGGTCATAACAATCCAACATGTTCATTTTGTGGTTCTAAGAGTTTCAGTTTTGATTCACGTTATTTTTCGAATTTGTCCGGCTTTTGGTTATATTTTATTCTCAAATATAATACCGGGAATCCGGCAGTTAAATATTTTATGCAACACGCTCAGCAACTTTTGGCAATAAGTTTCCGAGATATTGTCTTTATCTTGAAAAATGTTTCGTTTTCGCTTCCAGAGACATAATTGTTTCAAAATTCTGCACGAATCTGGAAACCGTTACCCTAAAACTAAATACTAAAATTCAACTCGGTTGGATTTGTAGTTTTACTTTAGAGAGTTGAAAGTTTCAGGGGCAGGTTTGGAGCATAAATATCTCTGTTAAGTAAGTTATGGTTGAAATCCAGTATTTATTTATCAAAAAATCGAGTTATATACATTTTCCGAAAACATTTCGACATCACGAAAAAAATTTTGATTATTGAATACATTGTTTTCGTCATCATCTTTTCACGAATATGTATCTTAATGAGAAAAATGTGAATCATATACCGAGTGATGCTTTTAATATCTGATTATCAAATCGAAGGCTCAGATACCGTCCTTTTACATTTTACATAGTTTTCATTGAATTAAGTAGATTATTTCGAGAATCATGGGGATTATTTTGTTTTTGGCGCTCTTTTTCCTCGGAACAGAGTGCTTATCAATTTGCCCAAATGTCTGTAATTTTCGAATTTTTGGCTGAAAATGGTCTCAAACGATTTGGTTCGACTCACTGATCAAGAATCCGTGGTCGAAATTGATTCTGTCCGGCCGTCCGTTAACTCGATAACTCTCGAACGGAAGGAGTTAGAGGATTGAAATTAGCAGGGTAGGTTTGGAGCGTAAATATCTCGGACGAGTTCGTTAACCAGCGAAATCCATCAAGCGGTTACGGAGTTATGGCCGTTTTTAGTAAAAACATTTTTTTATGAATATTTCCGAAACCGATAACTTGATCTATCTGAAATTTAGCATCAAATTGTAGAATAATGACCTTCATACGCATGCGAAGTTTTGTATTGATCGGATTGCCGTAAAGTGTAAAAAAAAAATTTATTTTTAAATTTTGTTTCCAAAATAACTCTCGAACAGAATGAGCTAGGGCAGTTGGCTAGGGCAGTTGATTTTTTTTAAGATAAAATTTCACCATATTTATTTATTTACTCGTATGGCATACATGCAATAATAAAACAATAATACAATACAATACACAAACAAACAAAGGTAAAATATTAAATATTAATATCTAAGTTCTCGATCCAGTCAAGCGCAAATTCATTAGCCTTCATGAATCACTCCAACTCCCCTGAAATGGATATGATATCACTTTCAACTCTAACAAGCTAACACTTTCGGAGATATGATTTTTCGACATTTCAATAATGAATCGTACTTCTATGTTTTCACAGAATGCTATAATTATTCTATATACAGGGTGTCCCAAGTTCGAGTGCCTATTAGACGTTTCTGGAGTACTGGACATATTTGAAATCTGAAAATTGGGATTGTTTGAAATTCTCTGCAGAGCTAGAATATTTCCGAAGCCCAAGCACTTCCGGTTATACAGGGAGTGAAAATAAATTTGATGAAAAACATTTTTTTTCAAGTTTTGCATTCCTGGTATGATCAAGTATTCAATGCTGAATACATTTCTGTTTAAACCATTGTATTCAATCGAATAGTTTTCAAAATATCGAAAAAAAAACGGTAAAAAAGCCAAATATGTTTAATCAGTATTATGTGAATTATTCTTATTTTAAACATCCTGAGCGTGAACTGTTTTTACAGCATCGAAGAGGAAGAATGTGGAGAGGTCATGCATCTTTTGAATTTCAGAAATATCATCACAGGGTGTTTCAAATTTTGTGTCGAAAATTGTGATCAAAAATTGGCCATAACTTCTGTTATTCAAATTAGAACCCTATTTTTTTATGATTGCGTTGGATTCTGCGGTGAAAAATAAAGATAGTTTTCTAACATGATTATGCTCCTGAATTAAAAAAAAAATCTCAGAAATTATTGAATTTAGGAGCATCATCGTGTTAGAAAACTATCATTATTTTTCACCGCAGAATCTAACGCAATCATAAAAAATAGGGTTCTAATTTGAAAAACAGAAGTTATGGCCAATTTTTTATCACAATTTTCGAAACAAAATTTGAAACACCCTGTGATGATATTTCTGAAATTCAAAAGATGCATGACCTCTCCACATTCTTCCTCTGCGATGATGTAAAAACGGTTCACGCTCAGGATGTTTAGAATAAGAATAATGAACCTAATACTGACTAAACATATTTGACTTTTTTTCCGGTTTTTTTTCGATATTTTGAAAACTATTCGAATGAATACAATGGTTTCAACAGAAATGTATTCAGCATTGAATACTTGATCATATCAGGAATGCAAAACTTGAAAAAAAAAATTTTTCATCAAATTTATTTTCACTCCCTGTATAACCGGAAGTGCTTGGGCTTCGAAAATATTTTAGCTCTGTAGAGAATTTCAAGCAATATCATAATCCCAATTTTCAGATTTCAAATATGTCCAGTTCTCCAGAAACGTCTAATAGGCACTCGAACTCGGGACACCCTGTATATGATCTGTGTTCATATTCGTAAATGTCATCCTATTCTATAAGAGAGAGTCAAATTCATTTCAGCTATTTTAATTTGATTTCTTCCATGGTGCAGTTCTCATTCTCAGATTACTCATTTAATCTTGATAAATAAATTATTATTTGATTTGAATTTCCTTTATGATGCAGTTCAATCATAAGAATACATTGATATAATTCCCAACTCTGAGAAACCAATACTTTCGGAGTTATTTTTATGATCATTTTTGAATAATTTTTTTTAAACGACACTTTTTTAAAAAAAGTTCCTGTCCACAGGGCTTGAACCAATTTTTAATGGAAAAATCGTGATATTTTGTTTTTCAGATGGCTCTACTCCGTAAAGAATGTTTTGCCATTCGAATTGATTATTGATTTTCACTGCGTTTATTTTTCTCTTCACTAAACTGACATTTTTTCATGTAAAGAGTGATGTTTTTGTATCCGGATATAAAATATTAATATTCTTGTTCTGCCCTGTTTTTTTCTCATTTTCGCAATCAGATTCTTTTAAATGTCTCAAGGACAATAAGCTTGCGAAATATCATCAAAATCTATTCAACAGTTTTGCACTTACAGGGTTTTGGAAATTCTATGAAAGCTAACCACTAATAATTGAAGATGAATGGACTAGCAGAGACCAAAGTTTTGGAGCAATCCACAGATGGTGTATGATTTCATCAAAATTGAACAGCTACATACCGCGGTTTCATCCTTATTAGGAATCACCAGTGTAGCATAACTCAACGCTGATGGAAAAAAACACTACGAAGTAACCGGTTTATTAAAATCCAGCAATCACTTTCGAGTACGAAGTAGACAGAAGTGACACCTGGAATTCAATCAACCAAGCACCTCGCTGCGGCTACTCGAAACTATAAATCTCTACGTATATTATTTTCCCCTTTGTCGTAATTAGTAAGTACTCCGTTTGGAGTCTCATGCAGTGAACCACTGGGTAGCGAAAACGCCCTGGTTATGGATTTGAACAAGCGCGCCAAAGGAGACGGACCTCACGTCATTGCTTTTCCAAGTTTTTGACACTGTATTACAATGCACCAGATATATCAACCCGCTCCATAGATATATACTTCATCGGTACATATTGTCAAATATGAGTATAAATAAATTCATTTTATCTGAAATCTTGACTGTTATCCTGACATAGATCACTGGAACATTCACCAAAGACAAAAACACTGTCATAATTATTATTTAAGTTAACGAAAAGGTTTTCAATTAGATTTCAATTGCTGATGAATAATTTTGATAAATTATATGTCGGAATAGTTGGCTATCAGTGTTTAATGATTTCGTATGAGTTGAGAACCTAAAATGTTTCTTTCTACAACAGTAAATCTATTTGTGAACGAGCTGTTATTTCTGTCTGATTGAAATCTAATTGCCCCTTTATTTCTGTTACATATGTGGAAAAGGAAAAAAAAGCATAATCGATGTTCGCTTTGTTTGATTCTTCTATTCATAGATTATCTTCAACATGGCGTCAGGGCTACACTGTTTAAAATGTAATTTTAGCAAATTGATTGACGATTAAATGACAAAAGTGCACAAGTAGATAGTGAAACATGTGCAATAACAATCAATAAACTATAAACAAACCTTATCATAACAAGATATTATTTTCCTGGATCAGAGACAAACAACTTAATGATATTGATAAACGACTTGAAAGAAACCGAAAATAAACGAGGATGAATGTGTTATCCCTTCTACCACCAGATTGTCAGAAATACGATCCCACGTTCATGCGTCGAGAATTCCATATGATAGATGGCATTTTTTCAGCAGCCGGCAATTTTTCAAATCCAAAGGGGCTCATATTTCTAAACCCCCTACTACGTGACATCGTCTCATATTGAAATGTGGCTGAAGATACTTATTAAAACGACGGAATATGATATAATATAATCATCACCTCCATAAAGTTAGCAGAGTCACTTGCAAGAATTTCAATGAAAGCTATTGCATTAATTGACAAGAATTTGTGGCGAAAGAAAAAAATTGTCGCGCGCTTAGTTTTTTTTTAAATGGTCTAACTTAACATTAAGTTAGCAGAGCCAAGGACAAATAAACATCAATTGTCATCTTAATGGTTATCAATATTTGTCGAGGATTTGTCCGAAGTCCATCTGACGTGAAAACTACCCAAAAATCCATTCCTCATAGCTTATATATACATGATGTTCCTTGATCCTTGAAGACATGCTATTATTTAAGGGCGTGATTTTTTGAATTATTTCAAGAAAAAACTTCCTATGAACGTATGTCCTGAAAGTCTTAACTTTTGAGATACGCCTGGATGATGAAATAAAAACAAAACATTTTTAATAAGAACTGAGATAATATTGTAGACATCTTCATAAAATTTGGTACATGTTTTCTATATGCATCAAGGAGCAATTTTTGATGTACAGAATTTTTCTCTACCAGGTGCGTCCATACGGGTTTCGCATTGAATATTTTTGGAGAAAAAATTACTATGACACTGCTTTGTTTAGAAATAAAAATTAACTTTTCAGATCCTGATTTATTTTTGAGCAAATTTTATCTCTGGGTTTTCTTTGTCCGACGCACGGTTTCCGTTTAAAAAATAAAAATAGTTTTACTTCAGGATCAATTTCTCAAATATCTGATGTGTGGAAATATTTGTGCATCGACTGAAAGCAAATTAAGAGATCAGATTTGTTCCGAAATTAATGAGAATCCAAAAAATATGTTTTCTTGTCAGATGCTCTGTTCTTGATTGAAATAATTAAATTAAAATTGCTCCATATCGCAGTACCGAAATTGAATTCCCCCGTATCTCAAAAGTTAAGACTTTTAGGACATACGCTCATAGGAAGCTTTTTTCTTAGAATGAGTCAAAGAATCACCCCCTAAATATTAGCATGTCTTTAAGGAACATCCTGTATAAATAAATGAATATTCCAACTTTTCATTGATAGAGCCAAGTTAATTTGGTTGATTATGTTATTTTTCAATTAGAAATGAACTAAATATAATCATTAATCAACCTAGTTACCTGGGTCTATTACTGAAAATTTGGAACGACGAATTCTCGACAATTAATGCAATAGGATTCATTGAAATTCTTGCAAGTGGCTCTGCTAACTTTATGGAGCTATGATCATCTAAGGAATTACGAAAAACTTTTCGGCACCAAATTGAGAGTGATACCAGAAAAGTTTATGAATTCATGTTATCAGTTTAGTTAGACCATATGTGCCGATATCGAGATTATTTTCTGGTTTACCCCAAAAATAATCTGCAGTGCAAATCCATCTCATATAGTGTAACTTAACGCTATTTTACATTTTCTTTGTACAACAGTGTCAAAAATTGGAAAATCTCTGACGTGAGGTCAGTTTGCTTTGGCGTGCTTGTTCAAAGTAATAGCCAGCGCGGTCACCCATCCAGGTACCGAACTCGTCCAAAGCGGCTTGGCCACATATTTTCTCAATATTTCCAACAATATAAATCCGATCGAGTCCAAATCTGAATATTGGCTTTAAAAGGAGGTTTTGACTGCTGTTGCAAAATTTCTATATCTGATTGATAGTTTCGGACGATCTTCGCCAAGTTTTGCATAAGTCTTTGTGTCGGTATTTTTCAACTGACTACCGAGGGTCAATTGGCCGCATTGGAGTTGGAACCTGCTCTGCATATTTCAACTCTGTAACTCATTTCTTTTGGGAGTTATCATATTTACGGACAGGCGGATGGTCAAAATTAAGTTTGACCTCGGATTCTTCATCAGTGAGTCGAAATGATTGAGACCATTTTCAGCCCAAGAAATAAGAGTGGGGAAGCCCTGTGGACAGGAGCTTTGGCGGTCTCGTTCAAACTTTGACAAATCATATCTCCGAAGTATTGGTTTCTCAGAGTTAGGAATGACATCAATGGATTCTTATGATAGAAGTACATCATAAATATAATTGCAGAGTTAGATGAAGAAATATTGTTTAAGGCCATACCATACTGAATATGCTAGATACCGTCCGAACACTGAAGCCAAGCAGCGTCGGTCGCGGTTAGTACTTGGATGGGTGACCCCTTGGGAACACCGCGTGCTGTAATATTTTTTTAATTTGATTTCTGTGCGTCAATTTTCAAGATTTTTTAATTAAATTAAAATCGTAGTTCTATGACTCACCTCATGTTGGATTTACATACATCAGCAAATTATGATTAGAGTATTCTATGAAATCATATAGAACTAAGAATAATTATTAAAATTTCGAAAAATCATATCTCCGAAAGTATTAGTTTGTTAGAGTTGAGAATGATATCAATGGATCCTTATGATGAAAGTGCATCTTAAAAAAAATGAATTTGAATTTCATAGTATAACACAAAAAAATTGTTTTTTGTTACTCCAAAACCACCTTGCCCAATAACTAACTTAACCGAGATATTTATCTCCCAAATCTACTCTGAAAATTTCAACTGTCTAGCTCATTCCGTTCGAAAGTTATCGTGTTAACGGACGGCCGGATAGAATCGATTTTGACCACGGATTATTGATCAGTGAATCGAACCAGATCGTTTAAAACCATTTTCAGTCGAAAATTCGAAAATTACAGACATTCGGGCAAATTGATAAGCACTCTGTTCCGAACAAAAAGAGCCTTAAAAAGTATTTCATAAATTACTATACTAAATACTACCATTAAGTTATACGTACGTAGATGGCGTAGGTATGTTTTCGATGGAAAATTTGTAGAAAGATCGCATTCCCGGGACGCTACAGCTCGCAATGCTGTGATGTGATATGAGTCCAATAAGCTCAAATTTTATATTTCGGAAATTCATTGTAAGAATTCACTGAAATGTTGTATGTGACTAATCATCTAAAGCTCTTTTATACAAGAACCAAATATAATTTTTCTGGAAACTACATAACCCGAGCATTGTATCTAAGTGTGGATTCATGCAGCATCAAATAACAATTATCAAGTAAAAAGTATCAAATAACAATTATGAATTACCACGTACAAAAATGCAGCATTCATGCACTCCAATTAACAATTAAGAAATAAAAACCCACAAGTCAAAGATCGGAGGTATTAATTTTTCAAAATAACCTCTGTTCCCCCTATATTTGAAAACAAGTGTTTAAAATTCATTTTTCCAATGTTATAACACGGAACCCACATAAATACACACCAAATAAATTGAATATTTTACAAAGTAAGGTTATATTTACATCATCGGACTGTCTAATCTGCGTACAGCTGCGCACGAGTTGCGTACAAGTACGAAATCTCGTTCAATTAAAGTAGAAAGTTAAAAGTTGGCGAACTCCTACTTGTTATTTGTTAATTGATAATTGTTACTTGGCTGCATGAACACTCTCATTCAGATATATGAAGTTCAACTTTTACTCACTATTTGTAATTGTTAATTGTTACTCGATACTCGTTAATTTGAGCTGCATGAATCCACACTAAGTGAACGATTTATTCGTTGCTATGAATTTGATCTCCCATTTACAGATTCTTATATCCGTAGAAGTGTAAGGCGTTTACAAATCTGTGAAATATATCTATCATCGAATGAACGAGCGCGCCCCAGTTTCTGACGTCACATGAGTGCATCAGCAATGATATAGCAATATATTCCGTATATTGATTGCAATCAGAGCAACTTGCTCTCAACGGAATAAACGCAATCAATTCAAACCCAACTATATTTCTCAACAGTATTAAGATATTATTAACAGATACATCGGTCCATGCAACCGTGACGCCAATTTAATTTCGAATATCATCTTGGTCTCCATCGAGAATGCAGTTAAGTGCATCACATTTAACATTCTGAACAATTGCTGTCAAATCAAATGTTAACCTGAAGAGAAATAACGTCAGCCATTCCACATGAAAAATAAAAAAAAGCACTGACGTGAAGTCAGTACTCTTTGGCGCGCGTGTTCACGGTGGCCAATTTGAATTGAATGATGACTACTTCAAGCTCAGTGGATAGAGCGAGCCGAAGATCTACCCAAAGGAAAGTGGACACCATTCACTGTCGTTTCAAAAATTAACAGTGCTGTATCTAAGCTGCCATCAGGATAGAGTAATAAAGTTGGAAGAGAACACAACTGACTCTCCTTAGTCGCACAAGCTGCTAGAAGATTTTGGAGGGTCAGTATAATCCTAATCATGTTTATAGCCGCACGCTAAAGCAGATTGACTTTTTAAACTTTTTCTTTCATTTTTAATTCAATCGGCTTTTGCGCGCGTGCTATAAACATGATTAGGATTATACTGACCCTCCAAAATCTTCTAGCAGCTTGTGCGACTAAGGAGAGTCAGTTGTGTTCTCTTCCAACTTTATTACTCTATCCTGATGGCAGCTTAGATACAGCACTGTTAATTTTTGAAACGACAGTGAATGGTGTCCACTTTCCTTTGGGTAGATCTTCGGCTCGCTCTATCCACTGAGCTTGAAGTAGTCATCATTCAATTCAAATTGGCCACCGTGAACACGCGCGCCAAAGAGTACTGACTTCACGTCAGTGCTTTTTTTTATTTTTTCAAGTTCCTTTAACAAACATAGCTATCAATACAGTTTGACTGTTAGCTTTACCGTAGATCGAAAAAAATTGCGGTTGTGGGACCTCTGTTAGGAAAGCAATTGCCTCTTCTCCGAATCCGAACGTATTTTAATATATATCTACCGAATACAGTTATACATAAATTCACCTCAGGGCCACCATACAGACATTTCAACTCGGAAACAACGCTATTTACCCCAAACTGCCTTGTGTCCGTGCACTAAATTGACATGAATATTCTTTTAAAACCTCACAATATCTGCTCAGCACTCCCAACATAACCCATACAACCCTAAAACAGGCACTTCTCTTCTGCGCATGCGCAATCTACTAGCGGCTGCAAGTCCTCCTAAAATCACACACCTTACAAAAAACTCCTATTCTCCAACACTAGAGGTTCAGAAGATATTGCATCTTGAATCCACGCATGCGCAGACCCTCACCAGTGGATTCTATGGCAGAATAGCATCCGCCACTCCAAAATCCCAATCCTCTCCGACGAAAATACCAGCAGTTAAATCACTGATGGTCTGCTCATGCGCATAACGAAAATGCCCGTAAATGGTAACATCGATTTCAAATTTAGCCCCAGGGCCACGGTACGAACACTTCAATTCGGAAACAACGCTACATCCCCCAAATTGACTTGCCGTGCACTGGATTGCCATGAATATTCTTTTAAAACCTCACAATATTGGCTCAGCACTCCCGACATAACCCATACAACCCAAAAACAGTCACTTCTCTTCTGCGCATGCGCAATCTACTTGCGGCTGAAAGTCCTCCCAAAATCACACACCTCACAAAAAACTACGATTCTCCTACACTAGTGGTTCAGGAGATATCGCATCTTGAAACCACGCATGCGCAGACCCTCACCAGGGGATTCTATAGAGGAATAGCATCCACCACCCCGAAACCCCAATCCTCTCTGACGAAAACTTCAGCTGTTAAATCACTGATGGTCTGCTCATGCGCATAACGAAAAATGCCTGTAAGGGGTAACATCAATTTCAAAATCAGCCCCAGGGCCACGGTACAGACACTTTAACTCGGAAACAACGCTACATCCCCTAAAGTGACTTGTCCTTGCACTTAATTGCTATGAATATTCTTTTAAAACCTCACAATATCGACTCAGCACTCCCAACATAACCCATCCAACCCAAAAACAGTCACTTCTCTTCTGCGCATGCGCAATCTACTGGCGGCTAAAAGTCCTCTCAAAATAACACACCTTACAAAAACTCCGATTCTCCAACACTAGTGGTTCGGAAGATATCGCATCTTTAATCTACGCATGCGCAGACCCTCATCAGGGATCTGAATTCTATGGAGGAATAGCATCCGCCTCCCCAAAACCCCAATCCTCTCTGACGAAAACTACAGCAGTTAAAGGACTTCTCATCTGCGCATGCGCAATACGGAAAATGCCCGGAAAGGGCAGCATGAACCTCAAAAACATATGTTTCGGCATTAAAAGCAAAGTATTCCGCAAAATAGTAGTAATTTTTTTATTTTTTTCATGTCACGTGATCTTCACGAAATTTTGCAAAAGTGTTTGCTTTGGTCTTTTGCATCTAACAACTGAGTTTCAATTCAATCAGATCAGTATGTTTCGAGTTATCGTAAAAACAAAATTTTCAAATTTTCAAATTTTTTTTTGCCACTTTAGGGCCGTCCGTTCAACACAAAACTTGGCAGGCATATAAAGGTCATGATTCTACAATCTGATGCCAAATTTCAAAAAGATCGAGTGATCGGTTCCGGAAATATTCATAAAAAACGTTTTTAGTAAAAACGGCCTTAACTCCGAAACCGCTCGGTCGATTTCGCCCGTTAACGAACTTGTCCGAGATATTTACGCTACGAAACTACCCTGCAAATTTGAACGCTCTAAGTCGTTCCGTTCGAGAGTTATCGTGCTAACGGCCGGACCGGCCGGCCGGACCGGACGGACAGAATTGAATTTGACCTCGAATTCTTCATCAGGGAGTCGAACCCAATCGTTTGAGACCATTTTCGAAAAAAAATTCGAAAAATACAGACATTGTGACGAAATGATAGCACGCTGTTCCTTGCGGAACACGCGCGCAAAAAGACAATACTGATTTACACTCACAAGGTATGTTACGCTATAAAATTAAATTATATGCTATTTCAGTATTGCGGATGGTCAGTGCCATATTTATCCAACTCCCGTGTTCATGGAGAATTAAGTCAACCAATGACATTTATTGAAACTGGAAGATGTTTCAACTTTGAAAGTTCGGAATGATGTGGCTGTCACATCAAGAGGTAATAAGGGGCAATACAGGGGCAGATATCCTTGCCAAATAGGCCTTGAAACATCCTATGGACTCTCCTTCAGGAAAGTCCGGTAAGATATTGAAGGATGGAATCAGCACCATCTCCTCTCCACCTGGAGCGATGCCTCAGGCAATGTTTATGGCAAGAGGATGATGGCACGACCATCTAAACTGCTCACGACAAGCATAAATCAACTCAGAAATGTTGGCCTCCTTAACGGTCATTGTAATCTGAGGAAGCACTTGAAGGTGATGAGGAGACATCGGAACTCCTCTGAATTCAGATTATATGAAATAGAGGACGAAACAGTCTGTTATGTTCTCTTAAAATGTGAGGCCTTGTCCGACACTAGGTCTAACATATTCGGCTTTGTTTACGAAGATTACTTATTTTTATAGGAGTTATATTAACAGACTCGTGGAGTTCTTAGCTAAAGCCAAGCTGTTCTCAAACTAATGAAGGTTTAGGGCACTGAACTGATAGGAAGTGTTGGGCCTGAGAACCCCCCCCCCCCCATTATTCAATCAAACAATCAGTCAAGATGCCACAAAACGAAGAGATTCAGAGCAAACATCATCGATGCTTTGTAGCTGTTTCATGTCGAATTAACCATGGTAAATTCGAATTAAGAGTGTCCAATACAGGAGAATGGACAACATAATTTACCATGGTAAATTCGATTAAGGGTGTCCAATACAGAAGAATGGACAATAGAACATACGCGCAAAAGCTTCTGACTTCACGTCAGTGCTTGAACCATTTTATTTATATTTTTCTGTTAATTCTGAAGTTTACTTTTGGAACTTAATTTTAACACCCTAGATTAATGAGATAGGTACCTACGTATTTAACGTTTTTTATACTGTATAAAATGGAGAGTGCAACCTGAATGGGTCTCATCCTTTCAAGAAAAACCAGGTTAAAACTTTCCAGCATACTTCGATACCGTATACTTCCCAACCTGAACCTACATGAAGCAAACAACGAAGTTAATTAGCCTGTCTGTCTTTGGTTTCAACACATCGAAATCAAACGGAGCAAGACCTACCAAACACAAATCAGCGTGAAATCAAAGGGTTTCCCGCGGAACTCACGGCTATTCTTGGACCTTATTCGTCTCGGTCGACGTGATTAATCGCCCGAAATAAAAAGCGTCTGGACGTCTTTGTCAGTCCCTACAGGAGCGAAAGGAGGCGCGTGGTTCCTTTGTATCGGATCGCTAAATAAAGCGAGCAATGAGCTGAAAATACCGGATTCGTTGTTAACGTCGGCCATGTCGCCCACCATATAAATAGTGTTGTGTTCGAAGGGGCTCAAACTGTCGAGTATTGAGATCCGGATAGGAATTTGCGTTCGGACAGATATAATCCGGTCGGTTTGTCGTCCAGAATCAGCAGGTAGGCGCGGTTTGGCAGGAATGGACTGGCAGAGACAAGTGTGAACTTGTGCAGGGACCGAGGAATGTCTAGCTTGAAAACAAGGACTCGTAGTTACTGCCAAGCATTTGAGCTATTCCCTGTGGAAATGGTGGATCCCAGCTTAATTTCTCTACGGAGTACCTCTTGAAGTTTTTTAGCTCGATGAACTTTTCCGATTATCAATATTATACAGTGTTTCTCACAACTCCGCACCAAGAGGGACTTTTCTTTTATATTTATATTATTTTTTAATTTAATTTTGTTTAAGAAGCTGGTGCGTGGAAAATGATATAAAACTCGGCCAACTGCGACTTCCGGTTTGAGCGGAAATCGCCATTTTTTGAACAAAAATGCCAACTATCTTGGAAAATATCGAACTTTTTGTAACAAACGCTCCAAGTAAACTTGTTTGAAATTACAATTTAAAGGAATGTGCAAATATTCAGGTCGGAAAATCGTGTAAATATTTTTCCTTTTTTTGCTTATTACTGTTTCAAAAACTGAATAATTACCGAACGGATTTTTTTTTGGGTTTCTAGTCAATATCAGTGTCAGCATGAAAAGCATAGACAATTTTGTTTCAACTTATAGTTTATCGACATTTGTTCGAATTTTCACAAATCTGTGATAATAGAAAATATGGCGTTGAAATTTAACGATGGATATTCATGAATAAAACTATTTAAAAAAAAATCTAGCTATAAATTGGCAATTTGCAGCAAGATTTGCACTCTTGGGATCCTCTGATGAGAATTGAATGTGAAATGAAAGATTTTAATGGCGAAAATACGAATAGGAGCAACTTTGCACCAGAATGAAACGAATTTTCTGGGAAAATTCGAACAAATGTCGAAAAACCAAGTTACACAACATACAACCTAGTTACAATCATATTCACTAATGTCGTCTAGTCACCCAAAAAAACGTTAGGTAATTATTCAATTTTTAAAAGAGTTTTTAAAAGGGTAAATGAGCAAAAAAAGAAAAAATATTTTTCATGGTTTTCCGACCCGAAATTTGACACATGAATTTGAATTATAATTTCAAACATTTTCTCTCAAAGTGCCTCACAGAATAAGTTCGAATTTTCCGAGATAATGGACATTTTGTTTACCAATGGCGATTTCCAGAAGTTCCAGTTGGCCGGCTTTTAAATCATTTTTTATCATTTTTGATGCAACAATTTTTTGTAATAAATAACATTCGGAAATATTGATAGAAAAAAAAGTTCCTCTTGCAAGCACTGTATAACCAGATTCTAGTGAGAATCCTCGAGCAGTGAAGAAAATTTTGCGAATTACTCAGTTGAGCAATATTTGGCTTAATTTGTTGAAGAAAGAGTTGTAACTTTCTCTGTGGAGTTTCTATGATTTATCAAAGACTATCAGTGTGGCCAATTTCAGAATAAGTGTTCAACAACAAATAATTCTTAAGATTTTCACTTACTGTCTGATGGTGGAGTCTGATTTAGGTTCTGAAACGATACAGAAAAGTTGTTTTATCGTCGGTGCCGTTTCGTTACTGATTGCTAGACAATACTGTTCGATTTCTGACGGAGAAGCAATTTCAAATGAATTGAAATATTATTATTTTATAGTTATTTTTCATAATTTGGGAGAGAAATCACCAAAAAACAAACAATCAAATGATGAACAAACCTCCCAAATTGTCCTTTAATGAAAACCTCAAAATAGCCTTCTGCAACTGAGGGTTCCATTCTTTCATTGTTGGTAAATAATTAATCATAATCAGTAATCACCAAGGCATTTATTTACTTTAGAGAAATAAAATAATCCAAGGGGGTTTAATTTGGCGAATGAGCTGTGTGAGACAGCTATAGATCGAACTAATCGACTTTGGCCGATAACGGAGGATAATAGTTCTTATAGCTTGAATGAGTAAATGAAGATTTTCACAAATTAATAATATCTTCATCAGGCTCTGAATAATAGGGCGGTACAACCAGGTTTTTATATGAATTACGTATAATATCATGAGTAGGTCAACGAAAATTTGTTGGAGCACTGACGTGAAGTCAGAAACTTTTGTGCGCATGTTCTATTGTCTATCACCTCTATTGGACAATCTACTACGAATTTATCATCCATAGATACCGTTTTCTCAGTTTTTATAATATATGAATACATTTCAAACCATTTTGATGACATACTTCAGTGACATCTATGATCACAGGATTCTATTGGAATTGAAATACGAAAAAACTTATGTCTTATATAAACTCCAGGATATATAGCATTCTACGGTATTCACAGAGTCTTAATTAGATCAGATTTGTATGTTTTGAGATAACAACAACATTTCAGATGAGTATAACTTCAAAACAGTTCGGCCGATTATGCCTACCAACAAACTTAAATGTCGTAATCGGATGCGCTACCCTGAAACTGCCGAACTATCAGGAACTGATTCAACTGATTTCAAAAATTCAGTGAGGTTGAATGGTCCTAATATCATTAAGATAACTAGAATATTTATAGCTTTCTGAATTTCTAGGATTAAAAATTTTTGCTCTATGTTTTTAACGCGTAAAATATCAACATTTTTATTGAAGGTATAACGATAACTTTCGAGAAAAGGAATTGAAATTTGAAGATAAGGTTTGAGATCTGATTGCTCTAGTTATGTTCGTGAATAGGCAAAATCGTTCAATGGTTTCGGATATAAATCAATTTGAAATATAATTCTGTCATTTAGGTAGAACAACGACTCTAAATTTCATTCGAGATTTCATGAGAATCGAACAAATAGAAGCTATATAAAAATTGTTAAGAAGATTCAACATCTCTGAAACGTTTCGCCAGAATTGGATGAAATGATATATCTGCCAAAAGGGAAACGATAAAATGAGTTATACGGTTTGAGTACCTTTTTTATAATAACAGGAAATGAGGTTTTAATGTGAACCACACCCCAGTGATGTTATCAAAGTAAACGATATAGCCGTTCATTTTGATTTACTATTAATATTATGCATACTATGAAGCATTTACAGAACATGCCCATTGGAAATTTTGATTTTTACCCAAAATTTGTAGCAGGAACTCTTTAGTGAGAATTGCTGATACTGGATAACATTATTTCTTTCACTAATCACTCTAGTCTACTGATACTTTGGGAATCTGGAACGTTTTGCGAACAATTTTGACCTGAGGTAATGGCAGCTGACATATAAATAGACAAACAAGTAGATAATCGAATACATCGCATTGGACTGTACTTGATGAGTATTACAATCTTAAACAGAACAGTGAACTATGAAATATAGAAGCAATGAAACTTGGATTGGCCGTTCAAATCAACCTACAATTGAAATCATTGAATATCAGAACGAAAGCTCAAAACGTGCATGTTTCAAATCCTTCTAGGTTGTCGTGAGTTCGTCTATAATACCCTAAGAAAAAGCAAAGAACGATATCCACCCCACTGTGTTGCTCCGTTACCACCCAAGGGGTGGGAGCGGGAGTCTGAGGTTGCGAAATTGCTGATAGTGAATCCACCAGCCTGGGTAGTTTTGATATGGCCTTTCAAGCTGAAATTTTCGCTATTGATGATTGCGCGAAGCCCATTCTTGAGAAAGGTTGAGCTCGCAGATCAATAAAGATTCTGTCAGATACCCAAGCCGTCTTGAAGGCCTTGTCTTTACACAACTGCAAGTTTCTGCTTGCTGAACTCGGAGAGCGTTGCAGACTGCAGCTCATCTGGGCCACTAGGGCATAGTGGACTCATTGGCGGCGTGAGGGGGCTCCACGGGGTTCATTGGACCTGAACCAGCCTGTAGCATCTATCTCAAGGCAGCTGGGTGGGAGAAAACCAGATGGTTGGACCAAAAGGTCCAGGAACTCTGGAATAGCATAGCTGATCACAGATATGCTCACTCAAAGATTATTGGACCATCAGCTGAAAGAGCCAGACAATAGCTCAAATTCTCCAGGTTAAACTTGAGAATTTCAGCAACTGTGTGCATGGGCACCGTTGCCTCAAAAAACACCTAAGTAAGTTGGGGTTAGTTGAGGACTCTGAGTGCAGACTATGCGTGGAGGACGACGAGTCTACAGAGTACTTCATATGTGACGGCCCCATTGGGGACAGGATAAGGTTTTGAGGAACTCGAAGTCCACAAACTGAGGCTGAAGGAACTGGACAAGTTCTCAACCACCAGAGTGGGCGAAGTTTAGACTTAGGTGTGTAGATCGAATGGTCACGGCGGGGCGGGATTCCTCCGCATATACATACATACATACAACGCCATCTGTGCACGTAGATATATAGCTTTACTCATGAGACAATTCGAGCGATGAAAACAAGCTTCCAATACTTCGACTGACAATCGCAAAAGTCTCCATGGTGAAAGAATCAACCTAAAGTAGAGCACTTAGGAGCGCTAAACTATCAAAGATTGGTGAATGTAGCTAATTGCTAATAACTAAAAGACATACGGCGAAATATTCTTCGATTACTTAGCCACTGAATGATTAACGAAGGATCACTAGGAAAGTTAAACCCTATGGTTGCGATGTACCGGACAGGCGGTCTTACCAGCCTAGGAAGATCCTTACGGACCCCAACCGAAATGTGACTCAGACCAGAGTGAACCTACTCTCTGTTTAGTTGGTCTACAAAAAACAAGATTCGAAATTATGTCTTTCAAATGTTATCACGCTTCCAAAAGATAGAATTCAATTTGGCCATTTAAGGTCATTTTCCGATAAACATGAGTAAATTACATGCATTTGCGCGCAAAAAGGCGTCGCTGTGACTGACAGTACATTGCATCCAATTCTCCTTGAGATGATATCCGGTCGAAGTATAAGACACGAATCGCTCATAAATCCGGATACCCATCGAGTTAACAGCGAATTAATAAGACATCAATACGTTCCCATATCGGCGACTTCGAATGATGAATCATAAACCCATCAACATAACTCACACCTCCGCTCCTCACATGAACTGGTTTCGGTTGGGCCCAACCCCCCTGAGCCGTCCCTGTAACCCCGGGACGCCGCTGTCCTTGTCTGGACCGGAGTGGTTGACCGCACATCGTGGGAGAGAATGCGCCCAGGCAAACGTCTCAGGAATGCGAATGTTTCAACGCCACCTAATTACTTATATTTATCAATCGATACCCCGGTCCGTTGAGGAGTGGCGGGAGAAGGCGATAATCGGCGAAGTTTCAAAAACAGATGCTGCGGACACTTTGAGCATCTTGTTACCCTCTTGTACGCGATAATTCGTAATAAAGTGGTATTAGGCAGTAAGATGGGCAACTGCCACAATCAAATTCTTTATACGAGTTGGATGGAGAATTTAAGCGGTGGTCCAGCACATAAACATCCATTAACGTACAATATCTTCTTTTACCTCCAAGTTTCCACTGACAATTGTTTTGTGTTTGCGTAAATTGCAGCAAAACATTAATTTAACAATCTTCACACTGAAGACACGTTGATCTATTGTTAGCTTCTTGAAGGTGTTGTAAGGAAGCTACAAACCTCTTTGCTCAGGGATCGGTGCCTGTATCATATGTATTCCTACACTTTCTATTCACAGGCTTGTTTGAATAGAAATCTGCCACATACGTATTCAATCAACGAGAAACCGTTTAAAGTAAATTATTCTTAATGTTGCTACTCGGCCCCTTCACTGCTGAAGGATAGTACTCCTAAAGTCCGTCCCCTACTCTTTCGCCATCTATAACCCTCTAATGTTACGGTCTCTGCATATTCTCTACATCATTTCCTTCAATAGTTCTATTCTTCCCATTCGGTGCGCCTCACTACACGAAAGACTCATTGCACAGAAGCTCTACTGCATCGAACTTTACTGCATGGAAGAGTCACCACATCGAAAAACCCCCCACTTTAGAAAGTGGGCGGCACTCGTTTATCGATCGTCTTCGACGATAGCTTCGCTCGATGAGAGACAGCGATGCCAGATGTACCATAATTATGGAATTGTACCATAATTTATACCTCCAATTTAGAGCATTCCATAATTGTACCATAATAAATAATTGTACCATAATTTCCATCGATTCTTCCATTCAATATTATTCGCAAAACTATTCAGCGAATATGTCAAGTCCTCTCATTAAACCGCTTTTTTCTGGGTTTTTTCTCTCAAATTCCGAAAAATATCACAGTACTTGTTATTTAAGAAAGATCCTATTATTATTGTTTTCTTCACATATATGTAACTCTAATCATAAATATATATTGTGAGCAGTATAAAAACTATTAAATTACATCACAAAACATTCATAAAACAGTTAGACAATGATACTAGATTTTCCTTCCCATGAGTTATGTCAATTTTGACAGGAGTAAAATGAACTCCGAGTCGAATACTCGACTTTTCGGACGACAGTCACAGAGTAAAATTTACTCAACCTTTCAGTTTTCGAACGCAATGGAGTAAATATTACTCTACGGAGTTAATTTTCTACTGCCACAGAAGTGGTCGTATAGTGCCAGTACTGCCAGTATTCCTTCCCCAAATTCAAATAGTTTAGGTTATGAGTCTCTTTTAGTACTAATCAACATCAAAACTGTAAAATCGCTATCCCTGAGTATTGAATTCAATAAGACTTGGTTAATTTCAGCCATCGTTTCACCCACCGATTACAGACCTAACATTTAAAAGGACTTCAAATATGAAAATTATAGGTTATGTTGTTCCTTCGTTCAAAGCTTCGTTTGTTACTGCTCGAACGTTCCGAAAATTAACAACAGTTTGAGATTACTGTCACTGAAAAGCGTTCCGATATTGCTTACTGTGGCCAGTAATGCCAGCAATTTCGGAACGCAAGGTCTGAGCAGCTGTGCCAGGGTTGTGTTCGAAAATTAACTCCACGGAGTAGAGTAGAGTTTTTGAAGGTTTGACAGATTTACTCTGTAGTTAACTCTGACACTGACACTGGCACAGTTCTGTTCCAATATCGGAAAATAGGTTATGTTGGTTTAAGAAAGAACCTATTATTATTGTTTTCTTCACATATATGTAACTCTAATTATAAATATATATTGTGAGCAGTATTAAAACTATTAAATAACCTCACAGAACATTCATAAACAGTGAGACAAAGATACTAGATTTGCCGTCCCATGAGTTATGTAAATTTTGACAGGAGTAAAATGAACTCGGAGTCGAATACTCCGACATTTCGGACGACAGTCACAGAGTAAAATTTACTCAACTTTTCAGTTTTCGGACGCAATAGACCACATTAGTTAGGTTAGAATCAGTCGCTTGGCGGGAGATCCATATTCAAATCTTTTAACAAGGAATTTCAACTTTGAGATGAAACCACCCTATTTAAAAGAGAATGTTAGTACAGAGACAACAAGTATTGGGTACCTTTATCATTAGTGCATGTTTTCATGTTATTTCCACATTAAAATCTACTTCTATTTATTCTTAAATCAAAATTGAAACCATTCTAGTTCGAAAGATATCCGTATGTCGTAGATGACTTCTGTTGTGCGTCATCACAAGGCCGATTTAGGGTTATGTTATTATTTTTAACTGATTTCGAGTGAGCTAAGACATACGTCAATCGAATTTGGTGAACACTTTTATATTTATTAATTATTTTGGAAATATACAATTTTGTTTTGAAAACTTGATTCTAGATGGTTGAGAAAGGTTCACAGAATCTATTTTAACCAAAATAAACCTTCAGAAATTAGCCAAAGTATCTAAAACCAGGCGAGAAATTCGCGTAAATTTTAGGTCCATAAGAAATGCATGAGGAATTTAGTGCTCGGATCCACGGATGGATCGTAATTCTAATTTCCCGCCTAACCTAACTAATGTGGTCTATAGAGTAAATATTACTCTACTCAGTTAATATTGTATGGAAGAATCGATGGAAATTATGGTACAATTATTTATTATGGTACAATTATGGAATGCTCTAAATTTGAGGTATAAATTATGGTACAATTCCATAATTATGGTACATCTGGCATCGCTGCTCATCGAGCGAAACTATCGTCGAAGACGATCGATAAACGAGTGCCGCCCACTTTCTAAAGTGGGGGGTTTTTCGATGTGGTGACTCTTCGATGCAGTAAAGTTCGATGCAGTCGAGCTTCTGTGCAATGAGTCTTTCGTGTCGTGCACCCTACTCTTCCCATTCATAGGCCTATAGAGCAAACAGAGGAGAGCACACTTCTGGAAATTTGCCTTTGAATCACGTCTTCAGCAAATTTATATTGTCATTATACTGTATCCTGTGCATAGAGATCGTAAAGCAACTTTCGAAACCATCCCCAAACCAAGAGGTTTATAACTTCCTCAAGACTATCGAAATTTGACCGGTGTCCTCACTGGACACTGTCCTGTGAATGATCATCTGCGAAACATGGGAAAGGTTCCCTATGATACCTATCGCTTTTGTCAAGAAGCCACTGAGATAGCTGAACACCTACTTTGCGACTCTTAAGCTGTCTATCGGAAAAGGCTATAACATTTTGTCTCGTGGTTCTTGAAATCTGAACAAGTGATAGATGTAGCACCCAGGAAGATAGTGAAGTATATTGAAACTTTATTGCCGGATTCGTAAACAGCGAGGATTTCTTTGTGTTAGACCGATACGGATTGAGCGAGCAGATCGTGCTCCAGGCTAGAGAGGCTTATTACACTTCGCTAGGTCTCCAATTAGCTGACTGTCTCGTGATTGATACCCCTCAGCTCGGGTTGCTAGCATCCATAGGGTCTCTTAGTCAATCCCCTGCAACTCAGGCTTACCTAACCGAATTAAGTCCTGCGCCGCTGACATTATATGGGTCTCATGCAACTTCCTCACTGCCTTGTCGGTGAATTACCTACATAAGGTTCATTTTCCTAGCAAGTAGGATTAGGTCCTTGACTAAGGTTCCTCGCACGGTTTGTGAGCTGGACCGTCAACTATGACAGGTGAGGCTTTTTCGTCTGCCTCACCACATTTCCTACAAACAGGGTTTTCTTGGAGAATCCCCATGTTGTTCAGGTGCTCTCTTAGGGTACAGTTTCCGGTTAGTAGGCCAGTTACTGCCCTGATCTTACTCCTACTCAGTATTAAGACTTCTTTAGTTAGTGAGGGGCAGAGCTGTTCCATCATTAAATCACTATGCCGCTGGTCCAAAGAGGGGGATAGCCGAGCCCTCTCTAGCGAGTGTATCAGCTCTTTCATTTCCTTCAACCCCTGTATGCCTTGGCACCCACACGAGGTCACCTCGGTCTCTGGCAGCCAAGTGCTGTCGGCATTCCAGCATAGACCTGGAGTTAATACTCCAGCTGGCTATTGCCTTAAGTGCTGCCTGACAGTCCGAGAGAATTCGTATGTTTCTATTAGAATAGCCAATACGAATATTCTCCACGGCACATGTCGTGATGGCTACCACTTCCGCCTATAGTGGTACTTTGCCGAAGCGACATCGAAATGCTCACATTGGGTGCAGCCCCATACACCCTAGCTCCAGAGCATCCCCCCATCACTGAACCGTCCGTGAACCATGTTAGTTTACTTTGCGGTCTTTTCTCCCTCTCCTTGGGGGCTTTAGCCCCAGCTTGAAGGAAGGATCAAATTTGAGAGTAACTGGACTACCAGCGTGTCCGTATGATCGTTGTCCTTCAGCCCTATATAAGGTGAAGGGGCAGGAGTCACACGAGAACCTCCATAGCCGCAGTTGGAGTACTTTCATAGCTCCATGAACACAAAGCAAGCCCAGTCTCTGAACTCTGAACAGCAAGGGCAACACAATAGATCTTCAGGTCAAAGTGTTCAGGTCTACAGGGCCTTATCGCCCCTCCTATAATTTAATCTAAGAAGAATGACAATCGGAAAAAATATTAATCAGAATTTCTTCAACGTCATAAAAGAAACGCAAGGGAATATTGATCCCTGAATCTCGTGAATCCAAATATTCGAAAAAACCACATGAATGCGGTTGCTAATCGGACTTCACACGAAGCCGAAACCGCACTGTCGGGGAGACGTCAAAAGAGTTCAGATTTTCCGTGCCGCGTCAAGTCACAATATCGGCCATAAATCTTGTCCGGACAACCTTTAATAGCTCTATTATTTCTTACGACAAATCAATCAGGTAGTAGCAATAAGAAGGGACGCTTTTCAACCATAACAACAAAGGGAATAAAACGCTGGAATTTACAGAATTCGATACGGACTTACGACGACCAACGTGTCCAGATGACGGAGATGATGATGGCGTAGAAACCGCTTCAGCTCCGGCGAAGGATCGTATAATCGGGGCTTTTGGGCGAAAATCGGAGCTAATTGATTCGGCTTATTGTCGCAAGCAGTGCGGTTTGTAACGCCATGAGAAACATTTTTTGTTGATGACGCGAAGGAATGTGGGCCACATTGGAGAATGGCGACCGCAATGTTTGTAATGGCACGTATATAAAAGAAAATAACGAGTACAGTTTTTCATATCTGCTGACGATTGAAATTTTTAACGATTCCGGAAAACAAATTGATTTGTTATAGAGAGAATGCTCATCAAATGTTATGGGCAAATTAGTACAGTCATTCAAGTCAAAAAAAGGGTCAAGCTCGGAATGAGAGATAACTAGCTTTAAGCTCGTATAAATTCTTCTCTTAATTCGAATTTACCATGGTAAATTCGAATTAAGAGTGTCCAATACAGGAGAATGGACAACATAATTTACCATGGTAAATTCGATTAAGGGTGTCCAATACAGAAGTATGGACAATAGAACATACGCGCAAAAGCTCCCGACTTCACGTCAGTGCTTGAACCAATTTTTTTAAATGAATATAGCATCAAAAGAGCAACACATTCGGAATTTCCTGTACTCGAATACGAAAAGTAAACTGGAAAACTTTCAGAATGGTGTTAAAGTTGGTTTTATGGCGATCGTGTTCCTCGGAACACTTATCAATTTGCCTAAATATCTGTAATTTTCGAATTTTTGGCTGAAAATGATCTCAAACGTTTTGCTTCAACTCACTGATCAAGAATCCATCGTCAAAATCGATTCTGTCCGGCCAGCCGTAAGCACAGTTGAAATTTTCGGAGTAGGTTTGGGAAATAAATACATCGGTTGAGTTCTTTAGTGGGCAAAAAAAATTCAATTTCTTTTAAGATGCAGTTTCATCATAAGAATCTATTGTTATCATTCTCAACTCTAGCAAACTAATACTTTTGGAGATATGACTTTTCAAAAATCCAATAAAACTGAAATACTAGCGCTTGCATAATACTCACTGCGTCTCTACGAATTTCCTTAAGTACAGAACGGGAGTGTTACGTGGCATCAGTAATCAGTTATCGAACCTAGTTTATGATGCAGTTCTATCAAAAGAATCTATCGATATCATTCCCAACTCTGAGAAACCAATACTTTCGGAGTCGCTAGTAGTTTGACAAGAGCGCCAACGCTCCTGTCTATAGGGCTTTCCCACATTTTTTTCACTCGCATTCTCATTCGAGAAAATATTTAACCAGAAAATAATAAGTTCTAATTCTCAGATTATACGACAATTGAATCAAACTTGAAACATCAAAAATCAGTCTAGAATATATGAGGCTTTTAGAGCAAAACCAGCTCAAGCCACATTTTTTTTTAAATAAAGTAAATAGCAAGACCGACCCACAAATATATCAATAAAAATAAAATCAAATGAATGCGGTACCGACCCAAGCTTATTTCGACCATTCAGCACAAGATGTTGTACATAAATCCACTTTTGCACACATAGTCGGTTCAAATTTACTGAAGCAAGACTGGTCCAACCCACTACCTATATTGATGCATTGTGCCATGTACAATATCCTAACAGTCACGTGAAACCAAATAAATTTAAAAACTTATAAAATTGCCTCTAATATAATTACGTGATCAGCTTCAAAAATGTGCAAAATTTTCTTTTGCTATTTTCTCTATGATGAATATTTTGGGCTTAAGCCACTTTCGATCTGAGCGACTCATATTGCGTTATTGGTTTGATGAGAGTCTGTGACGGTTTATTGTGGACTTTCAATCTTCCTTATCATCATACGCTGTCTGGAGAAGAATGATTTAAAATTTTCGTGCCTATTATCGTTAACTCTTTTGATGATCGAATTGCAAGGGAGTAGTAATGTTGTGCAGGAATTTTGGAGACTTAACACGAGAGTTGAAATCGATTTTCCTCGAAACTTGTCCGTTTAGCTGCGAAAACTTCACCTAAAGAACGGTATTTGTCTATTTCAATAATTGTCCGAATGTTTACTAAATGGCGAATGCGCCAGGATCAATAAAAGTATTTCGGTCGATCTTGGTTTTTAGTCCTTAATTTTAGGTGCGCTTATTCCCCTGAACAAAACTGTCTGTAATTTTCGAATTTCGACCGAAAATTATCTCAAACGTTCAGTTTTGACTTACCCGATGAAGAATACTAAGTCGAATTTTGTTCTCTTCAGCTGTAAGCCAGATACTCTCGAACGAAATGAGCTAGAGAGTTGAAATTTGCATGGTACCTCTTAGGCATAATTACCATTGGTCCAAGGAACGGAGTGGTCTTAGGGTTAAATTTTCAATTCGTTCACAATCGAAAAGAATATTGTTCATTCCGCATTTAATTTTATTTTTTAAATATACCTCTAAGTATATTTCCAGCAAATGAGCATTTCAATTGAGAAATGATCATTTGGAATCCTTATTAAATGCGCGAACTTTTGAAGTTACTTGCCCAGCTATAGCGTATACAATTTTTTTCAGTAAAGTCAAAATTGGGCGGACTATTCATTTTTAATACGTACTTAGTTGGGCGAAAAGTGATTTTGTTCCAAACTGGGGTATTAGGTACCAATTCAGAGATGCAATAGTCAGATTTTTTTTTGTATATACAATATAAAAAAAAAATTTAAATTAAAATGAAGATTTGTGGTTGTGGGAGTTAAAACACCATCCCAGGTTGAATATTATCCGGATTTCTTTTTTGGCGCTCTAGTTCCTCGGAACAGAGTGCTTATCAATTTGCACAAATGTCTGTAATTTTCGAATTTTTGGCTGAAAATGGTCTCAAACGATTTGGTTCGACTCACTGATCAAGAATCAAAGGTCGAAATCAATTCTGTCCGGCCGGCCGTAGGCACGATAACTCTCGAACGAAAGGAGTTAGAGTATTGAAATTTGCAAGGTGGGTTTGGAGCGTAAATATCTCGGACAAGTTCGTCAATGGGCAAAATCCATCGAGCGGTTTCGGAGTTATGGCCGATTTTAGTAAAAACATTTTTTATGAATATTTCCGAAACCGATCACTCGATCTATCTGAAATTTAGCATCTAAAAAAAGGCTTGGCAGTTGAAATTTTCAGAGTAGATTAGGGAGATGAATATCTCGGTTAAGTTCGATATTGGGCAAAATAGGCCGGATGGTTTCGGAGTAACAAAAAAAAAAATTTTTTTTTAAGTAACAAAGTTCAAATTCAATTTTCATTTAAGATGCAGTTTCACCATAAAAATCCATTGATATCATTTTTAACTCCAACAAGCTAGTACTTTCGGAGATATGATTTTTCGAAATTTCAATAATGAATCGTACTTGTTTTCACAGAATGCTATAATTATTCTATCTAAGCTTTATTATATGATACTCTGTGTTCATACTCGTACATGTCATCCTGTTCTATAAGTGAGAGTCAAATTCATTTCAGCTATTTTAATTTGATTTCTTCCATGGTATGCAGTTCTCATTCTCGGATTGCTCATTTAATCTTGATAAATAAAATATTATTTGAATTGAAAATTATATTCTATTATAAGAATACATTGATATAATTCTCAACTCTGAGAAACCAATACTTTCGGAGATATAATTTTTCTGTTTGAACTAGAGCGCCAGAAAGCTCCTGTCCACAGGGCTTGAACCAATTTTTATGCCTATAATTGTTAAAATACATAACTTTTTTTATATATCATTCTTATAACTACTATGACTCGGCCTGTCACCTGCTTCCGGCTTGACGTCGACTTCTGGGACCCCTGTAGGTATATACATATACTTTTGAATCAAAAGCTGTATATTTTGATCGTCAAACAATCTAGCCCCAAATGCCACCCAGGAAATCTATCGATTTTTTGAAGGACCTCTAATATCTCCAGTCTCAAGTGCCGACAATCGAAATATCCCAATAAATACAACAGAGTATGAATAGATGGTGACATAGACGAAATGTATACATTTCGGCACATCCGATTGCTTTAACTCGAGGTTCTATCTCTAGTAACTTTTTTTTCCGCTGAACGATTGTAAGGCTTTTAATCCACCAGCAGCCATGTTTCATGTTTGTTTTCAATTACCTGCTTTAACATCGCAGAATTTATTCCATTAAACTGCGAACGCATCGCAAAAATAACACGCCATGGGAAGAGAAGAGAGGCAAGAGAGCTCTCGTGATTTCGTTCAATTGACTGGAGCAAAACCAGTCCATACTCGTCCAGCGCGTTTCCTCAACGCATACATTACCGATGGCAGATTTACCATTTCGGGACGAGGAATTCGAAAACCGTTAATTAAGTGGTCTCTTCTCGATCCTTGTGTCTGCCGGCCAGGGGGTTCTCGTACCTTATGTAGGCCATAGTCTCTGCTGGCCGTAAGAGGGCAAGGAATGGGTATCATGGAAATGAACCTGTAACCTTTGTTAAAATTATAATGTCCGAAACTCGGAAAATGTAATTTTTCGATATGGAAAATCATTTGGAACCTCATGACGGATACTATGGAAGGCGAAGAAGGGCAGAATAGTATATTCTAAAACAAGTTGCAGAATGGGCTCCTATTAAAACACGAATGCTAAATTCGAAAACGAGCAACGAAGGAGCGAGTTTTCGAACGTATATAAGTGTTGGAATTGCCTTCTGCAACGAGTATTAGACGAGATTATCTCTATTTCAGGCAAGTTTTGTAAAATACTGTTGAAATTTAATGAAAAATTCGGATTATACATCCTAGTGACTTTTGTATTGTATCTTGGTAGTTGGTGTGACTGTTACAAAAGTTGACAGATTACGGAATTTGAATTTGAAACGTACTTAGGGCAGGGAGATCAGATTAAAAACAGTTTCCTAATTGCATGAATGTACCAAAATTAGCAAGAAGGAAATCTCTAGTACCATATTTTTTTAAGAAAATAAAGCTTTTCCTCAACAATTATTTCACTATATCCAGATTATATTTCATTGTCAATTGACGTGTGTTGAAATTTGATAGGATCGAATGTCAGTGCTGACTACCACAAAACGAAAAATATAACTAGAAACAATGCGGGAATGAGTTCATTCCAGCTCTGTTTTCAGTGCTGGAATGGACTCATTACGATTCTGAAATAGAGAAATATGTTTATGTATAATTCTGACTTTAAACTCGGAATTATACGTATTATTATTATTAGAACAGGGTCGTGTGCCTTGGTTCAGCCCTTCAGAATTGTGACCGATACTATCATTTGTTATATAACTACTACATAAGTCCTAAGGACATTTTCATGTTGTTAACATACCTGATGACGATCTTAGGAGCCTTTGCTATCACGTCGTGAGGTTTTAGAACTGAACTGAAACGAATCTCTGCCCGTGGCAGCTGTATGAGCTTTCTGGTAAAAGTTGGTAAGAGATACACGAATCTGTTTACCTGTGCAAGCCCTGGAGTATTTCTCCAAAGAGCTTTTCTTTTATTTGGCTCCCATTGTTAGACCGCTGCTCTGTAGTGCTCGTTTCCAAGCCCGCAGAAGGTTTCTGCTCCAGCAGGTGTTACCCTGGAGGCCCGTTTAGCAAGTTCATCGGCATTCCTTCAATAAAACAGTGCCCTGGCACCCATAGAAGAGTCACCTTATTGCCTCATATCTCAGTGTGGTCTGGTTTTCTTTATAAGGTAAATGTGCGCCCCCTTGATGTTTCTCTTCAGATACTCTTGAGCACAAATATAGACAGCTAGTGTCTCTGCCTGTAAAATAGTGGGCTCATGCCCCAGGGGCACAGAGCTCCTCAGTTTCGGTCCATATCACAATACTTGCTCCGCCCTGCGGAAGTATACGTAATTCCGACTTTAAATTAAGAATTAGCTATAATTCCTACTTTGAACTCGAAATTATACAGAAAAATATGAATGTGTAATTTCAGGTTCAAAGTAGGATTTTTTTCCAGAACTGCTAGAGTTTTCGTCTGAGAGGATTGGGGTTTTGGGGTGGAGGATGCTATTTCTCCTTAGAATCCCCTGGTGAGGGTCCGCGCATATGTAACCAAGTTGCGATATCTCTTGAACTACTAGTGTTGGAGAGTCGAAGTTTTGTGTGGAGTGTGTGATTTTGAGAGGACTTTCGGCCACGTGTGAATTGCGTATGCGCAAAGAAGAAGTGACTGCTTTTGGGTTATGTATTTATGGGTTATGTTGGCAGTGGTTTAGAACTATCGGACATGGGACTTGTGCTGACCCGATGTTGTGAGGTTTTAAAAGAAATTTCATTGCAATTCTGTGCACGGACAAGTCATTATGGGGGAAATAGCGTTGTCTCCGAGTTGGTGTGTCCGTACCATGGCCCTGGGGCCTATTTTGAAATTCATACTCCTTTCGGGCATTTTGGTTATGCACACGAGAAGTGATTTAACTGCCGGAGTTTTTCGTCTGAGAATATTGGGGTTTTGAGATACAGGATGCTATTCATCGATAGAATCCCGTTGGGTGTATCCCCGCATGCGTGGATTGAAGCTGAGATATCTCGTGAACCAATGGTGTTGAAGAATCAGAGCTTTGTAAGTGGTGTGTGATTTTGAGACTACTTTCGGCCTCGAGTAGATTGCGCATGCGCAGAGGTGAAGTGGCTCTTTTTGGGTTGTATGGCTTATGTTGGAAGCGGTTTACGTCTAGCGGTCATGGATTTTGCGAGAACGTTCAAAACCTAACTCTACAATCAAGTTGCAAGTTTGAAAACGATCGGATCTCTATTGTTTGGAGATCTGAGCAGACTTGGGTGAGTTGATATTTTAAAAGGAATTTAAAACTAATACTGTGTTGAATAAATACCGCAAGAGGATTTATGCCGAAAATATCAATGGACTCTAATGATAGAACTTCATCATAAATGAAATTAAATTCATACAGCATAAAAGAATTTAAATTCAACAAGAGTGCCAAAACATTATTAATCCAAAACCAACAGACCAATTCTACCGAATAACGGACTTATCCGAGATATTCATTCCTCAAAACTACTATGAAAATTATATTATATCAATTGAAACTTAGCTAATATTATAGTTTTCTTTTTACTGGAGATAATCTGAACTCAATTTGGCTAACTATCACCAAAGTATATACAGGGTGAGTCTTTGACCACTGCATTGATTTTAACCAAAGATTCCTCTCATCAAATGAAACACTTTTTTCCTTTAACATTTTTCCAAATTCAGCTCAGGTAAAAAGATACAGGCTGTTGAAATTTTGAAAAAAAATCAGTTTTTATTTTGTAATGTTGGCGTAAAGTTTCCTATAACTATGATACATATTTTCCAAATATCAGTTATTTTCTACTTCTACTGGTTTTCTAGTTATGGACTCGTGGATTCATAAAACTAAACGAAAATAGCATAAAGAAAGCATATTAAGTTTTTCTTGACTCATTTCAAGAATATTCCATCGTTTTAGAACATTATATTATTCTTCATCATTTCTCCTTAAACGCACCGTTTCGAGATATTATTCAATGAATGTTTTAAAATGGAAAACTCCAGAAATTTCACTACTTTTATGGATCCGTCCCTGAGCGTTGGAATCCCGAATGAAGCTGTAAACCACGTTACCATGCCTTATTCCCGTCCGCCAACAATGTCATAGATAATTTATATGCGGGAGTGTATTAGCACATTGTGAAATCTTTAAACGCTTGTAACTTTTTACCTGAGCCGAATCTGGAAAAATGGCAAATGAAAAAAGTGTTTCATTTGATGAGGGTAATCTTTGGTTAAAATTAATGCAGTGGTCAAAGACTCACCCTGTATTTCCATCATCATCATATGGATTATACAAGAGCTATCTACGATAGATGAGGCTATTCCGTTGGTCATTTTGCATTCAATCATACTTTGTTTGACATAATATCTCTTATCTGTAGATGAGACGACAATGATGAAATGTATGAACACAGATGGCATTCATAAATACGGACGTTAATTTTCGATACAGCATTCTGTGAAATCATAGAGTTACGATTTGATATTGAAATTTTGGAAAATCATTTCGCCGAAAGTATTGATTTGTTAGAGTTGAAAATGATATCAATGGATCCTTATGATGGAACTGCATCTTGAAAAAAAAATTAATTGAAAAGTTGCAAAAAAAAATTCTTTTTTTCGTTACTCCGAAACCATCAGGCTGATTTTGCCCAATAACGAACTTAGCCGAGATATTTATCTCCCAAACTTACTCTGAAAATTTCAACTGTCTAGCTCATTCCGTTCGAGAGTTATCGTGTCTACGGCCAGCCGGCCGGACAGAATCGATTCTTGATCAGTGAGTCGAACCAACTACTTTAAGACCATTTTCATCCAAAAATTCGAAAATTACAGACATTTTGGCAAATTGATAAGCACTCTGTTCCGAGCAACAAGAGCGCCAAACATATGCAAAACTGAACAGCCCCATCAAGACCATTTTCGGCCAAAAACACGAAAATTACAGACATTCGGGGAAATTATTAGGGGAGAAACAAGCCTACCAAAAAGTTTGAAAGAAGCTGTCACTCAGTGGAAAGATTGTTACTCTATTGCAGCTGATTGCTAATTTAAGCCATAACCCGTCCGTCATTTCCCTAAAATGCATACTTTTCACGCGAACAGGTATATGACGCAACACGGAGGATTCCAAGGCGGGTCGTAAAGTCCTAAGTGATTCTTTTACGGTCGGCCGAAATTTATTGACGGTAAACTTAGTAATTTTATTGTGTTTTTCTCGAGGTCTACCCCCCGCCCCGTTTTTATCCCCGATCGTTCCGCATTTAATTATTGGTCCTTCGGGTGGCAGACGCCGGTGTCTGATGGGAAAATTATGCGATTGTGGCCATGGAACGATTTTGGGGAATTTCGATTTATTATATTCTGTTCGAAATCATAACAATTATTTATAATTTCGAGGAGAAATATCTTGTCGCGTAATATTCGGATGGAGAGACGGTATGGAGATATTTATTGCGAACAATATCGTTCATTATACGTCCAGAAAGCCGAGTTATTTCTTGGAGGTACTGTTCTTCTTTTCTGTCACTTTTTCTTTGGTTCTTCGTGCCGGTTACCTTTACGTTTCTTTATCATACTTGAGAAATCGATATTATTGTATGTTTCACTTTAATTTGGAAGAGTCTATATGGATGCAACAAGAATTCTGGAATTGGTGTAACATAATGTTTCATACGAACAATATAATTAACCATAACAGAAATTCACGTCCTTCATCAACTTATATAGATATAGTTTTTGGGCGCATGTTCTAGGGGAACATCGTCCTATCATTTCGTCCAAATGTTGGTAATTTTCGAATTTCGAGCTGAAAATTGGCTAATAGACTAATTCGGACTCCCTGATCACGAATCTGGTGTCAGATTTTTGGGTGCCGTCCGGCCGTCCTTCCGGCCGTAGGCACGATAACAGGAGCACCGAAGGTCCTATCCACTTCAAACTTTCAGGGTAGGTTTCTGATCAAAATGCGACGGTTAAGTTCGTTAACGGGCAAAATCGGCCGGACGGTTTAGAAGTTATAGACATTTCAAATTTTGAGGTTATTTCCCTGATATTTCAGGAACTAAAGAAGATGTTGAATCGAAACTTGGTAGTCAGTTCGAGGATATAAACGCGCAACTTTTGGCAAAATTCTGTTATGATCGAAATGTTGGTAATTTTTAAAAAAATATTTCTTTTAATTTTTTCGAAAAAAAAAATTTTTTTTCGTGAACTATTCATCAGATTGCAACAAAAACTTGTACTAACGTCAATTGTAGTATTTTGCAACATTGTGCAAAATTTTGGCTCTATACGATTTCAATTTCTGGAGATATAAGACAAAATGTGTCAAATTTCCTGGGTCTCCCTCAGTATTTTCATCGATTATTATATAATAATCAATAATATTAAGGTATTCAACATGATACTGCTTTTTTTCTTTATTTTCTTTACTGGTCAGTACGGGCCACAAGGAAGATGAACATGCGCCCAATAGCTCCTGTCCACAGGGCTTGAACCAATTTTTCAAGAATTACAACTTCTTAATTATGAGACGTTTCGTCTATATATTTGGGCTTCTTCACAGCTAGAATTATACAATGAAATATTACAGAATCTTCAGCATTTAGTAGAATCTCACCCTTAATGAATTGTTGTAGGCTAACGATAGAAAATGTCATGGAACACACAGTGTATAGATAAAATTTGGTCAAATATTTACAATTAAAATAATAAATAACAAAGAACATCACACTGAATTCAACAAATACAAAACTGGCATATTGAATGCTGAACAAGAAAACAATACCATTCCACGACTAACCTCAAATAACAATCAACGTATCTCAATATGAAACGGCGATACATCTGTTCATGTTATACTTTCTCTCAGTCGCTCCTTATTCATTTTATACATATTCAGAAGATTACAATGAACCACACTCAAATTTTGTGTATCTTTTCTGTCATTTACTGTAGAATTGATATTTATATGGATCATTTCGCTGATACCTTACTTCTTTTATATTGAAAAGCCTCATACTCTAAAACCTTTACATTCACACCTTGTAATCAAATGTGCCATAGATAAAAGTCGAAATCGATGTGACCTTACTCATTTCGTGTTTCTCCGTAATTCACGAATTCAGTTACAGGTGATATGGAAAACGAAAAATTTTCACTTCAATTAATATTTTCCTTCGTTATTATTTCCTCGATAACTCAAAACATACTGAACTGATCCAATTTAAACTTGGTAATTCATTGTAGAGATCCGACGCGCAAATTTTTGCATAAGAATCATATCTCTACAAAATTAAAAAAATCATTGAAAATCGTTGAAAAAAATTCAATATACCAGAAACTATTCGTCCAATAACGCCGAAATTTTGAGAGAGCCTTCAAAGCCCAACTTTACAGTTTCAAATTTGAGCACGATCGAAATATTTTTGGAGATCCGAGCAGCCTTGAGGGAGTTCAGTAGCTGTATGGGTGCCACGATAACTTTGGAACGGAAAGAGATAGCGACAGCAATTTTCAGGGTAGGTTGCGCATCCGAATGGGTTGTTAACTTCGTTGTAGGGCATAATCGGTTTAGGAGTTATACCCATCTGGAATATTATTTTCCCGATAACTCTAAAAATACAGGTCCGACCGAATTAAAATTTGGTAACTAGCTGTAGATACCGACATGAAGACGTATGTGAAATTTTGTGAGTATCGTATCACTAGAAAATATTGAAGAAATTATGAAAAAATATTATGTATCTCACGAGTTACTCACTAGCTTGAGAACGGAAAGCGACTCGCAATTTTCAGGGTAGTTTGCGCATCCGAATGCGATATTTATGTTCGTTAATAGGCATAATCGGCCAAATGGTTTTGGAGTTATACAGAACTGAATTTTAGTTGTTATTTCCTCTATAACTCAAAATATACAAATGCAATCTTATTAAAACTCGGTAATTACTTGTAGAATGCCAACGCGCTAATTTTCGCGGAATTTCGTGAATATCGTATCCTGAAATTTTGTGTGTGTATCACTGGAGCTCTGGGAACCTGTCCTACCAGAGCACTTGAGATTATCACAAATCTCACACCACTTCATCTAGTGATAGACAAAATGGTCCATGAAGCCTTTCTTAGAATATCTAGGAAAGGAACAAGTAGTGAGAGTATTAAAAATCAGAAAGCCTGGTCCTCTCTTACCAGGTACATTTCATCAGCCAATCTTCCTAGTTACGAAATGATTAAGAAAATAAGCACTTCACTACAATGCTCGGTAGAAAAAAAGATTGGACAGGGTATCCACCACCCAAGTTCTTTAAAAGGTGCCATTAAATGGTACTGGTCCTCTTTTACCAGGTACATTTCATCAGCCAATCTTCCTTGTGTCGAAATGATTAAGAAAATAAGCACCGAAAAGAACTTCACTACAATGCTCGGTAGAAAAAAAGATTGGGACAGGGTATCCACCACCCAAGTTCTTTAAAAGGTGCCATTAAATGGTACTGGTCCTCTCTTACCAGGTTCATTTCATCAGCCAATCTTCCTAGTGACGAAATGATTAAGAAAATAAGCACCGAAAAGAACTTCACTACAATGCTCGGTAGAAAAAAAGATTGGGACAGGGTATCCACCACCCAAGTCTTTAAAAGGTGCCATTAAATGGTACACAGATGGTTCAAAAACCACTACATGAGCTGGCGCTGGAGTAAATGGGGCAGGCACCAAATGCTCACTATCGCTAGCCTCCTATCCGAGCGTCTTTCAGGCAGAAGTACTTGCAATAGAAAGATGCGTGGGAATGATCCTAAAAATATACTATCAGAGATGATATATAGCAATCCACTCTGACAGTCAAGCTGCTATTAAAACTCTGAGATTCCATGTTATCGAGTCCAAGCTAATATGGGAGTGCCGAAGAAAACTTAATGAAGTAGGCAAGAACAACAGGGTCTCCTTGGTCTGGATTCCTGGTCACGCGGGAATTTAAGGAAATGAGGATTCCAACACATACTTGCCAAGAAACGAACACAAGCCCCTTTTATTGGCCCGGAACCCTACTTTGGGGTTGGTAGATACACCTACAAAAGTGAATTTTGGATGAAAGAAGAAACTGAAAGAGGTATTTTCGGAAGATCTCTCCCAGGAATGTATCACTCCATAAAGTTCCTCCGAAACTTTGACACTGTCAGATCCAAGAAATATATGGACCAAAGTAAGAACACTCCTCACTGACTTCCTCACAGGGCACTGTGGCCTTAGGAAGCATATGATGAGATTAAGGCTATCAGAAACTGGCGAGTGCAGATTTTGTTGGGAGGACGATGAAACTCTTGATAATCTGGAACTGGAGGGCGAGGTGTTGATGGTGATGACATCGACAGCTCTGACGAATGACAATAGACCTTAAGGTCGCAGTGCAACGTTACCCTCTACAACAATATACGATATACAATCCTGAAATTACTAGTGACATCAGGTTTTTTGTGTAGTATCAGATATTTAACGAATTCCAATAGAATTAATGTCAGAATTAAAAATTCTGTTGTCTTAGACGATTCTCTCATTACTCTAGTCCTAGTCGGTCATTGAAATGGTAGCACATGTATTCACATCTTATAAAAGATAAGAAAACGGTCTATATCGTTGGTAATTTCGATTAAGAGTGTCCAAGAGAGGTGAATAGACAATAGAACAATTGCGCAAAAGTTCCATACTTCTCGTCAGTGCTTGAACCAATATTTGAAACTTTTCGATGCTTCAATAAACGAGCGAGCGGGAGCTCGTTATTCACGTTAGTGCTTCCGTAATTCAGTTTCCATTCTGCCGAAATATGATGATGAATAATCATCACATGCTGCACCTCATTAATTTCTCACTTGTCGCCTAGGTTCTTCTGGCAGGGGATATATGTTATGTATCAGCCGAAAACCACAAATCGGATCCGTTTCAGTGAGTTTGTTTTGTTTTCCAGGTCTATAATTACGATCGAAATGAAACATTTCACGCAATGGCAACACGCTTGTCGAATTATCCCGGCAATCCCGGTAAACAAGCAATATAATGAACTGGCAATGTACGATCTAGCGGAAATCTGTTTTCCGGAAGTTATGGGATTGTTGGACGCACACATATCGTTCGGAGATTTGTTGCTCATCGTTAACAGAGATATAAAAGAGCTCGTTACCGAAATGGAGAGATTTTCGTGTCGGAATTTCAAAACAGAACGCAGCTTGTACATGTTTTAATTCACTTTTTATATCGGAATTTACATTTATCGTGTAGGAACGACGATCGTTCTGGTAATTTAGACTTGAATATTCGATTTTGGTTTAGTAATATCGATGATGAATAGCGATACAGATGACGTGACGGTAGATGATAACTAACCCCCGGTTTCTGAAAGGCTGATCAACACAAATGTTAACTAATCAGACATCAATCTCTTGTTTACCCTGATCTGAGTTGCGCAAAAACTTGGACTGATATGACATTAACAGTTCTGTTAACTTTGACCAGCCAAAGTCTAAAACTCTGATTATTTTCCTCACACTCAAATTCAGGCTACATCACAAACACTTCAGATGGCGTGTATAACATTTCTAATGTCGCCAACATCGATTTTCCGCTCATGTTCTGAGGAATAGCGTGCTATCATTTTGCCCAAATGTCTGTAACGTTCGAATTTTTTGCCAAAAATGGTCTCATACTATTAGGTTGGACTCACTGATGAATAATTCGAGGTCAGATTTGATTCTGTCCGACTGGCTATTGCCAGGATAACTTTTGAACAGAAAGATATTGTGACATGAAATTTTCAAAGGCGACTGACAAGTTCGTTAATGGGCTCAAAGGTTTCCTAATACTAATTTTATTTCAACCAATACAGATCCGATCGAATTTGAACTTGGTAACTATAGTTGTAGAATACCGATACCAGTCGGTGACACCGAAAGAATATTCTTTCGGTGTTACCGCACAAGTACGTATTTAAAATTTTGTGAAAATCGCATCTCTGGAAAAAATGGTATTCCATATTTGGTGACTTTCCTCTATGTATCTCACGATAACTTCTTGAGTTCCTTAATATAACTAATCGGTCAAAGGGTTTTGGAGTTATACCCATCTGAAATTTTCTTGTTATTCCCTCTATAACTCAAAATATACAAATCTCATCTAATTCAAACTCGGTAATTTATTGTGGAATATCGACGCGATCATTTTTGTGAAATGTCGTAAATATCGTGTCACTAGGAAAAACATATAAAAAAATTTTTTCTTCAAAAATTTTATATTTCAGAAACTAGGCATCAAAATCAGCTGACATTCCGCACATGACTTCGAGCCACCATTTTACAATAGAGTGCTGAATTTTGGCTGGATCGACTTCGTATGAGGCGTGAATAGATAATGGAACATGCGTGCAAAAGCTCCTGACTTCACGTCAGTGCTTTTCTCAGATTTGTATTCGTAATTGTGTCAACTGAACTTTTGAACTTACGTAATATCATAAAACCATTTTTCTTCATGAAATCTGCAATTGTCATTCCTTCTTAAATAATCATAATAATATTTAAATTTTTATTTTTTATGAATAATAAAATGAGATAAACCTGTTGGAAAAGCACTGACGTCAGAAGTATTGGCGCGCTTGTCTTAATTTATAGAGGGGCCACCCATCCAGGTCATGAACTCGCTTGGCTTCCAGAAAAAATAATATTTTTATAACATGTACTTGCTATAATATAGATCCGATCGAGTTTAAATCTATAACTTGACAGTAAAATAAGGATTTGAAGGCTCCATCAAAATGTCTGCGATGTCTGAACTGTGATATAAATCAAAGAATTTCAAGAAAATTCTTTGAACACATTTAAATTGAATTATTATTCAATTCAACCTTAGAACATAGAACTGTTCTATAGGAATTCAGGTAATCAGTTAGCAAAATATGATTTTCTTTGACCAACGAATAATTTTAAATATCGATATAAATGCATCTAAATACTTAACTGTTTTCCATTCTACTCTGAACTGACATTTGAGAATTTTCAGAATGAGATTTTTCGTAGTGAATCGGTAAAAATTTTAATAATCTGAAAAAGATTATAAGATGCTTACTCTTTTTCATTGTTTGTTGTTCTGTATTATATATAATATTTCTGACTACAGCAAATCCTCTGGATAAAAATATCGTTAAAATTCAATCAAACCTAAATATATAGGTCCCATATTAAACTCGTCCCGACCCGCGATAGGCATTAAATATCGATTAAAATCATCCTTTTAACAAATTGCTCCTCCAATATAAAAATGACATGACCACAGATGTGTTATTTCTAATTCTAATTCATCATAAAATTCGTTCACCGCGTCGATAATCATAAACCGTCGACAACTTGTTCGAGTGTAATGCAGCATGCAGCCCATACACGCTCAATATTATTGTTTGCGCAATATATTGCACAACCATCAATATCGCCTCCATACGATTATTCAATTCTTACAGCAGCCAACATATTGTACAATAATATTGACCGTCTAGGGGCCACCGTCAATACATTTTGCAACCCACATTACACAATAATATTGAGCGTGCTTGGGGTGCTTTATACAGTGGACCAGTATACTGTAATCGATGTAATATTTCGATATTTTGCCAATATTTTCAACAATATAGACTCGAATATAGATCCCTCTTCGAGTTTAAATCTAGAAATTTTTTGTAGAATAAGGTTTTGAAGGCTCCCCCAAATTTTTCTGGGATACAGATTTTTTTTAATTATTTTTTCTTATTTTCTAGTCATACGATCATTACGAAATTTCGCATAAGTTTTCGTACCGATCTTTAATTCGGTCAGATCAGTATTTTTATTGTATTTGGAAATCAGAATTTGAATTTTTTTCAGATGGGCAGATTTTGCCCATTAATGAACTCAACCGGCGCATTTGGACTCCAAACATACCCTGCAAATTTCAACTCTCTAACGTATTACGTTAGAGAGTAATCGTGCTGACGGCCGGCTGGACAGAATTAAGTTTGACCTCGGATTTTGCATCACTGACCCAAAACTAATAGTTTGAGACCATTCTCGGTCAAAAATTCGAAAAATACTGAAATTTCGGAAAATTATTCAACAATTATGCGACAATAGCTGTAATTGATGCAATAGGCTTCATTGATATTCTTACAAGTGCGGCTCTGCTAACTTTATGGAGGTGAGATCTCCAAACTGCGGAAATTTTCCATAGTGAAGCTTATTTTGGTGAAGCCGACCCCCCGGAATAACCGTACTTAAATGAAAAGGTTTCAATTTCATTTGTCTCAACGTGTTACTCACGTTGATATCTCTATTTTTGGTTGTATTAGTCATTAAGGGATTCTGCGTAATTTTTGGACTCTGGACTTGATAGTCCATAAACTGAAGACATGGATGAGTCATAAAATGTGAGATATTGTGATTCATTACCCTATTTCGATGATCCGTCTGCGAAAAGATTAAGCAGGAAATTAGGCGTCGTCATTGATGCCATATTCGCAATTTATTCCACAGAGGAACCTGCCAGTTGCTTTGTTTGAATATCAAGAAGATGAAAACGATTGCAGTCATCCTGGTTTCTATGCGGTTGAATGTAAGAATCAAGGACACGTATATGATGTTAACATTTTCTCAAATAATATACCATAACTACCTCCGGTAAGATTATAGTTAACATCTCGATATACTGGGTGTCCCGGGAGGAATGTGACAAACGGAAACCATAAACTGAGGCCATTTAGGTGTGGACTCGTATAGAGAGATTTTAATCCCTTGAGCTGAGGGCGTTGGATTTGGGTATACAGGGTGATTTCGGATATTGAAACTTCAAAATTCAATGAACCTTGAACTAATCAACTGAGAGATATTAAATATTGCAGTTAAGTCCCCTTTTCAACAGCTTTCATTTACTCTTTCCTTAGACTATAGAAGAGAGAGGACGGATAACATATTCCCTGACATTGAACCGAATGTCCACCACATGGCCACATAACCAGGCTCCTTTTTCCTGCTGTTGCTTTTACATCCGTAGGCTATACATCCTACCATTAGGTGTAACACAGTTTTATAACAAACATTCCATACTTGGGCAAATTGATAGTGCCAAAAAAATAAATCAATCCAAAGGGCCATTCATTAACAGCGCCCCACTTTGTTTTTTAATAAATCACATTAATTATTTGAGAATTATTGAATTTTTTATTTCATTATAAAGTACAGTGGATACCATTAGTTATGAAACAAAACATCATTTAAATGTCCACCACGGAAACGCAGGAATGAAGTCGTTGAACTCAATTTTCAATGACTCTCTCACACAAATCAGGTCGTATGTTAGCAATTCAATTACTCGTTCAGTATTTATCTGTAAATCGTCTAAATTTGCTGGATGATTGCTGTAAACCAATGACTCAATGAAACCCCAAAGAAAGAAGTCCAATGGAGTTAAATCGCAGGAACGAGGCGAATAATTTATCGGTTAATTTCTTGAAATAATCGAATGACCGAATTTTATTTTTAATATAGACATTGTGTCATTTGCAGTATGACAATTGGAGCCGTCCCTTCGAAACCACAAGTTATGTAAGTCAAGACGAACCAATTCAGGCCAAAAAAAATCAATCAACATTGAACGATAACGATTTCCATTGACAGTTACCGCTTACGAGCTCCGTTGAAAAAAAAATATGGTCCAATGACTCCTCCAGCATTAAATCCGCACCAAATACTAAGTTTATCAGGATGTAATGGCAGTTCTTGATATTCTTCAGGTTTATCACCTCTCCAGATATATGGCAATGCTGCTTGTCAACATAACCGTTTAACCAGAAATGAGCTTATTGAACGGTTTTTGCGCGTATGTTCTGGGGAACATCGCGTTATAGTTTTGCCCAAATGTCTGTAACTTTCGATTTTTTTGACGAAATTGGTCTCAAACGATTTAGTTCGACTCCCCAATGAAGAATTTGAGGTCAAATTTGATTCTGTCCGTCCGACCGTCCGGCCGTCCGTTGTCACGATAATTTGAGAACGAAAAGAGCTAGCGACTTGAAATTTTCAGGGTGGGTTGCGCATCGCAATACGACGGACAAGTTCGTTAATGGGCATAATCGGCCCAGTGGTTTCCGAGTAATAATTTTGTTTTCAACCAATATAAATCCGATCGAACTGAAACTTGGTGAGTAGTTGTAGAATATAAACCTAAGCACGTTTGTGAAATTTTGGGCGAATCGTATGGCTAGAAAATTTTAAAAAAATTATTAAAAAATATTTTTGTTGTCACGATAACCTGAGAACGGAAAGAGATAGCGGCTTGAAAATTTCAGGTTAGGTAGTGCATCTGAATGCGACATTTGAGTTTGTTTATGAGCATAATCGGCCAAACGGTTTCAGAGTTATAGCCATCTCAAATTTTCTGAAATTTGGTGGTTTTTTGTTCCTCATTAACTCGAAAAATACTGAACCGATTGAATTCAAACATGGATATTAGTTGTAGAATGCCAACGCAAAAATGTTTGCAAAATTTGGTGAGGATAGCATTTATAGAAAATTTTTAATAAATCATTGAAAATAAAAAAAAAAAAATTTATATATCAGTAACTATTCGTTTGAAATTGCTGAAATTTTGCAAGAGCGTTCATAACCTAACTCTACTTCCAAGTTTCAAGTTTTAACACGATCGGTTGAATATTGTTGGAGATTCGAGCATTCTTGTGTGAGTTCAGTAGATTGGTGACCGTTGCCTCGATAACTTTCGAACGAAAGGAGATAGGGACTTGCAATTTTCAGGGTAGGTTGCGTATCCGAAAGGGAGTGTTGAGTTCGTTATTGGGCATAATCGGTTTAACGGTTTCCGAGTTATATCCACCTGGAATATTATTTCCTTGATAACTCAAAAAAAAATATTCGATTGAATTGAAGCTTGGTAACTAGTAGTAGAAAATCAACATAAAGACGTGTTTAAAATTTTGTAAGAACCATACCACTAGAAAATTTGAAAAAAATGACGAAAAAAAAATTTTTAAGAACCGCACCCCTAGAAAATTTAAAAAAAATCACGAAAAAAAATTGGTTCAAGCACTGACGTGAAGTTAGAAGCTTTTGCGCGTATGTTCTATTGTCCATTCTTCTGTATTGGACACCCTTAATCGAATTTACCATGGTAAATTATGTTGTCCATTCTCCTGTATTGGACACTCTTAATTCAAATTTACCATGGTAAATTCGAATTAAGTGTCCAATACAGGAGAATGGACAACATAATTTACCATGGTAAATTCGATTAAGGGTGTCAAATACAGAAGAATGGACAATAGAACATACGCGCAAAAGCTTCTGACTTCACGTCAGTGCTTGAACCAATTTTTTTCTGGGTTTTCTCTCCCAAACTCTGAAAAATATCTATATAATAAAAATTAATTATTTTGTGATTTGCTTCTGCGTAAGAAACACAGGATATTTGTCAGAAGCAATCAATTGAACAATGTGACAATTCTTGACAATTCAATGTGACAATTCTTGAATTTCACAAAATAACTATCAACAAAATAATTCTAACGATTTCCATTGAGCGTCTGACGAAGGAGTCTGATATAGACTCCGAAACGTTACGATATAGTTGTTTCTTCGTTGATGTTGTTTCGTTGTTGTTTGTTAGGCAACATTGTTCAATTGATTGCTTCTGACAAATATCCTGTGTTTCTTACGCAGAAGCAAATCACAAAATAATTAATTTTTATTATATAGATATTTTTCAGAGTTTGGGAGAGAAAACCCAGAAAAAAACCGTTCAATAATGAGTATACCTCCCACAGTATCCTTTAATGGTTACTCAGAAATGAGCTTCATCGCAGAAAACGACTTTCTTATATGAAAATTTGCATTTTTCTAAGCTCCAATTACTGGATACACGACGAATGATCAGATGGTTTGAGTTCTTGGGTTAAAACAATTTTGTATGGATATAAACCAAGGTCTTTTCGTAAAATTCGCCACAAAGGCCTCTGGTTAAATAGATAAATTTTAGTCTTCACGAACACTTTCCCGTACGACAGCAATGTTCTCTTCACTTCTTGCATTTCTTTGTCTCACTGGCACTGTAAGATCATGTAGTATAACATTTGTTTCAAAATTCTTCACTAAAAGTTCAATTGTTCTCTTATCCGGACAATCATAACGACCCAAAATTGAAGCACGTAAAGGAGTAACAGATCGCGATTTTTCATAATACATTTCGATTATTTGTAAACGTTGTTGAAGCGTGTACCTCTTTCCACGATTAAATGGTTGATATTGACAAATACAACTGTCAATGTCACAAATGAAAAATAGCTGCCGTGCGTGTGAAATGTCAATTTGAAAATGGGGCGTTCCCAATGAAAGACCCGTTAGTTGATAAAAGATCCATGTATTTCTCATTTGTAAAAGCTGCAATCTGTAAACAACTCTCATCGAAAAATCCAGTCTGAAGTGATAAAAATATGCTCGACGTTCTTCTCACATCAACCTCAAATGTTTCAATGTTAGAGATGGTAAATAGAAGAGCATTTGTTGCGTCATTTTGATAACTATATTTATTTATCGTAGGTGTTGTTGATTATGAGAGAGATTCCCTTCGACAGTCGCTCAAATGAATACTGGAAAGAGAATTTCTGAAGTGGTATTAATTATATCTTTAAAACAATTTTTACGACAGCAAAATATGGATCGGCGGTATTATCACCAAACTTTCTCAATTTATATCTCAGTGGCATGGCAATCACGAAAGAAGGAATGGATTTTATTGTAATCTTTGAATTACCCACTGCAAGATAGTATTTGATTCAAATTTCGAAAGGTACAATTTTGATAGCAGTCACATGACGTCAGGAAACAGCTTTATGGTTATTAGAGATAAGTTATATCAATAAACGAAAATTCGAATGGGCATATTCTGGAATTTGTTTAATATATAAGTATTCGTATGAATTCTCATATCCAGTGAACATTCAATATACGTAAGGATTAAACCATGTAAGCATAACCTGTAATAACTGCTGTGAGAAAACTTCCAGAGTGATTTAATTTTTGTGAACTTTGGTGAATATGTTTAAAGATTGTTCAGTGTCTACTGTAATAGAAATTTAAATAATAATAGAACACTAATGGGTACAATTTGTGCTGTAATCATCAAAGGATACTGTGGGAGGTATACTCATTATTAAGAGGTTTGTGTTGTGAAAAGTTCCCGAAGTGGGAGTAAATTGGAAAATAGAAAAGATGATTCGCTTCAGTCCGTGTCACAATTTCAAGCCAATGTAAAATAATTTTTCGTGGAATATTTTCTTCATTAACCATTGTATATTTACGAGGAAACTGCCTAAAGCATAACTGTTTTATAAAACCGACGCTATGATCTCATCAGTCGAACTGAATCATGTATGATCTCATCAGCACTAAACCACTTCATAGTTTTTGTTCGGTGCTCAAAGTAATTTTTGGAAATGGTGGACAAAATGATCTCCGAAACCATTGCCTGGATTGTGACCATTGACGAACTGGGTGCATGCGCGACATAAACTCCCCTGCAAATTTCAACTTTCTCTCCCGATCTTATGCAGGTGTTACCATACCCCTTATAAATATAACGCATACGCTTTTAAAGTGTAATGTATACTTAATCGCATCTGGTGCTAAATCTTATTATTATCTTATTTGTATGTTGCCATTCAAGTTGAATCATTCAATCAGTCGCTTCCGCAGCGTCATGATAGTGCGTTATTTTGTTGGACAACTTTATATTCCTCGTCGATTTACCGAGTCATAAAAATCAGGTTTATCGTTCTTTACTGATGACGACCGCGTGATAAGTCACAATGCCAGCCTTATGGATCGACTGTCCTTTGAAGATTTCTTGTTTATTTTCTGTTGGGCTCATCAAACAATGTGCCCAATATGTGACAACGGTATTATAAAACATTGTTCCTATCGAACTTCTTTTATCGCCTTTTAATGGGATTCTCAGGTTGACAACGGCTATCACCAGAGATAAGGTCATAAATGACGTCTGCGGCCATAAAATAAGTGAATATATCGTCAATTGTTGATTTCTTGGCACGACGTTTTTCATGGAATGCAGTTGCTCAAATTCAACGTGCCTTGATCAGTTAATTATGATGATATCGTGAAATAAATAAATAATAAGGTATTACACGAATGCTAAGTATAGGTATTTATGGTCTGTAAGTAAGGATTTAATTGTTCTGTGACTGCAGGAACTGAATTAAAGGTTGGTAAAATTAGAGTAATTTTAGGTATAAAACGAAATTACTGACATTGTAAACATATGACAAAAATTTGCGAATCACGGTGGAATCAATGAATTGCACAGATAAGGATCAGACCATCCCATGAGATTAAACCGGATTGCCAAGATATAAACAAATATAAAAGCATTGTTGTGACGTCAAAAGATTTAGCGCGTTCAAATGGATGCTAAATATATTTCACTGATTTACAATACCCAATACTAGTGAAAATCTAGATCAGGTAACATATATCCATGCGATAAACAGAGATGGCGATACCATAGCAAATCCCTTAGTTAAGTAAAATCAGGAGATTATTACTAGAAATATTATGTCAGTCGAAATCACATCTCAACTACTAATATTAATGAAAATTGGAATATGAGAATAGCCGATGATCAAATTATGTATAATCTTAGTGCAAACAATTATTGATGGATATTGAATGAAAATTAAGTTGAAGGTTTAATAGTATGATATTTTCGTTAAACAAAATAAATGCTTATTCTAGTTTGAGTTCACTGTGGACTAATTATGAACACTACACTAGTAACTACTCTCTCGTCCACAACAAATTGTCAGATGACAAAAAGTGTAGTGGACAAAACTCTAGTTACTAGTGTAGTGAAAATAAATGCTGTATTATAAGAATTGAGTGAGTACATAAGTGTACAAGTGAATTTCCAGCATTAAATGAATATGTTTTTTTGTTGTACTGAACTCTCCCAAAACTGCTTATCAGCAGAAAATCATAATACTTCCAAAAATATAAATCCGACTCTTGAAACAAGCGTCCAAAAATGAACTAGTCCACTTTTTGGCCGAGCATGGTCTCAAACGATTAGTTTCGAGTCAAATTTACTGTTGGGTCAAAAATTAACAGTGCTGTGTCTGTGATGGCTTAAGAACATTTAAGCATTAGGCGATATTTCTACCAATCATAAAACAGTGTTTTGTTTGTGGTGACGTAAGAACACAAATCAGTTCAATCAAACAATTGTGCCATGAGATAAAAAACACCCGGAATTGAAATTCTTGAACCAACTAATAATATAGGAAATCAATCACGTTTAAAGTAATTTTATTATTTTATTATGAATCCGATCTCTAACCTATACCGCCACGCTGAGTGTGTACAGATCTAAGGCTAGGCGCGCACATGCGATGTCTTGTCGTGTGACTTAATAATCGCAATCACTAAGAAAGCAATTTCAAAATGTTTGATGCTCGCACTTGCGACAAATTAATCGAGACTATATTCAGTAAGAACATGTACTTTACTGAAACCGTTTGTGTGGTTGCTCTACTATTAAGAGCCAAATCAAGGAATCGGCGCAAAAAGCAGTATTGGGTGCATTTTATTTCATTTTTCTTCCCAGATAATTCCATCCAATTGCGTATTACATTTAAGCAGACTTCTCCACATAGTTTTTTTTTAGATTCCTTTCGTTGTACTCTTTCAATCACTTATTCTAAAGAGCAGGCCTCTTTTCCACTTCTGCAATTATTTTGTCTGTGTCTAAAACACTATTTAAGAGGTCATCCTCAGCGGCAGATTCGTTGTCGGACATATTTTCATATTATTAAGTGCCAAATAATATTTCACTCTCATACAAAGAACGCTCGGCAGTAAATAAATCGCGACTGAATTGTCGCAAGTGTGCGCAGGTTCATTCATGTCCGTGTGATTGATTTCAATTTGCGACAATTGCGTCGCTTCAAAAATGGGACAGGTTGCATCTGTTTAGTCGCTGCGATTAAATGGTCGTATATGCGCGCATTCGTATTTAAGAGTATGTGTTCCATTTTTACGACTGAACGATCGCACGACAGAAAATCGCATGTGCGCGCCTAGTCTAAGGTCAAAGCAAGGTGTTGAATGAATGTCATTACTTATTTCCGATATGTTTTCACAATTTTCTAATTTGATGAAATCATCATCATTTTACATATTATTCGAACGTTTTTATCCCTCATCTTCACTTTTTGCCATGTTTCCCATTCGAAAACGCTCCGAATCGGCATATTTCGCGATCTACGCAAACACGTCCTGATGATAAAATCTCTCCTGGCTCGTCAAAAATCAAAGACTGTTGACAACTTCGTTTGTCGAGTGAAAAAAATGGACCAGTACATCTCGATCGTTGAAATATTTCGATATTTCGGCAATATCTTCACCAATATAGATCATATCGAGTCCAAATCTAGAAATTTACTGTAAAATTTGATTTTGAAGGACCTCGCAGAATTTTGAGGATATCGGACGGATAGTTTCTGAGATACAGAAATTTGTTTAAATTTTTTTTTTCATTTTCTAATCCTGGAATACTCACAAAGTTTTGCATAAGTCTTCGTGTCGGTATTTTTTACTAAATACTTAATTCGATCAAATCATTATTTTTCGAGTTATTCGGTAAACAAAATTTACGATGGCTATAATTCCCAAACTACTACATGGGCGGATTTCGCCCATTAATTAAATTAACCGAGATATGTATACCACAAACATACCCTGCAAATTTCAACTTTCTATATCATACGGACATAATTAAGTTTGACCTCGGATTCTTGAGTGAGTCGAAACAAAGACCATTTTTGGCCAAAAATTTGAATATCGCAGACATTTGGGCAAAATAAAAGGCGCCGCTCTTTCAGGGGAACAAGCTCTTCAAAATATGGCTTTATAATTGTTTGAACGTTTTGTCTAGTATTTGTTGTTCTTCATGTTACTGTTTATTTATAGTATAGGGGCCTTTAAACCCATTCTCCTACACGTATAATGCAAGGATCTCCGAGAAACTGTTCACATCCGTCGACATGACGATATTCAGGGAAAAACATATTAACAATACACGACCTACGGGCGTGTGGTCCGACGAAAATGTCGCTTAGGTAACACCTGCCATCCTGCATAAAATACGGGTTTGGAATTCGACTTCATTCCGGCTTGTTTTCATTCGAATAAATCAAATTCTTATACACTCCCTCTACTGTATTTTAACAAACGAAGAACCAAGATTCGTTCGTACTTTTGTACGATGGTAATTTATCGGTATTGTTTCGAAAGAAGATTATCAAATGATAGATGGCGGTATTTGAGCTGTAAGAAACTGATGTCCTGTATAATTACACTGGTATTCGGACATATTCGGGTACTTCCCGGATGGAATGCATCTCAATTGGTTGGAGATTAACCTGGAATTATTTTCCAAATATCTGAGGAACTAAATACAATTGAAGGCATCATTTCCAACAACGGATATTGTCCAAACATAGTTGATAAACTATTGATCAAGAAGTTTATCCTTTTGCACAATAAAAGACACTTTAATTCCAGAAAGCATTTCTCCAAAAACGAAATTAATAATTACTTTGCGATACTAGGCTACTGGTGAAAACTTCATATCACTCGGGGATAGCCATCACAGATTATCTGGCCTTCGTAAGTTTAGTTAGTTTACGTCCTCAGAGTAATAAACATAAATTTATTTTGTATAATTTATTATTGAATTTACGAAGGATACGATTCAAAGGATAGAATAAACTAGGTTATGTGAAGACGTCAAGTCAGACAGATAAATATTGTGATGGTAGCCATGACATTTCGAAAAAAAGGCTTGAAATCCCCACGATTCAGGGGGAACAAATAGAGCCAGTTCTATTTATTTTCAAGCCTGAAACAGTCTACAAAATAGTCCCGGGCGGATGCGTATTTCTTCAAAATTTCAGGCGCAGTCCGTCAGGCTGACAAATAGTCACGAAAAAGCCATAGTGTAATAAGGGTAAAGAAATACCTTCTTCTCAATCTTGATTCAACAACACTTATTATTATTTATTATTTTAAAACATAGTAAACCAAAAGTGACTGAACTCATCTAATGAAATTTCCAGAACTACTTCTCCTCGAAGACCATCATGCCCATAAAGGCACAACAAGATCTAGGCAGAACAACATTCATAATGATATCCGAGATGCTTGTCTAATTAACTCATTCTGATCGCCCGACCTGTAGGCATCTCGATTCGATTCCTCCTGTACCCCTCTGATGGTACTACGACGTAGGTGTACCTGTGTGGTCCATATTTGAAAAATCAATAAGCGCTCTTTATTTACCGTGGCCATTATGTTTTACCACGCATAATTTCGGTTTAATGACTTCATGTCGACCGGCAAGCCGCGACAAAAGATTGAACTGAGGGGCCTCGCCCGGTTCCATTGAGATCTTAAGTGGAAAATGGTCTTAATTCGATCGAGGAGACGTTCATTGTAGATGATGTCATTTCGGGCGTTATTTATTCGATTATTTCATACTATAAATAATTCATGATTGTTTATTGGAATTAAGCGAATCGCTCAGGAAGTTTTGGTTTCTTACGCTATGCGGGAAGTGTTTCCGGCATCTTCGAATTTGATTATGATTGTGTCGAAAGATGGTGGAAATCAATTTTGAATATTCGATTAAGTATCGAAGGTTTTACGATAATTCCTACTCTTCTTTATTCTAAATCATTCCATAATTCTTATGCCTTTGTCTTTCTTGAATTTCATTGTTCAGACACTTCAGTTACACAGAAATCGGCTAGGAGTGGCAGGAATTTTTCGAAAAAATTTGGAATTAACATTGAACTACTGAAAAGGAAACATGACTCATCTGACAGTTCGTTAAACTTTTGCGCGCTCTTATCAGTTCGCGTATAATAATTGTAGAATTCATCGTTTTTTTGGCGCGATGTTCAGGTGAACAGAGTGCCTATCAATTCGTCCAAATGTCTGTAATTTTCGATTTTTTTGCCGAGAGCGGTTTCAAACGATTAGTTCCGACTAACTAATTTTCGGAATAGGTTTGGAGTCCAAATGCACCGGCTAGGTTCGTTAATAGGCAAAATCCACCGAGTGGCTCCAGAGTTATAGCTATTTGAAATGTTGTTTTCCCAATAACTCGAAAAATACTGATCTCATCAAATTAAAGCGCGGTATTTTGTTAAAAAATACCGACACGAAGACTTATGCAAAATTTTGTGAGAATCGCATCATAATTAAAAAAAATATATTTAAAAACATTTGCATCTCAGAAACAATCCGTTAGATGTCGTTGAAATTATGCGAGAGCCTTCAGACGTTATTTTACAGAAAGTTTCCAGATTTGAACGCGATCGGTTCTATGTTGGGTGATATTGCCGAAATATTCCAACGATCGGGATGTACTGGTTTTACAATTGACCAGCGAAGTGGTCAACAGTTTTGGATTTTTGACGTGATGGAGAGAATTTAATGAATTAGATCGGACGAACATTCGTTCATTACCTCGTTCAATACCTAGTGAGAATTGGTATATATTGTCTTTAACATGTAACTTATTTTACAACCAAGTTCTCGATTTAAATTTGATTACAAGATATCAAAGATCAGTAATAAAATAAGTTCAAGTTACGGAATTCACATTAATTCTTTAGTGCTTTTGTGGCCCAGGCATTCGTCCTCTTGACAATTAGGTACCGGGATCGATTCCCGTAGCCGGAATTATTGATCTTTTTCATTTCTGTTTCCAATTTTATCAGAACTATATCTTTGTGAAAAGTGTTATTGAATTGAGTCGATATTGTCATAAAATTACGTGAGTATTTTCGTATATCGGGTGTCCCAGTATACATGTTCCAATGGATTATCTCAGCCATTTCAAAAGATACAAATTTGAAAATTTTATGATTTTCAAGGATCCTTCAACTGAGAAAAACAAACATTGAAAGTCACTTTCGGTTTGAATGGAAGTGACTCTGCCTTTTTTATCTCAAATAGCACCCTATATATTTCTACAATTTCATATTTCTACTCAAAATTACCTTTCCAACGACGTATCACACTTTGTAATTTACGTTTGATTTGATGAAGAAAAAGTCAAATGAAATTTCAAATTGAAAGAATTGCAGTAGGCTATGATATTTTGTGTAATTTTGATTTCGACTTCAATAATCATCATCAGTAAAAAAAAACCTTCCTCAAGTTGGAACAACTATGCATTCTATCGATTGTTACACAAAGAATGAATAGTAAAAGTAACAAAGAATTACAAAAAGGGGGCAAAAAATACCTATAATAACTGAAGCATATTTTCGAAATGTTGACCATCTGCTTCTACACATCTTTCAGCTCGGTGGACTAGTTCTCGCGAAGTAACACTTCTCAATTAAGGGCTCTACATGCATTCCTTATTTTGATTACACATATTTATCGTAGCCTACTGCAATTCTTTCAATTTGACATTTCAATTGACGTTTTCTCCATCAAATCAAATGTAGAATACAAAGTGTGATACATCGTTGGAAAGGTAATTTTGAGTAGAAATAAAATATTGCAAAAAATATATAGAGTGCTATTTGAGATAAAAAAAAATCAGAGTAACTTCCGGTCTGACCGAAAGTGCCTTTCAATTTTTGTTTTTTTCAGTTGAAGGTTCCTTGAACGAATTGAAAATCACAAAATTTTCAGATTTGTATCTTTTTAAATGGCTGAGATAACCAATTGGAACATGTATACTATAGGACACCCGGTATTATTAGATATTAAAAAAAGTTACTGCAATGCAGGGTGTTTTTGATAAAATGTCAATTCATTGGCCCTCATGGCACAACCGTACGATTCGACTGATTGGTATCATGGGTATTTTTTTTTTTAACCATCAGTGAATGTACCTATACGTATGTATTTGAGTCGAAACTAATCGTTTGAGTCCAATCTCGGCCAAAAAATGCACCAGTTTTTTTTAGGACGCTTGTTTTTACAGTCGGATTTATATTCTTGGAAATATTGGGAATATTATTTTTTTCCTGGAGCTAAGCAGATTTGGGCGAGTCCAGTACCTGGATGGGTGACCGCTCTGGCTACAGAGCTTTTCCAACTTGTTCCTTATACCGATTTGAGTTTGATATTTTTATTTTTCCGTTTTTAGCTATTTCTTCATTCTTTCAGATTCTTAAAGTTATTACAATAGGAGCCCGCAATCTACCTATTCCACAATTCTAGAAAAATGTATAAAACCTAGCTATAATGTAGTCTTCACTGATTTTATAGTATTATATATATATATAGCTATCTTCAACAATAATATAAGATTACTTGGGCGTCTAAAGCACAAATGAGCTGTCATTTTAGGATATCGACTGGCCCGACAGTTTCTCACATATGAAAATTTCAGGGACGTTCGATTTCTGATTTTCGAGACATCGATACTTGCAGTACCCAGTGGGACAGCAATGTTAACTAATCGGACATCAATCTACTGTTAACCATCACAAGGGCGTAGCCAGGAACTAATTTCGGGGGGGGGTTTGAGATAGGAATAAATTTCGGGGGGGGGTTTTGGGGGTGTGAGGGTCACTTTCTGCAGCAAAAACATTTTTTTTTAAATGAAAAAATAACATTTCGGGGGGGGTTTGAACCCCCAAAACCCCCCCCCCTGGCCACGCCCTTGAACCATCATTTAAGTTGTGCAAAGCGCAAACACTCGGACTGATTCGACATTAACAGTTCTGACTTCTGTTAGTTGATCAACACTTTCAGCAGCCTTTCAGAAACTGGGTGTGTATGACATAAATTTAAATGTTCAATTTGATTTTGACTCCTACCGAAAAACCAAGTATGTACCTTTGCTCGCACTATTACCTGAAATAATTATCTCTTTATGCCTGTAATGAACGAGTCGATAATTAATGATTTTATCATGTGCTTCAATAATACCGCTGTAGTAATTTATTCATTCAAGGATATGGAACATCCACAATTTATGTATATGTAGTTTAAGTTTATAGGTATTTTCTGCATAAGGAGGCTGATTTGAATGATTAAACGCACATTTATTATTCATTGTTGGAGGTGCGGAAGGTGTATACTACATGTTTTATAGAGGGATTGAGTGACAGATTGAATGATTATAGTTATCTGATCTGTCGTTGGATAATATGTGCATATAATTAAAACAGCGCCACAAAGAATGAACTTCGATTTTTGTCAAATTGAGAAATGTTGGGATATTTGAAGAATTGAGAGCTTTGAAGTTGATAAGAAATAATAAATGATGCTGAATGTTTACTCCGTTTTAGGAGGTTTATTTCAAGAAATATTGAACTAATGGAATCAAGAGTAAATTATTAATTAGTTGGGATCCCATATTCATTAATATCATTTTCAAGAGATTTCTTATCACACGTTGATCCTGATGTTAGCCACAAACTTCGAAAAACGTTTATCTAACTTCTTACCAAAGAATTTTAATCATATTCTTCATTAGCGGACTATTTGGTAGAAATACACCATGCGTTCACAACATTTAACGGAATACATGAATATTAAACTATTTGCATAATCTGTCCTCTTGTGAATAAATCTAAGTGTTTTTGAAATCCTATGTAGAATTTTTAAGAGGAAACTCATTGTACTGACAACTGAATGCATACGGTTGAACTAATTTTCAATTTTTCTGGGTGATCCATTTTCAACGAATGAATGAAAAATGATTATCTCTTTGAATAAATAAGATGAAATATGATTTGGAAGGATCTTGGAAGAGGAGAGCGCATTTGATTTTGAACGAAGTAAGAGACTACTTATAGATGATATTCAAATCTGAATATTTCTGGAATTAGAGAAAACATGTTGTTTCTTTGTCCGTTACCAAAGACATGATTATCGAAATGAGACAATGTCATTGTTCGACAACAGGTAATAAATCAATATAAAATATTAAAAGAATTAATTGAATAACTCCCATGCTGGGACCCCAGTCGATGATGTCCATTTGTAAGAATTCTTACAATAGTTAATGAAGATTATTATCTTAATATACAGGGTGAGTCTTTGACCACTGCATTAATTTTAACCAAAGATTCCTCTCATCAAATGAAACACTTTTTTCATTTACCATTTTTCCAGATTCGGCTCAGGTAAAAAGTTACAAGCGTTTAAAGATTTCACAATGTGCTAATACACTCCCGCATATAAATTATCTATGACATTGTTGGCGGACGAGAATAAGGCATGGTAACGTGGTTTACAGCTTGATTCGGGATTCCAACGCTCAGGGACGGATCCATAAAAGTAGTGAAATTTCTGGACTTTTCCATTTTAAAACATTCAATGAAGAATATCTCGAAAACGGTGCGTTTGAGGAGAAATGATGAAGAATAATATGTTCTAAAACGATGGAATATTCTTGAAATGACTCAAGAAAAACTTTATATGCTTTCTTTATGCTAATTTCGTTTGGTTTTATGAATCCACGAGTCCATAACTAGAAAACCAGTAGAAGTAGAAAATAACTAATATTTGGAAAATATGTATCATAGTTATAGGATACTTTACGCCAACATTCATTTTATTCGAAAAAAGGATGTCCAAGCTACAAAATAAAAACTGATTTTTTTTCAAACTTTCAACAGCCAGTATCTTTTTACCTGAGCTGAATTTGGAAAAATGTTAAATGAAAAAAGTGTTTCATTTGATGAGAGGAATCTTTGGTTAAAATTAATGCAGTGGTCAAAGACTCAGCCTGTATAAAATTCGGCGTAAGTATGAATGTCGTTGAACTCCTCTTGAACGACGTGGCCGATAATGATGAAATTGTGTGTGTGTTTTTGAGTGAGTCTCTAGATGGTTTTGAGACGCAATCGGACCCAATAGAAGGCGCCACAATCAGGTTATATAAGATTTGTTTTGTTTTTTAGTACGAAATGGCGGATGTACGGACTCAGATCTCAGAGACCTGGAGATGCCACATTGTCATCCATTATTAATTTTAAGTTCACTCAGTTTTACGCTGTTTGTAAAAATAAAGTGTAAGACATATTATAATGAAATGTAATCAATGTGTGAAGGGTTTTGATATGTAATTGAAAACTATACATTTTGGGATTTGTTATAGGTGTAGTATATATTGAAGTATGTCACATAGTGATTAACTTAAGAAGATATACTTATATTTATGTGAGCAGAACGCATTATTATACTCACCACAAATGACACGAAAAATACAGGCTTCAACCTCATCACATATTCTCAGGTGTGGATATTTATGGAGAATATTAACTCATTTTCTTACGGCCAGTTCTTTGATGAATGAAAATTTCAGCAGGTCTGGTCTAAATCTATAACAACAGCATTAATCAGCTGTACGAAGACAGGGATGCAGGCTTCTATTTTGAAAACTAATATGTACCACAATTAGGTGAATTCTGTTTCTGGCAGTTCAATCATTAAGTTCGATATTAGGACGTTATATTCCTTATTCTCGAGGGGAATCACCGATAATATCTTTCAAACGGTTCGAAGAAGACTTCTAAACCAAATGGAAACCGTGTTTTTGGAGCTCTTGTTCCTCGGATAAGTGTGCTTATCAATTTGCCGAAATGTCTGCAATTTTCGAATTTTTGGCTGAAAATGGTCTTAAACAATTTGGTTCGATTCACTGATCAGGAATCCGTGGTCGAAATAGATTCTGTCCGGCCGGCCGGCCGTTAACACGATAGCTCTCGAACGGAATAAGCTAGACAGTTGAAATTTTCAAAGTAGGTTTAGGAAATAAATATCTCGGTTAAGTTCGTTATTGGGCAAAATCAGCCAGATAGTTTCGGAGTAACAAAAAAAAAATTTTTTCTACATTTCAAATTTCGAATTAATTTTTTTTAAGATACAATTTCATCATAAGAATCCATTGATATTATTCTCAACTCTAACAAGCTAATACTTTCGGAGATACATTTTTTCTACATTTCAATAATACATCTATTTTTCACAGAATGCGAAATATATCTCTCTATCTGTTCTATCTGTTTGCAGTAGCTCTCGTTTGGTCCAGTTTGAAAGATAAACGTCAATTATGTCAAACGAAACTGAAAGTGTATTTCTGGAGAGTTTGGTTGATGTAAGCATGTAAACAATTTGAAATATGGATTCGCTAAATTCATAGACAGAGTTTTTTGGTTAGTGTGTCGAAAATGGATGATGCAAGGAAGTCGAGTAGAATTTACGAGTCATTCTCTAATTATGGAAGATTTAGAACGGGATTTCCAACTAATGAACAGTTAGTTATTCCTTGGCAACACTATTTAAGATTTCCTACATGGGTATGCTGGTTTGAGTTCTCTCTGGACTGATTACATTAGATTTGTTTCATAAATACAACTGGCTATTTCATTTACTCAATTTTTCAGGATGACTCCTGATAGTTTTGAAACACTTGTAGCCAAAATTGGACCGTCATATGAAGACAAGATGAAAAGGGATTTTAATTTCTTTTATGATGTAGTTCTATCATAATAATCGATTGATATCATTCCTAACTCTGAGAAACCGATACTTTCGGAGATATGATTTGTCAAAGATTAGACAAGAGCGCCAAAGCTCCAGTCCACAGGGCTTTTCCACTTTTTTATTATGAATTTTTGTATAGAAACCATAGAAATAGATTTCGTTATTCCACCTGATATCATTATAAACTCTCTATACATGATATGATGGGAGTCCTCACATTCCATTCCCCTATTATTTATTTGTCTCCCAAAAGCGCGCTGCGAACTCGAGACGAAGGTTTGTCATTTCAACGTCTCTTGCATTTGATTGTTTTGCAAATGGGAAATGTTTGAAGAGCGTGTTCCTCTAAATCTAGCTTTTATTATGTACATACTCGAGAGATTGCGGAATCCGGAAACAAGAGCATCAAAGCAGTTCCTTGAATCCTGACACCGAAATAAAATGTTTATGACTTTCTTTCATTCGTTGCCGAGCTACGGCTGAAGACGACTTTGCCCTCTTCACTTCGATATTGCAACTTGTAGCTTCGAAAATTATGAAGAATGCACTTCTGAATGTAGTGAATATTATAGTTATCATGATTTTTCAAACGGAGTCGGCCAATTTCAATAACACATGTAATACTCATCATACTTAATCGATTTTGTGTCTCATAAGAAATTATGTCAATATGGTGACAACAATTTATCAAAGCAGCTGCTTTGATAAATTTTGTCTGTCCATCTAAGCGGCAAATTTCCGACTCATAGTCCTTAGGATTAAAAGAAAAAAATTGAAAAAAAAAACTCCCGTTTTCTCTTAATCTCGAATCGAACCTATTGTTGAAAGACCTTGTATAGAACAGGGATCAATGAAAAACACACTTTTTTAAAAAATATTCTATTGGTGATCGATTTCGGCCATAAGCCATCATCAGGCCAGCTGAAAATTATGCAAGAATGAACATTCACATATTACATACAAATAAACACTAAACATATATTATTCGCTCTTATTATCCCCAATCATTGTCGAGAGGTTAGAGGTGGCCAATATGAAACTCACCTTCAGCTATAAAATACAATTCGTCAATATTTTGAAAAACATAAATAGAACAGGTAGGTACATATAGAGGGGTAGCTTTTTTCCTTTGACCAATTCAACGTGTTCAACAAAATGTACAACCCTCGAAAACAATAAACAAACAACGGAGAAAATGTATATGTCAAAGAAAAGTGAGATATCCAACGGCAGGGAACAGATAACATGATGTGTATTATATTCATGGTCTTCATGTGATGGATACATCTGAAAGGCGCGAAATATGAACAACGGTAACAGAAATATTATGTGAACGGTTGTAACGACGTGAATAGGTTTCTATCTGTAAATTCTGATATTTCATTTAATAGGTGTTCGTTCTGTTTGTTCTTCAGAATTTCATATTGTTCTAGTAGTAACAGTTTATGATAGTTGCTTTCCTTGTGTAATATTGTCAAATTCTCTACTGTAGTCTTATGTTTGAATTCTATCAGGTGATTACCTAACGCCGAATTTGGTCGATCCTTTATGATGTTCAGTGAATCTTTTCTTTGCCGAACGGTTTGTCATTCCTATGTAAAAGGAAGGGCATTCAGCACAAGTAATTTTGTATATCCCACTGCATTGTTCGCTGCTCATCGTCGTCTTGTTATTGATCAAGAAGTTTTCCAGGGTCTGGTGTCGTCATGTTTTCTGATAACTTTATTGATCCTATCATTGAAGCCCTCAAAAAATGGTAAAGAAATATATCGTTGTTTGACGGATGTATGCGGAATCTTTTTGATGAGCATTTTACCTTTTATAGATTTTAGAATATCGTCCATGTACACTCTTGAATATTGATTGTTCTCTCCAATTTGATATATAGTCTCTAGTTATCTTTTACAATCTTTTCTAGATAGAGGTATGTTCTGTTACCGATGTTCGTATTTCGCGCCTTTCAGATGTATCCATCACATGAAGACCATGTATATAATACACAATCATCATGTTATCTGTTCCCTGCCGTTCGATATCTCACTTTTCTTTGACATATACATTTTCTCCGTTGTTTGTTTATTGTTTTCGAGGGTTGTACTTTTATTTGAATACGTCAAATTGACGAACGAATTGGTCAAATGAAAAAAGCTACCCCTCTATATGTACCTACCTGTTCTATTTATGTTTTTCAAAATATTGACGAATTGTATTTTATAACTGCGGTGAGTTTCATATTGCACACCTCTAACCTCTCGACAATGATTGGGGATAATTAGAGCGAATAATATATGTTTATTGTTTATTTGTATTTTAGATGTGAATGTTCATTTTTGCATAATTTTCATTGCACATATCAAACTGAACCTGCACTCTACAAGGTGATAAAACATGAAACGGCCTCCTGTAGTTATTCCTGGAGCGTACTAAAAAAAATCGATATTCCAATAACATCGTAATATATGATGAAAATAATATATTATTTCTGCCATAAAATAATATAGAGCTCAGGTAATACCCGAGGAAACGACATTCTTCCAAATGACGTTAATATTCGTTTTGCATTATCAGGATGTCTTTCTTCTTGGGCATTATGGATACTCTATAAATTATTATTAGATTACGTTAAAGAATATATTGGAATGAAAAGGACGATGAATGATTCAAGTACTAATGGATTCTTCACAGTTTTTACAATATTTCTACTCATTATTCATTTTCCCATTATACTTTCGAGTAATCAGGCAAATGTAACATTAGTGTTCACTTAGTTATATAGATACTGTGTATAAATACATACCAGGAATTTATAGTTTACAGAACGTGCGTGAAAAATTTTTTTTTAACAGTTTGGTTTTTCATCAGTCACTAATAATTTTGAATTCCAGAATAACTGTCAACAAAATAATTCTGAAGATTTCCGCTTGGTGTCCGATGAAGGATTCTGATTTAGTCTCTGAAACGTTAAAAAAAAGTTGCTTTATCGTTGATGTTGTATCGTTACAGTTAATTAGCCAACATTGTTTTATATTTTGCTTCTGACAAATATCTTATGTTTCTAACGCAGAAGTATTTTTTTTTTATTTTATAGATATTTTTGGGAGTTTGGGAGAGAAACCCCAGAAAGGAACCATTTAGTGATGAATTCACCTCCCAAAGTATCCTTCAATGAATATTTATATCTTATCTCAATTTCGTTGAACTAAATTTGAAATTTTATTGCAATATTTCAGTCCTTCGCGAGTACTGCATAGGAGGTTGTATTAGTGGTTAAAATTCTGATTTTTTCTGTTTTAACTCCCAATTCTCCAGAGAGAATTAATACTGATTAAATCAGCCTTTATTATCTCCTCAATAAACAAAGTTGTTAAACGGATCCATGAACACTAAGTTTAAAATTGGAGGTTGAATTAAAAAAAAATCTAAAATGAATGAACCGATTTATAGTATGTTCCAAATGAACAGAGTGCTTATCAAATAGCCCAAATGTCTGTAATTTTCGAATTTTTGGATGAAAAGGATCTTAAACGATTTGGTTCGACTCACCGATCAAGCATCCGTGCTCGAAATCAATTCAGTCCGACCGTAGGCACGATAACTCTCGAACGAAAGGAGGATTGGAATTTGCGGGGTAGGTTTGGAATGTAAATATCTCGGACCCGTTAAAGGGCTATATTCACCAAACGGTTTCGGAGCTATGGCCGTTTTTATTAAAATCTATTTTTGTGAATATTTCCTGAGCCGATCACTCGATCTATCTGAAATTAAGCATCATATTGTAAAATCATGACCTTTCTATGCATGTGAAGTTTTGTATTGAACGGATTGCCCTAAAATGGCAAAAAAAAATTTCAAAACTTTTTAAATTTTGTTTCTACAATAACTCTCGAACAGAATCACCTAGGCAGTTGAAATTTTCGGAGTAGGTTTGGGAGATAATTATCTCGGCTAAGTTCGTTACTGGGCAAAATCGACCTGATGGTTTCGGAGTAACAAAAAAAATATGATTTTTCAAAATTTCAATAATAAATTGTACTTCTATGTTTTCACAGAATGCTATAATTATTCTATCTATGAATTATTATATGATCTGTGTTCAACAAGTGTTTGAACAAGAGCGCCAAAGCTCCTGTCCACAGGGCTTTCCCACTTTTTGCGCGTATGTTCTGGGGAACATCGCGTTATAGTTTTGCCCAAATGTCTGTAACTTTCGAATTTTTTGACGAAAATGGTCTCAAACGATTTAGTTTACTACCCAATGAAGAATTCGAGGTCAAATTTGATTCTGTCCGTCCGGCCGTCCTGCCGTTGCCACGATAACTTGAGAACGATAAGAGCTAGCAACTTGAAATTTTCAGGGTGGGTGGCGCATCCCAATACGACGGACAAGTTCGTTAATGGGCATAATCGGTCCAGCGGTTTCCGAGTAATAATTTTGTTTTCAACCAATATAAATCCGATCGAATTGAAACTTGGTGAGTAGTTATAGAATATGAACCTAAACACGTTCGTGAAATTTTGTGCGAATCGTATGGCTAGAAAATTAAAAAAAAATTATTAACAAATATTTTTGTTGTCATGATAACTTGAGAACGGAAAGAGATAGCGGCTTGAAGTTTTCAGGTTAGGATGTGCACCAGAACGCGACATTTCGGTTTGTTTATGAGCATAATCGGCCAAACGGTTTTAGAGTAATAGCCATCTGAAATTTGGTTGTTTTTTGTTCTTCATTAACTCGAAAAATACAAAACCGATTGAATTTAAACATGGTAATTAGTTGTAGAATGCCAACGCGAAAATTCTTGCAAAATTTCGTGAGGATAGTATTTGTAAAAAATTTTAAAAAAATCATTGAAAATTGAAAAAAAAATTCTATACATCAGTAACTATTCGTTTGAAATTGCTGAAATTTTGCAAGAGCCTTCATAACCTAACTCTACTGCCAAGTTTCACCGCACCCCTCGAAAATTTCAAAAAAATCACGAAAAAAAAATTGGTTCAAGCACTGACGTGAAGTCAGAAGCTCTTGCGCGTATGTTCTATTGTCCATTATTCTGTATTGGACACCCTTAATCGAATTTACCATGGTAAATTATCAAAAGCTTCTGACTTCACGTCAGTGCTTGAACCAATTTTTATATTCAAATGCTTGAACTCAAAATTACCTTCCCTATATCCTACGATCCAGTTCGAGAATAATCGAGACAATAATGAAGAAAGAGAAGGTGGAAATTTGGACAGGGCATGACAATAAGACACAAATACAAATATTCGATTTACTTTGAATTCTAAATAATAAATCTTTATATGAAATTTGCAGCCATTTCTTTGAGTTCTGGTCCATGTCTATCTGCATATAATTAACATCAATATCATAATAGTCTAAAAAAAAAACGTATCGATTACTCGTCGAAAGATATTAGTTATGTATTGCAAACATTGGGAAAGCCCTGTGGACAGGAGCTTTGGCGTCCTTGTTCAAACTTTGACAAATCATATCTATTACATTCTCAGAGTATTGGTTTCTCAGAGTTGGGAAGGATATCAATGGATCCTTATGATAGAACCTCATCATAAAAGAAATTAAATTCAACAAGAGTACCAAAAATTTTTAATCCGAAACCACCAGACTGATTCTACCCAATAACGAATTTATCCGAGATATTCATTCCTCCAATCTACTATAAAAATAACTATATTATATCAATTGAAACTTAGCCAATATTCCAGTTTTGTTTTTACTGGAGATATTCTGAACCCAATTTCATTACCATACCAAAGTATATATTTCCATCATCATATGGATTATCTAATAGCTCTATTAACGACAGCTGAGGTTATTTAATTGTTCATTTTGTATTGTAGATGAGATGACAATGATGACATGTATGAACACAGATCATGAAATTCATAGATACGGACGTTATTTTCGATTACAGCAGTAGTGAAATCATAGAGTTACGATTTACTATTGAAATTTTGAAAAATCATATCTCCACATTTACAGCCAAAAATTCGAAAATTTCAGACATTTGGGCAAATTGATGAACACTGTTCCGAGGAACAAGAGCGCCAAAAACTCTCAGCCCATTATAAGACCAAGCTGTGAAGTAAAATGAACTATTAACTTAAAGGTTCACAATATCACAATGTATCTTGCATGATATGCTTTCCGCCTCACCCCAATACATCTAAACTCAGTATACCATTATTAAATCTGACGATAAAATATATTTCTCCTGTTGCATTTCCCCATAAAGAGACTGAATATGTCTTTCCTAAGAGGTAAACAACATTATAGTTATTGGATACATCCTAAAGCTTTTAAGAGCCCTTCATTTCGAAACCCCAAGCTTTAATTTAAAGCGTAATTCATTCACTTAATCCTACTGTCCGAATTTTGAACACTACTCGTTTTTGGAGAGCTTTGTCTGGCGGAGAAGGAAGCCGACGAGGAGGATGCGGGCATCCCCTAAATCGGCAAAATTCCCCACCGAAAATATATGGCAAGGGGTGGACTTCCACCTACTCTAGGCTCACGTATCTCCCCTGACAAATAGGGTGATATTTCACTGTTTATCGATTATGTTTCTTTCGGAAGTATTCTTTTTTCGGCTGTACGAACTATTGAGCCCGAAGATTGTACTTGTAGGTCAATAGATTAGGTCAATTTAAGTCGTTACATTCGCCCATTTCTTGCATTTATGCGCGTTAAGGACATGGCGCTATCATCGAGGATATCATGTCGATTTTCGGGCAGAAAATGGGCTAGATTTTAGGCTTGAATGGAAGGATTAAGTTCGTAGATGCGCGTGATACTCTGGTTCCGTAAATATTATGTCAATTCCTGCTTTGTTTTCCAAAATATTTCGTGAAATAAAGATCAAAATGACTCTTAAATGGATAGTCCGATGTGGAATATTCATTTGAATGCAAGTGCAGAATTTGGAGAAGGTCGTAAGTATGACTAGAACCATAGAATAACGTGTTCTAAAAAGATTTTGACATTCACCAGTTTCTCCTAAAAATGTATACAGGGTGGTCCAGTTTGAAAGGTGGAAAAGCCAGGAGACAATAGAGAATTGAAAAATAATATGAATTTGCTGAATTAACCATATTCGGGAATTGCTTCGCTTAAAAAGAAGGTTTATATGAAAAAATCAAATTTGTTAATTTTTGCCAAACGGCTGGTGATATTTGAAAGAAAATTGCTAGACCTCAATTTCCAAGGTGGTAGCAAATTTTGTGATGGAAACATTTTGTTTGTCCTAGCAGTGGCGTCCGTACTATTTTGTTTGTGGTCCACATTTTCTAAAACCAAGATTAAACTGAGAATTTATCTCGAATTCTTTTCGAATGAACTGCAGGCCACATTGAAGGGTTACATCTAAATTTAAGATGCGGTAGCTGGTTACAACTAGATGGAGTTCCTCCGCATTTTGGAGAATGGCCTAGCTAGAGATTATTGTTTTTCAAGAATTCAGCAAGCTTGCGATGATTCATAAACTAGCAGATGCCGAAAATATATTGAATTTGGTGGATTGCATTTCGAACATTTCAGCACGTATGTTCTGGGGAACATTGCATTATCATTTTACCCAAATGTCTGTAATTTTAGAATTTTCTCCCGAAAATGGTCTCAAACGTTTGGGTTCCACTGCCTGATGAAGAATTTGGGGACAAATTTGATTATGTCGTCCGGCCGGTCGGCCGTCCGTTGCCACGATAACTTGAGAACGGAAAGAGATAGCGACTTGAAATTTTCAGGGTAGTTGGCGCGTCCTAATATGACGGACAAGTTCGTTAATAGTCTTAATCGGCCCAATGGTTTCCGAGTAATAAATTTTCAACCATTACAAATTCGATCGAATTGAAACTTAGTGAATACCTAGTTGTAGAATACAAACCTAAAGACATTAGTGAAATTTTGTCAGAATCGTATCACTTTAAAATTTTAAACAAATTATCAATATAATTATTTGTGTCACAATAACCTGAGAACGGATAAAGATAGCGACTTGCAATTTTTAGGTTCGGTTGTGCGTCTGAATGTGACATTTGAGTTTGTTAGTAAGCATAATCGGCCAAACGGTTTTGGAGTTATATACCCATCTGAAATTTGGTTGTTATTTCCTCTATAACTCGAAAAATATGAAACCGATCCAATTCAAACGTGGTGATTAGTAGTAAAATGCCGACGCATAAAATGCATGCAAAATTTCGTGAGGAACTAGAAAATTTTAAAAAAATTATTGAAAAAAATTCACATTTACATCTTGTTCTTGATAATGGCTCCAAAATCGGAGCTGAAACGTCAAACGACATTAAACTTTAAACATTAAAATTTGATTTTAATCTAATCGAACTTGAACACCCTGTACTTTGTAATCGAAGCATCTCCCGAATATAGTTTATTAAGCAAATTCATATTATTTTTCGATTCTCTATCGTCTCCTGGATTTTCCGTTCATCAAAATGGACCACCCTGTATATAAGGTACCTACCTATTGGTCATATGATATAACAAAAAAAATATGTAGGTACGTAGATCTTTTCAGTTGAGATGAATAAAGTCTTTCCAAATTGGGTATTTGTAACTACCTTCTACTATAGGCTTACTTTCGTTTAACTAACTGGTTGCTGTTGCTTTGTCTCTCGTTTGATGATGCAGCTTGCGTCATTGATGTCTAAAATAACATATTCTTGTCAACTTGTGTTTACCATATTTGAAATATAGTAATATGTACTTACAGCCTAGTGAAAGACTGTACCAGATTGATAAAAATTAGCCAAGAGAATGCGGAATATTCAATAAAGTGGAAAAGCCCTGTGAACACGAGCTTTGGCGCTCTTGTTCAAACTTTGACAAATCATACCTCCGAAAGTATTGGTTTCTCATAGTTGGTGTTGGGAATTATATCAATGGATTCTTATGATAGAATAGAACTGCATCATAAACTGGGTTGTATACAAAGCTGCGTATAAAGTACGCGCTGCAAACGCGCGAAGTTCGAACAGTCGAACATTGGCTCGCGATAAGGCTTCGCGCTATTTAGTGTACAATAAACGGGGTTGCCGCGCGAGGCCGAGACTGCCTCGCGTATCAACGTTCGAGGGTTTGCCGCGTGTAGTTTATATGTAGCTTTACTGATGCCACGTATCACTCCCGTATCCCGTTCTGCACTTAGGGAAATTCGCGGCGACGCACTGAGTATCGTGCAAGCTAATATCGCGGCATGTAACACTCCTGCTATGCACTTACGGAAGTTTTGAGATAATTCACATTGAAAATTTGCATAAAAGGTCCAACGGATATTTCAATTGTAAAAGATTTATTCATTATAAGTTTAGAGCTTAGGTAATAATAATATGGCACCTAAAAAAACATTGTTTTTTTTAGAAAAAAAACACTTGGGGCACTATCGTCAATGTTTCAAAATGTGCAGAGAACGGTAGCATTGGGATGCAGAATGTCATCTTCAGCGTCGAATCGCGATTCTGTCTAGTTATTAGTTATGCACGTATGGCCGTAAAAGGTAAGACGCCACCCTGGAAAGAGGCGTGATATCGGGTTTGCTGTTGAGAAGCTGTACGCAGTACTGTTGTAGTGAAGGATGGCTATTGCCATTACTACTCTTCTATATTCGAGGCAGTATTAGATATGCGCGTTATTTTGAAGATGTCTTACAAACCTCTTTACTGTCTTATCTATATGGCCGTCCACACGTTCTTCTTCAGTAAAACAATGCACTTTCTCATATTGATTGTCGAACTATGGACATTCTTCAATGATCAGGAGTTTTTCCGTGGCCACCCCGATCACTGGATGTAAATCCCATCGGGCATGTGTGGGATATGATGGACAGGAGGCTTCGTACTATCCTCAATATACTTTGGCTCAGTTAGTCCACGAAGTTCAAGTTGCTTGGAACGAGGTGTCACAAGCAGACATCGTACATCTCATTTTGTGGACGTTTATATACGTGTACACGGCGACGGAGTCGCTAAACATATACATTTAAAATCTCAAAATTTCTTGTGAATGTTATCGATTCATTATTGATGTAAGACTAATACGTTGCCAAAAAAACAAGTTGTAGAAATTATTCCTTCTGGGTGGTGTAATACTTCAAATGAGTATATAACATGAAGTGACAAATCGGTGAAATGTTGTTTTGTTCTCGAGACAATCCTGCATAAAGCTAAATTAAGGAACAAAATGTCAGTCTGCTAAATAAATAGTATACTGTAAGCTGAGCACGGGAAGTTTAAATTCCCAGACGACGTGGACATTGCTTGTCGAGGCGCAAGAAAGAAAACCCTACAAATTGTATGAATGTGAGTTGTCCTTCGTAATATGAATTTTATTTTGAAACAGAACGATAGAAATTAATAACCATGATTATTTGGTTATTAATTTCTATCTAATCCGATATAAGTACCTACAGTTTTTCAAATTGTTACATCAACCAACGGTGAAATTTGATCTGTGTTTTATAATGGATACATCTGGATTAAGACCTTCCTACAGAAATATTAGCAGCAGCTAATGAAGCAACTTCAGTTGCTGAGGGATACTTATAGTCTTGAATCTACAAATAACAAAAAAGAAATGTCCAACAAAATTCTTTGAATGCTCCGTCATCTTCATACTGTAACTTAGAGTCATTATCTTCTCCCAAGGAGCAGTTGACTCCAGCCAAAATGTTGGCTCCGCTATCACCTTGCATAAGGCGTCTAACTGTACGTTTACGATAAATATTACTAATAATAAGTTAAAATCTTCCTTATTACTATTTGTGTGTGCTGTTATAGTTAGCCTCCTTTTCGTTTGAATAAATACAGTATTTATGAACATTTGAGCTTCAATTTATTTCATGCGTTTGTAGAAAAAATGTTGTTCCTAACTTTCCTGCACTCAACTGCTTGCCCGAACTCAGCTTCGCGTCGTTCAAGCAAAGTATCACTTTTCGCACTTATTAGGAAAATAACAATTTTTCAGTTGTCTAGTCAAACGATCCTCACCAAATATAGCGTAAGTCTTCGTGTCGGTATATTTCAACTAACTACTAAGTTTCAATTTGATCAGATCAGTATTTTTCGAGTTATTGGGAAATTAAATTTCAGATGGCTATAACTCCGAAACCTCGGTGCGGTTTTTGCTCATCAACCATACCGAGATATTTATGCCTCAAACCTACACTGCAAATTTCAACTCTCTAGCTCATTTTGTTCGAGAGTTATCGAACTAACAGCCAGCCGGACAGAATTAAGTTTGATCTCGTGTTCTTCATCAGTGAGCAAAAATTAAACGATGACCATTTTCAGCCAAAAATTCGAACTTCAGTCATTTGGGCGTAAGGATAGGAGCTCCGTTCAGAGGAACAAGCGCACCAAATAAATAGTAAAACACTCGAGTTCACTAATGCCAACAAATAACTCTCCCTCCTTCCATGACGTGTGTTACGTTCCACTAATTTGGCATCTCAGGTATTTGTACACCGCGTCCTGAAGAAGTGGAATTTACTACCTGGAGGAACTTTTGAACCTTTTGTGTTTGGTCGAGCGAATAATGTCTCACCGTCTGCCGTAGCCTACAAAGCCGTACCAGCTCGATTGTGAGTAAGTCAACAATGGTACGCCATTTTCAATTAGAATCTCGACCAGAATGAAGTTAAGTGGGCTGTGATCACCATGAATGATCAATGAGAATCCAAAGCCTCCGGATATGTTACACATTCGTTGATAGAAATCCCCTTTCATAGGGATTACGCAGCCTTTGTAAATTTTTTCGATCTGGTTCTTCGAGATGGTGTACGCCTGAAATGATTTCCTTAACTCTGAGGCAAATCGATTGATCTTACGGTTCGGCATTATCCGATAGGGGATACAGATGTTTTTTTTTATTGTTGTTAGATCTCGATATGGAATATTAAGAAATCCTTTGATCTTCTGATACAGTTGTTTGGAAATTGCGGAACCGAAAAATTGGCATGCATGAGGTGCTTATGTATGAAAGGGATCGAATATCTCTGTTATAAACTACCTCAAGAATGTTTGGAATATAGCTGGCAGATAAGCTCACACTATAATATTTGATATTTGTGAACTGGGAGAAAATTCAGGATATCAAAATAATAATATTTTAATCATAAACTGCAACTTTTATCCAAACGTTTTAAAAAAAAAATTGGTTCAAGCCCTGTGGACAGGACCTTTGGCGCTCTTGTTCAAACTTTGACAAATCATATCTCTATCAATGGATTCTTATGATAGAACTACATCACGAAGGAAATTCAATTCAAATAATAGTTTATTTATCAAGATTAAATGAGCAATCTTTAATGCTTCAATGCTTAAGAAATTTTCATTTAAAATAATAAGGAAAGTATCATCGAAATGTCTAGAACAAGGCTGGGGACAATCCTAGCAGATTGTCCATTTATTCCTGATATTTGAGTAGGTAGTGGATTATAAACAAATTATTTTAATAGTTCAAAATATATTAATAATATACAATCCTCTTTTCATAATTTAATAGTTTATACCACTAATTCATTCTGTAATACATATACATTATGAAAATACTGTAGGTATATAGGAACATGTCTTACTACTCAACGAAGTAGAAGGTAATATTAACCTCAGTGGTCAACGAATAGTAATTTGTTTTGATGATTCCATTATGTTTTTCTTTCCTATTGCCTTCATAAACTACAGCATTAAAATAATCCAATTCGAAATCTTCTGAAACATCATCCCGAATTTATACGTAAATTATTCAATATGCAACCAGTCAATATTATTTTCAATTCTTTCATTTCAATTATTATTTTTATAAACAGTCTTGTATATATTCACAAATTCAAGAATCGGATACTTGTTTTCCAGCAGGAAATATTTCCAAACTAAGAATTGGCATGTCTCTAATAACTAGATAAGATGACATTTATGAACAGTGAACACAGACAGATATAATTCGCATTCTGTGAATACACAGAACTACGATGCATTATTGAAATTTTGAACAATCATATCTACGAAAGTATTAGCTTGTTAGAGTTGAAAATTATTGCAATGGATTCTTATGATAAAACTGCATCTTAAAAGTTGTAATGTAAAAAAATTTTTTTTTTCATTACTCCGATTTTGCCCATGAACGAACTTAACAGAGTTATTTATCCCTCAAACCTAAATTCTGAAAATTTCAACTGTCTAGCTAATTCCGCTCCAGAGTTATCGTGTTAACGGCCGGACGGACGGCGGACAGAATCGATTTCGACCATGGATTCTTGATCAGTCGAACGAAATCGTTTAAGACCATTTTCAGCCAAAAATTCGAAAATTACAGACATTTGGTCAAATTGATAAGCGCACTCTGTTCCGAGGAACAAGAGTGCCAATAAAAATTAACAAATTGGAAAAGCACCATAGCCAGGAGTACAAAATTATATCCAGAGCAGTCACCCATCCAGGTACTGAACTCACCCAAGGCTGCTTAGCTCCAGGAAAAAAATAATAATCTCAATATTTCTACGAATATGAATCCGACTGTGAAAACAAGCGTCCAAAAGAAACTGGTCTACTTTTTCACCGAGAATGATCGATTAATGTTGGCTCAAATACATACATTCACCGTTGGGTCGAAAATATACATTGCTGTATCTGTGGTGGCGTAAGGACCCATTCGAATAAATACATTTACTGTTTGATCGAAAATAAACAGTGCTTTGTTTGTGGTGGCGTAAGGACACAAATTAGTTCAATCATACAATTGTGGCCTGAAATTGAAATTCGCGAAATAACTAATAATATACGAAATTATCCACGTTTCACGTATTGAAAGATCAGTTATACCATTCATCGAAGTTATTACTTCAATAGAAATGAAAACAAAAACGAAAAAGGGACAATTTCGGATAAGGGAATCGATCCCGGTACCACGCTCTATAAAGCCGATCGCTAAGTCACGCTGTGCGAGTACAGATATGTTGTAAAAGCACAGTGTTGACCAATTCTTATTACTTATTTTCGATAAGTTGTCATACAATTTCTTAATTTCATGAAATTATCATCTTACATGTTATTATTCGAGGGTTATTATCCCTCATCTTCACTTTTTGCCATGTTTCCTAGTCTAAAACGGTCCGTATCGGCATATTTCGCGATCTATACACAAAAACGTCATGATTCTTTAAATTCTCTACGTCAAAAATCCAAAACTGTTGACTAACTCGGTTTGTCGTGAGTTAAATTATGGACCAATACATCTCGATCGTTTAAATATTTCGACATTTCGGCTATATCTTCACAAATATAGGACCCATAAAGTCCAGAAAGCTCGGTACACATTTTTGACTACCCTGTATATATTTTTTAGGTGTTAATGGCCTAACCCACTTTTGCATTGTGCCATGTACAATAATATCCTAAGAGTAAGATTAAACCAAATAAATTATAAAATCGCCTCTAATAATTACATGATCAAGCTTCAAAAATGTGCAAAATTTTTTTTTTTTTTTCATTTTTTCTATGATGAATATTTTTGGCTTCAGCCACTTCTACTCTGACCGCCTCAATTATTGTCCAATAGAAAGCCAAACAAGCGTTATCAGAGCGCTCTTGAGATCGCAAAACACATGAGGCCGGATGTCGGAAGATAATATATTCTGTGAAGGGGGAAAGAGGAACCAAGGCAGATAGGTGTATTGATTTTCGGAGAGATTGATGATGTTGCCACGAAATAGATTCTATGACCGAAGTAGAAGAAGTGGGAAGGAAAACGAGATATGTAGATATAAAAATATAAACGAGAATATGGTTTTATCGAATCAAAAAATTCTTAAAATAAAATATGAACTTGTCCCCAAGGTCATAGATTTCGAGCGATCAGAAACAGAACGGTTGGTTTTTGCGCGCATGTTCTAGAGAACAACGTGCCCAAATGTCTGTAATTTTCGAATTTTTCGCCCATAATTGTGTCAAACGATTAGTTTCCACTCACTGATGATGAATTCGAGGTAAAATTTGATTTTGTCCGGCCGACCGTTACCACGATAACTTAACGAACGGAAAGAGATAGTGACTTGCAATTTTCAGGGTATATTGCGCATCAGGTTACGACATTTATCATCGTTAATAGGTATAATCGGCAAAACGGTTTTGGAGTTATACGCATCTGAAATTTTGTTGTTATTTTCTCGATAACTCAAAAAATACATATGCAATCAAATACAAACACGGTAATTACTTGTAGAAAGCCGGCGCGCAAATTTTTGCGAAATTTCGTTAATATCGTATCTCTTAAAATTTTATATTTCAGGAACTATTTGTCAGAATCGGCTAAAATTCCGCACATACCTTCGAGCCACCATTTTACAATGGAATACCGTCAGATGATTTTATGGTGGAACTTTGATAAAGAGTAATATTTCTTTAAATTAATTTGAATTATCCGCAATTATAAGCCGACAACATCCACGCGATCGCCAGTCGAAAGATTCGCAATTATTATGCCGTGCCAGCATAGAGGTAAGTAAGTTGCTCTTATGTTTTAGTATATATTCTATTATGTAGTATAGGTGAAATTGGCGGTAAAGTGATACTGTTCGAAATTCTGAAGTATTTCAATAGCATTTTAATTTTTGTTTACAATATTGGTTATTTAAGATGGAGTGATTTCTAAATAACCTCAGCAAATTTGAAATTCGACAAAAATAAGGGTGGTTGAAACTTATTAGGGGATACATCATGTGGGGCCACTTTGATAACACTTTTGGGGTTAGATTGATGTAGTTCCCAAAGTCACCCCATAGTGTAAAAACAATAACATTTTTGCTATTTTCCATTGTTTTTGCGCGTGTGTTCTGGGGAACATCGCGTTATCACTTCGCCCAAATGTCTAAAATTTATATAATAAACCTAGGGACGTTTGTAAAATTTTGTGAGAATCGTATCGCTAGAAAATTTTTAAAAAATTATTGAAAAATATAATTTACGTCAAGATAACCTAAGATCGGAAAAATATAGCGACTTGAAATTTTCAAATTAGGTTGAGAATTTGAATAAGCCATTTGAGTTTGTTTATACGCATAATCGGCAAAACGGTTTTGGAGTTATACCTATCTGAAATTTGGTTGTTATTTACTCAATAACTCAGAAAATACAAAACCGATCCATTTCAAACATGGTTATTAGTTGTAGAATGGCAACGCAAAAATTCTGGCAAAATTTCGTGAGGAATTTACCATGGTAAATTCGATTAAGGGTGTCCAATACAGAAGAATGGACAATAGAACATACGCGCAAAAGCTTATGTCTTCACGTCAGTGCTTGAACCAATTTTTTTTATACCTTAGATGTCTTCATTAGGCATAGTGCGAATTCTTATTCCATTTTTAAAACAATACAATATGTAGTATGCGCTTAACTCTAGATTAATTGAAAATAACTATCAGTTTCACCCCATTTGACCGGTACTGAATTTTAGCTCCGTCGGCTCCGTATGAGGCGTGAATAGACAATAGAATCTGCGCAATGGAACGGACTTCACGTCAGTGCTTTTTAAGAATTTTTCAATTGATTATCGTGCCGATATAGCACAGTTTAATTGGTTGGATGTTATTCCATTAGGATGACAGAACGTCAGTCTGTATCGGAGGCAGGTGACATTTGAGTGATGCGTTCCTATTGTCGGGAATAGGTAGAACACCCCGTTTGAAATCTATCCAACGGTGTCGTCCTTTCCAAGATTAATCACCGTTCGAACGGTGAGCTTGTCCTCACAAGAATCTACAGGAACATGCCTATTTATTCAAAGGCCATTAGAGCGTCTGGCATGAACCTCCTGCTCAGAGGCCGGTTCCAAATTCTTGAATGAATCATCCGCATCTCGATGCTGCGGTTTTCTTCAATTTATGAGGACCAGTACTGACCACTTACCCGGTCGCCACACTGAAATAAGATACTATTAATAGATAGGCACCCACCTTGAATATTAAATTTTCGATAAGGCTCCGATTGGCGAATTACAACTTCTTCATATTAATCGACATGACATGTTGGCTCCATCAGATATTCAAATTAGCTGACTCGAATATTTGCAACAACATTAATCCGCCCCATTAGATCCTTTAAAAATGTGGAAAAGCCCTGTGGAGGAGCTTTGGCACCCTTGTTCAAACTTTGACAAATTATATCTCCGAATGTATTGGTTTCTCAGAGTTTAGAAGGATATCAATGGAATCTTATGATAGAACTGCATCATAAAATGAAATAAATTGAATAAGAATCCATTGATATCATTCCCAACTCGGAGAAACCAAAACTTTCGGAGTTATGATTTAAAAAGGTTGAACAAGAGCGCCAAACCTCCTGTCCACAGGGCTTTTCCACTTTTTCAGTTTGGCTTCTGTGCGTCTATGACTCATCTCATGTTGGATTTATATACATCAGGAAATTATAATTAAAGTATTCTAGGAAATCATATAGAATTGAGAATAATTATTGAAATATTGAAAAATCTCCGAAAGTATTATTTTGTTAGGGTTGAGAATGACATCAATGGATTCTTATGGTGAAACTGCATCTTAAAAAAATTAAATTCAAAATTTGTAATGTAAAATATTTTTTTTTGTTACTCCGAAACGAAACCACATGGCCGATTTTGCCCAATATCGAACTTAACCGAGATATTTATCTCCTAAACCTACTCCGAAAATTTTGAACTGTCTAGCTCATTCATCATTCATAGTTATCGTGTTATCGACCGGCCGGACAGACGGACGGACGGACGGCCGGACAGAATCGATTTTGACAATGGATTCTTGATCAGTGAGTCGAACGAAATCGTTTAAGACCATTTTCAGCCAAAAATTCGGAAATTACAGACATTTGGGTAAATTGATGAGCACTCTGTTCCAAGGAACGAGAGCGCCAAAAATGGTTAAAATACTTTAAAACAGCTTCTATACAATTCTGTGGAAATCCGCAAAATTAAATATTTATAGAAGCACTGACGTCGGGTTAGGAGTCTAGCGCGATAGTACATGTAACGATCAATATATTACACTGATTCGTAACACCGCACACTATTTGAATTTATAGTTAATATTCAAATAACGTGACATTTCGAAGAAAATCTATGGTTTTCTGTTCCAGTTTAAAATTAATTCAATATCTAGAAGATATTCATTTTCTTCAGGAAATTATCTAAAACAGTGACATTTTTGCATGATTCCTTAAAATCACAGAGTTCCTTTGACATTTCCTCACGATTTTCTTGTTTCTCGTCGAAAATATAATGAACGAGAAAAACGTAATGAAATGTCAAATGAACTCTGTGATTCTTCGAATTCACTTTTCTTGATCTTTTACTGAAGAAAAGGAAAATGTTTTGGTATGAAAATTCTATGACATAGACTATAGACAGTAACAAAGCCTACACAGAACACGAACTGGTTCTCCTTACTCGCTCAAGCTCTTCGAGAGCTTATGAGGGGTCTCCTTGGGGAAGACCTAGGAAGGATCAGTATAATCCATATACTATACTATACTATACTATAGATCTATCACATAGACACATGAAAGGTATTGCATTTATATATATAGTCCGTTTAAGATATATTGACATCGAAGTAGGCCTTGAACGTGTATTTGGTGCCTTATTTCTAGTTACAAAAAGTAACTGTTCTGTAACCAGAGAAAAGAAATAATAACATAACCTTGAATATTTTCAATGGTATCTCTATATTTTATGTTCTGTGGCTATCTCGATATTTGTAATGAATTCAAGAACCTTATAAATGCATTCTTTATGTGCTTTGGAAATCCAAATGCCGAATGTATTTTATCCTGAGATTTTGGAAGGATAATTTTACAAGTTCAACTGCAGTAGATTGATGAAACAAACATAAATATGAGATTGATACCCAGAAACCATTTCAAGGAATTAGAAAAATCATTATTTATAATAGAGAAGAACAAAAATTGGATAGTTTTTTTAATACAGGATGAAGAACCTTTTGACATAATAATCATGTGCATCTCAATATATAACTTAGGTTCCTTATGCAAAGCCATCAAGGTTTAAAAGCATATACCTAATAGACATATACTGCGTACGTCAGAACATTCCGTCCTTAAAATTGAAGCTCGAGCAATTCAAGGTCATGTCCCTACAACGCTACTGCGCATGCGCACAGTATGTCAAAATGATTTGAAAACATAACCAACAAATCTTATTCGAATAAATCGAATATTTGAAAACGTCAAAACGAGACATGTAATGTGTTTTCCGAAATGTGAGAAATCTGGTTCCAAAATTGTGTTCTCTCGCTAATTTCACAAAATAGTGACCTAGATCGAATAAAAATCTTCCTGACAGTCAATTTGGAAGTGCAAACCTGTTTATCGGTAGTAGTCCGAATGGATTCTACATTACCTTGACTTTGGCTCTCTGAAACTCGAGAAGGAATTTTCACATAAGGCTTATATATAAATGAGTTTTTTATCTAACTATGCATCAAACAATTGGATAGAAATACAAAATATCCGAGAAGTCTGGAAAATTTTATGTAAACATACTTTCTTGCTATTGAACATATAAAACTTTTGGTACGTATTGTGAACACTTTCGTGTGAGAATAAATCATTCATTATTCCTTTTTGCCAATACATTATGATTTGCATTCATTTTGAACTACTTGTTTTGGATATAATTAGCATGTTTCAAGCAACATGAATGTTTTACTGAATACTCAAACTTTTTTTACTTGTAGATTAAAAACCATAAGCCTGGATAATTACTCTCTTATGCCACTTGGGAAAATTCTAATGAAGATTCTACATCAAAACGTTAACATATATAAGGGCTGGTCAGTACCTTAATCTAGGAAATGGAAATACTTAATATTATTTTTATGAGTTTATTCTTATTGTTCCAAGCAGACGAAGAAAGATTTTGGAAAATAGAATATTAAAAACTATCTAACAGACAGGTGTCCTTAAAAGCACTGACGTGAAGTCTTTTTGCTTTGGAAAGCTTGTTCATGTTGAATGTAGACCGATACAACTACGTAATAAACCATTCTGAATAAAATGACATGGACTTGAAGTTAGTTTATTTATTTTTTCAGATACATACAGCATATGCTACACGGGAAACCCTCTTTAAACTTATAACTAAGCAAAAGAAAGTTATGACAGTTAAATTTCCAGAGATACAAGAGAACATGGCTTTTCTGAAGGTGTCCATTGTTTGTGAAAAGATATCCATAGAACGATTTACGATTGTTGGTCATAGTAAGGGAACGTGTAGAATAAAATTAGAGCCATAGTTACTTCTATGTAACTATGTACGAAAAGTGGTTAAGTGTCTGGTGAATCGACTTGGTACGTTAAAGAAAATAATGCTCAACAAGTTCCCACAATGCAAGTGACCATTCAGCAGTTTGCGCAAAAAACAGGTCAGCATTGAAGAAAGTTCTCCATTTTTTTTCTTGCTCAGCAATGTTTTGTAGAAAATAATGGGAGAATGATGTAGAATTTATTCTCGAACTAATCTTCCAATCCGTTGTGCCAACAGGCGGATAGAATTTTTTGCATGAGGAAGATATATGTACTTATATGTGGTTAGTAATTAAAAACATTCTGAATTTCTATGCACTAGTTATGGCTTTGGATATATGAATATTTTTGTCTGACATTTGGTGTCTAGTCAGTGAAACGCACTATATACATGCGGTACTCTAGTAATAGAAATACCAATGAGAATAAACAAGATAGCATTACCACATGTTGAATCAACATAACAACAACGGGTAAATAAAATTCCATTTCACTACATTCTTAGCAAAATGAGTAGAAATATGGTCTGTCCGTGGCCATTTACAGTTCCAAGTTCAGTAAGAGTTATATTATTCATAGTATCAGTATCAATTATTGATTGAACAATCTTTTGGGAGGTTTATTCATTCCCCAAAGACAGCTTTTTCATGGGTTTTCTCAAGACTTGTTTATCCAAATTCATTCTATGGATTTCAAAAATATCTTGATTAGTTATATGGTTGAATTGAAAAGGACCGTTAAGATAACAGCTCTGAATACAGGATTAATTAAAGAATTGACTATATTTGATTTGGTTTATTAGATTCCTTTATTTGTTCGAATAACTCTCTGTTATTTGGCATATATGTATCCCGTCTGAAGGTGGAAACAAATATGGCCCTCTATTTTTCAATACAGATGATTTTGTATGGTTTGCAATATTTATTGGTATTAAATTATCAATGCAAGTCTGACATGTAACATTTCTTAATTAAATTTGCCACGAGGAAGCCTACGATATTATGCACAATATTTTCAACTCTGCCTATGTTAGGAGCTGGTGGATCGAGTAGCTCAGTGACTTCATAGCCGGTCCCAAGCCTTGATAAAAGAGGAAGGTTCCAAGTGAGGCCAGCGACCTGCTTGGGTAAAAAACAAAGTGCTCCTAGAACCAATGATACTGCCTTGGATTTGACAGGATTAAGAGATGACCAAACACACCTCGACCACCTGGACAACCTTCCATCAGATGGTATGAAAGCAGTTCTTTTTGATGATTTTCAACAAAAGCTGCTAATGACCACATAGTCCTCAAATAATCGTGCTGAAATTCACTAACAAGTATATCTTCCTCATCCTCAATAGATTCTTGACTTTTTATCCATCGTAAAGAAGCTTGAAAAATTTCAAGGAATCTTGAGATCTCTCTTTCTATGGAATCTTCAGCTAGTTTGAATGTCAGTAGATTATCAAATTTTTTTGTTGTAAAATTTCAAATAATATCATATTTTGCAGATCTATAATTATACCCAATGGGCCAGTTTTCCATATAGACTTCATGTATCCCTGACTTCATTCTACATTGTAGGGGCAGACGATACTGGTTTCATGTAAATTTATTTTTTACATTCAAAATATCGAATGCATCATGCAAAATTCTATAGCTGCCTCACTTCCTTCATACTTTTGCAAACAAAATTAGAATGCATTTGCAACGCTGTTGCTCAATATCTGAGCTGCTAATTCCACTGACATCTTATTCTGAGTGAAATTGATATTCTTCATCCCAATTTTATTTGCAACATGCAAACCTTCCCTCTTCTGGATGCTTACCAAGCGACCAAAATAAGCCCAATTGATGATTCTATTATTTTGGGACAGAATTTTACAGGCCCCTAGAATATTCCTTATCAATTCGACCATGTGGCAAGCATATAAAAATATAGAATTTTTTCTTTGGAAAATGGGCTGATTATATGTGGTTTAAAATTGTATGAAAATGAATCAAAATTGCCAACAGGGCGTGAACACATTGCCAAATTCGATTCAGCTGCTTCAAATGTGACGAAGTTGATGTGAGCTTTCGTTTCATAAAGTAGTTGAAACATTTCAACAACAACTTTGCCCATTGATTAGCACCAAGACTTTTTATTAGAAAATAACTCAAGGGAAGTTTCCAACTGCCATTAAAACCTAGCTTTCCAGAGACTACATTATACCATGAGCGTAACGTCAATGGATGAGACCATTTTTCCATGTTCTTCGTAGATAGTTGTATGCTTTAGACTTTAGAGGAATAAAATTGGAGGGTCAACGGAAATTTTACCATTTCTTCTGAAAATTGCTTCTCCTTCTTTGAAGATTTGTTCTTTATTTTTTTATAAGGTCTTGGATAGGGACACAATCCCAAAGAAATAAAAAATATAGTTATTCATATAAATTTATACTTCCAGTGATCTGCCAGTAGAAGATTCTCTAGGCTTTAATAATATGTATTGTAAAACTCCATTTTTTAGAATACCATTTATTGATTTCAATTTGTATATAATTATGTATTATGTTAATAATCATACATTAATATACATTGAAATATATTATTTTTGGTTCTTTATTTACTCCAGTATAATATTCTTTTGATTGAGAGCTTTATAAGTGTGTGCAGAGGTTCGTGTAACGGGAAACCATACAAATTGACGCATGATACAAGAGCTTAGGGAAAAACCTCAGCAAAAAAACCCTGTCACCCCATGAGTGTTGTGATTTGTAAATATTGAATTTGTTTACAAAATTAGCTGAAATTTAAAATATTGATGGGCATTTCTTGCTTCAATATGGATTCGACAAAAAACGAAGAGGTTACTCCAATGATTATTCATGTAGTTAATTGCTGACAAAACAATATCAGTTACAAAAGATATAACTGATACTACTTTGTCAGAAGCCCATAATTATTATTATGATTATTATACTGATATCCTAGGTCTTTCCCAAGGAGACCCCTTATAAGCTCTCGAAGAGCATGAGCGAGTTAATTATCTACATATAAATATATATAATATTTGGTTTCTTTGGATTGAGGTTCAGTTTAAAATAAAAGAAGAAGAAAGAAGTCGCTTCAATACGAGTACCTATAATACCAATTTTGTGAATTTCTTCTGCGTAAGAAACACAAGATAATTGTCAGAAGCAATCTGAATCTATCGAACAATGTTGCCTAACAAACAATAACGAAATGACATTAAAGATGAAACAACTATTTTGTAACGTTTCAGAGTTTATATCAGACACTTAACAAAAATCTTCAGAATTATTTTTTGTTGATAGCTATTCTGAAATTCGAGAATTGTCTGACGAAGGAGTCTGATATAGACTCTGATACGTTATGAAATAGTTGTTTCATCATTGGAGCAATTCACAAAATCATAATTTTTTTATTTTATAGATATTTTTCAGAGTTCGGGAGAGAAAACCCAGAAAGAAACCATTTAATAGATTAATTTCAGTTTTAATGAACAACAAGATACTAACACACAAAAAATTAATTTCAATTTCAAAATACCTTTATAGTCTAAAAATAAAATAGAAAAGAAAGATAGAACATCTATCAGTCAATAAAATTTAAATATATATTTTTTTCAAAACAAATTTGTCTACAATAGAGCTAATTGATTTAATTACTACATTTGTATCTTCTCCATAATGTAACTTTTTTAACTTACTAAAATTAGAGGATGAAGTTGCTTCTTCCACAAGTTAATTGAAAAACCTATCAATAAATAGGTGAATCGCAAAGCTCCTAATAATGATAATTGGCTTGAAACAAATTTGTCTTCAATAAAGCTAAAAAGCATTTGATTTAGCTTCACAACTATTTCAACTCAACCAAATTAGAATATGAAGTTGATGCTTCAACAGTAAAATTGCAAGTAGCTATTTTGGTTTAATTTTTTAGGGAATTGGTACAAAAACAAAATATTGTTTCAATATTAAAATAGTATTTAAAATATATTGAAATGAACTTTACCATTCTATTGTGCCTTTTCTACACTGTCATCGTCATCAATTCAGGAGAATTTACTTATCTTCTCTTAAATGCCATTTTCATATATAATATCATTATAATTTCACAAATAAACAAATATGAATTGTATAATTCATGTTAAAAAAACTATTATTCGGAAATCACTGGAATAGTATTCTGTTTCAAGCGATTAGGAGACTAAACAATTATTTCCGTAGTTCAAAGTGAAATTGTACGTGAATTATAAAGATTATGTGAATAGCCAAGTGCTAAATAAGCCTATATTATTATTATAGTCCTCCTCCACAAATAACAACTCCTACAATTGTCCTCTCCAAATATGTAAATTCAAAACACAACCCGAGACTAGGTATTTCGTTCCTAAAATTGCTCAACAATCGATCGATGTCGCTTCGTAAATTTAATGAAGATCTAAATTGAAAAACTTTTTATATTAAAAACATCCATGTTCATATCAAACTGCTCTTGCTGTACTGCAAATTCATCATAAAGGCTGTTACAGTATGTTTCTTCACGAAATATTTATTCGCTTCTGTAACAATACATCCTTTGAGCCCTTTCCAGAAGCGAAACATCTTCTTTCTCTCATTATATGGTCCAAACTACCAGCAAACTTCACAAACCACATTAAAAATTCACAAAAACTAAACAAAACAGGAAGACATCAATGAATCAATCAAATAATGGGATTCAAATATGACAACAATTAACGTTAACCTATAAATTTCGGCCAACGACTTTCGCGCATGCGCAGAAGTAGTTTAGGGACATGATTTCGGAATTTCATGGCTATCTGAGGAAGCTTCAACTTTTATTCGACATACGCGGTATATATCTAATACGTATATGTTTAAAAGCCCATAAGTAACTCACTTTTCATTTATTTAATCCATATTGGTTATTGAATAATTTCATTAATATAATGTTAATAAATATAATGTTATTATTATTATTACTTCGTCATTATGAATTATTGAGAGATGGGTTGAATAATGGAGCATTATTGGAAGAAGAGTTAATTTATCAGTGTTCAAGCAGACTTATTATTTCTGTCTTAATTCAACTTGGAAAGTATTAGCTTGTAAAATATTATAATCTTTGTGCAATGATATTAATAGTTCAAGTGTTCATTATTCCACAAAAAAAATCGGAACCAAAATTTTACTACATAAATTTTGTTTACGTAAGCTGTGAGTCTTATGGATTTCAATTGCAACTAGGAACAGAAAAGATTATTTGCCATTTTCCTATGAATTGTCGTTTTAGTATTATAATTCATATTGAAAAACTTAATGATTTAAAATTCGATTTCAAACATTGATTTGCTTATTTCGTAGAGCTCACGAAGGAAAGAACTAATCAAAGAAAACCTTCAGTGAAGTGCTCTCTCAAATTTACAAAAACTTCAATTTAATTTAATGTCTCTTTAAATGTATATTGGTATATCACAGGAGTTCTTCCACAACTGCTGCCTGGTTTTAATGATGTGCCTTCCTCTTTTTTCTTTGAACAGTACTCGAAGAAATCTGAAATATTATGGCCAATGTAATAATCAGAATACACTCTTAGTGGTTGAATAACAGTTTACCTGGAACACTAGAGCAATGCTGGCGGTAATATCTACAGATTCCCTGAAGAATTCACAGTAACATCTATATACTGCTTCGAGTTCCCTTTTTGTTAGGCGAGAGGTATCGTAATCAATTTCAGACATTTTTAATAGCACAAGGATGCGGAAATACCCAAACTCGGTACAATTAATTATGAACACACATGTAAAAACTATCCCAAATTGTTGGATTTTCGTTATATCGAAATTGTTAGAAATAAATAATAAATGACAGTTCATCAGCTCATGGTTATTTTCAATGCGAACAACCTAAATTATGCGACTTGAAATATAACTAGACCGGCCGTTGCCAACTGAACTTCGATTTTCCATAGGCACCCTTGATGTCAATATATCTTAAACGGACTATAATATATTTATGCATAGGTTGCATTTTGCTCAAATAATAATTATCCATCATAAAAAAACGTCCATCATTAATAATTGGGTTGTCTACTTGTCTCACTAAGAAGAGTTAAATTTAATCGTTTAATGAAAAGACTGAATTTTGATTGCGAGTAAAAAGTTCTATTATGCATGAACTTCCACACATACTACAAACTTATCATTCAAATAGGTGAAGTAAGATAATTAATAAGTGACCTGAGTTAGACGGAGGTTACATGGTCAATCTGGTATCAATGTGACATCAATCTGACATCAATCTTGCCTTCAATCCGGACCATCAGTCGATCAGTCCATCAGTCTACGCGTATATACATAGAATCTGTTTCCCGTCAATCTGACATCAATCATGGATTGATGTCAGACTGAACTGATGCCAGATTGACCGTGTAACATACATCGTATAAATAACTGTAGAAAATTGTTAACTGACTGATGTGTTATAAGATGAAATTATGTTCCATATATGAGTGAAGAGCGTAGAATGATTGTGCTGAATGAAAGCAGTATAAAAATAAATGTATTGATGATATGGATAACAGATAACTTGAAAGTTTTATTTACTGGTGGTAAATAGCGAGAAAAATTAGTGGAATAATACAGATCATCAAAATCCTATCCATCTAGGTATTTCCCAAAAGATAACTTCCAGTACAAGTTGTTTTAATTGAAGGTTAATTCACAAATAAGATGTACCTAATTTGAAACTAAAAATTCTTCAGGAAATTAAAATTTTATTATGAGATAATGTTTTGTTAATATTGACTTTTCGCGTTTTAAGATGATATAACAAATATTCTAAACAAGTGATATTCAAGTAATATAATACTATGAAATCTGTAAATTTAAAGTCTTTTAGTTTCTTCTTTCACAAGATAGAGTGTTCAATGACGGACGAACGGGCAGAATGGAAATTGACACGGATTCTTAATAAGCAAGTGGAATGAAAAAGTTTGATAACATTCTCTGCTCAAAATTCGAAAATTACAGACATTTGGGTTGATAAGTAGCGCACAAAAATGCATCTTTTTGAGATCAGTAACTTTGAAATTATGTATTGTGATTCGCTGAGTGTCTATTTATCGTATTATCTGCTAATAGTACGGACTATTACCCTCAAAAAATTTCAACCAATCATATTAACGTAGATGATACAAATCACTTAGCAACGAACCAATATTTTTGAATATCAATGCAGCGTGAAAATATACGGGTTTTTGCGCGTCTACTTTAGTTGAATATTTTTGTGACGTTTTAAGCCGTCGAAAAGAATTTATTTATTTAAATTACAGTTAGTATTATTTCTGCCCTACAATGAAAATTGAGTGAAATTTTTTTCGGGAAATAGTCCTTCGTACACCCCTTGTGCTTACCAAAAATCGAATATTCAAGTATTTGGCTCGGGATATACAGGGTGTCCGGAAATGATGAGCAAAAAATTCAGGGGTGATTTCTAACCCAAAAATAAATTCTACCTCTTCCTAAAAAATTTTTTCGAAAATTGATTATCAACGAAGTTACAGGGTGTTAAAGTTAAAGTTTATTCACAGTTTTTTTGCTCTACGTTTTGCCACGTTGATAATATTTCGACGAAATTTCGTACTTGTGGCTTTTACGGGATGGGCAAAACTAATTTGCAAACCACTTTTTTCCATTTTCTAGAGGGCGCCACATACGTGCCTATACTTTTGTTTGAATGGTCCCAACTTTTTGTGCTACACTGTATGCAAATTTTGACCAATTATTTTCATTCTCTAGACTTTTTTACACAAAAAAGGTATACTTCTTTTGTTTCGATAAATCTAACCGTTTTCGAGAAAAACGTAAAATAGCATTACTTGCATGCGATGAATACGAAATTTTTTCATTTATTTTCAACCTTGAACATAGGAATACACTCATAATAATAATACATATCCACAAATTTCCGACGGACTCTATGGAATATTTCTTCCTTAAAACGTAGAGCAAACAAACTCTGAATAAAATTTAACTTGAACACCCTGTAACTTCGTTAATAATCAATTTTCGAAAAATTTTTATAGGATGAAGTACCATTTATTTGTGGTCTAGATATCACCCCTGAATTTTTTGCTCATCATTTCCGGACACCCTGTATAATATATAACTACTGACTATAGAATTGACGAATGAATACTGAGCAATATGGAAACTTGCTCTGAAACAAGGGAAAAGGTTTATATGAGTATATGTTACATACCATCAATCTGATGTGTGATGCAATTATGGAAATGTTAATGTTATATCAGTTTCAACGAGGATGTTGAACCTGGCGAATAGTTAAACAGCATAATTCAAGGATTATTCGAAAAGACAGGTTATAACGATCAACCATATCTCCAGTATAAATTCTCATAATTATTGTTTATAAGAGCGTTGATTTCATTTTGAAAATCTTTTGTGTTCCATTATTTTTACCCGTATTCTTGTTCTTTACAGGTCCAATATGTGGGACAGACTCGTGTTGTGGAGCTTTGGTGGAGGATAACTTGAAACAATTCAATCGGTTGTATCTGGATAAATATTTGAGAGGATCGATCAACAAGGTGTCATCTTTGATAGAAACGAGAGCAAAGAAGTTTGATGGTGAGTAAAATGAACTACTCATTACTGGGTCTATCTTTTTAAGATAATCAATATTTCGCTGTCTCATATTACCCTTCTTTTATCTTCGAATAATAGTGAAAGGAGTGTCCAGTATCCCCAATATGAAAACAACAAATCGCAGTGTATATGGTTATTTGAATTAGGAACATAATAGAGCACTGTCATCAGCACTCTGTGGTCCACAGAGGAAACGGCAGGTAGGGGGGCAGGTGAACAATTTACGTTACGTTCATTTTGGTGTACCTTTGAAATCGATTATTGACTAAAATTAGTCTGTCAGGACGGGTTTATACAGCAAATAAAATAAGATAAAATAAAATCAGAAATAAATTAAAATAAAATAAGAAAGTTAATCATGTACATTTCTCTGAGAGCGTTTATACACGAAATAAGATAAAATAAGAATAAGAATTAAAGTTGGCCAACTCTCATCTTTATTTCTTATTTTAAGTTATTTTGTTTCCAAAATGACAATGCGCATGCTAAAAGAATTAAATTCATAGAACTTGCATAAAATTGTCAAAAAGCTGCGATTTGATTGGTTCATTCTTATTTTGTTTTAGATCATCTGTATAAACCAATCCTTTTAACCCTCAATTCTTATTTTATTTTGATTTATTTCTTATTTTATCTTATTTGCTGTATAAACCCGCCCTTAGAACTCGTTTTTTGAAGCAATTTTGAGTATTGGTTCATTGTGAATAATGTTCATTGTTCAGTTGATGAATAATCTGCAGAGTTTTTGCTAATAGAAAATTTCCAGTTTGAATATAGTATCCTACACTCGCACATGACTTAATATGATTAATTTTTCTGATAAAATTCAGCTAATATGGTTAAGAATTGTGTAGTTATAGGATGTAGAGATATGTCAAATAGAGATAAAATTTTGATATCCTTCCGGGATGCTGATTAAGATAAAAAAAAATGTTTCCAAGGAAGTTAACAAAACCACAGATCAACCAAACCAGGAACATCACAAACACATTTAGATCTGAAACGCAGAAGATGATCTATGGAGTTTAATCGAGGACTGGCAGATATCCAATGATCAGATCTATTTCTATAATTCATAATAGCCTTACTTTCGTTCAACTAACTGTTTGTTAGTGTTTGCTGTCATTTGCTATAGTCTATAACAGATAAACCTTGTTCGTGGTGTCAAACAGACGCAAACCGTTAGCAAATGTTTGTAATCGAAAGTTTGCCTAATGTGCCATAAATGAAAAAACTATCTGATTTTTTCACATTATATTCATCATAATAATCCAAATAAATTCCAAAAGAAATAATAATTATTCAACCATACAGTAGGCAACCCAATCTATCAAAAGGCACAGAGATAGCTCATGTTCAATAACGTGGGTCACAACAATGCTTTCTTCAGAAAAAAATTATTCAAAATTATTATTCATCTCACGATAACTTGAGAGCGGAAAGAGATAGCGACTTGCAATTTTAACAGTAGGTTGCGCATCCGAATGCGACAATTGAATTTGTAGGCACAATCGGACAAACAGTTTTGGAGTTATACCTATCTGATATTTTGTTGTTATTTCCCCAATAACTCAAAAAATACGAAACCGATCCAATTCGAACATGGTAATTAGTTGAAGCGTCAACGCGAAAATTTTTGCGAAATTTCGTGTCACTAGAACATTTTAAAAAAGTCATTGTGAAAACTCTATATGTCAGAAGCTATTCGTCCGACATCGCTGAAACTTTGCGAGAGCCTTCAAAACCTAACATTCCAGCCAAGTTCCAAATTTAAACACGATCGGATCTATATTGTTGGAGATCCGAGCAGCCTTGTTCGTTGCCACGATGCCTTTCGAACGGAACGTGATAGTGACTTGCTATTTTCAGGCTAGGTTGTGCATAATCGGCCAAACGGTTTTGGAGTTATACAGATATGAAATTTTGTTGTAATTTACTCTATAACTCAAAATATACTAATCCGATCCAATTAAAACTCGGTAATTACGTGTAGAATGCCGACGACCTAATTTTCTCGGAATTTCGTGAATAAGGTATCCTGAAATTACTATATTACGTATATTATTGGATAATTAATGAATTTCAATTCCGATAGAATACATATGTCAGAATTAAAAAATCTGTGATCTTAGGCGATTCTCTCATTACTCAAGTCTGCCATTAAAATGGTACGAAATGTATTCATATCTTATAAAAGCTGAGAAAACGCACAAAAGCTCCTGACTTCACGTCACTGCTTGAACCAATTTTTTAGGATAATACATAATCCTACGAAACCATAATCGGGAAAGAACAGTTTGGGTTCCGAAATGGACTTGGAGGCAGAGAATCCTCATTTGGTCTGCAAATCTCAGCACAAGAATTCTACTAGCGTCAGAAAGACCTTATATATTTGCTTTATAGATTTTTAAAAGGTGTACGACCGTTTGAGGCATGGGAAATTATTTGAGGCTCTAGGAGGTAAAGCGATAAACAAAAGAAAACTGTGCATCAGATAGCCAGGATAAGGTCAAAGGAGTTCGACCGGGCTGTGTGCCTTGCCCCACGATGTACAGGGTATTCCTACATAAGTGTATCAACAGCCAACTGTAGATTTCTCATGAAAAAATAAAAACATTTTTTCTCTTCCATTTTTTCCTCCGGGTCTTCGTTTCAGAGATACAGGATGTCAAAAATTTGAATTTTTTGCTAATATCTCAGGAACCGTTTGAATTACAGAATTGAGTTTTTGTACAAACATTGCCACTAATAATAGCTACTTTCTTGCACTTTACTCGGTTTTGTTAGATGTGCCAGTGGCGAAGATATTGAATTTGCACAAAGGTTTTACCCCCCAACTATTACACCACTAGATATTTGCATTTGCACAGCAAATTCTAATGCGCCAATGTGTTTTACATAAAAAAGGTCCTCTTGGTTCATTGCTCTAAAGTGAACCATTTTCGAGAAAACTGGCATTTTATGATCAAAAACAATTTTCTAACGTATTGTAAATTTCTTCTAATTGGAAAAATGAGTAGTGAAAATTAACATGTTCATTAATTTCAACAGAATTTGTCAACTAGGTTTTCAAGTTTAAATTGCAAATTTATTTTTCATTATTTTTAGCGACCATAAAAAATGTAAATTTTTGACACCCTGTATCTTTGAAACGAAGACCCGTAGGAAAAAATGGAAGAGAAAAAAACAATGTTATTTTTTCATGAGAAATCTACAGTTGACCGTTGATACACTTATTTAGGAACAACCTGTATAATGAGGTGAACAACACTGATTCATATATAGGACTGCAGCGCTTGGTAAATAGAGTCAATGAAGCTTGCAGGTAATATGGTATGGACATAATAAATATTAAGAAAACTAAAATTATGACAATAACGCGAAGTAAGAATGTTCCCCTGCCTATATTCGTGATTGGTGAAATGCTGTCGAGAGTGGATCGTTTCAGGTATTTGGGCGCCTAGATTAACACTAAACTGGAACAAGATATGGAGATTAAATCCAGGATAGAACAATCACGTGTAACTTCATGAAACTTCGAAACATATTGTGTAAAATCTGAACCTCCACATACGTGTTAAACTCTCACAATGCTACTGCTGAGTCCTGGTTCACTCTGCTATATGGTGTCAGGACATGGACGCTCAAGGGGAGTTCCATGAACATATTAGAGGCCTTTGAAATATGGATTTACCGGCGTCCTGCGAAGAGCTCACAAAGGTCGGGTAGTACTGCATCTCATAAAAGCTAGATAATCATCTCATCTCGATCATATCCTGCGTAACGATAAATACTACATTCTACAGTTGATTAAGGCCGAGTTTAGGTAAGGAGGCCAATTGGAAGGAAGAGACTATCTTAGTTCAGTAATATCGGAGCATGGAGTGTATTTTGAACAGCTGAAGACAGAGATGAGTCTACCAGAGTGATCGCTAACCTCGACTATAGGAGAAAGCACTAGATGAAGAAGAATTTTATTTCATAGAATGTAGCAGTTGGTAGCTCTATATCTAGGATCCTGAAGTTGTAGCCTTAATATCAGCATTAAAATTCCTTATCACACTTGGAATGATGTATTTGCACAAAATAATGAAAATTTCTTTCTCAGCTTACCCCAACGATTAATATAGAACATATGTTTTCTGATATCCTAGGTTATGTGCAAGTGTGAAGATCGGTTGTCTTCGGAGCAGGTTTTGTTACTGTATCCCTACACAGTTGATTTTTGACTCAGAGGTGAATGGTGGCGGATACCTTATGGCTACACATTTTTTAACGACCTGGTTGAAATGAAAGATAACATGAGTTCGGTTTGTTACAGAATTTTTCAAGGACATGATGACCAACTCCAAGAGGGAATTCCACGACATGTTCGAGCGTACCTATGGCAAGATCTACCTCCAGAACGCTGACGTTTTTAGTGACTTCTTCGGCGAGCTGGAGACCTATTACAAGAAGGGGTCGGTGAGACTGTCAGAGACGATGGATAACTTCTTCGGAATCCTGTACCAGCGTATGTTCACGGTCATCAACAGCCAATACGATTTCGATGATAAATATCTCGAGTGCGTCTCTGAGCACATGACGGATATGAAACCCTTCGGTGACATCCCGCATAAGCTTGGAGTTCAGTTGAGGAGGTCGTTCGTGGCGACTAGGACCTTTTATAAATCTCTGGTGCAGGGGGCGGTAATAGCTGATAACCTCAGGGACATAGTGATGGATGAAGAGTGCAACACAGAGCTTACCAAGATGCAACACTGCGGCATTTGCACGTCGCTGAGTCTCAATCCGTGTGCCGATTATTGCACCAGCACTCTGGAGAACTGCCTGAAGTATCACACCAGCTTCAGCAAGGACTGGGACAAGTATATTGGTGAGTACGAAAGTTATTGATATCCGTTGTTACCCGTAAAAAACTGGAAATCCGTACAAACGGTCCATTTAAGAGACAAGGTTTGTATTGATCGGGTAGACGTGAAGTGTCAAAAAAAAATTATTTTTAAATTTTGTTTCTACAATAACTCTCGAACAGAATGAGCTAGGCAGTTGAAATTTTCAAAGTAGATTTGAGAGATAAATATCTCGGTTGAGTTCGTTAGTGGGTAAAATAGGCCGGATGATTTCGGAGTAATCAAAAAGATAATTTTTTTTAACTTACATATTTCAAATTCAATTTTTTTTTTAAGATGCAATTTCACCATAAAAATCTATTGATATTATTTTCAACTCTAAGATGCTAATACTTTCGGAGATATGATTTTTCGAAATTTCAATAATGAATCGTACTTCTATATTTTCACAGAATGCTATAATTATTCTATCTATGAATTATTATATGGTCTATGTTCATACTCGTACATATCATCCTGTTCTATAAGAGAGAGTCAAATTCATTTCAGCTATTGCAATTTGATTTCTTCCATGGTGCAGTCCTCATTCTTAGATTGCTCATTTAATTTTGATAAATAAACTATTATGTAAATGGAATTTCCTTTATGATACAGTTCTATCATAAGAATCCATTGATATGATTCCCACCTCTGAGAAAGCAATACTTTCGGAGATATGATTTGTCTGTTTGAACAAGAGCGCCAGAAAGCTCCTATCTACAGGGCTTGAACCAATTATTTAAATTGATTCGTTCCATTAAGATCATTGATATAGCCATTCCCTCATTTCTATAACTAAGGGGTTGCGTGGGTTTCGAAAGATAACCATTATTACTGATTTTTCAATATATCAAACGAAATTTTGTATTCAAACATTTTAGCAAATCAAAGATACATGTTTAACGGTTACTTTGTGAATTATTTATTTAGAGCCGTTGAGACCTCATTTGCCTTGACCTCTCAAAACAATCCTCTCGGCGTGGACAAGATGACTCATGGACATGATAACTCATGACGAAATTAACATACCATATATTTTCTGTTAGTAAATTTTTTAGCTCGGAAGAAAAAATTAAATTAAAAATTTTGGCGGAGTTGTGAACTGAAAGTCCAATTTTTTGATTAATTCTCTCCACATATAATATCGGACAGTAAAAATAAAATACCCTCTTCAAGCACCAAATAATGTTTCAAAGAAGTGTACAAAATTTGACAAAAAAACGTTCATAACTGTTTTCGCTCCTCCATGGTGGACAGCATGAAACTCCAAACGTAGTACTTGCGAAACACCGTATAAGGAAAAATAATATACGCAGGGATCTATAGTTTGGAGCGACCGCAGTCGAGGAACTTGGTTGGTTGAACGCCCGGTGTCACTTCTGTTTACTTAGTACCCGGAAGAGGTTGTTGGGTTCTCATCATCGTTGAATTATGTGTCACTGATGAGTCCAAACAAGGACGAAATGAACTGTCGCTATTCAACTTTGATGATCCGTTCATTTCGAGTGATTAGTGAAAAACACGATTGAATAAAAACGCGCCTGATGGGCGGAACGTCTAGATTTTACTCTGATCTATTTAAAATTTTGGAAGAATAATCTGGACATTAAACAAGACAAAAAAAAACGATTGGTTAAAGACAAAATTATTACTCGGAAACTGTTGGGCCGATTATTCCCATTAACGAACTTGTCCGTCGTATTTGGATGCGCATCCTACTCTGAAAATTTCATGTCGCTATCTTTTTCCGTCGCAAGTTATCGTGGCAACGGCCGGGATGAATCAAATTTGACCTGCTTGAATTCTTCGTCAGTGAGTTGAACCTAATCGTTTGAGACTATTTTCGGCAAAAAATTCGAAAATTACAGACATATGGGCAAAGCGATAACGCCCATGTATATACGTATGTTCCACAGAACATAAACCCAAAAATATACTGAGTGAGTCTTTGACCACTGCATTAATTTTAACCAAAGATTCCTCTCATCAAATGAAACACTTTTTTCATTTACCATTTTTCCAGATTCAGGTCAGGTAGAAAGTTACAAGCGTTTAAAGATTTCACAATGTGCTAATACCGAGGCTAATACACTCCCGCATATAAATTATCTATGACATTGTTGGTGGACGAGAATAAGGCATGGTAACGTGGTTTACAGCTTGATTCGGGATTCCAACGCTCAGGGACGGATCCATAAAAGTAGTGAAATTTCTGGGGTTTTCCATTTTAAAACATTCAATGAAGAATATCTCGAAAACGGTGCGTTTAAGGAGAAATGATGAAGAATAATATAATGTTCTAAAACGATGGAATATTCTTGAAATGACTCAAGAAAAACTTTATATGCTTTCTTTATGCTAATTTCGTTTAGTTTTATGAATCCACGAGTCCATAACTAGAAAACCAGTAGAAGTAGAAAATAACTAATATTTGGAAAATATGTATCATAGTTATAGGAAACTTCACGCCAACATTCATTTTATTCGAAAAAAGGATGTCAAAGCTACAAAATAAAAACTGATTTTTTTCAAAATTTCAACAGCCTGTATCTTTTTACCTGAGCTGAATTTGGAAAAATGTTAAATGAAAAAAGTGTTTCATTTGATGAGAGGAATCTTTGGTTAAAATTAATGCAGTGGTCAAAGACTCACCCTGTATATCTGGAGATCTGAAAATCTATAAAAAAAAATTTTCAGTGCACTAACCAGTTCAATTTCTAGAAGGCTAGTATTGGTACGCAATGAACGAAGAAAGTTGTGAAATTCGATTTCCCGCAAAAATGTCACTATTGTTGATACTTTTCTAAAGTAAAGGAATATAATCTCATATTTGATAGATGCCTGAATTTGATCTTCCAGATCGTATCCAAATTATTCCTCTCAACTTTACGCATCTAGACACTTAACTCCTTTGAAGATTTTCGCTTTCGATTTTTTCCAAAATAGACCTCGCATATTACTCCGAAAATTAACAAACTTCCGAAAATTCCTTCATTTTACTTTCTCCCTGAATGTATTTTTTCTCCCATCTAGCATCCAAAATATCTAAATCTATTTCACTGTATGTAACACCGTACACTACTGAAATTTATGGTGGTTTCAAATGGGCCATTTAAAATTCAAAGAACGTCAGGATTCACATTTAATTTCTACCATATCTTGAAGGAATATCTCTATAAACGCACCTTGATGTTAAAAGTCTTATTCTCAGTTTAATGTTAATAACACACAAAGGTTAATAACAGCACAGATACTTCCAATGATGCCCTAGCACTGAAGCCCTGCTCTACCAACATAAAATTATCTGAAATTTAACAATATTAGAGGTATTACTTACTTCCACTACTGATACCTGTCATTATATTCATAATGACAGTATATGTCAATTTTGGTTAAAATATTGGAGAATGTCCATTTCTTCTCACCTAGGATAGCTATAAGGCTGATATAACAGAAATATCTTCTTATTGCTGTCCTTTATGCACATAGAAAATATTAGCGAATTCTGGGGATAAGTTTCCGACATATTGAAGTTTTCGTTTCTGGTATTGGTATTCTCATTAAATGTTGCAGGAACCTTGAAGTCGTTAATATACACATAATTACCAACTTGCAACTCGATCCGTTTCGGAATTATTCGGAAAATAAAATTTCAAATGAATATATCTCCGAAATCATTGTGCCAAATTGAAACTTGGTAACTAGTTGTAGAATACTGACACGATGAAATATTTTAAATTTTGTTGGGATCGTATCACCAGAAAATAAAAAAAAATTATTTATCTCACGTTAACTTGAGAACGGAAAGAGAATGAAGAAATAACAATTTTTAGGGTGGGTTGCGCATCCGAATGCGACATTTAAGTTTTTTAATAGGAATAATTGGCCAAACGATGTTATACCTGTTTAAAATGCTGTTGTTATTTACTCAATAACTCAAAAAATACGAAACGGATCCAATTCAAACATGGTAATTAGTTGTAGAATGGTCACATCAAATTGTTGCGAAATTTAACTTCACTTGGAAAAGATTCTATATATCAGAAACTATTCGTCCGATATCGATGAAATTTTGCGGGAGACTTCGAAACCTAACTTTACAGTCAACTTCGAAATTTGAACACAATCGGATATATATTGTTGGCGATGACTTACGAACGGAAAGAGATAGCTACATGCAATATTCACAGCAGGTTGCGCATCCGAATACGACATTTGAGTTCGTTAATAGGCATAATCGACCAAATAGAAACTTCGCTACTGCTCTTCTACCGGGAGGGTTCTTGAAACCTAGTTCGGCAATCCAAGCGATGATTTTTCGGAACGTCAGATGTTCGAAGACCGCTACAGGACCCTAAAGAAGGGCAATCATCTCCCATAGATAAAAGCTTCACATTCAAATTGAAAATCTATATTAAAATCTCCAAGAAAAATTTGGCGTTACTATGTTATATAAAATATGGTACCCCGTTACAGTAACCTCTGCTAACACTTTTTTCATACACATGCTTTATTGTTAGATAAAAAACAAATTGTAATGCTCAAGTTCAAAAGAATATATATATATATATATATATATATATATATATATATATATATATATATATATATATCGACCAAATGGTTTCGGAGTTATACACATCTCTTGTTGTTATTTCCTCTATAACTCAAAATATATAAATCCGATCCAATTTAAACTAGGTAATTACTTGTAGAATGTAGACACGCAAATTTTCTCGGAATTTCGCCTCCTGAAATTATCTGAGAAGTAAGGTTCTTCGTATATTATTTGATATTTAAAGAATTTTAATTCCGACAGAATACATAATATGTCAGAATTAAAAATTCTGTGATAGGCAATTCTCTCATTACTCAAGTCTGTCATTGAAATGGTACGAAACGTATTCATCTATATATATATATAAAATGAATTGATGTTCGTTAGTCTTGCTAAAACTCGAGAACGGCTGGACCCATTTGGCTAATTTTGGTCTTGAATTATTTGTGGAAGTCAAGGGAAGGTTTAAAAGGTGAATAAATATATAAATGGTTACAGGGTGTTTTTCTTTTAACGTCAATGGCAACTTGCTCTTTTTCACGCCATAGTCGTACAATTTCATTCAATTGTGTTAAAAAATATACTTTCGAGGCATACATCATTGAATATAAACCATTACTATACAGGCTGTTCTTTTTCTCACGGCACAATTGTACGCGATTGAAGTGTGTTTTTTTTTCACGTCAATTGCAACTTGCTGTTTTTCACGCCAATCGTACAATTTCATTCAATTGTGTTAAAAATTATACTTTCGAGGCATACATCATTGAAAACAAACCATCACTATACTGGGTGTTCTTTTTCTCACGGCAATATTGTACGCGATTGAAGTGGTTTATGCCACAAACAAAGCATTAACTAAATAGGTACCTTGGATGGATTCTCTTAATGTATTTGTCCGAAATTTTCATCCAGGGTGTTTTTCTTTTAACGTCAATTGCAACTTGCTGTTTTTCACGCCAATCGTACAATTTAATTCAATTGTGTTAAAAAATATACTTTTGAGGCATTCATCATTGGAAATAAACCATTACTATACAGGGTGTTCTTTATATCATGGCACAATTGTACACAATGGAAGTGATTTGTGCCACAAACAAAGACAAATAGAATAGAACTGAATAGACAATAGAACATGCGCCCAAAAGCTCCTGACTTAACGTAGTACTTGAACCAATTTTACAAATAATTTCCACGAAACTTAGTATGTACGAATTAGAAAATGACAAAGGTCTATTAAAATTTGCAAACGTATATGGGGTGTCCCATTAAATTAAAAAAAGTTGAAGGTTTTTTCTGATCAAAGTGGAAGTATGGATATAAGAATCAGATGCATTATGCATCACTGTACTAGCAGGAAAATTAAAATAAATATTATCCTCTTCTTTTCAAAAATATTTACTTGGTTTCATATTTTATTCCAACCCTATATATTATCGAAAATATCGGCAAAATATTATTTTTTTCTGGGAAGCCTGTATGGTTTAGGTATTGAAATTTGGGAAAGAATTCGGGAAAGTTGGTGCTAAAGAAACGATGATTTTTGACACATATGTCATTGATCGTGTTACTCTGCAAACCTGTCAAAATTGAACTTTTTTTAGAAAAATTACCAAAAGACGTAGAAATCAGAACAATATCAAAAAGTTTCTGAAATAAATGTTGCTCAGAATTTCATTTTATACCAAACTGCCAAATTTCATAGTGAAAATTCAGAAATTTTTTGATATTAATATTGATATAAGTGGCGGCTGTGGGCTTTGCGGGAATTTCAAAAATAATTCGCAATGTAATTCCAATGCAAGAGATATTATCACAATTCAAATAAAGTTAATATTAATTTAATGTTCCTCATAAATTATTATTTCTATAGTGAAAGCCTCACAATCTTGGCGCAAACCGAATTATACCTGAGAAATTTAATGCGCAAAGAGCTAATATCTCGCTAATTATTCTTGGGACATCATAAGAAATTAAATTCTTCGATTTTATATCTGAAGAATAATTCTCCAAACCCTGTAAAAACGCTTTTGAATATATTTTCTCAAATACCACTAAAAAAGCAATACAGACCTCATCTAAAACAAATATACCTGTGCAAATGAAATCGAGTTGACAGGCGGATAATTTCTTATGATGATCCAAAAATAATTAGGGAGATATTAGCTCTTTGCGCATTTAATTTCTCAAGAATAATTCGGCTTGCACCAAGATTGTGAGGTTTTCACTATAGAAATCATAATGTATGAGGAACATTAAATTAATATAAACTTTATTTGAATTATGATAATGTCTCTTTCATTGGAATTACATTCTGAATTATTTTTCAAATTTCCGCAAAGCCCACAGCTCCCTCTAACGTGCTGTCATCAGAATATGAATATCAAAAAATAACATTTCGGCTTCGCCCTTGCCTGAAGACCTTATTCCACAGCACCACTAGTTTAGTTTGTAATAAGTAGAAATGTCACTGGACAATTCACTTTCATGTTCTTAATACCATCAAATTTACTTAATACCATATATGAGTAGATTGTAAATTTTCAATAAAGGACAAAATGACGCGATGTTTCCCAGAACATAGGCGCAAAAAATTATATTGTTCCAATATTATTATTTGTTGAGCTACTACTAAGAACCTATGTCGACATCAATTACAGCCAACGTGCCTCCGCCATATTTACGTCCCACCACATCCCCGAGGAGTTATCGAAATGTAGTAATTAAAATTAGGAATTTATCCATTTCAATCTCATCGGGTGCAATTAAAATTCCAGAACGCATTTTTACGGCGTCCGACACGAAATAAATAATGTCCGTTTTATGGTAATTAAAACCCACATTCGTAGGACGAGCGGCGAGCCGCCCAGCTACATTTCGCGACATTTTGGAACGTTCTGGAACACGCCCGACACCCTTGTTTGCGTTGTGAACTTTTTCGATTTGCAGCTGGCTAACATTTATCCTCGGCGGAATCGTTGATTGGACAACTTTTCCGATTAATTTTTAGATCTATTTACGTAGTGTCGAAACGGAAAGGGTGTTTCAGTTTGAAAACTACTTTAGCTACTCCGACACCGAGACAACTTTGGGTATGTTTCTGATGTGTGTGAAGTATGCCCATCACGCTAGGTTTGTGCCGTTCAATTTTTGCTCGTATGTTCTGGGGAACATCGCGTTATCATTTTCTCAAATGTTTCTCATTTTCGATTTTTTTGCGGAGAATGGTCTCGAATGACTAGGTTCAACTCCCTGATGAAGAATTCGAGGTCAAATTTGATTCTGTACGGCCGTCCAGCCGGCCGTTGCCACGATAACTTGAGAACGGAAAGAGATAACGACTTGAAATGTTCAGAAATACGACGGACAAGTTCGTTAATGGGCATAATCGGACCAACGGTTTCCCAGTAATAATTTTCTCATCAACCAATACAGATCTGATCGAATTGAAACTTGGTAGCAAGTTGTAGAATACAAGTACGGAGACGTTTGTGAAATTTTGTGAGAATCTTGTCGCTAGAAAATTTTAAAAATATTAAAAAAAAAATATTATTTACGTCACGATAACCGGAGAATGGAAAGAGATAGCGACTTGCAATTTTTAAGGTAGGTTGTGTATCTGAACGCGACGTTTGTGTTTATTAATAGGCATAATCGGCTAAACGGTTTTGGAGTTATACCCATCTGAAATGTGGATTTTATTTCCTCAACAACTCGAAAACTACAATAATGATCCAATTCAAACTTGGTTACTTGTTTTAAAATGCTCGAAAATGATTGCAAAATTTCGCGAGAATCGTATCACTAGAAAATTAAAAAAAATTTTATATTTCTGAAACTATTCGCCCGAAATAACTGAAATTTTGCGATAGCATTCAAAACCTAATACCCTCATTACACTATCCGCCGTATTCACAAAGCATTGTTAAGTGTTTCAATCTCCGTTAAGGTCCTCAGTTAAGGATAAATCTGAATCGCAACCTCAATTAAAGTATTTAACGGTGGTGAAACAGGCTTGTTTCACGTTAATTTTCACGTTTATTGAGGTTGCGATTCTTATTTATGCTTAACTGAGGACCTCAGTTAGGACTTAACGGAGATTGAAAACTTTGTGAATACGGCGGTATGCCTTTTTCGTGCCTATTTGACAGCCTGACTGACTGCGCCTGAAATTTTGAAGAAATACGAATGCGCCCGGCTCTATTTTGTTGACTGTTTCAGGCTTGAAAATAAATAGAACTGGTTCTATTTGTTCCCCCTGAATCGTTGGGATTTCAAGTCTTTTTGTCGAAATGTCATGGCTACCAACACAATATTTATCTGTCTGACTCATATACGTATTAGGTATATGGTCTATTAGGCATATGGTCTGACTTGACGTCTTCTTAACATAACTTAGTTTATTCTATCCTTTGAATCGCAGCCTTCCTAAATTCAATAATAATTTTATGTTTATTACTCTGAGGACTTACGAAGGCAAGATAATCTGTGATGGCTATCCCCGAGTGATATGAAGTTTTCGCCTAGTATCGCAAAGTAATTATCAATTTAGTTTTTGGAGAAATGCTTTTCTGGAATTACAGTATCTTTTTGGCGCTCTAGTTCCTCGGAACTGAGTGCTTATCAATTTGCCCAAATGTCTGTAATTTTCGAATATTTCGATGAAAATGGTCTTAAACGATTTGGTTCGACTCACTGATCAAGAATCCGTGGTCGAAATTCATTATGTCCGGCCGGTCCGGCCGTAGGCACGATAACTCTCGAACGGAATGAGCTGGAGAGTTGAAATTTTCAGAGTAGGTTTGGGGGATAAATATCTCGGCTAAGTTCGTTATTGGGCAAAATCGGACAGATGGTTTCGGAGTAACAAAAAAAAATTTTTTTTTTTACGAAACAAATTCCAATTTAATTTTTTTTAAATAAGAAGTTTTATCATAAGAATCCATTCATATCATTTTTAACTCTAACAAGCTAATACTTTCGGAGATATGATTCTTCAAAATTTCAATTTAAATCGTATTTCACACATTGATATAAAAAACCGTTGAATAATAATTATTCAATGTATGAATTCTCATAATGTCAACTTGACAGAAGGGAATATTGTAACTTCAAAAATATTGGGGTTGAAATACTCGTATTTTAGCGATGCAACGGGGACCTCACCCGAAAATGTTTGAAAATATTACGTAAATATTGAAAGCATAATTCTGTAGTTCGAGAGAGGAGAAAATTTGGTGAACGTAGATCAGGAAACTTTTGATCGATTACAAGGTATTTTATTTATTACTCATCTTCTTTCATATTATTACTCATCTTCTTTCATATTATTACTCATCTTCTTTCATACATGTTTTATGGAATACCTACTATTTGTAGGTACTTTAAACCTGTTTTGGGCAATTGTCATACGAAACTTGTTTTTTTGGCGCTCTAGTTCCTCGGAACAGAGTGCTTATCAATTTGCCCAAGTGTCTGTAATTTTGGAATTTTTGGCTGAAAATGGTCTCAAACGATTTGGTTCGACTCACTGATCAAGAATCCGAGTGTGAAATCGATTCTGTCCGGCCGGCCGACCGGCCGTAGGCACGATAACTCTCGAACGAAAGGAGTTAGCGGATTGAAAATTGCAAGGTGGTTTTGGAGCGTAAATATCTCGGACAAGTTCGTTCGATCTATCTGAAATTTAGCATCAAATTGTAGAATCATGACCTTTAACGCAAGTGAAGTTTTGTATTGACAAGATTACCGGAAAGTGTAAAAAAAAATTTTTGAAAATTTAAAAAAAGTTTTTCCACAATAACTCTCGAACGGAATGAGCTAGGTAGTTGAAATTTTCAGAGTAGGTTAGGGAGATGAATATCTCGGTTAAGTTCGTTATTGGGCAAAATTGGCCAGATTTAATTCGATTTCTTCCATGGTGCAGTTCTCATTCTCATGATTGCTCATTTAATCTTGATAAATAAACTATTATTTGAATTGAATTTCCTTTATGATGCAGCTCTATCATATGTATACATTGATATAATTCCCAACTCAGAGAAACCAATACTTTCGGAGGTATAATTTGTCTGTTTGAACTAGAGCGCCAGAAAGCTCCTGTCCACAGGGCTTGAACCCATTTTTCTGTATGTGATTTTGCACTCTATGTAGTAGCATATTAAACTTCTTCTTCAGACATTCTTAAAGCACTATGGTATTGTTTTAAAAATATACGAACAAAACAAGAACTTGAGGTGAATATGTCAATTTCTTCAATGTTTGCAGCTCTGAAATTACTGCCTGATACAAGCGCGAAAAAGGCGCGGTGTAATAGTGCCACTCATTTGGGGGGAAATTCAGCCAACAAATAGCCATGAATGCAAATATAGACACGAAAAAGGCATAGTGTAATAAGGGTATAACTCTATTACCAAATTACAAGCTTGAACTCGATCGGATGAATATTTTCGAAGATCCGAGCAGCCTTGGATAAGTTCAGTAGTTGGATGGGAGACCGTTGCCTCGATAACTCTCGAACGAAAAGAGGTAGGGAGTTGAAATTTTCAGGCTTGGTTGCTCATCCGAATGGGAGAGCTAAGTTCGTTGTTGGACATAACCATCTGGAATGTTATTTTCTCGATAATTCAAATAATACAGACCCGATCGAATTGAAACTTGGTATCTAGTTGTAGAATATCGACATAAAGACGTGTGCGGAATTTTGTGTGGATTGTACCACTAGTAAATTTTGAAAAAAATTACGAAAAAATATTATGTATCTCACGATAACTTGAGAACAGAAAGACATAGCGATTCTCAGGGTAGGTTGCGCAGCCGAATGCGACATTTGAATTTGTTTATGTTTATAGGCATAATCGACCAAACGGTTTTGGAGTTATACCTATCTGAACGAAAGGAGATAGGGACAATTTTCAGGGTAGATTACGCATCCGAAGGTCAAGTCTGATTTTTGGCATAATCGGTCCATTGGTTTCGGATTTATACCCATCTGGAATATTAATTCCTTGATAACTCAAAAAATATAGATTCGATTTAATTGAAGCTTAGTGACTAGTTGTAGAATATCGACATAAAGACGTGTGTAAAATGTTGTAAGAACTGTACCCGAGGGGGAAATCACTCTCAGAATTGGGTACAATATATCCAAACATATCAAAATATATCCAAATATATCCATGACATATCCAAATATATAAAAAATACCCGAATATATCCAAATATATCCAAACATATCCAAATATATCCAAATATATCCAACTATATTCAAATATATCCAAATATATCCAAATATATCCAAATATATCCAAATATATCCAAATATATCCAAATATATCCAAATATATCCAAACATATCTAAACGTAAGTATATCGAAATATATCTAACCATCGATCTAAATATAATCACTTGTGCTTGAGTTCCATTTCGCTGAGATCAATTTTGTCGGAACCCCATAGAAATGGATATTTTTTGCGCGTATGTTCTGGGTAACATCGCGTATTCATTTTGCCCAAATGTCTGTAAGTTTCGAATGTTTTGACGGAAATGGTATGAAACGATTTGGTTCGACTCCCCAATGAAGAATTCGAGGTCAAATTTGATTCTGTCCGGCCGTTGCCACGATAACTTGAGAACGGAAAGAGCTAGCGACTTGAAATTTTCAGGGTAGGTGGCGTATCCTAATACGACGGATAAGTTCTTTAATGGGCATAATCAGCCCAATGGTTTCCGAGTAATAATTTTGTTTTCAACCAATATGAATCCGATCGAATTGAAACTTGGTGAGTAGTTGTAGAATATGAACCTAAGCACGTTTGTGAAATTTTGTGCGAATCATAAGGCTAGAAAATTATTGTAAAATATTTTTGTTGTCACGATAACTTGAGAACGGAAAGAGATAGTGGCTTGAAGTTTTCAGGTTAGGATGTGCATCTTAACACGACATTTGAGTTTGTTTATAAGCATAATCGGCCTAACGGTTTTAGAGTTATAGCCATCTGAAATTTGTTTGTTTTTTTCTCCTCATCAACACAAAAATACTAAACCGATTTAATTGAAACATGGTTATTAGTTGTAGAATGCCAACGCGAAAATTCTTGCAGAGTTTGTTGAGGATAGTATTCATGGAAAATTTTTAAGAAATCATTGAAAATTAGTAAAAAAAATTCTATATATCAGTATCTATTCCTCTGAAATTGCTGAAATTTTGCAAGAGCCTCTAGAACCCAACTCTACTGTCAAGTTTTAAGTTTTAACACCATCGGTTAAATATTGTTGGAGATTCGAGCAGCTTTGATGTGCAGTAGATGGGTGACCATTACCTCGATAACTTTCGAACAAAAGGAGATAGGGACTTGAAATTTTCCGGGTTGGTTGCATATCCGAATGGGAGAGTTAAGTTCGATTTTGGGCATAATCGGTTTAACGGTTTCCGAGTTATACCCACCTGGAATATTATTTCCTCGATAACTCAAAAAATATAGATTCGATCGAATTGAAGCTTGGTAACTATTAGTAGAAAACCGACATTAAGACGATTTTTTAAGAACCGTACCCAGAAAATTTCAAAAAAATTACGAAAAAAAAATTGGTTCAAGCACTGACGTGAAGTCAGGAGCTTTTGCGCGTATGTTCTATTGTCCATTTTCCTGTATTGGACACCCTTAATCGAATTTACCATGGTAAATTATGTTGTACATTCTCCTGCATTGGACACTTAATTTGAATTTACCATGGTGAATTCGAATTACATTCGAATTACATGAACTTAGAGTACCTTTCGATAGAAAACCGTAAGGGGATTAATTATGAGTATACAATTTTATAATATACAGGGTCCGCAAAAAGTATAGATCAAAATAATTTGGTAACCCCGCTGTAATACGTCAATAGATAATCCAAATTTGTCGAAATGACATGTGCTGTCAAATCTTGTTATCCTATTAGTAAGTACTATTATGAGGTTGCTGAGATAGCAATGTGGATGGCAATATGTTTCAAAAAAAAATTGGTTCAAGCCCTGTGGACAGGAGCTTTTTGGCGCTCTTGTTCAAACAGACAAATTATATCTCCGAAAGTATTGGTTTCTCAGAGTTGGGAATTATATCAATGGATCCTGGAACTGCATCATAAAAGAAATTAAATTAAAAAAAAGTGTCGTATAAGAAAAATACTTCAAAAATTGTCATTAAATTTATTTATCAAGATCAAAGGAGCAATCTGCAATGATTCAAACTCCTGGAATGGGTTGTTGCAAAACTCACACTCGGTGCTTAGTTTTCACAACTCGAAATACCTAAGGAAACTATCATCGAAATGTCTAGAGCAAGGCTGGAGACAATCCTAGCAGATTGTCCATGTATTCCTGACATTGAGTAGGTAGTGGATTACGAACAAATTATTTTAATATTTCAAAATATATTAATAAAATACTATCCTCTTTTCATAATTTGAAATTTATTAGTTCATATCCCTAACACATTCTATTCTGTATTATGAACCTTAACTCAAGAAAAAATGATTGATACACCGTAAGGGGATTAATTATGAGTATACATTTTTATAATATACAGGGTCCGCAAAAAGTATAGATCAAAATAATTTGGTAACCTTGCTGTAATACGTCAAAGGATAATCCAAATTCATCAAAATGACATGTGCTGATTCGTACTGATAAACAACTGAGACCTGCCAATTTTCAAGTTAATATCTCTAATCTAATGGAGAATATAAAAAAAGTATTTAAGATTTTCTCAATTTCTCGTCCATATCTATACAATCCCCAATTTACGGTACTTTATTCTGAATATATTCAGTATCACTAATATAACTAGGCAGCTTTCTGAACTTAAAATATAAAATAAAACGCAAGCTGTTTGTTATTTATGCTGACATAACCTCAAAAAGCTACAGATCATGCGCAGATGAAAGGACAACAGTAAATATATATCCAAACATATCCAAATATATCCACATATTTCTAAATATATCCAAATATATCCAAGTATATCCAAAAATATTCAAACATATCCAAATATATCCAAATATATCCAAATATATCCAAACATATCCAAATATATCCAAATATATCCAAACATATCCAAATATATCCAAGCATATCCACAGTCGGTACAATAATATCCACGAGTGAACTCCCCCTCGACTGTACCCCTAGAAAATGTAAAAAAAAATAAAAAAAAATTGATTCATGCACTGACGCGAAATCAGTAGCTTTTGCGTGTATGTTCTATTGGACAATAGAAGATACTCGCAAAAGCTCCTGACTTCACGTCAGTGCTTGAACCAATTTTTGGCGCTCTAGTTCCTCGGAACTGAGTGCTTATCAATTTGCCCAAATGTCTGTAATTTTCGAATTTTTCGATGAAAATGTTCTTAAACGATTTGGTTCGACTCACTGATCAAGAATCCGTGGTCGAAATTCATTCTGTCCGGCCGGCCGTAGGCACGATAACTCTCGAACGGAATGAGCTAGAGAGTTGAAATTTTCAGGGTAGGTTTGGGAGATAAATATCTCGGCTAAGTTCGTTATCGGGCAAAATCGGACAGATGGTAACAAAAAAAAAATTTTTTTTTTACAAAACAAATTCCACATTAAATTTTTTTCAATAAGCAGTTTTACCATAAGAATCCAATGATATAATTTTTAACTCTAACAAGCTAATACTTTCGGAGATATGATTTTTCAAAATTTCAATAATAAATCGTATTTCTACGTTTTCACAGAATGATATAATTATTCTATGTATGAATTGTCATAATGTCAACTTATTTTCCTGAGACATGACATTATTCAATCAATCGAAGAATTATGAGAATAAAGTGTATTCCGAAATGTGAGCGAAGTGAGAAAAATCTCAGTTGTTTGCTCCGAAATTAGTTTTTCTCAGAAAAGTCTTACATTTCGGAATGGAACATGAAGTAAGAGATCTGAGAGTAGTGAGACTGCTTTTCATCCATAGACATAGAATGCTCAGTTCTCTCAATTTATGACGGGACTGACGGAAGGGAATATTATAACTTCAAAAATATTGGGGTTGAAATACTCGTATTTTAGCGATGCAACGGGGACCTCACCCAAAAATGTTTGAAAATATTACGTAAATATTGAAAGCATAATTCTGTAGTTCGAGAGAGGAGAAAATTTGGTGACCGTAGATCAGGAAAGTTTTGATCAATTACAAGGTAATTTTTCATTATTACTTCTCTTCTTTCATACATGTTTTATGGAATATCTACTATTTGTAGGTACTTTAAACCTGTTTTGGGCAATTGTCATACGAAACTTGTTTTTTTGGTGCTCTAGTTCCTCGGAACAGAGTGCTTATCAATTTGCCCAAATGTCTGTAATTTTGGAATTTTTGGCTGAAAAAGGTCTCAAACGATTTGGTTCGACTCACTGATCAAGAATCCGAGGTCGAAATCGATTCTGTCCGGCCGGCCGGCCGGCCGTAGGCACGATAACTCTCGAACGAAAGGAGTTAGCGGATTGAAATTTGCAAGGTGGGTTTGGATCGTAAATATCTCGGACGAGCTCGTTAATGGGAGAAATCCATCAAGCGGTTTCGGAGTTATGGCCGATTTTAGTAAAAATATTTTTTATGAATATTTCCGAAACCGATCACTCGATCTAAAATTTAGCATCAAATTGTAGAATCATGACCTTTATACGCATGTGAAGTTTGTATTGACCAGATAACCGCAAAGTGTAAAAAAAAATTTTGAACATTTAAAAAAAGGTTTTCTACAATAACTCTCGAAGGAATGAGCTGGGTAGTTGAAATTTTCAGAGTAGGTTAGGGAGATGAATATCTCGGTTAAGTTCATTATTCGGCAAAATTGGCCAGATTTAATTTGATTTCTTCCATGGTGCAGTTTCCATTCTCAGATTGCTCATTTAATCTTGATAAATAAACTATTATTTGAATTGAATTTCCTTTATGATGCAGTTCTATCATAAGAATACATTGATATAATTCCCAACTCTGAGAAACCAATACTTTCGGAGATATAATTTGTCTGTTTGAACTAGAGCGCCAGAAAGCTCTTGTCCACATGGCTTGAACCCTTTTTTTTTCATGCGGTTCTCAAGATATCCCTCCAAATGTATCAAAGCACTTTTCGAAAAAGTGAGTTCAAACGGCTGAAATCGATTGTGCTATACTTGTACTGAGTTGTGACATCCGAATTTTTCCGAAAGTCCCGCTAATTTCTCGGATAATCAGGTGTTAAGAAATCACTTTCATTTTTCTTCGTCGAAAATTGTTTTATACTTGTGCTGCATTTGTGCTGACTTGTGCCGTTCAGATTTTAAGAAGAAATTTAAACTTCTCCTTCAAATGGTAAAAATTAGATAAAATGTGTAGAAGGTTTGAATCACTATACATGGATAGCAACAGGCTGGATATCTCGACTGCATTAGACGGCCAGACATGTGGATGGACATGAGATCAAATTCGGGCGGTGTCAGTTTTAGGATTATTCCATTTATTGCTTGAATGAGCATGAAATTGACTATCTTCTCAGTTAATTCGTGGGATATTTGAAAAATTAGAACAGTGAAAAAAAATTGGTTCAAACTCTGACGTGAAAGTCAGGATCTTTTGCGCGCATGTTCTATTGTCTATTTCTACTGTTCTACATATAGATTTATTTTTAATGATTTTTTGAAAAATTTCTAGTGATACAATTCTCACGAAATTATTCGTGAATTTTCGCGTCGGCATTCTAGAAGTAATTACCATGTTTGTATTGGATCGGATTCGTATTTTTCGAGGTATTGAGGAAACAACAAGCAAATTTCAGATGGAAATATCTCCAAAACCGTTTGGCGGATTATGCGTATTAACGAACTCAAATGTCGGATTCGGATGCTCAACCTACCATAAAAATTGCAAGTTGCTATCTCTTTCCGTTCTCAAGTTATCGTGACAAGTGAATCTTCGTAATGTGGAAATGAAAATAGGAAGGGGTAGAAAACTACGCGCATTCGTTCGAGTGCCACGCATTCACTCTCGCTCTGTCTCTTTATATTTCCCCTCCCCAGGAGCATTAGAAGTTTCACAAAAAAATATTTTTTAATAATTTTTTTTTAATTTTCTAGATATGCGATTCTCACAAAATTTCGCAAACGTCTTTGTGTCAGTATTCTACAACTAGCTACCAAGTTTCAATTCGATCGGATCTATAGTGGATGATAACAAAATTATTGCTCGGAAACTGTTGGGCCGATTATACCCATTAATTAACTTGTATTTGGTATTTGGACGCGCTACTTACCATGAAATGTTCAAGTCGCTATCATTTTCCGTTCTAAAGTTATCGTGGCAACGGCCGGCCGGACCGAATCAAATTTGACCTCGAATTCTTCATCAAGGAGTCAAGGAGTCGAACCTAATCGTTTGAGACCATTTAAGGCAAAAACATCGAAAGTAACAGACATTTGGGCAAAATGATAGCACGCTGCTCCCCAGCACATGCGCTCAAAAATTGGTTCATGCACTGGCGTGAAGTGAGGAGCTTTTGCGCACATCTTCTATTGCCTATTCACCCCTATTGGACATTCTTAATCGAATTTGCCATTGATATACAGCGTTTTATCAGCTTTTATAAGATATGAATACAATACCTTAATACGTACCATTTTAATGACAGACTTGAGTAATGAGAGAATTATCTATGATCACAGAATATTTAATTCTGACAAATTTATGTATTCTATCGGAATTGAAATGCGTTGAGTATCTAATAATATACGTAAAACTTACGCCTCAAGTAATTTCCTGAAATTTTGTTTTCTTGATATAACAGATCTCTAATATCCATAAATTTCAGTATAGTGCACGGTGTTTCCTTTCAGTGAAATATTTCAACTAGTACATAAACCAGCGCGCTAAAGTTCCTCCTTGCCTCACGTCGGTGCATCTTTAATTTTTTCTGCTAATGGTCTTGAAACACTGAAAATAAATCACCAAATACTAATACAATTAATAATTATTATTATCCTCCTGAATTTGGCAGACGGCCTCGACAAGGTAGCTGACCGACTCCTGGGGCCCTTCAACATCGAAAGCGTCGTGGAACCCCTAAACATCAAGATCTCGGAGGCCATCATGAACTTCCAGGAGAGTGGGGCAGAGGTTTCGAAAAAAATATACAGCCTCTGCGGACAGCCCACCCTGAACAGGAGGAAGAGGAAAACCGAGAGCGAGACACCTCTGGTCGAAGACCCGAACTTCGAGCTGAACTACGGCCCCATCAAGAGCACTGGAGGCGGCAAAAAGAAGCACAAGAAGACGGAGAAGATGGATAGCACGCCGTCCCTGAAAAAACTTATCATGGATATCAAGACGGTAAGTGGATTGGGGATTTAAATTGGTAGGGATGTTGACGCACGTGTAAATTGGAAACACCGAAGTTTGATGTGATTTCTGATCGAATTGTTCCGTCTGGATGGTTGGTTCGATATTTCAGCATCTGTGCTTACAGCCATTCCGGGCATGATAAAATAGCATTGACTCAAAGACTCATGGTGAAACATTCGTTGATTAAACATCAAGAAATATTCCCTAGCACTGTGATGTTGGATAGATGATATTAAGGAAGAATAAGGTCGATACTGGTTCCGAATAGCACAAAATCGACACAAATGGAAGAGTGTCGGAAAATAGATAGAAAAAGACTGTCAATATTAGGAAAAAATTGCCTCCAGCCAAAATCTGCATCGTATAACCTTAGACGGAGGTTACACGGTCAATCTGGTATCAATCCCGCATCATATTAATCATGGATTGATATCAGATTGACGGAATCTGATGGAATATGAATGTGCTTCGTCAGTCCATCAATCCGCATCAGTCTCATCGTGATCAAGGTCACGGACTGAACTGATGCGAGGTTGATGGCAGATCTACCGTGTAACCTCCATCTTAAAGACGCGTTAGATGGAGGTTACACGGTTAATCATCAGTCTCGCAGTGAGACAAAGCGGGGATATTCTCTGCTCTGTTCGGTCATATTTGTATTCTGTGGTAAGGCGTCTGTCTGGTCATATTGACATAAATATTTAATATTCCATCAATCCGGACCATCAATCCATCAGTTTCCTGTCAATCTGACATCAATCCATGATACATGTGACGCGAGACTGATACCAGACTGACCGTGTAATCTCCGTCTTAGACGCAGGTTACACGGTCAGTCTGGTATCAGACTCGCATCACATCAATCATGGATTGATGCGTAGACTGATAGAATGATGATCCGGATTGATGGTAAGATTGATGTGAGATTGATACCAGATTGATCTTGTTACCTCCGTCATAAGATTAGATTGAAGTTGGACTCTAAATTATCATTCATGCACTCTGACCAATTCAGATCTTTAGTACATTATCAATTGTCCAAGACAATTATCACAATTGCTTTCGCTAAGTATGTGCTCGGTGTTATGGCAACTTATGCCTCTCCTTTTGAAAGTGCGATGAGCTCCGTTATGGTTTGCCACTTTCCTTAACAGCGAAGGGAATCCCATGCGCTGATGTAAGTATCGGTGTATTGGAAAGGCCTCCGCCTTGTCGTTTCTCTCGATGCCAAAGTCTTGCTGGTGCCTTAAGGCAATCGCTGTCTCAAGCGATGTAAAATCTTCCGAATTTTTAAGGTTTGTCATAATCAGTAACTTGTCTCATCCCGTTACAGAAATTGGCGTGTGATTATTATCTTGTATTTTTATTCTAAATGATTTCGTAACCGAAGAACTCATCCTCCAAATTGATGAGCACAATAGCGAAATATTCGTCGATTGAACATCAACAAATATTCCGTAGCGATCCAGGATAGCCACGTCCCCCAAAGAAGAAAGTGTCATTCATGGAAGATACATGGATTAATGGTTTTCACCGATCATCTGCGATGTTAAGTAATCATTAGAGGATACTGTTGGAGACATATTCATTATTAAATGGTTTCTTTCTGGATTTTCCCAAACTCTGAAAAATATCTACAAAATAAAAAAATTATTATTTTGTGAATTGCTTCTGCGTAAGAAACACAAGATATTTGTCAGAAGCAATCTATCGAACCATGTTGCCTAACAAACAATAACCAAATAACATCAACGATGAAACAATTATTTCGTAACGTTTCGGAGTCTATGTCAGACTCCGTCGGACACTTAACGAAAATCTTCAGAACTACTTTTTGTTGATAGCTATTCTAAAATTCGAGAATTATCACATTGACCAATCGAACAATGTTGCCTAACAAACAATAACCAAACAACATCATCGATGAAACAACTATTTCATAACGTTTCGGAGTCTATATCAGACTCCTTCGTCAGACACTTACCGAAAATCTTCAAGATTATTTTTTGTTGATAGCTATTCTGAAATCTGCAGAATTATTTTTTGTTTGTAGCTATTCTAAAATTCGAGAGTTGTCACATTATCAACAAAACATAATTCTGAAGATTTTTGTTAGGTGTCCGACGAAGGAGTCTGGAGGTTGGAGAGAAAACCCAGAAAGAAACCATTTAATAATCTGCAATAGATTCACGTAAACCGTAAAATTAGTCAAGTGTTGTCAGATCTCGAGAATTTGCTGGATAATTTACATGACCGTTTTTAGCAATTTCCCTATTGTTCGAACACGCGACCTCTTTCTCTGCATCCTGCGAGCTCTGAAGAAGGAAATCGATTGAATCCCAAATCAGCCTATAGTAGGGATCGATGCCATTTATTTCTGAAATTTTTTATAGACCAATACGACTTCTTTCAGATTTAAACTTGGTTGGAACCGTGTTTTTGAGATCAAGAAAACAAAATTTTACACAGTCATAGTTCCGGACCCAAAGATTTTTGCCCATTCGCGTACATTATCTACGCATCCCAGTTTCAAATGGGCGCTGCATATTTCAAGTCCGTAGGTTCTTTCGACAGTTATAGTTCTTACAAATGGACTGAATTGAATTTTTCCATGTATTCCCTAACCATAATTGAAAATATTAATATTCATTGATAAGATTATTATATTTCAGAAAATAAGAGAGACTAGACAGTTTTGGATGCATCTACCCTACCAGTACTGCAACAATGAAACCATAGCATCCCCACCAAGTGCAAATGGCCAATGTTGGAACGGCACCGGAATAGGAAGTTACGAAAAGGCGCCACCAAAAGCTACGTTGTTTCAATCACCTATAATAAACGAGCAAAATTTCACCCTCCAAGTGTACTTTGACAAACTCAGGAAAGCGCATCAGGGCGAAGAAGTTGAATTGATAGACGACTCCGAGGAACCCCTAGCAGGCAGTGGATCAGGCTCTGGAGATCACATTGACGAAGAAGAAGAGATAACGCCACAGGTTAAGGTTAACGATAACGATGGCGACGTGATACCGAACGAAGGCGGCTCCTCAGCAGCTGTACCGCCAACAACGACTTCCAAAAAGCCAGAGGTAGTTCGAACCAATGATGATTCTTCGAGCTCTAGTTCTAACACGATGTCCCTCACAAGAGCCTTAATCCAGTACTTCATACCAATTATTCTTGTTTGGTTTGGTGGCACCCTTACAGATCTGCTGTGATAATCTTTTAGTGCTGAAGTGTGCTGTTGACTTAACTAATTGATAAATTAACTGACTTCGATTCCAGTTGAAGAATAAACCAAAAATAGACTGAATGGTATATGGGGCATTTGGAAAGTTTAACTGTTCAAGGTATTTGGTACCTAGTTAGTCTTGGATCTCTGGCTATGTTGATATACAAAGTAAGAGATATTCACAATTTAACTTTACAAACGTGTTGGTGGAGAGAACTTAGTCTTATCCATATATTCATATCTGTCTTCTCGAGAATCTCTATTACCTCCCTATTGATGCTATCATTTACAATGTGTTTCAAAAGTACATCGATGATCTTCTGGATGTGTGTATGGCCTCTTTTGACCAAAATAGTCAATATCAATACATCCTCTAAAATGCTTTATTATGTTTAATGTTTAATTGGATTTGGATGAATGGACTGATTAAATTATAGTAAAAGTTCTGTGGACAGCCCAGTGGCCTTCTGATAGTGGGTTTACAAAAAGAGGAAAATATAAAATTCCATAAAATTTTCAGAATTCAAGATACTTCAATGTCGATTTGAATGTTGAGTTTTCGATCATGAGTTTAAAATTAGTATAATTTGGTACCTCGAAACGCTATTTGGAATTATAATGTTCGAACAGCTTAGTATATACTGGTTACTAACATTTATTTCATGTTGGTTTTCATAAAAAACTACGCTTTTGCTTATTGATCAAGGTTACGTTTTATTGAAAATAAATGAATTATAGAAATTTCAACAGACTTATTCTTTTATTAAATTATAAATTTCATGTTCATAGAAATTCTGGATAGTACTTATTGCAGAAGAAATTATGCTATATTTTTTTTAGACGTTCATCACTGCAAATAGTGCAAATACATAATAAAGCGTAATAGGATATTTTTCATGAAAGATTTTTTTGCCAGGAATAGGTTATAGAATATCCTGACGATGTCCTGTCGATGTAATCATGAAATACCTTGTAGATTATTGTTATAGTTTAGTGAAATTTTTCTTTATTGAATCAGTAAATAGAAAAAGAACTGTTCAAGATGTATCATAGCCAACTTTGGCTCTTGTGATCCCTTTAACACAAATCTGAAGTCGAATCTCTGGATTCTGTCATAGTTTATAAGTTTTGAGTTCCCAAATGTCTAAAATTTGTTCCATCTTTAGGACACTTTTTCCAACATAAAAACAATTACTGAACATTTTTATATAGTCGAGATTTCATGTATCAGCACAATAATTTCAGTTGTTCCAGCTCTTATATAACCAAATATTCAATATAAAACTGGGGCGACAAAAACTGAATCTACCTGACTAGTACTACTGTCAAACTTCACAATAATAAGTATAATTGCTTGAATTTATTCAATAGTATAACTGACGTAAATATGGACTACACGATGATTTCATCGCGCTTAATTCTAAGGATTTTAGACTTTTGAGCTAGCAAAAATATTTCTGGCAGGAAACAGGAAATACCAAATGACCTTGTTTAGGTCTTGCTGTCTTAACATTTATTATACTCACAGGGTGGTTAAGACCACTCCGTTTGGGTTACCCGCTAACATTCGATTTAGGTTTACTCTGTGGAATTTTGGAGTTTGAAAGCTCCAATGGTTTTGTGGAAATTTGAATTTATCTTTAAATTACGTATTGAATAATTTTTTACATAGAATATTTCAAATCGTAATGTAGTGGATCAGAAATGATTCGTTAACTATATAGTGTTGAGTGATTTTTTTTATGGTGGAGTTTGTGTCCAGCATCTCTAAAGTTAAACAGAGATTGCATTAAGTAAATATGAATTGCTTCATTCATAATTCCTACATGTCAAACAGAATTCACGGATATCAAGTCGAAACACTGACTTAATTAGAATGGATGAACTTCCGGATGAACTATCATTTAATTTTTTAATATCTTAGGATCTTTGAAACTCAGAAAATATATATTTTGAACATTGCCTTATTCCTAGACTAGCAGAGTACATTGTGGAAAATTCCTAGTCATTTTATACGTAAATCTCTCATGTGGCTATGAACCCAAGTGTTCCAAATTTCCCATGAATATTTTGAAGAATGAATTTTTAACTAATAGCTGATATTTGATTTATGAGCGTTTTGGAGGATCTGTTTTTGATGCCGATCGACAGATAAAGTAAGTGCCATATATTTTTGTAGAGAATTTGAGCTTCTGAAATTTGTATTTTAGAAAGAATACTCATGAGAGAAAAGATGAAGTTAATCTTAAGGTGTAAAAGGGAAAATGAGGAAAACATATGTCAAAATATGGACTATTTTTGAAACTAAAGTATTTGTTAGTTGCATTTAATTGTTTACATTCCGCAATAGGATGTTTCATCATTTCAAGATTTAAGCAGATCTCACGAAACGTCCTTCAAAATCTTTTCAAGAAAATAAGGCTGAATTGACGTATATTGATTGAATAATATTTTCTCAAAATGTTGTAAAGAAATCAGTGGTTAATAATACCCAATCGCATGATTACTGTTGCCTTGCATATTTTTTTGTCATTTTAGGTTTTTTACTTGTGACTTCACTAAAGACAATTAAAATAGAAATTTGGCATTTTGACTTACTTGTACATAATGAAACATTCATGCAGACCCACTGTGTTGCCATTGAATAGTAAGAACAGCTCAAACTATATAAGGATTTCAATTTTTATTTCATAGGAAATACTGATTTCAAATCAATTGACATAAAATACAGCAATTGATTGAAATAAGGTGTGAACTGACTTTATAGGAAACAGAATATTTCCTAGAATAAAAAGAATTCAAAAATTCATAATACAGTTCAATGAATTAATTCAATCAAATGGAATTAGTTTATATCAGTTATACGATTAATATAAGACATTGAATTGATTATAAATATGTTCAGTAGGATTAAGTGAAATTTGGCTTATTTTATATGGAATAGTAATGTTATTACACATATACAGTGTTTATATTTATTTATGTATAAGATTATTTGTGATAAATTTAAATAATTCAATTATATGTTTCGATGGTGCTTTGTATCTAGAAGTAATTTTATCGTATGAATTGGGAGCCTTGTGTTTTGTATTATAATCTTTCATTTGTTCAAATTAAATAATCTAGTATATTTCAACAAGGCTCTGGCAGTTCGCAAAAATTTTCAATTAAGGTTCATACCAAATAAGAGTATGTTTGGAAATTCATCTGGTATGTATTAACTGAAATTTCAAAACCCAAAATTTGTATGAATTGAAAATTTTATTGTATATATTGTAATTAATTTCATCTCGCTTCACAATTTAGTTTTTCATCTGTCTAATTGATCAGGAGAAATCTGGCTAGATTTATATTTAATATTTTTTATTCTACTGAATGAACTGTTTTTGGAAGTGAGATTTGATCTGATTTAATTCTTTCGAATTAGAGATTGTATATTTTGTAAATATCATTAAATACAAATACTGACTTGCAACCATTTAATGTCAAATATAACATGGAAACTAAACGCTTTTTCCTTGCATTAGAGGTTGACAGAAACATCACACCAAATGACCCAATCCTCAACATTATATTTTGAGACAATTGATTTACTACGCTGGTAAAGATTCAGAGTGACAAAACTTGATAAATTAAAATTTTTGCATATATTCAGCATTTCTTCAAATATGGTTCACATAAAATGTGCAAAAAAAGTATAAAACAGTTGGTATATGTAATGAAAATATAGTGAGACATTCTTACTTGTTGGAAAAAACTTGTTTCTCATGAGAAAAATAGAGCATTACATTTTGTGCATCTAACAATAAGGCACGTGTATGAAAATTAAAAAGTGTTAGCAGAGGTTAATGTAACAGATACCATATAATACGATATATGATACTAGAGCTTGGGGAAAAATCCTGTCACCCTGTTAGTGTTATGATTTAAACAAGATAACATACAGGTATGACAAAAAAAAATATATTTATAAATTTGATACAAATATAACATGGAAACATTCAGCAAAAATTGTCATAACAGAATAATTTTATCATTATTAAAATTCTTCACAGGTATTATGTTTTAGGCTGATTTGTACTTTTTACATCTTTAACCTGTTATAAAATATCTAAATACCACCATCAATTCGCATAAATTGGTCTGGTCTTAAGGTACACATAAGCAGCTATGAATATAAGAACACCCACTAATGTTGGAATTACGATAGTTTTTATTTGCTTCTGAGCATCTTGAAATTCTTTTCGCCTTAATTTTTTTTCTTTGGCTGTTTCCTTAGGTTTTCCTGCTTTTTGTTTCATTTCTCCGAATCAAACCTGAAACAGCAAATGAATATCTATAGGAAAAGAACAAATTCGAATGAGCTGATAGTATTATTAATAAAGATACTGCTTATTTCAAATATTTTGGAAATGATGATCACCTACACGTAACTCAATGCTTCCCCTAAAATATATCAAAGCATATGCTTGCTGACGTGACACAATTGATATGTTTTCCCAATAAACTTGGAGCTTGGAGTGGTTTCTAGAGAGATATTTTGTTTGATATCAACAGAATCAACAAGTAGTTGTCAATGTCAATTGATCTTTGGCCACGTAAATATTACATATTCGCTAACATTTGTTAGGTCTATGACATATTGAGGAGTAGTTCATCCGTATCCGTTCATCGCTGCGGATTGATCGACCGGTATGATGTAGTAAACTTATATGGCATGTCTTGGCTCACGCTCAAGTGAAAATCACTCAAATTCATCTAATAGGATATTAAAAGCTGTCCCTATCATACAAGATTCAATTTAATCTATGAGAACAAATTCATGTGTTTTTGTTCTGTGCTCTACGGTTCTATGGGACAGACAGACAGACACAGAAAACTCAAACTTCATCAGCATCACGATACACAAGTTAGTGTCATGGGGTGGAAACTCTCTCACTAAAGTCTGGTCCCTTAGAATAGTTCTTTTAGTTCGAATAATCCCACACAAATTTGAGGATGTCTCTGCCTTCGCTCGATTTGTGGATCAGGGTCGTGACACTCTCTTTCCCCCACCCCAAACCCTGTTTTTAGTTCATTGGCATTCTAGAGATGTCTCTGCCTGCGCAAATTCCATGATTTCCATGGGATGAGATCCGATAGATGACTCTGTTGCGCGTTCAGAATTACAGTGATTCAGAATGTGATGGATTTGTCATTAATTTCTGAAAGTGTCAACGAACCTTGTTTACAACTATGAAAATTATTCAAATAAATATATTTTTATTGAGTGGACAATTTTATATTATAACTATTCCGATGAAATATGTGTACTTGGATCCATAGAATACCGATAAGATACCTGCACAGATACCTGATCGTTTCTATGGCAGGTAAACCAAATTACTGTTTACTCAGGTAGAAATTGAAGTGAATCTGAATTCGCACCTTCGACCGAAGAGGTTCAGCCAAAATATCGATTGGTAAGTGACGAGCTCGTGTTTGGAACTTTATCGTAAAAATGGGAAAATGGATCAAATGTTGTGTATATGGTTGTGAGGATAATGTTAGCATGAGACATCGATTTCCTAAAAACAATCCAAGTCTTTTTAAAACGTGGATCGACATTATCAAGCCAAGTGATTGGGAAATATTATCTGTTGATTGACCAGATTTATAACAGGCATTATGTATGCCATGCACATTTGGAGACTGTTACAAGATAGAAGGAGGAAGAAGAAGGCTCGCTATGCATGCAGTTCCTACACTTGGTGTTTCAGGTAAGCTATACATTGACAACAATAATTTGAATTTGTTTTTAAAATTTTTGTGAAATTCTAAGAAATATAAAACAGTTCATCTTTCTTTTGAAGGTATCTCAAAAGTTCTTGATGATGTATGGAACCAACCATCAACTTCAAAAACCGATATTGACCAACTACAAATGTCACTGTCTAAAGGAACGCAAAATATTATGGAGCCAAGAACTCATAAAAGTAAGTGTATAATACTAATGTTGGAGTGATGACATGATTGCTTTGAATAGCAATAGTAATGAGAGGATCTTCTTTTAAATTTTAAATGCTTGTACATTTTCCACAATATATATGTCCTATACCAAAAATTTTATTATTTATTTATTATTTATTATTATTTCCTCAGTTTGGTCCTGGAGATGCCCCAGTTAAGGATAGTCATGTGGGACATACGCTAGGATGGGATGGAGCACAGAGCAGAGCAGATTGAAAAAGAATCCTGGCCTCAAATGGTTAGCATATTTGAAGGTGATATTTTGTCTGGAGCAGTACTGCATTCTCCTTTATTTTATTGTTTTAAACAGGAATCAATTCTTTGTTTTCCCACGTAGCAAAAGTGTTATGAATATCGGTTGTATGGACATCTATATAACAATCCAAAAAACCGATAGCCTACGTAAATCAGTATCAAATTAGTACATTATAACGTCAGTAGCACGGTTACTACGACAAAAGTGGGAATGATTTCACAACATATACAACTGTTGTAAAGTTGTAATTGCAACTTCTTAAGCAACTGATATGTTATAATACCACCATACACTATATAATGTGAGCGAACAAGATATTTGAGTTTTTACTAAGTCAGCTGAGGAAAACCATTTTTCCCATAGACAGCTAGAGCTTTGTGGGTATACTTTCTGTATTTCTGTTTTTGTTTGTTTTATTTGTGTATATATTGGGTTTGGGTGTAATAGGTCTCTTGCATGCATTTTTTTTTATTATTAGAATCGAGTATTATATCCATAAGAATTCTGAAAAAGTGAAACTGCCGTGAAAATTTTCAATATTCAACGAGGAAACGGTCATTGAAATTTGGTTGCACATAATGGCCCGTCATATCTACTCTCATTCTCTTCTCGTGTCCATTTCACACTTTCTTCCAGTGCAATACGGCCCCCTATGGAGGGCTTCTAGTCGGCATATTGGCTGTAACAAGCAGATGGTACATTTTGGTTACGTCAGCCGTTATAGCAATGATTCAGAAGCGTTTTTTTACCTCATTTGAATTTGCTTCTTGATTTACCGATTTTCAATACCGAAATATTCAAATTGTATAAATTATGAAAGTGGATGAGGGCATACATGTTGATCTGGTATTGAATTAGATTTCAGAAAGACATAAACATATGGTATTTCATGTTACATGCAAGAGAACTATTGTTTTAATTATGTTAATAGCTATTTTTTTCTTGTTACTGTTATAATACCTCAACACCGCACACTATATAATGTGGGCGATGATATTGTGAGTTTTACTTAATTGCTTAAAAGTATTTTACGTAAACAAATAAAACTTAGGGCTGCATTAATAGTCGACCCTCTAGATGAGGTACGAAGAACTCGTTTTTCATACCTGATCTTGAGGGCCGACGATGAGTATGGCCCTCTTAAAACTGATTTTTTAGTGTTAAAGTTTTATTCTTTGCATTTATTATAATTTATACACAATTAATTTCACATATGTTCACTGTGGTGAAAATATCAATATATATAATTTATGTGTGATAGTACCTTTTATTTTCCTTCAAATTTAAAAGTTATTCTGTCTTCCAGGCGTACAAGGCCGAAACAAACTGGATTGTGAGGTACAATTACCCTTTCAATTAATGGAATGTGACCGAGTTTTATACGAACATGCAAATTTTTTCCAATCTTTAACAAATTCAAGTTTTCCTGTGATTGTAACATTGACATGATTTTCCTCTCTTGTTTGTTTTTAAAGTCGGTTTTGTGCACCGCAATGAACTTGGCTCAGTGTGATTTTTATGGAAACGTTGATTTATTGGAAAAGTAATTCTATCTCATACTTCCTTTTATTGTAACAAGATCTGTCAGACCACTAAATGTATACACCGAAATGTTTGCGAAGTGAGAAAATTCACAGAAGTTTGTTCTGAAATTTGTTCATCTCAGCAATTTCCCCGAAGATTCTTATATTTCGGTACAGAACATAAGTTCTCTTACGAAAGACAAGAATCTTCTAAGAAATTGGTGAGGGAAAACAATTTCAGAACAAGCTTCTGAAATTTTCCTCATTTCGCTCACATTTCGGAATACACATTAAATAAATTAATTTGAATTTCGCGCCAAAAGCGAAATACCGACATAATTTGAATTTCGCGCCAAAAGCGAAATACCGACTTAATTTGAATTTCGCGCCAAAACCGAAATCTGTAATACCGACACATGCGATGTGCCCGCCTCTGGTGAATGCCAATGAACTAAAAACAGTGTTTTTCATGTTACAAGGCCAGTGTCGAATCTATATACTTAGTTATCTGTGTTGTGGATCACGTGATGCTTTATCAGCTGATCTGTGATCAGCTGTCCCGCTGTCCGCTACCGGCGTGCTTGTTTTTATTTTTACATTTTACATAGTTTTGGTGAAATCTGAGTGTTCAGTGTTGTGAAATAAACTTTTTCGAATATCACTGTTTGATGTTCGGTAAAAAACTGTAATAAGAATACAAGTAAAGTGATTAAGTGTTCTCCTAATATTGCAGACAAGGTTATGGTCTTCATGGCTAGGGGAGTTATTCATAAATAGAAACAAACAACTTTAGCTTATTTCTTCAATCATGGTGGAATGAAACGTGATGATCTTTCCAAATTACTTGAAGATATTGTTAGATCGTGGGCCTCATGTCGTGGCACTTCTTTGTGATCAAGGTTTTGCAAATGTAGCTGCTATAAATAGGCTATATAGAGAAACCACTGGGTGATTTTCACGTACAAAATGTTTTTCACATTATGTTGTGCATAATGATATCCATTTTTTGTATTATATTTCTCATTTGATTCTGTCCTTCTAAATGTATATTGGAGTAGAATATACTTCCACATAGTGTTGTACTCGCATAATGATAACCATTTTTTGTACGATATTTCACATTTGATTTTGTCCTTGTAAATGAATATTGGAATTAAGGCAGCCATTCATTTAACTGCTCCTTCAAATTTGAAGGTATATAAGGATAATTTTATTGAAGAAAGTTTTTACCTCATATGCTGTATAATTATTTTTTTAAACATGTCATGCACACTAAATTTTATTTTCATGCCAAATGTATTTTTTAATTTCGATATTCTTTCTTTTTCTAATATACATGTACATTAGTTCACATGAAATGTTGAACTTAAATCATGAATCGGATATAATTTTATTAAAGAGAGTTTTGGTATTTCATTTGTTTTCTTTCGATTACAGCGAAAACCATTGTTCCAAAAACATTGTCAAATGCCAGGTTTTTGACGAATTATCGTCAACTTGGTGTTTGGCAGTGTTCTGGAAATCAATATAATAGAATATAGGATATATGGGAGATATATTTGAATTTCCCGCTCATTCGAGCTTCAAATAATCCCAGTGCCGCACCGCTAGTGTTGCAAGGAACAGAAATAAGGTTAGAGTGGCCCATCTATAGTATATCTTGTCTATGGTTAGTGTATCGTGATCAGCATAGATCTGCTTGTTGTCGTTGTTGACAATTTTTATTTTGATGCGAGCCAGCAAAATTAAAATTACAGGATAATCTAAATTATGAAAATCAAATGATTATTTTTACCATGATATCAAGCAATTTTCTTCATTTAGAATGACATGGAATCCTATTGTAGGTTATGTGGAGAATTGAATTTAGAACTGGTTCCTATATTGGAGGATTTGGAGCTTCCAAATAAAATTTTTCAATTATATCATGTAGAAATAAATCTGGAGGACCAGTTACCTACGCTAGTATGTCGAAACTGTTGGGATATGGTCCAAAGTGCATGGTTAGATTATTTGAGAGTACAGAAAGCTCAAGAACATTTGAATGAACTATTGGATTCGTTGGTTACAGTAGATCCTATTTGCAGAGAGGATGATGAGGACGATAATATTGATTTTTCTACTACAGCATCTTCTAGAATCATCGATTGTGTTATAAATAATGATCCATTACCTTTAGTTAAAAATGAGGATGAAAGTGAACTTCGAAAAAATGTAAAATCACCGAAAGTTCGAGTCAGTACCTATAGATATTCTCAGACGGGTTCGATATTAATATAATATTTTTCTTTTACAGACAAGAAGATCGTCACAAAAGAAAAAAGATACAGCTGAAACAGAAGAACTATCAGAGCTGAGTATTATAGAATTTAAAGAAGATGGTAGTTGTGTCCCTAAAGAAGACTTATTTGGATGGAGTTCTTATCCCTGGATTTGTTGTGATTGTCAGCAAAATTTTAGGTCTCCAGAAGAGCTAAAGAGTCATTTTTCAACAGATCATAATCAAGTCCCCAAGTATTCTTGTGTGGATTGCCAAAAAATTTACAGTAAATATAATGTTTTTCTAAGTCACGTTAAAATTCATCAGGTAACTCTCAGATATTGCTGTGATGTTTGCCATAAATGGTATCCTACAATTAATGCAGTTGAAAAACATCGTGCTGAACACAAAGAAGTTACTCAGTATGTTTGTTTGAGTTGTGGAAAAACATTCAGAATGCAGTCAGCATTAGTACTTCATTCAAGATCTCATCTTCCAGCTGAAATAAAAAATAGATACCAGTGTGATGAATGTCCCAAACGTTTTGGAACAAAACCCAACTTGATGGCTCATAAGAGAATTCATTCAGGAGTGAAAGACTACACTTGTGATCAATGTGGGAAAAGTTTCTTTCAAAAAGGAAATTTAGATAATCATGTATTAACACACACTGCAGCCAGACCTTTCACTTGTAACACATGTAATAAGTCCTTTAAAACGTTAGTTAGACTCAGAAAACATGCCTCAGTTCATTCAGGGCTGAAACCTCATAAATGTGATATTTGCGGGAGACAATTTAGAGAAAGAGGCACCTTAAAAGAACACCATAGAATACACACAGGTGCTATGCCATTCACTTGCGAATTTTGCGGAAAAAATTTTAGATTCAAAGGAGTTTTAACCACTCATAGGAGGCAACATACTGGTGAACGTCCTTATTCTTGCCATGAATGTCAGCACCATTTCACAAACTGGCCAAACTACAACAAACACATGAAACGGAGGCACGGTATAAATACCAGTGTAACAGTAAGAAAACCTCAGGCAATTCCACCTACTGGTATGCCAAATAGAAACCCTCCAGGTACAGTTTTAGCACAACCCATTAGTGTTCCCGAGATGCAGGAAGAAACTTTTGTAGAACAACATCAAACAACCTTTTTCCCAGTATTAGGATTATACAATATACCAGAAGATATATTGCAGCAACAAAGAGTTCAGTAAATATTCCAACAGATTAAGATTGATTTTATTATGGATGGCTTTGGAAAATATTTATCTAAGCAGCAAAGTTTGAAATAATTTAGTTTGCTAAAACATACACCTGCCACCGTTTTACATAGTTAACAACTCCATTAATAATCACAAAAACAACAAAGATATTACAAAATTAACATCCTTGTATTTGACATGTCCATGATGTAGTGAAAACAAATTAGAGTCGTAACACTGCTGCACTCTTATAAACTTTTTTACCCATAAAAATGTCTAGCAACTCTTGTGATGAACCCGATGCAGGTTACATTTCCTTTCATTCTGTTTTTTATAATATGAAAGTGCAGGTATCGAAAAAAAAAAAGAAACATAAGTTGCATGTCCCAAACTGTGTAGGATCAGTGTAAAACGGAACTCTTTGGTTTTGTGTTCTATATAAGAATTATTTTCGGTGCACATGAACAATTCATATCAAATAATGTGAGCAACAAATATAAATACCCTACCGAAAATATATGAACTCTTTGAACTAATTCAATTTCAAATTGAAATGAATATCATAAATCAATGAGTTATCAGACTTATTTGGAGTTTTATGGAATGTGATATCATGCATTAGCAGCTTGACTCTCATAATGTTGATTCAATGTTAAACAACATTAAAATAAAAGTAAGTTAGATTAGATAAGCTATTAAATGTTTTTGATATTTTGTGAGAAAAATCTCAGTGAATTAAGTCATACTGTAAAAATGCCTAGACAATAAATCAGTGTTTTAGCTGTTATATTATTTTCTTTCTATTGAATACATAGTCTTAATCTGAAAACAGATATTCCATAAATACAAATTCACAATAAAAAAATAAATGCAGTAATATATTAAATATTATTATTATTTATTACGTGAAATAAATAACAACAACGAAAACAATAATGACTGTTAACAGCATTCCTGCTACCAAAATAACCTTGTCTTCAGAAGATCTTTTTTCAATCAGTTTTATAGTATGGCTACTCAGACCAAGTGTACTTGCCATATCTAATAACTTCGTACGAGCCCCTTTAAGTGTCAGCCTTTGTGACCTTAGAGATTCTAGGGCATTTACACCAGTATTCAACATTTCGTCAATCCCCCTGTGAGAGTTTTGTAAAGAACTTTGGTGCTGAATAGAGTAGTCCATATTAATAGTAGTAACATCTGGATTGGGTTCAAATTTCCTATGAAACAACTGTTCTCGTTCATTTGCAGCAGCTTCTCGTCTAGCTCGTTTCTGCTTGGCAACAGCTAGAGCTGCTTGTAGATGTCTACTATCATATTTCAATTGATCACAACGCATCTTAACATTCTGTCTCTGCTCAATAGGTATCTTGAACAGGTATACATCTAGCTTCTCACAATTACTGCAAATTCAAAGTATCTGACGTGGTATTGTAGTAACGCATCAATATAAACTCACCTCACCTATTAATCAAGTTAATTTTTTCCTGTATATCATCTTCTATTTGAATTGCATTAGAAGTATCAGTTTCTAAAGACCGGAATGTCTGTTGAGTCTGTAATATCAACAAATTGGTTTGATTATATAAATTTTCCATCATTTAAATTATTGAAGATACATCGGAGGATAGGATAAAAAAAATGAAAAGGAAATTGAACTTATAACTTTATAACTGATCTGAATGATCTGATTTGTCCAAGTAACCCCACAGAACATCCAATCCAATCCAAGTATGATAAAGACATAGACAAGGGATAAAGATGGATAAAGATGATAAACATAGAAAAATCCACTTTAAACGAATGATGACAAAGCAACCACAGATTAATTAGTAATTTGTTTGCAAGAATGGCCCACTCTAAGTGGCAAGAAGAATCGTCGAAAATGCGACGTTACCAATTCTACACGGGAGGGTTATATGGGAGTGTCACTGTTAGCGAACCGGCCATTTCAATTAATCAGACCTATTCTGTTTGCGTATTGCTATAAACATTGCTATTCAAGTCATATTGCTATCCTCCTAATTTTTAACAATATGACTATGGTATTACGTATTCTGTTCGGGCTGTTATAGCAATGTTGGTTATCAATTTTCTCCCAGCAATATTGCTATCAAGTAGGTAAAAATTCATTGATTTTAGAGCTGACAACACTGTATTTCATGACTTTTATGTGAAATACAAGAAGAATTTAACCTTAATTGATAAACATTTCGTCCGTTTTTCGGTGGTTATCCGTAATTCCTAACCAAATTAATTAAATGTCACGAAAGCGAAAAACGAACTATTTTATTTATGGAACTAACAAGATGGAGTTATTGATCAATTTTCAGGAAACACATCGAATATTGGTAACCGCCACCATGACCGAAAAATTGAAGACTTGCAAACACCTAAACAAATATTAAATTTTGATTTTTTCTGTCTTCATTCATACTTCGAATGCACAAGTTCAACGGAACAGTATGTCTCCTAGTATTGTCCTGAACAAATTCCCTCAGTTCTTCAATTGAATCAAAAGAAGTCATCTTCGTATTAAGGCTGAATTAATAGTTTATTTAACTTTTTTCACCCAGTCAGTCAGTCTTCGAATGCATATCTAAAAAAAGAAGCAGTATATCTCATAGTTTGCTCATGAACAAATAAATATAAGAATAAAATACCCTCGGTTCTTCAATGAAATCAAAGGCAGTCATCTTTTTACTAAGACTGAATTATTAGTTTATTTAATTTTTTCATCCAGTCGGTCAGTCTTCGAATGCATATCTCTAACTTAAAAGAAACAGTATCTATCCTAGTTTGCTCATGAACTAATAAATATATGAATAAAATTCTCTCAGCCTCTTATTATTGAGGTTGAATAGTTTTATGATCTTTTCTGTTCACAAATAGAAGGGATTGTTAGTGTCAGATCTAAGTCTTAGCAATTCCCTTGAAATTAGGTATTTTAAAGTACCTTTAATAAATATATACGATTATTTATACCTATATTTATCAAAGTACCTACCTATTTTCAATATTTTCGGTTTCTTGGAAGAGAAAAGTGGTTCTTAGCCATATTCCAAATCTTGTTATGCTCTTAGCAAGTACTATTTTGAGGTTGCTGAGATAGCAATGTGTATAACAATATGTTTGTAAAAATGACAGATCATATTGCTCAAAATCGATGATCAGAATAGCAATATTTCGGATCTTGCTGTGGTAGCAATATCTTTTTCTTAGCAATATTGCTATGCGCGAACAGAATAGGTCTGAATGTAAGTTTATTGTTAGTACTTATCGGTTTTCAAGTTGCTTACTCGTGTCGGTGTTGAAACGTTCGGGTTCGGTATAGGTATTTTCAGCGTCCTTTACGGACTGAAAACGCCCAGTTCAGTGTGGTTAGATAAACCACCAACCCGTGAACATTGAATGAGGTGAACTGTGGCTAATTGCCGATCTTCATGGGAGCCGCTGGTGGGATTCTTTCCCTACCAGTTCGCGACCGATGGATTTAAGTTTCCGGTCTCCATGACCGTTCCGCATTCCCGGGGCTTCTCATTGTCATTGCGAGACGAGGCGCACCAAGAGCGTACACGCTGGGCTGGGACCCGAAAGAATGAAAGATGGTGAACTATGCCTGGTCAGGACGAAGTCAGGGGAAACCCTGATGGAGGTCCGTAGCGATTCTGACGTGCAAATCGATCGTCGGAACTGGGTATAGGGGCGAAAGACTAATCGAACCATCTAGTTCTAGTAGCTGGTTCCCTCCGAAGTTTCCCTCAGGATAGCTGGCGCTCGTTGCGTACGAGTCTCATCCGGTAAAGCGAATGATTAGAGGCATTGGGGTCGAAACGACCTCAACCTATTCTCAAACTTTAAATGGGTGAGATCTCCGGCTTGCTTGAATGTGAAGCCGCGAGATTACGGATCAGAGTGTCAAGTGGGCCATTTTTGGTAAGCAGAACTGGCGCTGTGGGATGAACCAAACGCCGAGTTAAAGCGCCTAAATCGACGCTTATGGGATACCATGAAACCCTGGGTTTGTGTCTGCCCTTGAATGACGCTTTCCTCTTTGTGGGCACCAAAGCCGTATCTAGGTACTATTGCGCCTGTGGCAATATATTAGACAGCGCCCCCCATTTGCGTAGATTTATTTTCATCCATTAAAATTTCTTATAGTATTTGTTTTTCATAATATTTTTCACATATTTTCGTAACAATTTTAAACTAATACGCAATATTGTGCGTATTTACTTATTTTATTGAAAACACATATTGAAATACACAAATAAAATGTATAAAAATAAAACAAATTCTGAAAAAACAAAACAACATATTTATATTTATGTAGTAAATACGCATATCTAAAAGAATATATATATTTTTTAACTAAAATTTCTTAATACATACTGTAAACGTAAAGTAAAAATTTTTGTTTTTGTCTGTTGATCAGGGATAGTCACAATCATGTAGATACGTAATGCGTTCAAAATCTCACTTTTCTTGATTTTACTTCGGCAAACATATCAACTAATTCAGTTTAATCTAAGGTACATGTCACTTCTTTTTTGCGCGCATGTCTGGGCATCATCGCGTTATCATTTTGCTCAAATGTCTAATTTTCGAATTTTTTGCCGAAATTGGTCTCAAACGACTTCCTGATGAAGAATTCGAGGAAAAATTTGATTCTGTCCGGCCGGCCATCCGTTGCCACGATAACTTGTGTACGGAAAGAGATAGCGACTTGAAATTTTTAGGTTCGGTTGTGCATCTGAACGCGACAATTGAGTTTGTTAATAGGCATTCAGTCAAACGGTCTTGGAGATATATCCATCGTAAGTTGGGTTGTTATTTCCTCAATAACTCGAAAAATACGAGATAGATCCAATTCAAACATGGCAATTAGTTGTAAAATGCCAACACAAAAATTCTTGCCAAATTTCGTGAGGATCGTATCTCTAGAAAAATTTAAAAAAATCATTGAAATTTATTGAAAAAAGTTTTATGTATCAGAAACTATTCGTCCGACATCGCTGATATTTTGCCAGAGCTTTCAAAACCTAACTCTACTGCCAAGTTCTAAGTTTTAACACGTTCGGATCTATATTGTTGGAGATCCGAGCCAGCTTGTATGAGTTCAGTAGCTGGATGGGTGACCGTTGCCTTGATAACTTTCGAACGACAAAGAGATAGGGACTTGCGATTTTAGAGTAGGTTGCGCATCCTAATGGGAGAGTTAAGTTCGTTTTTGGACATAATCGCGGCCAATGATTTCGGAGTTATACCCACCTGGAATATTATTTCCACAATAATTAAAAAAATATAGAGCCGATCTAATTGAAGCTTGGTAACTAGTTGTAGAATATTGACATGAAGACGTGTGTGAAATTTTGTGAGAACCGTACCACTAGAACATTTTTAAAAAAATTACCGAAAAATATTATGTGTCTCACGATAACTTGAGAATGGAAAGATAAAGCGACTTACAAGTTTCAAGGTAGGTTGCGCATACGAATGAGACATTTAAGTTCGTCAATTATCATAATCGGTGAAATTATTTTTAAGTTATACTCATCTGAAATTTAATCCAATTAAAACTCGGTGCTTACATGTAGAATGCCGATCTCACTAATTTTCGCGGAATTTCGTGAATATCGTATCCTGGATTTACTTGAGGCGTAAGTTTTTTCGTATTTTAATTCCGAAAGAATATGTATGTTCGAATTCAAAATTCTGTGATCATAGACGATTGTCTACTGAAGTATGTCAATGAAATGGTATGAAATGAATTCATATATTATAAAAGCTAAGAAAATGGTATATTATATCGATGCTAAATTCGTAGTAGTTTCCCGACTTCAAGCAGGAATGAATTATAATGAATCAAGAAATTATACGAATTTATAAGTTTCAGTTTGCCAAAGGAACTTCCACAAATAGCAGTTGTAACTGGCATACTCAGAAATATTCTCAATGGCGTTTGTAGATTTGAAAAACCATGTCGTGGTCTTTCGAATTATTTTGCTTGGCGCATCTATTTTTTGTATTTTTTTGATATTATTTGGCGCCCCTGTGGACCTTGCGCCCGTGGTGAGTGCCACCTTTGCCACGCCCTAAATACGGCACTGCCGGGCACACTGAGCGATGAGGTGATCTAGCCCGGCCACGCGGAATATTTGTTGATGGTAATCAATAAATATTTCACCGTGTGTCTTGTTTTAGTTATTGGCAATTAGCCACAGTTCACCTCAGTCAATGTCACCAAATAATTGTTAATTACGTTGAGTATTCACGAGTTTCATATTGAGGATTTCAAAGCATTGGATATCTAAGGTAATCAGAAGATTAGATACTGTGACGACCTTTTCTGGGGCTTGCTGTAACCTAGGTTACAAGGAGTTGCAATTGGTTTTGTAAGGTTGCAACTCCTAGGTAAAATCAGTCACTTATTTTAGTACCTGGGTAACCTTTATACAGTGCAGAAGGGTTCGGTTTAATCTAGGGTGGTAGCGATTAATGGATCTTGGTCCCTTCCAGCGAACAGACTATGTCACTGCAGGATGGCGGTAGTAATATACACTGCTTATTTACAGTTTTATTTACAATATTTATATACAATATCAACAGTGGTCCACAGTGCCAGAGCAATCGGGTAGGAGTAGAAATACAGGTAAACAATGCAAAACAGTACAAGGTGTAACTAACTTCGGCCGGGTGGAAAGCGATTTAATGTCCACCCTGTATATATCAAACAAATGTAATGTCTAGTAGCGAAATGAATAAAGCAAAGCGTATTAACACAGGCTAGCTAAGGTAAATGAATGTTACGGGAACTAAATTAATGGATGCTACTATAGTGAATACGGGGTGAAAGCGGAGGTGAGGAAATGAAGCGGGTATTATCGGACTATGGGAGCATACAAGGTGACTATCAGTGAATGAAAATAAGACTGAGAGTGTTGGTACGTGTATACGGATCCCCACTGTAATTCTGATCAGAACTAACGACACCAATATTGGCAATATTGCAACACTAGAATAAGGGTACGTTAATCGGGGTCCCTCAGCAACGAAGTCAGGTAGCAACCAATCGGCATCCGAAGGGTGCTCTCTCCGACTCAATCCACTGGAAGACACGCGGACTCACACTAGATTCCGTTTCAAACACTCACAAAGCGAGGCCGCCCATCGATGCGAGTAGTTGATAACGGGAATACGAGCGACGAATCCGACGGAGACGGTATAACACACCGCACGCCACTGCACACTATACTTCAGCCCGAAGTCAGGTAATGTCCAAGAACACTAGCCCCGACTCAGCTTGCTGAAGAGTACTCGGGCCCGCAACCAACTCTGTCTTGAACGTTCACAAAGCGAGGCCGCCCATCAATGTGAACAGTCAAGAACAGAAATATAATTGCAACACCGACGGATGCTGTGCGGTGTATGTTTTACGGCGATTCAAAATTAGGTGAATAACTACGGGGTCTGATCAGAATATACGTAATATTTGGTAACGGTCGGTCGGACACGCCCAACTTACTTACTTGGAATTGCACCACTTCACTGATTCTACTTTCGGAGTCTTTTCTCATGAACAAAACTTAAACACCAAGGAAAACTTCTTTAAAACAAAAAAAACTTAAAATGTACGTTCTAAACTCATAAACTTAAAGTCAAAATTCGGAAACATCAAACGCACTACAAGAATAGTCGGAGAATCACTCGGTGAATATCGGAGAAAAATCAATTGGTAAGGACCTTGGTTGGCGAAGAGGCAATCAAATGCTCAACCAAACCTGAAAATTAGAAGTCGCTATCTCTTTCCGTTCGAAAGTTATCGAGGAAACGGATGGCTGGAAGGCGTTTGGGTAAAATGATAGCACGCTGGTCCCTAGAACATGCGCAGTAAAATACTAAAATGCTTACTAAACATTATAATGAGACGAGACGATGACGTTTTTCTTGTCGTCGAAGACGGCGACGACGGATAAGATAAATGACCATAGCACGTGAAAGAAATATTGCGACTGACTCGGCGGCTCCTGTGTTGAATTTAGAATTGAGGACTTATCGAAATTTTCGTTTTCGGAGGTAAATTCAAACGGGTTAGCGAAATTAGAGAAGCACACTCAAACACACTCTAGATTTTTATTCACAACACAGAATCTATTTCAAAATGGTACTTACCACAGAATATACCTTAGAAGAAGTGCAAGCTCCAAACAAATTGTATGGCAACAAAAAATTGCGCACCCTGGTGTCCGGGTGCTGTATTATTTGTTTGGCGCGAAATTTGAACACTAAAATAGGCGAACCACTCTTCCATGTTTCTAGATTATTCTTTATGAATTTGAATAATTCGTATCAATTTAAATTTTACCATTCAAAGCTCATTGTTTTGAATGGTAAAATTCAATTGATAACTTTCATTAAGACCATTGATTGAAAAAAAATGAATACAAACACAAATTCTAATTATGCTTTATTGCAAAATTGAACATAAATAAACAAAATAATTTACATATTCTTTTACAAATTAATAGTGTATTACTTAAAAATTTAAATAACAATGCTCTAACAAATTATAAATTTAAATAGATTTTCCCTAAAGTATAATAGGTACTTTATAAACGAAAACCAGATATCAAGAAATACACAAATTATAAATGTTCATCGCTATCAAGTTTCGAAATGAATAATACATATAACCAATTCAAAAATGATTACAGACACAAACTGTATGTTTTATTATGAAATAAAAGATAAATAAGCAACCAAGAATTCATTGGTTATTGAATAATGTGGTAAGAAATAATTGTACTCTTTAATAATTGAATTTGAATGTGAATTGATTGAGAATTCTTCAGAAAGTTTTTGAACATTCAAGGAGCTACATCGTGGTTCCGAGAATGATTTATTGCAAACTGAAGTAAAAAATGTATGAGGTGATGCATGCTTAACGAGTTTACTCACATAAATAATGAAATTTGAGCAATGATGGAATCTTTAATCTAACAAATGTTCCTCCTTTTAGAAAGCTAAATTTCTTCCTGCAGCAATTTGAAAAACTGTTTTCCTCATCCTACAAAATATCCATTCTAGCAATCTGGATACTTACAAGAATAAACCTGTCTCGGAGTCGACATATTAATTTCAATAATTAAAGATGATTATGAAAAAAGCTTAGCTGTTCAACTAGAATGCTGCTACCCCAACGTCTATGTTATTTGTTGCTTCGATTCCTCTCTTCCCTGGCAACAATTTCTGTAAAGATGTATGATGTTTAAAATGAATGTGCGGACAATTTCAGTGCAAATTTATACTTACATGAATACTTTTCTTCGAAAATCAGTAAATGCACAGAGCACTTGAAGTGTCGCCTCCATTTATCGGCTTCCCTGGCCTGGACACGATTTCTAAACAGCTGTGAAGATGTATGATGGTTTGTAGCTTATAATGAATGTATGAATCGGCATTTTTAGTGCAAATTTATACTTACATCAATAAATAATTCGGAAATCGATAAATATATAGCGGTCGAATTGACAAATGAAAATTGTCAATTATCCAGTATCCTGTCAAACGAAACCACAAGAGCAAATCTTTCACACTATTTATCACCTTATTGTCCCTCTAATAAGGATTATATTTGCATCTACTTGCTGTCACAGTCGCGCCTCTGGTGTTCGGGTGCAGAACTACTAAATTGCTTCCAGATTTTGGTCATAGTTATCACTTCTTCTAGGGTATATTCTGTGGTACTTACTCATCTTGGTTACACTTCGCAGAGAGTCGAAAGAAATGACCGAACTACCTAAGAACTCCCTGTGAGCCACTTGAGAACTGCTTGCTAACTGCCGAATCTACATGATAACTCACTGATAACTACCCTTTTCTGTCCGTTTCCGCCTTTTTAAATCCATTATCCCCACTCTTTTCTCCCCTTCTCAAATTACCGGCACCAGCCGAACCCCCGGAATCTAGAGGTTCGCAAAGTTGTCGATAGGGGAGACGTTGCCAGATTTAACATCCTCCCACCGCCGAGAAAAGAGTGAGGATATCACAACTTTGCAGGATTTGGACCTTGGGTATCAACACTATGTACGTTAAAAATATACAAAAATAATCCATATACAACCGAGTAAGTACCCACAAGCATTTTCAAAAAATCATAAATTAATGAATATAAAAATAACACAGGATATTACAAAAAAAGAACATTAATACTAAAAAGAAAATAACCATCAATACATATTTACAAGTCGAGGCGTCTAGGTTCCTTCGAAATACGCCCACTTCTAGATTTATTTTCCAAGTTTACAAATTGTTCGAAGCTATCAACACACGCTACGCAATTATCCACATAACAACTACGTTTTAGCTTCGACATGTAAAAGTATTCAGATTCGAAAACGTTGCTTTCACTTTCAACCGATTTCAAATAATCCTTTAAATGTAAATTAATAGTCGCACCCAACATGAATGGGCTGCTACAAACTCCAAAAACTACCCGACAATGTCTGAACATGATCAAATTACCTTGCGGGTTATACCAAAGAAATCATTGAAAATCCCTATCGGGATCAACACTCATGTAGAATGTATAAAAGCCTTTTTTAAAATCAGATATTACACCAATTTCACCTTCTCTGAACCTCAATAAAATGTCCACCACTTTCTATACTAAATTCCGCCTTTTTCCAAACAGCTATTCAGGGCTGGACTACCTGCAGACGCATCGGCCCCAATTCTTCCTTGAAAACCGAGCGATGGGGTAAATGTACCCCACACTTGTTGGTTTCTTGTGCTGGTACCTGCTCTTTTATACCCTCGTGGCGCCATTCTCGTATTAACCCATCGTATTCCTGGAATTTGTGTGTTTCTTGTAATTTCTTGACCATTTTTTCTAAACTTTGTATATTGTTATTGTCCTTGAGCTCGGGATGACAATTCAACCAGGGCAATTTCACCTCATTTTTGGCTGATGAGGCTAGAACACATTCTTTCGGAATATTAACCGCACTCTCTGAGCTTTCCGAACCGGATCACGAACTGGGACGACTTTTTTGTTCAGAGCACATTATGTCAACATGTCTTTTTCTGCACTTTGAGCATTTCACCATTTTTCTACAATGCCTCTTTAAATGTCCGCTTTGCAAGCAACAGAAACAAACTCGTTTTGTTTTTACTGCCTCTTGCCTTTCCGATAGCGACATTTTTCGCGCTTTGAAGCACCGCTTACTGAAGTGGTTAGTTTTTCCACAAAAGACACACGGGTCCTTTTTCACTTCCGAAACAAGCAGATCCCGCGCACTCGGCCAGTTCTTTTCTACTTTTCGCTCACGTTCCGCCCTACCTCTTATGTTGAATCCTTTTACGGCCATAGATATTCTAAGCTCGTTTTGAACCTCGGATTCCAAAAAACGCATAAGTTCATCGAGTCGCGTTTTTGACACATCCGACGCTTTTCCCACGTTACCATTTTCAGCCACACTATCAGATCGCTGCCACACGCGCAAACGGTCTTCTGGTAACGAGGATTCAACTAACGGATAAAGCATCGCCGCACAATTATCCGTCGTTACGCCGAGAGTTTCTAACGCCAGAATATACGACTCAATTCGGTCATAGAGCGAAGAGAGCACCACTTTTTTCTTCACTACGGCGTTTTCTAACACTAACTGTAGCAGTTCCCTCACATACAACTCGATTTGTAGGTCCTCGCGCCCGAAACGTTTTTTCAGACCTTCGATGGCCTTTTGATAATTTTTGCCGACCGGAGGGTAACTACTCACTAGCTCTGCTGCTCTGGATCCTGACACCATTGACTGCATCAAATACTGGAATCTTCATCACGCAGTCCATCGTCCTCGTGAATCTTGCTGAAGAGACTCCAAAATTTCAGCCATTCCCGAATATCCCCGCTGAATTTGGCAAGTTCCACTTTAGGAAGATTACACCTCGTTCTGGACGTCGAATTTCCACTGCTAATGATGCTTTGAGCCTTTTCTACATTCGAGGCCGTCCTCTCTTCGTACGAGCATTCGGCAACTAAGAATTGGCCCTTATACCTGTCGTTTTCCTCGGCGTTCTTCATTAGGTCCTCCTCATCAACGTCTTTATCAGTGAACATGTTCTCCAATATCATTGTGGAAACTTCTTCCAATTCTTGGTATTTTTCCACCAGTACTTTGAAGGCTGCTCTGATCTCCACAGTACTTGAACTTTCTAGGGCCATCACGGTGTTGAAAGATTTGAGTGCCTTCGTGAAGGACATGCGTCGAACCGTCCTCTTTCTGATATTGAGATCCATTTTACGATTATTTCACCCAACACGAAATAAATTACCTCTGAATTTCGATACTAAGTCCTGTCACGGTCGCCAGATGTTGAATTTAGAATTAAGCACTTATCGAAATTTTCGTTTTCGGAGGTAAATTCAAACGGGTTAGCGAAATAAGAGAAGCACACACAAACACAGTCTAGATTTTTATTCACAACACAGAATCTATTTCAAAATGGTACTTACTCGTCTTGGTTACACTTCGCAGAGAGTCGAAAGAAATGCCCGAACTACCTAAGAACTCCCTGAGAGCCATTTTAGAACTGCTTGCTAACTACCGAGACTACATGATAACTCACTGATAACTACCCTTTTCTGTCCGTTTCCGCCTTTTTAAATCCATTACCCCCACTCTTTTCTCCCCATCTCAAATTACCGGCACCAGCCAAACCCCCGGAATCTAGAGGTTCGCAAAGTTGTCGATAGGGGAGACGTTGCCAGATTTAACATCCTGCGTCCTGCATAGGAGCCCATGTAACAGAATCTGATGCAGGACTAAAGGAGTGGAAAAACCAAAATATTATATGTTCTGTGGAAAAAGCTCCCGAGCGAGAGCGAGAAACGCACGGCTCCCCTAGTGAGAGAATATGTAGGAGCAGAAAAAGCTCCAACGCGGGAGCGAGAGCCACGCGGCTCTCCGTGTGAAAGAATTGGATGTAGGAGCCGAAAAAGCTCCCGCTCGTGAGCGAGAGCCGAGGGGCTCTCCATGTGAAAGGAGCCGAACGAGCGTAACTCTACTACCAAGTTCCAAGTTTGAACACGATCGGATCTATATTTAGGGAGATCCGAGCAGCTTGCGAATGTGAGTTCAGTAGCTGGATGGGCATCCGTTGCCTCGATAACTTTCGACAGAAAGGAGATAGGGACTTGCAATAATCAGGGTAGGTTGCGCATCCAAATGGGAGGGTTGATTTCGTTTTTGAGCATAATCGGTTTAACGGTTTTGGAGTTATACCCAACTGGAATGTTATTTCCTCGATAACTAAAAAAAAATGGACTCGATCGAAATGAAGCTTGGTAACTAGTTGTACAATATCGACATGAAGAGGAAGACGAGTCTAACATTTTGTGAGGACTGTACCACTAGAAAATTTTTAAAAAATTACAAAAAAAAAATTGGTTCAAGCACTGACGTGAAGTCAAGAGCTTTTGCGCCTATATTCTATTGACTATTCTCCTGTATTGGACACTCTTAATCGAAATTACCATGGTGAATTCTATTGTCCGTTCTCCTGTATTGGACACTCTTAATCGAATTTACCATGCTACCATGGTAAATTCGATGTCGCGTCTGTCATTTTTTTTTTTTATTATTATTGATAAGGGGTTACGTTGCACCGCGACCTTGAGATCTATTGTGCCCCCCATCAGAGCTGTTCTCACCATTACGCCATCTACAGCTCGCCCTCCAGTTCCAGAGTATAAATGAACCTCAATATCTGGGAAGGCTTCAAGGATATTACGTCTTCACTCCTACAAGTTTCCTGTCCAAAGCATTCCTTTCGCTGACTTGCAATGGCGAGGCATTCTGTAACATGGTGAAGAGGAGTTTCTTCCTCCTCCCCACAGAATCTGCACTCGTCAGTATTTGATAAACCTATTCTCATCAAATGCTTCCTGAGGCGACAGTTTCCTGTGAGGAAGCCAGTGACCAGGTGTAACTTATTCTTACAGAGATCCAGATACCTTTTGGATCTCACTTCTTTAAAGTTCCTAAGGAACTTTTTGGAATGAACCAAACCTGGAAGATTCCGCCACAGTGTCTCTCTTTTGGTTTCCTCCTTCTCCAGAAACTCTTTCTTGTAGGTGCATTTTCCTATACCGCAGAAAGGTTCTGGGCCGATAAAAGGAGTTCGTGCTGCCTTTCTGGCAAGTGTATCGGCCTCTTCGTTCCCCTTGACTCCCGAGTGACCTGGGACCCAGACTAAAAAGACCTTATTATTCTTGCCAATTTCATTTAGTTTTCTTCGGCACTCCCATATCAACTTTGAATCGATGGCATGGGAGCTCAGTGCTTTGATAGCAGATTGACTATCCGAATGGATTGCTATGTCGCATTTCTGATATTTTCTTTCTAGGTTAATATCTGCACATCTTTCGATTGCGAGTAATTCTGCCTGGAAGATACTCAAACGGGAGCCTACCGACAGTGCGCACTTGGTGCCTGTCCCATATACCCCAGCGCCAGCTCCCGTCGTGGTTTTTGAGCCATCTGTGTACCATTTTATGGTATTTTCTTTAAAAGTCTGGGTGGTGAACTCCCTTTCCCATTCTTCCTTTCTACTTATCATCGTGGTGAAGTTCTTCTCAATGCTTACTTTTTTGACCATTGCATCACTAGGAAGGTTCACTGATGGGATGTAATTAGTCAAAGAGGTCCAGGCTCTCTGACATTTAATCCTCTCAGTTCCTGTACCTTCCTTAGATATTCTGAGGGTGGCCTCATGGGCTAACCTCTCAATCACTAGATGCAGAGGTGAGAGATCTGTGATGATCTCAAGTGCCCTGGTTGGACACGTTCTCATAGCTCCCGTGATGCACACACAAGCTAGCCTTTGCACTTTGTCAAGCGCTTTCCTAGTAGTTGTCTGATCTGCTTTGGCATGCCAGACTACTGCCCCATAGGTAATTATTGGTCTCACAATCATGACGTACATCCATCGCAGTATTTTAGGGCTACAGCCCCAAGTCTTACCGGATAGATTTCTGCACGCCATCAGAGCTCTTATTGCTTTACTTGCAGTGATATCCACATGCTTGTTCCACAGAAGCTTTCTATCCAGAGTTATTCCCAAATATTTAACTTCAGTCTTCCAGTCAATCACTTCTCCATTTAATGAGAGGGATTTTATGGCTGGAAGGTTTATTTTCCGGGTGAATGGAATTACTGTGGTCTTGGTTGGGTTAATACTCAGCCCCACCGACTGGCACCACTGCTCAATAATTCTGAGGCCCTCCTGTAGTAAGTCACATAAGATGCCCTCGAATTTGCCTCTCACTATTAGAACTATGTCGTCAGCATAGCCTACGCATTCGAAGCCAAGCTCCGTTAGCCTGTGTAGTAGTTCATCTACTACCAGGCTCCATAGGAGGGGAGATAATACCCCCCCTTGAGGTGTCCCGCGAGTGGCTTTGACAGAGATGGGTTGATTTCCCCCCAATGTCTCAGCTGTCCTCGTTGTCAGCACGTCATACATCCATTTTATTATGGTATTGTTGACACCCCGCCTTTTAAGTGCTTCTCTGACAGACACGTGTGTTGTGTTGTCAAAGGCCCCAGATATGTCCAGGAATGCACACATTGCGATTTCTTTACTATTCAGAGTTCTCTGGATGACTTCAGTCAGTTGATACAAGGCAGTCTCTGTTGATCGACCCGCCCTGTAGGCATGCTGACATTTGTGAAGTGGTTTATTCTCCAGACTCTCCGTTCTTATGTAGTTATCCACTACTTTCTCCATCATTTTAAGTAAAAATGATGTTAAGCAAATGGGCCTAAATGATCGAGGGTCAGTCCCATCTTTTTTCCCTATTTTTGGAATGAAGGTTACTCTAGCCCTTCTCCATTTTCTAGGTGTGTGGCCCAATGCTAAGCTGCTTCTAGTAATCTTCAGCAGATGGGGTAGAATTTCTTCCATCCCTTTCTGCAGGAGTACCGGAAAAATTCCATCCACTCCTGGGGATTTGTACGGCTGAAAGGTACTTATTGCCCATTCAAGACGTTGCTTTGTAAATAGTTCCTTAGCAATATCCCAATCATCCTTGCGGGCGTTCTTGGTATGCTCCATTGCTGTTTCAGTACTACTTACGGGTTCGCTACCTGGAAAGTGTGTTTTGAGAAGAAGAGTCGATCGCTCCTCTTCTCCTTCAGTGTATGACCCATCTGGCTTCTTGAGCGACATTGTTGGGTTAGTTCCCCCTCTTGCCATGACTTTCTGCAGTCTGGCTGCTGTGTGAGTGGAAGTGATATTTTCACAAAATGCTTGAAAATTGAGCCTCTTGGCCCTCCTTATCTCTTTGTTGTACTCAGTGAGTTTCTCAGTGTACCCCTGCCAATTATCGTCTCGTTTAGCCCTATTAAAGAGCCGGCGCACCTCCTTTCTGAGGATTGACAGGTTCTTATTCCACCAAGGAGCTTCCTTACTTAGTCGAGCTTTGGTCAATGCGCAGCTGGAGTGAAAAGCCCCCATTATTGCCTCACTGACCTGCTCGACTGTTTTTTCCAGGTCATAAAGGTGCTTTGCCCCAGTTGTCCCGATTTGTTCTAGGTTTTCCTTCAGACGGGTCCTGTAAAGAAACCAGTCCGTCTTCCTGGGATTTCGGATTGAGGACACCGAGGTGCTATCTCCCTCTACCCTGAACTCGATGATCGCGTCTGTCATAGGTTATATATGGTCGGAGGAAAGCTAGATAAATCCAACATCACAACGACGTCATTCACGTCGTTCAAATGACTAAACGAACGACGAGAACATTGTCGTTGCAATTTCATCCTCTCATGAATTTTCGCCTTCAGAGCACCTCAACAACGGCAACGTCTAACCTTCTGGCCTGTAGGCTATGGATATTCTAATCGTACGGTGCAGCGAAAATATTAAGCTATATGCACGATACACTAACACTAACACTAACACTAACACTAACACTAACACACAAACACTAACACGATACACTAACACCGGTATGCCAGGTTTGATTCTTAAACTCGTCGAAATCGCGCAGCTCGCAAATACGTCACGTATTTACGAGCCGCACCGCGAAATGCCGAAATTCGAATAACTGTCAGTGGTTTCATTTGAGGTTAATCTGCTTTCCACGTGTTTGTTGTGTTCCATGCTATCGTGGTGTTAGGTTTATTTCATCTTTCATCCAAGAGTTACGAATTGTTATTCATTATAGCTTAAATCATGCCTAATTGTGCAGTTTCCGGATGTCCTAATAATAATAGGAATACGAAAACTACAGATATAAAGTATTATAGATTTCCAAAATCTGAATTTTCTCATCAATGGGTAGCAGCTTGTGCAAACCAGAAGACAATTAATTTGAAAAATGGTGAGTACTGAAACAATTATATGCCTATGATCTTTAAGATTCAGAATTTATTTTTTTTCAGCTTGTGTTTGTTCCGTTCATTTTGATAGTGATTTCTTTGAGGACATATCGATCAAGCAGAAGTATGTTTATTATACAGGCAAAAATGTCAGGGATTTAAAGCCTGATGCTTCCGTCGTTGAATTTACCCAATGAGAAAAATTCTACTGATGATTCGGAAGGCTCAGCTGAATATGCCAAAAGAATACGATTGATGGATAATAACTCAACAAGTTCCTCTGTTAATTATCCAACTGGGAATATTGATAATTATCTCATGGCAAAGATGATTGGATTCAATTTATTTCAAGAGGGGGTTTATTGCATCCTAGCAAAGATTTATTTGAAGCAGCTGAGATATTGGATGCTGAATTTTATTCCATGCATGGAGCATCATTATCAAGAAACAAGAAAGATATTTTCAGAGCATTGGCGAATAAAACTATGGAAAGACTGGAGAAAGGTATACCCTATGAAGTCATTCTTTGCTTGAGTAGAACACGTACCTACATAAGGTTGAGAGAGTTGAATAAGCAAATAAGCTTTCAAAACTTGAGGAAGAGAATGGATAAGAAACTTTCAAAATTTTCAAATACCCCTGGAACATCGAGATAGGAGGAAGCTGATTTTTATTTTGCAATTTCCGCTTGCTTTAATTAAAAAGTAACTGTCTCATAATTTTTTTTTTTTGACAAGTCTTGTGATTATTGATGTCGAATATACTTATATTATGCTTGATTTTTTTTTTACATGACTTGTAGATTATTGATGTCGAATATACTTATACTTATACTATACTTAATTTTTTTTTTGACATGACTTGTAGAGTATTTATGTTGAATGTACTTATACTTATACTATACTTATTTTTTTTTTTTTGTCATGACTTTTAGATTATTGATGTCGAATATACTTATACTATACTTATACATGATATTAATTTAATCTAGTAATATTGAGATGGGCAATTGATTTTTTTTGTTGTTCAATACAATAAATTTGTACATTCCCATTGTATCCATTATGCTCAAAATTAAAATAAATATTTAATCAACGCTCATTTTAATGAAAATTAACACTGCTATATTCATTATATTTCCCTTCGACATTTTTCAAATTCAACAATAAATCAAGCAATATCGATACAGGAAATTGTATTATTTTATTCAAGTCAGTAAACTGGTACATCTTTAAGTGTATAGGTACATATCATGCCCATAGTTATAAACAATAATTAATCAACTTGCATTTTAATTATGAATTAACTGTCTCATTCATGATATTCAACACCCATATTTTACAAATTCAATGATAAATCAAGTATTAACGATATAGGAAACTATTTCATTTTGTTCAATTCAATAAATTAGCACACCTTCAATTGTATAGTTGCATTATGTTCATAATTATAAACAATAATTAAACGATAATCGCCACCATTCACTTTTGGGTCAAAAATTAACATTGCTGTGCCTAAGGTGTCGTAAGGAAACAGTAACAAAGCCAACACAGAACACAACTGGTTTTTCTTACTCGCTCAAGCCCTTTGAGAGCTTATGGGGAAGACCTAGGAGGATCAGTATAATAATATACAATTAGACAACTCGAACTTTAATTAAAAAGTAACTGTCTCATAATTTTTTTTTTTTTTTTTTTGACAAGTCTTGTGATTATTAATGTCGAATATACTTATATTATGCTTGATTTTTTTTTTTTTTTTACAATCAATCATAATATAAGTATATTCGACATTAATAATCACAAGACTTGTCAAAAAAAAAAATTATGAGACAGTTACTTTTTAATTAAAGCAAGCGGAAATTGCAAAATAAAAATCAGCTTCCTCCTATCTCGATGTTCCAGGGGTATTTGAAAATTTTGAAAGTTTCTTATCCATTCTCTTCCTCAAGTTTTGAAAGCTTATTTGCTTATTCAACTCTCTCAACCTTATGTAGGTACGTGTTCTACTCAAGCAAAGAATGACTTCATAGGGTATACCTTTCTCCAGTCTTTCCATAGTTTCTTGATAATGATGCTCCATGCATAGAATAAAATTCAGCATCCAATATCTCAGCTGCTTCAAATAAATCTTTGCTAGGATGCAATAAACCCCCTCTTGAAATAAATTGAATCCAATCATCTTTGCCATGAGATAATAATTCGTGTGAAGTGTGCCCCAAATTACTATATTTATTTTTGAATTTGTAAGCAACATATCCAGCTATATATTTTAGAGATTCCTTACTAATTTTCTCCCGGGATTCGAAATGTTCCCTCAATTCCGTAGATTCACTTGTCAAGTTTTCCTCTGACAAATCAATAATTAATGGTTCTGTATACTGGGGTTCGATGAATGAATAGGGAATCAATCTTTCCTCTTCTTCACACACACCGGTTTTGGCACTTGCTTCGAAGGATATGTCCATATTTCCAAATATGCTTTGTGTTAGGCAGAATTCATCAGAATACTCCCTACTCGATTCTGTATCGAAGACTTGAAGAGGTTGGGCCAGACATTTTTCGTCAGAATCGCCAATATTTTTACTTTCTGTAAAAATTGCGCTAGAATTTTTTCCCAATATGTACCATCTCAAACGGTACATAAAATCTAGGGGATGTGGGTGGTCATTAGTAGCCCCCATTCCTCTAATATACGAGAAAAAATTTTCTAAAACATCTTGATTGAGTCTTGATGTCAAGATATAATTTATGCCATATTTTGATTTTAAGTAAATAAATAATTCTTTAAGGGATCTATTTGAAAGGAGAATTCCTTTCTGGAATGGTATTAAGGATTTATGCCGTCCAACTGTCATGCTGCTCATCGTATTGGATACTTTCAAAAGCAACCCTTCCTGGTTTTCCAAATCTGTGCCAAAAGAATTCTTTGTTGGATCATTTGCAACTAATTTTGACCTGGAATTGAAGAGATCAAACCAATCATTAATTAATTTAACAAATTCAGAGGCATTTTCCCAAGGAATTTCAGCTGGCATCAAGCCATTTTTGCCACAGTATCCAATTGCTTTTGATATTGTATTAGACAATAGCTGGGCGGCTGGCCTGACTTTCTGTCTTTCCGTGTTTTTCAAATCTAGATGATATCTACTTATTTTATAAGCTATGCTTAATTCTGACGAAGATATATTTAGTAGATTTTCAAAAACATTTTTGCCAATGAGAGTTCCATTCACCCAAAATCCCTGATCCAGTATATGATTCCAAAGCAGTTTCAGTAGGTGTGGAGCATCAGCAAATACGAAAATTTTCAACAAATTGTTGCTCGGATGCTCAAAAAAGCAATTTTTGTCATGCCCAATATTCAGTTTCGACCAAAGGTTTACGTTACTTGAACCCATATCGCTAACAATACCCACTACTATGAAACCAACATCATAAAGTTTTGAGGTTATACTGTTCAAGATGTCCTTAGTCATTGCCTGATCAAAATTGTAAAATACTGGTTGTTTCCAACTGCTAACTATTCCACGAGCCATTACTGTTTGGCAGGTTTTATGTGGACCTATAACCTTCTGCTCCCTCTTCTCTATATCTATGCGATTTGACACATAGATTTCATCAAATGATAGGATACATATTATTTCTACATCTTTCAATTGGGACGATTTCTTGTCCATCAATGTATCGTGGCTATATGAGAATTTATCAATATGATGACATCACGGGTCTTTGACATAATTTGCTTGATCGTTGAGGCCACGGCAGTGAACATGTGAAATTTTTTTTTGCAGTCTTGTATATTTGCACCATAAATAGATAATATAGCTACTATTACAACTAGCGAAATATGAATAGTATATTTCCCGAGGTTGTCAAGTTACATCCCGAGGGCAATGTATTCATATTTCCCGTGGTGTAATCGTGTAATCAATAGTTTTTTTCTGATTGAAACAATCTGATATGGAATAGTATATTCTAAAACAAGTTGCAGAATGGGCCCCTATTCAAACACGAATGCGTAATTCGAAAACGAGCGACGAAGGAGCGAGTTTTCGAAGGCATGAGTGTTGGAATAGCCTTCTGCAACGAGTATTAGACGATATTTTCTCTATTTCAGTCAAGTTTTGTAAAAAACTGTTGAAATTCAATGAAAAATTCGGACTATACATCCTAGTGACGTTTGTATTGTATCTTGGCAGTTGGTGTGACTGTTACGAAAGTTGACAGATTACGGAATTTGAATCGTACGTAGGACGTGGAGATCAGATTTAAAACAGTTTCCTAATAACAGGAATGATTCAAAATTAGCAAGAAGGAAATATCTAGTACCTTATTTTTTAATGAAAAAAAAAAACTTTTCCTCTCAACAATTATTTCACTACATCCAGATTATATTATATTGACAATTGACGTGTGTTGAAATTTGATAGTATCGAATGTCAGTGCTGACTACCACAAAACGAAAAATATAAATAGAAACAATGCGGGAATGAGTTCATTCCAGCACTGTTTTTAGTGCTGGAATGGACTCATTATGATACTGAAATAGAGAAAAATTATTATAAGATTGTATATTTTTGTAATAATTTAATTTTTAACGTTGCTATGGGCCATGTGTCTGAGAATCTTGGTTGACTGGTTTCATTTTGAAGTCTTGTCAAAAATAAAATTATTGAAAAATGTCGAACTACGTCAAAACTCAATCGGAAAAAGGCCCGTGAATCTTTGGTTCCGGCCAAATCTCAAGCTGCCTACAGTAAAGAGTACGAATGCTTTCAGGAGTGGAAAAGAAAAAATTTGGTGGACGGTGAGAGCGATAATATTTTGTTAGCATATTTCCAAGATTTGGTATGTTGCTCTGATTCTTGTTATTCTTGATGTATGATTAATTCATTCGATCCCCAGTCGCAGAAATATTCTCCAAACACGTTATGGCCGAAACTATCGGTGTTAAGATCTATGCTACATTTGAAGGAAAAAACTGATGTCAAATTATTCGATGAAGTCGAAGCATTTGTTAAGAATAAAAATAAAGGATACGTTCCTAAAAAATCTGCAGTGTTGTCCCGGGAGCAGCTCAAGACATTCTTGAGTGAAGCTCCTAATGACGTTTTTTTGATGTATAAGGTAAAAGTTTCAATTTGATTTCCTCTATTGATAAGATTTTTACATTCATAATTTTGAAGGTTGTTTTAATAATGGAAATCTTTGGCGACTGCAGAACACAAGAGTTGGTGAATATGCTATCTTCAGATATCGAAGATCGTGGGTCGGTAATCATAATCACAGTCTCAAAGACTAAGAATGATATAAACAGAATATTCACTATAATTGATGAAGAAGATCTGGGTGCTGCTCGTTTGGTGAGGGAGTATTCCGTGTTGCGTCCGCAAGGCGTTCTTAGGTTCGTCGTAGCTTATAGGAATAAGAAGTGCACTCTTCAGCCTGTCGGCAAAAATACCTTCGGAAAAATTCCGAGTAAGGTTGCTGAATGGTTGGGTTTAGATAACCCGAAAACGTATACAGGCCATTGTGGAAGACGAACATCCGCGACATTGGTTGCCGATGCGGGAGCCTCAATGACAACACTCAAGAGACATGGTGGATGGAAAAGTTCGTCTGTTGCAGAAGGCTATATGGCTGACAGTATGCTGCACAAAAATAAGGTAGCGAAGATGATAGCAGGTGTGGAGGGAGAGCCATCTGCAGCATCACAATCTTTGAAGACCGTTTTGGGAGAATCGTCCGAGACTGCTGCTGCACACAATGTTCTCAAGAAAAATGTAGTCTCGTCGACGAATAATTATGAACAAGATATTTCTTCCTCCTTTGTATCTGGTGGAAATACTTTTAGTGGAAATTTCTACAATTGCAGTTTCCATTTTGTTACTAATATAAATAAAGAAATAAAATATGATTTGACGTTTTGAAAGAAATATGATTGACGTTTCATATTTCCCTAGGGAAATATGAACTGACGTTTCATTTTTCCCTTGGGAAATATGAGTGTGTTATGACACATGGTAACTAAGGTGATATAGCTCAATATTGGTTCGATCAGAAAAAATGGGTTCAAGCTCTGTGGACAGGAGCTTACTGATGGCGCTCTAGTTCAAACAGACAAATTATATCTCCGAAAGTATTGGTTTCTCAGAGTTGGGAATTATATCAATGTATTCTTATGATAGAACTTCATCATAAAGGAAATTCAATTCAAATAATAGTTTATTTATCCAGATTAAATGAGCAATCTGAGAATGAGAACTGCACCATGGAAGAAATCGAATTAAATCTGGCCTATTTTGCCCAATAACGAACTTAACCGAGGTATTCATCTCCCCAACCTACTCTGAAAATTTCAACTACCTTGCTCATTCCGTTCGAGAGTTATTGTAGAAAAACTTTTTTTAAATTTTGAAATTTTTTTTTACACTTTGCGGTAATCTGGTCAATACAAAACTTCACATGCGTATAAAGGTCATGATTCTACAATTTGATGATAAATTTTAGATCGAGTGATCGGTTTCGGAAATATTCATAAAAAATATTTTTACTAAAATCGGTCATAACTCCGAAACCGCTTGATGGATTTCTCCCATTAACGAGCTCGTCCGAGATATTTACGCTCCAAACCCACCTTGCAAATTTCAATCCGCTAACTCCTTTCGTTCGAGAGTTATCGTGCCTACGGCCGGCCGGACAGAATCGATTTCGACCTGGGATTCTTGATCAGTGAGTCGAACCAAATCGTTTAAGACCATTTTCATCGAAAAATTCAAAAATTACAGACATTTGGGCAAATTGATAAGCACTCAGTTCCGAGGAACTAGAGCGCCAACAAGTTTCGTATGACAATTGCCCAAAACAGGTTTAAAATACCTACAAATAGTAGATTTTTCATGAAACATGTATCAAAGAAGAGTAATAATGAAAAATTACCTTGTAATCGATCAAAAATTTCCTGATCTACGTTCACCAAATTTTCTCCTCTCTCGAACTGCAGAATTATGCTTTCAATATTTACATTCTATGTCTATGGATCATAAGAAGTCTCACTACTCTCAGATATCTTACTTCATGTTCCGTTCCGAAAAGTAAAACTTTTCTGAGAAAAACTAATTTCGGAGCAAACAACTGAGATTTTTCTCACTTCGCTCACATTTCGGAATACACTTTATTCTCATAATTCTTCGATTGATTAGATAATGTCATGTCTCAGGATAATAAGTTGACATTATGACAATTCATACATAGATTAATTATATCACTCTGTGAAATACGATTTTTCATTGAAATTTTGAAAAATCATATCTCCGAAAGTATTAGCTTGTTAGAGTTAAAAATGATATCATTGGATTGTTATGGTAAAACTACTTATTGAAAAAAATTTAATTTGGAATTTGTTCTATAAACAAATTTTTTTTTTGTTACTCCAAAACCATCTGTCCGATTTTACCCAGTAACGAACTTAGCCGAGATATTTATCTCCCAAACCTACTCTGAAAATGTCAACTGTCTAGCTCATTCCGTTCGAGAGTTATCGTGCCTACGGCCGGCCGGCCGGACGGCAGGACAGAATGAATTTCGACCACGGATTCTTGATCAGTGAGTCGAACCAAATCGTTTAAGACCATTTTCATCGAAATATTCGAATATTACAGACATTTGGGCAAATTGATAAGCACTCAGTTCCGAGGAACTAGAGCGCCAAAAAACAACTATACTATGAATAATGATGATAGTTGTTCATGTTCATTGCCATTCCGATATGCACAACCATTGTACACAAAGAATAAATGATCGACTTATATATTTGTATTCTGTGCTTCTGGCTAAAGTTCTATGATTTGGATTTTGACATTCCTGACTTAGTTATCTGTGATTCCTGAATAAATTTTTTTGCAGGCAAAAATATTCCCCAAACTATTTTTTAATCTGGTGTAGAATTTAAATAAATACTATTATTATGAATCGGCCACCTCCAAATTATGTTACAGGAACAAATTGTGTAGGTATGTATGCTGTAAGTCCCTTATTCAAAGATAAAACTATTCTTTGTTTACAGTTGACGAGGATCATCAATACACAGTACCGATAAAAATGATTAAAACACAAATAGATATGCCTTTATGGGAAAAATCTGAAGCATACTTGGTAATAATGTCCTATTTTCCATTCTCAAAACTGACCCCTGAATGTTGCATTCCATTCACAGGAATATCTTGGTTTCGTTCTCGCAATAAACCAAGCCATTCAAGGAAAAAGTGATGAAGAAGGCAGTAGAAATAGTTCAGAACCAGTGAATAATATTGATACAATGCTTGATAGTATAAGTAAACTCATTGATGAAACTCCTGTCATTGATCAACCACAAAGATTTGGAAATCAGGCTTTTAGGACATTTTATCAGAAACTCAAGGATGTCAGTATACATATTATTGGCTTAGAGTAGGCACAGGAATCTTATAGGAATTTGATATATTTTCAGGATCTCTTTAAGCTCCTTCAAAAAGCACTTCCAGAAAGATTATATAGGTCAGTACCAGAAATTATGGTGTATTTATTGGAAGGATTTGGAAATTCAACAAGAATTGATTATGGCACAGGTCATGAAATATCATTTGTGATGTTTCTCTGTTGTTTGTTTAAAATAGGATTTTTTAATGATGCTGATAAAGTACTTACTGGATGCAAAGTATTTCCGAAGTAAGAAAAATCAATTCAGTACCTCCGTTCCATCGATTAGTGAATTTTCCATTTTAGATACCTTGAGATCTGTAGAAAATTACAGCAAACATATAGAATGGAACCTGCAGGTAGCCATGGGGTATGGAGTTTAGATGATTATCAATTTGTCCCATTTATTTGGGGAAGTTCACAACTGATTGGTAAGGTTCAGTAAAAAGGAGTTGTTCAATTATTAACATACATTTCTTTCATTATAGGACATCCTAAAATTGAGCCTCCAGCTTTTCTAAAAAAAAATATTGTCGATCAATATGCTGAACAATATATGTTCTTCGCATGTATAAGGTACATAAATAAAGTGAAGACTGGGCCTTTTTCAGAACATTCAAATCAGCTTTGGAATGTCAGCGGGGTTCCATCTTGGAATAGAGTGAATGGTGGATTAGTAAAAATGTACAAAGCCGAGGTAATGGGTTACTATATACTCCATTCACTTTTATAAAGTCTCCCGGTTGGCCATGATTTAGGTCTGTCACGTTTTTGTAACTAAAACAAAGGCAGGTTGGCACTTCTGAAATATCGTCAATGTCAAAACAATTCTCTGAGACGTTGCCAATTTCTACTCTCAACAATCAACAAGATATTATCACATATTATTATCTTCATATAATAAAGAAGTCTTCGCTTTCAAATTGAAAATGCCGAAAGGAGTTTTGAAGAAGCAGAGACAGAACTGAAATCTGCAATAGGAAAACTTCATTCTGTCTTAGGACATGTTGAACTCTCGAATGAAAATACTTAGTTTCCTATCCTATCACTAAATTTTAAGAAGGTTTAACAGTGACTACTACATTTTGAAACTGGTGTATTCCAAGTTGTGCAACAAGGTATTTAAATGTCTTCTGTTCTTGATAATTTCGAAACGTGGGGAATTCCATAGGTACGTCTGTTCGTTTAGAATTTCTGCCGGCAAATTCAGGTACTTTTATTCTTTTTTCACATGAACTAGCACAAAGTAACGGACTAATGTATCCAATATTTTTCATTAAAATTTCAACACTTGATTCTTGATTTCCGTACAAGAAAATAGCATAACTGAATCTTCCAACTAGTTTATATACGTGAAATATTTTCCTTAGTGACAACAGATGAAAAATTTTCTTGAATAGTCACCGGGCCTTTGGAATTGTTGAATTTACATAATATCTTCTCAAATTAATTATTTTTCCCAAGAAAATTCACCTTGTGGAAAATGAGTAATTACTACGACTTCTATGTAGAGAGGACAACGTTGCGTAGTTATCCTAGGCTGGTTTTCCTGTCACGCTGACGGTCGGCGCTGACGGTCAGCGCTGATCGGTCAGCTCGTATCCTTTTAGCATTACGCTGATCACATTGAGAAATAGAAGGATGCTATTGTCTCTGGCTCACTGAATGTGGAGGCTTGTCGGCGCCAGCTAGTCAGCGGCGCCGACGCGCTGGCGCGTACGTGCGCGTATATAGCTCAGCGCTGACGGCCGTCAGCACCGCGTGACTCGAAAACGCTACCTATAGCTACATACATATTGACCCATCAGCGCCGACCGTCAGCGTGACAGGAAAACCAGCCTTACAGGAAAATTAGCATAACCTAACATTTCCAACATATACACGGTGAAATGTGTCAAAATTTCATGGCCAACCAGGAGACTTTATAAATGTGAATGGAGTATACAAATTTGTTGTAAAGATGATAGAAAAAGAAAAAAAATTCTTTAGATATTTTGAGAATCAAATTTGTGAGCACCATAAGAGTTGGAAAATATTTCAGATGATTATAGTTCATAGACAATAGAAATGGCGCATTATAAACACCAAAAATTATTGCTTCTGTTCAATCTAAAACGTAAATTGCCAACTGGCTCGCTTTAATTAGCTTGATAAAATCTTGAGAAACAGCCTTGCCCAGTGTCATTGTCACTGTGGTTTTAAAGGTTATTATTTATTACTAATCTCTTAGTTCAAGTATGAGCCAGTGGACAACCAATGATAAAACTGCTGGTTTCCTTTTAGGGTGCATGTTGAGATAATAGTATTACAATGAAATCCTTATTTCTAGGTTTTGGCAAAATTCCCAGTTGTTCAACACATTGTATTCGGGACACTTCTACCTTTGTCCGTAGCAGACCCAAATGCAGCAGTCAGAAAGATGAAGAGCACCCTGGCACTAGCTCCAAAGGAGATTGATCAACTTGTCTTCCAACCACCAAAGTCTCCAAGTGGTGATCAGCCCACAAAGGAGGAGGAAGAGACTGAAAGTATTAAATCGGAGGAGGCTGTGGCTACTCCCGTGGTCAGTGCCAAGTTTGCATCCATCTCAAGTGTTACATCTAAAGCATCTAAGGCTTCTACGGCTCCAGGGAGAGGAGGTGTACATTTCAGGGAGCAATAATTACTTCCAAATTGTTTGTAATGTATCTTTTATTTAATTTATAATGGATTTTATTCAATAAAGTATAATTGTTGTGTATAGTGTATAATTGTCTAAGAAAACATGAATTGATCACAAATATCTTATTTAATTTTTTAAGTCTTGAATATTAATAAGCTTTTTTCCAGAAATTAAATTCTGTTCAGAAATTTTGGAAAATATCTCACGTCTTCTTGTTCTCTCATTCAGGAATTGAAATAACCGTTATTCAATTATCATCGATTAAACATTCTGTTATGACAACACCGCCCCTTGTTGCCAAAGTCAGAGAGCAATAACGGTAAAAACTACTGCGCAAAAACATTTGGAATTAAATCAGTATATTCAAAACAAAACTGTTTTTTGGTATTTTATTTATTATATTTCAACGAAAAACTATTCTGAAACAATTTCTGGTACAATTAAAAACACTAAATACCAACAAAAAATAGCGAAATAAGGAATGGCACACGAGTCCAATATTCAAGGAACACCCTTGTGGAAAATCTGTTATCCGTACAGGGTGATACTTTTAGGATCGACCCAGTCATGGGAATTATGCAAATTATTCACATTCATTCTAGAGAGTATAGTTTTATCTGTGGACAAAATAAGTACGATAATGGCTCTTATTATTTGAGAGCTACAAACAAAATTGTCTTACCGACGGATTTTTATGGATTGAACGCTTGTACCCTGCGATAATGGTTTTCATCTATATCTATGGTTTGTATATTATTTCCTTGAACATAGTTGTTTTTGGCACCAGCTCGGAAATTTCCGGAAAATATTTCTATTTCGGGTTTTATATAGACATTCCGACCTTTTTCTCGGTAGGTCAAAGAAAAACGTAAATGTCTCCTTTGGAACTTTTCTGGAGCCATCCGGAATACTCGTTTTACCATGCTATTTAGCTATTTTGTACACCGCTGCTGATATCTGGTTCGTCGTTGTCGCAATACATTCAAGTTCTGTTTTTTCGGGTGTTGTAACTTACAACGTGCGTTCAAAAAAATTCGTGGTCAAGTAGGCTATGGAATTATGAACTTCTATATTCTGCGTCCGATTCAGACGTAGAATCCATAGCCTATACCTACTTGACCACGATTTTTTTTGAACGCACGTTACGATTTACCAACTCACCATCTAACATTATTCTAAGAAGCACGAATCAAAATATGTGATCAAAATTCAAAATTTTAGTAATGGGAATCCGCCCAATATACTAAATCGAGCGAAGTCGGGCCTGGGATTCCCCGAATTATGGAAGCGTTTACCACAGGTGTTTACTCCACAGACTATATAGTATATTAGTAGTAGTTTGTGGTTTATTCAGGCATTACACCAAATTTTTAATCATATTTTCCGGTTAGGAGTTCAATATCTATGGAGTTTGGAATATTTGTCCGTTGACACCGCCAAAAATCTAGGTTTTGCCCCATCTAAGGCGCCTTTTCCACTCACTGACTCACTTCGTTTCAACGGTTTTAACATAGATTATAGATTAATTTATCTGTGGTTTTACCATCTCCTGAAAAAATGATAAATATCAGTTACGGGGCAGCATTATAATATTTGAATATGAATTATCTACAATAAGGTGGTATTCTAGTTTCCCCAACGATATTTTCACATATTTTTGTGTAAATCATCACCTGCCCCTAAACCCTTCCGGAACAATGAAATAATTTTTTACTCTATGGTTTTGTAATTAAACTTCTGTTTGGCACTGGATCATCTTGCATTCCCGCATTTATTTACGATCATTGGAATATTACATATCTTGTCTATGGAATATTATTATTATTCATGTAAAAACTTTTATTTGAGAATTGATTATTTTCGTAGTTGGTGTGATTATGGATATTTCTAAGGAATATGGAGTGTTGTGTATCATTGATATCGTCGATTATTATAGTTGTTCATAATATGGGTAAGTGACTGAAAATTTGTACTACCAATAATTTCCTAGAACATCCCGCAAAAACTTTAGTGTTATTGAGTTATAATCGTTGAGGTTACTTACTTGATACATTGAAAAAATTCGCATATCGGATGAAATAGTTACCAACTAACTCATTTGTTTAATAATTACGCCATCTCAAGATTTTTTGAATTCGGATGCTTTTAAACATAAAGAATGAAAATAGAATTTCATACTCATCTTGCCAGGACAGGAAAAAAAAATAGAATACAGATACCTATAATAGTTAAATTATTCCCAAGAATATCATATCCCAATAATTCAAATTTCGGCGACACCTGAAAATACTGGAAATCGTGATTTCAGTATATTCGCCCTACCCAATCATCAAGGGAAAAACCGAAACGGGTTATTTTTCAGCTTCGCAGGCTTCGCTATCTTTGTATCTTTAATTAAACTACTGATATGGAATACAGACCCAAGATGTCGAACCGAAAATTCAAAGAATATAACCTATATATGGAATTAGGGACCTCCATCCTTTCTTTGTTACGTATTTTGGCGCTATTTCGGGGCTCAGGTTGATTAGCTGAGTAGGTAGGAACGTAGTTTTCCAAAGTATGTAGTCATCTACTGCATGGGAATGGTCAATTTAGATCCTTTTTTTATTGGGTCTCTCAAGAACTAAACTAATTAGGAAGTATAGTATTGTCCTTTAAAACAAAGTATCTTATTATCTAATCAGGAGCTTTTGCGCGCAAGTTCTAGCTAGGTATTGTCTATTCACTTCTATTAATTCGACTCTCTTAATCGAATTTACCATCGATATAGTTTCTCACCTTTTATAAGATATGAATACATTTCGTATTATACCTATATCTTGAATGACTTAAGTAATGAGAGAATTGTCTAAGATTCTTATTAATTCTGGCATTTATTCAATCGGAATTGAAATTCGTTGAATCTCTCTCTGAATATACGAAAAAACTTACGTTTCAAGTAATTTTAGGATACGATATTCACGAAATTCCGGGAAAATTAGCGCGTCGGCATTCTACATGAAATTACTTGTAGCATCGCTACAATTAAAACTAGTTAATGAACTAGTTTTAATTGGTTCGGATTTGTATACATACCAATTTTGAGTTATAGAGGAAATAACAAAATTCCAGATGAATAAAACTCGGAAACGTTGGGCCGATTATGCCCAACAGCGAACTTAACTCACCCATTCGGATGCGCAACCTACCCTGAAAATTGCAGGTCCCTATTTCTATCCGTTCGAAAGTTATCGTAGCAACGGTCACCCATCCAACTACTGAACTCTCCCAAGGCTGCTCGGATCTCCAGAGATATAGGTCCGATCGTGTTCAAACTTTGAACTTGGTTGTAGAGTTAGGTTTTGAAGGCTCTCGCAAAATTTCAGCGATGGCGGACGAATTCTTTCTGATATTTAGAATTTTTTCAATGATTTTTTTGTGATACGATCTCCATGAAATTTTGCAAAAATGCCGTAGATTTGGAAGCGCCACCTACCCTGAAAATGTCAATAAGTCGCTATCTCTTTCCGTTCGAAAGTTCGTGGCAACGGCCGGCCGGATAGAATCAAATTAGACTTCGAATTCTTCAAGTGAGACGATCCTAATTTTTTAAGACCATTTTCGGAAAAAAATTGGACACTACAGACATTGTACTACAGACATTGGGGCAAATTGATAGCACACTCGAGCACACTGTTTCGCAGAACATGCGCGCAAAATGATTAAGTACTCTTATATTCTGTGGGTTTCAAGGTGCTAGCAAAACAAAGAAATACTAAAACGGTATGTGAATTTTTTGGACTATTTTTGTAGGAAAAAATTCGTGATTGATGCGGAAAACGTAAAATCCCGCGAATTATCTAATAACGGCCCTATTTCCAACTGAAAATTGAAATTGAAAATTTGCCAACTGCGTCCAACACTGGGGCCCCTTAAGGACACTCCCTGCTAATGCGTAATGGTTATTCCGTCCGTAGAACTGCCCATTTGCAAGAAACCCAGAGGAGCAAAAACATCAAAACTTGTTTTCCGAAATTCAAACTTATCTATTTCTATTATTACCTATAGGAAAGGAGTACTGCGCACTTACATATTTACGTTGTTAAATTCAATAGAAATAAAAGGTTTTTAAAATGCCGCTGGATAGTGAGAATCAGCTCAAATTGGTACCAGATGGTTTGTTTTATGACATACTCCAGTCGGCGAAACTGAAACATCTAGAGAGCCACCCGCTTTTGGGATTACGCAAAAGAAAATAAATAATTCATGTGTTCAAATACTGCGTTACTTATGCAATATTATATAATAAATATAGAAATATGGATCATGCGGAGAAGTATATTTAAGTAGGAAGGTTTAACGGGTAATTCCGCAAAAGGAGCAGAGAAAAATCATTCTGCTGGTACCTGTCGACTCGTGTTTTTATTATGATAAATATTATTTTTTGCCGGCTACACACATTGTGCCGAAAACTATTGAATATTGAAATTTCGGCAACTGGAATATGTACAAGAGTACATTGTGTTATTCCATTTTATCCCGTCCCTATTATCTGCGTACTTTGCATTTATCTGGTCAGGCGGTCAAATTCCTTCACATTTTATGACAATTTTTTCGGAAATATTCCAACTCCGTTGAAATTTTTCCAACTGCTTCGAAATTTTATCCAACTCCTTCGAAATTTTTCCAACTATGTTGAAAATTTGCCAACTCCGTTCAATATTGGAGGTATCAACCACCCCCTCCCCCCCAACTCGCTGATGAAGTATTCGATGTCAAACTTGATTCTGTCCGGCCGTTGCCACGATAACTTGAGAACGGAAAGAGATAGCGACTTGAAATTTTCAGGTTAGCTGGCGCGTCTCAATATGATGGACAAGTTCGTTGATGGGCATAATCGGCCCTATAGTTCCGAGTAACAATTTTGTTTTCATCCAATACAAATCCGATCGAAAAAATATTATTCATGTCACGATAACCTGAGAACGGAAAAAGAATGCAACGGGCTCAGGGTAAGTTGTGCCTCTAAATGCGACATTTGAGTTTGTTAATAGGCAAAATCGGCCTTACGGTTTTGGAGTTATACCCATCTGAAATTTGGTTGTTATTTCTTCAATACCTCCAAAAATACGGAACCGATCCAAGTCAAACATGATTATTAGTTGTAAAATGCCGACGCGAAAATTCTTGCAAATTTTCGTATCACTAGAAATTTTTATAAAGATCATTGAAAAAAAATTCTATGTATCAGAAACTATTCCTCCGACATCGCTGAAATTTTGCGAGTGCCTTCAAAACGTAACTCTACTGTCAAGTTTGAACACGATCGCATCTATTTTGGCGGCGAGCCGAGCAGCCTTGAGTGAGTTCAGTAGCTGGATGGGTGACCGTTGCCTTGATAACTTTCGAACGAAAAGAGACAGGGACTTGAAATTTTCATGGTAGGTTGAGCATCCGATTAGGAGAGTTAAGTTAGTTGTTGGACATAATCGGCCAAACGGTTTCGGAGTGTATTATTTTCTCGATAACTCAAAATAAACATACCCGATCGAATTGAAACTTGGTATCTAATTGTAGAATTTCGACATAATAACGTGCGTGGAGTTTTGTGAGGACCGTACCACTAGAAAATTCTAAAACAATTACTAAAATATATTTTGTATCTTACGAACCACTTGAGAATGAAAATAGATAGGATCTTGCAATTTTTAGGGTAGGTTGCGCATCCGAATGCCTCATTTAATTTCGTTAATTGGCATAATCGGCCAACTGGTTTCGGAGTTATACTCATCTGAAGTTACCGGCGTGAAGTTGGCAGCCACTTATTAGCGCGGTAGCTGTCGTTTCACCAGTGGCGTCGGTGTAAATACATTATATGGCGTAACTTCCGTTTGAAAGATGGCTGGTATTTAAAATTTGCAGGAAATGTTTATTGTGGACCAATGAAATAGTTGTATTAATCGTATACACTTCAGATGGGTCTAAGGGGTGGAAATTGGAACCGCCCCCTGAATAGATATTTACATACTTTCATAACTCATTGAAAAAAATATCCTCTACAGATGAAAATCACATAGTACGTTTATTTTGGACCAATGAAGCTTTCATATAAATTTTATTGACTTCGGATGGGTCCGAGGGGTGGAAATGATAACCACCCCCTACTTTTCATATACCTTAATAACACATTGAAAAAAATATCCTCTACAAATGAAACTTACAGAAAATGTTTAATGTGAACTCAAGAACAATACTTATTAATTTTATCGCCTTCGGGGGGGTCTGAGGGGTGGAAATGGGAACCGCCCCCCAATTGATGTCTACCTTCATAACACGTCGAAAAAAATGGCCTCTACAGATGAAACTCACAGTAAATGTTTATTGTGAACTCACGAACAATACTTATTAATTTTATCGCCTTCGGGGGAGTCTGAGGGGTGGAAATGGTAACCGCCCCCCAATTGATGTCTACCTTCATAACACGTCGAAAAAAATGGCCTCTACAGATGAAATTCACAGAAAACATTTATTGTGATTTCATGAACAATACTTATTGATTTTATCGCCTTCGGAGGGGTCCGAGGAGTGGAAATGGTAACCGCCCCCAATTGATGTCTACCTTCATAACACGTCGAAAAAAATGGCTCTACAGATGAAATTCACAGGAAACGTTTATTGTGATTTCATGAACAATACTTATTAATTTTATCGCCTTCGGAGGGGTCCGAGGGGTGGAAATTGTAACCGCCCCCCAATTGATGTCTACCTTCATAACACGTCGAATAAAATGGCCTCTACAGATGAAATTCACAGGAAACGTTTATTGTGATTTCATGAACAATACTTATTAATTTTATCGCCTTCGGAGGGGTCTGAGGGGTGGAAATGGTAACCGCCCCCCAATTGATGTCTACCTTCATAACACGTCGTAAAAAATATCCTCTACAAATGAAACTCACAGGAAACATTTATTGTGGACTATTGAACAAGTCCTACCAATTTTATCGACTTCGGACGGGCCTGAGGGGTGGAAATGGGAACCGCCCCCGGAGTGCTTTCTATATACCTCCATAACTCGTCGAAAAAAATGGCCTCTACAGATGAAACTCACAGGAAATGTTTATTGTGAACTCACGAACAATACTTATTAATTTTATCGCCTTCGGGGGGGTCTGAGGGGTGGAAATGGTAACCACCCCCCAATTGATGTCTGCCTTCATAACACGTCGAAAAAATGGCCTCTACAGATGAAACTCACAGGAAATGTTTATTGTGAACTCACGAACAATACTTATTAATTTTATCGCCTTCGGAGGGGTCCGAGGGGTGGAAATGGTAACCGCCCCCCAATTGATGTCTACCTTTATAACACGTCGAAAAAAATGGCCTCTACAGATGAAACTCACAGGAAATGTTTATTGTGAACTCATGAACAATACTTATTAATTTTATCGCCTTCGGGGGGGTCTGAGGGGTGGAAATGGTAACCGCCCCCCAATTGATGTCTACCTTCATAACACGTCGAAAAAAATGGCCTCTACAGATGAAATTCACAGGAAACATTTATTGTGATTTCATGAACAATACTTATTAATTTTATCGCCTTCGGAGGGGTCCGAGGGGTGGAAATGGTAACCGCCCCCAATTGATGTCTACCTTCATAACACGTCGAAAAAAATGGCCTCTACAGATGAAATTCACAGGAAACGTTTATTTATTGTGATTTCATGAACAATACTTATTAATTTTATCGCCTTCGGAGGGGTCCGAGGGGTGGAAATTGTAACCGCCCCCCAATTGATGTCTACCTTCATAACACGTCGTAAAAAATATCCTCTACAAATGAAACTCACAGGAAACATTTATTGTGGACTATTGAACAAGTCCTACCAATTTTATCGACTTCGGACGGGCCTGAGGGGTGGAAATGGGAACCGCCCCCGGAGTGCTTTCTATATACCTCCATAACTCGTCGAAAAAAATGGCCTCTACAGATAAAACTCACAGGAGATGTTTATTGTGAACTCATGAACAATACTTATTAATTTTATCGCCTTCGGGGGGGTCTGAGGGGTGGAAATGGTAACCGCCCCCCAATTGATGTCTACCTTCATAACACGTCGAAAAGAATGGCCTCTACAGATGAAATTCACAGGAAACGTTTATTGTGATCTCAAGAACAATTCTTATGAATTTTATCGCCGTCGGGGGGGTCTGAGGGGTGGAAATGGGAACCGCCCCCCAATTGATGTCTACCTGCATAACACGTCGAAAAAAATGGCCTCTACAGATGAAAATCACAGGAAACGTTTATTGTGAACTCATGAACAATACTTATTAATTTTATCGCCTTCGGAGGGGTCCGAGGGGTGGAAATGGTAACCGCCCCCCAATTGATGTCTACCTTCATAACACGTCGAAAAAAATGGTCTCTACAGATGAAATTCACAGGAAACCTTTATTGTGAACTCATGAACAATACTTATTAATTTTGTCGTCTTCGGAGGGGTCCGAGGGGTGGAAATGGTAACCGCCGCCCAATTGATGTCTACCTTCATAACACGTCGAAAAAAATGGCCTTTGTTGTTATTTCCTCTATAACTCAAAATATACTAATCTAATCCATTTAAAACTCGGTGATTACTTGTAGAATGCCGACCACTAATTTTCGCGGATTTTCGTGTCAATCAGAAGATACTTGAGGCGTATGTTTTTTCGTATTTCAATTTCGTGATACATATGACAGAATTAAAAATTCTGCCATCATACATTCTCTCGTTACTGAAATATGTCATTAAAATGGGAAGCTGAGAAAACGGTGTATATCGATGCTGCATTCGATATGTCCAACAGAGGTGAGTAGACAATAGAACATACGCGCAGAAGATCCTGACTGCACGTCAGTACTTGAACTAATTTTTTTCTCTTTGCTTTCAACACTTTATTATGCCAAATATCAGTCTGGCTGAATATTTCCGAAGGGTTAATTTTGGGATTTTTCGGAAAATCGGTGTGAACCACCCCTCAGTGACCACCCCTGTAAATTACATACATTTTACACTTATTTATTGATAATTGTTACTTTTGTCTGCATGAACACTCTCATTAAAAATAACAAGTTCAACTTTTACTTGCTATTAGTGATTGTTAATTGTTACTTGATGCTCGTTAATTTGGGCTGCATGAATCCACACTTATTCTCTATTTGAATAGATTGAGTAACGGAGAAAAATGGAGATGTAATTGTTCATTAACTGATTTATCCGCATGTTTTTCTTTATTTATTAGCACCATTTCCCAATAATTGAGTTGCGCACCTTCATTCAAATTGTGTAGAATTTTGAAATCCGGGTTAAACTTATGTCCTTATGTTAATAAATGATTCTAATAATTAGAATTGATTTTGTCGTTTTGTTAGCTGTGATGATGTTCCTTAATTATTATACCAAATTTTTCCATGTTTTTGCGTGTATGTTCTGGGGAACATCGCGTTATCATTTTGCCCAAATGTGAAATTTAATTCTGTGGTGCCGTCCGGCCGTTGCCACGATATCTTGAGAACGGAAAGAGCTAGCGACTTGAAATTTTCAGGGTAGGTGGCGCATCCCAATACGACGGACAAGTTCGTTAATGGGTATAATCGGCCCAATGGTTTCCGAGTAATAATTTTGTTTTCAACCAAAATAAATCCGATCGAATTTAAACTTTGTGAATAGTTGTAGAATATAAACCTAAGCACGTTTGTGAAATTTCGTGAGAATCGTGTCACTAGAAAATTAAAAAAAATTATTAAAAAATATTATTTATGACACGATAACCTGAGAACGGAAGGAGATAGCGGCTTGAAATTTTCAGGTTAGGTTGTGCATCTGAATGCGACATTTGAGTTTGTTTATAAGCATAATCGGCCAAACGGTTTAAGAGTTATAGCCATCTGAAATTTGGTTGTTTTTTGTTCCTCATTAACTCGAAAAATACAAAACCGATTGAATTCAAACATGGTTATTAGTTGTAGAATGCCAACGCGAAAATACTTGCAGAATTTCGTGAGGATGGTATATCTAGAAAATTAAAAAAAAATTATTGAAAATAATTTAAAAAAATTCTATATATCATAAACTATTCGTCCGGCATGGCTGAAATTTTGGAAGAGCCTTCAGAACATAACTCTACTGCAGAGTTCCAAGTTTGAACACGATCGGATCCATATTGTTGGAGAACCGAGCAGCCTTTTGTGAGTTCGGTAGCTGGATGCGAATCGTCGTATGATATGTTGTCTATGGTCGTATTTTTGCGAGAACCTTCAACATGAATGTCATGATGACATATTTTTGCGCGTATGTTTTGGGAAAATCGTGTTATTTCATCACAAATCCTGGGAGATGATAACCCTACATTACCGGTCAGACCTGGTTTTGAAAGAGATCCTCCTTAGGAGGAGGCAACTAAATATTGAAGGGATTTCTATGAACAAGAGTGAATATCTTTGAGAAATAGAGAAGGCGATTCTTCTTCAAGAGATCCATTTGCTTTCAGAGGAGTATATTTGTGAGAGGGGACTTTTGAAAGGTTATGTATTATTTTTAATATGATATCGCTGAAATTTTGCTGAAGGCTTCCTAACTTAACTTTAAATTAACCACACTTTCTGATCTTGTAAGGTGAGAGGCTCATTTGTGGATATTAAATCTCGTGATGGGTAGAGAGGAATTTCAGGCCAGTTTTTCTATCACTAATGAGAATATATCTGTATGTTTCACCTCGTCACCTTTAGATCTATCAATGGACATTTATTGGTTAAGAATAAGTAATTGAATATTACTGGAATTCAATTGAATTTCATTCAATATGTTAGTAACTAAACTTATAATTTTCTTTTCATTGATTATTTAGATATGACTTCCAGTAATATTTTTCAAGAATAATTATGTATTCATCTCCTAAAGAAGAATTGAAGGTAGACAATAATGTGTTAATTTTTTCATCATTGCTTTGTATCCTGACTTCACGAAAAAAAAATTGGTTCAAGCACTGACGTGAAGTCAGGAGCTTTAGCGCGTATGTTCTGTTGTCCATTCTCCTGTATTGGACACTTTTAATCGAATTTACCATGGTGAATTCTATTATCTATTCTCCTGTATTGGACACTCTTAATCGAATTCACCATGGTAAATTCGATTAAGAGTGTCCAATACAGGAGAACAGACAATAGAATTCACCACGGTAAATTCGATTAAGAGTGTTCAATACAGGAGAATGGACAATAGAACATACACGCAAAAGCTCCTGACTTCACGTCAGTGCTTGAACCAATTTTTCTTATATGTATATAATTTATTACAACTACTGAATTTAACTGATAAACACCGGATTTTTCTTCTTTATTGCTTGCGTTATTTATTACTCCTATTGAGATTTGCCAGGATATTGTTTGTCCGGAATGAGATAATAACCTGTTGGTTTTGAAGAAACGTTTTAATTTGGCGACTGGTTTGCCTAAATATGTAAGCTATTGAACATTTTATTTTCATCCTCTCCACGAAACGCGTCACAATATTATATAAATTAGTGTAAATCGTATGCAGGATGATTCACGAAGACCGTTCCTTAAAATACTTCAAAGATAGACTCGAGATAGACACTTGAATTTTTATAGTTAAGCTTTGTTTGGAGAGATGAATTCTTGGAAAAAATTTCAGATTCCTTCCACTTTCGGTTTCACCGGAAATGATACCAACTTTCGTTTTTTAAATGTAATACCCAGTTTTTTCATTGATAATCAGATAACCCATTGAATTCTACATTCATATTATTTTCAGAAAATTTGTGTGAAATCTGAAAAAACCCTTCAAACTTTCTTAAATAGGGCTTCATTCCATTATTAATAACCTCGTTAATAACTTATAGTTTTTAGCATGAAAATGACTAATTTTCTAGCTTCTATCGGAATACATACCAATGCTTCTTCTTCGTTAATTAAAAATTCAAATGAACATACAGGGTGTTTCTATTTCAATGTCAAAGTCAGTAATGGCAAAAACCACAAAACTATTTTGTTTCGAATGAGAACCCATCTGTTTTATTGGTCAGCTGGAATCTACATTAAAAAAAAATTTTATTTTTGGCGCTCTAGTTCCTCGGAACTGAGTGCTTATCAATTTGCCCAAATGTCTATAATTTTCGAATATTTCGATGAAAATGGTCTTAAACGATTTGGTTCGACTCACTGATCAAGGATCCGTGGTCGAAATTCATTCTGTCCGGCCGTCCGGCCGGCCGGCCGGCAGTAGGCACGATAACTCTCGAACGGAATGAGCTAGACAGTTGAAATTTTCAGAGTAGGTTTGGGAGATGAATATCTCGGCTAAGTTCGATACTGGGCAAAATCGGAATGATGGTTTCGGAGTAACATAAAAAAAAAATTTTTTTACAGAACAAATTCCAAATTAATTTTTTTTCATTAAGCAGTTTTACCATAAGAATCCAATGATATCATTTTTAACTCTAACAAGCTAATACTTTCGGAGATATGATTTTTCAAAATTTCAATGATAAATCGTATTTCACAGAGTGATATAATTAATCTATGTATGAATTGTCATAATGTCAACTTATCATCCTGAGACATGACATTATCTAATCAATCGAAAAATTGAGATTAAAGTGTATTCCGAAATGTGAGCGATGTGAGAAAATCTCAGTTGTTTGCTCCGAAATTAGTTTTTCTCAGAAAAGTCTTATATTTCGGAACGGAACATGAAGTAAGAGATCTGAGAGTAGTGAGACTGCTTTTCATCCATAGACATAGAATGCAAATAGAATGTAAATATTGAAAGCATAATTCTGAAGTTCGAGAGAGCAGAAAATTTGGTGAACGTAGATCAGGAAATTTTTGATCGATTACAAGGTAATTTTTCATTATTACTCTTCTTTCATACATGTTTTATGAAAAATCTACTATTTGTAGGTACTTTAAACCTGTTTTGGGCAATTGTCATACGAAACTTGTTGGCGCTCTAGTTCCTCGGAACTGAGTGCTTATCAATTTGCCCAAATGTCTGTAATTTTCGAATTTTTCGATGAAAATTGTCTTAAACGATTTGGTTCGACTCACTGATCAAGAATCCGAGGTCGAAATTGATTCTGTCCGGCCGGCCGGCCGTAGGCACGATAACTCTCGAACGAAAGGAGTTAGCGGATTGAAATTTGCAAGGTGGGCTTGGAGCGTAAATATCTCGGACGAGCTCGTTAATGGGAGAAATCCATCAAGCGGTTTCGGAGTTATAGCCGATTTTAGTAAAAATATTTTTTATGAATATTTCCAAAACCGATCACTCGATCTATCTGAAATTTAGCATCAAATTGTAGAATCATGACCTTTATACGCATGTGAAGTTTTGTATTGACCAGATTACCGCAAAGTGTAAAAAAAAATTTCAAAATTCAAAAAAAAAATTTCTACAATAACTCTCGAACGGAATGAGCTAGGTAGTTGAAATTTTCAGAGTAGGTTGGGGAGATGAATATCTCGGTTAAGTTCGTTATTGGGCAAAATTGGCCAGATTTAATTCGATTTCTTCCATGGTGCAGTTCTCATTATCAGATTGCTCATTTAATCTTGATAAATAAACTATTATTTGAATTGAATTTCCTTTATGATGCAGTTCTATCATAAGAATACATTGATATAATTCCCAACTCTGAGAAACCAATACTTTCGGAGATATAATTTGTCTGTTTGAACTAGAGCGCCAGAAAGCTCCTGTCCACAGGGCTTGAACCCATTTTTATAATACATACTACTGCTCTAAAATGCTCAGTTTCCGAGATTTTCGGAAAGTAATAATAATAAAGCAGTAGTATGAATGATAAAAATACACTATTTTTGGCGCTCTTGTTCAACAGAGTGCTCATCAATTTCCCCAAATGTCTGTAATTTTCGAATTTTTGGCTGAAAATAGTCTTAAACGATTCGGTTCGACTCACTGATCAAGAATTCATGGTCGAAATCGATTCTCTCCGGCCGGCCTTCCGGATAAAGATAACTCTGGAACGGAATGAGCTTAGACAGTTGAAATTTTCAGAGTAGGTTTGGGAGATAAATATCACGGTTCGTTATTGGGCAAAATCGGCCGAATGGTACCGGAGTACCGAAAAAAAATATTTTTTTTTACCTTACAAATTTCGAATTCAATTTGTTTTAAAATGCAGTTTCATCATAAGAATCCATTGATATCATTTCAAACTCTAACCAGCTAACACTCTCGGAGATATGATTCTTTTAAAATTTCAATAATACATCGTACTTCTATGTTTTCACAGTATGCGAATTCTATCTGTCTGTGTTCACTGTTCATACATGTAATCTTATCTAATTATGACACAGACATGTCAAATGTATTTCTGTTCTGACAAATTATAATGACCCCTACCCTACATGCCCTTAGATAATCCATATGATGATGGAAATATATAATTTGGTAAGTTTATCAAATTGCGTTCAGAATAACGTGAAAATAGCGTGAAAACAAAACTGGAATATTGGCTAAGTTTCAATTGATGTAATATAATTTTCAGAGGATATTTGAGGAATGAATATCTCTGATAAGTTCGTTATTTAATTTAGTTTATTTTATGACGCAGTTCTATTATAAGAATCCATTGATATCATTCCCAACTCAAAGAAACCAATAATTTCGGAGATGAATTGTCAAAGTTTGATCAAGAGCGCCAAAGCTACTATCCACCTGGCTTTCCCACTTGTTTTAACGTAGATCCATCTGACCAATAAGGGTTCTCATTTGAAAAAAAATAGTTTTGAGGTTTTTGTTTGACATTGAAATAGAAACATCCTGTATGTTCAATTGAATTTTTAATTAACGTCGAAGAAGTATTGATAAGTCTTCTGATAGAGGGGAGAAAATTAGGGATTTTCATGCAAAAATCTACAATTAATTAACATTGGAATGAAGCCCTATTTAGTAAAATTTACAGGTTTTTTCGGATTTCACGCTAATGTTCTGAGAATAATATGTAAGTGACACATGAAAATAATGTAGAATTCAATGGGCAATCTCATTATCCACGAAAAAACTCGGTATTACATTTAAAAAATGGGTTCAAGCCCTGTGGACAGGAGCTTTCTGGCGCTCTAGTTCAAACAGACAAATTATATCTCCGAAAGTATTGCTTTCTCAGAGTTGGGAATTAAATCAATGTATTCTTATGAAAGAACTGCATCATAAAGGAAATTCAATTCAAATAATAGTTTATTTATCAAGATTGACAATGTCATGTCTCAGGAAAATAAGTTGACATTATGACAATTCATACATAGAATAATTATATAATTCTGTGAAAACGTTGAAATACGATTTATTATTGAATATTTGAAAAATCATATCTCCGAAAGTATTAGCTTCTTATAGTTAAAAATGATATCATTGGATTCTTATGGTAAAACTGCTTATTGAAAAAAATTTAATTTGGAACTTGTTATGTAAAAAAAATTTTTTTTTTTGTTACTCCGAAACCATCTGTCCGATTTTGCCCAATAACGAACTTAGCCGAGATATTTATCTGCCAAACCTACTCTGAAAATTTCAACTCTCTAGCTCATTCCGTTCGAGAGTTATCGTGCCTACGGCCGGACCGGCCGGACAGAATGAATTTCGACCACGGATTCTTGATCAGTGAGTCGAACCAAATCGTTTAAGACCATTTTCATCGAAAAATTCGAAAATGACAGACATTTGGGCAAATTGATAAGCACTCTGTTCCGAGAAACTAGAGCGCCAAAAATTGGTTCAAGCCCTGTGGACAGGAAGAAGCTTTCTGGCGCTCTTGTTCAAACAGACAAATTATATCTCCGAAAGTATTGGTTTCTCAGAGTTGAGAATTATATCAGTGTATTCTTATGATAGAACTGCATCATAAAGGAAATTCAATTCAAACAATAGTTTATTTATCGAGATTAAATGAGCAATCTGAGAACTTCACCATGGAAGAAATCAAATTTAAATAGCTAAAATGAATTTGACTCTCTCTTATAGAACAGCATGACATTGTACGAGTATGAACACAGATCATATAATAAATCATTAGATAGAATAATTATAGCATTCTGTGAAATGGATATCAATGGATTTTTATGGTGAAACTGCATCTTAAAAAAAATTTATTTTAAATTTGTAAGTTAAAAAAAAAAAAAATTCCGTTACTCTGAAACCATCTGGCATTTTGCCCAATAGCGAACTTAACTTAAAGATATTTATCTCTCTAACCTACTCTGAAAATTTCAACTGCCTAGCTCATTCCGTTCGAGATTGTAGAAACAAAATTTAAAAAATTTCAAATTTTTTTTTTTACACTTTACGGTAACCTGATCAATACAAAACTTCACATGCGTCTAAAGGTTATGATTCTACAATTTGATGCTAAATTTCAGATAGATCGAGTGATCGGTTTCGGAAATATTCATAAAAAATGTTTTTACTAAAAACGGCCATAACCCCGAAACCGCTCGATGGATTTTGCTGGTTAACGAACTCGTCCGAGTTATTTACGCTCCAAACCTACTCTGCGAACTTCAATCCTCTAACTCCTTTCGTTCGAGAGTTATCGTGTTAACGGACGGACGGCCGGACAGAATCGATTTCGACCACGGATTCTTGATCAGTGAGTCGAACCAAATCGTTTGATATCATTTTCAGCCAAAAATTCGAAGATTACAGACATTTGGGTAAATTGATAAGCACTCTGTTCCGAGGAATAAGAGCGCCAAAAACGAAAGATGGTATCTTTTCCGGTCTGAAATTATTTCCAAGAATTTATTTCCTATGAAAGCTTAGCTATAAAATTGCGAGTGTTTATCTCGAGTCTTTCTTTTAAATATTCTAACGAACGGTCTTCGTGGATCACACTGTATAATATTTCAATGAGTTAATATGGATTTGCATCAAGTAAAAGGCATAAGCATTCAATTCTTTTTGGCGCTCTAGTTCCTCGGAACTGAGTGCTTATCAATTTGCCCAAATGTCTGTAATTTTGGAATATTTCGATGAAAATGGTCTTAAACGATTTGGTTCGACTCACTGATCAAGAATCCGTGGTCAAAATTCATTCTGTCCGGCCGGCCGTAAGCACGATAACTCTCGAACGGAATGAGCTAGAGAGTTGAAATTTTCAGAGTAGGTTTGGGGGATGAATATCTCGGCTAAGTTCGTTATTGGGCAAAATCGGACAGATGGTTTCGGAGTAACAAAAAAAAACATTTTTTTTTACGAAACAAATTCCAAATCAATTTTTTTTTAATAAGCAGTTTTATCATAAGAATCCATTCATATCATTTTCATTTCTAACAAGCTAATACTTTCGGAGATATGATTTTTTAAAATTTCAATGTAAATCGTATTTCACAGATTGATATAATTATTATTCTATGTATGAATTCTCATAATGTCAACTTGACAGAAGGGAATATTGTAAATATTGGGGTTGAAATACTCGTATTTTAGCGATGCAACGGGAACCTCACCCGAAAATGTTTGAAAATATTACGTAAATATTGAAAGCATAATTCTGTAGTTTGGTGAACGTAGATCAGGAAATTTTTGATCGATTACAAGGTAATTTATTATTACTTATCTAATAAACTATTATTTGAATTGAATTTCCTTTATGATGCAGTGATATCATATGAATACATTGATATAATTCCCAACTCTGAGAAACCAATACCAGATATAATTTGTCTGTTTGAACTAGAGCGCCAGAAAGCTCCTGTCCACAGGGCTTGAACCCATTTTTTTATTTTTAAATTTAGCTTAAGGCTTAGTTCAGTAGATTAAAAGTTACCTTTACATGTGATTTCGAATAAAATAATGAAGTAAATATCATTTTTGGTTTTGAGTATCTGAAAAATTCAATATACGACGTTACTTCAAGATGTTACCAAACTGCATTTAAACTCAATAGACCACATTAGTTAGGTTAGAATCATTCGCTTGGCGAGAGACCCATATTCAAATTTTTTAACAAGGAATTTCAACTTTGAGACGAAACCACCCTATTTAAAAGAGAATGTTAGTACAGAGACAACAAGTATTGGGTACCTTCATCATTAGTGCATGTTTTTATGTTATTATTTTTGACTGATTTCGAGTGAGCTAAGACGTACGTCAATCGAATTTGGTGAACACTTTTATATTTATTAATTATTTTGGAAATATACAATTTTGTTATGAAAACTTGATTCTAGATGGTTGAGAAAGGTTCACAGAATCTATTCCAACCAAAATAAACCTTAAGAAATTAGCCTAAGTATCTAAAAACAGGCGAGAAATTTGCGTAAATTTTAGGTCCATGAGAAATGCATGGGGAATTCAGTGCTCGGATCCACGGATGGATCGTAATTCAAATTTCCCGCCTAACCTAACTAATGTGGTCTATAGCTTTGCATTGATGGATTTACGCATTTTTATTTGGATGCATATTTTGTAAAATTGCCAGAATATCCCCATCTGTAAATTTTATTTGTTGATAAAACGATAAATTTCAATACTGTTCCGTAATACAACTCAGTGAAATATATTGATCATGAACGATTTATTTTGGCGCTCTTGTTCCTCGGAACAGAGTGCTTATCAATTCGCCCAAATGTCTGTAAATTTCGAATTTTTGGTTGAAAATGGTCTTAAACGATTTGGTTCGACTCACTGATCAAGAATCCGTGGTCAAAATCGATTCTGTCCGGCCGGCCGTCCGTTTACTCGAGAACTCTCGAACGGAATGAGCTAGACAGTTGAGATTTTCAGAGTAGGTTTGGGGGATAAATATTTCGGTGAAGTTCCTTATTGGGTGTTGGATGGTTTCGGAGTAATGAAAAACAATTTTTTTTTACATTACAAATTTCAAATTCAATTTTCTTTTAAGATGCAGTTTCATAATAAGAATCCATTGTTATCATTTTCAACTCTAAAAAATTTATTCTTTCGGAGATAATATTTTTCAAAATTTCAATATTAAATCGTAATTCTATGATTTCACAGAATGCTGTAATTGAAAATTAACGTTCGTATTTGTATCTGAATATACAAGGGTGTCCCAGGCTCGAGTGCCTATTGGACGTTTCTGGAGAACTGGACGTATTTGAAACCTGAAAATTGGGATCATGATATTGCTTGAAATTCTCTACAGAGCTAAAATATTTTCGAAGCCCAATCACTTCCGGTTATACAGGGAGTGAAAATAAATTTGATGAAAACATTTTTTTTCAAGTTTTGCATTCCTGGTATGATCAAGTATTCAATGCCGATTACATTTCTGTTAAAACCATTATATTCACTCGAATAGTTTCCAAAATATCGAAAAAAAACCGGAAAAAAGTCAATTATGTTTAGTCAGTATAATGTTCATTATTCTTGTTTTATCTTCCTGAGCGTGAACCGTTTTTAGAACATCGGAGAGGAAGAATGTAGAAAGGTCATGCATCTTTTGAATTTCAGAAATATCATCACAGGGTGTTTCTAATTTTGTGTCGAAAATTGTGACCAAAAATTGGCCATAACTTCCGTTTTTCAAATAAGAACCCTATTTTTTGGCGCTCTAGTTCCTCGGAACTGAGTGCTTATCAATTTGCCCAAATGTCTGTAATTTTCGAATTTTTCGATGAAAATGGTCTTAAACGATTTGGTTCGACTCTCTGATCAAGAATCCGTGGTCGAAATTCATTCTGTCCGGCCGGTCCGGCCGTAGGCACGATAACTCTCGAACGGAATGAGCTAGACAGTTGAAATTTTCAGAGTAGGTTTGGGGGATAAATATCTCGGCTAAGTTCGTTATTGGGCAAAATCGGACAGACGGTTTCGGAGTAACAAAAAAAATTTTTTTTTTTACAGAACAAATCCCAAATTAAATTTTTTTCAATAAGCAGTTTTACCATAAGAATCCACTCATATTACTTTTAACTCTAACAAGCTAATACTTTCGGAGATATGATTTTCCAAAATTTCAATGTAAATCGTATTTCTACGTTTTCACACAATGATAGAATTATTCTGTGGGTATTCTATGAATTGTTATAATGTCAGATTATTTTCGTGAGACATGACGTTGTCTCATTGTCATTCATTCCAGCAATCCTATAAATATGAGAATTCTAATATAATATCATACATTTTGTTGGTTGATATTTTCATGCCGATGGTCAATCCATATGATGATGGGAATGGTAATGGTAAGTTAATAATATCGAGTTCAGAATATCTCCACTAAAAACAAAACTGGAATATTGGTGTATTGGAATTGGAGTAGATTTGAGGAAATATATATATTATCGTTCATCATAGAATTGAGGAATGAATATCTCGGATGAGTTCGTTGTTGGGTAGAATTCGTCTATTGGTTTTGGATTGATAATTTTTGGCACTCTTGTTGAATTTAAATTCTTCTATGATGTTTGAATTCAATTTCTGCTAAGATGAAGTTCTAAATTTCAATAATGAATCGTACTTCTATATTTTCACAGAATGCTATAAATATTCTATCTAAGCTTTATTATATGATCTGTGTTCATACTCGTACATTTCATCCTGTTCTATAAGAGAGAGTCAAATTCATTTCAGCTATTTTAATTTGGTTTCTTCCATGGTGCAGTTCTCATTCTCAGATTGCTCATTTAATCTTGATAAATAAACTATTATTTGAATTGAATTTCCTTTATGATGCAGTTCTATCATAAGAATACATTGATATAATTCTCAACTCTGAGAATTGAGAAACCAATACTTTTGGAGATATAATTTGTCTGTTTGAACTAGAGCGCCAGAAAGCTCCTGTCCACAGGGCTTGAACCCATTTTTTCATGATTGCGTTGGATTCTGCGGTGAAAAATAATGGAAGTTTTCTTACATGATTAAGCTCCTAAACTAAATAATTTCTTAGTTTTTTTTTTAATTTAGGGGCATAGTCATGTTAGAAAACAATCATTATTTTTCACCGCAGAATCCAACGCAATCATAAAAAAATAGGGTTCTAAATTGAAAAACAGAAGTCATGGCCAATTTTTGATCACAATTTTCGACACAATATTTGAAACACCCTGTGATGATATTTCTGAAATTTAAGAGACGCATGACCTTTTCACATTCTTCCTCTTCGATGTTCTAAAAACGGTTCACGCTCAGGATGTTTAAAACAAGAATGATGAACATAATACCGACTAAAAATATTTGACTTTTTTTCCGTTTTTTTTTCGATATTTTGAAAACTATTTGAATGAATACAATGGTTTTAACAGAAATGTATTCAGCATTGAATACTTGATCATACCAGGAATGCAAAACTCGAAAAATTTATTTTCACTCCTTGTATAACCGGAAGTGATTGGGCTTCGAAAATATTTTAGCTCTGTAGAGAATTTCAAGCAATATCATAATCCCAATTTTCAGATTTCAAATACGTCCAGTTCTCCAGAAACGTCTAATAGGCACTCGTACTTGGGACACCCAGTATACATATGCATGATCTGTATTCATACATGTCATCTTATCTATCTATTAGAGACATGCCATATTTATTTCTTGTTCTATCCAAATTTCGTTACTCATAAAATAAAATACCTCCTGTTCTGGAAAGCAAAGTATGATTGAATGCAATTAAATAAACTCAGCTATCGTAGAGTTATGAGGATTATACGATATTATAATTTTTGGGTGATGATATAATTGCCTTGGATAATGATATGTTGATGTAAATATATACTTTGGTAAGTTCATCAAACTGGGTTCAGAATATCTCCAGTAAAAACAAAACTGGAATATAGGCTAAGTTTCAATTGATATAATATAATTATCAGAGTAGATTTAATGAATGAATATCTCCGATAAGTTCGTTGTTGGGTAGAATCGGTCTGGTGGTTTCGGATTAATAATTTTTGGCACTCTTGCTTTTTTTAAATGACACTTTTTGAATTCAAATTCTTTTATGATGCAGTTCTATCAGAAGAATCGATTGATATCATTCCCAACTCTGAAAAACCATCAATGCTTTCGGAGATATGAATTGTCAAAGTTTGAACAAGAGCGCCAAGCTCCTGTCCACAAGGCTTTTTATAACAGTGTTATTTGTCACTTTAATAATCTTTCGACATGATTTACCAAATGACTTAAATTTTAGAAACAAATAGAAGTTTTATAAGTTGTATCAAAAATATATTAATAAATATGAATATAAATACAAATAAATAATAGCATCATATGAAACACAGAAGAATTAATAATATTTTCTTACTATCAACATCAGTCACATACGTATTTGGTACATAATGAAATACATAATTAAATTACGCCAGTCAAATACGTATTTCGTAATCAAATAAATATTGAAATTAAGCTATCTACTCCAATTAAACTAAATCTGATTTACAACATTGACATCGGGTGCTATCACTAGAATTTGGGATTTTTGTACGTATTAATCCCGTGGAGTTTATCCTCACATGTTTGGAATTTGATATGAAGATATTAGTTCCAGAAGCACACTGAAAATCATGTTGATTTTCCCGTCTTTCTTCTTCACCAGGACGATGGCCACTCGATGGTTTTTCCTTGAGGTATTCGACACGCACGTTCTTACCGTTATATTTGAATTTGCTCTCGGTTTCTGCCTCGCCGAAACTGAATTTTCCGTTGTTTCCGGTGTACTTAACTATTCCGGCACCACTGACAACATCAACCCTACAGTTGTCGCCCACGATGTTGATGTTTCCTTCGTTTCTTTGGATTTTCACTCTGATGTTGTTTCCGACGAATGTCAAAGGATCGGAGTTTTCTAGGAGAACTACTCTCAAGTTGTTGCCCACGTACTTCTTCATTATATTTTCGCCCATTATTACGACCATTATGTGAGTTAATTTCGAGTCGGTACGTTAAAGAGTTGAAGACTGAATGAAAAATAATACACTAATCCCATCCCACAGCGTTGATCTTTTCGATACGGTTCTTCACAAATACCGATTGTGTTTTCGGATTTCTAGGAATGACGGAGAAGGGGATAATCAACGGACGCTTCATGCAGAAGGCGCCCAAAGGGGAATCACCACTATCACCAGGTAGTAACTTGCGCTCGCAATGTTAGTCATACGATTTCAGATATCGCGAATGATGACCTCAAAATCGGCTTTCATTATGGTTTAATCGCATTCATAATGACATCCTCGCGTTTGATATCAATCGGTATTTTTTTGCGTACAAGATTAATAGAGATTATGAGAATTCTAGAGAAATTATGCTACTATAATGTGATTTTTCTGTTCCGTTACACGGCTGGAAATGTAGGAATTGAATATTTATATCATTAGAGTGGAAATCGACTTTATACATCGATATACTAATAGAGGTAATTATCTAGAACATTCTATAACTCGAAAATTGTTGTTCAAAAATCACTCACCTACTAATTTTGGGTCGTAGATTGCGAATCTGGAGTCAAAAAATGGGTTCAAGCCCTGTGGACAGGAGCTTTCTGGCGCTCTAGTTTAAACAGACAAATTATATCTCCGAAAGTATTGGTTTCTCAGAGTTGGGAATAATATCAATGTATTCTTATGATAGAACTGCATCATAAAGGAAATTCAATTCAAATAATCGTTTATTTATCAAGATTAAATCAGCAATCTGAGAATGAGAACTGCACCATGGAAGAAATCAAATTAAAATAGCTGAAATGAATCTGACTCTCTCTTATAGAGCAGGATGACATGTACGAGTATGAACACAGAGCATATAATAAAGCTTAGATAGAATAATTATAGCATTCTGTGAAAACATAGAAGTACGATTCATTATTGAAATTTCGAAAAATCATATCTCCGAAATTATAAGCTTGTTGGAGTTAAAAACAGACAAATTATATCTCCGACAGTATTGGTTTCTCAGAGTTGGGAATTATATCAATCGATTCTTATGAAAGAACTTCATCTTAGCAGAAATTGAATTCAAACATCATAGGAGAATTTAAATTCAACAAGAGTGCCAAAAATTATCAATCCAAAACCAATAGGCGAATTCTACCCAACAACGAACTCATCCGAGATATTCATTCCTCAATTCTATGATAAACGATAAAATATATCTTTCCTCAAATCCACTCCATTACACCAATATTCCAGTTTTGTTTTTAGTGGAGATATTCTGAACTCAATATTATTAACTGAAAATGAAAATATCAACCAACAAAAAGTATGATATTATATTATAATTCTCATATTTCTACGATTGCTGGAATAAATGAATTAGATAACGCCATGTCTCAGGAAAATAAGTTGACATTATAACAATTCATAGAATACCCACAGAATAATTATATCATTCTGTGAAAACATAGAAAGACGATTTAAATTGAAATTTTGAAAAATCATATCTCCGAAAGTATTAGCTTGTTAGAGTTAAAAATGATATCAATGGATTCTTATGGTAAAACTGCATATTGGAAAAAATTTAATTTGGAATTTGTTATGTTTGTTACTCCGAAACAATCTGTCTTATTTCGCCCAAAACGAACTTTGCCGAGATATTTATCTCCCAAACCTACTCTGAAAATTTCAACTGTCTAGCTCATTCCGATCGAGAGTAATCGTGCCTACGGCCGGCCGGCCGGACCGGCCGGACAGAATGAATTTCGACCACGGATTCCTTGATCAGTGAGTCGAACCAAATCGTTTAAGACCATTTTCATCGAAAAATTCGAAAATTACAGACATTTGGGCAAATTGATAAGCACTCAGTTCCGAGGAACTAGAGCGCCAAAAAGGCCGGTCGCTTCTGGTGTCAGAAGTAACCTCACTTAATCTCATTAATTACGATGTTTTAAACTGTTTTACTGGTGAATATTCCTCATAAATGATATTTTTTTGATTCCTCAATCATTTCTTGGCAATATTATAGCTGAAAATTGATCGAAATTAACATTTCGCATAGTGAACAGGCTTTGCAATGTTGCCGGTGTGACTTCGTTCGCGGTGTCACAACTCAACCCATTATGGTTTTGATTCTGTCGAGTTCTTTCTTCTCAAACTATAATTGACTACAAACGATGGAGATACATTGTTTGTGCAATATATCAACTCTACTTCCTACTTCTTAAACTTTCGTTCCGTTCTGTTTTAGAATTCGATACGGTGCGTTGTTATGCGAGATTGGAATTTGAGAAAATGTAAACCGACCTAATCTGAACTAACCTAACCTTTTTAGGTTCGCAGTTTTGCACAAATTTGCGGGTCAGCATAATACAATTTATTATCAGGTTTAAATTTGATCGGATATGCATTTTTTGAGTTATTCAGGAAATAACAACCAAACTATAGATGGTTATAACTCCGAAACCATTTAGCGGACTTAACCGCCGCATTCGGATGCGCAACCTACCCTGAAAATTGCAAGTCGCTTCCTATTCGTTCGAAAGTTATCGTGGCAACGGACGGAAATTACATTAGGGCAAAATTATAGCACGCTGTTCCTTAGAACATGCGCCCAAAAAAAGGTTAGGTTTGATCAGTATAAGTTAAATAATTCATGATATCCACAAAATGGATAACAAGGAAGTAGTTCCTAGACGAACAAACGTGCTGGAAATGTTATTTGTAATATTATCGGAAGTACTTCTGAAAATGTTTACAATCTGGCAACGTCGCGGATTGCGAGCACTTGGCTAGCCGTTATGACATAGGATTCAAAATGGACGTAAACATGTTACATAAATAAACAAATTGTTTCCATTGCAATAAGGAAATTATGGAGAAAATCATTAGTTAGAAATGATTTGGGAATCAAAATATTATTTATGATGAATATTCACCAGCAAAATAGTTTGAAACATCGTAATTAATGAGATTAAGTGAGGGTAACTACGACACTTTCGGAATTTTTTTCGAAAAAATTAGAAGCGACCGGCCTTTTTGGCGCTCTAGTTCCTCGGAACTGAGTGCTTATCAATTTGCCCAAATGTCTGTAATTTTGGAATATTTCGATGAAAATGGTCTAAAACGATTTGGTTCGACTCACTGATCAAGAATCCGTGGTCGAAATTCATTCTGTCCGGCCGGCCGGTCCGGCCGGCCGGCCGGCCGTAAGCACGATAACTCTCGAACGAAATGAGCTAGAGAGTTGAAATTTTCAGAGTAGGTTTGGGGGATGAATATCTCGGCTAAGTTCGTTATTGGGCAAAATCGGACAGATGGTTTCGGAGTAACAAAAAAAAAAAAATTTTTTAACGAAACAAATTCCAAATCAAATTTTTTTTAATAAGCAGTTTTATCATAAGAATCCACTCATATCATTTTCAACTCTAACAAGCTAATACTTTCGGAGATATGATTTTTTAAAATTTCAATGTAAATCGTATTTCACAGATTGATATAATTATTATTCTATGTATGAATTCTCATAATGTCAACTTGACAGAAGGGAATATTGTAACTTCAAAAATATTGGGGTTGAAATACTCGTATTTTAGCGATGCAACGGGGACCACACCCGAAAATGTTTGAAAATATTACGTAAATATTGAAAGCATAATTCTGTAGTTTGGTGAACGTAGATCAGGAAATTTTTGATCGATTACAAGGTAATTTATTATTACTTATCTAATAAACTATTATTTGAATTGAATTTCCTTTATGATGCAGTGATATCATATGAATACATTGATATAATTCCCAACTCTGAGAAACCAATACCAGATATAATTTGTCTGTTTGAACTAGAGCGCCAGAAAGCTCCTGTCCACAGGGCTTGAACCCATTTTTTGACTTCAGATTCGCAATCTACGACCCAAAATTAGTAAGTGAGTAAATATTTTACAACAATTTTCGAGTTATGGAATGTTCTAGATAATTACCCTAATAGAAAATAATTCAATTAGTGCTTTAGGATTAAAAAAAATGGTTCAAGCACTGACGTGAAGTCAGAAGCTTTTGCGCGTATGTTCTATTGTCCATTCTCCTGTATTGGACACTCTTAATCGAATTTACCATGGTCAATTCTATTGTCTGTTCTCTCTTAATCGAATATACCATAGTAAATTTGATTAAGAGTGTCCAAAACAGTAGAACGGACAATATAATTCACCATGGTAAATTCGATTGAGAGTGTCAAATAAAGGAGAATGGACAATAGAATATACGCGCAAAAGCTACTGACTTTACGTCAGTGCTTGTATTTGCAATTTTTTTTAAATTTTCTAGGAGTACGGTTCTCATAAAATATTACACACGTCTTTATGTCGATATTCTACTACTAATTACCAAGCTTCAATTCGATCGAGTCTATATTTTTGAGTTATCGAGGAAATAATATTCCAGGTGGGTTTAACTCCGAAACCGTTGGACCGCACGATTATGCCCAAAAACGAACTTAACTCTCCCATTTGGATGCGCAACCTACCCTGAACATTGCTAGTCCTTATCTCCTTTCGTTCGAAAGTTATCGAGGCAACGATAACCCATCCAGCTACTGAGCCCACACAAGGCTGCTCGGATCTCCAACAATATGGATCCGATCGTGTTCGAACATGGAACTTGGCTGCAGAGTTAGGTTCTTGAGGATCTCACAAAATTTCAGCGATGTCGGACGAAAAGTTTCTGATATATAGAATTTTTTTCAATGATTTTTTAAAAATTTTCTATTTATAATATGATCTTCACGATATTTTGAGAGTTTTCACATTGGCATTCTATAACTAAAACCATATTTGAATTGGATCGGCTTTGTATTCTTCGAGTTATTGAGGAAATAACAACCAAACTTCAGATGGGTATAACTCCAAAACCGTTTCGCCGATTATGCCTATAAACAAACACAAATGTACCATGCAGATGCACTACCTAACCTGTAAATTTCAAGTCGCTATCTCTTTCCGATCTCAGGTTATCCGGACATAAATAATATTTTTTAATAATCTTTTAAAAATTTTCTAGTTATACAGCTCTTTCAAAATTTCACAGACGTCTTAAGGTTTGTATTCTACAACTATTCACCAAGTTTCAATTAGATTGATTAAAAACAAAATTATTACTCGGAAACCGTTGGGCCGATTGTGCCCATTAACGAACTTTTCCGTCGTATTGGGACGCGCCATCTACCCTGAAAAGACCCTGAAAGGTCGCAATCTCTTTCCGTTCTCAAGTTATCGTGGCAACGGACGGCCGGCCACGAAATGTATGAGCACAGATGAAATTCATAGATTGTTAGATTTGAAAATGATATCAATGGATTCTTATGAGGAAACTGCACCAAACCACACCAAACCAAAAATTTTGAATTTTAAATTTATAATGTAAAAAAGATTGTTTTTTCGTTTCTCCGAAACTATCAGGCCGATTTTGCCCGATAATGAACTCAACCGACATATTTATCTCCCAAACCTACTCTGAAAATCTCAACTCTCTAGCTCATTCCGTTCAAGAGTTATCGTGCCTACGGCTGGCCGAACCGGCCGGCCGCACATAATCTATTTTGAACACGGATTCTTGACAAGTGATTCAAGCCAAATCGTTTAAGACCATTTGCATCCAAAAATTCGAAAATTACAGACATTTTGTCAAATTGATAAGCACTCTGTTCCGAGGACATGAGCGCTAAAAACTCTAACGTTCAACAGTGCTCCACAGCTTTGCCGGCTATAGCGAATCCGATCAGTCCAATTTATTATGACGTTTTCACATATTTGGGCATCAACAGAGAGTGCCTATCAATTTCTTGTGCATTCAGAATGTGTTGAATTTATGAAAGCATTTTTATGCGCATGTTCTGGTGAACATCGCTTTATCATTATGCCAAAATGCCTGTATAATTTTCGAATTGTTTGCCGAAAATGGTATCAAACGATTGGGTTCGACTCCCTGATGAACAATTCGAGGTCAAATTTTATTCTGTACGGCCGTTGCCACGATAAATTGAGAACGGGAAGAGATACCGACTGACCGTTGCCTCGATAATTTTCGAACGAAAAGGGATAGGGACTTGTAATGTTCAGGGTAGGTTGCGCATTCGAATGGGAAGTTAAGTTTGTTGTTGGACATACGCCAAACGGTTATACCCTTCCGGAATATTATTTTCTCGATAACTAAAAAATTCTAAATACAGACCCGATCGAATTGAAACTTGGTATCTAATTGCAGAATATCGACATAAAGACGTGTGCGAAATTTTGTGAGAATCATACCGCTAGAAAATTCAAAAAAATTACGAAGAAATAATATGTATCTCACGATTACTTGACACGATTACTTGAGAATGGAAAGAGATAGCTACTTGCAATTTTCAGGGTAGGTTGCGCATCCGAATGTGACATTTGAATTCGTTAGTTGGCATAATCGACCGATTGGTTTTGGAGTTACACTCATCTGAAATTTTGTTGTTATTTCCTCTATATCTCAGAATATACAAATCTTACCCAATAAGAACTCAGTGATTACTTGTTGACCCACTAATTTTCGCGGTATTTCGTAAATATCGTATCCCGGAGTTACTTGGGGCGCAATTTTTTTCTTATTTCAATTTCAATAGAATACATATGAAAGAATTAAATTTTGATTCAAGCACTGACGTGGAGTCAGGAGCTTTTACACGCATGTTTGTTGTTCTATTGTCTATACTCATCACTATTTGACATTCTTTATCGAATGTAGCTTCGAAAGACAGGGTCTTTCACGAGGAACCTCACCCATATTTATACGGGAAACTACTGAACGTATTTTCATGAAATTCAGCACTTATAAGTATTTCACGATGCTGATGAAATCTAAAATATTTTCAAGGCATGAGCACCTCCGGTTTTTCCGGAAATGACGTCAACTTCCGTTTTTCAAATTAGAACACCATTTTTTTATTGCAGAAATAGATTCCTTAGAAAATTTCAAGTTATTTTGATGTAACATTTTTCAGTTTTGGTTGGAAAATTCTCTCTGAGCGGGAAAATTCGAAAAAAAAATCGAAAATAGAGCTCCGCTGAAACAAGAATAACTTCGAGGTTTTTGGATGGAAAATTTTCATTTTTGGGATTTTTCAAGATGTAAGATTGATGTATCCACTTTAAAAATCGAAATCGCGATTCATGATACAGGGGGTGAAAAAATCGCTTTCAAAGTTAGGGATGACAAAATCGTGAAAAATCAATTTTTTCAAATTAGAACCCCATTTTTTTTCTGGCAGATATTGAATCTACGTTAAAAAATAATGTGAGTGTATGCATCACACCCTTACCCTAAAATGGATATTTTCTGAGTTATTCACAAAAAACTGTTTTTCGTCTTGAATTTACAGCTATTTTTTTTCCCTTCACGCCAAAAAGATGAAATTTTCAGGAACTGTTATTTGAACCATGCTGTAGATTTTTCACCCCTTCTTGAAACCGACTTCAAGTTACTATTAGGAGAACCATGGCAAACTCTCGCAGTTATAACTAGAGAAGATGCTCAAAGTGTTGACCGTTAATTTCTAGACATTTATTTATACGTCTCAGGAATGCTTCGTGCGTTGTTCTTCTTATTTCATCGGGAGGAAGTGATCTGCAAAAGTGTTTAAAAACCAAATTGAGTTTCAAAACTATGAATCTAAAAATCTAAACAAACCTGAACGCATTTCTGACTCGTTCTATGCAGTCCTCTTTATCAGTCAGGGGAGTTGAGTAGACAATATTTTTTATCCTACCCCAAACATAATAGTCTAAAGGAGTTAAATCGGGAGAACGTGGTGGCCAAAGATGTGGACCATTGTTCGCCAACCATCGATCTTCAAATAGCCTGTAGAGGATATTTGACACATTGAGTGAATTGTGTGGAGGCGCGCCATCTTGTTGATACCATAAGTCATTATGGTTCTGTACTAGCGGCTCAATTATTTGAGTCAATATGTCAGAATATCTATCTCCTAAGGGAGAACATTCTTTAAATAATGCAAACATGTGTAGTGTTCTATCTTACCAGTTAAAGTCCCATCATAAATGTGAACATCGAGAATTGCATTATTTTTGATGGCGCAAAAAACATTGAAACTCCAGGTCTCTTGAAAGTTCCATTGTCTGAAGTGGTGGTTGTTCTCTTCATTCTAATAATGACTGTTATGCCTATTGAAAGAACCATTCTTTGTGAATTTAGATTCATCTGTCCAAATTATACAGTCCAAAAAGTTTTCATTCTCTTGAAATCGAATCATCATAGCTTCGCAAAACTCTGTTCTCCTGGCGAAATCAGTTTCCTCCAAATGCTGTACCCTATTGAATGTATATGGGTGCATTTTATGTTTTTTTAATATTCTCCAAACACTCGATTGAGATAATCCCAGATCAATCTCGGCATCTTTGAGAGAATTTTGAGGATTCACACGAAAATATGCAAGAACTGTAATTTCGTTGTTCTCATCTTCTACTACACTTTTTTCTCTGTGTATAGTTTTCTTAACGAAAGATCCGACATTTCTCAAGTTTGTCATGGTTCTGTTAATGGTATCTCTCGTTGGTCTGGGTCGGTCAGGAAACCTCTCAATGAACAGTCGAATCGTTCTATCTACAACTTTATTACATTCTCCATGAAGTAGAATGAGATTTAAATAATCTTCATTGGTAAAATTAGGCATAGTGATCGATTTTATAACTTAATACGAATTATCACCAAATTAATAGTAAACACAAAATGCTACTGAATAAAGAGGAATTTGGCAGATGTAATTAATGATATCTATCATTAAAAAAAAAGAATGTAAAACATGGTAAGTTTTTGCATATGGTTCATAAGGAATTATTTATTTATCACTGGAGAGAAAACCGATGGCCGATTAGTTGAAATAAAGAGGTTTCCGATACAAATTCGATTCAAAATTCGCCATCTATTTAGGAACAACCTGTAACTTTTTTCTCTTGCATATTAGGGTAGTAAAATCTAAAACATGGTCTAAGTAACAGTTCCTGCAAATTTCATCTTTTTGGCGTGAAGGGAAAAGAAATAGCTGAAAATTCAAGACGAAAAACAGTTTTTTGTGAATAACTCAGAAAATATCCACTTTAGGGCAAGGGTGTGATGCATACACTCACATTATTTTTTAACGTAGATTCAATATCTGCCATAAAAAAAATGGGGTTCTAATTTGAAAAAATTGATTTTTCACGATTTTGTCATCCCTAACTTTGAAAGCGATTTTTTCACCCCCTGTATCATGGATCGCGATTTCGATTTTTAAAGTGGATACATCAATCTTACATCTTGAAAAATCCCAAAAATGAAAATTTTCCATCCAAAAATCTCGAAGTTATTCTTGTTTCAGCGGAGCTCTATTTTCGATTTTTTTTTCGAATTTTCCCGCTCAGAGAGAATTTTCCAACCAAAACTGAAAAATGTTACATCAAAATAACTTGAAATTTTGTAAGGAATCTATTTCTGCAATGAAAGAATGGTGTTCTAATTTGAAAAACGGAAGTTGACGTCATTTCCGGAAAAACCGGGGGTGCTCATGCCTTGAAAATATTTTAGATTTCATCAGCATCGTGAAGTACTTATAAGTGCTGAATTTCATGAAAATACGTTCAGTAGTTTCCCGTATAAATATGGGTGAGGTTCCTCGTGAAAGACCCTGTATACCGTTTTCTCATCGTTATAATATATGAACACATTTAATACCATTTGAATGATTAATTTCATGTGTATTCCATTGAAATTGAAATACGAAAATACTTACGCCTCAAGTAACTCTAGGATACGATATTCACGAAATTCCGCGAAAACTAGTGGGTCGGTATTCCACAAGTAATCACCGTGTTTTAATTGGGTCAGATTTCAATATTTTGAGTTATAAGGAGGAAATAACAACAAAATTTCAGATGAGTATAATTCCAAATCCATTTGGCCGATTATGCTACTTAATAATACACTAATAATACATAATATTTTTTGGTAATTTTTTTAATTTTCTAGTGGTACGATTCTCATAAAATTTCACACACGTCTTTATGTCGATATTCTACAATTAGATTCCAAGTTTCAATTCGATCGGTTCTGTATTTTTTGAGTTATAATACTCCAAATGGGTAAAACTCCTAAACCGTTTGGCCGATTATGCCCAACAATAACAGACTTAACTCTCCCATTCGGATGCTCAACCTATACCCTGAAAATTTCAATTCCCTATCTCTTTTCGTCATCAATTTTAGCGATGTTGGACGAATATTTTCTGATAATAGAATTTTTTTCAATGACTTTTTAAAAATTTTCTAGTAATGCGATCCACACGAAATTTTGCTAGAATTTTTTCGCCGGCATTCTACAACCAATTACTATGTTTGATTTGGATCGGATTCGTATTTTTAGAGTTATTGACGAAAAAATATCTAAATTTCAAATGTGTATAACTCCAAAACCTTTCGGCCGATTATGCCTATTAACGAACTCAAATGTCACATCCAGATGCTGAACCTATGCTTCAAGCAGCTATTTCTTTCCGTTCTCAGGTTATCGTGATGTAAATAATATTTTTTAATTATTTATCAAGAAATTTCTAGTGTTACGATTCTCACAAAATTTGACTATCGTCGTTGTATCAGTATTTTACAACTAGCTACCAAGTTTCAATCCGATGGATCTGTATTGGTTGATGACAAAATCATCACTCGGAAACCGATGGGCCGATTATGCCCATTAACGAACCTGTCCGTCGTATTGGAAGCGCCACCTACCCTGAAAATTTCAAGTCACTATCTCTTTCCTTTCTCAATTTATCGTGGCAACGGCCGGACAGACAGAATCAAATTTGACCTCGAATTCTTCATCACGGAGTCGAACCCAATCGTTTGAGACCATTTTCGACAAAACATTCTAAAATTACAGATATTTAGGCAAAGTGATAACGCAATGTTCCCCAGAACATGCGCGTAAAAATGATGTGATCATAGATTCTCTCGTTAGTGTGGTATGTCATTAAAATGGTAGGTATTAAATGAATTCATATACTATTATAAAAGCTGAGAGAACGGTATATATCTCTACATTCGATATAGTATCCCATAGAGGTGAATAGACAATAGAACATGCACTTAAAAGCTTCTGACTTCACGTCAGCGCTTGAACTAATCTATGCTTAATTATATGCATCTTCCTAAGCCCTCCTAAGAATGTTGAAATTGAAAAGACTAAGCAAAAATTGGATTCCATGCTTGTCTTATCAAGTTTTAATTCTGTTTGTAAATCTGAATACAATAGGTTGAAAAAAGAATATGATACCTTATTGAAAAATGAGAAAAGTAGACAATATAAAGATAGGATTAATAGATCAGATTGTAAAATGAAAACTATGTGGGCGATTTGTAAGGAAATTACTGGAAAAAATTTGAATCAGAATAATATAATACATGAAAATCCACCAAAATTTGTCAATGAATTTAATCAGTACCTTGTTGATGTTGTACAAAGTTTAACAAATACTCAGAAAAATAGGACCTTTGAATGCCTGATTCCAGAATGTCATAAATCTTTATTTCTTAAGCCAGTCAGTTCAACTGAATTGGTTGAATTGTCTAACCATTTGAAGAATAAGTATTGTTGTGGTTATGATGGTATACCCTTGAAATTGGTGAAAAATTCTGTCAAGACAATATCAGATGTGCTTTGTTATGTGGTTAATAATTCCATGAGGTACTCTATTTATCCTGATCAGTTGAAATTTGCATTGATAAAACCATTGTTCAAAAATGGGTTCAAGCCCTGTGGACAGGAGCTTTCTGGCGCTCTAGTTCAAACAGACAAATTATATCTCCGAAAGTATTGGTTTCTCAGAGTTGGGAATTATATCAATGTATTCATATAATAGAACTGCATCCTAAAGGAAATTCAATTCAAATAATAGTTTATTTATCAAGATTAAATGAGCAATCATGAGAATGAGAAAAGCACCATGGAAGAAATCAAATTAAATCTGGTCAATTTTGCCCAATAACGAACTCAACCGAGATATTCATCTCCCTAAACTACTCTGAAAATTTCAACTACCTACCTCATTCCGTTCGAGAGTTATATCTATGTCTATGGATGAAAAGCAGTCTCACTACTCTCAGATCTCTTATTTCATGTTCAGTTCCGAAATGTAAGAATTTTCTGAGAAAAACTAATATCGGAGCAAACAACTGAGATTTAACTCACTTCGCTCACAATTCTCAGGAACATCATTTGACATTATGACAATTCATATTCATACATAGAATAATATCATTCTGTGACAACGTTGAAATACGATTTATTATTGAAATTTTGAAAAATCATATCTGAGATTTTTCTCACTTCGCTCACAATTCTTCAATTGAACATCATTTGACATTATGACAATTCATATTCATACATAGAATAATATTATTCTGTGACAACGTTGAAATACGATTTATTATTGAAATTTTGAAAAATCATATCTCCGAAAGTATTAGCTTGTTAGAGTTAAAAATGATATGATTGGATTCTCATGATAAAACTTTTTATTAAAAAAAATTTAATTTGGAATTTGTTCCGTAAAAAAAAAATTTTTTTTTTGTTACTCCGAAACCATTTGTCCGATTTTGCCCAATAACGAACTTAGCCGAGATATTTATCCCCCAAACCTACTCTGAAAATTTCAACTCTCTAGCTCATTCCGTTCGAGAGTTATCGTGCCTACGGCCGGCCGGACCGGCCGGCCGGACAGAATGAATTTCGACCACGGATTCTTGATCAGTGAGTCGAACCAAATCGTTTAAGACCATTTTCATCGAAATATTCGAAAATTACAGACATTTGGGCAAATTGATAAGCACTCAGTTCCGAGGAACTAGAGCGCCAAAAAGGGGATCCACTCGACTTAACTAACTATAGACCAATTAGTTTATTACCCGCATTCTCCAAGATTTTTGAATTAGTTATGGTCACTAGGCTATTAAGTTTCATGAATGAAAATACGTTATTCTCAAAATTTCAACATGGATATCTGAAGGGCAGATCTACCAACACTGCTACTTTTCAATTTGTGAATGCAGTTTTACATTGTTTGGAGAATAAGAATTTTGCATTGGGACTTTTTGTTGATTTAAGCAAGGCTTTTGATTGTGTTGACCGTGAGCTTCTTCTTCGGAAGCTGGATAAATGTGGAATAAGGGGAAAAGCAAATGATTGGATCAGATCCTTTTTGTCCTGCAGGAAGCAACAAGTTGTTCTCAAAGGCTTGAGTGATGATGTAAAATCAGATATTCGAAATGTTGAATTTGGAGTTGGTCAGGGTACTATAGCTGGTCCTATTTTATTTTTAGTTTATATTAACGATCTACCAGAGGCAATAGATGAGTACTCAAATGTAAATTATGTTGATGACACGAATGTTTTAATTGAGGGGGGTGATTTAAATCAGATTGTTTGCAGAACAAGAGATGCATTCTTTAAGCTGCAGGATTGGTTTGATATGAATAAATTGGTAATAAATGAGACCAAAACCAATCTGGTACTATTTCATACTAGACAGGCTCTGAATGCTTCCCTTGATAGCATTACTCTGGATGACAACAGTGTTCCAATTTCATCAGACACCAAATTTCTGGGTGTTTATATTGATGAATTCCTCAATTGGGAAATTCATATTGATAAGGTCTGTCTGAGGTTGTCCAGTATTGGCTATGGAATGAAGATTCTGTCCAATCACTTGGATGAGAATATTGTGAGAATAATATATCATGCTAATTTCGAGTCAGTTTTGAGGTATGGAATAATTTTCTGGGGTCGTAATATAAAGATTAATTCAATATTTCTTATTCAAAAAAGAACTTTCAGATGTATGTATAGATTAAATTTTAGAGAATCTTGTAGAGGAAAGTTTCGTCAAAAGAATTTATTTACCATTTATGGTTTATATATTTATGAGTGCTTAGTTTTTGTTTTCAATAATAAGGATATGTTTGAATTCAATAGGGAGCATAATTATAATACAAGAAATCTAGATGTTCTTTTTCCACAACACAGATTAACCATGACAGAGAAGGGTCCATACTATATGTGTATTAAACTGTTCAATAAACTGCCCGACAATGTTAAGAGATGTAATCATGTAAGAACTTTTAAGAACTTGATAAGAAAAATGCTAGTTCGATTGGAACCATATAATTTAGATGAATATTTCAATTCCATTAGTCTGCATTTGTAGAAATTAGACTTTTTTTTTTGACGTCATTTCATTTCTTATATTTAAACATCTTTGTAAGATTTGAAATAAAGAAGATTTATTTATTTATTTATTTATTTATTCTTCCATAATGCCCATGTTTCAACATTATATGTCATCTACCTACCATGTAGGTGTTATGTGCAATAATAGGGATGTTCTTTCGAAGTGATTCAACTGATTTTAGTTACATAAATTACTCCGTTCGGTACTTATTCGACTGATTTAGTTACTTCGTACTAAAGAACAGGCATAATGTGTACAATATCCGCTTTTCTTCATACATACACGATTATCCGGATGGCTGATATGGTCTAATTGATACTCGGTCGTTAGTTGAAAAATACAAACACTTATGGTGGGTTTCACGAAGCTTCGATTAGCTTAATTGTCAATTTAATTCGATGGTTGTATCAAAAATGAACTGAAAATCGACATAGAATCGCACTAATTTGGCAATTAAGAGCTGTCAAAGCTTTGTGAAACCCACCGTTATAGACTTATGTATAATTATTCATTCTATACAAACCGATGTCAACAGCTATAGACTCTTGAATATTTGTTTTAGCATACGTATACTTATCAATCAAATTGAAACTGCCCATAGCTCGATTATAGGTAACACTTTCTTCTCTCACGTTTTCAAGTTTACAACATCCTCGGTAGTATAGTGGTAAGTATCCCCGCCTGTCACGCGGGAGACCGGGGTTCGATTCCCCGCCGGGGAGGATAACATTTTTATTTTAATGAAATTAATCATTTTCTAGTAGATCATTTCTTGTGCATTCAAAATGTGTTGATTAATGAATCAAAGGCATTTTGGGTAGCTTAATTATACTCATCTTTCATTAAAGGTAAATCGAGCAAAGTGAGTCTTATAATAATTATTATTACTCAATATACAAACCGATGTAAACAACTATACACTCATGGAATATTTTTGTTAGCAGTTAGCATTATATTCATCCAGTAAATTGAAACTGTTCATACCTCAACTATACGTACCGGATAATTCTTTCACGTTTGTAAATTTACAACGTCCTCGGTAGTATATTGTTTTTATTTTGTCAATCTTATACATCACACTATTCCACTAAATAAATGCTACTTATAAAATAAACATCAGTCATTTCTAGCCTAGAATAACACAGTATCACATTCACAGAATCTATTTACAATTTGATGTAATCACTCCCTTAAGTGTCTCATTAAAATTTGGCTTGTTGCCATTGCCACTCTATAGGAACATCTATTTAGCATGGTTGTCCACTCCCTTCCACCTACCCCTATTTTCTTCATCAGGTCCTTCAGATGACCATGTTCTTGTGTCTTTATTATTTCCACGAAGCATCCCATCACCAGAACACCCAAGTGTAGGTACTCTGCAGTGGTGTATTTTCTCCAGTTCCCGTACCAGGCTCAGATCTCTTGTGACATTATTGACGTTTTTGTTATCCACCTTTTCCACGCTGTTCAATTCGTATCTTGTTCTTTTTATTTTTTCCTGGAGCCTGTAGTTCTGAAGGTGTGCTATCGAGACCTCCACCAAAACGATCTCGTCTGGTTGATGTATTTTCACCATAACATCGGGCTTATTATGGTGTAACCTCTTCTCTGTCAATATCTTGTAACCAGCTCGTATGGTGACACGGCGACCGCTATGGTGGAAGTCTTCGTTGAGGGTGGCCTTTCCAAACTGTAATCTCCCCCAAATCTGTTTCGGTGCTGTGAAACAGTCCAGCAACATCTTCAGCACCCAGTGAACAGCATTATCGTGTCTTGAAATATACGCCGGAATGATGCATGCAGAACTTACATGGTAAGCTGTTTCATCCTGTTGACACCCCTTCCTGCAGTGCTTACTTCTTCCAGATGTCGCTCCCAAGCCATGTAATTGTTCTTCAGCGGCCGAGTGCAGCAAAGCCCATCTCCAGCTGTCCATGAGGGGAGAAGTATATGCAGGGAATGAGATATTATCTATCTCCTTTAGCACCATCTTCCCATAGTGCATGTTCTTATGCCATTCCTCTTCTAATCTTTCAATGTATTTTTGATAGATGTGCTGCTTCATTTTTCCGCAGTTTTTCCTCATATTTGCAAAGCTGCATTGCGTGTCTGGGCATCCATATTTTTCTACGATGGCGTCATGGTCCCCGATCGGATTCCTCCATCCAACCTGTTGCAGCCCCTCATACATCTTCCTCACCTCCTGCATCTCCGGATGAGATTTTATGTAGATACCTCTACGAATGTATTGGATTTCAGCCTCCAATTCGATAGACCATAACCCCATTCCACTTCGGTTTGCTGGGATGTAAACATGGGCATTTGATGTTGTTTTCTACTATCAACTACTGTTATCGATTAGGAAAAAAAGAAGGCCGACGGTCAACTAAGCCACGGTTATTGGCAGTAATGTTTACAAACAGATGGAAAAGAAACCAAATATTTAATTCCAAAAGATGTCTTGAGGGTTCTTCAATTGTAATAAGCGAATGGCTAACTCATGCTAGACTAGATTTGTATAAGAAAACTTGTGATAAGTTCGGTGTCAAGTCGACCTGGTCATTGAACGGTAAAATTTTTGTTGCTGACGATAATGTGAAACGTAAAATTGAGTGTGAAAAAGATCTTGTTTATTAAAGTGAGTAAACATGTTTTCAATAATATTTAACCATTGTCATGGGGCTACAATAGACGTGTGTTGATTAGATTCGTCACATAAAATTTTTCACTTTGTATTTTTCGTTTGAATAAGCAGTTTTTTTTTTTTTCTCTTCCTTTCTTTTCTCGTTTTTCTTATTTTATTTGTATAAGGTACACCCAAAGATATTTTAAGGTTACTTACTGGAAGAATTGTTAATTATTTGGCGATTAAATTGCAACGTTTATTTCAGTTCAGAAGGATACAAAATATTGTGATTGGAATACCATTTTCTTTTTAATTCAATTGTAGATTAATTCCTTTATAATGTAGGTAAATAAACTATAACTCATTTCATGAAACTGACAGAATTTAGATGCGCTCATCTCAATGTACGCTCACTCATGGCCCATATTATTGATTTCAGGGATATTATTTATACCAATGATTTTGATGTTGTGTGCGTCTCTGAGACTTGGTTAAATAGCAACATATCAAACGAAAATCTTACTTTTGGTGGTTACGATTTCATTCGCCGAGATAGAGACGGTCGCGGGGGAGGAATCGGTATTTTTATGAAGAATCACTTAAGCTATAAAATCCTGAAAAGTAGTACTGATATCGAGCAGTTATGGATAGAGTTGAGGGTTGCGGAAATTAAAGTCGCAATTGGCGTTGTTTATAAAGCTCCGAATATTAATTATAGATACTTTATGGATATTTTTGAGACAGAGGTGTCTCGGGTAATGCCTGTAGTGGATGATATACTATGTTTTGGAGATTTCAATGTAGACTTGCTGGAGATTGATAGCGCGGAAACACAATTTGTTCTGAACTCTCTCGAAGGCCTTGGCCTTAAACAACTTTTAAATGAGCCAACCAGAATAACTGACTCATCTGCCTCACTAATAGATTATATTTTGGTCGATTCTCATGACATGGTATCGTCAACAAACGTAAAGCCCATAGATTTCACAGATCATGAACTAGTTTCTTGTACAATAAATTTGAAAGTTACTAAGCCAATGCCTAAGTACATTAAGGTTCGCAATATTAAAAATATAGATCTTTCCCAATTTGACTCTGATTTGCGCTCTATTCCATGGAAAAATATATTTGACATAGATGATGTTAATGAAAAGTTGAATTTCCTCTGCGAAAATGTTACCACTCTTTTAGACTTACATGCACCTTTTGTGAATTACCGAATAACTAGGCCTTATGCTCCTTGGTTTACTGGGACGTTGCGAGCAATAAAAAAAGACAGATTTAGAGCTTTATATAAGTAGAAAAAATCTAAAACGAATGCGGATTGGAACAGCTATAAACAAATGACAAATTTTTTTAATGCTACTATGAGAAGGGAGAAAAAGGCATTCTATAGTGAAAAGTTCAAAGGTAAAAATAAAAAAGAATTATGGTCTTGTCTGAAATCTATTAATATTAAAAAAAATAAAAAATCTCCCATCAATTTACCAAGTCAATTATCGAATGTAGAAGAAATCAATAGTCATTTTATAAACTCGATCCCAATCTTAACACCTGATCCCGATCAAATATCTTTCTATAAAAAAAACCGTCTACCATTGCCTAGTTGTAATTTTCATCCTGTCTCGGAAATCGAAGTCCTCAGAATAATTTCAAAAATCAAAACCAATGCAACTGGTCTCGATGACATTAATATATTTTCTTTAGGACTCTGTCTGCCCTACATTCTGCCTTTTATAACTCACATTATCAATTATTGCATAACATACTCGGTATTCCCGGAGGAATGGAAAAGAGCTCGCGTTGTCCCAGTTCCAAAGGTACCAAACCCTTGCGTCTACAAAGAATTGAGACCCATTAGCATACTACCAACACTTTCTAAAATATGGGAAAAAATAATTGAAAATCAACTCCGCGAACATGTAGAGAAAAATAACATACTCCCAATACATCAGTCGGGTTTTAGGCGGGGCCATAGCTGCAGCACAGCTCTTCTATCAATTACAGATGACATCATCAAAGCTACTGATGATGGGAAAATCACTATTCTGATGTTATTTGACTATTCACGAGCTTTTGATACCATTAATCATCAGGTTCTGAGGGCAATTCTCCACTACATTTGCTTATCTGGTACTGCAATAGATATGTTGTCAGCTTTCGCAGAAAAAAGACCACAGGCAGTGGTTTGCGGTTCGATTCGGTCGAGTTTTGTGGATGTCACGGCTGGTGTACCACAGGGATCCATACTGTCACCTTTGTTGTTTAGTATATATACTGCAATGTTCCCTGGGATATTCCAGTCGTGCTGTCAGCATTATTACGCTGATGACGTGCAACTGTACATCTCATTTTACCCGGAGGAGAGTGCGCAGGCTGTTTCTGCGATTAATTTTGATTTGAATAATCTATTGGACTTTTCTATGAAACACTGTCTTAAACTGAATCCAGAGAAAACTAAAGCAATTCTATTTGGCAGACGAAGTGATAGAGAAATTTTCATGTCCAATTTCAGTCAAGATTTGCAAATAGGAAGCACCAACATTGAATTTCAAGACGTAATAAAAAATCTGGGCCTTCATATGGACAAAGATTTAAGATTCTCTCATCACGTTTCACAAAATTTAAAAAAAGCATACTTTGGTCTCAGATTGATATTTCAAAGCAGCCATTTTCTAAGTAAAGAATTAAAATCAATGTTATGTGACAGTTTGATACTTTCACATCTAAATTACTGCGATACCATTTATGGTCCCTGCATACTTGCTACGGATGCTTACCGGCTCCAAAAACTGCAAAATTCGTGCTTGAGATTGATCTTTGTTATCAGAAAATTTCAGCACATTAGCCATAAATTGAAGGAAATCAAATGGTTGAGTGTTGGACAGAGACGCCAACTCCATGCCGCACGTCAGTACTTTAGAATTGTTAGCGAAAAAACTCCGCCATACCTATATAATAAAATCAGGTTCCGCAGTGACGTACACAATATCAACGTTCGCTTTAAAGGAAAACTCACAATACCGAGACATTCTTCGGAATTATTCAAACGGTCATTTTCTTATAACGCAGCCAAGTGTCTCAACGAATTCTCTGTTGATTATGCGAACGTTAGTCCATCATTTTCAAGGAAATTTAGCGGTCTGGTGTTGAAATGGGTCATGGGAGACTGAGATTAAGAGCAATCTGTATAACAAAAGTAACATATTCCTTATAATTCTCCTCATTCCTAAGGTGTACCCCCTAATCATTAGTTTCTATAATCTCTTGATCTGTATGCTTTATTTTTTCAATTTATAATCTTTTTAGTTCTTTTTTTTTTGGATGGGTTAGTTGAACAGACGCTCGGAGTATATGTAAATGTATTCTGAGCGAACTGAACCTCGCCCATTGAATTATGAATATCAGAATGATTTATTGCTAACATTTCTCTATGAATAAAAGTCCTTTATTTTTATTATTATTATTAATTTTCCCCTTTAGGTTGTTGGTCACTAAAATCTTTCTAACCTCCCTGTCCAGCTCTCTGCATCTTTTTAGGGTTGATGATCTTCTTTCGTTCGGGTATATGTTGCCCAGTATGTATACTGCGGTTGGAACAACTGTGCTGTTGAACAGGCTAGCCTTTTGGCTAGTCGTGAGCTGCGATTCACAGATTTTTGATGTTAGCTGTTGCACTTTTTCTGTAATTGTCTCAAAGTTGTTATGCGTGTCTCTTTCCAACTGTTCTAGCCCCAAGTATTTGTAACCCTTTCTCACCTCAGGAAGAAATGGCGGTTCTTCATCTTCTTCGTCTGGCTCGCGATCTTCAGTTATGGTTTTAAGTCCTTTTTGGTTGTTGTATGACACTTAAAATCATCCATTTACGCAAGAATGTTGTATTTACCTCTAGTGTCCCTCGTGACTCTTGGGCTGGTAATCAGGTGTTGGATGATGCTCGAAGTCAGCAGTATAAAAAGCAATGGACTTAATGAATCTCCCTGGTATACGCCCCTCTTAACATAAATGGGCTCTGTCCTCTTCTTACCGACTCTCACTCGGATCGACCATATTCCCATAAAGTTTTTCAGTAGTTTATTTATACTTTCGGCTAGCGGCAATCTATCTACAAGTCTTTTTAATTGACTATGGCTTAATGAGTCAAATGCTTTCTGAAAATCGTACCATGCCGAGTAATGCCTACTTCTGTTCTTTCTGGCTGTTTGTGAAATTGCTTTGTCAGTAAGCATCCCATGCACGGTCCCCCATATATTCTTCCCCGCTAGTTGTTGTTTTGGTATCCACTCCTCGACGTTTTTTAATAGCATCTGCGAAATAGTGGCGGTTAGTAATTTATAATCGGTGTTCAGTAGTGCTATTGGTCGGTAGTTTGATGTTTCAGCTTCATTCCCTTTTTTATAAATGAGGATGACATCTGCTCTGCAATCATTTTCTACAGGTGAGTATTCGCCTTTTAACGATTTGGTAATAAAGCCCTGCAGGCAGGACCTCGCTGCCGGCAGCACCTTATAAAGGTAGTTTGGTATAGCGTCCTCGCCTGGTGATTTCCATGGTGCTGCCATTTTAAGTACTTCGTTCATCGTGGTGTTGATTTGATCAGGATTGCTTTGCCATGCATAGTCTTGGCCCTTACAGTTTTTACGTAGTTGAAGTAACCATTTATCGAGACACGGCGTGCTTAAGGGTTCAACATTCTTCTTGTACAGTTCTGTGAAGAACTTGTTTACATCGTTAATATTTGGTGGATGCGCCTGTTTCTTTTCCTCCATTGTATTTATTGATGGTGATTGTCTAAACTTAGTCCTTGTTTGTTGGGTTGCATACCTGGATTTTTGTTGTTCTAGCCTCACTTCTAAGATTTTAATTCTGTCTTCATTACTCTTAATATATTGGGATGGTGTCATTTTAAACTTTTTCATTTGTACTACCTCATTTAGCAGATACCTAGGTAGGTTCGGCCCTCTCCACTTTTGTATCTTTCTTGTTTTCCTATTACATTCTATCAATTTCTTCAATTTCTGTTCTGTCCCCAGGTATTTGGGTGGACTTTCAACTCTCCAATGTATTTCATCTTGTAATAAAAGCCCAGAAATATATATATATTTCTTGCACTGGATTCTTTTTTCCATGGGGGATAAATTGCGTTCACCGACTTGATCGATGTGTCGTTCTAGGATCCTATTTATCCGTACCACCAGTTCTGAACTTTCAGCAGTAACAAAGAATTTAGGTATTCTATTTCGGCTTTTCCCAACTTTAGACAGTAATTTCTCGAATTTTCTATTCAACCTATCGTCTTCTGGTGTTATTTGAGGTGCCTGGCTCGTTTCTTGCACTTCTTCGTCGTGCTGTTCCTCGCACTGGACATCGCTAGCTTGTCTCGGGGGGGATGTAGCCCCCTGGGGGTTCTCACCCACAGTTTCAGAACTATTACCTCCCTCACTTTCACTGGTGTTCGGCTCGTTTGGGGGATTTTTCATATAGTAGATGTTAGGATAAGTTTCTCGAAGTTTTGTTGCCATTGCCTTCTCTGATCTATTAGGAAACATATGCTTTATTGCTTTTAATCGGGCACCTATTTGTTCTTCGGTTCTATTGGAATATGCACGGGTTGACTTTGTATTTCTTCTTGGGTCCATTTGTTTGGTTGGCATTTGGGGATGGGGTTGTGTTTCAGTTCTAGACATTTTTTCTTGATAGCAGCCAAGGATCGGTGCGGAAGATTCTTTCTGATGTTCTCGTGGTCCCCTTTAGTAATTGCATTCTGTACTGTGCTGAGATATCCACGGATTATCTCGATTTCCCCGACTTTCCATGTGGTCATAACCTCACAATTGCTTCTTTCGTCTACAGTTGTTGAGTTAGACGTTGTATTACTGTTTCCATATCTTGGGTATATGTATTTTCCATCCAGAAACAGTTATAACTAAGGGCACTCTGCAAAAAGACTTAATCTTGGGCAATTTTCAAAAAATTTTCCGGAGCTCACTTCTTCTTGCGCGTGACGGTAGTATAGTATGGTAGTGGTATCCCCGCCTGTCACGCGGGAGACCGGGGTTCGATTCCCCGCCGGGGAGGATAACATTTTTATTTTAATGAAATTAATCATTTTCTAGTAGATCATTTCTTGTGCATTCAAAATGTGTTGATTAATGAATCAAAGGCATTTTGGGTAGCTTAATTATACTCATCTTTCATTAAAGGTAAATCGAGCAAAGTGAGTCTTATAATAATTATTATTACTCAATATACAAACCGATGTAAACAACTATACACTCATGGAATATTTTTGTTAGCAGTTAGCATTATATTCATCCAGTAAATTGAAACTGTTCATACCTCAACTATACGTACCGCATAATTCTTTCACGTTTGTAAATTTACAACGTCCTCGGTAGTATAGTGGTAAGTATCCCCGCCTGTCACGCGGGAGACCGGGGTTCGATTCCCCGCCGGGGAGGATAACATTTTTATTTTAATGAAATTAATCAATTTCTAGTAGATCATTTCTTGTGCATTCAAAATGTGTCTATTAATGAATCAAATACATTTTTGGTAGCTTAATTATACTCATCTTCCATTAAAGGTGAAGCGAGCAAAGTGAGACTTATAATAATTATTATTACTCAATATACAATCCGATGTAAACAACTATACACTCGTGGAATATTTTTGTTAGCGGTTAGCATTATATTCATCCAGTAAATTGAAACTGTTCATACCTCAACTATACGTACCGAATAATTCTTTCACGTTTGTAAATTAACAACGTCCTCGGTAGTATAGTGGTAAGTATCCCCGCCTGTCACGCGGGAGACCGGGGTTCGATTCCCCGCCGGGGAGGATAAAACTTTTATGAAACGGCCGCCCGTAGGCATGTTTACTCGCAAACGAAAATAGTAGAAGAGTTAAAAATTTTTGGGTAGGTTTGGGATCCAAATGTCGCCTTGTGGTCTCGGAATTATATCCGTTGAAAATTTTCATTTCGATTTCCTCCATAACTAAAGATACAAATTCGATCCAATTAATCCTCGGTAATTACTTGAAGAATGCGGACTAGCCAATTTTGGCGGAATTTCGTGAATATCCTGAAATGACTTGAGACGTTAGTTTTTTCTTATATTATTGGATATTTAATGAATGTGAATTCCGATCGAATACAATTATGTCAGAATTAAAAATTCTGTAATATTAGACGGTTCTTTCATTACTCAAGTCTGTCATTAAAATGGTACCAAATGTATTCATATCTTATGAAAGCCGAGAAAACGGTCTATCCTATATCCATGGTAAATTCGATTAAGTGTGTCCAATAGAGGGAAATAGGGAAGAGAACATTCGCACAAAAGCTCCCGACTTCACGTCAGTGCTTGAAACAATTTTTTCACCATAATTATAGTATAGTCACCAAGCAAATTGATACTGCTCATATCCCAACTATGTGTATGTAAACAATAATTCTAACACGTTTGTAAATTTACAACGTCCTCGGTAGTATAGTCTTTATTCAGTCAACAGTTTCATACATTGCATTTACATAATTTAAATCATGTTATTGTTCCTTATGAAACCAAACTAACAATTATAATTGCTTTTCAAGAAAACTCCTCTGAGGCCCGCCGTTCCCAGATGCCCAGGAATGGACCTTGCACCTTAGGTGATGTTATACAATGTGCAAAATAAATAGGTTGTAAACTATCACAGACATGGAATATCACAGAAGTGTAGACATGGAATATCACAGTAGTATAGTTTTTATTGATTATGGGGTTTTATACATATGTTACATAACAATCCTTATAAAACTAATCTAATTTGTACATCAAAATCTATTATTTACAACTACAGCGCTCTCATGTGTTCAAATGTTTCATTAACATCTGTGAGGTAGATAAGGCAACACTGTAGCAGCACTTGTTAATCAGATGTTTTATTTCAGCGGCACTCATTTTAATATGTTTGGTTATGATATCCGTGAAATTTTTGAGTTCGTTGGTCTGGATAATCTCGCCGTAGCAGCCTATGACAAATATTCCTAGGTCGACGGGACATCGGTGTATTTTCTCCAGCTCGCTGACAATATTCAAATCTCGGAGGGTGGTGTCGATATTTGTGTTGTCTATTTTGGAAGTGGAATTCACGGCGTATCGGGTTCTTTTGATTCGTTCTTGTAGGCGGTAATTTTGGATGTGGGCGATTGCTACCTCGATGATGATGATTCGGTCTGGTTTGGTGAATTTGATCATAATGTCAGGCTTGTTGTGGTATAGCTTTTTCTCCGTTAGGATTTTGGTGCCAGCTCTGATGGAAATGTCTCGCTGTTCGTGCTGATAATCCACATTCAGCGTTGCTTTACCAAATTGTAATCCTGTCCCTACTTCCTCAGGAGCACCAGTGTTTGACAGGATTGTTTTGAGTAGCCAGTGCACCACATTGTCGTGTCTGCTTATATGAGAGTTGGTTGGGCAGGATGATGATACATGGTAGGCTGTTTCATCGGTGTTGCACCCCCGTCTGCATCGCCTTCTTCGTCCTGGGATAGATCCAAGTCCATGGAGCTGTTCTTCCGCTGCAGAGTGTAGTAGTGATAGTCTCCAACCATCCATGTAGGGTGATGAGTGAGCAGGGAAAGTGATGTTGTTTTCTTCCTTGATTACAATTCTTCCATAGTTCATATTTTCGGTCCATTGTTGTGTTAGTTGACTTTCACTTTGTGTTCTGATTTGTTTTATTAGGTTTCCACATTCTTTCTTGTATTGTCCCATTGAGTATTGGGTGGTTGAGCAGTTGTATTTTTCTATGACGAAGTCGTGGTCACTTAGGGGGTTTCTCCATCCTGCGAGTTGAAGGCTTTTATAAGCCTCGTGTGTTTCCGTCATTTCTGGGTGGGCCCTTAGGTATATTCCTTTTCGCACATATTGGATTTCTGTTTCAAGTTCTATGGATTTCATGCCCAGTCCTCCTTTTTTTGGTGTTAGATATACTCGGGCATTAGATGTTGTTTTACCTTTGATGTTGTATTCTACCAACAGTTTTCTTATCATTGTGTCCATTTCTCTGCAGTTTTTTAGAGTCGTAGCCCTTTTCTCATCTGGAAACATGTTGCCCATGACATATATGACTGCTGGGATTATTGTGCTGTTATAGAGATCGATTTTCTGCCGGGTGGTGAGTTTAGATTCAAGTATTTTTGTGGTCTTCAAAGTTATTTTGTCTTTTATGCAATCAAAGTTTCTGGTGGTGTCGCGTTCTAGTTGGTCCAAGCCTAGGTATTTGTAACCTTCTCTCACCTCTGGTAAGAATGGGGCATCGTCTTCTTCTTGGGGCTGCATTTCATTTTTGGAGTAGATTCCACACTTTGCTGCATTAATTGCTAAACCTATTTCGGCAGCAGCTTTTTTGAGTTCGTTGGTTATTGTTTTGATGCTCTGTTTGGTGTTCGCATGGCACTTGATGTCGTCCATGTAAGCTAAAATGGTATGCTGCCCTCTGGTGGATTTGTTGATGTTAGGGTCGGTTTTTATGTGTTCTATGATTCCCGCTGAGAGGAGTATAAATAGTAAGGGGCTGATGGAGTCGCCTTGGTATACTCCTCTTTTAACATATATTGGTTTCGTTTTGACCTTGTCTACTCTCACCTGGACCGACCATAAATTCATACTTCCTCTGAGTACGTTTTTGATATTCATATGTAGGGGTAGTTTACCTATTAGTCTTTTTAGTTGGAGGTGTGATATGGAGTCGTAAGCTTTTTTAAAGTCAAACCAGGCTGAGTAATTCTTTTTCCTTCTTAATCTGGCTAATTGTGAACTTGCTTTGTCTTGGAGCATTCCATGTATTGTCCCCCATGTCTTTGGTCTCGCTAGTTGTTCTTTGGGGATTGCCCAGTCTGGTAGGTGTTTTCTTAGGATTTCTGCAATTGTTGCTGTCAGGATTTTGTATTCGGTGTTGAGTAGGGCTATTGGGCGGTAGTTGGCTGGGTCGCTTTCGTCTCCTTTCTTATAGATTAGTATTACTGTTGCTCTTACATCAATCTCGCTTAGGTCACTCCTCCCTTGTAGTATTCTGATTATGAATTTTGTCAGATACTCATTTGCACTGGGAAGTATTTTGTAGAGGTAATTTGGTATACAGTCTTCACCAGGGCTCTTCCAAGGTGATGATTTGGCTATTATTTCTTTTATTGTTGTTTCTATGCTGGTTTCGTTTAGTTGTTGGTCGTAGTTTTTCCCTGTTGAAAATTTCTGAAGTTTACTAAGCCATGTATTCAGAATGGGGTTTTCTCGTGTGTCGTCGTATTGGGCATATAGTTCTTGGTAATATTCTGTTATTCTGGTTGGTTCTGGGCTCTTTTTTATAGGTTCTACTAATGTTCTCATTGATGGTCTGTTGTTAAAAATATATCTGACCTTTTGTACTTCTGCTTGTTTCCTCTGGTGTTCGGCTTTTCCTTCCAGAATCTTAATTCTGTCTTTGGTGGCTATTATGTATTGTTTGGGTTTCATTTTGAGTTTCTTCATTTCCCTTGCCTCTTCCCTCCACTGCCTCTTGAATGTTCCTTCCTTCCAGTTCAGTATTTCTTTGGCATTTTGTACTCGTTTTTCTAGTGACTTTATTTTATTTTCAGTTTCTTCGTAGCTTGGTCGAGGTTTTTCCTTTTTTCCAGCGACGTGCCTCCGCAAGAGGACGCCAGTTACATATATTAATTTCTTTATGTCTTTCCTTTTGTTTGTGTATGATAGCTTGCTCTGTTCTATGGCTATAATGTTTTCTTTCAATACCTGATTCAGGTGTTTCACATATTCCTGGTGACACGGTCTTACTTGGAACCTTTTGATGTTTTTCCTTTTTTGGGGAGTAGTTTTGTATATCTTTTCCATTTCTATTTTGATTTTGTTTAGTTCTGCCTCGTCAAGTTTGTTGTTGTTTTCTTGTGTTCGATCTGAATTCTGGTAGGAAGTATCGGCTGGTATGTTGTTATCGGTTGGTGTGTTGTTTATAGGGCTGGGGGCGTTATTTTCGTCATTTCGTATCTCTTCATTGGGTGTATTCTGGTCTTCGTTGGGTGTATGGTCTTCGTTTTGTGATTCATCTGCACTGCTTGAATCTATCGATGTTTTCCTCAAATAGTATATTTCTGGATGGTTTACTCTCAATTTTGTGGCTACTGCTTTTTCTGTTCTGCCGGGGAAGAGGTGCAAAATTGCTTTTACACGTTTTGTTACTTGCTGTTCATTTCTCGTGATGTATTCCCGCACTAGCCTTCTTTCTCGTCTAACGTCCACTTGTTGGCTTGTTTTGGTTGGGTTCGAACTAGGTTATGTTTCAGTTCGATGCATTTCTTTTTGATTGCTGCCACTGATCTGTTTGTGAGTGTTTGCCTTATGGTAAAATGATCCTCTGTTGTTATTGGACCTTCCTTGTTTCTTAGGTATTCCTGGATGACTTCGATTTCTCTGTTTGACCATGTTGTCATTTTGTTGATTATGTTGCACTTATTGTAAGTCGTTTCATAGATTTTTCCGCAGGCACTGCCCCCTTTTATGTTTATTTTACTGAAAATGGGGTAGTTCGTATTCTACTTGGAGTTTGGGCCCGTATTTACTAGTTAATTATAAAAATTATCTAGAGCACTTGCTCGCACACCTGCACTCGTGAAGCGCTAACGTAGTATATGTTTTTATTGATTATGGGGTTTTATACATATGTTACATAACAATCCTTATAAAACTAATCTAATTTGTACATCAAAATCTATTATTTACAACTGCAGCGCTCTCATGCGTTCAAATGTTTCATTAACATCTGTGAGGTAGATAAGGCAACACTGTAGCAGCACTTGTCAATCAGATGTTTTATTTCAGCGACACTCATTTTAATATGTTTGGTTATGATATCCGTGAAATTTTTGAGTTCGTTGGTCTGGATAATCTCGCCGTAGCAGCCTATGACAAATATTCCTAGGTCGACGGGAAATCGATGTATTTTCTCCAGCTCGCTGACAATATTCAAATCTCGGAGGGTGGTGTCGACATTTGTGTTGTCTATTTTGGAAGTGGAATTCACGGCATATCGGGTTCTTTTGATTCGTTCTTGTAGGCGGTAATTTTGGATGTGGGCGATTGCTACCTCGATGATGATGATTCGGTCTGGTTTGGTGAATTTGATCATAATGTCAGGCTTGTTGTGGTATAGCTTTCTCTCCGTTAGGATTTTGGTGCCAGCTCTGATGGAAATGTCTCGCTGTTCGTGCTGATAATCCACATTCAGCGTTGCTATACGTAGTATAGTGGTAAGTATCCCCGCCTGTCACGCGGGAGACCGGGGTTCGATTCCCCGCCGGGGAGGATAAAATTTTTATTTTAATGAAATTAATCATTATCTAGTAGATCAATTCTTGTGCATTCAAAATGTGTTGATTAATGAATCAAAGGCATTTTGGGTAGCTTTTTTATACTCATCTTTCATTAAAGGTAAATCGAGCAAAATGAGTCTCATAATAATTAATATTAATCAATAGGAGGACTTGGACTCTATTTCAGCTTGGTGCTCCCAGTGGTTACTTCCGTTGAATCCGGAAAAGTGTGTCGTGCTCAGAATAGGAAAAAACAACCCACTCGCGCTGTACCTTATCAATGGTCACCCAGTTAGTTCAGTGTTATCGTATAGCGACCTCGGAGTGATCGTAAACAGTGCGTTAACATGGTCCGACCATAATATATATACTCCATTCACTTTTATAAAGTCTCCCGGTTGGCCATGATTTAGGTCTATCACGTTTTTGTAACTTGTAACTAAACCAACGTCAGGTTGGCACTTCTGAAATATCATCAATATCAAAACAATTCTCTGAGACGTTGCCAATTCCTACTGTAAACAACTAACATAATGATCCTTCTTAGACAAGATATTAATCACAGATCATTATCTTCGAATAATCTGCAATAGGAAAACTCCATTCTGTCTTAGGACATGTTGAATTTCCAATGAAATTACCCAATTTCCTATCATATCACTATATTTTATTAAGGTATAAGAATTACTCGGGTTTAGTAGTACTACTACATTTTGAAACTGGTGTATTTCAAGTTTGTGCAACAAGGTATTTAAATGTCTTCTTTAGGCTTATATCTTGACTATTTCGAAAAGTGGAGAATCCCGTAGGTACGTCCGTTCGTTTAGAAATTTTCCTGCTTGGTTATTCAGGTACTTCTATTCTTTTTTCAAATGAACTATCACGAAGTAACGGACTAGTATCCATTATTTTTCATTAAAATTTCAACACTTGATTCTTGATTTCTGTACAAGAAAATAGCATAACTGAATCTTCCGTCCAGTTTATATACGTGAAATATTTCCATAGCAACAAGAGATACAAAATTTCAATCAACAGTCGCCAGTTCTTTGGAATTGTGGAATTCACTAACATCTTCTCAAATTCATTATCTTTCCCAAGAAAATTCACATTGTGAAAATACGTAATTACTACGACTTCTATGTAGAGAGTTGCGTAGTTATCTGACAGGAAAATGAGCATAACCTAACATTTTCAAAATATACACTGTGAAATGTGTCAAAATTTCATGGCCAACCGGGAGACTTCATAAATGTGAATGGAGTATAACTTAAATTTGTAGGCGTGCGAACTCAAAGTTGTACCTTATTCGGAGGTGTTTCTTATCGATCGTTTTGTAGATTCTATACTACTTATGTGAGACCGATCTTCGAATATGCCGGACCAGTGTGGGGCCCTGACTTGGTTCGCGACAGGACACTTCTGGAATACGTCCAGCAAAGGGCCACTCGATTACCTTCTGGACGGATTTAACACATCTTTCGATCTTCGCCGCCACCGTGGAGACCTAATCATCACGTATAAAATACTCAAATTCAACTTTGGTGACCTTAACGAGCTGTTTGCCATTAATCGACGAGCGCCTCAGAGGTCACCAGTTCAAACTCAGAAAAGAGAACTTCTCTACTAGGTCGAGACAAAACTTCTTACCAAACAGAATGTTTGACAGTTGGGACTAGTAGCCAGCAGTCCATATTTTGGGATTCAGATGAGCCAGCAGATCTACCTAGCAATAGATCCACATTTTTCTGGTAGATCTACATTTTTACGGTAGATCTACATTTTTCCGGTATATCTACATTTTCCGGTAGATCTAAATTTTTTCGGTAGATCTACATTTTTCCGGTAGATCTACATTTTTCCGGTTGATCTGCATTTTTCCAGTAGATCTACATTTTTTTGGTAGATCAATATAATCGGTAGGTCAATAGAACCCGTAGTTCAATGCCATCTAACGGGTCCTGTTGTGATTCGGAAAATCATTCACACACGAAAGTCCCATCGAATATGTCAGGAGTTTTTGAGTTGCTGAAAACCGAATAAAGCGCTTCCTACTGAATCGTATTGTGAACCTAAGACCTTCCGAAACAGAATCACAAAGATTCATCAAAATCGGTATAACTATTTTTGAGTTCCTGTAAACCGATTATAGTGCCACCTACCGGGGAATATTGTGGATCTGGAACTTAGTCAGATACATACACAAAGTTTCATTGAAATCGGTCCAGTCGTTCTTGAGTTGTTATAAACTGAATACAGCGCCATCTAACGGGTTTCTATTGTTACACTGAGAGCCACTCAAACACGTTCACAATGTTTCATCAAAATCGGTCGAGGCATTTCTGAGTTTCTACAGACCGACAGCAGCGCCACCTACCAGGGTATATTGCGGACCTGACACATACTCAGATAACACACAAAGTTTCATCGAAATCGGTTCAGCCGTTCTTGAGTTTCTATAAACCGAATACAGCGTCAACTACCGGTCACCTATTGTTACCCTGAGACACACTCAAACACGCACACAATGTTCTATCAAAATCGGTCGAGCCATTTCTGAGTTCCTATAGATAGAGCATTATCAGCGCCACCTACCGGATGCTATTGTGAAGCAAGGACACACCGGAACACACACACAAAGTTTCATCAAAATCGGCCAAGGCGTTTCGGAGTTGACATTTTTTTTTTAACACCCCGTATAGCAGCGGTTATCTTTTTGTAGCGGTTTTACAGTGTTGAGTATTCTCTTTACGATACATCTCTAGGGGTAAAATTTTAATTGAAACACCCTGTATAGTTAATTTTCTGCTTAATATTTGAATATTTTGAGTAATTTTAATGCAAAAATCCGTCCGATCGAACGGATATTCATTATAGATTTCGTAACTTAACGAAAATATCCAAATCCCAAGATACGTTTACTGGAATATGCTCCTTTAAGTTTTTCAATGGAAAAAAATTAAAAAAAAACCAAGAAAAAGCTATTTCGGAGTTTCGGACGCTCGGAGATTCGATCCCGCCGCTCCGCGAGGCTCGGGAGGTAGGAATCCAAGCCTTAGCCCGCTCGGCCATGCCAGCTTCGTGAATCGGTTCCGATTATCTGGCACATAAACATTTTATAGTACTGGGACGATTTCCGTCTTTCGATTTTCACAATATCGTCAATCCTGTCAAGCGATCGATCGAAATCGGTTACTCGTTCATATTTCTCACGGGTTTTCTATTCGATTCTAAGATTTTCGAGTGATTCCGTTCGAAATTCAAATTCGATTTGACATTTATCGTGGTTCGTTCGGTCCGAAAACGTCGAACTTGAAGGAGCCGCGTTAAAATTCGTCACAGAAATACGTGAAACGTCAGAATTTTGTCGATTTTCGCGAAAAAGTCACATTTTCCTATCGTTCTTCCGGGAAAACGAAAGAGAGGATCGAAAAAAGGGCCGTGTTACGGACTAATTTCGAATCTCGTCTTCGCGTTCCCGCAAATACCGTCGTTCCGAACGCCACCCGTCCTCCGATCTCGTTTCCTTCATTTTGCACCTTTTGCCAAAATCGGCGTTTTTGCGATTTTTTTTAAAATACACTCCCTTCTTTTCGCTCCGAAAACGCGAAACCCTACGAAACTTCCGTCTTTTTCCTCGCGAAACCCCTCGGAAATTTCCCCCCTCCCCCCCCACCTAACGTCCAAAAAATCGTCACGTTTATAGTAACATTTTCAAAAAAGTTTTTTTGTTCCTTTTCTATGAAACCCATCTTCATTTTAGTATTGGGACTAGCCAGTAGATCTACATTTTTCCGGCAGATCTACATTTTTCCGGTAGATCTACATTTTTCCAGTAGATTTACATTTTTCGAACTTGAAAGTTCGAAATCGTTTGAGCCATATCTGAATTTCTATAGACCTAGTGCAACCTGACACATATTCACATATACACACCAAGTTTAATCGAAATCGGTGCAGCCGTTCTTGAGTTTCTATAAACCGAATACAGCGCCACCTACCGGTCACCTATTGTGACCCTGAGACACACTCAAACACGCACACAAGGTTTCATTAAAATCGGCCAAGCCATTTCTGAGTTTCTATAGACCGATTGCAGCGCCACCTGCCGGGGTATATAGCAGACCTGACACAGCCACTCAGATACACACACAAACTTTCATCAAAATCGGTCTAGCCATTTCACCTTCCGGATGCTATTGTGAAGCCGTTTCGGAAAAACAGCCTGTATAACAGCGGTTATCCTTTCGCAACAATTTTACAATGTTGAAAATACTGTTCATGTTAAATTGTTATATTGAGGTGGCAACTGGGCCAATTTGCCTATCAGAGAATTATGGAACTCTCCCCACGCTTCCGTTGGAAGCTCGAATTCTATTTGACAATTCGACCCTCATTCGGACTGAAAACCATGACGTTGAAGGAATCGCGAAAAGATTTCGTACAGAAATACGATACGATTTCTACAACGATAACATTCGAAAATACTCACGTTTCGTAAAAGATTCCAAAATTCGACAGAAAGATTAAATTCAGTCGATATCCCATCATACTTCATACAACCAACTGTCAACAACTAAAAAATGTTTCCTTAGAATACATTCGATAGGATTTCGAATTCGTATATAAATGCCTGCAAGTGAAAATCGGTAATATCGTCGAAAGTATAGATCGATAATTACCTTATTTTACGTTCTCCAACTCCGGCCCGTTTCATCAAAAATCTTTCCTCGAAGATAGGTATCTACCAGTCATTTCAACTTAGAATTTGATAGAATACATTATTTCTCAAATATCAAAAATTCTGCCATGCGATCGCTCGAAATCGGCGACTCTATCATATTTCTTCTTATTTCTAGCAATGTATCTTCACGATTCATGATTTTCGACAAATTCCGTCCGAAATTCTAATTCTATTTGACATTTATCCCAACTCATTCGCAAAGAAAACGTCGATAAATTCAAACTGACAGTTTCTTTCATCTGTGATCGAAGTAAAACATCCACGTTTTATCTTCTATAGCAGGACCCGAAGTCGGTCGAGCGAAGCCGAACCGGTCTAAACGTCACATTTCACCGAGGTTTTCAAAATATGTCAAAGTTTGCGATCTTTTTACGGAAAAAGAGTAGGTTTTATCGAAAATCGGGCTGCGTTACAAACTACCTACGAATCTCGTCTACCGGCCCCCGACGAAATAACTTTCCGAGCGTCGCCTCCTCGCGAGATTTCTATCGTTACCGATTTGGACGTTTAGCGGAAAACGGAGATTTCACCCGATTTCACGATTTTTTTTTAAATACTCACCACGTTTTCTCTCGTCAAAGACGGATACCCGGAGAAAATTTCGTCTTTTCTCTTTCCCGTTTACACCTCGAATCCCCCCTCGCCCCTCGAATAACCGACGAAAAAATCGAAAATATCGACCTCCTAGAGGAAAAAACTTTTTTGACATCTCTCTGTGATCCCGAGATCTTTACATTAGTAGAATAAACTAGTGGCCCGCAGTCTATTGTTGGAGGCTTCGATTAGCCAGTAGTTTTTATTCATAGGTAAAATTTGATGAAAAAAAAATTAAAAAAAAAATTAAAAAAAAATTGAGAAAAATATTGAAAAAAAGTGAAAAAAAAATTATAAAAAAAAAATTTTTTTAAATTTCAAAATTGAAAAAAAAATCATTAAAAAAATTTTAACTATAAAAAAAATTTAAATTATAAATAAAACGGAATTATAAAATACCCTGTATACGCATTTCTGAAAAATATATTATGAGAATCCATCTAAGGTTCCTATTCAGATATTGCTTTGTTTGTGGAACAAATCAAATCAATCGCGTGATATTGTGCCGATAGAAAAAGAACATCCTGTATAGTAATGGTTTATTTTCAACGATGTAGGTCCCGAAAGTATATAATTTATTACAATCGCACGATTTATCGTGAAAAGCGGCAAGTTGCGATTGACGTTAAAAGAAAAACACCCTGTATATAGATTTCTGAAAAATACATTATGAGAATCCATCCAAGGTTCCTATTCAGATAACGCTCCGTTTGTGCAACAAATCAAATCAATCGCGTAATATTGTGCCGATAGAAAAAGAACACCCTGTATAGTAATGGTTTATTTTCAACGATGTAGGTCCCGAAAGTTTATCTTTTATCATAATTGAATACAATAGTACGATTTGTCGTGAAAAGCAGCAAGTTGCGATTGACGTTAAAAGAAAAACACCCTGTATAGAGATTTCTCAAAAATACATTATAAGAATCCATCCAAGATTCCTATTTAGATAACGGTTTCTTTGTGGCACGAATCAATTCAATCGTGTAAAATTGTGCCGTGAAAAAAAGAACACCCCGTATTGTAATGGTTTATTTTCAACGATATACACAACACAACACAAAGTTTCATCGAAATTGGTCGAGCTGTTTTTGAGTAACCATAAATCCATCGGGGTGCCCCCTACAGTATGCTATTGTGAATCAGAGACGCGCCGAATCAAAAACACGAAGCATCGCAATATGTTAGAAGCTTTTGAGTTACTAAAAACCGAATATAGCGTCACGTAGCGAATCGTATTGAGAACCAAAGGCCATCCGAAACACAATCACAAAGATTCATCAAAATCGGTATAGCCATTTTTGGGTTCCTGTGAACCGATTATAGTGCCACCTACCGGGGAATATTGTGGATTGAAACCTACTCTCAGATACACACACAAAGTTTCATCGAAATCGTTCCAGTCGTTTTTGAGTTGTTATAAACCGAATTCAGCGCCACCTAACGGGTGCACACAAAGTTTCATCAAAATGGGTAAAGCCGTTTCGGAGTTGACATTCATTTAAAAACACCCTGTATTACAGCGGTTATCTTTTCGTAACGGTTTTACAATGATGAGAATTCTCTTCACGATAAATCTCTTGCGGTGATATCTCACTTAAGACCCTGTGTAGCAATGGTTTTTCATTTTCGACCGTTAATTTTCTACTTGAATGGTTGAATATTTTGTGTAATTTCAATGCAAAACATTCAAAATTATACGTTCATTTTTGGATCAAAATAATCAAGGCTGTGTATGTGGTTGCGTAAGGTACCTATTCATATACATACATTCACGGTTGGATAAAAAATAAACAATGCATTGAACGCGGTGGCGTAGGTTCATATTCAAATACAAACATTCACAATTGGATCAAAAATATTCAATGCTGTGTCTTTGGTTAAGTAAGGTCCTTGTTCAAATACATACACTCACAGTTGGATCAAAAATAAACAATGCACTGAACGCGGTGGCGTAGGTTCCTAATCAAATACATACAAAAATCCGTCTGATGGAACCATTGATTATAGATATCGTAACTTGACGAAAAGATCCAAATCCCATTTTCGACAGTTAATTATCTGCTTAAAGTTTGAATATTTCGATTAATTTAAAAGAAGAATTTTCAAACAAACGGAAATTCAATATAGATTTCGTAATTTGACGAAAAGATCAATAGCCCATGATGAGTTTACACGGGAATAACACACTCTTAAGTTTTCATTCCGTAAAAATGAAAAATATTATAACTTCAACGATTGCCGGCCACTCCGAGAATCGATCCCGCCGCCCCGCGATGCTGACCTTTAAGCCCGCGACGCTTCCGTCCCGGCCACTTTCGCTATAGATAAAAGTAGGAATTATGCTCTATATAAAGGTTTTATAGCACTGGGATGATTTCCGTCCTTCGATTTCCAGAATATCGTCAATTCTGTCAAGCGATCGATCGAAATCGGTTACTCGTTCATATTTCTCGCAATTTTTCTTGACGATTTCGAGATTTTCGACTGATTCCGTTCGAAATTCAAATTCGATTTGACATTTCGCGCCGCTCGTTCGGACCAAAACAGTCGACCTTGCAGGAACCGCGCTAAAATTCAGCACAGAAATACGTGAAACGTCAGAATGTTTTCAATTTTCGCAAAAAGTCACATTTTCTTATCGTTCTTACGGGAAAACGAATGAAAAGATCGAAAGCAGATATAGCCTATCCGGTAATTTCGAATCTCTTCTTCGCTTTCCCGCGGACTCGTCGTTTCTAACATCGCCGTTCGTTCGATCTCGTTTCCTTCATTTTGCACCTTTGCCAAAATTTGCGTTTTTTCGCATTTTCGTGAATTTTTTAAAAATACACCCCCATCCTTTCTCTTCAAAAACGCGAAACTCTACGAAACTTCCGTGTTTTCTCTCGCTAAACCCCCTCAAGATTCCCCCCCAATCCCCCTCCTAACGACCAAAAAAACACCACGTTTACAACGACCTTCTCAAAAAGTTTCCCTTGATCTACTTCGATGGTCCAAGTCTTCACTTTAGTATATGTATTGACTAGTTGGCCCGCAGATCTACCTAGCCAGTAGATCTACATTTTTCCAGTAGATCAATATTTTTCCGGTAGATCTACATTTTTCCGGTAGATCTACATTTTTTGAACTTGAAAGTTCGAAATCGTTCAAGCCATATCTGAATTTCTATAGACCTACTGCAACCTGACACATACTCACATATACACACCAAGTTTAATCGAAATCGGTGCAGCCGTTCTTGAGTTTCTATAAACCGAATACAGCGCCACCTACCGGTCACCTATTGTGACCCTGAGACACACTCAAACACGCACACAATGTTTCATTAAAATCGGCCAAGCCATTTCTGAGTTTCTATAGACCGATTGCAGCGCCACCTGCCGGGGTATATAGCAGACCTGACACACCTACTCAGATACACACACAAACTTTCATCAAAATCGGTCGAGCCATTTCACCTACCGGATGCTATTGTGAAGCCCTTTCGGAAAACAGCCTGTATAACAGCGGTTATCCTTTCGCAACAATTTTACAATGTTGAAAATACTGTTCATGTTAAATTGATATCTTGAGGTGGCAACTGGGCCAATTTGCCTATCAGAGAATTATGGAACTCTCCCTACGATTGCAGGATTCCGTTGGAAGCTCGAACTCTATTTGACAATTTGACCCTCATTCGGACTGAAAACCATGACGTTGAGGAATCGCGAAAATATATCGTACAGAAATACGATACGATTTCTACAACGATAACATTCGAAAATACTCACGTTTCGTAAAAGATTCCAAAACTCGACAGAAAGATTAAATTCAGTCGATATCCCATCATACTTCATACAACCAACTGTCAACAACTAAAAAATGTTTCCTTAGAATACATTCGATAGGATTTCGAATTCGTATATATATATATATATATTCGTATGAACAATTAATCAACACATTGATCAATTCACAATTCACTAAATTAAATATCAAATGCCTGCAAGTGAAAATCGGTAATATCGTCGAAAGTATAGATCGATAATTACCTTATTTTACGTTCTCCAACTCCGGCCCGTTTCATCAAAAATCTTTCCTCGAAGATAGGTATCTACCAGTCATTTCAACTTAGAATTTGATAGAATACATTATTTCTCAAATATCAAAAATTCTGCCATGCGATCGCTCGAAATCGGCGACTCTATCATAATATTTCTTCTTATTTCTAGCAATGTATCTTCACGATTCATGATTTTCGACAAATTCCGTTCGATATTCTAATTCTATTTGACATTTATCCCAACTCATTCGCAAAGAAAACGTCGATAAATTCAAACTGACAGTTTCTTTCATCTGTGATCGAAGTAAAACATCCACGTTTTATCTTCTATAGCAGGACCCGAAGTCGGTCGAGCGAAGCCGAACCGGTCTAAACGTCAAATTTCACCGAGGTTTTCAAAATATGTCAAAGTTTGCGATCTTTTTACGGAAAAAGAGTAGGTTTTATCGAAAATCGGGCTGCGTTACAAACTACCTACGAATCTCGTCTTCCGGCCCCCGACGAAATAACTTTTCGAGCGTCGCCTGCTCGCGAGATTTCTATCGTTACCGATTTGGACGTTTAGCGGAAAACGGAGATTTCACCCGATTTCACGATTTTTTTTTAAATACTCACCACGTTTTCTCTCGTCAAAGACGGATACCCGGAGAAAATTTCGTCTTTTCTCTTTCCCGTTTACACCTCGAATCCCCCCTCGCCCCTCGAATAACCGACGAAAAAATCGAAAATATCGACCTCCTAGAGGAAAAAACTTTTTTGACATCTCTCTGTGATCCCGAGATCTTTACATTAGTAGAATAAACAATCTCAATGCAATCTCTGTATCCTCTCCTTCCACGATCATATTCAAAAATAGATTGAACAGGTTTCCTTAGAATAGATAGTGTTTTTTTGTTATTTTTTATTGCTTATAATATTGTATTTTCCTATGATTTGGGGATTATGTTATGGTACTATTATTTTAATTTCATTTGGCATGCTAGTAGGCTCATTACACTGTAATCCCTTAGTTTTTGGGCACAATAGGGACTTTTCCCTCTGCCCTTACCATTATATAATAATAATAATAATATACCAACCGATGTAAACAACTATACACTCTTGGAATATTTTTGTTAGCTGTTAGCATTATACTCATCAAGCAAATTGAAACTGTTCAAATCTCAACTGTACGTACCGTATAATTCTCTCACGTTTGTAAGTTCACAATATCCTCGGTAGTATAGTGGTAAGTATCCCCGCCTGTCACGCGGGAGACCGGGGTTCGATTCCCCGCCGGGGAGGATAAAATTTTTATTTTAATTAAATTAATCATAATCTAGTAGATCATTTCTTGAGCATTCAAAATGTGGTTGATTAATGAATCAAAGGCATTTTTGGTAGCTTAATTATACTCATCTTCCATTTGGTTTTCCAGTTGATTCTCAAGTACGTTTATACGATCTTCATTGGCCTTAATATATTGTTTGGGTCTCATACCCAGCTTTCTCATTTGTCTCGATTCGTTAATTAGTGATACACTGAATTTTCCCCCTTTCCAATTCAATATTTTCCTTACATTGATGTTATGTTCTTTTAGCTTTTCAATTTTGGATTCTGTAGTCTTGTACTTGGGTTGGTCGTTCTTACTTTCTATCAGCGTCTTCCTGAGTAGGATTCCTGCACAATATATTGGCTTTTTACATTTCTCACTTCTAATATGTTGGTTGGGTTTGTCCTGCGAAAGTTGGTGGATGCGCTGTTCAAGTATATTGTCCACAAGTCTTACGGTTCTTTGGTTATCCTTTCTCAGGTAGAATTTGTTCATTTTCCTTCTTTTCTCACGTACCATTGCTTGTATCTTCCTGTATTCTGATTGCAGTCGGCTCAGTTCTACTTTGCCCTCGTTTGATGTCTGTTCGGTTTCGCTATTTTTTCCTTCCTCGACCACACACTCAGATATTCTTACATTTGGCTGGTTTAATAATTCATACTGATCTTCCGCCGATATCGGTTGTATAGGATGGACTTCTCATATATACGATACATTATTTCCGTCTGGGGCCTCATCAACATTTATTCTTTTCCTATGGTATGTTTCTGGATGGCGCTCTCTCAGCGTAGTAGCAATTGCTTTTTCTGTCCTCCCACGGAAAAGGTGTTGGATTGCCTTTATTCTCTTGTTAATCTGCGTTCGTGGAGCCTCCCCCCGGATCATATATCAAAAGGACATAATAAAAACAGGACATAATAAAAACAGCATTGTATAAAGCTTTGTTGCTGCTAGACACTAGATGCCTAGATGGCAGGACTGGGGAATTCCCGACCTTCTCCTGCTAGACATCAAAATCGTTCAATAGAAACTTGTACTTCTTATGTAAATTATTCGTGAATAGTGAATTAGTGAATCTGAATATTGATTGAAATTTAAAATCGAAAACCGAATACGGATTATGGATCCTTGCCAAAAAAAGTTCAAACCGTCTGGAGCGGAATTCAGAAGGAGAGCGCAGATAAGAAAAATTGAAACGGAAAAATGGGTTCAAGCCCTGTGGACAGGAGCTTTCTGGCGCTCTAGTTCAAACAGACAAATTATATCTGGTATTGGTTTCTCAGAGTTGGGAATTATATCAATGTATTCATATGATATAACTGCATCAAAAAGGAAATTCAATTCAAATAATAGTTTATTTATCAAGATTAAATGAGCAATCATGAGAATGAGAACTGCACCACATTTTCAAATTTTTTTTTTGACACTTTGCGGTAATCTGGCCAATACAAAACTTCACATGCGTATAAAGGTCATGATTCTACAATTTGGTGCTAAATTTCAGATAGATCGAGTGATCGGTTTCGGAAATAAACATAAAAAATATTTTTACTAAAATCGGCCATAACTCCGAAACCCCTTGATGGTTTTCGCCCATTAACGAACTTGTCCGAGATATTTACGCTCCAAAACCACCTTGCAATTTTCAATCCGCTAACTCCTTTCGTTCGAGATTTATCGTGCCTACGGCCGGTCGGCCGGCCGGACAGAATCGATTTCGCACTCGGATTCTTGATCAGTGAGTCGAACCAAATCATTTGAAACCATTTTCAGCCAAAAATTCCAAAATTACAGACACTTGGGCAAATTGATAAGCAATCTGTTCCGAGGAACTAGAGCGCCAAAAAAACAAGTTTCGTATGACAATTGCCCAAAACAGGTTTAAAGTACCTACAAATAGTAGGTATTCCATAAAACTTGTATAAAAAAATAAATTACCTTGTAATCGATCAAAAATTTCCTGATCTACGTTCACAAAATTTTCTCCTCTCTCGAACTTTGGAATTATGCTTTCAATATTTACGTAATATTTTCAAACATTTTCGGGTGAGGTCACCGTTGCATCGCTAAAATACGAGTATTTCAACCCCAATATTCATGAAGTTACAATATTCCCTTCTGTCAAGTTGACTTTATGGCAATTCATACATGGAATATACATAGAATAATTATATCAATCTGTGAAATACGATTTACATTGAAATTTTGAAAAATCATATCTCCGAAAGCATTAGCTTGTTAGAGTTAAAAATGATATGAATGGATTCTTATGATAAAACTGCTTATTAAAAAAAATTTAATTCGGAATTTGTTTTGTAAAAAAAAAATATTTTATTTATTACTCCGAAACCTTCTGTCTTATTTTGCCCAGTAACGAACTTAGCCGAGATATTCATCCCCCAAACCTACTCTGAAAATTTCAACTCTCTAGCTCATTCCGTTCGAGAGTTATCGTGCCTACGGCCGGACCGGCCGGACAGAATGAATTTCGACCACGGATTCTTGATCAGTGAGTCGAAACAAATCGTTTAAGACCATTTTCATCGAAATATTCGAAAATTACAGACATTTGGGCAAATTGATAAGCACTCAGTTCCGAGGAACTAGAGCGCCAAAAAGCAGCTAATGTCATGAATACATGGCTAAAGGCGAGTTATTCAAAATATTGGTTCAAGCACTGACGTGAAGTCAGGAGCTTTTGCACGCATGTTCTATTGTCCATTCTCCTGTATTGGACACTCTTAATCGAATTTACCGATTATGAATCAATTTGTTTTTTCGTATTTTCTTAAAGATTTTCTAGGGATACGGTTGTCACTAAATTTTACACACGTCTTTATATCGATATTATACGACTAGTAACCAAGCTTCAATTCGATCGAGTCTATATTTTATGAGTTATCGAGGAAATAATATTCCAGGTGGTTAATACTCCGAAACCGTTGGGCCGATTATGCCCATAAACGAACTTAACTCTCCCATTCGGATGCGCACCCTACCATGAAAATTGCAAGTCCCGATCAGTTATCGAGGCAACGGTCATCCATCCAGCTACTGAACTCACACAGGGCTGCTCGGATCTCCAACACTATAGGTCTTATCGTGTTCACACTTGGAACTTGGCAGTAGAGTTGAGTTCTGAAGGCTCTCGCAAAATTTCACCGATGCCAAACGAATAGTTTCTGATTTATAGAATTTTTGCGCGTATGTTCTGGGGAACATCGCGTTATAGTTTTGCCCAAATGTCTGTAACTTTCGAATTTTTTGACGAAAATGGTCTCAAACGATTAAGTTCGACTCCCCAATGAAGAATTCGAGGTCAAATTTGATTCTATCCGTCCGGCCGTCCGTCCGGCCGTTGCCACGATAACTTGAGAACGAAAAGAGCTAGCGACTTGAAATTTTCAGGGTGGGTGGCGCATCCCAATATGACGGACAAGTTCGTTAATGGGCATAATCGGCCCAGTGGTTTCCGAGTAATAATTTTGTTTTCAACCAATATAAATCCGCTCGAATTGAAACTTGGTGAGTAGTTGAAGAATATGAACCTTAGCACGTTTGTGAAATTTTGTGCGAATCGTATGGCTAGAAAATTTTAAAAAAATTATTAAAAAATATTTTTGTTGTCACGATAACTTGAGAACGGAATGAGATAGCGGCTTGAAATTTTCAGGTTAGGATGTGCACCAGAACGCGACATTTCAGTTTGTTTATGAGCATAATCGGCCAAACGGTTTTAGAGTTATAGCCATCTGAAAATTTCTGAAATTTGGTGGTTTTTTGTTCCTCATTAACTCGAAAAATACTGAACCGATTGAATTCAAACATGGTTATTAGTTGTAGAATGCCAACGCAAAAATGTTTGCAAAATTTGGTGAGGATAGCATTTGTGGAAAATTTTTAATAAATCATTGAAAATAAAAAAAAAATTCTATATATCAGTAACTATTCGTTTGAAATTGCTGAAATTTTGCAAGAGCCTTCATAACCTAACTCTACTGCCAAGTTTCAAGTTTTAATACGATCGGTTAAATATTGTTGGAGATTCGAGCATTCTTGTGTGAGTTCAGTAGATGGGTGACCGTTGCCTCGATAACTTTCGAACGAAAGGAGGTAGGGACTTGCAATTTTCAGGGTAGGTTGCGTATCCGAAAGGGAGAGTTGAGTTCGTTTTTGGGCATAATCGGTCTAACGGTCTCCGAGTTATACCCACCTGGAATATTATTTCCTTGATAACTCAAAAAATAAATATTCGATCGAATTGAAGCTTGGTAACTAGTAGTAGAAAATCAACATATAGACGTGTTTAAAATTTTGTAAGAACCGTACCCCTAGAAAATTTGAAAAAAATGACGAAAAAAAAAATTTGAAGGACCCTACACCTAGAAAATTTAAAAAAAATCACGAAAAAAAAAATTGGTTCAAGCAGTGACGTGAAGTCAGAAGCTTTTGCGAATTTACCATGGTAAATTCGAATTAAGAGTGTCCAATACAGGAGAATGGACACCATAATTATTTACCATGGTAAATTCGATTAAGGGTGTCCAATACAGAAGAATGGACAATAGAACATACGCGCAAAAGCTTCTGACTTCACGTCAGTGCTTGAACCAATTTTTTAATGATTTTTTGAAAAATTTCTGGTGATACGATCCTCACGAAATTTCGCAATGTTTCGCGTTGACTCCAAAACTGTTTGGTTGATTATGCATATAAACAAACTCAAATATCACATCAAAATGCACAATCTAACCTGAAAATTTCAAGTCGCTATCTCTTCCCGTTCTCAGGTTATCGTGACATAAATAATATTTTTTGATTATTTATTTAAAATTTTCTAGTGATACGATTCTCACCAACGTCCTCAAGTTCATATTCTACAACTACTCACCAAGTTTCAATTTGATCGGATTTGTATTGGTTGAAAACAAAATTATTTCTCAGAAACCATTGGGCCGATTATGCCCATTAACGAGCAGGGCCGTCGAGAGCTTCGGCGGGCCCTGGTACATACCAAAAATACGCCCAATATTTCAAATAGCAGATATTCTCGAAGAATTGATGGAACATTCCACTCTAGATAGCAGCAGGGTAACATATGACATTATTGCTATATCATTTTTCGAAAGTTTTCGTTTTAATATTTGTGAACTCTTCAGATTATTCTTATCATCTCAAAAGCTTGATGTATATATTTATTTTTGTCAAATTCAATTCTTTTTTGGTCCTGGATCTTTTGAGAGATGCAACAATTTTTTTCACTCAAAAACACAAATTCAGAACGCTGTCTTGTTTGTAAAATAATTTTCATTCATAGTAAGTTATAATAATTTTTAATTCATTCTTTATTAAGGAACTATGTAGTATTTATCAATATATGTACACTTTATCCATATTTTTGTGTTTTTCGATTTTTGTATATTTTTTCAAACTAGGGGCGCCAGAAGCCGTTTCGGCTTTTGGGGGCATTTATATTTGGACACAACAGAGTCATGGTCCGTCAGCGGGTTTCTCCATCCTCCTCTTGCAAGGCCTCATAGCTCTGACGCGAGGGGGAAATCACTCTCAGAATTGGGTACAATATATCCAAACATATCTAAATATATCCAAATATATCCATGACATATCCAAATATATAAAAAATATCCGAATATATCCAAATATATCCAAACATATCCAAATATATCCAAATATATCCAACTATATTCAAATATATCCAAATATATCCAAATATATCCAAATATATCCAAATATATCCAAATATATCCAAACATATCTAAACATAAGTATATCGAAATATATCTAACCATCGATCTAAATATAATCACTTGTGCTTGAGTTCCATTTCGCTGAGATCAATTTTGTCGGAACCCCATAGAAATGGATATTTTTTGCGCGTATGTTCTGGGTAACATCGCGTTATCATTTTGCCCAAATTTCTGTAAGTTTCGAATGTTTTGACGGAAATGGTATCAAACGATTTGGTTCGACTCCCCAATGAAGAATTCGAGGTCAAATTTGATTCTGTCCGGCCGTTGCCACGATAACTTGAGAACGGAAAGAGCTAGCGACTTGAAATTTTCAGGGTAGGTGGCGTATCCCAATACGACGGATAAGTTCTTTAATGGGCTTGGGCAATATCAGCCCAATGGTTTCCGAGTAATAATTTTGTTTTCAACCAATATGAATCCGATCGAATTGAAACTTGGTGAGTAGTTGTAGAATATGAACCTAAGCACGTTTGTGAAATTTTGTGCGAATCGTAAGGCTAGAAAATTATTGAAAAATATTTTTGTTGTCACGATAACTTGAGAACGGAAAGAGATAGCGGCTTGAAGTTTTCAGGTTAGGATGTGCATCTTAACACGACATTTTAGTTTGTTTATAAGCATAATCGGCCTAACGGTTTTAGAGTTATAGCCATCTGAAATTTGTTTGTTTTTTTCTCCTCATCAACTCGAAAAATACTAAACCCATTTAATTGAAACATGGTTATTAGTTGTAGAATGCCAACGCGAAAATTCTTGCAGAATTTGGTGAGGATAGTATTCATGGAAAATTTTTAAGAAATCATTGAAAATTAGTAAAAAAAATTCTATATATCAGTATCTATTCCTCTGAAATTGCTGAAATTTTGCAAGTGCCTTTAGAACCCAACTCTACTGTCAAGTTTTAACACCATCGGTTAAATATTGTTGGAGATTCGAACAGCTTTGATGTGCAGTAGATGGGTGACCATTGCCTCGATAACTTTCGAACAAAAGGAGATAGGGACTTGAAATTTTCCGGGTTGGTTGCATATCCGAATGAGAGAGTTAAGTTCGTTTTTGGGCATAATCGGTTTAACGGTTTCCTAGTTATACCCACCTGGAATATTATTTCATCGATAACTCAAAAAATATAGATTCGATCGAATTGAAGCTTGGTAACTATTAGTAGAAAACCGACATTAAGACGATTTTTTAAGAATCGTACCCAGAAAATTTCAAAAAAATTACGTTGAAAAAATTGGTTCAAGCACTGACGTGAAGTCAGGAGCTTTTGCGCGTATGTTCTATTGTCCATTTTCCTGTATTGGACACCCTTAATCGAATTTACCATGGTAAATTATGTTGTACATTCTCCTGCATTGGACACTTAATTTGAATTTACCATGGTGAATTCGAATTACATTCGAATTACATGAACTTAGAGTACCTTTTCGATAGAAAACCGTAAGGGGATTAATTATGAGTATACAATTTTATAATATACAGGGTCCGCATAAAGTATAGATCAAAATAATTTGGTAACCCCGCTGTAATACATCAATAGATAATCCAAATTTGTCGAAATGACATGTGCTGTCAAATCTTGTTATCCTATTAGTAAGTACTATTATGAGGTTGCTGAGATAGCAATGTGGACGGCAATATGTTTCAAAAAAAAATTGGTTCAAGCCCTGTGGACAGGAGCTTTTTGGCGCTCTTGTTCAAACAGACAAATTATATCTCCGAAAGTATTGGTTTCTCAGAGTTGGGAATTATATCAATGGATCCTGGAACTGCATCATAAAAGAAATTAAATTAAAAAAAAGTGCCGTATAAGAAGAATGCTTCAAAAATTGTCATTAAATTTATTTATCAAGATCAAAGGAGCAATCTGCAATGATTCAAACTCGTGAAATGGGTTGTTGCAAAACTCACACTCGGTGCTTAGTTTTCACAACTCGACATACCTAAGGAAACTATCATCGAAATGTCTAGAGCAAGGCTGGAGACAATCATAGCAGATTGTCCATGTATTCCTGACATTGAGTAGGTAGTGGATTACGAACAAATTATTTTAATAGTTCAAAATATATTAATAAAATACTATCCTCTTTTCATAATTTGAAATTTAATAGTTCTTAACCCTAACACATTCTATTTTGTATTATGAACCTTAACTCAAGAAAAAATGATTGATACACCGTAAGGGGATTAATTATGAGTATACATTTTTATAATATACAGGGTCCGCAAAAAGTATAGATCAAAATAATTTGGTAACCTTGCTGTAATACGTCAAATGATAATCCAAATTCGTCAAAATGACATGTGCTGATTCGTACTGATAAACAACTGAGACCTGCCAATTTTCAAGTTAATATCTCTAATCTAATGGAGAATATAAAAAAAGTATTTAAGATTTTCACTTTATCGCCCTGTAGAATATTAACGGGAAGGTTTAGCGAAAAATGTTGTTTAAATTTTCTCAATTTCTCGTCCATATCTATACAATCCCCAATTTACGGTACTTTATTCTGAATATATTCAGTATCACTAATATAACTAGGCAGCTTTCTGAACTTTAAATATAAAATAAAACGCAAGCTGTTTGTTATTTATGCTGACATAACCTCAAAAAGCTACAGAGCATGCGCAGATGAAAGGACAACAGTAAATATATATCCAAACATATCCAAATATATCCACATATTTCTAAATATATCCAAATATATCCAAGTATATCCAAAAATATTCAAACATATCCAAATATATCCAAATATATCCAAATATATCCAAACATATCCAAATATATCCAAATATATCCAAACATATCCAAATATATCCAAGCATATCCACAGTCGGTACAATAATATCCACGAGTGAACTCCCCCTCGCTCTGACGCGTTGCCTGCATTTCTGGGTGCGATCTTAAATAAGTTCCTTTTCTGACCATCTGGATTTCTGCCTCTACTTCAATCGACCTCAAGCCAATACCTCCCCTGTTGGTTGGAAGGTATACATGCTCGTTAGATGTTGTCCTACCCTTGATGTTTTCACTGATCAGGACTTTTCGGACTTCCTTGTCCAAGTCACGGCATTTTTTCAGAGTAGTTGCCCTCTTGTCGTCTGGATAGAGGTTGCCTATGACGTAAATAACACTGGGTATAACAGTGCTGTTGAACCATTGTGCTTTTTGTGGTGTTGTTAAGGAAGACTTAAATATCTGTTCAGTGGTCTGTATTGCCTTGTCGCCGATTGCTTCGTATCAGGGATGTTGCGAACATTCGCATCCGCATCCGTAAAAGCGGAACTTCCGCATAGATTTGGACATCTGCATCTGCATTAGCATCCGCATTAATCAATGCGGATGTTCATGCGGATGCGAATATCATGCAAGTAGCGCTAGCGACAAGAAAGAATTTGGGCGGGTCCTACTGTATTAAGTACCTACTAGCTGCCCGCCCCGGCTCCGCACGGTTGAAATGCTGATACTAAATATACTACAGAATTTCTTTATATACAACGTTCACAGCATTTCTGTCGTTAGACAATACAAACATATTTCTTTAGAGGTTACTCTTGAAAGAGCGACATATAATTGGCCATGTGAAAAACACTCAACGCTCAAATATAAGCCTGTAGCGTTGAAAGTTGGACCCTGCAATTTATTAATGGTCATTGTAAAATGTATCTTTACCGGAAATTGTAGGCGTTTAAATTGGATCAGTAAATCCGATAGTATCAGAGGAATTCGAGGAATCAATACATCTATCCTGGCTGAGGCGAGCCTCACGCTTTATAGATGATTCTCTGGCTCTCTGTATTCGATTTCTATCCTTATCCTGAAATATGTTTGTATTGTCTAACGACAGAAATGCTGTGAACGTTGTATATAAAGAAATTCTGTAGTATATTTAGTATCAGCATTTCAACCGTGCGGAGCCGGGGCGGGCAGCTAGTAGGTACTTAATAAACAGTAGGACCCGCCCAAATTCTTTCTTGTCGCTAGCGCTACTTGCATGATATTCGCATCCGCATGAACATCCGCATTGATTAATGCGGATGCTAATGCAGATGCAGATGTCCAAATCTATGCGGAAGTTCCGCTTTTACGGATGCGGATGCGAATGTTCGCAACATCCCTGATACGAAGCAATCGGCGACAAGGCAATACAGACCACTGAACAGATATTTAAGTCTTCCTTAACAACACCACAAAAAGCACAATGGTTCAACAGCACTGTTATACCCAGTGTTATTTACGTCATAGGCAACCTCTATCCAGACGACAAGAGGGCAACTACTCTGAAAAAATGCCGTGACTTGGACAAGGAAGTCCGAAAAGTCCTGATCAGTGAAAACATCAAGGGTAGGACAACATCTAACGAGCATGTATACCTTCCAACCAACAGGGGAGGTATTGGCTTGAGGTCGATTGAAGTAGAGGCAGAAATCCAGATGGTCAGAAAAGGAACTTATTTAAGATCGCACCCAGAAATGCAGGCAACGCGTCAGAGCTATGCGGCCTTGCAAGAGGAGGATGGAGAAACCCGCTGACGGACCATGACTCTGTTGTGTCCAAATATAAATGCCCCCAAAAGCCGAAACGGCTTCTGGCGCCCCTAGTTTGAAAAAATATACAAAAATCGAAAAACACAAAAATATGGATAAAGTGTACATATATTGATAAATACTACATAGTTCCTTAATAAAGAATGAATTAAAAATTATTATAACTTACTATGAATGAAAATTATTTTACAAACAAGACAGGGTCTGAATTTGTGTTTTTGAGTGAAAAAAATTGTTGCATCTCTCAAAAGATCCAGGACCAAAAAAGAATTGAATTTGACAAAAATAAATATATACATCAAGCTTTTGAGATGATAAGAATAATCTGAAGAGTTCACAAATATTAAAACGAAAACTTTCGAAAAATGATATAGCAATAATGTCATATGTTACCCTGCTGCTATCTAGAGTGGAATGTTCCATCGATTCTTCGAGAATATCTGCTATTTGAAATATTGGGCGTATTTTTGGTATGTACCAGGGCCCGCCGAAGCTCTCGACGGCCCTGCTCGTTAATGGGCATAATCGGCCCAATGGTTTCTGAGAAATAATTTTGTTTTCAACCAATACAAATCCGATCAAATTGAAACTTGGTGAGTAGTTGTAGAATATGAACTTTAGGACGTTGGTGAGAATCGTATCACTAGAAAATTTTAAATAAATAATTAAAAAATTGGTTCAAGCACTGACGTGAAGTCAGAAGCTTTTGCGCGTATGTTCTATTGTCCATTCTTCTGTATTGGACACCCTTAATCGAATTTACCATGGTAAATTATGTTGTCCATTCTCCTGTATTGGACCCTCTTAATTCGAATTTACCATGGTAAATTCGAATTAAGTGTCCAATACAGGAGAATGGACAACATAATTTACCATGGTAAATTCGATTAAGGGTGTCCAATACAGAAGAATGGACAATAGAACATACGCGCAAAAGCTTCTGACTTCACGTCAGTGCTTGAACCAATTTTTTTTTTCGTGATTTTGTTAAAATTTTCTAGGGGTACGGTTCTTAAAATTTTTTTTTTCGTCATTTTTTTCAAATTTTCTAGGGGTACGGTTCTTACAAAATTTTAAAAACGTCTTTATGTTGATTTTCTACTACTAGATACCAAGCTTCAATTCGATCGAATATTTATTTTTTGAGTTATCAAGGAAATAATATTCCAGGTGGGTATAACTCGGAAACCGTTAGACCGATTATGCCCAAAAACGAACTCAACTCTCCCTTTCGGGTAAGCAACCTACCCTGAAAATTGCAAGTCCCTATCTCCTTTCGTTCGAAAGTTATCGAGGTAACGGTCACCCATCTACTGAACTCGCACAAGAATGCTCGAATCTCCAACAATATTTAACCGATCGTATTAAAACTTGAAACTTGGCAGTGGAGTTAGGTTATGAAGGCTCTTGCAAAATTTCATCAATTTCAAACGAATAGTTACTGATATATACAATTTTTTTTTTATTTTTAATGATTTATTAAAAATTTTCTACAAATGCTATCCTCACCAAATTTTGCAAACATTTTCGCGTTGGCATTCTACAACTAATAACCATGTTTGAATTCCATCGGTTCAGTATTTTTCGAGTTAATGAGGAACAAAAAACCACCAAATTTCAGAAAATTTCAGATGGCTATAACTCTAAAACCGTTTGGCCGATTATGCTCATAAACAAACTGAAATGTCGCGTTCTGGTGCACATCCTAACCTGAAAATTTCAAGCCGCTATCTCATTCCGTTCTCAAGTTATCGTGACAACAAAAATATTTTTTAATAATTTTTTAAAAATTTTCTAGCCATACGATTCGCACAAAATTTCACGAACGTGCTAAGGTTCATATTCTACAACTACTCACCAAGTTTCAATTCGATCGGATTCATATTGGTTGAAAACAAAATTATTACTCGGAAACCGCTGGGCCGATTATGCCCATTAACGAACTTGTTCGTCGTATTGGGATGCGCCACCTACCCTGAAAATTTCAAGTCGCTAGCTCTTTTCGTTCTCAAGTTATCGTGGCAACGGCCGGCCGGACGGACAGAATCAAATTTGACCTCGAATTCTTCATTGGGGAGTCGAACTTAATCGTTTGAGACCATTTTCGTCAAAAAATTCGAAAGTTACAGACATTTGGGCAAAACTATAACGCGATGTTCCCCAGAACATACGCGCAAAAATATTATTTATGTCACGATAACCTGAGAACGGGAAGAGATAGCGACTTGAAATTTTCAGGTTAGATTGTGCATTTTGATGTGATATTTGAGTTTGTTTATATGCATAATCAACCAAACAGTTTTGGAGTCAACGCGAAACCTTGCGAAATTTCGTGAGGATCGTATCACCAGAAATTTTTCAAAAAATCATTAAAAAAATTGGTTCAAGCACTGACGTGAAGTCAGAAGCTTTTGCGCGTATGTTCTATTGTCCATTCTTCTGTATTGGACACCCTTAATCGAATTTACCATGGTAAATAATTATGGTGTCCATTCTCCTGTATTGGACACTCTTAATTCGAATTTACCATGGTAAATTCGCAAAAGCTTCTGACTTCACGTCACTGCTTGAACCAATTTTTTTTTTCGCGATTTTTTTAAAATTTTCTAGGTGTAGGGTTCTTCAAATTTTTTTTTTCGTCATTTTTTTCATATTTTCTAGGGGTACGGTTCTTACAAAATTTTAAACACGTCTATATGTTGATTTTCTACTACTAGTTACCAAGCTTCAATTCGATCGAATATTTATTTTTTGAGTTATCAAGGAAATAATATTCCAGGTGGGTATAACTCGGAGACCGTTAGACCGATTATGCCCAAAAACGAACTCAACTCTCCCTTTCGGATACGCAACCTACCCTGAAAATTGCAAGTCCCTATCTCCTTTCGTTCGAAAGTTATCGAGGCAACGGTCACCCATCTACTGAACTCACACAAGAATGCTCGAATCTCCAACAATATTTAACCGATCGTATTAAAACTTGAAACTTGGCAGTAGAGTTAGGTTATGAAGGCTCTTGCAAAATTTCAGCAATTTCAAACGAATAGTTACTGATATATAGAATTTTTTTTTATTTTCAATGATTTATTAAAAATTTTCCACAAATGCTATCCTCACCAAATTTTGCAAACATTTTTGCGTTGGCATTCTACAACTAATAACCATGTTTGAATTCAATCGGTTCAGTATTTTTCGAGTTAATGAGGAACAAAAAACCACCAAATTTCAGAAATTTTCAGATGGCTATGACTCTAAAACCGTTTGGCCGATTATGCTCATAAACAAACTGAAATGTCGCGTTCTGGTGCACATCCTAACCTGAAAATTTCAAGCCGCTATCTCATTCCGTTCTCAAGTTATCGTGACAACAAAAATATTTTTTAATAATTTTTTTAAAATTTTCTAGCCATACGATTCGCACAAAATTTCACAAACGTGCTTAGGTTCATATTCTTCAACTACTCACCAAGTTTCAATTCGAGCGGATTTATATTGGTTGAAAACAAAATTATTACTCGGAAACCACTGGGCCGATTATGCCCATTAACGAACTTGTCCGTCGTATTGGGATGCGCCACCCACCCTGAAAATTTCAAGTCGCTAGCTCTTTTCGTTCTCAAGTTATCGTGGCAACGGCCGGACGGACGGCCGGACGGACAGAATCAAATTTGACCTGGAATTCTTCATTGGGGAGTCGAACTTAATCGTTTGAGACCATTTTCGTCAAAAAATTCGAAAGTTACAGACATTTGGGCAAAACTATTACGCGATGTTCCCCAGAACATACGCGCAAAAATTCTATAAATCAGAAACTATTCGTTTGGCATCGGTGAAATTTTGCGAGAGCCTTCAGAACTCAACTCTACTGCCAAGTTCCAAGTGTGAACACGATAAGACCTATAGTGTTGGAGATCCGAGCAGCCCTGTGTGAGTTCAGTAGCTGGATGGATGACCGTTGCCTCGATAACTGATCGGGACTTGCAATTTTCATGGTAGGGTGCGCATCCGAATGGGAGAGTTAAGTTCGTTTATGGGCATAATCGGCCCAACGGTTTCGGAGTATTAACCACCTGGAATATTATTTCTTCGATAACTCATAAAATATAGACTCGATCGAATTGAAGCTTGGTTACTAGTCGTATAATATCGATATAAAGACGTGTGTAAAATTTAGTGACAACCGTATCCCTAGAAAATCTTTAAGAAAATATGAAAAAACAAATTGATTCATAATCGGTAAATTCGATTAAGAGTGTCCAATACAGGAGAATGGACAATAGAACATGCGTGCAAAAGCTCCTGACTTCACGTCAGTGCTTGAACTAATATTTTGAATAACTCGCCTTTAGCCATGTATTCATGACATTAGCTGCTTTTTGGCGCTCTAGTTCCTCGGAACTGAGTGCTTATCAATTTGCCCAAATGTCTGTAATTTTCGAATATTTCGATGAAAATGGTCTTAAACGATTTGGTTCGACTCACTGATCAAGAATCCGTGGTCGAAATTCATTCTGTCCGGCCGGTCCGGCCGTAGGCACGATAACTCTCGAACGGAATGAGCTAGAGAGTTGAAACTTTCAGAGTAGGTTTGGGGGATGAATATCTCGGCTAAGTTCGTTACTGGGCAAAATCGGACAGAAGGTTTCGGAGTAATAAAAAAAAAATTTTTTTTTTACAAAACAAATTCCAAATTAAATTTTTTTTAATAAGCAGTTTTGGGTAATTCCCACCAAATGTTCCCCTTTCGCATTTTAGTTTAAAAAAAACTAAATTAACAATAATCGAATTTATTTTCAGATATCCTAAACCAGAAATTAATTCTTATTAATCTTATGCCTAAGGTTACACACTTTCGTTGGTATTTTGTGAAATAATGAGATTTTCATGAAACCGGCATTCACGGATGTGAGACAAAATTCACGGAAATGAAATAATTTTAAATTTTAAATGAAAAAAAAAATTTCATATATCCTTAGTATAAAAAAGACATTGTTCAAGCACTGACGTGAAGTCAGGAGCTTTTGCGCGTATGTTCTATTGTCCATTCTCCTGTATTGGAAACTTTTAATCGAATTTACCATGGTGAATTCTATTGTCTATTCTCCTGTATTGGACAGCCTTAATCGAATTCACCATGGTAAATTCGATTAAGAGTGTCTCATACAGGAGAACAGACAATAGAATTCACCATGGTAAATTCGATTAAGAGAGTGTCCAATACAGAAGAACGAACAATAGAATTCACCATGTTAAATTCGATTAAGAGTGTCCAATACAGGAGGATGGACAATAGAACATACGCGCAAAAGCTCCTAACTTCACGTCAGTGCTTGAACCAATTTTTCTCTTTCGGACATATCCAGAATATTTTTCCTTCCTTTTTTCTTTTATAATAGCCCTCGTTCTTTACGTTTTTCTTCTTCGTATAATTCAGGATCATTTTTTCGGGCTTCATGAAGTCTTCTCATAGATTTTCGTTGTTTTTTCTTCTGTTCTTCATGAGATGCAGTAACTTTTTTCTTATTTTTTTTTAATAGTGTTAGAATTCATGTCCTGAAAGGAGGAACAGAATATTATTATCACATCCGTGAAGAGTACCTCACCTCCGTAAATTACTATATTCACGGAGGTGAGATTCACGGAGGTGAGAAATTTTACTTTTTTATAGAATATCTCATTTAAAGAAAAAGGCTTCAAAACAATATTTTAACTCATTAAATAACTTTCGTAATTAAGTATATTCAGATAACAAATAATTGAATAAAATAATCTCCTACCTTACAATTCATCTTCACGGAAGTGAGAATCCCAAATTTCCCATACACGTCTTTATCACTTGGGTAAGAATTTAACCAATAAGTTACACTTTGAAGTTCAAATCTCAAGTGGTCAGTATTACCTGCGCATCAACCGATATTCCAGGCGGTCCACGATGAAGATACCGTCATCTTGCGATTAAAGAGTCAAATTACAATGTCGCTTCACGGAGGTGATAGATAATGCAGGAACATCGACTAATATAGGTATAATTCGAACACCGATAATTTTTTTATTGAGATTTTATCATGTCAACATTATTTAGTTAATTGTGGATAATGAACTAGAAATACGCTGTGCCAGAATTCCATTAATGCTATAATTTTAAGTTTAGGACAATGCCATAACTAAGAGGAACAGTCACGGAGGTGAGGTTTTCAATTCTTCTGGAAAGAAAACTAGCGTTGAAAATTAAAATTTTTGAAATTTTGCAATTTTTTATTCTTTATAGTGATTGTTACATTTCAAAAGGATATAATATAGAGAATTAAACGATTAAACCAGTTTTATGTAGCAGAAAACTGTCATGAACACCAAAGTGGAACATCGTGAGAACTACCCTTTTATCATAAGAATCCATTCATATCATTTTTAACTCTAACAAGCTAATACTTTCGGAGATATGATTTTTCAAAATTTCAATGTAAATCGTATTTCACAGATTGATATAATTATTCTATGTATATTCTATGTATGAATTGCCATAAAGTCAACTTGACAGAAGGGAATATTGTAACTTCATGAATATTGGGGTTGAAATACTCGTATTTTAGCGATGCAACGGTGACCTCACCCGAAAATGTTTGAAAATATTACGTAAATATTGAAAGCATAATTCCAAAGTTCGAGAGAGGAGAAAATTTTGTGAACGTAGATCAGGAAATTTTTGATCGATTACAAGGTAATTTATTTTTTTATACAAGTTTTATGGAATACCTACTATTTGTAGGTACTTTAAACCTGTTTTGGGCAATTGTCATACGAAACTTGTTTTTTTGGCGCTCTAGTTCCTCGGAACAGATTGCTTATCAATTTGCCCAAGTGTCTGTAATTTTGGAATTTTTGGCTGAAAATGGTCTCAAATGATTTGGTTCGACTCACTGATCAAGAATCCGAGTGCGAAATCGATTCTGTCCGGCCGGCCGACCGGCCGTAGGCACGATAAATCTCGAACGAAAGGAGTTAGCGGATTGAAAATTGCAAGGTGGTTTTGGAGCGTAAATATCTCGGACAAGTTCGTTAATGGGCGGAAACCATCAAGGGGTTTCGGAGTTATGGCCGATTTTAGTAAAAATATTTTGTATGAATATTTCCGAAACCGATCACTCGATCTATCTGAAATTTAGCACCAAATTGTAGAATCATGACCTTTATACGCATGTGAAGTTTTGTATTGGCCAGATTACCGCAAAGTGTCAAAAAAAAAATTAGAAAATGTGGTGCAGTTCTCATTCTCATGATTGCTCATTTAATCTTGATAAATAAACTATTATTTGAATTGAATTTCCTTTTTGATGCAGTTCTATCATATGAATACATTGATATAATTCCCAACTCTGAGAAACCAATACCAGATATAATTTGTCTGTTTGAACTAGAGCGCCAGAAAGCTCCTGTCCACAGGGCTTGAACCCATTTTTCCGTTTCAATTTTTCTTATCTGCGCTCTCCTTCTGAATTCCGCTCCAGACGGTTTGAACTTTTTTTGGCAAGGATCCATAATCCGTATTCGGTTTTCGATTTTAAATTTCAATCAATATTCAGATTCACTAATTCACTATTCACGAATAATTTACATAAGAAGTACAAGTTTCTATTGAACGATTTTGATGTCTAGCAGGAGAAGGTCGGGAATTCCCCAGTCCTGCCATCTAGGCATCTAGTGTCTAGCAGCAACAAAGCTTTATACAATGCTGTTTTTATTATGTCCTGTTTTTATTATGTCCTTTTGATATATGATCCGGGGGGAGGCTCCACGAACGCAGATTAACAAGAGAATAAAGGCAATCCAACACCTTTTCCGTGGGAGGACAGAAAAAGCAATTGCTACTACGCTGAGAGAGCGCCATCCAGAAACATACCATAGGAAAAGAATAAATGTTGATGAGGCCCCAGACGGAAATAATGTATCGTATATATGAGAAGTCCATCCTATACAACCGATATCGGCGGAAGATCAGTATGAATTATTAAACCAGCCAAATGTAAGAATATCTGAGTGTGTGGTCGAGGAAGGAAAAAATAGCGAAACCGAACAGACATCAAACGAGGACATAGTAGAACTGAGCCGACTGCAATCAGAATACAGGAAGATACAAGCAATGGTACGTGAGAAAAGAAGGAAAATGAACAAATTCTACCTGAGAAAGGATAACCAAAGAACCGTAAGACTTGTGGACAATATACTTGAACAGCGCATCCACCAACTTTCGCAGGACAAACCCAACCAACATATTAGAAGTGAGAAATGTAAAAAGCCAATATATTGTGCAGGAATCCTACTCAGGAAGACGCTGATAGAAAGTAAGAACGACCAACCCAAGTACAAGACTACAGAATCCAAAATTGAAAAGCTAAAAGAACATAACATCAATGTAAGGAAAATATTGAATTGGAAAGGGGGAAAATTCAGTGTATCACTAATTAACGAATCGAGACAAATGAGAAAGCTGGGTATGAGACCCAAACAATATATTAAGGCCAATGAAGATCGTATAAACGTACTTGAGAATCAACTGGAAAACCAAATGGAAGATGAGTATAATTAAGCTACCAAAAATGCCTTTGATTCATTAATCAACCACATTTTGAATGCTCAAGAAATGATCTACTAGATTATGATTAATTTAATTAAAATAAAAATTTTATCCTCCCCGGCGGGGAATCGAACCCCGGTCTCCCGCGTGACAGGCGGGGATACTTACCACTATACTACCTAGGATATTGTGAACTTACAAACGTGAGAGAATTATACGGTACGTACAGTTGAGATTTGAACAGTTTCAATTTGCTTGATGAGTATAATGCTAACAGCTAACAAAAATATTCCAAGAGTGTATAGTTGTTTACATCGGTTGGTATATTATTATTATTATTATATAATGGTAAGGGCAGAGGGAAAAGTCCCTATTGTGCCCAAAAACTAAGGGATTACAGTGTAATGAGCCTACTAGCATGCCAAATGAAATTAAAATAATAGTACCATAACATAATCCCCAAATCATAGGAAAATACAATATTATAAGCAATAAAAAATAACAAAAAAACACTATCTATTCTAAGGAAACCTGTTCAATCTATTTTTGAATATGATCGTGGAAGGAGAGGATACAGAGATTGCATTGAGATTGTCCCAACTGTCAAACATTCTGTTTGGTAAGAAGTTTTGTCTCGACCTAGTAGAGAAGTTCTCTTTTCTGAGTTTGAACTGGTGACCTCTGAGGCGCTCGTCGATTAATGGCAAACAGCTCGTTAAGGTCACCAAAGTTGAATTTGAGTATTTTATACGTGATGATTAGGTCTCCACGGTGGCGGCGAAGATCGAAAGATGTGTTAAATCCGTCCAGAAGGTAATCGAGTGGCCCTTTGCTGGACGTATTCCAGAAGTGTCCTGTCGCGAACCAAGTCAGGGCCCCACACTGGTCCGGCATATTCGAAGATCGGTCTCACATAAGTAGTATAGAATCTACAAAACGATCGATAAGAAACACCTCCGAATAAGGTACAACTTTGAGTTCGCACGCCTACAAATTTAAGTTATACTTCATTCACATTTATGAAGTCTCCCGGTTGGCCATGAAATTTTGACACATTTCACAGTGTATATTTTGAAAATGTTAGGTTATGCTCATTTTCCTGTCAGATAACTACGCAACTCTCTACATAGAAGTCGTAGTAATTACGTATTTTCACAATGTGAATTTTCTTGGGAAAGATAATGAATTTGAGAAGATGTTAGTGAATTCCACAATTCCAAAGAACTGGCGACTGTTGATTGAAATTTTGTATCTCTTGTTGCTATGGAAATATTTCACGTATATAAACTGGACGGAAGATTCAGTTATGCTATTTTCTTGTACAGAAATCAAGAATCAAGTGTTGAAATTTTAATGAAAAATAATGGATACTAGTCCGTTACTTCGTGATAGTTCATTTGAAAAAAGAATAGAAGTACCTGAATAACCAAGCAGGAAAATTTCTAAACGAACGGACGTACCTACGGGATTCTCCACTTTTCGAAATAGTCAAGATATAAGCCTAAAGAAGACATTTAAATACCTTGTTGCACAAACTTGAAATACACCAGTTTCAAAATGTAGTAGTACTACTAAACCCGAGTAATTCTTATACCTTAATAAAATATAGTGATATGATAGGAAATTGGGTAATTTCATTGGAAATTCAACATGTCCTAAGACAGAATGGAGTTTTCCTATTGCAGATTATTCGAAGATAATGATCTGTGATTAATATCTTGTCTAAGAAGGATCATTATGTTAGTTGTTTACAGTAGGAATTGGCAACGTCTCAGAGAATTGTTTTGATATTGATGATATTTCAGAAGTGCCAACCTGACGTTGGTTTAGTTACAAGTTACAAAAACGTGATAGACCTAAATCATGGCCAACCGGGAGACTTTATAAAAGTGAATGGAGTATATATATTATGGTCGGCCCATGTTAACGCACTGTTTACGATCACTCCGAGGTCGCTATACGATAACACTGAACTAACTGGGTGACCATTGATAAGGTACAGCGCGAGTGGGTTGTTTTTTCCTATTCTGAGCACGACACACTTTTCCGGATTCAACGGAAGTAACCACTGGGAGCACCAAGCTGAAATAGAGTCCAAGTCCTCCTATTGATTAATATTAATTATTATGAGACTCATTTTGCTCGATTTACCTTTAATGAAAGATGAGTATAAAAAAGCTACCCAAAATGCCTTTGATTCATTAATCAACACATTTTGAATGCACAAGAATTGATCTACTAGATAATGATTAATTTCATTAAAATAAAAATTTTATCCTCCCCGGCGGGGAATCGAACCCCGGTCTCCCGCGTGACAGGCGGGGATACTTACCACTATACTACGTATAGCAACGCTGAATGTGGATTATCAGCACGAACAGCGAGACATTTCCATCAGAGCTGGCACCAAAATCCTAACGGAGAGAAAGCTATACCACAACAAGCCTGACATTATGATCAAATTCACCAAACCAGACCGAATCATCATCATCGAGGTAGCAATCGCCCACATCCAAAATTACCGCCTACAAGAACGAATCAAAAGAACCCGATATGCCGTGAATTCCACTTCCAAAATAGACAACACAAATGTCGACACCACCCTCCGAGATTTGAATATTGTCAGCGAGCTGGAGAAAATACATCGATTTCCCGTCGACCTAGGAATATTTGTCATAGGCTGCTACGGCGAGATTATCCAGACCAACGAACTCAAAAATTTCACGGATATCATAACCAAACATATTAAAATGAGTGTCGCTGAAATAAAACATCTGATTGACAAGTGCTGCTACAGTGTTGCCTTATCTACCTCACAGATGTTAATGAAACATTTGAACGCATGAGAGCGCTGCAGTTGTAAATAATAGATTTTGATGTACAAATTAGATTAGTTTTATAAGGATTGTTATGTAACATATGTATAAAACCCCATAATCAATAAAAACATATACTACGTTAGCGCTTCACGAGTGCAGGTGTGCGAGCAAGTGCTCTAGATAATTTTTATAATTAACTAGTAAATACGGGCCCAAACTCCAAGTAGAATACGAACTACCCCATTTTCAGTAAAATAAACATAAAAGGGGGCAGTGCCTGCGGAAAAATCTATGAAACGACTTACAATAAGTGCAACATAATCAACAAAATGACAACATGGTCAAACAGAGAAATCGAAGTCATCCAGGAATACCTAAGAAACAAGGAAGGTCCAATAACAACAGAGGATCATTTTACCATAAGGCAAACACTCACAAACAGATCAGTGGCAGCAATCAAAAAGAAATGCATCGAACTGAAACATAACCTAGTTCGAACCCAACCAAAACAAGCCAACAAGTGGACGTTAGACGAGAAAGAAGGCTAGTGCGGGAATACATCACGAGAAATGAACAGCAAGTAACAAAACGTGTAAAAGCAATTTTGCACCTCTTCCCCGGCAGAACAGAAAAAGCAGTAGCCACAAAATTGAGAGTAAACCATCCAGAAATATACTATTTGAGGAAAACATCGATAGATTCAAGCAGTGCAGATGAATCACAAAACGAAGACCATACACCCAACGAAGACCAGAATACACCCAATGAAGAGATACGAAATGACGAAAATAACGCCCCCAGCCCTATAAACAACACACCAACCGATAACAACATACCAGCCGATACTTCCTACCAGAATTCAGATCGAACACAAGAAAACAACAACAAACTTGACGAGGCAGAACTAAACAAAATCAAAATAGAAATGGAAAAGATATACAAAACTACTCCCCAAAAAAGGAAAAACATCAAAAGGTTCCAAGTAAGACCGTGTCACCAGGAATATGTGAAACACCTGAATCAGGTATTGAAAGAAAACATTATAGCCATAGAACAGAGCAAGCTATCATACACAAACAAAAGGAAAGACATAAAGAAATTAATATATGTAACTGGCGTCCTCTTGCGGAGGCACGTCGCTGGAAAAAAGGAAAAACCTCGACCAAGCTACGAAGAAACTGAAAATAAAATAAAGTCACTAGAAAAACGAGTACAAAATGCCAAAGAAATACTGAACTGGAAGGAAGGAACATTCAAGAGGCAGTGGAGGGAAGAGGCAAGGGAAATGAAGAAACTCAAAATGAAACCCAAACAATACATAATAGCCACCAAAGACAGAATTAAGATTCTGGAAGGAAAAGCCGAACACCAGAGGAAACAAGCAGAAGTACAAAAGGTCAGATATATTTTTAACAACAGACCATCAATGAGAACATTAGTAGAACCTATAAAAAAGAGCCCAGAACCAACCAGAATAACAGAATATTACCAAGAACTATATGCCCAATACGACGACACACGAGAAAACCCCATTCTGAATACATGGCTTAGTAAACTTCAGAAATTTTCAACAGGGAAAAACTACGACCAACAACTAAACGAAACCAGCATAGAAACAACAATAAAAGAAATAATAGCCAAATCATCACCTTGGAAGAGCCCTGGTGAAGACTGTATACCAAATTACCTCTACAAAATACTTCCCAGTGCAAATGAGTATCTGACAAAATTCATAATCAGAATACTACAAGGGAGGAGTGACCTAAGCGAGATTGATGTAAGAGCAACAGTAATACTAATCTATAAGAAAGGAGACGAAAGCGACCCAGCCAACTACCGCCCAATAGCCCTACTCAACACCGAATACAAAATCCTGACAGCAACAATTGCAGAAATCCTAAGAAAACACCTACCAGACTGGGCAATCCCCAAAGAACAACTAGCGAGACCAAAGACATGGGGGACAATACATGGAATGCTCCAAGACAAAGCAAGTTCACAATTAGCCAGATTAAGAAGGAAAAATGGGTTCAAGCCCTGTGGACAGGAGCTATCGGGCGCATGTTCATTCTGGAACACAAATTTTCCATTACAATAATCTTCATCTAGCTTCTATTTAGTATCAATTCCTGTAGAATGTGATCATAATAATTGTTTTTCATTTTCCAACTGCCCGATCCCAACAATACTTAGATAATATTATATCCATAAATTAAGCATTTCATTATTGCATTTCTTGAAATAGGTACCTTTTCAAGTCGATCAACATCGTCCTTCTTTCGACGTCTAAACTATGACTTGATTCTTTATGTTTATGTCTTTGAATTTGTTTTCGGTGGAATTCAAAGAGTTCATAGAATAATCGATGAAAATACTGAGAGAGACCCAGGAAATTTGACACATTTTGTCTTATATCTCCAGAAATTGAAATCGTATAGAGCCAAAATTTTGCACAATGTTGCAAAATACTACAATTGACGTTAGTACAAGTTTTTGTTGCAATCTGATGAATAGTTCACGAAAAAAAAATTTTTTTTTCGAAAAAATTAAAAGAAATATTTTTTTAAAAGTTACCAACATTTCGATCATAACAGAATTTTGCCAAAAGTTGCGCGTTTATATCCTCGAACTGACTACCAAGTTTCGATTCAACATCTTCTTTAGTTTCTGAAATATCAGGGAAATAACCTCAAAATTTGAAATGTCTATAACTCCTAAACCGTCCGGCCGATTTTGCCCGTTAACGAACTTAACCGTCGCATTTTGATCAGAAACCTACCCTGAAAGTTTGAAGTCGATAGGACCTTCGGTGCTCCTGTTATCGTGCCTACGGCCGGAAGGCCGGCCGGCCGGCCGGCCGGCCGGACGGCACCCTAAAATCTGACACCGGATTCGTGATCAGGGAGTCCGAATTAGTCTATTAGCCAATTTTCAGCTCGAAATTCGAAAATTACAGACATTTGGACGAAATGATAGGAAGATGTTCCCCTAGAACATACGCCCAAAAAGAATTACTCAGCCTGGTTTGACTTTAAAAAAGCTTACGACTCCATATCACACCTCCAACTAAAAAGACTAATAGGTAAACTACCCCTACATATGAATATCAAAAACGTACTCAGAGGAAGTATGAATTTATGGTCGGTCCAGGTGAGAGTAGACAAGGTCAAAACGAAACCCATATATGTTAAAAGAGGAGTATACCAAGGCGACTCCATCAGCCCCTTACTATTTATACTCCTCTCAGCGGGAATCATAGAACACATAAAAACCGACCCTAACATCAACAAATCCACCAGAGGGCAGCATACCATTTTAGCTTACATGGACGACATCAAGTGCCATGCGAACACCAAACAGAGCATCAAAACAATAACCAACGAACTCAAAAAAGCTGCTGCCGAAATAGGTTTAGCAATTAATGCAGCAAAGTGTGGAATCTACTCCAAAAATGAAATGCAGCCCCAAGAAGAAGACGATGCCCCATTCTTACCAGAGGTGAGAGAAGGTTACAAATACCTAGGCTTGGACCAACTAGAACGCGACACCACCAGAAACTTTGATTGCATAAAAGACAAAATAACTTTGAAGACCACAAAAATACTTGAATCTAAACTCACCACCCGGCAGAAAATCGATCTCTATAACAGCACAATAATCCCAGCAGTCATATATGTCATGGGCAACATGTTTCCAGATGAGAAAAGGGCTACGACTCTAAAAAACTGCAGAGAAATGGACACAATGATAAGAAAACTGTTGGTAGAATACAACATCAAAGGTAAAACAACATCTAATGCCCGAGTATATCTAACACCAAAAAAAGGAGGACTGGGCATGAAATCCATAGAACTTGAAACAGAAATCCAATATGTGCGAAAAGGAATATACCTAAGGGCCCACCCAGAAATGACGGAAACACACGAGGCTTATAAAAGCCTTCAACTCGCAGGATGGAGAAACCCCCTAAGTGACCACGACTTCGTCATAGAAAAATACAACTGCTCAACCACCCAATACTCAATGGGACAATACAAGAAAGAATGTGGAAACCTAATAAAACAAATCAGAACACAAAGTGAAAGTCAACTAACACAACAATGGACCGAAAATATGAACTATGGAAGAATTGTAATCAAGGAAGAAAACAACATCACTTTCCCTGCTCACTCATCACCCTACATGGATGGTTGGAGACTATCACCAACCCTCCCACACCTACTGTAGAAATAGAGCTAACAGCTACAAATACTGCCGAAACCATCACGGATACACAGAGAACACCCGATAGAAATGTATCATTGCACGAAAACCAGCAAAGTGTAAACAATGCAGCTGAAACACAAAACGCTGAAACAAACACCCATACACAAACCAACACCAACCCTCCCACACCTGCCGAAGAAATAGAGCCAACAACTACAAATATCGCCGAAATTCTCACGGATACACTGATAACACCCGATGAAAATATCTTATTGCACCATCAAAATGTAAACAGTACAGCCGAAACACAAAACGCTGAAACAAACACACAAACAGGACACCAAATCACGAACGCAATAAGTGAGGAAATAAAAGAGGAATATAAGACAAAATTTATGAAAATATTGAACAGGATAGGCGACAAAAAACCTAAAATCAGGAAATTTTTCTTGAGGTTAGGGAACGAAAACATTCTGCAACCAGTAAATCAGGTCTTAGAACATCGAATTGCATACATAGAAAACACTCACAAAAATCCAGTCGAACAACGGAAACTCATAAAGAAAGCAATTTATGCAGCAGGAATTCTTCTCAGGCAAATGTTAATTAAACCTACGACCAACGTGCCAAAGTATTCTACTACTGAACAAAAAATCCAAAAATTAGAAAATAACATCTTGAATGCAACAAAAATCCTCACCTGGAAGGGAGGAAAATTCAACAGCGCATTAGCTGCAGAAGCACGGCATATGGAAAAACTTAGAATGAGACCGAAGGAATATATAAAATGCACGGAGGATAGAGTCGCAATACTCAGAGAACAACTAGAAAATCAGAAGCAGAGGCACCAAGTAAACATCCTAAGACTTAAATTCAAAGATAAACCATCAATGAGTTTAATAGAACCAAACCCACGAGCGCATCCACCAGATAAAGAAAATGTCCAAGCCTTCTTCAACAGCCTGTACAAAAGAGATGAACAAATGATGGAAACACCAACCTTCAACCAATGGATCGCAAAATACCAGAGTCTCACATCAAAAAACGATTATACCAGCCAAATCGAAAGCGTGGAAATATCAAACCAAATAACGCGGGTCCTAGCACGAACGGCCCCGTGGAAAGCCCCAGGAGAGGATGGAATCCCAACATACCTGTATAAGATACTACCGGCCGCAAGGAACTATCTCTTGAGATTTGTTGGTGGAGCATTCGATGGAGCGTACAGAATGGTTGAAGCGGATTGCCGTGCGGAAGTTGTGTTGTTGCACAAGAGTGGTGACCCCAAGGAACCAGAAAACTACCGACCTATTGCCCTGCTGAATACAGACTATAAAATACTCACAGCTGTGATAACAAACACCTTGAAACAAAATATTCCAGACTGGGCAATACCTAAAGAACAACTGGCAAGAGAAAACGTCTGGGGAACGATCCAGGGAATGCTCGTTGACAAATCGATAACCCAGAAAGCTCGCCTAAATAGAGGTAAGCTTTACACAGCATGGTATGACTTCAAGAAAGCATTCGACAGTGTGAGCCATCGTCAACTGAAAAGGCTCATAAGTGTACTTCCCCTCCACCAAAACATCAAACGTCTACTCAAAAATGCAATGAGCCTGTGGTCTGTTCGAGTGAGAGTCGGTACAGAAAAAACGGCGCCCATATACATAAAACGGGGAGTGTACCAGGGTGACTCAATAAGTCCACTGTTGTTCATTTTACTGATCGCCTTCATCATACACTTTCTCAAAACAAATCCCAGGATAATCAAAGACACCAGAGGGAAATTCAATGTGCTGGCATTCATGGATGACGTTAAGTGCTCTGCCAATACGAAAAAGGGACTCAAAGCCATCACAGAAGAACTAGAGAGATGCGGAAAGGAAATTGGACTATCCTTGAACACGGCAAAGTGTGGCGTTTACTGTAGGGACGGCATGGGTGAGGACGCTCCATTCCTCCCGGAAATACGAGAAGGGTACAAGTACCTGGGACTGGAACAATTAGAAAGGGACACGTCAAAGAATTACGACGTCATAGAGGAGAAAGTAATGACAACAACTGAAAAAATAATGAAATCTGAACTCACAGTCCATCAAAAAGCCCAATTATTCAACACAGTAGTCATCCCCAGTGCCATATACGTGCTTGGCAATTTATACCCTGATGAAAAACGGTCAACTACGCTGAAAAACTGTAGAGAAATGGACAAAAACATCAGAAAAATCCTTACAACAGAGTCTATCAAGGGCAGAACAACTTCAAACGCCCATGTCTATTTACCGGCTAACATGGGAGGGATCGGTATGAAGTCAATCGAGCTGGAAACAGAAATTCACTTCACAAGAAAGGGAATTTATGTCATGTCCCACCCTGAGATGGTTGAAACCAAAAAGAGGTTCATGGAGCTGAAGAAGGCGGGCTGGAGGAATCCCATCACCGACCATGAATTTGTGGTGAATAAGTATAAGTGCCCAGCCATGGAATATAGAGAGGACAAAATTGAGCTGAATTGCAGAAGCGTGAAGAAACACATCTGTGAGAGGCACCTAGAAGAACTGGAAGCCGAATGGGTGAGAGACATGCACTACGGCAAGGTTGTCCTCCAAGAGAGGAAGAACATCACGTTCCCTGCACGCTTTTCACCGCTGATGGATCATTGGCGCTTCTCGCTCTTACACTCAGCGGCAGAGGAACAGCTCCATGGACTTCGAGGAACGGCAGGAAGGAGAGGAAAGTGTAGAAGATGTAATGATGCCCCTGAGACTGCATACCACGTGAGCAGCGCATGTATTACAAACGCATACACAACTAGGCACGATTATGTTGTACACTGGGTGTTGAAGACCATCCTGTTGACCTTGAAGGCCCCACAAGAGATACTGGCAAACTTCCCCTTCGGTAAGGCATCTCTTAATAACAGTTTCAAATACGACAACAGAAATGTCACCGTGCGGGCAGGAAACAAGATACTTACCGAAAAACCAATCCACCACAACAAACCCGACCTGATGATTCGGTTAGATAATCCTGCTGAGATAATCCTGATGGAGGTTTCAGTGGCGCATCTTCAGAATTACAGGCTGCAGGAACGGATCAAAAGAACCAGGTACTCTTTCAACAGTGTTGATAAGATCGATCACAAAAATGTGGCAACAGTTGGGAGAAACCTGAACTTGGTGAGTGAGCTGGAATCTCTGTATAAATGTCCCGTACACCTGGGAATCTTCGTGGTCGGCTGCTTTGGCGAAATTATGGCCACAGAAGAGCACAAAAAATGGCGGCAGCTCTTAGAGGAAGTGGGTATGAAACAACTAGATATCCAAACACTAATCAACAAGTGTAGCTATAGTGTCGCTGTCTCGACTACAAATATCCTGAGGAGGCACATGAGAGTGGTGTGAAGAATTTTAAAATATGTAAATACTTGTATATATGTAAACTTTTTTTTTTTTTTTTTTTTTTTTTTTATATTTAGGGCTTTCAGTTCGTAAACAGTATTTTATACTTGTATTTAATACCATGTATGTAGCTGAAATTATACAAAATAAAGAATATACTACCGAGGACGTTGTTAATTTACAAACGTGAAAGAATTATTCGGTACGTATAGTTGAGGTATGAACAGTTTCAATTTACTGGATGAATATAATGCTAACCGCTAACAAAAATATTCCACGAGTGTATAGTTGTTTACATCGGATTGTATATTGAGTAATAATAATTATTATAAGTCTCACTTTGCTCGCTTCACCTTTAATGGAAGATGAGTATAATTAAGCTACCAAAAATGTATTTGATTCATTAATAGACACATTTTGAATGCACAAGAAATGATCTACTAGAAATTGATTAATTTCATTAAAATAAAAATGTTATCCTCCCCGGCGGGGAATCGAACCCCGGTCTCCCGCGTGACAGGCGGGGATACTTACCACTATACTACCGAGGACGTTGTAAATTTACAAACGTGAAAGAATTATGCGGTACGTATAGTTGAGGTATGAACAGTTTCAATTTACTGGATGAATATAATGCTAACTGCTAACAAAAATATTCCATGAGTGTATAGTTGTTTACATCGGTTTGTATATTGAGTAATAATAATTATTATAAGACTCACTTTGCTCGATTTACCTTTAATGAAAGATGAGTATAATTAAGCTACCCAAAATGCCTTTGATTCATTAATCAACACATTTTGAATGCACAAGAAATGATCTACTAGAAAATGATTAATTTCATTAAAATAAAAATGTTATCCTCCCCGGCGGGGAATCGAACCCCGGTCTCCCGCGTGACAGGCGGGGATACCACTACCATACTATACTACCGTCACGCGCAAGAAGAAGTGAGCTCCGGAAAATTTTTTGAAAATTGCCCAAGATTAAGTCTTTTTGCAGAGTGCCCTTAGTTATAACTGTTTCTGGATGGAAAATACATATACCCAAGATATGGAAACAGTAATACAACGTCTAACTCAACAACTGTAGACGAAAGAAGCAATTGTGAGGTTATGACCACATGGAAAGTCGGGGAAATCGAGATAATCCGTGGATATCTCAGCACAGTACAGAATGCAATTACTAAAGGGGACCACGAGAACATCAGAAAGAATCTTCCGCACCGATCCTTGGCTGCTATCAAGAAAAAATGTCTAGAACTGAAACACAACCCCATCCCCAAATGCCAACCAAACAAATGGACCCAAGAAGAAATACAAAGTCAACCCGTGCATATTCCAATAGAACCGAAGAACAAATAGGTGCCCGATTAAAAGCAATAAAGCATATGTTTCCTAATAGATCAGAGAAGGCAATGGCAACAAAACTTCGAGAAACTTATCCTAACATCTACTATATGAAAAATCCCCCAAACGAGCCGAACACCAGTGAAAGTGAGGGAGGTAATAGTTCTGAAACTGTGGGTGAGAACCCCCAGGGGGCTACATCCCCCCCGAGACAAGCTAGCGATGTCCAGTGCGAGGAACAGCACGACGAAGAAGTGCAAGAAACGAGCCAGGCACCTCAAATAACACCAGAAAACGATAGGTTGAATAGAAAATTCGAGAAATTACTGTCTAAAGTTGGGAAAAGCCGAAATAGAATACCTAAATTCTTTGTTACTGCTGAAAGTTCAGAACTGGTGGTACGGATAAATAGGATCCTAGAACGACACATCGATCAAGTCGGTGAACGCAATTTATCCCCCATGGAAAAAAGAATCCAGTGCAAGAAATATATATATATTTCTGGGCTTTTATTACAAGATGAAATACATTGGAGAGTTGAAAGTCCACCCAAATACCTGGGGACAGAACAGAAATTGAAGAAATTGATAGAATGTAATAGGAAAACAAGAAAGATACAAAAGTGGAGAGGGCCGAACCTACCTAGGTATCTGCTAAATGAGGTAGTACAAATGAAAAAGTTTAAAATGACACCATCCCAATATATTAAGAGTAATGAAGACAGAATTAAAATCTTAGAAGTGAGGCTAGAACAACAAAAATCCAGGTATGCAACCCAACAAACAAGGACTAAGTTTAGACAATCACCATCAATAAATACAATGGAGGAAAAGAAACAGGCGCATCCACCAAATATTAACGATGTAAACAAGTTCTTCACAGAACTGTACAAGAAGAATGTTGAACCCTTAAGCACGCCGTGTCTCGATAAATGGTTACTTCAACTACGTAAAAACTGTAAGGGCCAAGACTATGCATGGCAAAGCAATCCTGATCAAATCAACACCACGATGAACGAAGTACTTAAAATGGCAGCACCATGGAAATCACCAGGCGAGGACGCTATACCAAACTACCTTTATAAGGTGCTGCCGGCAGCGAGGTCATGCCTGCAGGGCTTTATTACCAAATCGTTAAAAGCGAATACTCACCTGTAGAAAATGATTGCAGAGCAGATGTCATCCTCATTTATAAAAATTGGTTCAAGCACTGACGTGAAGTCAGAAGCTTTTGCGCGTATGTTCTATTGTCCATTCTTCTGTATTGGACACCCTTAATCGAATTTACCATGGTAAATTCGATTAAGTGTCCAATACAGAAGAATGGACAATAGAACATACGCGCAAAAGCTTCTGACTTCACGTCAGTGCTTGAACCAATTTTTTTCAAATCAAATCCAAAAGCTCTCAAAAAATCACCCGTTATTACATAAAGATATATTCTCATTAGTGATAGAAAAACTGGCCTAGAATTCCTTTCTACCCATCACGAGATTTAATATCCACAAATGAGCCTCTCACCTTACAAGATCAGAAGCCTTCTGCAAAATTCAAAGGTCCCCTCTCGCAAATATACTCCTCTGAAGGCACATGGATCTCTTGAAGAAGAATCGCCTCTCTATTCCTCAAAGATATTCACTCTTGTTCATAGAAATCCCTTCAATATTTAGTTGCCTCCTCCTAAGGAGGATCTCTTTCAAAACCAGGTCTGACCACTAATGTAGGGCTATCATCTAATCTCCTATAGATTTGTGATGAAATAACACGATTTTACCATGAATATATATGTATAATAATATGTCATCATGACATTCATATTTTATTTTTGGAGGTTCTCGCAAAAATACGACCATAGACAACATATCATACGACGACTCGCATCCACCTACCGAACTCACAAAAGGCTGCTCGGTTCTCCAACAATATAGATCCGATCGTGTTCAAACTTGGAATTCTGCAGTAGAGTTAGGTTCTGCAGGCTCTCCCAAAATTTCAGCCATGCCGGACGAATAGTTTATGATATATAAAATTTTTTTCAATTATTTTTAATTATTTTTTTTTGAATTTTCTAGTTATACCATCCTCACGAAATTCTGCAAAAATTTTCGCGTTGGCATTCTACAACTAATAACCATGTTTGAATCCAATCGGTTTTGTATTCTTCGAGTTAATGAGGAACAAAAAACATCCAAATTTCAGAAAATTTCAGATGGCTATAACTCTAAAACCGTTTGGACGATTATGCTCATAAGCAAACTCAAATGTCGCATTCAGATGCACAACCTAACCTGAAATTTTCAAGCCGCTATCTCTTTCCGTTCTCAGGTTATCGTGACAACAAAAATATTTTTTAATAATTTCTTAATAATTTTCTAGCGATTCGATGCTCACAAAATTTCATAAACGTGCTTAGGTCTATATTCTACAACTATTCACCATGTTTGAATCCAATCGGTTTTGTATTCTTCGAGTTAATGAGGAACAAAAAACATCCAAATTTCAGAAAATTTCAGATGGCTATAACTCTAAAACCGTTTGGACGATTATGCTCATAAACAAACTCAAATGTCGCATTCAGATGCACAACCTAACCTGAAATTTTCAAGCCGCTATCTCTTTCCGTTCTCAGGTTATCGTGACAACAAAAATATTTTTTAATAATTTTTTAATAATTTTCTAGCGATACGATTCTCACAAAATTTCATAAACGTGCTTAGGTCTATATTCTACAACTATTCACCAAGTTTAAAATTCGATCGGATTTATTTTGGTTGAAAACAAAATTATTACTCGGAAACCATTGGGCCGATTATACCCATTAACGAACTTGTCCGTCGTATTGGGATGCGCCACCTACCCTGAAAATTTCAAGTCGCTAGCTCTTTCCGTTCTCAAGTTATCGTGGCAACGGACGGCCGGACGGCCGGCCGGACGGCACCACAGAATTAAATTTCACATTTGGGCAAAACTATAACGCGTATGTTCCCCAGAACATACGCGCAAAAAAGGGAATGAAGCTGAAACATCAAACTACCGACCAATAGCACTACTGAACACCGATTATAAATTACTAACCGCCACTATTTCGCAGATGCTATTAAAAAACGTCGAGGAGTGGATACCAAAACAACAACTAGCGGGGAAGAATATATGGGGGACCGTGCATGGGATGCTTACTGACAAAGCAATTTCACAAACAGCCAGAAAGAACAGAAGTAGGCATTACTCGGCATGGTACGATTTTCAGAAAGCATTTGACTCATTAAGCCATAGTCAATTAGAAAGACTTGTAGATAGATTGCCGCTAGCCGAAAGTATAAATAAACTACTGAAAAACTTTATGGGAATATGGTCGATCCGAGTGAGAGTCGGTAAGAAGAGGACAGAGCCCATTTATGTTAAGAGGGGCGTATACCAGGGAGATTCATTAAGTCCATTGCTTTTTATACTGCTGACTTCGAGCATCATCCAACACCTGATTACCAGCTCAAGAGTCACGAGGGACACTAGAGGTAAATACAACATTCTTGCGTAAATGGATGATTTTAAGTGTCATACAACAACCAAAAAGGACTTAAAACCATAACTGAAGATCGCGAGCCAGACGAAGAAGATGAAGAACCGCCATTTCTTCCTGAGGTGAGAAAGGGTTACAAATACTTGGGGCTAGAACAGTTGGAAAGAGACACGCATAACAACTTTGAGACAATTACAGAAAAAGTGCAACAGCTAACATCAAAAATCTGTGAATCGCAGCTCACGACTAGCCAAAAGGCTAGCCTGTTCAACAGCACAGTTGTTCCAACCGCAGTATACATACTGGGCAACATATACCCGAACGAAAGAAGATCATCAACCCTAAAAAGATGCAGAGAGCTGGACAGGGAGGTTAGAAAGATTTTAGTGACCAACAACCTAAAGGGGAAAATTAATAATAATAATAATAATAAAGGACTTTTATTCATAGAGAAATGTTAGCAATAAATCATTCTGATATTCATAATTCAATGGGCGAGGTTCAGTTCGCTCAGAATACATTTACATATACTCCGAGCGTCTGTTCAACTAACCCATCCAAAAAAAAAAGAACTAAAAAGATTATAAATTGAAAAAATAAAGCATACAGATCAAGAGATTATAGAAACTAATGATTAGGGGGTACACCTTAGGAATGAGGAGAATTATAAGGAATATGTTACTTTTGTTATACAGATTGCTCTTAATCTCAGTCTCCCATGACCCATTTCAACACCAGACCGCTAAATTTCCTTGAAAATGATGGACTAACGTTCGCATAATCAACAGAGAATTCGTTGAGACACTTGGCTGCGTTATAAGAAAATGACCGTTTGAATAATTCCGAAGAATGTCTCGGTATTGTGAGTTTTCCTTTAAAGCGAACGTTGATATTGTGTACGTCACTGCGGAACCTGATTTTATTATATAGGTATGGCGGAGTTTTTTCGCTAACAATTCTAAAGTACTGACGTGCGGCATGGAGTTGGCGTCTCTGTCCAACACTCAACCATTTGATTTCCTTCAATTTATGGCTAATGTGCTGAAATTTTCTGATAACAAAGATCAATCTCAAGCACGAATTTTGCAGTTTTTGGAGCCGGTAAGCATCCGTAGCAAGTATGCAGGGACCATAAATGGTATCGCAGTAATTTAGATGTGAAAGTATCAAACTGTCACATAACATTGATTTTAATTCTTTACTTAGAAAATGGCTGCTTTGAAATATCAATCTGAGACCAAAGTATGCTTTTTTTAAAATTTGTGAAACGTGATGAGAGAATCTTAAATCTTTGTCCATATGAAGGCCCAGATTTTTTATTACGTCTTGAAATTCAATGTTGGTGCTTCCTATTTGCAAATCTTGACTGAAATTGGACATGAAAATTTCTCTATCACTTCGTCTGCCAAATAGAATTGCTTTAGTTTTCTCTGGATTCAGTTTAAGACAGTGTTTCATAGAAAAGTCCAATAGATTATTCAAATCAAAATTAATCGCAGAAACAGCCTGCGCACTCTCCTCCGGGTAAAATGAGATGTACAGTTGCACGTCATCAGCGTAATAATGCTGACAGCACGACTGGAATATCCCAGGGAACATTGCAGTATATATACTAAACAACAAAGGTGACAGTATGGATCCCTGTGGTACACCAGCCGTGACATCCACAAAACTCGACCGAATCGAACCGCAAACCACTGCCTGTGATCTTTTTTCTGCGAAAGCTGACAACATATCTATTGCAGTACCAGATAAGCCAATGTAGTGGAGAATTGCCCTCAGAACCTGATGATTAATGGTATCAAAAGCTCGTGAATAGTCAAATAACATCAGAATAGTGATTTTCCCATCATCAGTAGCTTTGATGATGTCATCTGTAATTGATAGAAGAGCTGTGCTGCAGCTATGGCCCCGCCTAAAACCCGACTGATGTATTGGGAGTATGTTATTTTTCTCTACATGTTCGCGGAGTTGATTTTCAATTATTTTTTCCCATATTTTAGAAAGTGTTGGTAGTATGCTAATGGGTCTCAATTCTTTGTAGACGCAAGGGTTTGGTACCTTTGGAACTGGGACAACGCGAGCTCTTTTCCATTCCTCCGGGAATACCGAGTATGTTATGCAATAATTGATAATGTGAGTTATAAAAGGCAGAATGTAGGGCAGACAGAGTCCTAAAGAAAATATATTAATGTCATCGAGACCAGTTGCATTGGTTTTGATTTTTGAAATTATTCTGAGGACTTCGATTTCCGAGACAGGATGAAAATTACAACTAGGCAATGGTAGACGGTTTTTTTTATAGAAAGATATTTGATCGGGATCAGGTGTTAAGATTGGGATCGAGTTTATAAAATGACTATTGATTTCTTCTACATTCGATAATTGACTTGGTAAATTGATGGGAGATTTTTTATTTTTTTTAATATTAATAGATTTCAGGCAAGACCATAATTCTTTTTTATTTTTACCTTTGAACTTTTCACTATAGAATGCCTTTTTTTCCCTTCTCATAGTAGCAGTAAAAAAATTTCTCATTTGTTTATAGCTGTTCCAATCCGCATTCGTTTTAGATTTTTTCTACTTATATAAAGCTCTAAATCTGTCTTTTTTGGCGCTCTAGTTCCTCGGAACTGAGTGCTTATCAATTTGCCCAAATGTCTGTAATTTTCGAATATTTCGATGAAAATGGTCTTAAACGATTTGGTTCGACTCACTGATCAAGAATCCGTGGTCGAAATTCATTCTGGCCGGCCGGCCGGCCGTCCGGATGGCCGGTCCGGCCGTCCGGCCGTGGGCACGATAACTCTCGAACGGAATAAGCTAGAGAGTTGAAATTTACAGAGCAGGTTTGGGGGATAAATATCTCGGCTAAGTTCGTTATTGGGCGAAATCGGACAGATGGTTTCGGAGTAACAAAAAAAAAATTTTTTTTTTACGAAACAAATTCCAAATTAAATTTTTTTTAATAAGAAGTTTTATCATAAGAATCCATTCATATCATTTTTAACTCTAACAAGCTAATACTTTCGGAGATATGATTTTTCAAAATTTCAATAATAAATCGTATTTCAACGTTGTCACAGAATGATATTATTCTATGTATGAATATGAATTGTCATAATGTCAAATATGTTCCTGAAGAATTGATATTTCGAAGAATTGTGAGCGAAGTGAGAAAAATCTCAGTTGTTTGCTCCGAAATTAGTTTTTCTCAGAAAAGTCTTACATTTCGGAACATGAAAGAAGAGATCTGAGAGTAGTGAGACTGCTTTTCATCCATAGACATAGATATAACTCTCGAACGGAATGAGTTAGGTAGTTGAAATTTTCAGAGTAGTTTAGGGAGATGAATATCTCGGTTAAGTTCGTTATTGGGCAAAATTGGCTAGATTTAATTTGTTTTCTTCCATGGTGCTTTTCTCATTCTCATGATTGCTCATTTAATCTTGATAAATAAACTATTATTTGAATTGAATTTCCTTTAGGATGCAGTTCTATCATATGAATACATTGATATAATTCCCAACTCTGAGAAACCAATACTTTCGGAGATATAATTTGTCTGTTTGAACTAGAGCGCCAGAAAGCTCCTGTCCACAGGGCTTGAACCCATTTTTTATTGCTCGCAACGTCCCAGTAAACCAAGGAGCATAAGGCCTAGTTATTCGGTAATTCACAAAAGGTGCATGTAAGTCTAAAAGAGTGGTAACATTTTCGCAGAGGAAATTCAACTTTTCATTAACATCATCTATGTCAAATATATTTTTCCATGGAATAGAGCGCAAATCAGAGTCAAATTGGGAAAGATCTATATTTTTAATATTGCGAACCTTAATGTACTTAGGCATTGGCTTAGTAACTTTCAAATTTATTGTACAAGAAACTAGTTCATGATCTGTGAAATCTATGGGCTTTACGTTTGTTGACGATACCATGTCATGAGAATCGACCAAAATATAATCTATTAGTGAGGCAGATGAGTCAGTTATTCTGGTTGGCTCATTTAAAAGTTGTTTAAGGCCAAGGCCTTCGAGAGAGTTCAGAACAAATTGTGTTTCCGCGCTATCAATCTCCAGCAAGTCTACATTGAAATCTCCAAAACATAGTATATCATCCACTACAGGCATTACCCGAGACACCTCTGTCTCAAAAATATCCATAAAGTATCTATAATTAATATTCGGAGCTTTATAAACAACGCCAATTGCGACTTTAATTTCCGCAACCCTCAACTCTATCCATAACTGCTCGATATCAGTACTACTTTTCAGGATTTTATAGCTTAAGTGATTCTTCATAAAAATACCGATTCCTCCCCCGCGACCGTCTCTATCTCGGCGAATGAAATCGTAACCACCAAAAGTAAGATTTTCGTTTGATATGTTGCTATTTAACCAAGTCTCAGAGACGCACACAACATCAAAATCATTGGTATAAATAATATCCCTGAAATCAATAATATGGGCCATGAGTGAGCGTACATTGAGATGAGCGCATCTAAATTCTGTCAGTTTCATGAAATGAGTTATAGTTTATTTACCTACATTATAAAGGAATTAATCTACAATTGAATTAAAAAGAAAATGGTATTCCAATCACAATATTTTGTATCCTTCTGAACTGAAATAAACGTTGCAATTTAATCGCCAAATAATTAACAATTCTTCCAGTAAGTAACCTTATTATATCTTTGGGTGTACCTTATACAAATAAAATAAGAAAAACGAAAAAAGAAAGGAAGAGAAAAAAAAAAAAAACTGCTTATACAAACGAAAAATACAAAGTGAAAAATTTTATGTGACGAATCTAATCAACACACGTCTATTGTAGCCCCATGACAATGGTTAAATATTATTGAAAACATGTTTACTCACTTTAATAAACAAGATCTTTTTCACACCCAATTTTACGTTTCACATTATCGTCAGCAACAAAAATTTTACCGTTCAATGACCAGGTCGACTTGACACCGAACTTATCACAAGTTTTCTTATACAAATCTAGTCTAGCATGAGTTAGCCATTCGCTTATTACAATTGAAGAACCCTCAAGACATCTTTTGGAATTAAATATTTGGTTTCTTTTCCATCTGTTTGTAAACATTACTGCCAATAACCGTGGCTTAGTTGACCGTCGGCCTTCTTTTTTTCCTAATCGATAACAGTAGTTGATAGTAGAAAACAACATCAAATGCCCATGTTTACATCCCAGCAAACCGAAGTGGAATGGGGTTATGGTCTATCGAATTGGAGGCTGAAATCCAATACATTCGTAGAGGTATCTACATAAAATCTCATCCGGAGATGCAGGAGGTGAGGAAGATGTATGAGGGGCTGCAACAGGTTGGATGGAGGAATCCGATCGGGGACCATGACGCCATCGTAGAAAAATATGGATGCCCAGACACGCAATGCAGCTTTGCAAATATGAGGAAAAACTGCGGAAAAATGAAGCAGCACATCTATCAAAAATACATTGAAAGATTAGAAGAGGAATGGCATAAGAACATGCACTATGGGAAGATGGTGCTAAAGGAGATAGATAATATCTCATTCCCTGCATATACTTCTCCCCTCATGGACAGCTGGAGATGGGCTTTGCTGCACTCGGCCGCTGAAGAACAATTACATGGCTTGGGAGCGACATCTGGAAGAAGTAAGCACTGCAGGAAGGGGTGTCAACAGGATGAAACAGCTTACCATGTAAGTTCTGCATGCATCATTCCGGCGTATATTTCAAGACACGATAATGCTGTTCACTGGGTGCTGAAGATGTTGCTGGACTGTTTCACAGCACCGAAACAGATTTGGGGGAGATTACAGTTTGGAAAGGCCACCCTCAACGAAGACTTCCACCATAGCGGTCGCCGTGTCACCATACGAGCTGGTTACAAGATATTGACAGAGAAGAGGTTACACCATAATAAGCCCGATGTTATGGTGAAAATACATCAACCAGACGAGATCGTTTTGGTGGAGGTCTCGATAGCACACCTTCAGAACTACAGGCTCCAGGAAAAAATAAAAAGAACAAGATACGAATTGAACAGCGTGGAAAAGGTGGATAACAAAAACGTCAATAATGTCACAAGAGATCTGAGCCTGGTACGGGAACTGGAGAAAATACACCACTGCAGAGTACCTACACTTGGGTGTTCTGGTGATGGGATGCTTCGTGGAAATAATAAAGACACAAGAACATGATCATCTGAAGGACCTGATGAAGAAAATAGGGGTAGGTGGAAGGGAGTGGACAACCATGCTAAATAGATGTTCCTATAGTGTGGCAATGGCAACAAGCCAAATTTTAATGAGACACTTAAGGGAGTGATTACATCAAATTGTAAATAGATTCTGTGAATGTGATACTGTGTTATTCTAGGCTAGAAATGACTGATGTTTATTTTATAAGTAGCATTTATTTAGTGGAATAGTGTGATGTATAAGATTGACAAAATAAAAACAATATACTACCGAGGACGTTGTAAATTTACAAACGTGAAAGAATTATCCGGTACGTATAGTTGAGGTATGAACAGTTTCAATTTACTGGATGAATATAATGCTAACTGCTAACAAAAATATTCCATGAGTGTATAGTTGTTTACATCGGTTTGTATATTGAGTAATAATAATTATTATAAGACTCACTTTGCTCGATTTACCTTTAATGAAAGATGAGTATAATTAAGCTACCCAAAATGCCTTTGATTCATTAATCAACACATTTTGAATGCACAAGAAATGATCTACTAGAAAATGATTAATTTCATTAAAATAAAAATGTTATCCTCCCCGGCGGGGAATCGAACCCCGGTCTCCCGCGTGACAGGCGGGGATACTTACCACTATACTACCGAGGATGTTGTAAACTTGAAAACGTGAGAGAAGAAAGTGTTACCTATAATCGAGCTATGGGCAGTTTCAATTTGATTCATAAGTATACGTATGCTAAAACAAATATTCAAGAGTCTATAGCTGTTGACATCGGTTTGTATAGAATGAATAATTATACATAAGTCTATAACGGTGGGTTTCACAAAGCTTTGACAGCTCTTAATTGCCAAATTAGTGCGATTCTATGTCGATTTTCAGTTCATTTTTGATACAACCATCGAATTAAATTGACAATTAAGCTAATCGAAGCTTCGTGAAACCCACCATAAGTGTTTGTATTTTTCAACTAACGACCGAGTATCAATTAGACCATATCAGCCATCCGGATAATCGTGTATGTATGAAGAAAAGCGGATATTGTACACATTATGCCTGTTCTTTAGTACGAAGTAACTAAATCAGTCGAATAAGTACCGAACGGAGTAATTTATGTAACTAAAATCAGTTGAATCACTTCGAAAGAACATCCCTATTATTGCACATAACACCTACATGGTAGGTAGATGACATAATATAATGTTGAAACATGGGCATTATGGAAGATGCATATAATTAAGCATAGATTAGTTCAAGCGCTGACGTGAAGTCAGAAGCTTTTAAGTGCATGTTCTATTGTCTATTCACCTCTATGGGATACTATATCGAATGTAGAGATATATACCGTTCTCTCAGCTTTTATAATAGTATATGAATTCATTTAATACCTACCATTTTAATGACATACCACACTAACGAGAGAATCTATGATCACATCATTTTTACGCGCATGTTCTGGGGAACATTGCGTTATCACTTTGCCTAAATATCTGTAATTTTAGAATGTTTTGTCGAAAATGGTCTCAAACGATTGGGTTCGACTCCGTGATGAAGAATTCGAGGTCAAATTTGATTCTGTCTGTCCGGCCGTTGCCACGATAAATTGAGAAAGAAAAGAGATAGTGACTTGAAATTTTCAGGGTAGGTGGCGCTTCCAATACGACGGACAGGTTCGTTAATGGGCATAATCGGCCCATCGGTTTCCGAGTGATGATTTTGTCATCAACCAATACAGATCCATCGGATTGAAACTTGGTAGCTAGTTGTAAAATACTGATACAACGACGATAGTCAAATTTTGTGAGAATCGTAACACTAGAAATTTCTTGATAAATAATTAAAAAATATTATTTACATCACGATAACCTGAGAACGGAAAGAAATAGCTGCTTGAAGCATAGGTTCAGCATCTGGATGTGACATTTGAGTTCGTTAATAGGCATAATCGGCCGAAAGGTTTTGGAGTTATACACATTTGAAATTTAGATATTTTTTCGTCAATAACTCTAAAAATACGAATCCGATCCAAATCAAACATAGTAATTGGTTGTAGAATGCCGGCGAAAAAATTCTAGCAAAATTTCGTGTGGATCGCATTACTAGAAAATTTTTAAAAAGTCATTGAAAAAAATTCTATTATCAGAAAATATTCGTCCAACATCGCTGAAATTGATGACGAAAAGAGATAGGGAATTGAAATTTTCAGGGTATAGGTTGAGCATCCGAATGGGAGAGTTAAGTCTGTTATTGTTGGGCATAATCGGCCAAACGGTTTAGGAGTTTTACCCATTTGGAGTATTATAACTCAAAAAATACAGAACCGATCGAATTGAAACTTGGAATCTAATTGTAGAATATCGACATAAAGACGTGTGTGAAATTTTATGAGAATCGTACCACTAGAAAATTAAAAAAATTACCAAAAAATATTATGTATTATTAGTGTATTATTAAGTAGCATAATCGGCCAAATGGATTTGGAATTATACTCATCTGAAATTTTGTTGTTATTTCCTCCTTATAACTCAAAATATTGAAATCTGACCCAATTAAAACACGGTGATTACTTGTGGAATACGGACCCACTAGTTTTCGCGGAATTTCGTGAATATCGTATCCTAGAGTTACTTGAGGCGTAAGTATTTTCGTATTTCAATTTCAATGGAATACACATGAAATTAATCATTCAAATGGTATTAAATGTGTTCATATATTATAACGATGAGAAAACGGTATACAGGGTCTTTCACGAGGAACCTCACCCATATTTATACGGGAAACTACTGAACGTATTTTCATGAAATTCAGCACTTATAAGTACTTCACGGTGCTGATGAAATCTAAAATATTTTCAAGGCATGAGCACCCCAGGTTTTTCCGGAAATGTCAACTTCCGTTTTTCAAATTATTTTGATGTAACATTTTTCAGTTTTGGTTGGAAAATTCTCTCTGAGCGGGAAAATTCGAAAAAAAAATCGAAAATAGAGCTCCGCTGAAACAAGAATAACTTCGAGATTTTTGGATGGAAAATTTTCATTTTTGGGATTTTTCAAGATGTAAGATTGATGTATCCACTTTAAAAATCGAAATCGCGATTCATGATACAGGGGGTGAAAAAATCGCTTTCAAAGTTAGAGATGACAAAATCGTGAAAAATCAATTTTTTCAAATTAGAACCCCATTTTTGGCGCTCTAGTTCCTCGGAACTGAGTGCTTATCAATTTGCCCAAATGTCTGTAATTTTCGAATATTTCGATGAAAATGGTCTTAAACGATTTGGTTCGACTCACTGATCAAGAATCCGTGGTCGAAATTCATTCTGTCCGGCCGGTCCGGCCGTAGGCACGATAACTCTCGAACGGAATGAGCTAGAGAGTTGAAATTTTCAGAGTAGGTTTGGGGGATGAATATCTCGGCTAAGTTCGTTACTGGGCAAAATCGGACAGAAGGTTTCGGAGTAATAAAAAAAATTTTTTTTTTACAAAACAAATTCCAAATTAAATTTTTTTTAATAAGCAGTTTTATCATAAGAATCCATTCATATCATTTTTAACTCTAACAAGCTAATACTTTCGGAGATATGATTTTTTAAAATTTCAATGTAAATCGTATTTCACAGATTGATATAATTATTCTATGTATATTCTATGTATGAATTGCCATAAAGTCAACTTGACAGAAGGGAATATTGTAACTTCATGAATATTGGGGTTGAAATACTCGTATTTTAGCGATGCAACGGTGACCTCACCCGAAAATGTTTGAAAATATTACGTAAATATTGAAAGCATAATTCCAAAGTTCGAGAGAGGAGAAAATTTTGTGAACGTAGATCAGGAAATTTTTGATCGATTACAAGGTAATTTATTATTTTATACAAGTTTTATTGAATACCTACTATTTGTAGGTACTTTAAACCTGTTTTGGGCAATTGTCATACGAAACTTGTTTTTTTGGCGCTCTAGTTCCTCGGAACAGATTGCTTATCAATTTGCCCAAGTGTCTGTAATTTTGGAATTTTTGGCTGAAAATGGTCTCAAATGATTTGGTTCGACTCACTGATCAAGAATCCGAGTGCGAAATCGATTCTGTCCGGCCGGCCGACCGGCCGTAGGCACGATAAATCTCGAACGAAAGGAGTTAGCGGATTGAAAATTGCAAGGTGGTTTTGGAGCGTAAATATCTCGGACAAGTACGTTAATGGGCGAAAACCATCAAGGGGTTTCGGAGTTATGGCCGATTTTAGTAAAAATATTTTTTATGAATATTTCCGAAACCGATCACTCGATCTATCTGAAATTTAGCACCAAATTGTAGAATCATGACCTTTATACGCATGTGAAGTTTTGTATTGACCAGATTACCGCAAAGTGTCAAAAAAAAAATTTGAAAATGTGGTGCAGTTCTCATTCTCATGATTGCTCATTTAATCTTCATAAATAAACTATTATTTGAATTGAATTTCCTTTTTGATGCAGTTCTATCATATGAATACATTGATATAATTCCCAACTCTGAGAAACCAATACCAGATATAATTTGTCTGTTTGAACTAGAGCGCCAGAAAGCTTCTGTCCACAGGGCTTGTTTTATGGCAGATATTGTATCTACGTTAAAAAATAATGTGAGTGTATGCATCACACCCTTGCCCTAAAGTGGATATTTTCTGAGTTATTCACAAAAAACTGTTTTTCGTCTTGAATTTTCAGCCATTTCTTTTCCCTTCACGCCAAAGAGATGAAATTTTCAGGAACTGTTACTTAAACCATGTTTTAGATTTTACTACCCTAATATGCAAGAGAAAAAAGTTACAGGTTGTTCCCAAATAGATGGCGAATTTTGATTCGAATTTGTATCGGAAACCTCTTTATTTCAACTAATCGGCCATCGGTTTTCTCTCCAGTGATAAATAAATAATTCCTTATGAACCATATGCAAAAACTTACCATGTTTTACATTCTTTTTTTTTAATGATAGATATCATTAATTACATCTGCCAAATTCCTCTTTATTCAGTAGCATTTTGTGTTTACTATTAATTTGGTGATAATTCGTATTAAGTTATAAAATCGATCACTATGCCTAATTTTACCAATGAAGATTATTTAAATCTCATTCTACTTCATGGAGAATGTAATAAAGTTGTAGATAGAACGATTCGACTGTTCATTGAGAGGTTTCCTGACCGACCCAGACCAACGAGAGATACCATTAACAGAACCATGACAAACTTGAGAAATGTCGGATCTTTCGTTAAGAAAACTATACACAGAGAAAAAAGTGTAGTAGAAGATGAGAACAACGAAATTACAGTTCTTGCATATTTTCGTGTGAATCCTCAAAATTCTCTCAAAGATGCCGAGATTGATCTGGGATTATCTCAATCGAGTGTTTGGAGAATATTAAAAAAACATAAAATGCACCCATATAAATTCAATAGGGTACAGCATTTGAAGGAAACTGATTTCGTCAGGAGAACAGAGTTTTGCGAAGCTATGATGATTCGATTTCAAGAGAATGAAAACTTTTTGGACTGTATAATTTGGACAGATGAATCTAAATTCACAAAGAATGGTTCTTTCAATAGGCATAACAGTCATTACAGTAGAATCTCAGTAATCCGGCACCATTAAAAACCAGAGTGTGCCGGATTATTGGAATGTTCGGATTACTGGATTGTATAGAAAAAATTGGTTCAAGCCCTGTGGACAGGAGCTATTGGGCGATTGTTCATCTTCCTTGTGGCCCGTACTGACCAGTAAAGAAAAAAAGCAGTATCATGTTGAATACCTTAATATTATTCTGGAACACAAATTTTCCATTACAATAATCTTCATCTAGCTTCTATTTAGTATCAATTCCTGTAGAACGTGATCATAATAAGTGTTTTCCATATAATAAAATGTGTTTGAACTTGGTATGTAGGAAATCTGACATCAATTATTGGAATTAATTGATTTGACAAACAGCCGTCAAATGAGGTAAATAGATTTTTGTGACGATTTTCTGTGACCATAGAACGTCAAAACACGCTGGAATGTGAATTTTAAGCAATATCTTCTGGAATTGAGATCGTATCGAACTGAAATTTTGCACACTCGTGTAGAATGCTTGATTTAACGTCGGTACAAATTTTTTTATTAAAAAATTTTCCAACTGCCCGATCCCAACAATACTTAGATAATATTATATCCATAAATTAAGCATTTCATTATTGCATTTCTTGAAATAGGTAGGTACCTTTTCAAGTCGATCAACATCGTCCTTCTTTCGACGTCTAAACTATGACTTGATTCTTTATGTTTATGTCTTTGAATTTGTTTTCGGTGGAATTCAAAGAGTTCATAGAATAATCGATGAAAATACTGAGAGAGACCCAGGAAATTTGACACATTTTGTCTTATATCTCCAGAAATTGAAATCGTATAGAGCCAAAATTTTGCACAATGTTGCAAAATACTACAATTGACGTTAGTACAAGTTTTTGTTGCAATCTGATGAATAGTTCACGAAAAAAAATATTTTTTTTCGAAAAAATTAAAAGAAATATTTTTTTAAAAATTACCAACATTTCGATCATAACAGAATTTTGCCAAAAGTTGCGCGTTTATATCCTCGAACTGACTACCAAGTTTCGATTCAACATCTTCTTTAGTTCCTGAAATATCAGGGAAATAACCTCAAAATTTTAAATGTCTATAACTCCTAAACCGTCCGGCCGATTTTGCCCGTTAACGAACTTAACCGTCGCATTTTGATCAGAAACCTACCCTGAAAGTTTGAAGTCGATAGAACCTTCGGTGCTCCTGTTATCGTGCCTACGGCCGGACGGCCGGCCGGCCGGCCGGACGGCACCCAAAAATCTGACACCGGATTCGTGATCAGGGAGTCCGAATTAGTCTATTAGCCAATTTTCAGCTCGAAATTCGAAAATTACAGACATTTGGACGAAATGATAGGACGATGTTCCTCTAGAACATGCGCCCAAAAACATAATGTGTAAATAAAAGTTTTTTTATGACTGTAACATATTTCACAATGATATCTTCAATCTTCAATTGAGGTCTGTTTTTGTGCAAGTCGTAATTCTTGTTTGAAAACCTTTTCTCGAATGTTTCGATGAATTATAACATCTTTAGCAGATAAGCTTTCTTTTTCTTCAGCCCATGTTATGCAGGTATAGAAACAATTAAATGCTGTATCTGTATTCTGATAAATTTTGTAACCAATAGGCAATAGGTAGATCATCGTCAGGTTACCATTCTTTTAATTCCTGTGATACAACATTCACTGTAGGTCATAGCTTTTTCCATGATGAGGGGCGTGAGAGGCGAGGGCGGAGGGTGCCGGATTATTGGACGTGTCGGTCTATTGAAGTGCCGGATTAGTGAGATTCTACTGTATTGGGATGAAGAGAACAACCACCACTTCAGACAATGGAACTTTCAAGAGACCTGGAGTTTCAATGTTTTTTGCGCCATCAAAAATAATGCAATTCTCGATGTTCACATTTATGATGGGACTTTAACTGGTAAGATAGAACACTACACATGTTTGCATTATTTAAAGAATGTTCTCCCTTAGGAGATAGATATTCTGACATATTGACTCAAATAATTGAGCCGCTAGTACAGAACCATAATGACTTATGGTATCAACAAGATGGCGCGCCTCCACACAATTCATTCAATGTGTCAAATATCCTCTACAGGCTATTTGAAGATTGATGGTTGGCGAACAATGGTCCACATCTTTGGACACCACGTTCTCCCGATTTAACTCCTTTGGACTATTATGTTTGGGGTAGGATAAAAAATATTGTCTACTCAACTCCCCTGACTGATAAAGAGGACTGCATAGAACGAGTCAGAAATGCGTTCAGGTTTGTTGAGATTTTTAGATTCATAGTTTTGAAACTCAATTTGGTTTTTAAACACTTTTGCAGATCACTTCCTCCCGATGAAATAAGAAGAGCAACGCACGAAGCATTCCTGAGACGTATACATAAATGTCTAGAAATTAACGGTCAAAACTTTGAGCATCTTCTCTAGTTATAACTGCGAGAGTTTGCCATGGTTCTCCTAATAGTAACTTGAAGTCGGTTTCAAGAAGGGGTGAAAAATCTACAGCATGGTTCAAATAACAGTTCCTGAAAATTTCATCTTTTTGGCGTGAAGGGAAAAAAAATAGCTGAAAATTCAAGACGAAAAACAGTTTTTTGTGAATAACTCAGAAAATATCCATTTTAGGGCAAGGGTGTGATGCATACACTCACATTATTTCTTAACGTAGATTCAATATCTGCCAGAAAAAAAATGGGGTTCTAATTTGAAAAAATTGATTTTTCACGATTTTGTCATCCCTAACTTTGAAAGCGATTTTTTCACCCCCTGTATCATGAATCGCGATTTCGATTTTTAAAGTGGATACATCAATCTTACATCTTGAAAAATCCCAAAAATGAACATTTTCCATCCAAAAACCTCGAAGTTATTCTTGTTTCAGCGGAGCTCTATTTTCGATTTTTTTTTCGAATTTTCCCGCTCAGAGAGAATTTTCCAACCAAAACTGAAAAATGTTACATCAAAATAACTTGAAATTTTCTAAGGAATCTATTTCTGCAAAAAAAATGGTGTTCTAATTTGAAAAACGGAAGTTGACGTCATTTCCGGAAAAACCGGAGGTGCTCATGCCTTGAAAATATTTTAGATTTCATCAGCATCGTGAAATACTTATAAGTGCTGAATTTCATGAAAATACGTTCAGTAGTTTCCCGTATAAGTATGGGTGAGGTTCCTCGTGAAAGACCCTGTATATCGAAGCTACATTCGATAAAGAATGTCAAATAGTGATGAGTATAGACAATAGAACAACAAACATGCGTGTAAAAGCTCCTGACTCCACGTCAGTGCTTGAATCAATTTTTAATTCTTTCATATGTATTCTATTGAAATTGAAATAAGAAAAAAATTGCGCCCCAAGTAACTCCGGGATACGATATTTACGAAATACCGCGAAAATTAGTGGGTCAACAAGTAATCACTGAGTTCTTATTGGGTAAGATTTGTATATTCTGAGATATAGAGGAAATAACAACAAAATTTCAGATGAGTGTAACTCCAAAACCAATCGGTCGATTATGCCAACTAACGAATTCAAATGTCACATTCGGATGCGCAACCTACCCTGAAAATTGCAAGTAGCTATCTCTTTCCATTCTCAAGTAATCGTGTCAAGTAATCGTGAGATACATATTATTTCTTCGTAATTTTTTTGAATTTTCTAGCGGTATGATTCTCACAAAATTTCGCACACGTCTTTATGTCGATATTCTGCAATTAGATACCAAGTTTCAATTCGATCGGGTCTGTATTTAGAATTTTTTAGTTATCGAGAAAATAATATTCCGGAAGGGTATAACCGTTTGGCGTATGTCCAACAACGAACTTAACTTCCCATTCGAATGCGCAACCTACCCTGAACATTACAAGTCCCTATCCCTTTTCGTTCGAAAATTATCGAGGCAACGGTCAGTCGGTATCTCTTCCCGTTCTCAATTTATCGTGGCAACGGCCGTACAGAATAAAATTTGACCTCGAATTGTTCATCAGGGAGTCGAACCCAATCGTTTGATACCATTTTCGGCAAACAATTCGAAAATTATACAGGCATTTTGGCATAATGATAAAGCGATGTTCACCAGAACATGCGCATAAAAATGCTTTCATAAATTCAACACATTCTGAATGCACAAGAAATTGATAGGCACTCTCTGTTGATGCCCAAATATGTGAAAACGTCATAATAAATTGGACTGATCGGATTCGCTATAGCCGGCAAAGCTGTGGAGCACTGTTGAACGTTAGAGTTTTTAGCGCTCATGTCCTCGGAACAGAGTGCTTATCAATTTGACAAAATGTCTGTAATTTTCGAATTTTTGGATGCAAATGGTCTTAAACGATTTGGCTTGACTCACTTGTCAAGAATCCGTGTTCAAAATAGATTATGTGCGGCCGGCCGGTTCGGCCAGCCGTAGGCACGATAACTCTTGAACGGAATGAGCTAGAGAGTTGAGATTTTCAGAGTAGGTTTGGGAGATAAATATGTCGGTTGAGTTCATTATCGGGCAAAATCGGCCTGATAGTTTCGGAGAAACGAAAAAACAATCTTTTTTACATTATAAATTTAAAATTCAAAATTTTTGGTTTGGTGTGGTTTGGTGCAGTTTCCTCATAAGAATCCATTGATATCATTTTCAAATCTAACAATCTATGAATTTCATCTGTGCTCATACATTTCGTGGCCGGCCGACCGTTGCCACGATAACTTGAGAACGGAAAGAGATTGCGACCTTTCAGGGTCTTTTCAGGGTAGATGGCGCGTCCCAATACGACGGAAAAGTTCGTTAATGGGCACAATCGGCCCAACGGTTTCCGAGTAATAATTTTGTTTTTAATCAATCTAATTGAAACTTGGTGAATAGTTGTAGAATACAAACCTTAAAACGTCTGTGAAATTTTGAAAGAGCTGTATCACTAGAAAATTTTTAAAAGATTATTAAAAAATATTATTTATGTCCGGATAACCTGAGATCGGAAAGAGATAGCGACTTGAAATTTACAGGTTAGGTAGTGCATCTGCATGGTACATTTGTGTTTGTTTATAGGCATAATCGGCGAAACGGTTTTGGAGTTATACCCATCTGAAGTTTGGTTGTTATTTCCTCAATAACTCGAAGAATACAAAGCCGATCCAATTCAAATATGGTTTTAGTTATAGAATGCCAATGTGAAAACTCTCAAAATATCGTGAAGATCATATTATAAATAGAAAATTTTTAAAAAATCGTTGAAAAAAATTCTATATATCAGAAACTTTTCGTCCGACATCGCTGAAATTTTGTGAGATCCTCAAGAACCTAACTCTGCAGCCAAGTTCCATGTTCGAACACGATCGGATCTATATTGTTGGAGATCCGAGCAGCCTTGTGTGGGCTCAGTAGCTGGATGGGTTATCGTTGCCTCGATAACTTTCGAACGAAAGGAGATGAGGACTAGCAATTTTCAGGGTAGGTTGCGCATCCAAATGGGAGAGTCAAGTTCGTTTTTGGGCATAATCGTGCGGTCCAACAGTTTCGGAGTTAAACCCACCTGGAATATTATTTCCTCGATAACTCAAAAATATAGACTCAATCGAATTGAAGCTTGGTAATTAGTAGTAGAATATCGACATAAAGACGTGTGTAATATTTTATGAGAACCGTACTCCTAGAAATTTCAAAAAAATTGCAAAAACAAGCACTGACGTAAAGTCAGTAGCTTTTGCGCGTATATTCTATTGTCCATTCTCCTTTATTTGACACTCTTAATCGAATTTACCATGGTGAATTATATTGTCCGTTCTACTGTTTTGGACACTCTTAATCAAATTTACTATGGTATATTCGATTAAGAGAGAACAGACAATAGAATTCACCATGGTAAATTCGATTAAGAGTGTCCAATACAGGAGAATGGACAATAGAACATACGCCCAAAAGCTTCTGACTTCACGTCAGTGCTCGAACCATTTTTTTTAATCCTAAAGCACCAATTGAATTATTTTCTATTAGGGTAATTATCTAGAACATTCCATAACTCGAAAATTGTTGTAAAATATTTACTCACTTACTAATTTTGGGTCGTAGATTGCGAACCTGAAGTCAAAAAAGGCCGGTCACTTCTAGTTTTTTCGAAAAAAATTCCGAAAGTGTCATAGTTACCCTCACTTAATCTCATTAGTTTCACGATGTTTCAAACTATTTTGCTGGTGAATATTAATCATAAATAATATTTTGATTCCCAAATCATTTCTAACTAATGATTTTCTCCATAATTTCCTTATTGCAATGGAAACAATTTGTTTATTTATGTAACATGTTTACGTCCATTTTGAATCCTATGTCATAACGGCTAGCCAAGTGCTCGCAATCAGCGACGTTGCCAGATTGTAAACATTTTCAGAAGTACTTCCGATAATATTACAAATAACATTTCCAGCACGTTTGTTCGTCTAGGAACTACTTGCTTGTTATCCATTATGTGGATATCATGAATTATTTAACTTAAACTGATCAAACCTAACCTTTTTTTGGGCGCATGTTCTAAGGAACAGCGTGCTATAATTTTGACCGAATGTAATTTCCGTCCGTTGCCTCGATAACTTTCGAACGAATAGGAAGCAACTTGCAATTTTCAGGGTAGGTTGCGCATCCGAATGCGACGGTTAAGTCCACTAAATGGTTTCGGAGTTATAACCATTTATAGTTTGGTTGATATTTCCTGAATAACTCAAAAAATGCATATCCGATCAAATTTAAACCTGGTAATTAATTGTAGAATGCTGACCCGCAAATTTGTGCAAAACTGCGAACCTAAAAAGGTTAGGTTAGTTTAGATTAGGTCGGTTTACATTTTCTCAAATTCCAATCCCGCATAACAACGCACCATATCGAATTCTAAAACAGAACGGAACGAAAGTTTAATAAGTAGGAAGTATAGTTGATGTAAGTATCCCCGCCTGTCACGCGGGAGACCGGGGTTCGATTCCCCGCCGGGGAGGATAAAATTTTTATTTCAATGAAATTCATCATTTTCTAGTAGATCATTTCTTGTGCATTCAAAATGTGTTGATTAATGAATCAAATACATTTTTGGTAGCTTTATTATACTCATCTTCCATTAAAGGTGAAGCGAGCAAAGTGATACTTATAATAATTATTATTACTCAATATACAAACTGATGTAAACAACTATACACTCATGGAATATTTTTGTTAGCTGTTAGCAGTGGCGTAACGTTCCTCAGCCCCCCCCCCCCCCCCCCCAATGATTGTCGGCGGGCCCCACTCCTCCTTCAGCTCCTATCACAATACATAGATACTGGGATTTCGTTTTAAATTTGAATGAAACATACTTTATAGACAAAGAAAAACTTCATTTTCAACAAACTTTAAGAAAGAAAGTTTTTTCATAGTCGATAAGTTTTCAACTTTCAAAAACAAGAGGTTGATAACAAACAACGTCTAAAATGCGAAGAAATAAAAATATTTGAAATCTCAAAAATCGCAAAAACCACAAGATGTAACATTCTAAGATGTGAATAGCAAAAAAAAGTTTAATTTATTCTTTATTAGCGCGCCTTAACGTCTAACACTAATATATCAGACATAAAGGTTGAACATATTCAAATTGATCACAAAAAGTATTCTGGGTGATTTTAATAATATTTCAATGTCCACAACAATTCACATCAGAAATATCATCACAGTCGGGATAGATTAAGGAAATTTTGTCATTTCCAGTGTTTTTGGCGCTCTTGTTCCTCTGATCAGAGTGCTTATCAATTTGCCCAAATGTCTGTAATTTTCGAATTTTTCGATGAAAATGGTCTTAAATGATTTGGTTCGGCTCACTGATCAAGAATCCGTGGTCGAAATTCATTCTGTCCGGCCGGCAGGCCGTAGGCACGATCACTCTCGAACGGAATGAGCTAGAGAGTTGAAATTTTCAGAGTAGGTTTGGCAGATAAATATCTCGGCTAAGTTCGTTATTGGGCAAAATCTGATATTGATATGTTGAGAATCAAGGGTATGGATATGAAAAACACTAACACGGGAAACAGAATTGACCGATAAAAAATTAAACGATATGTAGCAATTGCTCGCTTAATGGAGCCATTTGTTCTGCTTGCCATTCTTTAGAATTTACAAAGAAGATGCATTGAAAGTTTCCTATAAACAAATACCAGAAGCTTGCGAAGCTATTGCAATTCACATGCCACCCAATGATATTGTTGCAAATGACCTATCGGTGACTAGCTTATATGGTCCAATTATAGACGTGAAAGAATCACCTCTTCAAAATTTTAAGGATCAAATAGAAGAAACATCGATAAGCCTTCATTAACTGTTCTAAAAACTAATTGCTATCCACGAAAGATGGTACGGATCGAACTGATACTTTTAGGGGTGAATTTATCATTCAAATGTAATTTATTATCAATTAAGGTATTTATTAAATGTTGAAATTTAATAACAATTATTACTGTTTCAATCTTGTTTTCTTTATTTCATTGAATGTCTGATAATTAGTTGTAGAACACCTTTCCATTGGATCATCTTCCATATTTGTGGCCACGTTACTACTTGATGTATCACATCATACCACTCTTATAACCAAGAATTTAGGTGGGAATCTCATCAAGATCGTTTTCATCCTGTTATTTGGAAGGTTTGCCTTCAAATATGAAACAAATTCGAGCATCTTTCCTCTTTTCAAACTTCCTATCCAACATTCCCATCGACGACTTGACAATCGATTCATTATGTCTTCCCTATTTTATTTTTATTAACTTTGCTGGGATTCTAAAAAATCGAACATGGTCCCTTTCTGCTCTCATGGAGCAACCCACAACCGAACAAAACGATGGCATTGGAAATTATCATAATAGCCTTCTCTATGGAGTTATAATTTATAAATTTCAATATTTTCCATCTCGATCTAAGAATGATAGAAGTATGTTCGACAACGATTCTAGTTTAACTGAGAACAAGATTGTGGTTCCATTTTATCTGATTGATAACTCATGTTTCCCTGAAACATGGTAATGTATCAGATCAAAGATTACACGGTTCTAGAAGAACATGTCTTGAGGAGTTATTAGCCACTTTCTCTTAGAATATGCCATATCTCTAACAAGATGATAATTAAAAAAAAAATATTTCTGGAACATTCCATTACATCTTCTATTCTTTGTCAGAGTTTAGAAGACTCTGACTACCATGAGCAGATCCAGGGAATCCCACCAAAATGTTTGTGAAGATTTTTTTTTAAGTGAAAATTGCTGGAAGTATAATGGAATGGTTCGATGTTCAATTACTAATATACTGATCCAAGGAAGCTCTTCCATTATCTTCTGATTATTCATCAGAAGATGAACTGCTTGATAAAAGAATTTCTTGGAAAATATTTGCCGCAGCTAGATCCATCACTCAGCTGAAACTTTTGACAAAACAATATATATTATCGTTCATCATAGAATTAAGGGATTAATATCTTGGATGAGTTCGTTGTTGGGTAGAATTTCTCTATTGGTTTTGGATTGATAATTTTTGGCAGTCTTGTTGAATTTAAATTCTTCTATGATGTTTGAATTAAATTTCTGCTAAGATGAAGTTCTTTCATAAGAATCCATTGATATAATTCCCAACTCTTACCAATACCTTCGAAGATATGATTTTTTTTATGTGTCAAATCAATGGCACCTGATAACCTTGGAAAATTTGCAATTTATTGAGTCATTTCTATTTTTATTTATTAATTATTATTATTTTAACTGAATACATAGTCACTTTGTGGTAAATATACGTAGTTTCTGAGCTGTTCTGTGAAACATACTGCAACTATTCTTGTAACTCTAGAAATACTGGACTAACTGAAAACACGAAAATCTCAGTGAACAATCTGTAAGGATGTTCTAATTAGTATACCAATTTCTACATAAAACAAATATATGTCCTTACATGAAAACTGTTATTATGTGTGTAAAATCGATGGCACCTGATATCCACCCACTTTGTCGTAAATGTATGTAATTTTTGAGCTGTTCTTTGAAACATGCTGCAACATTTCTTGTAACTCTAGAAATACTGGACTAACACAAACCGCAAAGATCTCAATAAACAATCTGTAAGGATTTTCTAATTAGTATACCAATGTCTACATAATACACATATATATTATGACCTTACTTGAAAACTGTTGATTACATAAAAGGAAGTGCTAACAAAACCTGAATAATTGTAGGTATTAGTAAACCACGGTTTTTTACTTTTACAGAGACTGCTATGTAGTTTTTTTTTACGAGGACCTGACCAAGGCTCGTCAAATGGAAAAATCTCACTTCGTAATAGTCATGGGGGACTTCAATGCCAAGATAGGGGGACGAAAACAGGGAGACACTAACTATATAGGAAACTTCGGACTAGGCGAGAGAAAATATAGAGGAGAAACTCTTGGCAACTACCTAAACAGAGAAAATCTTTACTGCCCCAATACATTTTTCAAAAAACAAAAACAACGCAAATGGACATGGCGCAGCCCAAATAATGAAACCAAGAATGAAATTGACTTTATCCTATCCAACAAAAGATCAATATGCAAGGATGTATCGGTCCTGAACAGATTCAATACCGAAAGCGACCATAGGCTGGTGAGGGCAAAAATTATATTCAATTTTGCTATTGAAAGGAAAAAGCTCTTCAAAAAAGAACGCTACCCTACCGGTGACGTTCTCAAATTAAAGGAAGCAGAATACCAAAGCGATTTACATCAGAAAATAGCAAGCATCAATTATGAACAACTAGAGATAGATGAACTCACAGATAAAATTTTAGCGCTATAAGAACTTCAGCTGTGAAAATCTGTTCAAGAACAAGAAATTACAAAGACTCCAAGCTAAGCCATAATACAGTAATACTTCTAGAAAAGAGGCGAAACACAACGGACAAAACAACTGAAGATTACAAGAACCTGAACAGAATGGTTAAAAAGAAATCAGAAAGGACAAGAGAAGCTACAACACAAAACTCATAGAGGAAACCATCAGGGATAATTGTAGAATGAAATTGTTGAGCAGGAAGGTTTCAAAGGGGAAAACAAAGATAACGAAAATACGTAACGAAAACAATATTGTAGTACAGAACAAAGATGACATCGTTAAAGCCATTGAATCCTTCTATACTGGCTTGTATGCAACCAGATCGTGAAATTCAGTGGAAAAAATAAACATCATGAATGTCGGATCCGAAGATCTCCCAGAAATCACAGAGGCTGAAGTATACTCAACATTGGAACAGATGAAGAACAACAGATGTCCAGGAGAAGACCAAGTAAGTACAGAAATGTTAAAACTGGGAGGAGAAACAGTACGGGAAGCAATAAGAATACTGCTAAATAAATGTCTCTATGTCGGGAAAGTTCCAGTTAGGTGGTGCAACTCTGAGGTCATACTTCTATTCAAGAAAGGTGATAAGACAAATATCGAAAATTATAGACCTATATCCCTTCTATCACATTTATATAAGCTATTCACAAAAATCATAACAAATCGTTTAACATCAAGATTAGATTTCTATCAACCCGTGGAACAGGAGGGATTTAGAAAGGGATACAGCACGATAGACCACCTATATACAGTCCGTACCCTTATAGAAAAGTGTACAGAGTATAATGTACCTATATATCTAGCCTTCGTCGACTTCCAAAAGGCGTTTGACACAGTCGAAATATGGTCGATATTGATGGCTCTACAGAACGAAAGAATAGACTCAAGGTACAATCAAATCATTGAAGGCATCTACAAGGAGGCAACAATGCATGTCCAAATAGACGAAACAACGGCGACCAACAGAATAGCACTCGAGAGAGGTGTGAGACAGGGAGACACCATCTCACCTAAACTGTTTACGCTAGCTCTAGAGGAAGTGTTTAAAAACTTAGAATGGGACAACAAGGGGATTAACATAGATGGCATCAGACTGAACCACCTCAGATTCGCAGATGACATAGTCCTAATAGGTAACAACGTCAAAGAAGTAAATGAAATGTTAAATGAATTAAATCTAACATCTGTATAGATAGGACTGCAAATTTACAACAACAAAACAAAAATACTGTAACGTTTTATTTTTGACTCAGGCAGGGGTTTGTTTACGTTTGGTTGGCGAGTGTCATTTATGTCGTGTTTGTTGACATCGAATTTGAGGTTGGATCTCAGTGGTACCAATCGACGCACAAGAAATATCGCATTCGAGAGCCGAATAAGTTGGCAATATTATTTCATAGTGACAGTCTGAAAGTTTGTGAGGGTCTGCGCCAGTCAGGGACATGAGGTCGTCCATTTTGTCAACACTCGAAGGAGGAGCAGTAGGTTAGGCGTATTTTCGGAACTTAATAAGAATTGGTGATTTCTTCTTAGTTGGATATAGTTTCGAAAATCGAATTAGGAGTGAGCGTTACATTGGTTTGATTTGGGAAGATAACAGGTAACTTGCACTCGTCTCGAAAGAGGATATAAAGACCTTTCTGCAAATCTAAGAGTTGACCACGTGAACGATCTTGGCGACTTTGACAGAACATCGCTGTGTGCTTGAAGAATTATTTGGTGGAGGCACGACAAGATTTGGTTTCGAAGCAAACGTGTGCAGGACAACCCCGAACATCAGGGTTTTTTTGGTAACATCAGAAGTTTTTTGTAACATCAGGAGTTTTTATGGCAGCACGGATTTTTGTAACATCAGGAGTTTTTGTGTGCCAGCACGATTTTTATATCAAGAGGAATAGAAGTTTTTTGTGGCGAAGAGAGGAATTTTTACGTCAGGAGGAGTAGCACTGAGGCATTCGAGTATATAGAAGGTGGTCCATAAGAAACGCTGTGAGACAGCCAACGCAGTGTTGCTGGTCCCGAGTATATACAAGGTGGTCAGGAAGTAGCGCTGTGATTGGGGACATTCAGTCAAGGGTTGCAGACTGCGAGCACAGGCGGAAGGAGAACAGTATTGCGAGACCATCGAAGCAATACTACGTTCAGGCATAAGGAATAGCACGCAAGTTATAGAAAACATATCTCGAAACATCTTATACCTTCTATATATATAACTTGAACATATATTGTCATCAATTGTGTAAATTATTGTTGTTGTAAAGCGGAAATTGGGGAAAGATTTGCGTAAATCATACAAGATCATAGATAAGAAACGTGGATGCGCCTGAGCTCAAGCGACGCGTATTTGAATCCAAGAATAATATCTACGTACAATTTCCGCCACCCTTATTCAGGGTTTCATAATAGTTAAATTTTGCTGGATCTAAAGACCTGGGTTGTATGCTATTAGAATAAACTGTTTGTTATTAGCGTGAATATTCTTTTGGTGAATTTAGGAATTAGTACATTACGCAGGGGTATCTGGGAGACTTAAATTTACCTGGCGCCCATTTACTAGGTTCCCTTTTTAGGAATCCACTCCCATCTCCACTGAAGCTAGACCGCGGATCCCTGAGTTCTAGTAGCTCCGATCTTAACCACTGCGACTTGGGAACAGTCGTATGTCGTTATAATACTTAGTTCTGAAGATGCCAACATATATATATAGAATGACAGGATCGAATGTGTACCCGAATATGTATACTTAGGCCACAATATTAAACTGGGAAAAGAAAATCAACATACAGAAATTACTAGACGTATACGACTAGCATGGATGTCTTTCGGTAGACTGGGACACATCTTGAAACACAATACGATCCCTATCAATCTGAAGCGAAAGGTATACAACACCTGTATATTGCCTGTACAAACATACGGACTAGAAACAACTAGCCTAACAAGAGCATTCGCAAATAAACTCTTAACAACTCAAAGAGCTATGGAAAGATGCATGCTAGGAGTCTCGCTGCGCGATAAAGTAAGAAATGAAGAAATCAGGAGACAAACCCAGGTTGCTGATATAATTCAAGAAGTGGCTAAGATGAAATGGCAATGGGCTGGACACGTGGCTAGGCTTGATAAGGACAGGTGGGCACATAGAATAACAGCGTGGAGGCCTAGACAAACAAAAAGAAGTGTAGGACGTCCTCAAAAACGTTGGGTGGACGACATTAGGAAAGTGGCAGGTAAACGGTGGTTAAGTGTAGCACAGAATAGGGAGACATGGAAGAGGATGGGAGAGACCTATGTCCAGGAGTGGATGAATGCAGGTTGAAAAGAGAGAAAGAGAGAGCTATGTAGTACCATAGGTAATGAAACATTTACCATACAGTTTTTGCTGGATCTACAACTCCGTTTATAGTCTTTATTTTCCAGCTTTTCAAAACCTCGAATATACCTTTTAGGTGTACGATTAATGACGATTTCTTCGTTTAAAATAACGGAATAATTTCTAAATAATGATCGAATTCTTCCATTTTATCTTTTTTTGTTCGGATTTTCTGATTTCTTTCTCGGATTTTCAGAATCACAGTTTTGAGTTTGTGGTCGAATAACAAATATATTTTGTTGGTTATGAACACAGAACACATATTTACTTTATGATTATGAATATTTATCTTTTATGATGATTAATAGTCACAGATCACCAATAGTGGTATTCTTTTTACCTTGTTGCATCTCAATAGATGCATTGAATCTTGCATTTTGCCTTCTAACTACTGAGTCAGAACTGAGAATTCAGTTAATCTCAGCTGAAATTGGTAAAAAGAATACCACCCATAATGTTCCACAAATCTATCATTTCAATGAATTCTGTTCATACAGAACAGATCATATTTCTATGATAAGCTCCAATAGTCGAAAACACAAAATAAAAAAGCTAATTTTTTGTCTATGAAAAAACAAAATCAAAACATTTCACAACGCCATTTTTAATACATATTTAAATTGATAATATACGAACATACGAAAATATTTAGACTAATTATTTTCTGATAAAAGTGAATAAAAATAGAATTCTTTTTTAATTCAGGCAATCTATAAACAAATTATTATAACGATATTTTACTACTATATCAATTCACCATATTATTGGAAAATTTGATTTTAATAAATAATTTTGAGTAATATATAGAATAAATTATGTAAGTTAGATAATGTCTCAATCCATCCCTATAGTAAATTTTGGTGATGTATGCTTCCATAGTATGTTCTCTCTTGTAAGTTAATAAGGTAGAAATTAAACACACTTGTGAATTAATCTTTGGCGATCGATTTCGGTTTTTTTATTTTACCATCATCAGGCCAGCTGAAAATACATTTCTAAAATAATCTATCTCTAATATTCTAATCGGTAATTCAAAAGTGTAAGAATGTGCATATCTACTCACTGTCGTTAAGGTAAATAATGATTTGTCCCACAGGTTCTTTCGTATATCAAGTTGAAGGTGGTCTTTATCTGCTTTAATTTCAATGCAGTCTTTGGACTTTTATAGATGAAAATTCAATCAACTTGTATCGGTCTGTCATGAGTTGGAGGTTAGTAAAATCTATTCGAGTGGTCATCTGTCATATGTCTGTTCTGGGGTGTGTTCGCTGAATGGATTATCTTTATTAGGTTATTGTCTCTCAGGTTGAAGTCGGATATTTCATTAAGTAAGTGTCGATTATTTCTGTTCTTCAATATTTCTAGTTGTTCAAGTAGTGTCAACCTATAATAGTTATGTTCTCTGTGTAGTATCGTCAGGTTGTTAAAGTCGGTGTTATGTTTGTTCTCCTCTAGATGGCATCCTAGTGCAGATCTAGGTTGATTTTTTTGGTGTTCATTAAATCGTTTTTTAAAATTACGTGCAGTCATACCTATGTAAAAAGCTGGACAGTCGGCACAATCGATTTTATATATTCCACTCTGTTCTTCTTTCTTGTTTTTTGTTTTGTGATTAAGTAATAAAGTCTCTATATTGATGTGTTTACTATTGACTAGGGTAATATTGTATTTATTGGTTATTTTCTTAATGTCCTCTTGTAATCCTGTATAGTAAGGTATGGTCAAATATTTTTTCTTCTCTGTGATGTGCGGATATATTTTCTTTAGTGTCTTTTTTCTTTTTATTGATTGATATATTTGGTCTATGTATTCTCTACTATATTGATTGTTGGAGCCTATCTGATATATAATATCTATTTCTTTTTTGTAATTTTCTGAGGACAAGGGGACATTAAGTAATCTGTGAAACAAAAAATTAAATGCTGTTCTCTTCATTGTTGGTGTATGATATGAGTGGTAGGGGATGATGATGTCGGTTTGTGTATGTTTCCTGTATATGTCAAAAGAGAACTTGTTATCTTCATTGAGAGTGATTTTAAGATCCAAAAAATTCAACGTATTATCGATTGAGTTTTCCAGTGTGAATTTTAATTTAAACATAGAATTAATTGTTTTGAAGAATTTCTCTAGCTCTTGTACATTTCCTCCCCACACACAAAAAACATCGTCTACATAACGTTTCCATAAGATAATGTTATTGCTCATTGGCAACTGCATAATTTGCTCTTCAATGTATTCCACATAAATATCCGCTATAAGTCCACTAGATGGTGAACCCATAGGTAAACCATCTTTCATCGTATATATTATATCATTGAATTTGAAAAAGTTTTGTTCTGTAACCAGTTCGCATAGTCTTAATAAATTTTCTATGTCATGATTATCTAAATTTAATGAGTTATTTGAATTATAATGTTTAGTAAGTTGTTTTCTAATAAGTATGAGTGTGTCTTTAATAGGTATATTGGTGTACAAGTTGACTATATCAAAAGATACCATGGTGTAATTCTTATCAGGGTCCAATTTAAGTTTTGTGATATGATCTATCAAGCTCAAAGAATTCTTCACGGAATGTTCTAATGTGTACTCTAATTTATGTGTGAAAAATTGACTAATAAACTTTGAAATTTTATGGGCCGGTGAGGAGATTGTTGAAGTTATGGGTCTGATGCTCTTTTCGGGTTTGTGCAGTTTGATGGTACTATATAATTTAGGTATTTGTGGATTTTTTTCTTTTAAACTATATTTGTTTTGTCCATATTTTAACAATGTGTTTTCTGTTTCTTTTAAAGTTTTTGTTACTTTTGTTATGTATTTCAGAAGTGGGTTATGTTTCAATCTTCTAATATCATTATTCTCAAAAAATGTCTGTGTTTTATCTATGTATGAAACTCTATCTATTAAAACTAATCCTGCATTTTTGTCAGCTTTTGTCATTATAAGGTCATTGTCTCTAATTGTTGTTTGAATTTTCCTTACATTTTCAGATAAATGTCTATTAGCTAAATATTGATTTCGATTGCACACTCTTACCTTTGATCCATTATATGTAGTCAAGATGTTGGCTAATTCCTTCGTCATGATGTCATAATTTGGGCTGTTCTTGATCTGTGATTCCACATTCACTACAGTCATAAGAGTCATAAGAACTTTTGAATTACCGATTAGAATATTAGAGATAGATTATTTTAGAAATGTATTTTCAGCTGGCCTGATGATGGTAAAATAAAAAAACCGAAATCGATCGCCAAAGATTAATTCACAAGTGTGTTTAATTTCTACCTTATTAACCCTATAGTAAAGTTTAATTGATTTAAGTGTCGTCCGGTTTTTGTTCTTTAAATCAATATTTCTGCAATATGCTCGTCATTAAATGAATACATAATAAATATTCTTTGAACATTTACCTTTTTACCTACGTATAAATAGGTATAAAGCAAATACTTGATTTTCATTAAGAGCTAGAGATAGATTTCACATATTAATAAATTTCTCTATAATTCTGATACATTTATTTTTGGTGCTCTTGTTTAAGAAAGTATTTTCTTTCATCTATTTTAAACATGCTTGTACATCTAACATTGTGTTTATGAATTTGCTCAAATGTGTACAATATTTTAAATTTTTGCCAAAAACGGTTTAGAACGTTTTAGTTGAACCTATTGATGAAAAATCAATTCTATCCGTCCAGCCATGAGCAGGAGAACTCTTGAGCAGAACGAGCTAGGAAGTTGATATTTTCAGGATAGATTTTAGGAAAGAATATCTCGGCTAAGTTCGTTCTTGTGTAATATCGAACAGGCAGATTAGAAGTAACGAAATAATCAAATTCAATTATCTAAGGATACAGTTTCATCATAAGAAACCATTGATAGTATTCCCAACTCTTAGAAACCAATACTTTCGGAGATATGATTTTAATGAAAAATTTATTGATAAATCATTATATTATTATTCTTTACTTTTTAATTTTTCAGAAGTATTTATTTTCATTTATTGTTTTCTTTTTGTAAATATTAGAACAAAATGCCAAAGTTGAAAAGGAAGTCAGCCAATAAACGCTCCAATCAAAACAAAGAAACAATTAGACAAAGAAGATTAGATAATGAGGACTTTCGGAATCACGAAAATATTGAACGTAAAGAAAGGCACAACGTTCAACGAGAAAACGATGCCGAATTTCGAAATATTGAAAATATAGAACGTAAACAAAGGCATAGACTTCAACGTGAAAACGATACCAAATTACAAACACTTGAAAATTTACAACGTAAAGAAAGCACATAATTAAACGTGAAAATGATGCCGAATTTCGAAATTTAGAAAATTTAGAACGCAAAGAAATGCACAAAATTCAACGTGAAAATGATGCCGAATTTCGAAATAATGAAAATGTAGAACGTATAAAAAGTAGTGTCCGACCGAAACTGGTATTTCAGCCGAAACCGAAACCGAACTTTCGGCCGGGGTCTCAGTTTCGGCCGAAACCGAAACCGAAACTTTATATTTCATACTGAAATGTACTGTATTTTTTACAATTTTATTCGCATATACATAAAAATAGTTAAGGAGTGTTAAATAAAATAAAAAGACATTTTTTTTGAGATATTATTATTATTATTTGTTATTGGGGTATTGTCATATTTCTTGGTATTATAAAAATAAATTCACTTCGACTTTATGTATTTAATATTCTTCAGGTACATCCACTTACATCGCTCTCATCTCATACTGATGTTCCCCACTCTCGCATGTTGAAGACATGACATGCGTGGCAAGTACCTTACATCTTACCCTTTCACAAAAGAATGCACAATATATATACAATACATTTTCTTTCTTACAGTAAAAAAAAATAATATTCTACCCAAGCAGTTATTGATAGATGCCAACAAAATCTGTACAATAATGTTAGCCATAATCATTTTAATATTTTTCTGGTGGTCTAATTTTTCTTCCAAAACGAGTTTGGTAAATAGTTCTCCTTTTATTTGAATTTGGAAAATTTGCTATATCTTCCTCATTCAGAGATTGGTCATAAGAAGAATTTTCGGAATCAACTGATAAATTATGTTGATTAGACCTTGCAATTTGTTGATCACAATTTACTGATGCTGATGCAGAAAATTCCTCTTTTACATTTTCACGTTCATCTTCATCATCAGTAACATCTATATAATCAGGTACATTTTCAGAGTAAAATTGTCCAACAGGTTTCAAGAATATTCTATTCCTTCGAAGTACATTATTGTTAGTTTCTTTTTTAACCAGATATGATTGTTCATTATACCTTCTTAAAACAATGCCTGGTATCCATACTTTGCCATCTTGTATGAATACTTTTTGGTTAACTGAGAGTGGTTTCAAATTTCTAGTTCTTTTGTCAAAATAATTTTTTTGTATATTTTGCCTTTCAATTAAATAACTCCTTTGTTCTTTATAATTTATTTTACTTTGTCTCAAATTATTGCTTTTAATTGGTAAAATTGATCTCAATTTTCTTCCAAAAAATAATTCTGATGGAGATAGAACATTGTTGTCTATTGGAAAATTTCTTAGTTCAAGTAATGCCAGATTTATGTCGCTATTACTATAAATGCATTTTTTCATTGTACTTTTTACCGTTTGGATACTCCTTTCAACCAAGCCATTTGATTGAGCATACAAAGGACTCGATGTTTCATGTATGAATCCATAAGATTGAGAAAAATTTTTGAACAATTCACTTTTATACTGAACACCATTGTCACTAAAAACAACATTGGGAATGCCATATTTCGAGAATAAATTCTTCATTATTTTTATTACTGCCTCTGATTTCAGAGAAGGTATCTCAAAAACTTCAAAAAATTACGAAAAATAGTCTATGACAATAAGGAATAATTTACCTTTCAGTTCAAACAGATCAGTACCTATTTTTTCCCATGGATATGCTGGAACCTGGTGTGGAGTAAGTGGTTGTTTGGGATTACTTCGGGAATATCTGATGCAAACTGCACATGACGAAACTAAATTCTCAATATCATTGTTAATATTGGCCCAAAATACTGATCCCTTAGCTCTTAATTTTGTTTTAGTTATGCCTAGGTGACTTATATGCAACTTCTGAAGAACTATATTTCTGAACTTTTTGGGTACTACTATTGCGTCAGATTTAAACAAAATATTCTCTATCGATACCAATTCATTTCTGTAATTCCAATATGGTCTGGCCAACAGACTGCATTTACGTTTTTCAGAAGGCCATCGATTCTTCACATAATTACTAAGAGACTTTATCTCTTCATCATTTGAGCTTTCAATTTTGAATTGACTCTGCATTTCACGACTCATAGGTATATTCTTTTTTACAAAATCAATTTGGAATTCATATTCAAGATTAATATCACTTTCGCAAGAAATGGGAATTGCTATTCTAGACAGTGCATCTGCTATATACATCTCACGACCGGGTTTGAAAACTAATTTTAAATCATATAATTGAAGATCAAGCAACATTCTTTGCATACGCATTGGACATTCATGTAAAGATTTTTTAAAGATTCCCAATAATGGTTTGTGATCTGTCTCAACTATAACTAGTCTACCATAAATATACTGATGAAATATTTTACAACCATGAACAATTGCGAGTAATTCTTTTTCAATTTGGGCGTATCTTTGTTGAGAATTATTTAACGATTTTGACGCATACGCTACTGGTTTGAAATTTTGAATAAGAGCAGCACCACAACTGAATTTAGAAGCATCTACAGTTAAAATTAGTTCTTCATTAGGATTATAAAAGTTTAAAACTGGAGGAATACTCAACATTTCTTTCAGTTTGTCAAATGCTTCTTGTTGTTTTAAATCCCACATGAAGATATTTTCTTTTTTTAAGAGTTGCCTCAGTGGAGCGGTTATTTCAGCTACGTTTGGGATATACTTATGTAAGAAATTAATAATACCTAAGAAACTTTGTAATTCTTTAACATTTTTTGGGATAGGATACTGTTTGATACATTGAACTTTGTCAGGATCTGGCCGTATACCATCTGAACTTATTAGATGTCCCATGTAATTAATTTTACTGAGTCCCAATTTACATTTACTATTATTGAATTTTAAATTTACTTCTCTGGCTTTTTGTAGCACCATTTTCACCCTCTCATCATGTTCTTCTTTAGTTCGTCCGAAAATTAACAAATCATCAACATATATTTGAACTCCGTCTAGATTTTCAAAAATTTCATTCATTTTTCTTTGATATATTTCAGTGGCACTTTTAATACCGAAAGGTAACCTTAAATATCGATACCGGCCAAATGGTGTGTTAAAAGTACATAATTTTGAGCTACGTTCGTCTAATTCTATGCTCCAGAACCCATTTGCTACATCTAATACCGAAAAGTATTTAGAACCTTTTAGTTTAGTTGTAATATCATCAAAAGTTGGAATATGATAATGCTCCCTAAGAATTGCTTTATTTAGTTCTGAAGGGTCCATACAAATTCTAAAATCTTCACCCCCTTTTTTTTTGCTACTATTACCAAAGAATTCACCCATTCAGTAGGACCAATTTCTCTTTTTATAATATTTTCTTGTTCTAGCTTTTTTAATTTACATTTTAATTTATTCATTATACTATGAGGGAATTTTCTAGCAGCATGAATTGTTGGCTGAATGCTCTTGTCAACTTTTATAGAATATTTACCTGGCATTTTGCCTATTCCTTTAAAAACATCCTCATATTCTTTCATGATATCCACCATCTCCACACCAGCCACCATTTTTACAACTTCCAATTCCTCAATTGCATCCAATCCTAGTATGGCAGGTCCTCTACATTCTGTTACATAAAATGGTAAATTATATGATATGCTTTTATAAATACATTTTAAATCAATTCTACCAGTAATCACTAAAGATTCCCCCGAGTATGTCGTCAGTTTACAATTTGATACTTTTTCTAATGTTTTATGAGGAAATAGTTTCTTATAAATGTATAATGGTAAACAATTAGCCTGTGCACCTGTATCGATTTTGAATGATATTTTTTTATCTTCTACATACAAATCTACAGACCAAGATTTTTTTCTTGAATCAGATGAGTCTTTAATTACTCCAATATAAAATTCACTTGTTTCACTATCTTGTTCGACATCAAGTGTTCGAACAGATAAATTGTTTTTGTACTTACACATTTTCTCAAAATGATTTAGTTTTCCGCAATAATTGCACATTTTACCTGAAGTCATGCATTTGTTCGCACTGTGTCGATACCCACATCTTGAACAATTATTACCATAATTATTACCATTATTAAACTTTTGACGTTCTGAGCCCTGTCCATAAAATACTCTTCTTTCACCTGGTTTCTTCTTATTTACATTCTGTTTATGTTGATCGTTGAAATTATTTGTCCTTATTCCAGAGTGCCTAGATCCTCTGTCTCGATGTTGAGAAGGAATGAATCTCTGCTGTTGATTGTTTACATTGAAAACTTCGTTGACTGTTTCACTTCTTGTATGCTTTTCACCGCTAAGGTGTTCCAATTGTTGCTGTGTCGTTTCTGCAGCTTTACAGATTTCAATAGCTTTATTCAAAGTCAATTCTTTTGAACGTAGTAACCTATCTTTTACAGCTTTCTCCCTAATGCCTTGAACTAGCCTGTCTTTCAAAAGACTGTCTGTCAAATTTCCGAATTCGCAAGTAGCACATAATTCACGCAAACTCGTAACATATTCATCGATGGTTTCACCTGGTTTCTTATCTCTGATGAAAAACATGTGACGCTCGAATGTTACATTTTTTGTTGGCAGGAAATATGCGTCGAACTTTTCTAGAATTTTCGAGTAATTATTTTTATCTTCAATTTTAACAAATTCAAAGGTATTAAAAATTCTTAAACCTTTGTCTCCTATGCAATTCAGCAACAATGCCGATTTGAAGTCCTCATCTTCATCTTCATTCTTCGAAGCCTTAAGGTACAGTCCAAATTTCTGTTTGAAGAATCTCCAATCGTCCGCATGATTTCCATTCAAATCCAATTCAGAAGGCACTTTAATACTAGTCATTTTTAGTCTATTCTGCTCGCACTCTACCGACTGCGCCATGTCATATTTCTTGGTATTATAAAAATAAATTCACTTCGACTTTATGTATTTAATATTCTTCAGGTACATCCACTTACATCGCTCTCATCTCATACTGATGTTCCCCACTCTCGCATGTTGAAGACATGACATGCGTGGCAAGTACCTTACAGGTATTACCAAGTTTTCAAAATAATCAGTCGAAGTATACAGGGTGATTCCAAATCAGGTGTGAAGCTTAGAGGAAGTGTTAGTATGGATCATTTGCTGTGGTTTGAGCCATTTTTATTGATGACCAAAAATCAACAGTTTCCGAGATATTTGAGGACTGGTTCTGTTGAAAAAGAATTAGTATGATTTGAAAGAGGAATATAACGAATTCAATATTTTTTTGTTGCAACTAAGCTCGAAATTACATTAGAAAATCTATTCATAAATTATGTTCCACCATTCCATAGGCTAGCACGTGCCGTCTTTCTGATGTCTTCAGTTGTTATTTTCCGCCTGAAATTTACTCACGCTGTCTTTTGATACACATTCACTATTTTAGATGCCGGACATTCAAAAGGTTGCTTAAGAGAAATCTGCTGAAACGAAACTAGTCAAGCAATTTAACGAAATCTTTTAGAGAATGAAGAAGGAATTTGGCAAGTTTTTAAAATAATTTTGGCATACAAAATTGTGAAATTCGAAAGTTGCAGATAAATTGATATTAGAAATAGATTTTTCATTTATTCATACACCACATTTTAAATCATAATAATTCTTTTTCAACTTCTTATGCAGCATAGTTTTGCTTTTTTCGTACATATCATATTCTTTTCTGATGAAAATAAACCAAAATTATCACCAAATATGGTCAACGTAGAAAAAATTGACGAAATATGTACTATAAGTTCAGAAATCTTTTAAAAATCACCCGAACTCCAAAACCGTTGATTTTCGGTTATTAATAAATATGGATTAAACAACAGCTAATGAGTCATACTCCAAGTTTCACGTCTTATTTGGAATCACCCTATGTAATCTAATTAATAATCATTAAAGTGAATTGACAACAATAACTCGTACGACAATTATGTATACCTACTCCTGGACAAACGACCAGGATAATTCACGAACATTCAAGTTTCGGCCCGGCCGAAAGTTTCGGCCATTTTGGGCCGAAACCGAAACTAGATTTCTTGGCCGAAACCGAAACCGAACTTTCGGTCGGTCACAGAGTTCAACGTGAAAATGATGCCGAATTTCGAAATTTAGAAAATTTGGAACGCAAAGAAAGGTTCATAATTCAACGTGAAAATGATGCTGAATTTTGAAATTTAGAAAATTTAGAACGCAAAGAAATGCACAAAATTCAACGTGAAAATGATGCCGAATTTCGAAATAATGAAAATGTAGAACGTATAAAAAGACACAGAGTTCAACGTGAAAATGATGCCGAATTTCGAAATTTAGAAAATTTAGAACGCAAAGAAAGGCACATAATTCAACGTGAAAATGATGCCGAATTTCGAAATAATGAAAATGTAGAACGTATAAAAAGACACAGAGTTCAACGTGAAAATGATGCCGAATTTCAAAATTTAGGACGCAAAGAAAGGCACATAATTCAACGTGAAAATGATGACGAATTTCGAAAATTTGAAAATTTAGAACGTAAAGAAATGCACAAAATTCAACGTGAAAATGATGCCGAATTTCGAAATAATGAAAATGTAGAACGTATAAAAAGACACAGAGTTCAACGTGAAAATGATGCCGAATTTCGAAATTTAGAAAATTTAGAACGCAAAGAAAGGCACATAATTCAACGTGAAAATGATGCCGAATTTCGAAATAATGAAAATGTAGAACGTATAAAAAGACACAGAGTTCAACGTGAAAATGATGCCGAATTTCGAAATTTAGAAAATTTAGAACGCAAAGAAAGGCACATAATTCAACGTGAAAATGATGCCGAATTTAGAAAATTTGAAAATTTAGAACGCAAAGAAATGCACAAAATTCAACGTGAAAATTATGCCAAATTTCGAAATAATGAAAATGTAGAACGTATAAAAAGACACAGAGTTCAACGTGAAAATGATGCCGAATTTCGAAATTTAGAACGCAAAGAAAGGCACATAATTCAACGTGAAAATGATGCCGAATTTCGAAATTTAGAAAATTTAGAACGCAAAGAAATGCTCATAGTTCAACGTGAAATTGATGCCGAATTTCGAAATTTAGAAAAATTAGAACGCAAAGAAAGGCACATAATTCAACGTGAAAATGATGCCCAATTCCGAGAAAAGGAAAATAATAACCGAAATCAAAAACTCCAACATAAACGTACAGAAGAATATTTCCGAGAAAAGGAAAATCGAAAAAATTATGCTATCAAGAAAGCCAAAAAGGAGAACGTTGAATTGAAAAAAATTACAAATAAGAAAAATATATCAATAAAACGGTCCAATCCTCGATTTCGAGAACAAGAAAGGATTCAAGATAGTGAGGCACATCAAATAGCAAGACTCAGCCAAATTAACATCACATCTATTCCGAATGATCCTGATTGGAATCATACTCTAAATAAATACAATGCAGATATTAAATTAGGACCCACAGAGGTATGTGTCTGTTGTGGAGGGTTATGGTTTACAAATTCTGTTAGAACTTTAAAACCAGAACTTCTACAGGGTGATGATATTTGTAAAGACTTCATTTGCCAAGCATTTTATTTACGTAAGTATAGTAATTTTAAAAGTTTGAGCTCTTTTCGTAGTACTTGCCATAGATACATTGAAAAACTGCAAATACCTAAACTTTGTTTAGGTAACGGTTTAGATTTTCCAGAAATTCCAGCAATTTTGAAAGATTTGACAGTGGTAGAAGAAAGATTGTGTGCCATTCGTCTACCTTTTATGCAAATCAGGAGTTTGGGTTACGAACGTCAATGTAGTTTGAAAGGCAACGTAGTTAATGTACCGGTTTCAATAGATTCAACTGTTTCTGTATTACCTCGTACATTTGACAATACACTAACAATTCAGGTGAAGTTGAAACGCAAACTTTCATATCAACATCATTACATGATTGAAACCATCCGACCAAATATAGTAAGACAGGCATGTGAGTATTTAGTGACTACACCACTATATGTTAGCGAAGGAGTAACATTGCGTGAAAGTAATGGATATTTACCTGAAACAGAAGAATTTATTGTTGACAGGAATGATATAAGTAAAAATGTTGACATTGATTCAACTCCAAATGCAGGAGAAAAAGAAAAAGAACAAAATGAATTTAATTGTTTAGAAGAGTTCGACGAAAATGCTGATGAAGAAACATTAAACCCTGGTGGTCAAGAAACTCTTATACAAGATGAGAACGAAATAGAAAATTTAGCCCTAGCTCCCGCAGAAGGACAAAGACCAATAGGACTTCTGTTGGATAGTAAGGCAGAAGAAATGTCATTTCCAACAATTTATTGTGGCTATATGCTAGAAATATCACCATAAATTTAACCTACAACAAAATATTGAGGTCAGAAATTAGACGTTTTGATAGAAGAGCAGCAGTAGTTAGTCATCTATTGTATGCTTACAAGAAACAAGAAATTACTAAAATTTGGAACGCCATTGGAATATGCTTACGTAAAAAAAAGCAAGGTGCAGGTAACTACTGTGCAGCACAAGTCCTAGATAGAAATTTTACTAGCGCGTTAATTCAACATAATGATGGATATAGAATATTAAGCTGGCCGTCCACTAGGTCGGAAACGCGGCGCGGCGCGGCGCGGGGCGGAAATGTGTGCTAGAACTTTGAACCAAAATACACTAAGCTCCGTCCACTAGGTCGGTAGCGCGGCGCGGCGCGGAGAAGACGAAAAATCTCCGCGCTCGGGATCTATCCAAACTTCTTGAGCGCGGCGCGGTTTCATGAATTCCGCGTCGCCGAATCAATGGACGGAGGGCGGAGCGGAAATATTCCGACCTCGGCACGACTCGGTCACTTTCGTTTCGATTTCTGTGAGTCCGTCGTGAAGTGGAAGACAAAGACGCACGCGTTTCTTTCATTTCTTTTCATTCAGTTTAGTTTATCTCTTTCTATTCTCAAGTTATTGTGATATAGATAATAATTTTGCATATATGTTCATTAGGGTGGGCCGAAAATCCGCTATTTTATAATTTTAATTATTAATAGCAAAAATCCTGTTCATAAGGCTTAAAAAAAATGTGTGCGAATGGAAAAAAATTTAGGCCGATATCTTAGGCTCGCCAAATGAAGTGAAAGTTTAAAATCGGAAAAAAATTTATTTATGTACAATGTACATATTTCGATGGGAAATTTAATTCTCTACAAAAAAAGGTCCCTTGACAAAATCATTCAAAATTGATAGTTTCTGAAATAATGACGATTTTATGTTAAAATTTCACGTTTTTCGCTATATACAATATATATTGTATATAGCGAAAAACGTGAAATTTTAACCTGCGTGAAGTTAGCCGGTAAAGTTAGCATGTGAAACTTCCGGAAATAGCCGAACCGCCATAGGCGTCCGTCCAGGATCTGCATGTCAACTGTACTTAACTCTTGAATTGCAACACCACATCGTAGACAACTGTTTAAAGAAGTAAAATTCAAAAATTCCTAAACTTTCACGAAAGTCTCGTTTGACTAATGCTATCTAATAAGAACATTATCTGCTCCGTATGGGATAACAAAGTAAAATTGACACCACGAGCGATTCATTTTATTTATAGGGTTATTATCGTATTTTCTACAGAGAATTATAAATGTAATAATTGAGATAACAAAAGCTATCGAATGAAACCAGTCTCATTTTCTTGCGCTGGGGATAACAGGATGAAATTCACCCCTAAGGTCATTTTTTGCGTTTACGAGGGTGTTCTCGGAAAGTCTGCAGAAAAATGATCTGCGGAAAAAATCTGCGTTGGCAAAAGCTATCAAATGAGACCGGTCTCATTTTCTTGCGCTGGGGATAACAGGGTGAAATTCACCCCTAAGGTCATTTTTTGCGATTACGGGGGTGTTCTCGGAAAGTCTGCAGAAAAATGATCAGCGGAAAAAATCTGCGTTGGCAAAAGCTATCAAATGAGACCGGTCTCATTTTCTTGCGCTGGGGATAACATGGTGAAATTCACCCCTAAGGTCATTTTTTGCGTTTACGAGGGTGTTCTCGGAAAGTCTGCAGAAAAATGATCAGCGGAAAAAATCTGCGTTGGCAAAAGCTATCAAATGAGACCGGTCTCATTTTCTTGCGCTGGGGATAACAGGGTGAAATTCACCCCTAAGGTCATTTTTTGCGTTTACGAGGGTGTTCTCGGAAAGTCTGCAGAAAAATGATCTGCGGAAAAAATCTGCGTTGGGAAAAGCTATCAAATGAGACCGGTCTCATTTTCTTGCGCAGGGGATAACAGGGTGAAATTCACCCCTAAGGTCATTTTTTGCGTTTACGAGGGTGTTCTCGGAAAGTCTGCAGAAAAATGATCAGCGGAAAAAATCTGCATTGTCAAAAGCTATCAAATGAGACCGGTCTCATTTTCTTGCGCTGGGGATAACAGGGTGAAATTCACCCCTAAGGTCATTGTTTGCGTTTACGAGGGTGTTCTCGGAAAGTCTACAGAAAAATGATCTGCGGAAAAAATCTGCGTTGGCAAAAGCTATCAAATGAGACCGGTCTCATTTTCTTGCGCTGGGGATAACAGGGTGAAATTCACCCCTAAGGTCATTTTTTGCGTTTACGAGGGTGTTCTCGGAAAGTCTGCAGAAAAATGATCAGCGGAAAAAATCTGCGTTAGCAAAAGCTATCAAATGAGACTGGTCTAATTTACTTGCGCTGGGGATAACAGGGTGAAATTCACCCCTAAGGTCATTGTTTGTGTTTACGAGGGTGTTCTCGGAAAGTCTGCAGAAAAATGATCAGCGGAAAAAATCTGCGCTGGCAAAAGCTATCAAATGAGACCGGTCTCATTTTCTTGCGCTGGGGATAACAGGGTGAAATTCACCCCTAAGGTCATTTTTTGCGTTTACGAGGGTGTTCTCGGAAAGTCTGCAGAAAAATGACCTGCGGAAAAAATCTGCTTTGGCAAAAGCTATCAAATGAGACCGGTCTCATTTTCTTGCGCTGGGGATAACAGGGTGAAATTCACCCCTAAGGTCATTTTTTGCGTTTACTAGGGTGTTCTCGGAAAGTTTTCAGAAAAATGATCTGCGGAAAAAATCTGCGTTGGCAAAAGCTATCAAATGAGACCGGTCTCATTTTCTTGCGCTGGGGATAACAGGGTGAAATTCACCCCTAAGGTCATTTTTTGCGTTTACGAGGGTGTTCTCGGAAAGTCTGCAGAAAAATGACCTGCGGAAAAAATCTGCGTTGGCAAAAGCTATCAAATGAGACCGGTCTCATTTTCTTGCGCTGGGGATAACAGGGTGAAATTCACCCCTAAGGTCATTTTTTGCGTTTACGAGGGTGTTCTCGGAAAGTCTGCAGAAAAATGATCAGCGGAAAAAATCTGCGTTGGCAAAAGCTATCAAATGAAACTGGTCTCATTTTCTTGCGGTGGGGATAAACGGGTGAAATTAACACATAAATTTCAGGTTCCGCTATTTGTACGAAAATTTACTAATTTTCGAATTGACAAATTTTCGATTGGAGTTGACGTTTTTGAGTTCTTTGTTGTGTTTTAAATTATTTTATTCTTACCATTTTTTTCGTATCTCTTTCAGTTTCCGTTTTTTGTCCTGATTCGTCAGCCAACAAAAGTTGATATCCCCAACACTTGTACGGAAATTTGACTAATTTTCGAATTGAAAAATTTTCGATTAGAGTTGACGTTTTTGAATTCTTTGTTGTGTTTTAAATCTTTTTTATTCATAACATTTTTTTCGTATCTCTTTCAGTTTCCGTTTTTTGTCCTGACTCGTCAGCCAACAAAAGTTGATATCCCCAACACTTGTACGGAAATTTGACTAATTTTCGAATTGAAAAATTTTCGATTGGAGTTGACGTTTTTGAGTTCTTTGTTGTGTTTTAAATCTTTTTTATTCTTACCATTTTTTTCGTATCTCTTTCAGTTTCCGTTTTTTGTCCTGACTCGTCAGCCAACAAAAGTTGATATCCCCAACACTTGTACGGAAATTTGACTAATTTTCGAATTGAAAAATTTTCGATTGGAGTTGACGTTTTTGAGTTCTTTGTTGTGTTTTAAATCTTTTTTATTCTTACCATTTTTTTCGTATATCTTTCAGTTTCCGTTTTTTGTCCTGACTCGTCAGGCAACAAAAGTTGATATCCCCAACACTTGTACGGAAATTTGACTAATTTTCGAATTGAAAAATTTTCGATTGGAGTTGACGTTTTTGAGTTCTTTGTTGTGTTTTAAATCTTTTTTATTCTTACCATTTTTTTCGTATCTCTTTCAGTTTCCGTTTTTTGTCCTGACTCGTCAGCCAACAAGAGTTGATATCCCCAACACTTGTACGGAAATTTGACTAATTTTCGAATTGAAAAATTTTCGATTGGAGTTGACGTTTTTGAGTTCTTTGTTGTGTTTTAAATCTTTTTTATTCTTACCATTTTTTTCGTATCTCTTTCAGTTTCCGTTTTTTGTCCTGACTCGTCAGCCAACAAAAGTTGATATCCCCAACACTTGTACGGAAATTTGACTAATTTTCGAATTGAAAAATTTTCGATTGGAGTTGACGTTTTTGAGTTCTTTGTTGTGTTTTAAATCTTTTTTATTCTTACCATTTTTTTCGTATCTCTTTCAGTTTCCGTTTTTTGTCCTGACTCGTCAGCCAACAAGAGTTGATATCCCCAACACTTGTACGGAAATTTGACTAATTTTCGAATTGAAAAATTTTCGATTGGAGTTGACGTTTTTGAGTTCTTTGTTGTGTTTTAAATCTTTTTTATTCTTACCATTTTTTTCGTATCTCTTTCAGTTTCCGTGTTTTGTCCTGACTCGTCAGCTAACGGAAGTTTGCTCGTAAGGAAAATCACTAATTTTCTAATTGAAAAGTTCATACAGGAATAGTGGAATATTTTTTAGTCATTGATACATTATTTTTTGTCCTTTTTCTAAAAATATCGAAAATGTACGTCAAAAAACTGACTCAGAATCAAGCTTTCAAAATCATTCATACCGAATTGACTAATGAAAATTTTTCTTTAACCTCAGGAGCAACAATTCGTAATGAGTTGTTAGAAAAGATATTTTTCAAGCTAAAAGGGACTAACTTTGGTTATCGCTGTGCGATTACTAAAATTTTGAGCAGCAAGGGTTTTCATAATTTCGTACAGAGAAATAACCATTATAAAAAGACCAATCAATCTTTAGAACAAGTAATACGACAATGTGCTATTTCCGTCTCTGATGTATGCCCTTCATATCGTAAGGTTGAATCAGTTTATTCCAATCTTTGTAAATTGTTGTGCCTCAAAAACACATTGAAGAATCGGCAGAAGATTTATTTCCAATGGAAGTATTTGGTTAAGAGCATCGAACCAAAAGAAGATGAGTCCGGCTCAGTGAAGCGTTCTTCGAATTCTGATACAGAACCTTCCAATGAAGAATTTTGTTCTATTCTAGATTTAGATGAGTTGGGTGAATCACCAGGTTCCCACCATGAAGATTCAAATCCGAATAGATTGCTCTCAATTGATCATATGAAAGAAAATATTAATAATAACAATGCCTTAAGTGAAACTGGAAATGATGCATATATTCAGGAAACCATTGCCGATAAAATCCCGCTCCTAAAAAGAGATTCGATACCGTTGGATATTCTTAATCTTTCAGAACCCAGTATCACGAATTTACTAATATTACCGCCTTATTCTATGAATGTTCAATTCGATGGATCCGCGTATAACTTTAAGCAATGTAATATTCTCGAAGGGTCCTTCACACTGGAGAGGAATATTTTCAATATTATTTGGCAGAATAAAGTTTTATCGAAAACATATTATCCGTTGATCCTTAGGAACAGGATACGAAAATATGTTAACAATGTGTGCATAATTGTCTTTAAAGATTCCTGGTGGACGAAGAAGAGGAATGAGTTCACTGTTCTAGGAATTTGCAAGCAAAATGGAAGTCGTTGTAAAAAATTCAAAATTTTAATTTCTGCTGCTGAAAGAAGAGTTGCGGTTTTCAGTACTTCACTCAATTTTTGTCACCCAAATTTTTTAACAGCTCAAGTTCGAGGTGTTGAAAGACGTTTACTAAAGGATAAATTGGAATTCATAAAGCCTCTGAACTACAAAAAAAATATTTTAAGGAAATCCAATATGTCAATGATACAAATGGGAAAAAATCTTTTAAATATAAAATCAGACGATGTCTTCCGGAAGATTCGATCTGAGAAATTGTGTGAAGATGAGACTAGCACTGACGATTTTTTAGACGTCATAAATTTGCAGAAAGAACAACCCACATTTGTCCAAGAAATATCTGTACCATTCAATGTGAAACTTTTCAGTGAAGATCAAATACTGGTACTCAAATCACAGAGAAGAGGTAGTGAGTTACCAACAATTTTTTTTGATGCTACTGGGAGTGTAATTCGCAAACCAATGGATTGTAAAAGAATTTATTTTAATACAGCTGCAATACGTCTCCAACCTGCTGAAAGAATTTTTCCGATCTTTTCCATGATATCCGCTACTCACGATTCAAACAGTATATTCAGTTATAATATCACAAGAGCATAGACAATATTCGATTATTTACCGATTCACGTGACGTTTTCGCGAAACATCACGAGAGCGTAGCTCGAGTGGTGTTTCGCGAAATACGTCTAGTGAAGAGGTGAATAATCGAAACATATTGTCTTTGCTCGAGTTGGTATTCGTTACGATTATATAAAGAGTAATATCTTAATTCTTTTATTGATTAATATTAATATTGAAAGTACAATTATTATAATACATATTTGAATTTTGAGTATTTCATTCTTATTAAGAGCGGCTGAGCTCTCTTTTTTCCTGTCGGGGATTGCTTGTAATTTTTTCCTCTTGGCTGTACGGGCCTTTCTCGCATTTTCGAAAATTGTATCTTTAAATGGATTTATTTCTCTGTTGAAGTCTTCATGAAACTTTTTCTGTAAGAGTTTAGCAGAAATATTCCAAATGGTTTTAACTGTACTTTCTTTATATTCTTTTCCATCTGCACGTTTCATATTGAATGCCCAATCTTTCAAAATATTCGCTACTTCATCATTTGAAATATCAGCACGAAGTTTGTAATTTCGATGTTCACAAAACACCGTGAACTGTTTCCAAACATAATTATGTGTCTTCGTGGTATTTTCTGGTGTTAAATTAACAATTTCTTGGTCAATTTCACCACTTGAACTCAAACCAAAACGATGCATCTTCAAAAATGCACTGACATTTCATTGACATTTATCGTCACTATGGAAATTATTCCAATATGGCTGGAGGCGAATCACCAAAACGATTATATACCGTCGTCAAGCGGTATATTCAGTTATCTATACGACGTTACTAAGGGAAATTCAGGAATTCTATTGGTTCATTATAACATGAGTTATATAATCAAATTAATGAGTGACTTCAGATATGAATGTGAAAAACTAAATCACTGGCCAGCTTTTTCAAAAATTGTTTCTGACTTTTCATTTGCCAACCTACACGCAATAACTAAATCATTTAATAGGTGTACTTTACTCGAATATCTAAAGCAATGTTACTGTTATTTAGAGAAGTCAACAGATTTACCTCCCGTTACCATTCACCTATGTTGCGCTCATTTTATGAAGATGGCATGCTCGGATATTGATAAAATTGCGAAAAATAATATTCAGAAGAGTTATTTCAAGGATGTTATTGCGGTAGCAATACAAATTTCAGAAATTGATAAATTCGACATACTAGTTATGAAATTGTATATTTTATTGAACTCCAGGCTCTCCAACGTGATGACCAGAGAGTCGGAAAAGGTAATAAAACAAATATGCTGCCAATTTCCTCCAACCTCACAAGATAGAGAATCGACCATAGGAGATCTCAATGCAGAGGAAAGTTTTGAGGGAGAAACCAGAGGTTTATCGAGATCTAGTCCGTTTTTTATACGGTATTTATCTCTCATCGAAAAAATCGTGCTTGATAATTGCCCATCTGATTCAGAAAATATTTTATTCAATAATGATTTCTGGAATTTGATCTTGAGGAAATATATACCATTTTGTCCACTTTAGAATTCATTTTTTCTGGGAGGTTCATCGCGGCTTAGCAATGCGTTAGTTGAAAATTATTTTGGACATTTGAAGATAAATTTGTTGGGTGGTCAAAAACATATCAAATGTGGAAAATTCATACGTAAATTTCGTGATGAACTTTCTGCTTTAGTAACGGAAAGCAAGCTCGAAATAAAGAAGAATAGGCTAACAAAATTCGATTCAACCGCAGAAAAATTTTCAAGCGAAACTTGGTGTAGAAAAAAAAAGAAATATGACTCTCATTTCATTGGTCGTCATCTGAAAAACTTTTGTGACGATGAATCCAAAGAAGAAGGTCTTATTTATGCTGATGATGATGAAGAGCTAGCTCTCTGCACACATTGTGGTCATGGTGTACTGAGTGAGGCTGCTCTTTGGGTTCAATGTAGTAATCTAAAATGTAAATCTTGGTTTCATCAACAATGTGTTGACCCCGAAGGACAAATGAACTTTTCGGAAGATTACATTTGTAAGTTTTGCTCAAGCTCATTTAATCTGAAAGATAGGTGTCAAGCAGTTAATGTCTCATCAGATCTATTCGATTCACTTTCACAGTGTTTGAATAATATCTTTAGAAGCCGTTTGGAGCTCAATAGAATAGAAAAAGAGACAATTTCCCAAAGACAGAGTACATTATGGAGGCAAGAGAGAAGAATAAGGGTAACTGCCTCGTATTTCGGAAGGATATGCAGAGCATTTGGCAAATCGAACATCTCTACCATGTATAAAAATATTTGTAAAGACATCATTGAAAATATTGAACTGAAGACCGCTCCCATACAACATGGAATTCTTCAAGAAAAAGTGGCAAGGGCTTTGTATGAAAAAAAGACTGGTAACATATGCCAAATGAGTGGCTTGGTAATTCATCCTAAATTGCAATATTTTGCAGGATCACCAGACGGTTTGATTGGCGAGGACGGCCTCATAGAAATAAAATGTCCATATTCCGCGAGACAGGAAGACGCTACTACGTACCAATTTAAATTTTTGAATGCAGACGGAAAATTGAAACAGACACACGAATATTTCTTCCAGATACAAGGTCTTTTGGAAATAACGAACCGTATCTGGTGCGATTTCATTGTGTTCACATTCAAGGGAATCAGAGTGATAAGAATTAATAGGGATAGAACTTTTTTTAAAGATACTATGCAGAGCGCTTTAAAATACTTCTATTTGTTTTATCTACTTCCAACTCTTTCACCATATGAGAAATCCGGGAATAATGTCGGAAAAATTTGGAGATCAATTATGGATCTGAAATTTCATGAAAATGGACTCGTTACGAACTCAAATTATTACGCATCTTTGCCGAGTGGTAGGGAATATGTTGTTTGTAGAAGTCAAGACATTATATTCTCTATTAGGGAATTGATGATCAGCGATTTTCATACATTGAAAGATTCGAATCAGTTGAGTAGTTTCGTAATTGACCACTGCCTGCATATTTACAACAAAATATCAAAGAAAAACTACCAAATTGTGTCTGTTGAGAAAGCTTCGGTTGTGGCATCAAATAGGGTAAAAGATCCTAAGTTCCAAATTAATTTGAATTTCCATGCAAATGATTTGATTCTGCCGGCACATAAAACTAATCATTATGTACTCTTTATAATTTCTCTGAGAGCAAAATGAATTATATTTGTCGACCCTTTAGGAAATGAGAACAGTAAAATTAACTCTTACCTTGGCAATTTGGAGACATTTTTCCTCCATAAATCTATCAGTCTGAAAAATTTTGAGATCATTATCCCAGGACATATCACTCAAACCGATCATTTCAATTGTGGTGTATATGTTATATATTTTTTTAAATGTATATCCTTTGAAAAAGATCTGACAACATATTGTAACATGAACAATTTTAGACACACCTTGAGAGAAACTCTATATCTCTGATATGAGGCAGAAGTGTATTTTTTGCTGCTGTGATGTTTCTGAAGACACGTCTGATAATTTTCGCTGTAATAATTGTCAAAGATTGATTCATCTTAAGTGCCTACTAACAACAAAAGAAATAATAGAAGGCCGCAAAATTGAAGAAAAAACGCTGAATGCTATATGTGATCTATGCAGAATAAACTAATATCGATCGAGGTTAGCAATAAAAAGTTTTTCACTAGGTGTAACTCTCTGCCAATTTCATGGCTTTTGTTGGTATATGTATGTACCTTAAATTTGTTCGAATTTTGTTACCTCAAATTGGAATACTTAGCTACAAACAAAGTTCCATGAACAAATTGATTGGGAGAAAATGAAAATAAATAAACGGATAAAATCAATTTCTTGGTGTATTTCACCCTGTTATCCCCAGCGCAACAAAATAAGACCGGTCTCATTTGATAGCTTTTGCCAACGCAGATTGTTTCCGCAGATCATTTTTCTGCAGACTTTCCGAGAACACCCTCGTAAACGCAAAAAATGACCTTAGGGGTGAATTTCACCCTGTTATCCACAGCGCAAGAAAATAAGACCGGTCTCATTTGATAGCTTTTGCCAACGCAGATTTTTTCCGCAGATCATTTTTCTGCAGACTTTCCGAGAACACCCTCGTAAACGCAAAAAATGACCTTAGGGGTGAATTTCACCCTGTTATCCCCAGCGCAAGAAAATGAGACCGGTCTCATTTGATAGCTTTTGCCAACGCAGATTTTTTCCGCACATCATTTTTCTGCAGACTTTCCGAGAACACCCTCGTAAACGCAAAAAATGACCTTAGGGGTGAATTTCACCCTGTTATCCCCAGCGCAAGAAAATGAGACCGGTCTCATTTGATAGCTTTTGCCAACGCAGATTTTCTCCGCAGGTCATTTTTCTGCAGACTTTCCGAGAACACCCTCGTAAACGCAAAAAATGACCTTAGGGGTGAATTTCACCCTGTTATCCCCTGCGCAAGAAAATGAGACCGGTCTCATTTGATAGCTTTTGCCAACGCAGATTTTTTCCGCTGATCATTTTTCTGCAGACTTTCCGAGAACACCCTCGTAAACGCAAACAATGACCTTAGGGGTGAATTTCACCCTGTTATCCCCAGCGCAAGAAAATGAGACTGGTCTCATTTGATAGCTTTTGCTAACGCAGATTTTTTCCGCTGATCATTTTTCTGCAGACTTTCCGAGAACACCCTCGTAAACGCAAAAAATGACCTTAGGGGTGAATTTCACCCTGTTATCCCCAGCGCAAGAAAATGAGACCGGTCTCATTTGATAGCTTTTGCCAACGCAGATTTTTTCCGCAGATCATTTTTCTGCAGACTTTCCGAGAACACCCTCGTAAACGCAAACAATGACCTTAGGGGTGAATTTCACCCTGTTATCCCCAGCGCAAGAAAATGAGACCGGTCTCATTTGATAGCTTTTGACAACGCAGATTTTTTCCGCTGATCATTTTTCTGCAGACTTTCCGAGAACACCCTCGTAAACGCAAAAAATGACCTTAGGGGTGAATTTCACCCTGTTATCCCCTGCGCAAGAAAATGAGACCGGTCTCATTTGATAGCTTTTGCCAACGCAGATTTTTTCCGCAGGTCATTTTTCTGCAGACTTTCCGAGAACACCCTCGTAAACGCAAAAAATGACCTTAGGGGTGAATTTCACCCTGTTATCCCCTGCACAAGAAAATGAGACCGGTCTCATTTGATAGCTTTTCCCAACGCAGATTTTTTCCGCTGATCATTTTTCTGCAGACTTTCCGAGAACACCCTCGTAAACGCAAACAATGACCTTAAGGGTGAATTTCACCCTGTTATCCCCAGCGCAAGAAAATGAGACCGGTCTCATTTGATAGCTTTTGCCAACGCAGATTCTTTCCGCTGATAATTTTTCTGCAGACTTTCCGAGAACACCCTCGTAAACGCAAAAAATGACCTTAGGGGTGAATTTCACCCTGTTATCCCCAGCGCAAGAAAATGAGACCGGTCTCATTTGATAGCTTTTGCCAACGCAGATTTTTTCCGCAGATCATTTTTCTGCAGACTTTCCGAGAACACCCTCGTAAACGCAAACAATGACCTTAGGGGTGAATTTCACCCTGTTATCCCCAGCGCAAGAAAATGAGACCGGTCTCATTTGATAGCTTTTGACAACGCAGATTTTTTCTGCTGATCATTTTTCTGCAGACTTTCCGAGAACACCCTCGTAAACGCAAAAAATGACCTTAGGGGTGAATTTCACCCTGTTATCCCCTGCGCAAGAAAATGAGACCGGTCTCATTTGATAGCTTTTACCAACGCAGATTTTTTCCGCAGATCATTTTTCTGCAGACTTTCCGAGAACACCCTCGTAAACGCAAAAAATGACCTTAGGGGTGAATTTCACCCTGTTATCCCCAGCGCAAGAAAATGAGACCGGTCTCCTTTGATAGCTTTTGCCAACGCAGATTTTTTCCGCTGATCATTTTTCTGCAGACTTTCCGAGAACACCCTCGTAAACGCAAAAAATGACCTTAGGGGTGAATTTCACCCTGTTATCCCCAGCGCAAGAAAATGAGACCGGTCTCATTTGATAGCTTTTGCCAACGCAGATTTTTTCCGCTGATCATTTTTCTGCAGACTTTCCGAGAACACCCTCGTAAACGCAAAAAATGACCTTAGGGGTGAATTTCACCCTGTTATCCCCAGCGCAAGAAAATGAGACCGGTCTCATTTGATAGCTTTTGCCAACGCAGATTTTTTCCGCTGATCATTTTTCTGCAGACTTTCCGAGAACACCCTCGTAAACGCAAAAAATGACCTTAGGGGTGAATTTCACCCTGTTATCCCCAGCGCAAGAAAATGAGACTGGTCTCATTTGATAGCTTTTGCCAACGCAGATTTTTTCCGCTGATCATTTTTCTGCAGAATTTCCGAGAACACCCTCGTAAACGCAAAAAATGACCTTAGGGTTGAATTTCACCCTGTTATCCCCAGCGCAAGAAAATGAGATTGGTCTCATTTGATAGCTTTTGCCAACGCAGATTTTTTCCGCTGATCATTTTTCTGCAGACTTTCCGAGAACACCCTCGTAAACGCAAAAAATGACCTTAGGGGTGAATTTCACCCTGTTATCCCCAGCGCAATAAAATGAGACCGGTCTCATTTGATAGCTTTTGCCAACGCAGATTTTTTCCGCACATCATTTTTCTGCAGACTTTCCGAGAACACCCTCGTAAACGCAAAAATGACCTTAGGGGTGAATTTCACCCTGTTATCCCCAGCGCAAGAAAATGAGACCGGTCTCATTTGATAGCTTTTGCCAACGCAGATTTTTTCCGCAGGTCATTTTTCTGCAGACTTTACGAGAACACCCTCGTAAACGCAAAAAATGACCTTAGGGGTGAATTTCACCCTGTTATCCCCTGCGCAAGAAAATGAGACCGGTCTCATTTGATAGCTTTTGCCAACGCAGATTTTTTCCGCTGATCATTTTTCTGCAGACTTTCCGAGAACACCCTCGTAAACGCAAAAAATGACCTTAGGGGTGAATTTCACCCTGTTATCCTCCGCGCAAGAAAATGAGACCGGTCTCATTTGATTGCTTTTGCCAACGCAGATTTTTTCCGCACATCATTTTTCTGCAGACTTTCCGAGAACACCTTCGTAAACGCAAAAAATGACCTTAGGGGTGAATTTCACCCTGTTATCCCCAGCGCAAGAAAATGAGACCGGTCTCATTTGATAGCTTTTGCCAACGCAGATTTTTTCCGCAGGTCATTTTTCTGCAGACTTTCCGAGAACACCCTCGTAAACGCAAAAAATGACCTTAGGGGTGAATTTCACCCTGTTATCCCCTGCGCAAGAAAATGAGACCGGTCTCATTTGATAGCTTTTGCCAACGCAGATTTTTTCCGCAGATCATTTTTCTGCAGACTTTCCGAGAACACCCTCGTAAACGCAAAAAATGACCTTAGGGGTGAATTTCATCCTGTTATCCCCAGCGCAAGAAAATGAGACTGGTTTCATTCGATAGCTTTTGTTATCTCAATTATTACATTTATAATTCTCTGTAGAAAATACGATAATAACCCTATAAATAAAATGAATCGCTCGTGGTGTCAATTTTACTTTCTTATCCCATACGGAGCAGATAATGTTCTTATTAGATAGCATTAGTCAAACGATACTTTCGTGTAAGTTTAGGAATTTTTGAATTTTACTTCTTTAAACAGTTGTCTACGATGTGGTGTTGCAATTCAAGAGTTAAGTACAGTTGACATGCAGATCCTGGACGGACGCCTATGGCGGTTCGGCTATTTCCGGAAGTTTCACATGCTAACTTTACCGGCTAACTTCACGCAGGTGAAATTTTAACATAAAATAGTCATTATTTCAGAAACTATCAATTTTGAATGATTTTATCAAAGGACCTTTTCATGACCGGCGTGAAGTTGGCAGCCACTTATTAGCGCGATAGCTGTCGTTTCACCAGTGGCGTCGGTGTAAATACATTATATGGCGTAACTTCCGTTTGAAACAGGGCTGGTATTTAAAATTTGCAGGAAATGTTCATTGTGGACCAATGAAATAGTTGTATTAATCGTATCCACTTCAGATGGGTCTAAGGGGTGGAAATTGGAACCGCCCCCTGAATAGATATTTACATACTTTCATAACTCGTTGAAAAAAATATCCTCTACAGATGAAAATCACATAGAACGTTTATTTTGGACCAATGAAGAATTCATATAAATTTTATTGACTTCGGATGGGTCTGAAGGGTGGAAATGATAACCACCCCCTACTTTTCATATACCTTAATAACACATTGAAAAAAATATCCTCTACAAATGAAACTTACAGAAAATGTTTAATGTGAACTCAAGAACAATACTTATTAATTTTATCGCCTTCGGAGGGGTCTGAGGGGTGGAAATGGGAACCGCCCCCCAATTGATGTCTACCTTCATACAAGTCGAAAAGAATATCCTCTACAGATGAAATTCACAGGAAACGTTTATTGTGATCTCATGAACAATACTTATTAATTTTATCGACTTCGGAGGGTCTGAGGGGTGGGAATGGGAACCGCCCCCCAATTGATGTCTACCTTCATAACACGTCGAAAAAAATGGCCTCTACAGATGAAACTCACAGGAAATTTTTATTGTGAACTCATGAACAATACTTCTTAACTTTATCGCCTTCGGAGGGGTCCGAGGGGTGGAAATGGTAACCGCCCCCCAATTGATGTCTACCTTCATAACACGTCGAAAAAAATGGCCTCTACAGATGAAACTTACAGGAAATGTTTATTGTGAACTCATGAACAATACTTATTAATTTTATCGCCTTCGGAGGGGTCTGAGGGGTGGAAATGGGAACCGCCCCCCAATTGATGTCTACCTTCATAACACGTCGAAAAGAATGGCCTCTAAAGATGAAATTCAAAGGAAACGTTTATTGTGATCTCATGAACAATACTTATTAATTTTATGGCCTTCGGAGGGGTCTGAGGGGTGGAAATAGTAACCGCCCCCCAATTGATTTCTACCTTCATAAGACGTCGAAAAGAATGGCCTCTACAGATGAAATTCACAGGAAACGTTTATTGTGATCTCATGAACAATACTTATTAATTTTATCGCCTTCGGAGGGGTCCGAGGGGTGGAAATGGTAACCGCCCCCCAATTGATGTCTACCTTCATAATACGTCGAAAAAATGACCTCTACAGATGAAACTCACAGGAAATGTTTATTGTGAACTCATGAACAATACTTATTAATTTTATCGACTTCGGACGGGCCTGAGGGGTGGAAATGGGAACCGCCCCCGGAGTGCTTTCTATATACCTCCATAACTCGTCGAAAAAAATGGCCTCTACAGATGTAACTCACAGGAAATGTTTATTGTGAACTCATGAACAATACTTATTAATTTTATCGCCTTCGGAGGGGTCCGAGGGGTGGAAATGGTAACCGCCCCCCAATTGATGTCTACCTTCATAACACGTCGAAAAAATATCCTCTACAAATGAAACTCACAGGAAACATTTATTGTGGACTATTGAACAAGTCCTACCAATTTTATCGACTTCGGACGGGCCTGAGGGGTAGAAATGGGAACCGCCCCCGGAGTGCTTTCCATATACCTCCATAACTCGTCGAAAAAAATGGCCTCTACAGATGAAACTCACAGGAAACGTTTACTGTGAACTCATGAATAATACTTATTAATTTTATCTCCTTCGGAGGGGTCTGAGGGTCGGAAATGGTAACCGCCCCCCAATTGATGTCTACCTTCATTAGAGATTTCATTTGTATAGGCCATTTTTTTCGACGTGTTATGAAGGTAGACATCAATTGGGAGGCGGTTACCATTTCCACCCCTCGGACCCCCCCGAAGGCGATAAAATTAATAAATATTTTTCATGAGTTCACAATAAACATTTCCTGTGAGTTTCATCTGTAGAGGCCATTTTTTTCGACGTGTTATGAAGGTAGACATCAATTGGGGGGCGGTTACTATTTCCACCCCTCAGACCCCTCCGAAGGCGATAAAATTAATAAGTATTGTTCATGAGTTCACAATAAACATTTCCTGTAAGTTTCATCTGTAGAGGCCATTTTTTTCGACGTGTTATGAAGGTAGACATCAATTGGGGGGCGGTTCCCATTTCCACCCCTCAGACCCCTCCGAAGGCGATAAAATTAATAAGTATTGTTCATGAGATCACAATAAACGTTTCCTGTGAATTTCATCTGTAGAGACCATTTTTTTCGACGTGTTATGAAGGTAGACAACAATTGGGGGGCGGTTCCCATTTCCACCCCTCAGACCCCCCCGAAGGCGATAAAATTGATAAGTATTGTTCATGAGATCACAATAAACGTTTCCTGTGAATTTCATCTGTAGAGGATATTCTTTTCGACTTGTATGAAGGTAGACATCAATTGGGGGGCGGTTCCCATTTCCACCCCTCAGACCCCTCCGAAGGCGATAAAATTAATAAGTATTGTTCTTGAGTTCACATTAAACATTTTCTGTAAGTTTCATTTGTAGAGGATATTTTTTTCAATGTGTTATTAAGGTATATGAAAAGTAGGGGGTGGTTATCATTTCCACCCCTCGGACCCATCCGAAGTCAATAAAATTTATATGAATTCTTCATTGGTCCAAAATAAACGTTCTATGTGATTTTCATCTGTAGAGGATATTTTTTTCAACGAGTTATGAAAGTATGTAAATATCTATTCAGGGGGCGGTTCCAATTTCCACCCCTTAGACCCATCTGAAGTGGATACGATTAATACAACTATTTCATTGGTCCACAATAAACATTTCCTGCAAATTTTAAATACCAGCCCTGTTTCAAACGGAAGTTACGCCATATAATGTATTTACACCGACGCCACTGGTGAAACGACTGCTATCGCGCTAATAAGTGGCTGCCAACTTCACGCCGGTCTTTTTATGTACATTGTACATAAATAAATTTTTTTCCGATTTTAAACTTTCACTTCATTTGGCGAGCCTAAGATATCGGCCTATAATTTTTTTCATTCGCACACATTTTTTTTAAGCCTTATGAACAGGATTTTTGCTATTAATAATTAAAATTATAAAATAGCAGATTTTCGGCCCACCCTAATGTTCATCATATCCTGAAAATTTCAAGCCGCTATCTTTTTCTGTTCCCAAGTTAACGTGAGATGAATAATATTTTTTAATAATTTTTTCAGAATTTTCTAATGATACGAACCTTACAAAATTGCACATTAGTGTCCATGTTTACGTTCTACAACCACTCACCAAGTTTCAATTCGATCCGATTGGTAACGGTTGATAAAAAATTAGTACTCGGAAACCATTAGGCCGATTATGCCCATTAATGAACTTGTCCGTCGCATTGGGACGCGCCAGCTACCCAAAATATTTCAATTCGATATTTCGTTCCGTTCTCAAGTTATCGTGGCAACGGTGGCCGGCCAGCGGACAGAATCTTATTTGACCCCAGATTCTTCATCAGGGAGGCGAACCTAATCGTTTGAGTCCATTTTCGGCAAAAAATTTTAAAGTTACAGACATTTGGGCAAAATGATAACGCGACGTTCCCCAGAACATACGCGTAAAAACAATAATTTAGTGAAATATTATATCTACGGTACCTGGCACGTCGCCAGTCTTTCTTCAGGAGAAATGGCTTCCCGAAATTGAGTATTTTGCCTTTCAATCTCTGGCCTCAAAAGTTGAAGCAATTTGAAGAACATTTCTGGCGACATCCTGAAGTACCTGAAGAATTTATTTTCGTCCCTCAGGAGATCATCAAATAGATGATGAAATTCTCCAAGCTCCTTTCTTTTTGTATTAATTTCATGAACCCATATCCTTTTCCTCTTTCTCCTCACTGCTTCCTCTTCTTCAGCTTCCAATGCAGCAGCAAACACGAACAAGTCCTCGTCGTCAGAAGACATACCTCATGTGATACGCATATATCGACTGCCAAGCGAGAACTGTCCTGAAAATTTTTCCGACCTGACCGACCGCCCCACAGTGGACGGAGATATACAGGGTCTTTCACGAGGAACCTCACCCATATTTATACGGGAAACTACTGAACGTATTTTCATGAAATTCAGCACTTATAAGTATTTCACGATGCTGATGAAATCTAAAATATTTTCAAGGCATGAGCACCTCCGGTTTTAAGGAAATGACGTCAACTTCCGTTTTTCAAATTAGAACACCATTTTTTTATTGCAGAAATAGTTTCCTTAGAAAATTTCAAGTTATTTTGATGTAACATTTTTCAGTTTTGGTTGAAAAATTCTCACTGAGCGAGAAAATTCGAAAAAAAAATCGAAAATAGAGCTCCGCTGAAACAAGAATAACTTCGAGGTTTTTGGATGGAAAATTTTCATTTTTGGGATTTTTCAAGATGTAAGATTGATGTATCCACTTTAAAAATCGAAATCGCGATTCATGATACAGGGGGTGAAAAAATCGCTTTCAAAGTTAGGGATGACAAAATCGTGAAAAACCAATTTTTTCAAATTAGAACCCCATTTTTTTATGGCAGATATTGAATCTACGTTAAAAAATAATGTGAGTGTATGCATCACACCCTTGCCCTAAAATTTATATTTTCTGAGTTATTCACAAAAAACTGTTTTTCGTCTTGAATTTTCAGCTATTTCTTTTCCCTTCACGCCAAAAAGATGAAATTTTCAGGAACTGTTACTTAAACCATGTTTTAGATTTTACTACCCTAATATGCAAGAGAAAAAAGAAATTTTCCAACCAAAACTGAAAAATGTTACATCAAAATAACTTGAAATTTTCTAAGGAATCTATTTCTGCAATGAAAAAATGGTGTTCTAATTTGAAAAACGGAAGTTGACGTCATTTCCGGAAAAACCGGAGGTGCTCATGCCTTGAAAATATTTTAGATTTCATCAGCATCGTGAAGTACTTATAAGTGCTGAATTTCATGAAAATACGTTCAGTAGTTTCCCGTATAAATATGGGTGAGGTTCCTCGTGAAAGACCCTGTATATTTCCGCCCCGCGCCGCCCCGCGCCGCGCCGCGCCGCGCCGCGTTTCCGACCTAGTGGACGGCCAGCTTTACAAGGTGTTCGAAATTCGCCCACATACTGGGAAAGAGAAAAAAAGAAATTGATGGCTATGATTCGACAACTTGGAATTCCAACATTCTTTTGGACTCTATCAGCCGCCGAATCCAAGTGGGTTGAGCTGTTAAAGATTTTATATAAAATTATCGATGACAAAATAGCAGAAGCATTGAATGCGAATTATGCAGAGAAAGCACGTCTAGTTAGAACGGACCCTATTACTTGTGCACGTTATTTTGACTATAGGACGCGTTGTCTGTTCAAGACGTGGAAAACTAGGGCTGGACCGTTCGAAACATATAAAATTTTAGATTTCTATCAACGTGTAGAATTTCAACAACGAGGATCGCCACATATTCACGGACTATTGTGGTTGGAAAATACCCCACGAATTCAAGAAGAACGTGAAAACCACCAAGAAGTCACTGATTTTATTGATAGATTTATTACATGTGATGGCAGAAACGAATTAGTTTCTGAATTGGTTTCTCTTCAGACTCATCATCATACTGCCACATGTCACATCGATAAACGTCGAAATAAAAATGTAGATTCAATATTCCATATCCTCCAATGAAACAAACTGTAATCCTAAACTGTATGCAGGACATAACAAAAGTTGATTGCAAAAAATATTCAGATATTCGAAAAAAAATATCAGATTTATTAGCAGAAAATTTTAAAACCGACAATGATATGACATTCGACCATTTCTTAACAAAATTAGAAATTTCATATAATGATTATATCATAGCTATACGAGCTGGCTTGAAACGTAATACTATACTTTTGAAACGGAGACCTTACGATTGCATGATTAATGGATTTAATGTCAGAATTTTATTAATGCATAGGGCAAATATGGATTTGCAATATATTCTTGATCCATATAGCTTGGTCCAATATATAGTCAATTATATCAACAAGTCCAATCGAGGCATGTCTAAACTCATGAATGATTTGGATAATGAGCTAAGATCTGGTAGCATGACATTAAAAGAGAAATTCCGAGCTATTGGTAATAAGTAATCGATGATGAATTCGCAGCTTATGCTTTAGATGAACCTGATTTTGATATTATGGCCCAAGGTGGGGATGGAGTGCCAGCTCGTTGTAACGATCAAATAGCACAAAGTTTTCTCCTTCCCGAAGAACTTCCCACAGATGAGTTTAATGAGTTATGTCGATCGTTAAATGAAAAGCAAAGGCAATATCTCATGCATATAAAATCACACTTTAGTGATAATTTCTCGTCGCCTCTTTATGATTTCATAAGTGGATCAGCTGGATATGGAAAAAGTCTTTTAATTAAAGCAGTCTATCAAACTCTTACCAAATATTTCAATCAGTTTGCTGGATGTGATCCGTCAAAAGTCAAAATATTGATATGTGCTCCAACGGGAAAAGCCGCGTTCAATATTCATGGAGTTACCCTACATAAGGCCCCTAGTTTACCTGTTAATCAAGCAGGCTATGATATGAGTTTACTTAATACTGAATCATTGCATTGTTTGAGTCTGAAATATTCAGACCTCAAATTATTAATCATTGACGAAATTTCAATGGTAGGAGCAAAAATGTTATCACAAATAAATTCTCGCTTACAACAAATATTCAGAAATAAAGAAAATTTCGGCGGTATATCACTGTTACTAGTTGGTGATTTGAGACAGTTATCGCCAGTCGGAGATAGCAAAATATTCAAAGAAATGAGAAGAACAGCAAAAGATCCTTATGCGGTATTTCAAGGTACATATTTATGGAATATGTTCAAAATGATTCAATTGACCGAAATTATGCGTCAGAAAGATGACTTGTCCTTTGCTCTGGCGCTAAATAATATGGCGTCATGTACGATGACTCCCCAAGACATTGCACTATTTGAAAGCCGAGTAATTTCAGTTTTACCTCCACATATAGATAAAACGGTCTATCTTTTCTATAGTAATAATAACTAGTGGCCAGCAGTCCATATTTTGGGATTCAGATGAGCCAGCAGATCTACCTAGCAATAGATCCACATTTTTCTGGGAGATCTACATTTTTACGGTAGTTCTACATTGTTCCGGTAGATCTGCATTTTTCCGGTAGATCTACATTTTTTCGGTAGATCTACATTTTTCCAGCAGATCTACATTTTTTCGGTAGAACTACATTTTTCCGGTAGATCTACATTTTTCCTGTAGATCTGCATTTTTCCAGTAGATCGAAATTTTTTTGGTAGATCAATATAATCGGTAGATAAATTGAATCGGTAGATCAATTGAACCGGTAGTTCAATGCCATCTAACGGGACCTAATCTGTCGAGGCATTTCTGAGTTTCTACAGACCGATAGCAGCGCCACCTACCGGGGTATATTATGGACCTGACACATACTCAGATACACACACAAAGTTTCATCGAAATCGGTTCAGCCGTTCTTGAGTTTCTATAAACCGAATACAGCGCCACCTACCGGTTACCTATTGTGACCCTGAGACACACTCAAACACGCACACAATTTTCTATCAAAATCGGTCGAGCCATTTCTGAGTTCCTATAGAGCATTATCAGCGCCACCTACCGGATGCTATTATGAAGCAAGGACACACCGAAACACACACACAAATTTTCATCAAAATCGGTCAAGGCGTTTCGGAGTTGTCATTTTTTTTTAAACACCCCGTATAGCAGCGGTTATCTTTTCGTAGCAGTTTTACAGTGTTGAGAATTCTCTTTACGATACATCTCTAGGGATGACATTTTACTTGAAACACCCTGTATAGTTAATTTTCTGCTTAATGTTTGAATATTTTGAGTAATTTTAATGCAAAAATCCGTCCGATCGAACGGATATTCATTATAGATTTCGTAACTTAACGAAAAGATCCAAATCCCAAGATACGTTTACTGGAGTATGCTCCTTTAAGTTTTTCAATGAGTAAAAATGAAAAAAAAACCAAGAAAAATCTATTTCGGACGCTCGGAGATTCGATCCCGCCGCTCCGCGAGGCTCGGGAGCTATAATTCCGATGCCTTAGTCCGCTCGGCCATGCCGGCTCCATGAATCGGTTCCGATTATCTGACACATAAGGATTTGGTAGTACTGGGACGATTTCCGACTTTCGAATTTCACAATATCGTCAATTCTGTCAAGCGATCGATCGAAATCTCGTTCATATTTCTCGTGGTTTTCCCAGACGATTCCAAGATTTTCGAGTGATTCCATTCAAATTTCAAATTCGATTTGACATTTATCGTGGTTCGTTCGGTCCGAAAACGTCGAACTTGAAGGAGCCGCGTTAAAATTCGTCACAGAAATACGTGAAACGTCAGAATTTTGTCGATTTTCGCGAAAAAGTCACATTTTCCATTCGTTCTTCCGGGAAAACGAAAGAGAGGATCGAAAAAAGGGCCGTGTTACGGACTAATTTCGAATCTCGTCTTCGCGTTCCCGCAAATACCGTCGTTCCGAACGCCACCCGTCCTCCGATCTCGTTTCCTTCATTTTGCACCTTTTGCCAAAATCGGCGTTTTTGCGATTTTTTTTAAAATACACCCCCGTATTTTCGCCCCGAAAACTCGAAACCCTACGAAACTTCCGTCTTTTTCCTCGATAAATCCCTAGGAAATTTCCCCCTAACCCCCCTCCTAACGTCCAAAAAAACGTCACGTTTATAGTAACATTTTCAAAAAGTTTTTTTGTTCCTTTTCTATGAAACCCATCTTCATTTTAGTTTAGTAATAATAGTGATGAAGTTAACAATTTCAATGAATTACGTCTTGATAATATGAATTCTGAATGTAGTATATCGAATGCATTCGATATCGTTTATGGAAATGGTACCGAATCTGCCAGAATGCAATTATTGATGAATTCAGTTAAAGAAAAAAAAACGACAGATACTTACGGTTTATGTTACGATTAATAATAGTTGGTGCCCGTTATATGATGACTAATAATATTAATACAAGTGATGGATTAGTTAACGGAGCTACAGGTATTCTAAGATTAATCGACTATGGTACTAATCGTCAAAAAAGTATAAGAATACCAATGCGAGTTTGGATTGAATTTGATGAATGTCGCATTGGTCGTGATGCTCGCAATGAACAGAAGCAATTGATTACGGTTAGAAAATTGATGTCAAACTTAACACCCATCAACACTATAAAAAAAATTATCACAACTAATAAAAACTCTAGTTTGCAGTTGCAGAGACGACAGTTCCCTATAATTGTAGCAGAAGGAATAACTATTCATAAAAGTCAAGCCAGTACTTATGAAAATGTTATCGTTACTATTGGACCTATAGGTCTTTCAAGGGCTGCGTTATATGTTTCGTTATATATTTCGGTTTAAGCTGCTCCTATAATAGTGAAATTTCTAGCGCCACCGATAATTTCGGTTTAAGCTGCTCCTATAATAGTAAAGCGCCACCGATAATTTCGGTTTAAGCTGCTTCTATTATAATGAAATTTGTAGCGCTACCAATTATTTCGATTGAAGTTGCTCCAAGATCTTTATAAATGATTTCAACATAACAGTGGACTTTAGATAATAATTTGCAATCACTTCTTGAGTTCTGTTTCCTAAACTACATATATCGAAGAATTTCCTTAATAACAGCAATTATTAAATAATTCTTGTTATTATTATTACAACTGAAATTAAACATTACAATATTATGCATGTTAAGCGGCAAAATGAAAACTTTACAAAGCCATTTATGAAGTTTAATCATTTATGAAGACTCTAAATAATGAAATTGCATGCGCCACCAATTAGTTCGCTGCAAGTTTCTACAAATATGTTCCCCAGAACATACCCACAATAAACATATACTAATCATAAATGTTTTTTTTTATTAATTCATGTTTAGGTTTTATTTTTTAATAGTGTCTACTAGATGGAGAATCAACTCTACAACAAACAAGCACTGACGTGAAGTTAGAAGCTTTTGCGCGTATGTTCTATTGTCCATTCTTCTGTATTGGACACCCTTAATCGAATTTACCATGGTAAATTATGTTGTCCATATATTCTCCTGTATTGGACACTTAATTCGAATTTACCATGGTAAATTCGAATTAAGAGTGTCCAATACAGGAGAATGGACAACATAATTTACCATGGTAAATTCGATTAAGGGTGTCCAATACAATTTACAATGGTAAATTATGTTATTTACCATGGTAAATTATGTTGTCCATATATTCTCCTGTATTGGACACTTAATTCGAATTTACCATGGTAAATTCGAATTAAGAGTGTCCAATACAGGAGAATGGACAACATAATTTACCATGGTAAATTCGATTAAGGGTGTCCAATACAGAAGAATGGACAATAGAACATACGCGCAAAAGCTTCTGACTTCACGTCAGTGCTTGAACCAATTTTTTAAATTGAGTTATTTTTCAATGATCTCTTAAAAATTTTCTAGTGATACGATCCTCACAAAATTTTGCAAGAACTTTCGCGTTGGCATTCTACAACTAATAACTAAGTTTGAATTGGATTGGTTCTATATTTTTCGAGTTATTGAGAAAATAACAATCAAATTTCAGATGAATATAACTCCAAAACCGTTTCACCGATTATGCTCATGAACAAACTCAAATGTCGCATTCAGATGCACAACCTAACCTGAAAATTTCAAATCGCTATCTCTTTCCTTTCTCAGGTTATCGTGACATAAAAAATATATTTTTTAATTTTCTAGCAATACGGTTCACACAAAATTCTACACAGGTCTTCAAGTCGATATTCTACAACTAATTGGCAAGCTTCAATTCGATCGAGTCTATATTTTTTAAGTTATCGAGGAAATAATATTCCAGGTGGGTATAACTCGGAAACCGTTAGACCGATTATGCCCAAAAACGAAATCAATTCTCCCTTTCGGATACGCAACCTACCCTGAAAATTGCAAGTCCCTATCTCCTTTCGTTCGAAAGTTATCGAGGCAACGGTCACCCATCTACTGAATTCGCACAAGAATGCTCGAATCTCCAACAATATTTAACCGATCGTATTAAAACTTGAAATTTGGCAGTAGAGTTAGGTTATGAAGGCTCTTGCAAAATTTCAGCAATTTCAAACGAATAGTTACTGATACATAGAATTTTTTTTTTATTTTCAATGATTTATTAAAAATTTTCTACAAATGCTATCCTCACCAAATTTTGCAAACATTTTCGCGTTGGCATTCTACAACTAATAACCATGTTTGAATTCAATCGGTTCAGTATTTTTCGAGTTAATGAGGAACAAAAAACCACCAAATTTCAGAAAATTTCAGATGGCTATAACTCTAAAACCGTTTGGCCGATTATGCTCATAAACAAACTGAAATGTCGCGTTCTGGTGCACATCCTAACCCGCTATCTCATTCCGTTCTCAAGTTATCGTGACAACAAAAATATTTTTTAATAATTTTTTTAAAATTTTCTAGCCATACGATTCGCACAAAATTCCACAAACGTGCTTAGGTTCATATTCTACAACTACCCACCAAGTTTCAATTCGATCGGATTTATATTGGTTGAAAACCAAATTATTACTCGGAAACCACTGGGCCGATTATGCCCATTAACGAACTTGTCCGTCGTATTGGGATGCGCCAACTACCCTGAAAATTTCAAGTTGCTAGCTCTTTTAATAATAATAATAATAATAATAAATTGTCTTTATTGTATCACTGTTATACAGATGAGTGGAAGAGGCGAAGTCTAGCCTATAGCTACTCCACTTAACCCCTTCATAAAACAAAATAATAAAAAATAACGAAATAATAAAAAATAACAAAATAATAAGAAAAATACAAAATAATAAAAACCTAACAAAACTGACATCCTTTAAAACTCGAACACAAATAATTATGAACGGATATTACATTAAATCAAAAGTTGAGACATTAAATGGAGATTTGCAATTCGAACAGTTGTTTCCTAAAAAGCTTTTTGAATGTTCCAATAGACCGTGGAGATGATTGAGGAATAGAATTGAAAATTTTTACTGCATTGTATGTGAAGCATCTTCTGAACCCAGCCAAGCGGTGCCTCGGCAGATCGATCCTTCTGCCATATCTTAATTCACGACCACGTAAATTTTCACGGGCGACAAGTTTGTTTTTCAATTAAGGAGGTGAAGAGTCCGAGACGATACGATAGACCGAAGCACCGAGCAGGAATTTGAACCAACCATCAAATCTGAGCCAACCAAGATCATTTATTCGCATAGAGGTTCTATCATACTTTCGCAGGCCAAAAACAAACCTGCAACACATATTTTGTATTTTCTGTAATCTACGACAGGTTAGGGAGTACAAACAAGGGTAAAACAGAATCAACCCATAACCAAGAACAGAGAACACCAGACTCTCACAAAGTTTCTTTCTCAAGGCTGTACTGAGAACATGCCTATTTCTATAAAGTTGTCTCATCACCAGATAAGACTTCTTGACAAGAAGAGACACGTGCTCCTCGAAACGAAGTCTACAGTCAAAAATAATTCCCAAACTCTTCACACACTTTTTTACACTCAACGAACTGCCCCCAGTGTCCCCCACTGTCACTCGAACTGGAGAAGCTTCCATCCCCACTCTGCCGCTGAATGACATTATACAGCATTTGTCCAAGTTCAAAGTCAGATTATGAGCTCTTGAATAATTATAGATGGCTTGCAGATCTGAGCTTAGGTACTGGCTTGCGATATCCACATTGCGAGGTTCATACGATAATGTCAACTGAGTGTCATCAGCAAAAGAACGGATATTAGAATGATCGAGACACCGTCTCACGTCTGAGACATATATGAGATACAATAGGGGTCCCAAGACCGAACCTTGGGGAACTCCCGATGTGACAGCAGAAAATTTCGACATACGACCACCAGCACCCACACACTGCCACCGATCCTTTAGGTAATTATGAAAGAAGCTTACCGAGACAGAATCGAATCCAAAATACTCCAGCTTCGCACATAAAAGAGCATGATCCAGGGTATCAAATGCTTTTGAATAATCCAGCATAACAAGAGTTGTGTCCATTCCAATATCCTGAGATCTAATAATATCTTCCACGAGATCCAACAATAGGGTTGTGGTACTGTGCCCCTTACGGAACCCAGACTGAAAGTCAGGAACAATGTGGTTCTCGACAATATAACGATTTACCTGCCTAGCAACTATTTTCTCGAGTACTTTGGACACAACTGGCAAGATACTTATGGGTCGCAGATCCGCATATGTTTCCGGGCTCGATTTTTTAGGAATTGGTTTCACCACCGAATACCTCCATGCCTTAGGAAAATACCCAGCTTCAAGACAGCAATTTACAATATGTGTTATATATGGGGCAATCCCAGGCGAACAAAGCTGAAGCATCCTGGCCGAAATGCAGTCATGACCCTGAGCACCAGATTTAAGGCTCCAAACAATCTCATCCACTTCCTGAACGGTAGCAAACCGGAGAGAGAATACGATGTCAGGATTAAATTTATTAGACTTATAATGTTGCACCATTTCGCCGCATCTACCCCCAGGCAAGAAAACCGACACAAAATACTTATTTATTTCTTCAGGATTATTTAAATGGGGCGGAATTGTGATCTCTTGTTTATTTTTTATATTCATAGCTCCAATGGCCCTCCAGAGAGCTTTATTATTTCTACTAGTCAACATATGACACAAATATCCCGATTTCTCAGTACGTACGGCCGAGGTGACCAAATTTCTTAAGCTCCTGTAATACGCGAGATCAGTCAAACCCCTAGTGAGTTTGTACCTAGTAAGTGCTCTGTCCCGTAAGTTCATCATGAAACGGATATTGGGTGTGAGCCATGGAGCAGGCGGCTTGGTCACCCTGCACGTGGTCTGAGGCGCATGCATATCAAAGAGATCAATGATATTTCGGTTGAAGAATTCAACCTTCAGGTCAATATTGTCAAGATATACGATATCATTCCAGGGTATGAGGTTAAAGTCAGAAATCAAATCGCTCGTAACAAGATTATTGAAATTTCTGTAAGTTATAAATTTCGGTTCAACAGGAGGCTTGAATGTGGACGACAGAGTGCATGTTACTCCACGATGGTCGGAGATTCTACTCTCAATTGTTCCCGAACCCTCAACAAGATCACTCCTATTTGTGAAAATAACGTCTACCAAAGTTCTAGAAGTTGCAGTTATTCGAGTGGGTTCATCAATCAACTGTGTAAAGTCATACGACTCGAAGCACCGACCGAGAGAAAAATCCACGAATTGATCAATATTAATATCACCCATGACTACAATGCTATCATACTGGGGTACAACAAACGAAAGAATGTCATCCATGAATGCAATAAAATTCCCAGGCGAGCCGGCAGAAGTTCTGTAAACAACACCCATCAAAAAAGCATCTCCACCCATTTTTATAGTCACCCAAATATGCTCAACACCAATAATGGATCCAAAATCATCCAAAACACGAGATACGATAAATGCATCAGAAACATAAATAGCCACACCCCCACCCCTAGATCCCCTATCCTCACGCAGAAGCCTGAATCCAGGAATATATAAAGCAGAGTCATCAATTTTATCATCCAGCCAGGTTTCGGTCACTCCCACTATATGCAGATTATTTTTATGAATAGTCCTTGAAAACACATCAAACTTGGGAAGTAACGAACGTGTATTAAAATGACCTAGCTTTAGCTTATTATTCATATCGGGTTCTCTTTTTAACGGCTTCAATTTGATTCAGAAAATAAGTGCATCCGGCACTATTCGCAGGATGGTTAGTATCTATTTTACTCCTCAATCCCTCGTTTATATGGGCGCAATTAATACAAGAAATGGTAGTTTTAGAATCACAGGATCTACCATCATGTGGACCAGTACAAAAAGAGCAGATCACCGAATCACTCTTGCAATCCTTTTTCAGATGACCTATTTTACAACATTTGAAACATTTTATTATACTAAAGTGTTCTTTAACATAATGTTTTGACCAGCCAACAAATAAGAAGCCTATTTTTATAATTTGTTTAAAAACAACAGGTGGAACATCTAGTACAATATTGAAAATACATTTGTATTTAAGTTTGGTCACAAATTTGATATCAGAAGACTTAATTTTAAGGTGGTTGCCAGTTATCAAGTTCTCAATAAAATCTGGATTCTCAGTTTCGCCTGGTTCCACTCCATATACAATCAAACGGGGATTCCTCAATTTAGGCTGACTAATCTCATAAGACTCACCAAAGTTCAGTTTCAAGACCTCGGTCAAGTTTTCACGAGATTTACTATCATCACAGTGAATAAGTACCCCATTCTTAATAAGTTTGGTTCCAATAACGTTCGCATTAAAGGCGGCTGGTTTTATTTTGGATTTCAAATCATTTTCAACTTCTTTGTTTTCCGTATTTGGGTTCATCGACCTCACAAGAAGAGCAGCTGACTCCCTTGTAGATTTCACGACCGTAGCATAAGTTTTTGTTAGTTCCTTATCAACAGGTGTTGACAATGTACACAAATTATTCGTTCTCAGGGTGTTATTGCTTGAAAAATTTGACTTCAATAAACCACTGGTGAACTCCAACTCTGCCACATACTTCTCTGTTAGGACCTTTTCCCGCTTTAGACATTCCATTTCCTTCTTCAAAATTTGGACAGATATTTCCTCAGGATCAGCCAATGATCGGATGGTCTCGCTGGCACACTTAATTTGACAATCCCGACATTTGAATTCATCCCTGTCCAGAACAACTACTCTTGAAATAGCATCAAAGCATTTCAAGTGAATCATAGCTCCACAATTAGACCCTTTACACTTGACATCACTTGAAGAGGTAAATTTACTACAGAATTTGCACCTTTTATCAACATGTTTTGTCGCCTCGTCCAACGACGACCCGGCCGGCATGACTTCACGTATGACTATCAAGTTCTCAAGTTATCGTGGCAACGGCCGGACGGACGGCCGGTCGGTCGGACGGACAGAATCAAATTTGACATCGAATTCTTCATTGGGGAGTCGAACTTAATCGTTTGAGACCATTTTCGTCAAAAAATTCGAAAGTTACAGACATTTGGGCAAAACTTTAACGCGATGTTCCCCAGAACATACGCGCAAAAATGCAGATGTGTAAAATCATGATGGCATCATCAATGAAGAAAATTTTGTCACCCTGAATAATATACAAAATGCAGAGAACAATTTTATACATCCCAAAGACTGTTTACCTCATAGTTCTCCAGAAATTATTGATATATACTGCAGCTCAACATTCCCCATCATTCAATGAAATATATTTTTCATACCCTTCTTCTAGATGGTACTTGATTTGCTTAATTGACGCAACTACAAACCGACAGTAGTCATCCAGGTAAATCTACAATATATGACAAAATGAGTGACAGCCTAAAATCATCTCGGGTTGTTGGCCCGTCTAGATTAAATTATTGTATTTAATATTTCGCATTTTATAGAACAATTGATAAATAATATCGTTTTTTTTTATTTAAAGCTTCACTGTGCCCAGGATTTCAATGAAATAGTAAAGAAAAATTGAAGAAGAAAAAACTTGGATAGATATCTAACAATGCTTAATTCTACGGAAAAAACTCTTAGCCATATGTCGATATCTCATTATAATTTAAATCAACAGTTGATTTATATTCTTTTATTTAAGACATATATATTGTGATATCTTTAATTGTATTTAAGTGAAGGTTTTCTTCACAACCTATTTAAAACAAGCAATAAAAAAAATTTAATTTTTAACCCATATGTTTCACAAAATACCTATTATGTTAGTACAGAGACATCAAGTATTAGGTACCTTCATCATCAGTGCATGTTTCCATGTTATTTCCACATTAAAATCTACATCAATTTATTCTTAAATCAAAATTGAAACCAGTGTAGATCGAAAGATTACCGTATGTCGTAGATGACTTCTGTTGTGCGTCATTACAAGGCCGATTTAAGGTTATGTTATTATGATTTCGAGTGAGCTAAGAAATACGTCAATCGAATTTGGCAATGAATAAAGAACAATTATTCTGTTGCTCTATATTCTAAGATATTTGATGATCACTATTATATTTATTATTTATTTTGGAAATATACTACTTTGTCATGAAAACCTGATTCTAGATGGTTGAGAGAGGTTCACAGAATCTATTTCACCAAAAATAAACCTTAAGAAATTAGCCAAAGTATCTAAAAACAGGCGAGAATTTCGCGTAAATTTTAGGTCCATAAGAAATGCATGGTGAATTCAATGCTCGGATCCACGGATGGATCGTAATTCAAATTTCCCGCCTAACCTAACTAATGTAGTCTATAACAATATCCTGATAAATTATAATAATATGAATATTTGAACCATACACAAGGATGATTTCAACTTGTTCCAAGATATATTCTGTGATACATACCACAGAAGAACACTACAATTACGAACCATAATATTCAGAACACAGATTATTTCAATTATTCTACTCTATACTTAATAGTATTAATAGAATTTGTTGTATATAAATTAACAAAATCATTATTGGATGACTAATATAATTCAATCTAATATATTATTTCTTAATACTACATATATATATATATACATATATTTATACATGTTACTGATATCCTTTATCCCTTTAATTTGAAATTAAGTCACAGAAATTCTTAAATAATCATTTTCTATAATTATTCAAAAATATGGATTGAAATCAAGTAAGCAAGAAAGAAAAAACAGAAAGAGTTAAAATGGAGCATGTGGTGAGTCTTTCGAAATAATTTTTTTAACTAAATCTCATTATAATTTATATTATGCCCATTTATTTTTCAAACAAAACTCATAATACAATTTCTATTTTGTCCATTTAAGAAGATTTATATTAATTTTTGATTAATTTAAACATTCTATAGAGAACACAATTTCTACATCATCTTCAATTTTTAGTAATTGTCTAAAGTCTAGACTATAACATTACACAAGTAACTACACTTTCCGCCGTATTCACAAAGCATTCAATTTACGTAACTGAAATCCTCAGTTAAAGATGAATTTGAAGCGCAGCCTCAGTTAAGGTATTTAACAGTGGTGAAACTGGCCTGTTTCACCACCATTCAAATTTATCCTTAACTAACGACCTCAGTTAGAACTTATCGGAAATACTTTAAGAATACGTCGGTTTACCTCATAATCATTAAATACTGTTTCAAACTATTTTATTGGTGAATAACCAATGTTAAAACAAATTGAAACGATATGATTTCGAAATAACGGTCCAAATTCATAGTTAGCAATTGAGAGCAAACACGAGTGTGAATTGACCCTCATATGTAACTACTACTCATTCATAAAGCATACTCAATGAATTAATTACGAATTGACCAGCGAGTTTCACTCAATTTACCTGCAACCTTTAGTTAACTCGCAATAGAGAAACCAGAAGGTAAAAACACAGAAAAAACCTCTTAACATAAGCCAACGACAGTTTCTCCACCGTATTCAAGACATTCAATCTCCATTAAGTACCTACTAACTTATGTCCTCAGTTAAGATTAAATTCGAATCGCAACCTCAGTTAACGTATTTAACGGTAGTGAAACAGCCCTGTTTTACATTAACGAAGGTTACGATTCTAATTTAGCCTTAACTAATAATATTTTAATGTTGTTATTTTTCCTGTTATTTTCATAATGACAGATAGATATTTTGTTTGGTTAAATTTATTAAATTATGTTAGTTATTTATGAATAATTATTCGTTGAAAGTTAAATTTGATCAAATAAATGGAATAAAATAGAAATATTCGATCATTACTCTATTCTTCTAACGCCAAGATCTCGGGATCACAGAGAGAAGTCAAAAAAGATTTTTTCCTCGAGGAGGTCGATATTTTCGATTTTTTCGTCGGTTATTCGAGGGGCGAGGGGGGATTCGAGGTGTAAACGGGAACGAGAAAAGACGAAATTTTCTCTGGGTATCCGTCTTTGACGAGAAAAAACGTGGAGAGTATTTTCAAATAAATCGTAAATTCGGGCGAAAACGCCCTTTTCGGCTAAACGTGCAAATCGGTATGGGAGAGATCTGGCGAGAAGCGACGCTCGAAAAGGTATTTCGTCGGGGTCCGAAAGACGAGAGTCGTAGGTAGTCCGTAACGGATCTCGATTTTTGATAAAACCTTCTCTTTTTCCGTAAAAAGATCGCAAACTTTGACATATTTTGAAAACCTCGGTGAAATGTGACATTTAGACCGGTTCGGCTTCGCTCGACTGACTTCGGGTCCGCTATTAAGGCAAAATGTGGATGATCTGTTTCGGCCACAGATGATAGAAACTTCTGTCAGCTTGAATTAACGATGTTTTCTTTCCGAATGAGCAGCGTTAAATGTCAAATAGAACTCGAATTTCGAACGGAATTTGTCGAAAATCTTGGATTTGCGAAGATAAATGTTTAGAAATATGAACGAGTCGCCGATTTCGAGCGATCCATTGACAGAATTTGTGATATTCGAGAAATAATGTGTTCTATCAAATTCTAAGTTGAAATGACTGGGTAGGTAGGTACCTACCTATCTTCGAGGAAATATTTTTGATGAAACGGGCCGGAAGAAGTGAAGAACGTAAAATAAGGTAATTATCGATCTATGTTTTCGATGATATCACCGATTTATATAATATAGTATGCTATATGGCGATATTCTTCAGAAAGGTGAAAAGTACCAGAATCTTTCTGACGTTAATACTCATTATCCGCGAATTCCGAGATTTCGCGTACAGCCCCGCTGGCGTATAGGTCAGGAGGCTAGCTTTCTGAGTCAGAAACCTCGGGTCGAATCCCGGAAGAGTCATTCATTATTTTTCAATTTTTTTCGATTGATCTACACTGCAAAAATATTGATCTATAGCTATAGTAGTTCTGCTGTTTCAATACTAAATAATACTCACGTGAAGAATTGGAATCATCGAAGAGGATTAAGGAAAACATTTTGAAAATGTCGTTCGTGTGTTTTTTTGGATGTTAGGAGAGGGATTTGGCGGGAATCTCGAGGGCTGTTTTCGGAAAATATCAACACCGAAACGACATGAACGATTGTGATGGAACTTTGTGTGTGTGTTTCTGTATATCTCGAAGAGGTTAATATTCACAATTGGATCCGGTAGGTGGCGTTACAATCGATTTACAGGAACTCAGAAACGGCTTTACCGATACAGATTAATCTGTGATACCGATTTTGATGAAGTGTTTCAGAGGCCTGGGGTTCACGATACGATCCGGTAGGTGGCACCACTATCGGTCTATTGGAACTCAAAAACGGATGCACCGATTTTAACAAAACTTTTATAATGAGATTTAGTGGGCCTAAGGTTCACGATAGGATGCAGTAGGTGGCGCTGTAATCAATTTGTAGGAACACAAAAACGGCTGGACCAATGTTGATGAAACTTTGTGTATGTGTTTCGGTGGGTCTCTGGTTCAAAATAGCATCAGGAAGGGGGCGACCAATCGATTTATAGGAACTCGAAAACGGCTCAAACGATTTCAATGAATTTTTGTGTCTGTGTAGGTCTCAGGTCCACAATATACGGTCAACAGAAACTGAGAAATGGCTGAACCGATTTTGATGAAACTTTGTGTTTTTGATTCGGCGCGTCTCTGATTCACAATAGCATACTGTAGGGGACACCCCGATCGATTTATGGTTACTCTAAAACGGCACGACCAATTTCGATGAAACTTTGTGTTGTGTTGTGTATATCGTTGAAAATAAACCATTACTATACGGGGTGTTTTTTTTTTCACGGCACAATTTTACACGATTGAACTGATTCGTGCCACAAACAAACCGTTATCTAAATAGGAATCTTGGATGGATTCTTATAATGTATTTTTGAGAAATCTCTATACAGGGTGTTTTTCTTTTAACGTCATTGGCAACTTTCTGCTTTTCACGATAAATCGTACTATTGTATTCAATTATGATAAAAGATAACTTTCGGGACCTACATGGTTGAAAATAAACCATTACTATACAGGGTGTTCTTTTTCTATCGGCACAATATTACGCGATTGATTTGATTTTTGCCCTAAACAAAGCGTTATTCAAATAGGAACTTTGGATGGATTCTTATAATATATTTTTCAGAAATCTCTATACAGGGTGTTTTTCTTTTAATCAATCCATCACAACTTGCTGCTTTTCACGAAGAATCGTACTATTGTATTCAATTGTGATAAAAAATATGCTTTCGGGACCTACATCGTTGAAAATAAACCATTACTATATAGGGTGTTCTTTTTCTATCGGCAAAATATTACGCGATTGATTTGATTTTTGCCACACTCAAAGCGTTATTCAAATAGGAACCTTGGATGGATTCTTATAATATATTTTACAGAAACTCCATACAGGGTGTTATTCTTTTAACGTCAATCGCAACTTGCTGCTTTTCACGACAAATCGTACAATTGTATTCAATTGTGATAAATGATATACTTTCGGGACCTACATTGTTGAAAATAAACCATTACTATACAGGGTGTTCTTTTTCTACCGGCACAATATTACGCTGGATGGATTTGATTTTTGCCAAAAACAAAGCGTTATCTGAATAGGAACCTTGGATGGATTCTCATAATATATTTTGCAGAAATGTGTTTCTCTTTTTTATAATTCCATTTTATTCATAATTTAAATTTTTTTTATATTTAAAATTTTTTTACTAATTTTTTCTCTTCAATTTTGAAATTTTCATAAAAAATTTTTTTATAATTTTTTTTAAATTTTTTTTTTAAATATTTGTCTCAATTTTTTTTTATTTATTTTTTTAAATTTTTTTTTTCAAGTTTTTTTTTATTAAATTTTACCTATGAATAGAAACTACTGACTAATCGAAGCCTCCAACAATAGACTGCGGGCCACTAGTTTATTCTACTAATGTAAAGATCTCGGGATCACAGAGAGATATCAAAAAAGATTTTTCCTCTAGGAGGTCGATATTTTCGATTTTTTCGTCGGTTATTCGAGGGGCGAGGGGGGATTCGAGGTGGAAAAGGGAACGAGAAAAAACGAAATTTTTTCCGGGTATCCGTCTTTGACGAGAGAAAACGTGGGGAGTATTTTTAAATAAATCGTAAATTCGGGCGAAAACGCCCTTTTCGGCTAAATGTGCGAATCGGTATGGGAGAGATCTGGCGAGGATGCGACGCTCGAAAAGGTATTTCGTCGGGGTCCGAAAGACGAGATTCGTAGGTAGTCCGTAACGGATCTCGATTTTTGATTAAACCTTCTCTTTTTCCGTAAAAAGATCGCAAACTTTGACATATTTTGAAAACCTCGGTGAAATGTGACGTTTAGACCGGTTCGGCTTCGCTCGACCGACTTCGGGTCCGCTATTAAGGTAAAATGTGGATGATTTGTTTCGGCCACAGATGATAGAAACTTCTGTCAGCTTGAATTAACGTTGTTTTCTTTCCGAATGAGCGGCGTTAAATGTCAAATAGAACTCGAATTTCGAACGGAATTTGTCGAAAATCTTAGATTTGCGAAGATAAATGTCTAGAAATATGAACGAGTCGCCGATTTCGAGCGATCGCATGACGGAATTTGTGATATTCGAGGAATAATGTGTTCTACTATCAAATTCTAAGTTGAAATGACTGGGTAGGTACCTACCTATCTTCGAGGAAATATTTTTGATGAAACGGGCCGGAAGAAGTGAAGAACGTAAAATAAGGTAATTATCGATCTATGTTTTCGATGATATCACCGATTTATATGATATAGTATGCTATATGGCGATATTCTTCAGAAAGGTGAAAAGTACCAGAATCTTTCTGACGTTAATACTCTTTATCCGCGAATTCCGAGATTTCGCGTACTGCCCCGGTAGCGTATAGGTCAGGAGGCTAGCTTTCTGGGTCAGAAACCCGGGGTCGAATCCCGCAATAGTCATACATTATTTTTCTATATTTTTCGATTGATATACACTGCAAAAATATTGATCTATATCTATAGCTATAGTAGTTCTGCTGTTTCAATACTAAATAATACTCACGTGAAGAATTGGAGTCATCGAAGAGGATAAAGGGAAACGTTATGAAAATGTCGTTTGTGTGTTTTTTTTGGATGTTAGGAGAGGGATTTGGCGGGAATCTCGAGGGCTGTTTTTCGGAAAATGTCAACACCGAAACGACATGAACGATTGTGATGGAACTTTGTGTGTGTTTCCGTATATCTCGAAGAGGTTTATATTCACAATTGGATCCGGTAGGTGGCGTTACAATCGATTTACAGGAACTCAGCAACGGCTATACAGATACAGATTAATCTGTGATACCGATTTCGATGAAGTGTTTCTGTGGCTTGGGGTTCACGATACGATCCGGTAGGTGGCACCACTATCGGTCTATTGGAACTCAAAAACGGATGGACCGATTTTAACAAAACTTTTAGAATGAGATTTAGTGGGCCTCAGGATCACGACAGGATGCAGTAGGTGGCGCTGTAATCAATTTGTAGGAACACAAAAACGGCTGGACCAATGTTGATGAAACTTTGTGTATGTGTTTCGGTGGGTCTCTGGTTCAAAATAGCATCAGGAAGGGGGCGACCAATCGATTTATAGAAACTCGAAAACGGCTCAACCGATTTCAATGAATTTTTGTGTCTGTGTAGGTCTCAGGTCCACAATATACGGTCAACAGAAACTGAGAAATGGCTGAACCGATTTTGATGAAACTTTGTGTTTTTGATTCGGCGCGTCTCTGATTCACAATAGCATACTGTAGGGGGCACCCCGATCGATTTATGGTTACTCAAAAACGGCTCGACCAATTTCGATGAAACTTTGTGTTGTGTTGTGTATATCGTTGAAAATAAACCATATCTATACGGGGTGTTCTTTTTTCACGGCACAATTTTACACGATTGAATTGATTCGGGCCACGAACGATTATCTAAATAGGAATCTTGGATGGATTCTTATAAAGTATTTTTGAGAAATCTCTATACAGGGTGTTTTTCTTTTAACGTCAATCGCAACTTGCTGCATTCATGACAAATCGTACTATTGTATTCAATTATGATAAAAGATAAACTTTCGGGACCTACATCGTTGAAAATAAACCATTACTATACAGGGTATTCTTTTTCTATCGGCACAATATTACGCGATTGATTTGATTTGTGCCACAAACAAAGCGTTATTCAAATAGGAACCTTGGATGGATTCTTATAATATATTTTTCAGAAATCTCTATACAGGGTGTTTTTCTTTTAATCAATCAATCACAGCTTGCTGCTTTTCACGAAGAATCGAACTATTGTATTCAATTGTGATAAAAGAAATGCTTTCGGGACCTACATCGTTGAAAATAAACCATTACTATATAGGGTGTTCTTTTTCTATCGGCACAATATTACGCGATTGATTTGATTTTTGCCACACTCAAAGCGTTATTCAAATAGGAACCTTGGATGGATTCTTATAATATATTCTTCAGAAAACTCCATACAGGGTGTTATTCTTTTAACGTCAATCGCAACTTGCTGCTTTTCACGACAAATCGTACTATTGTATTCAATTGTGATAAATGATATAAGTACTTTCGTGACCTACATCGTTGAAAATAAACGATTACTATACAGGGTGTTCTTTTTCTACCGGCACAATATTACGCGATTGATTTGATTTTTGCCACGAACAAAGCGTTATCTGATTAAGAACCATGGATGGATTCTCATAATATATTTTGCAGAAATGTGTATACAGGGTGTTTCTCTTTTTTATCATTCCATTTTATTTATAATTAAAATTTTTTTTTATAGCTAAAATTTTTTTAATAATTTTTTTTCTTCAATTTTGAAATTTTCAAAAATTTTTTTTTTATAATTTTTTTTTTCATTTTCTTCTTCAATATTTTTCTCAATTTTTTTTTTATTTTTTTTTAAATATTTTTTTTTCGAATATTCATTTTTCAAATTCTTAAAAAATTTTTTTTTATTAAATTTTACCTATGAATAAAAACTACTGGCTAATCGAAGCCTCCAACAATAGACTGCGGGCCACTAGTCTCTATTACTAAAATGAAGATGGGTTCTATAGAAAAGGAACAAAAAAACTTTTTTGAAAACGTTACTATAAACGTGAAGATTTTTTGGACGTTAGGAGGGGGGGAGGGGGAAATTTCTGAGGGGTTTCGCGAGGAAAAAGACGGAAGTTTCGTAGGGTTTCGCGTTTTCGGAGCGAAAAGAAGGGGGTGTATTTTTAAAAAAATCGCGAAAAGGCGAAAAAACGCCGATTTTGGCGAAAGGTGCGAAATGAAGGAAACGAGATCGGAGGACGGGTGGCGTTCGGAACGACGGTATTTGCGGGAACGCGAAGACGAGATTCGAAATTAGTCCGTAGCTGAGCCCTTTTTTCGATTCACTCTTTCGTTTTCCCGGAAGAACGATAGGAAAATGTGACTTTTTGCGAGAATCGACGAAATTCTGACGTTTCACGTATTTCTGTGGCGAATTTCAACGCGGCTCCTTCACGGTCGACGTTTTCGGTCCGAACGAGCGATTAGAAATGTCAAATCGAATTTGAATTTCGAACCGAATCGGTCGAAAACCTTCGAATAGTCTAGAAAATCCGCGAGAAATATGAACGAGTAACCGATTTCGATCGATCGCTTGACAGGATTGACGATATTCTAAAATCGATTGACAGAAACCATCCGAGTAATTAAAATGTTTATATCGTACATAATCGGGGTCGGCTCACGAACACATCGTGGCCGAGCGGACTAAGGCACCAGATTTACAGCTCCCGAGCCTCGCAGGGCGGCGGGATCGAATCTCGGAGCGTCCGAAATAGATTTCTCATAAGATTTTTTCATTTTTACCCAATGAAAAACTCAAAGGAGCATTCTCCAGTGAACGTATTGTGGGATTTGGATCTTTTCGTTAAGTCACGAAATCTATAATGAATTTTCGCATTGAAATTACTCAAAATATTCAAACATTAAGCTGAAAATTAACGTTCAAAATGAAAAACCCCTGCTATACAGGGTGTTTTAAGTAAAATGCCACCTCAAGATATTCTCAACATAGTAAAACCGTTGCGAAAGGATCACCGCTTCTATACAGGGTGTTTTTCGAAAAATGTCAACTCCGAAACGGCTTGACCGTTTATGATGAAACTTTGTGTGTGGGTATTTCGGCCGATCTAAAAGTGATTCACATTCACAATTGGACCCGGTTGGTGGCGGAACAATCGGTTCACAGGAACTCAAAAATGGCAATACCGATTTTGATGAAACTTTATTCTTCATTCGTTTGTGTTAGAAAATATACTTTCGAGGCATACATCATTGAAAATAAACCATTACTATACATGGTGTTCCTTTTCTAACGGCATCGATTATTTTCGAATGTAAGCGTTTTAAGTTAAATGTCACCTCGAGATGTCTATCGTGAAGAGAATTCTCAACATCGTTAAACCATTGCGAAAGGATAAGGATAAGGATAACCGCTGCTATACAGGGTGTTTTTAAAAAAAATGTCAACTCCGAAACGGCTTGACCGATTTTGATGAAATTTTGTTTGTATGTTTCCGTGGGTCATTGCTTCACAATAGCATCCGGTAGATGGCGCTGATAATGCTCTATAGGAACTCAGAAATGGCTCGACCGATTTTGACAAAACATTATGTCCGTGTTTGAGTGTGTCTCAGGATCACAATAGATAACCGGTAGGTGGCGCTGTATTCGGTTTATAGAAACTCAAGAACGGCTGAACCGATTTCGATAAAACTTTGTGTATGTATCTGAGTATGTGTCAGGTCCGCAATATACCCCGGAAGGTAGCGCTGCAATCGGTCTATATAAACTTAGAAATGACTCTAACGATTTTGATGAAACATTGTGTGCGTGTTTGAGTGGCTCTAAGGGTCACAATAGGAACCCGTTAGGTGGCGCTGCATTCGGTTTATCACAACTCAAGAACGATTGGACCGATTTCGATTGAACTTTGTGTGTGTGTGTATCTGAGTAGGTTTCGGATTCATGGAACTTTGTGTGTGTGTGTATCTGAGTAGGTTTCGGATCCACAATATTCCCCGGTAGGTGGCGCTACAATCGGTTAACAGGAACCCAAAATTGGCTATACCGATTTTGATGAATCTTTGTGATTGTGTTTAGGAAGGCCTTAGGTTCACAATACGATTCGGTAGGTGGCGCTATATACGGTTTTTAGTAACACAAAAACTCCTAACATATTCCGATGGGACTTTCGTGTGTGAATGATTCTCAGAATCACAACAGGATCCGTTAGATGGCATTGAACTACCGGTTCAAATGATCTACCGATTTAATTTATCTACCGATAAAATATTGATCTACCGGATATAGATCTACCGAAAAAATGTAGATCTATCGGAAAAATGTAGATCTACCGGAAAAATGTAGATCTACCGGAAAAATGTAGATCTACCGGAAAAATGTAGATCTATCGGAAAAAGGTAGATCTACCAGAAAAATGTGGATCTATTGCTAGGTAGATCTGCTGGCTCATCTGAATCCCAAAATATGGACTGCTGGCTACTAGTTTATTCTAAAATGAACCCAATAGTGAAATCGTCTTCAATCACGCTCCTAAAACGTATGAAAATTCCACTGGAATTTCTTGAAAATGAAGAATTGACACGGTGACATAGATTGTGCCAAAATGTGTAATGATTGTTTTACAATTTTTTTATTTTGTATAAGAATCTTAGAAAAACTTATAACCGTAGTTTACCAATAATACCTTCTTAATTTTTTTATGCAACCAACAGTTTACAGGAAAAGACATTTCTAAAATAATGTGAAAATATATATTCTAATTAGAATATCCTTACAGATTACACATGAAGATCTTCGTGATTTTAGTCAGTCCGGTTTATCCACAGCTATAAGAAATATCTCAGTATTTTTTGGCGCTCTTGTTTTTATAATAGCTCAAAATAGATACTAGTAACCCACAATGTGGCCATCAATTAACAATAAATACAGGTGTTTTTGATAACGCAAAGAAAAGTAACAAGTAACCTCAATTGTACACACATAATAATTGAGAATTCTAGAGGAGATACGGAGAAGCCTTACAAAATAATTTGAAAAATAGATTTAACACTTCTGTAGCCGTTATTTGTGCCACAACTGTTATACAATTTAGGTCTACAACAAATCGAAAATGCAGAACTGCATGAAAAGAATTTGAATGATAAACTTGAAATTTTGTAACGTTCGTTTGTTTAACTTCGGCTTGCGATAAGGTTATCGTTCGTGTTGATATTGAGTTTGAGGTTGGGTCTCAGTGGTACCAATCGACGCTAAATAATTATTGTATTCGAAGGGCCGAATGAGTTGGCAATATTGTTGCATTATGACAGTCTGAAATTTAGTGAAAGCGTCGGTCAAGTGAAGTCGTCCATTTTGTGAACATTCAACGAAGGAAGCATAGGTTGAACGTATTTTCGGAACTCTGGTAGAATTATTGGAATCTTCTTAATTGGATATAGTTTCGAAAATCGGATTAAGAGTGAGGGTTATATTGGTTTCATTGGGAAGGATAACAGATAACCGTCACTTGTCTCGAAAGGGGATATAAAAGCCTTTTGCAAATCCGAGTTGAACACGTGAACGATCTTGGCGGCTTGGTCAGAACATCGCTGTGTGCTTGAAGGATTATTTGGTGGAGGCACGGCCAGATTTGGTTTCGAAGCAAACGTGTGCAGGACAACCCCGAACATCAGGGGTTTTTATGCCAGCACGATTTTTATGTCAAGAGGAATAGCACGATTTTTGTGTCAGGGAGAGAACGATTTTTATGTCAGGAAGAGTGTAACTGAGACATTCGAATATATACAAGGTGGTCCATAAGTAGCGCTGTGAGACAGCCAACGCAGTGTTGCAGATCCCGAGTATATACAAGCTGATCAGGAAGCAGCGCTGTGGGACATTCAGTCAAGGGTTGCAGACTGCGAGCACAGAGGGAAGGAGAACAGTATTGCGAGACCATCGAAGCAATACTACGTTCAGGCATAAGGAATAGCACGCAAGTTATAGGTATGCTACTGGAATAAACTGTTTGTTATTAGCGTGAATATTCTTTTGGTGAATTTAGGAATTAGTACATTACGCGGGGTATCTGGGAGACTTAAATTTACCTGGCGCCCATTTACTAGGTTCCCTATTTAGGAATCCACTCCCATCTCCACTGGAGCTAGACCGCGGATCCCTGAGTTCTATAGTAGCTCCGAACTTAACCACTGCGACTTGGAAACAGTCAGTCGTTTGTCGTTATAAATTGGCGCCCAACGTGATTTTTTAATTTGAGTAGTTGAGTATTAGACCAATTTACACCAAAATTGAAGTAAATAGTGGTATTCTAAATATTTTTTTTGGGAACTTGCTATTTCGTGCGTCACATTGTACAAAATTGACGTAATTTTTTATATGGGTTTGATTGTATCGAATAATTGTACAGGTTAGTTGAAAGGTGATTATTTGATTCGCAAAATGGGAGAATTTAAGTTGATTGTCAATAGGTTGTATAAAAATCAGTTGATATATGAATTGGTTATTCGGGGTATGTCAGCGGGTACAGTTGAGCATATGCGCAGTAACTTGGCTTTGTTAATTAAGCAGGAGAAGAAGAAGGTTAGTTTCATATACCCAGAGCATCCTTTTTCATTTCAGGATGATAAAGTCGCAATTTCCAACCTGTTAGAACGCTTAGTAAACGAATTTGAAACCTTAGATTTAAATTCACCAAATATAGCGAATAAATTCACCACTGATTTGGTACATTTAATAGATAGGATAGATAGAAGTGTCCCTGTTAAGGAGGATGAAGTAAGTTGTAAGAGTGAATTCGGCAGGAAAGCAGACAATTTAAAGACAGCATATATAACTAAATTTTTGAAACTGAAAGCATCAGTACCCGATACGTTAGATGAGAGTAGTGATAATGCGACTGATGATGATAGTGACGAGCCTGACAGAGATATACATTTTTCTCCCTTCATGCGACATTCGTCTCCTCCAAGGGGAAATTCTACGGTTATTACATCGGTAATGAAGTCAATTCCAGTCGAAAAATGGAATTTAAAGTTTTCAGGCGATAAAAAGAGTCTATCAGTAAGCGCATTTTTAGAGAGGGTTGAAGAATTGAGATTAGCCCGAGGTATTTCAAAATCGCAATTACTTGGTAGTGGAATAGATCTTTTCACGGGGGTAGCATTGCATTGGTTCAGGGAAGTTAGGAAATCTACGGCTACATGGGATGATCTGATTACTAAGTTAAGAGAAGATTGGCAAACCATCAGATTATGATGATAAATTATGGGATGAAATAAAAATAAAAAACAAGGTCCTAACGAGGATATTATAAGTTTTATGTCAATAATGTCATCTATGTTTGATCGGTTCTCTCATACTGTCAAAGAAAATTGGTTCAAGCACTGACGTGAAGTCAGAAGCTTTTGCGCGTATGTTCTATTGTCCATTCTTCTGTATTGGACACCCTTAATCGAATTTACCATGGTATATTATGTTGTCCATTCTCCTGTATTGGACACTTAATTCGAATTTACCATGGTAAATTCGATTAAGGGTGTCCAATACAGAAGAATGGACAATAGAACATACGCGCAAAAGCTTTTGACTTCACGTCAGTGCTTGAACCAATTTTTTTTTTCGTGATTTTTAAAAATTTTCTAGGGGTACGGTTCTTAAAAAATTTTTTTTTCATCATTTTTTCAAATATTCTATGGGTACGGTTCTCACGAAATTTTGAACACGTATTTATGTTGATTTTCTACTACTAGTTACCAAGCTTCAATTCGATCGAATATTTATTTTTTGAGTTATCAAGGAAATAATATTCCAGGTGGGTATAACTCGGAAACCGTTAGACCGATTATGCCCAAAAACGAAATCAATTCTCCCTTTCGGATACTCAACCTACCCTGAAAATTGCAAGTCCCTATCTCCTTTCGTTCGAAAGTTATCGAGGCAACGGTCACCCATCTACTGAACTCGCACAAGAATGCTCGAATCTCCAACAATATTTAACCGATCATATTAAAACTTGAAATTTGGCAGTAGAGTTAGGTTATGAAGGCTCTTGCAAAATTTCAGCAATTTCAAACGAATAGTTACTGATATATAGAATTTTTGCGCGTATGTTCTGGGGAACATACGCGTTATAGTTTTGCCCAAATGTGAAATTTAATTCTGTGGTGCCGTCCGTTGCCACGATTACTTGAGAACGGAAAGAGCTAGCGACTTGAAATTTTCAGGGTAGGTGGCGCATCCCAATACGACGGACAAGTTCGTTAATGGGTATAATCGGCCCAATGGTTTCCGAGTAATAATTTTGTTTTCAACCAAAATAAATCCGATCAAATTTAAACTTGGTGAATAGTTGTAGAATATAGACCTAAGCACGTTTATGAAATTTTGTGGGAATCGTATCGCTAGAAAATTATTAAAAAATTATTAAAAAATATTTTTGTTGTCATGATAACCTGAGAACGGAAAGAGACAGCGGCTTGAAAATTTCAGGTTAGGTTGTGCATCTGAATGCGACATTTGAGTTTGTTTATGAGCATAATCGTCCAAACGGTTTTAGAGTTATAGCCATCTGAAATTTTCTGAAATTTGGATGTTTTTTGTTCCTCATTAACTCGAAGAATACAAAACCGATTGGATTCAAACATGGTTATTAGTTGTAGAATGCCAACGCGAAATTTTTGCAGAATTTCGTGAGGATGGTATAACTAGAAAATTAAAAAAAAAATAATTAAAAATAATTGAAAAAAATTCTATATATCATAAACTATTCGTCCGGCATGGCTGAAATTTTGGGAGAGCCTGCAGAACCTAACTCTACTGCAGAATTCCAAGTTTGAACACGATCGGATCTATATTAGTAGGTAAACTACCGGGGTCCTAGGACATTTCAGGCCACCAAAACCATGGTAGTTCCTGGTACACTTCAAGGTCACCCAAATGGAACCTAACCCAAGTGGGTAGGCAACCAAAAATTAATGTAGTAAACGTGTGACGTCATTGCAGGTGACCTTGGGCTGGTAGATCAGGCCTAGCCAGGCTTGCGCAGGTTAATTTTGCGAGAGAAGTGAAAAAAATTTTTTTTCGAAAAATTTCGTAAAGTTCGGACTTAGAAAAATTTCGACAAGTTCGGACTTAGAAAAATTTCGTAGGTTAATTTTGCGAGAGAAGTGAAAAAATTTTTTTTTTCGGACTTGAAAAAATTTCGAAAATTTCGGACTTACAAAAATTTCAACAAGTTCGGATTTCAAATCGAATAAAACGATGATTAATTTTGTGAGAATTGTGAAAAAAAAATATATTTTTGAAAATTCTTTATGTTGGACTTGGAAAAACTTTGAAAGGAACAATTTTAGCTACTATAAACCTTAGATATCCTTATGGGAAATTACATGTTAAAATAAGTGAAATTGAACTAGAATTCTGGGAGGAAATAAAACAAGACAATTATAATATTTGTTTTTTATTGACAAGCCAATCGTATAGTAAATTAACATTTTCGAGTGCACATATGAGTTCATTCTTTACATGTAACCTACAATGATAACTTGTTGTGGATGCTTCTTTTAAGAGTTTTAGCTTGGGGCAGTCAGACATCTCTAGGATGATACATCGATCGGAGTCTTTATGTAATAGTGTTCTTAGAATCCTTACTTTCGGCAATCCTTTTACGTAAATTAAGCTTTGTGCATCAGGTAGTAGGTGGCTCTTCAAAACAGAAATTAGCATTTCTACAGGTATATAGTAATCATAGTTGGTCGTCCAATCCAAACCATGGATGTTGTTTGTTGTGTAATCTATCTGCCATTTGAAATGCTCAGATAGTAGATGAAATTGCACTGGTGTTCTTATAAAATAATGTTTCCTTTCACAAGTGTTAATATTTAGAATTGAAAGTTCCCTGATGTAAAATTCACTATCTTTGTAGTGGAACCCTTGGAAATCCACAATAAATGCCATTTTGTGCCGTCGTATGAGCTCTAGATAATCCTTACAGTCCCACTTAATGGATTATATATCACGTTTCGGTCGTGAAGAATTAAACAATAAGCACTTGTTTTGTTTGGTACCGGTTTTGCTGTTTCAATTTCAAGTCTGATATCGACTGCACCGTTCTTTATTGTCTCACTCTGATGAGTACAATCTATGACAGCTATTGGTGCTGTATGTTTGAATGAACTGGGTGTAAACGCTGGTTCAGCTTCGTTTTTATAATAGTACGCTCTTTGAAAATGCGCATACATTTCATATAATAACGACCATTGATTCTTGTCCCAATCAAGGTTAAGGTTATCATACGGATATGCGTCTGCATTCAGGAATAATTTAATATTCCTTAGATTGCAATGATCAAATAATGCCGAATCTCTGTTTAAGCTATTTTTACGATCCGTTTGGAAGGCAAAAATAACAATTCGGGGTTTTTCCATCAAGCTGCTTGATTTAACAGTCCAGGTGTGATGGGTAGTCTCTTGAAGAGTGGGTAATTGTTGAATTTCCCAATTTCTAAATGAAATGGATAAATCTCTGCTCTCCTCAACATATTTCAATAATCTTAATTTTTGCACATCGGCCACTTTAAGATGTGGCACTTTCCAATAAATTTTGTTGATTTCCACAAAGGGTTTTTCAGTTCCTGTTACTGGTTGATTAATAATCGCGTTCAAATCATTGCTGCTCCTAATCAATACCAATTCTTGACGAACATTCATAATAACCTTTTGGAAATCCTCTGCAAATCCCAGCCACAATTTAAGAGGTATACAAACGGTAAAATTACCTTTTTGATCAAGGATATCAGGTAGTCCATCTAATGCCAATCCAGCATTTTGCAAACGATCAAATTGATTCTTCGTGTAGGATAAGTAACTCTTCAATATGCTAGTTATTCCCAAATTCCGTGTTTGATCAATCACAGTGCCTCCTATTTCATAACGAATTTCATCGAAAAGAAATGAAATTCCATTTTTTATAAATTTTATATGTGTAGTTTCAGTAGGTGGATGTTTAACATCATCACTATTTTTTAATAATTTCCCCTCAATATAAATGTAACTATATGATGGTAAAGTGTATAGATCTTGCGTTTGGATGGGTATTCTTATTTCATCACTGCACTTATATGTCGTTGAAGCATACGGTTGATGAGTATGATATTCAAAATTCGCAATAGATTCATCAATTAGAACATTTTCAGCTACATTTAAATTTAGGAAACTCATTTTGTCTTCACTTTAAAACCCAAGGACCTTAAAAATAATTTATTTGTCGCTGTTAACGGTACACTGGTTTTTGTAGTACTGAACAATATATTTCTTTCAGCCCCTTTTTTATTATTTTTCATACCATTAGATTGTTGTTGTTGTTGTTGGTTGCTTGAGAAAACATTATAATATCTCATGATCGCTCTTAGTTCACTTGTTGTAGATTTTTTTCACATGTAATCTTACTGTTACCACTTCTCCGTTGAAATTGACCAAGTTACCCTCTTGGTCTGTTAGTTTTATAGCAATTTCATTGATAAATTTCGTATTTATCGGTAAATAGATAACATTAGGGGGGTTTTCAACTATCTTGGTGCCTGGTGCATTTTTTGGATAGAAGACGTGCAAAATATGTTTTTTTTCATCATTAGAATATGAGTTTTGCACTAAATTACATTCAATATTGATCGCATTCACTCTGAAAATATTGATAGGCTTGTTGGAAATATGTTTTTTATTAGCAGCTAATATTTGCGGTGTAAACCCCAAAACTTGTGCTATACTACAATTCTGTTGAAAATCAATAGGTTCCGTGCATTTCACTTCCGATCTCAGGGTGGTTCGATTCAACGAAATATTTATGGCTGGTCTATCTGTTTGACCTTTCAATGGATTATTTTCATAGTTATCAATTATATATTTTTGTAGATAGTGATTTATATCACTTATTTCATAGCAACCAGGTGGAAGAATGATTATGTTGTTTACACCAAAATGGAAACGATTATTTGTTTCATCGACATTGGGAATGCTATTGTAACTGACAAAGTTTATTAATCCGATAACATAGTCATGAGATTCACTTAACACAATTGGTGGATATATAGTGGCTTTCAATTCTGACGACTTGTCGTTTAACGTGAACGTGTAGGACATGATGATGATGCTTGCATAACACTGACCATATTTTTCATTTGAATGATAATTTATTTAATAAAAATTTTATACATAAGTGTCCACAATTATACGATGTTTTTTTTTGATATGTTTTATAATTATAGAAAATATTCAATTGTTTCTTATGCGTACAATGATGTTTACAACCAGATTTAAAATATTTACAAACTTCAAGAGGTGGAGGTAGATTTCCATAACTATCAAAATATGAAATGTTATCCCCCTTTTTGCGATAGCTGACCCAATGTGTGCCCGGCCCATCAGAGTTGTCTAAATTCACAATTCCGCATTCATTTTTTCGAATACGTTTAGGCATCTCATCTTTCATAAAGCATCCACGAAAATTAGCAATTTTTAATTCTGTAACCAAATTGCTAATATCCCGATCTGTTAGTGCTCGCTTTGGAAGTTTCATCTCTCTCTCTCTCTTTTTTTGTTAATTGTAACGATCTGCTTCACTGTCTCGTAGAAAAAGTCCAAATCCTTTTTTGTATTTTCTCAAGCACATTCCTTTTCCCATAGCAATAGCTTCCATAGTTTTATTGTGTCGATTTGCCTCTTCGAATTGTTGTTTGGCCTGTTTAGCAGCATTAATTGAATCAATAATTTTTGCAGTTCCCCCACCTAGTGCACCTAAAGCACTCAATCCCGCAAAAATCGGAATTAATGGTAAAATACCTCCTTTTTTAGGTAACCTTATCACTTTTGTTGACTTTATTTTGGATTTGAATTTATTGGCTAATTTCTTTGCCAAAAATACCCGTGAAAATAGATCCTTAGGTTTTTTTCTTATTATATGTTTTTTTATTTCTTTCACCACTTTATTGAAAGAAACACGTTTAATCTTCTTTTTCTTCATGCTCATTCTTTTTACACCATATATACACACTCAAAGTTGAGCAGGACTGCACCCCAATTATGTAAAGCTCACATATTTATAGGTAAAATTCTTGTTCGTTTAGCACCCCCATTCTCGTCCTGATCTTCATCTGTGGTTCTTTTTCGTTTTATATAAGGTATTTCTTCATAATCTATCTTGTCATTGTCAGTATTTATTTTCAATCTTTTACTTTCAATCTCATCGTTGCTATAGACGCTTTTACGCTTTTTCACCCTCAAAATTGGTTTTCGATTTTTCTTTTTATTGATGGTATCAGCGACAGCAGGAGCAGCATCAGCAGCAGCAGTCCTATTTGATGTCATAATTTTAATCATCGCAGGAGTAGGAATTTGATTTTGTTGTTGTTGTGAAGGTTGAGTAGGTTTGGATTTTAAAATTCTTGGTTTTAACAGTTTTATTGCCTTTTCCCCTGAATTTTCTTCTTCTACACTTAGAATGATTTCATTGCACTTTTTTCTGATGAGCAACAAATTCTTTAGGAGTTTTCGTAAAACATTTCTTTGTTGTCTCTTATTACCAATTCCCATCCCTAATTTAACTTTGCTTCGCATTATACCGCTAACACCTAATGCAGCCATCTTTTCAGTAAGCGAAGCATCAGAAGAATGATATCTTTCCATAGCTTTAGTAGCTAAAATTTCATCTGCTTTATGGCGGTGTTTTAAATCCTTCTCTTTCGAATATTTAATATCATGTTCCATGCATGCCTCATCCAATTTATTTATAGGTTTGGATCCTGACATTAAACGTTTCGATAGACGTGTTCCAGGACCACAATAATTGTACCCAGGTATATGTAATTCAAATGGCAGGGAATTTATAAGGTTGTTAACAAGTCCACCACCCGTATAAAATTTCATATTTTAACCAAAATATATATATATATACACACACACATACACAACCTTCGCTTTATAAAGAAAAGCTATAAATGATATAGTTTTAGTTATGTTAGTCATTTTTATTTGAAATATTGTTCAATATGAAAGTTCATCAACAAAAAGTTCATCTAAAAGTTCAGAATAATGATGTGTTGCAGACTGCAGGTGCTTATCATCAACATTCGAAACATGGTGATTTATTTCCCGCTACTATTAGATGTCTTATAGTAGGACCTTCAAATTGTGGGAAAACTAATGTTATGATTACACTCATTGAACATCCACATGGATTGAAATTTGAGAATATTAACTTATACTCAAAATCGGTACATCAACCGAAATACCAGTACCTCGAGCAATTATTAAAACCAATAAAAGGAATAACTTTCAACACTTTCACGACAGCTGAAAATATAGATCCACCTAATAGAGCCAAACCTAATTCTCTATTCATTTTCGATGATGTCATCTGCAACAAACAAGATGTAATGCGTGAGTTCTTCAGTATGGGAAGACATAATCATGTGGATTGTTTCTATTTAGCACAAAGTTACGCTAGAATACCAAAAAATCTAATACGAGAAAATGCTAATGTTATTATTCTTTTCAAACAAGATGAAATGAATCTAAAACATGTCTATACAGATCATATTGGTTCGATGGATTTTTCCTTTGATACATTTAAAAATATATGTTCAATGTGCTGGTCGGGGGAACCATTTAGTTTCGTTTCAATCTTTAAGGATAATGAACTAAATGGAGGTCGATATAGAAAAGGTTTTGACGAATTCATCAATATAAATACCTAAACTCTATTACTGCTTATGTTAGTTTGCCAGTTCAACAACAGGTGTTGACAAGCAGAACGTTGATAACGATGACCGAAATGAACACTTACAATAAGAGATTGAAACGACTTTTGATTCAAAAACGTAAAAATATTAAAGATAAATTACAATTACTCAAGTATGGAGAGAGAGTCAAAGAAAATGCATTTTCTCCAATAACGAAACATTTGAAGGAAATAAAAAAAAATTTGAAACATGAGGAAGACGAAAAGAATGGCAATCATGAAGAAGAATTAGAAGAAGAAGACTTAAAATGGGTGATGCCTCAATCGTCTTTATCACCGCTCACACCCATTGGGGAAACGACAGCAGGCAGCAGTAAAGACAGGACCAAGGAGACCGCTAATAATACTTCGTTTATCGATTACCTAGATCAATATCCACCCATTGCGAGGAAATATATTATGAGTCTGAATGAAAATCCTTCAAAATTCGATCGAAAATATGGTGTTCGTTTTGATCCAGAAACGGAAAAATTCTCGATTGGTAATTCACGAATGCAAATAATTGATAATGGAGATGTTATGGTAAAAAATAAAAGGTATCGAGGTACTAGAGGTTTATACGAATTAATATTTAAACGAAAACCTAAGAAATATTCTGAGGAAGACTTGCAAAATTACCATGATATAATTACTAAAACAAACGCATATAAATGTTATTATCACCCAAGCAATCAGATAGATGGTAACAATACTGTTAAATATAAAAAAATTGTTGCACCGTTAATAAAAAAAAGGGGGGGTTCTATCAATTTGAGATTACATAAAAACACAGCCTATATGTTTTGGAATGATCCTAATGAATTAGTTGAACGATTGAAATTATTATTGGCATCACATGAAGCTGGAAACAGTGGTGTTATAAATGAAATCACTTCAATTGTTGAAGAATTGTACGAGGCTGGTTTGATAGTATAACGATGACATCGAGAACCGAGAAGAAGTGGCAAATTGTCACCGAGCTGTATAAGCAGGCCCGAATAAATTTTAAACGTCGTAAAACAATTGTACGTGGCTTGTGGGACTTATGCCAAGCTGATCTGATAGATATGCAACCATATGCCAAAGAAAATAACGGTTTCAAGTATATTCTAATTGTCATCAATTGTTTCTCTAAATACGTTTGGACTGAACCGCTCAAGGATAAATCAGGGAAAAATGTGTCTACTGCTATGGAAACTATTTTGTTGAAGATGTTGAAATCGAAAAAAAACAACAGTTTGAAAAATTTACAAACAGACAAGGGTACAGAATTTTATAATGTTACTTTCAAAAAGCTAATGGAAAAATATTCTATTAATCATTATTCCACCTACAGTGATAAAAAAGCAGCAATTGTTGAACGTGTAATTCGAACAATTAAAGGAAAAATGTATCCTCAATTTTCCTTTCAAAATACCCACAAATGGATAGGTGGTATTTTAGCTGAAGTGGTTAAAAACTATAATAATTCTGTGCACCGCACAATCGGAATGAAACCGATCGATGTAAAAGAAACAAATGAAGATTCTCTACGTGGAATTTATAGTAATCCAAAGTCACCAATACGAAAATGTAAATTCATAAAAGGTGATCATGTAAGAATTTCCACAGCGCGGGGTGTCTTTGATAAAAAATATAATATGAATTGGTCTCCTGAAATCTTTATTATTAAAAAAAAAGTATTGAGCACACCCACAACATATATTTTGAAGGATATCAATGATAAAGAAATCAAGGGAGGATTTTATGAGGAGCAAATGCAAAAAGTGAAATATCCAGATATTTATTTGGTTGAAAAAGTTTTGAAACGTAAAGGTGGAAAAAGCCTAGTTAAATGGGTTGGATTTGACGATACACATAATCAATGGATATCAAATGACAATGTATCTTAAAGGTTACAATAAAACACCAATAATTTAATAATGATTCTTTTATTACTTCAAAGTCCCAAATGGTTAACGTTTTTTTCAAATGAAATCATGATCATCAATCTCGATTCTTGGCATTTCCCTTCTTCTTCTTTTCGACGGTTGTGATGAGGGTGGTTGTTGTGATAGGGGTGGTATTGTTTCCTCCTCCCCCGCTTATAATTGTGAATTAATTTCAAAAAGTTGTCTTTTGGCTGCTCTTCTTTGTCTCGAATCCTCCTCATTAAGCCCATTATTCACATGAGGTGTACTTTGGGTAATGGGAACTCCTGCTTCCCTCAAGGCTCTCTTCAATATCACCCCATCTGATTGTAATGGGGGTGTTTGTGAAGGTGGTGGTGGTGTTGATATACATGCTTGTGTTACTTGAGCACTCTCGATATCCTCTTCGTCGACAATATTGTACTTGTATCTTCTTATGACATCTTCCAATAACCCCAGATCTTTGTCATCCTCCAATCGTGTTTTCAGGTATTTCACAGGTAAATTACCAAATTTTTTTTTCATCGTTTTTACTTTTGGACTATATGATAGTTTTATTGTTACCTTATCATCATAAAGAGTGACTTTGGGGGCTCCATATCTTTGAACAAATGAAGGTAGTTTAAAAAAAAATAAAAATGATTAGGGAGGAAAAAAACTTACTGAAAAATCTGCTTGCACACCACCTCTAACATTCGGGGAGTAAAATTGTCCCGATCAGTAGAGAAAACAACAATAGTACAAGGAATATTCATGTTAAAGTTTTTTCTTATTCACGTGCACGTTCGTAGCTGGTAACTCCAATAATTATACTAGTTTTTCAAGATGAATTGAACGGAATTTATACTCTGAAATCGCTGATTGTCAAGGACAAAATGTTTAAATTTTGGGACAGAATATTTTACTGTCAATCCTTCTTCCCCTTTATTTTATATGAAAATGTAAATACATATAATTCATGTGAAATATCAATTGAAATTTGTTTGAAGTTATTCATTTTCACCAAACGAATATCCATATTAAGAATTACATATATCAATTAATTGGTGTGAATCAATTACATATTTAATAGATAGGTTTATTTCCAAAGGTCCATACTGTATTCATATTACTTTGTTAGATATTGCTTATTTAGCATTTTGCATCCTAGCGCGTGGACCTGCATCGCACATTCCTTAGATAAGATAATCTTATAAATAGAACCCTATTAGAATTTCTCGAGGAGAATTGAATAGATAATTATTTATTAGGCGTACTCTCTAAGTAAACGCTTATCGGTATGCTAATTGAGTCGGTATGCTAATTGAGCTTCGTCGGCGTTTATTTATCTCCGCGGATACATTTACCAACTTGACCATTTATTCGTCCTCTTAATTTTATCGAATGATACATTGTTTTAATATTAATGATGTACATGCAAAAATCTAGATTGTTAGGATGCAACTTTGTCTACTATTATAATCTGAATTGAATTATTGCAAATTAACAAAAATTTTGGGGCACGTGTAATTGCGATCCGAATTGGTATATAAGAAATAGATTGCGTAGGTATTCTACTTGAGGTTGTGTTTGTGCATAGAGCAGAATCGAGGTAAGCAGATTTTATTTTCTACCTGTTTAAAAAAAAAATGTTTGGTCTGATTTTTGAGTTTCCAATTTTTCAAATGAAAATATATTTTTCAGACATAAAAGAAAAAAAACCATAAAAAAACAGCAAAAATCCGTGAAAAAGGCAGAGAAAAAAAATGAGCGGTACAGCAACCACCCGTTTAGATAGTTTGTCGGCTGAAGCCGTTAAGACTATGGAAAGGGTGAGTAGATTAATCAAAACTAAAGAGGAATTTTTAAAATATATTACTTATTTGAAAAATATTATTTGCGTTTTGAATAGATCGATTAAAAATAAATATAATGATGCTATTGGGAATTTTGCTAGAGTTGAATCTAATCTTAGTATTTTAAAGTATTATCAACGAACATTTAGGAAAAAGTTATCAAAATTAATGGAAAAACGATGCGAAGCAAATTTAGAATGGCATGAAATTAAATCGGCATTTAATGGGCGTATATCTAGTGGTATTATTACAAATCTTGGATTCAAAGATCCTCAATTATTTTTGGAGAAAGCATTTAGAAGTTTTGCAATACAAATTCGTAAGTCGTTGAAAAAATCTGTACTAAAAGTTAACACTATTTTGGCTGGTTTATTTGTGAAACCCTCTGATTTAGAGACTAACTTTAAATTTTTTTCCACAAAAAATGAAGTTATTGACGTTAGTGTAAATTTAAAAGATTGGTATAAAAACAATGTATCATCTGTTATTTTGAATCGAATGGGTGAGTTCCAAGAACGCGATTCGGGCTGGAGTCTATATGAAATTTTGTATTTGAAATTGAACATTAATCATTTCAGTCCAATAAATGTTGGTATGTCCACTTATGTAGATTTACCAGCATTTGTGAAAAGCACGCATAGTGTAATCAATATAAAAAATAATGATCAGTACTGTTTCCTGTGGTCTATAATGGCTGCTCTTTTTCCCGTTTACGATGAATCCAAAAATAAATGTAGAGTATATTCTTACCCCGATTTTGAAGGCTTTCTTAAGTATGAAAACATTAATTTCCCAATAGAATTGAAGGATATTCCAAAATTTGAATTATTGAACGGTTTAGGAATAAATATTTTTACTATTTCGAATAACAAGGAGATTGTTCCTCTTTGTCTTACCAAGAGTCCATTTTACAAAATAATAATAAATCTCTTGATGGTGCCTTGTGAAAATTTGACAAATGAAATAGCTGAAAATAATCCTGGAACGAGTTCAATGAATTTGAAAACTAAAACATATTACCATTTTGCTCTAATAAAAAATTTATCCCGTCTTTTGAGTCGTCAACTTAAAGATTCGAAAAATAGGAAATATTTCTGTGAAAGATGTTTGAATCATTTCGCTACAAATGAATCTTTGGAAAGGCATCTGGAATTATGTAGAGATTTGAATCACTGTAAAATAGTTTTACCTAAAGAAACTCATAAGATTTTAAAATTCAAAAATTTTACACATCAAATACCTATGCCTTTCGTTATTTATGCGGACATTGAAAGTCTTTTGGTTGATTATGATCTGTCCTCTTCCTCCTTTGCTCTCGATAATAAAACTATAAAGCGCAAAAAACATGAAGCCTTTAGTATAGCTTATTATTTCAAATGTGATTATGATGATTCTTTATCTAAATTCAATTTATATACAGGTTCTGATTGTATAAAATGGTTCATAAATGAATTGGAAAATCTTTCAGCATATGTTGGAGGAATTATATCGAACCCTCTTCCAATTGTAATGAACGATGAGGAGAAACAGAATTTTTATGAAGCGAAGCAATGTTATGTGTGCGATAATGAATTTTCTGTTAGTGATGGTAAAGTTCGTGATCATTGTCATTTTTCAGGAAAATATCGTGGTGCAGCTCATGAAACTTGCAATTTAAAATTGCAGATATCTAATACTATACCTGTGGTTTTCCATAACTTTTCCAATTATGATAGTCATTTTCTAATTAGAAGTCTTGCGGAAGATATTGAGGGTCCCTTGAATATTTTGCCTGTTAATAAGGAAAAATTCATTTCGTTCACAAAATACATCACTAAATATAAAATAAATTTGAGATTTATAGATTCCTTTAGATTTTTAGCCGGTAGCTTGGAAAAATTATCCTCGTATTTGGATGATGAACAAAGAACTATTGTTTCAAAATTCTTTCCTGATAAAACTCACTTTGAGTTAGTGACAAGAAAAGGTGTATTTCCATATGAGTATCTTGATAATTTTAAAAGACTAGACGATCAGGAACTTCCATCGAAGGAAAATTTTTATAATACGCTCACTGAGGAGGCAATATCGGATGATGACTTTAATCATGCAAATAATGTATGGAAAACTTTCAAAATTCAAAATTTAAAACAATATGCTGAATTGTATCTTAAAACTGATGTTTTACTTTTGAGCGATATTTTCGAGAATTTTCGAATTAATTGCATGAAATATTATAATTTAGATGCACTCCATTATTTTACAACACCAGGATTGGCCTTTGATGCGATGTTAAAACTTACAAAAATTGAATTGGAATTACTCACTGACATTGAAATGATTAATTTTATTGAAAAAGGCATTAGAGGAGGAGTGTCGCAATGTTCGAGGCGTTATGCGAAATCCAACAATAAATACATGTGTGTTGATGAATACAAGTCTGATGAGCCTATTTCGTATTTAATGTATTTTGATGTGGTGAATTTATATGGAGCTGCCATGACAAAGGCATTACCATTTTCTGATTTTCAATGGGTGCAGATAGGGTCTAATGAAATAGGCACTATCTTAAACACACCAGATGATGCTGAATTTGGTTATGTTTTAGAAGTGGACTTGGAATATCCGAAATCATTATATGAAAAACATAAAGATCTTCCGTTATGTCCGCATCATCTGCCACCACCTGTATCTGATAATGATACAACTAAATTATTATTGACTTTATACAATAAAAAAAAATATATTATTCATTACCAAAATTTGAAACAGGCTATTAAATTGGGGTTGAAGCTAGAGAAAGTTCATCGGTGTTTGAAATTTGCTCAAAAACCTTGGATGAAATCGTACATCGATTTTAACACAGAGTTGCGTAAAGCCAGTAAAAACGAATTTGAACGTAACCACTTCAAATTGATGAACAATGCGCCATTTGGAAAAACAATAGAAAATGTTAGAAGATATAGAGATATAAAGCTAGTAACACATTATGAAGGAAGATATGGTGCTAATTACTACATATCACAAGGGAACTTTAGTAGCATTACTATTATCGATGAAGATATTGTACTAATAGAAATGAAAAGGTTAACCATAAATATGAATAAACCAATTTTCATCGGTATGTGTATTTTAGATATTTCGAAAACATTTTTGTATGATTTTCATTATGAATACATTAAAGCTAAATTTAACGACAATGCAAAATTATTGTACACAGATACTGATAGCCTTATTTATCAGATTTTCACAGATGACATTTACCAACATATAAGGCAGGATATTGATAAATTTGATACCTCCGATTATCCTGAGATAATATTTTTAATATTCCTAGGCGGAATAAAAAAGTAGTTGGTTTAATGAAGGATGAAAATAATGGTTGCATCATGAGTGAATTTATCGGGTTGAGGTCGAAGATGTACACGTATAAAGTTTGCGAAATTGAAAAAAAAAAAGAACAGAATATTAATTATGCTGATAACCATGAACTTATTGAGCTTTTGAAAACAATTAAAAAAGTAAAAGGAGTAAAGTATGCTGCTATAAAAAATTATATAACCTTTCAGGATTTTTATAAGACACTTTTCGAACAATCAACATTTTCAATAATTCAGAACAGTATAATTGCGAAAAATCATGAGATTTTCTCAATTCAACAAGAAAAGTTTGGTTTAAGTTTTGATGATGATAAAAGAATTGTATTGGAGGATAAAATATCAACGGTACCATGGGGGTATTTTGATTAATTCCTATCTTTATATATTTTGATTGATCTACACAGCCTCTCTCGGTGAAAATGCTGTATCGTTGTTTCTCAAAAAAAAAAAAAAAAAAACTAAAACAAAATATAAAATTTCATTACCAGAATGAATAATCTACCTACTGGAGCAGAGCTGCGGCGGTGCCCAATAGCCGCGTGGGAGCTTGAGGTACTTTTCCATGTACTGGAAAAACCTGGAGACTTAACACTCCAGGACCTGAGACGGCTGGTGGCACTGGCCAATATTCCAGGTCATTGGAAAGCCTGGCTTATTCAGCAGTATTATCTAACGCATTGTGCTGTAATGTGTCAGGACAACTAGATTAGGTTTTATATTTATCTTTAGGTTAATATTATATCTATTTAATAAGTTAAGAAATTGATGTTTAACCCGAAGTAGTAGTAGTGCCATTAGGCGGTATTTTATTTAAGAAAAAGTAATCGATGAACTACCAGTTTCATTTCGGTCTCTCCACTGTTTCATTTGATACAGAATTTCTCAAAGATCAACATGCCTGTGCCCGTTAAATACGTCTGTCCTATATGTAAAGGTGAATCTGAACAATACTATGCACCTTGTATTCGTTGTTTTTTTCAATTACTAGACAAAAAACTGTATGGAGTAAAACATAGATGTAGTTGTTGTCGATTAATGTGGCAAGAGCAGTGAAGATGTGTCTTGAAAGTATGGATCACATGGACTTTGAACAACGACTTCTCACGTTTAAGAAGAAATTTTGGACCGGTGCTGCAAATCCTATCGATTTGGCTAGAGCTGGTCTGTATTTCACCGGTGAAGGAGACATTTGCCGTTGTGTTTATTGTTCAGTGCAAATTCATAATTGGAAGAAGGAGGATAGTGCTTTGGAGGATCATTATAAGTATTCCAAAGATTGTGCATTTGGTCAGATGTTGTGGAAATATTCCAGGACTACGCATAACGAAGATCATCACCTCCACAAAATACTACTACTACTACTACTACTACTACTACTACTACTACTACCACTTCTACTACTACAAAAAAATGAATTTAGTAATCCTTTACTCGCTTATTGGAAATATCTTATATGTTCATTTCCAACCTAAAGTGATAAAGGCTCAAATATGTACTAATAAAAATAAACTATGTGATAATATGGTTGTATGCAGGCTAAACAATGATCTACCTGTATTTAAATATTACTTTAAAAATGATGATGATTATGATGTCTACAACATACCTACTTTCAAAATAATTTATACTTTTTCAAATCGAAGTTGTAAAGAATCTGATTGGCTAAACGTGCCTCCTTCTGAACCAAAAGAACATCACTCTTCTATAAAGATACTTATAATTTTGTTATTTTGCTTAATATGTATGCTCGTATCCATACTTACCTTTTTATTAAGAAATACTTTATTTCCTAAAATAACTACTTGTATATAACATAATACTTATCGATAATCTTCCTAATACATATATATTTTTTTTTTAACATGAATGCAGCCTCAGAATCTTCCCTATGTACTCTGTTACGAGCTGTTTCCTTTCTTCCTTTATAGGCAGAACCTTTTTTTTCCCTGAAATCTTCAATCGGGATCTTAAACTCTTCATAGTATCATTACTGTGCCTCCCTTTTGTACTCTTATTCTTGTGTCGTTGGTCGCTGTCACTTATACTGGCACATTTCTACCTCCTGTCAAGTACGTTACCTGAACTAACTACTTGCGTATAATATAATTCTGTGAATGCAGCCTCAGAATCTCCCCTATTTAATATATGCATTAATCATTTGTTCTAGCACATTTCTACCTCAGGTCAAGTACGTTACCTGAACTAACTGCTTGTGTATAATATATACAATTTGTAATCTTTTTTTTTTGTTAATATATTTACATACAACCCATTTGTACTTATAAACCAGTTTGTTGTACTACCATTTGTAATTTAAGAATTCTTATTACCTGACAAGTTCGTACTTGTATATTACACAATATCCATGGTTTGGATTGGACCACCAACTATGATTACTATATACCTGTAGAAATCATGTAAAGAATGAACTCACATATGCACTCGAAAATGTAAATATACTATACGATTGGCTTGTCAATAAAAAACAAATATTATAATTGTCTTGGTTTATTTCCTCCCAGAATTCTAGTTCAAGTTCACTTATTTCAACATGTAATTTCCCATAAGGATATCTAAGGTTTATAGTAGCTAAAATTGTTCCTTTCAAAGTTTTTCCAAGTCCAACATAAAGAATTTTCAAAAATATATTTTTTTTTCACAATTCTCACAAAATTAATCATCGTTTTATTCGATTTGAAATCCGAACTTGTCGAAATTTTTCCAAGTCCGAACTTAACGAAATTTTTTTAAGTCTGGAATTTTTTTAAGTTCGAAAAAAAATTTTTTTCACTTCTCTCGCAAAATTAACCCTCGAAATTTTTTTAAGTCCGAACTTGTTGAAATTTTTTTAAGTCCGAACTTGTCGAAATTTTTCTAAGTCCGAACTTTACGAAATTTTTCAAAGTCCGAAATTCTCGAAATTTTTTTAAGTCCGAAAAAAAATTTTTTTCACTTCTCTCGCAAAATTAACCTGCGCAAGCCTGGCTAGGCCTGATCTACCAGCCCAAGGTCACCTGCAATGACGTCACACGTTTACTACATTAATTTTTGGTTGCCTACCCACTTGGGTTAGGTTCCATTTGGGTGACCTTGAAGTGTACCAGGAACTACCATGGTTTTGGTGGCCTTGAAATGTCCTAGGACCCCGGTAGTTTACCTACTTATATTGTTGGAGAAACGCGCAGCCTTTTGTGAGTTCGGTAGCGGATGTGAATCGTCGTATGATATGTTGTCTATGGTCGTATTTTTGCGAGAACCTTCAAAAATAAAAATATGAATGTCATGATGACATATCTTTTACGCGTATGTTATGGGAAAATCGTATTATTTCATCACAAATCTATGGGAGATGATAGCCCTACATCGCATGCGCCCCGTTTTAACCTCAACATCGAATCTGAATCTGATCAAAACACAATTCACAAATACAAAACGTAAACAAAATATTCTCAATCCACGAATAACGAACGAGTATTCCTTCCGTTGAAAATAATCGAGATTACCTTGTATTTGAAGATTGGAGGAATCTAGAAATATTGTTTACGTATGTGAAAGAAATTCCAAATTATGGAGAACTGTGGAAAAGTTGTTCAGAAAGAAGATATCTGGTATATGTCCTTCAGGATTTCTGGCTAAAAATCAGCAGTAAGTAATAGAAGTGAATTGAATGAATTACTTTACTCAGAGAAATCCAAGTCTTAATATTTCCTTTCAGGTTGGAATGAATTAAGGTCCAGTTGACGTAGAGCAAAAAAGTAATGCTTTTCGACAAATAGAATGCATGAGTTACTCTTGGAGTTACTGCAGATAGAATTCTTAAAAACAAGGTATATGGAACTTAGTCGATTGAATATTTGTGAAGCTTAAGTATATCTCATGAGAATAGTATATTACGCACCGAGGGAGAAAAGTAGGACATTCACGCCCGCGAATGATTGTCTCCCGAGCCGGAGGCGAGGGTGACAATCGCGGGCGAGGATGTCCTACTTTTCTCCCTAGGTGCGTATACGATTTTTTTCTTCTCCGTCTAATTCACTTTCATCAGAGTTAATCAAATCCATTTTTTATTATATTTGTCGGTATTCACTGAAATAATTAACCTTCTTTTGACTCAGCTGTCATCAATGAAAATTCATTGATTGTATCGCTTTTCATATAATCGTTTGGATTTTACCGGAAGTAGTTCACTGGTAATAGCTGCCCCTTCTTCTTCTAAATTTCTTATTATCTCTTCTCCGTCTATTTCACTTTCATCAGAGTTAATCAAATCCATTTATTTTATATTTGTCCGTATTCACTGAAATAATTAATTATTTTGAATCAGCTGTCAACAACTTGAGATACAAACACGCGGTTGCTAGGTAACCGCCGGGAGATAAAGTAAATTTGCCATCTCACCGGGAGAGAATCTGGTACTTTTCTCCCGCGTGACAGGGACGAAAAGTGAACTTTTCATCCCGGGGGAGAAAAAAATTTAATATTGATAAGAGGCAACCAAGATGACATGAACACTAAAATTTTTAAAGTTCAAAAGTGGAATAGCCAAGAAGAAAATCTAGTGTTTCTATTCAAACAAATCTGTTTTCCTGATATCATGGGTCTCTTACGATCCATCATCAGGGTGTTTGGATGCCAGCGTGTACCTATATAATAGGCATTTTTAACGAAACATTTTAATTTTTCTAATTGCAGAATATTTTAAAATATAGGAGTAGAAGGTGATGCAATATAACATGTGTGTAGGTATATATTATGTTTATTGTTTTCCCGTGGAACTTCAGGTATATGTTTCTTAAATGCTTGTTGCTTAGCATGCTTAACAATGAATACCTCTGAAGAACAGATTTTACTAATATTATAATAGAATGGCTTGATAATTCAACGCTAACTTTGAAAATGATGTATCCTAGTGTTGCGGAGGAAAATCAAGTATATTTTACAACGAGAAGTAGTATATGAAGAAATGGAGAAAGTCAGTTATCATATTTTAATAATAATCTATATACAAGTATTTATCCTCCCTGCAGTGTTTCACGAATCCTCCATGATTATGTGGGCAGCAGTGGTCCAAACTCGAAAAAATGCATTGCATGCTGCTTGATGTAGTATTGAATTTTCAAAATGAATGTTATTCTTGATCTCTCTTGAAGTAAATAATCGAATATGTTAATAGAGTTTTATTCGAAATTATTTCCTTTGTTTGTATTACGGCTTCAGTGAGGTATACAATTTTTTTGTTCACTGAGGGCTGATATATTTTACGACCTGTAAACTGTCAAGTACACGGAAAGAAATCTATTCTCGAACTAAGTGAATAATATTCGATTGAAGTAAACGATAGAGTCATATATGAGCAAGAATATGATGTAGTTGATTCAAATATACTTTATTCTCAGAATTCAAATAAACTAATTGTTTCGTCTGAGTAGATCATATACTTGAATTTAATAAATTACGTTTTATTGATTCAAGAATATTTAAATATTCCGTGAAAGTATAGTAAAATTGTTGAAATGAGTATTTAGAATATTTCGTACAAGTGAAACATTGTTTCAAAATGAATTATTGTACATCTTAATATCAGTGGATTCTTCGTTTGAAGGAAAGATACCAAAAACTTGAATGAACGTTCTAAATTTACTTAATCCAACATTACGAAAATGTTGAAATGAGCATATCATATTTTCAAATCGAATCTTATTTAATACTCGTCTTTAGAAATAATTTTTGTGAAGTAAATTATAACTTCAGATTTAGTTTCGGTCCACTTGCAAGAAATAAATACCAGTTTCATTCAATCCATTTATATTCTCACTCTGAACCAATGAGAATTCTGAATATTCAGTTTGGATTTAGTATGTTCTCAAGAGGAAAAATTGGATTTCTTCATATTAGTTTTTACTCTACTCTGTAAAAATCAATCTTATACTTAATTCGAAGACTAATTATTCTCTTACCGAAGAATGAATGTATGTTGAAATAAGTCATTTATAGTATCAATTGAAAATCTATTTTATGCTTGTTCTTAGGACATAGAGATATTCTTTAGAATTAAGTTTGAGGTTTTACTATGAGAGTCAGTTCAATCTTTTGAATTATTTGAAGACTGCCCATTGCTATGATTTTAGAATAAGGATTATATTTATGAAACGAGGTTTACATTATTCGAAAACACATTTATTATTCTTCTAAAAGAAACATGAACAAAACAAAAATATAAAAAAGACAAATCAATGAGAACAAATATAAAGAAAATGCTACTGAGTTATTCAACAAATAAAACAACCTGACTAGGTAAAAAGGATCATAATAATATTAATCAATAATTAATAATAATAATAATACAATTATTATAATTGAGCTGGGAAAAAAAGTAAAGAAAATGAACATTCCATTCCATGCACAAAAATCATAATCCTATAAAAGAATAGGTATATTATCACATATTTGCTCACATAAAGATTCGTTAATATTCTGAACTATCAACATAAAAAGTAACATCAGAAGAGCCACAAATATCAAATATTTCTAATACGACCAAAGAATGAGTCAGGCGAATTATGTTTTAGTAGTGAGCTACTGACATTTATTTACTATCTACAAAGGATGGAAAATGTGACGGACGATTCGTATATGAATTCGCGATCCCGAATATGTCAAGACTAACTAGAGTAACTAGAACGAAGAAAGGGTTCAATATATGTATGATGGAAATATGCCATTCAGCAGAGTGGCAAGAGTGAGAATGTCCCTGTTCTGGTAGCATTTGGTTGTGTTGGGAACTCCTGGATCGGAACGTATAACTCCTCCCTTCCCAGAAGTTGCGTCACGGGGTGAAGAAGGTTTGCTGGTTTGTTGGACGGCCGCTTCCGGTTCCGGTCCTGCAGAAAATATTAATGATGAAAAAAACAATATATACAAAATTCCAATAAGTTCTCCATGAAATGACTTTTTGTTTGTGATTCTTCCATGATGGGCCGAATTTCTCCATGTTTCCTCTTGAGGTTGTGGATCTGGTCAACCTTTTTTCATCGGATTTCAAAATATTGAACTAAATTTTATTTAAACAGTTGGAAAAAATTAAAAATAATTTTGATAATAATTATGTTTTTAATAATTTCATATCATATCAGTAAATTTTCAAAATGATGGATGGACTTCGATACATTTATCAATTTTTGGCGCTCTTGTTCCTCAAAACAGAGTGCTTATCATGTGATTTTCGAATTTTTGGCTGAAAATGGTCTTAAACGATTTGGTTGGACTCACTGATCAAGAATCCATGGTAACAAAATCGATTCTGTCCGGCAGGCCGTCCATTAACACGATAACTCTCGAACGGAATGAGCCAGACAGTTGAAATTTTCAGAGTAGGTTTAGGAGATACACATCTGGGTTAGGTTCGTTATTGGTAAAAATCCATTGATGTCATTCCAAACTTTAACAAACTAATACTTTCGGAAATATGTTTTTTCAAAATTTCAATAATTATTCTCAATTCTATATGATTTCACAGAATACTCTAATTATAATTTCCTGATGTATATAAATCCAACATGAGATGAGTCATAGACCTATGTTTTGAATTCAATTACGAAAATTCTTGAGAATCGACACACAGAAGCCAAATTGAAAAAGTGGGAAAGCCCTTTGGACTGGAGCTTTGGGAATGATATCAATGGATTCTTATTTAATTTATTTTATTTTATGATACAGCTCTATCATAAGATTCCATTGATATCATTCCCAACTCTGAGAAATCAATAGTTTCGGAGATATATTTTGTCAAAGTTTGAATAAGAGGGCCAAAGCTGCTGTCCACACGGGTTTCCCACATTTTTAATAAATGACTCATTACATCGCATCTATATCCCTGCAGGCATTTCTCATGTGAATTTGAAATCCGATGAAATAAGTTTCAAACAAAAGTTACTCCTTCTATATGAATAATGAGAATCTGCTCTTAAGAATATGCCTTTCTATTTACAAAAATCAAGTTGATCTTGAAATAACCTTGAAGTCAATTTTAAAAAAAATGTCAATTTTTTTTTCCTTTATACCTAACAACTTTCACTTGAAACATTTTAGTTAAAGTACAAAGTTTCTGAGATAATTTACCGTCTCAAGTTGAAAGCCGCACCCTGTATATCTCAAAAGCATCGAAGAAAATTGATGAAGGTTAAAACAAATGTGGGAAAGCCCTGTAGACAGGAGCGTTGGCGCTCTTGTTCAAACTTTGACAATTCATATCTCCGAAATTATTGGTCTCCGGGAATGATATAAATGGATTCTTACGATAGAACTGCATCATGAGAGGAATTAAAATCAAACAGACCTTCTCATAGGAAAATATGATGACATGTAAGAACACAGATCATATAATAATTCATAGATAGAATAATTAAGTACAGCATTCTGTGAAAAACATAGAAGTACAATTCGTTTTGGAAATTTCGAAAAATCATATATCCGGAAGTATTAGCTTATTAGAGTTGAAAATAAGATCAATGAATTTTCATGGTGAAATTGCATCTTAAAAAAAACGAATTTGAAATTTGTAATGTAAAAAAAAAATTTTTTTCGTTACTCCAAAACCATCGGGCCAGTTTTGCCTAAAAACGAACTTAACCGATATATTTATCTCCTAAACGTACTCTGAAAATTTCAACTGCCTAGCTCATTCTGTTTTGAGAGTTATTGTAGAAACAAAATTTTGAAACTTAAAAATTTTTTTTTTACACTTTACGGCAACCTGATCAATACAAAACTTCGCATGCATATAACGGTTATTATTCTACAGTTAGATGCTAAATTTCAGACAGATCGACATAATAGTTTCGGAAATATTCATAAAAAATCTTTTCACTAAAAACGGCTATAACTCCGAAACCGCTCGGTGGATGTTACCCTATGACAAACTGGTCAGAGATATTTATGGTCCAAACCTACCCTGCAAATTTCAATCCTCTTGCTCCTTTCGTTCGAGAGTTATCGTGTTAATGGCCAGCCGGCCGGACAGAATCGATTTCGACCACGGATTATTGATCAGTGAGACGATCCAAATCGTTTAAAACTATTTTCAGCCAAAAATTCGAATATTACAGACATTTGGGCAAATTGATAAGCTCTCTGTTCCGAGGAACAAGAGCGCCAAAAATCGTGTTCTGAAAAAGTGGTATTCTCAATGAAACAGGATAAGTATTTTTGGTAACGAATCATGTCGGAAATTTAAAAGATGAGCACCAAGACTACTAAGAGTATTATTTGAAGACTCAAGAGAAAATAGATTTGTGGTTTGAAACGTATAAGATTATACCAGAATTCATCTTTTTCTTCTGAATCACAATATAAATTCTAATAAATACTGGACTTACCTTGAAATATCCTTATAACACTGTCCGAGCATCCCCATTCTCTCATTAAGTTTTACATATTTAACCAAACAATATTAAAACCTTTTCTGAAACACTAAGCAAATTAACTCCTTAAAAGACGGGTTACGAACAACTCGAATCAAGTCAAGAGTGATATACCCTTTCGCGAACCGCATAGATCTCGTAGAGGGCGCTTTTCAGTATATTGCTGAATAATTCACTTGAATCTAGTGGATGCAGAAATTCATATACTTGGAATACGATAAAAATGATCGCAGGTGGATTAGGGAGTTTTCATTGGCTAACTACTGGAAGAAGAATTGGCGAGTTAGAATATTGCTAAATATTACACTTGAATCAAGTGAATGAAAATTTCATTAAGATAACTAATGGTTTCACTCAAATTTTGATAATCAACGAATTGTTCAACAACTTTCCTCTCTCTTTCAATATTACGGAATTCCTAAATAACAGGAATATTTTCCAGAATGTAACAGATTTGATGATCTTTGTTGAGTCACTTCGTGTGATGATTTTTTCTCTCTAATAGTTTTACTTCACTGGGGCATAATATTGTATTATAAATCGATTTGGAAAAAGATATATATACGAACTGGGGACCCAGTTCGAGTCTTCTCTGATATGATATTAATTTTAGAATATCTTTCCATTCGAATCATTGCATTCGTCGAATTAGTTTTTGAAATAGCGAAATAAAAATGAAAAAATGGGTTCAAGCCCTGTGGACAGGAGCTTTCTGGCGCTCTAGTTCAAACAGACAAATTATATCTCCGAAAGTATTGGTTTCTCAGAGTTGGGAATTATATCAATGTATTCATATAATAGAACTGCATCCTAAAGGAAATTCAATTCAAATAATAGTTTATTTATCAAGATTAAATGAGCAATCATGAGAATGAGAAAAGCACCATGGAAGAAATCAAATTAAATCTGGCCAATTTTGCCCAATAACGAACTTAACCGAGATATTCATCTCCCTAAACTACTCTGAAAATTTCAACTACCTACCTCATTCCGTTCGAGAGTTATATCTATGTCTATGGATGAAAAGCAGTCTCACTACTCTCAGATCTCTTACTTCATGTTCAGTTCCGAAATGTAAGAATTTTCTGAGAAAAACTAATATCGGAGCAAACAACTGAGATTTAACTCACTTCGCTCACAATTCTTCGATTGATTAGTCTCAGGAACATCATTTGGCATTATGACAATTCATATTCATACATAGAATAATATTATTCTGTGACAACGTTGAAATACGATTTATTATTGAAATTTTGAAAAATCATATCTCCGAAAGTATTAGCTTGTTAGAGTTAAAAATGATATGATTGGATTCTCATGATAAAACTTTTTATTAAAAAAAAATTAATTTGGAATTTGTTTCGTAAAAAAAAATTTTTTTTTTGTTACTCCGTAACCATTTGTCCGATTTTGCCCAATAACGAACTTAGCCGAGATATTTATCCCCCAAACCTACTCTGAAAATTTCAACTCTCTAGCTCATTCCGTTCGAGAGTTATCGTGTCTACGGCCGGCCGGACCGGCCGGACAGAATGAATTTCGACCACGGATTCTTGATCAGTGAGTCGAACCAAATCGTTTAAGACCATTTTCATCGAAATATTCGAAAATTACAGACATTTGGGCAAATTGATAAGCACTCAGTTCTGAGGAACTAGAGCGCCAAAAAGAATGTGGAACTGCGTTGTCGGTATCATCTTCGTTATTCCTCGTTATCCTCATTTCGGCCAATTTCGTTAACATGCACAATGTGCAAACTCCTTGAAAAAATGATAAATAAACGCCTTGTCTGGTATCTTGAAACAAACAACGTACTGAATCCAAACCAGTCAGGATTCAGACCACAACGAAGTACCACTGATAATCTTGTACTGTTACAGACAGAAATCGCAAATGCTTTTTCAGCAAAGCAAGACGTTGTAGCGGTCATTTTTGGCGCTCTAGTTCCTCGGAACTGAGTGCTTATCAATTTGCCCAAATGTCTGTAATTTTCGAATATTTCGATGAAAATGGTCTTAAACGATTTGGTTCGACTCACTGATCAAGAATCCGTGGTCGAAATTCATTCTGTCCGGCCGGTCCGGCCGGCCGTAGGCACGATAACTCTCGAACGGAATGAGCTAGAGAGTTGAAATTTTCAGAGTAGGTTTGGGGGATAAATATCTCGGCTAAGTTCGTTATTGGGCAAAATCGGACAAATGGTTTCGGAGTAACAAAAAAAAAATTTTTTTTTTACGAAACAAATTCCAAATTAAATTTTTTTTAATAAAAAGTTTTATCATGAGAATCCAATCATATCATTTTTAACTCTAACAAGCTAATACTTTCGGAGATATGATTTTTCAAAATTTCAATAATAAATCGTATTTCAACGTTGTCACAGAATAATATTATTCTATGTATGAATATGAATTGTCATAATGTCAAATGATGTTCCTGAGACTAATCAATCAGTATATCTTGTCTATGCTAATCAATCGAAGAATTGTGAGCGAAGTGAGAAAAATCTCAGATATGATTTTTCAAAATTTCAATAATAAATCGTATTTCAACGTTGTCACAGAATGATATTATTCTATGTATGAATATGAATTGTCATAATGTCAAATGATGTTCCTGAGACTAATCAATCGAAGAATTGTGAGCGAAGTGAGTTAAATCTCAGTTGTTTGCTCCGATATTAGTTTTTCTCAGAAAATTCTTACATTTCGGAACTGAACATGAAGTAAGAGATCTGAGAGTAGTGAGACTGCTTTTCATCCATAGACATAGATATAACTCTCGAACGGAATGAGGTAGGTAGTTGAAATTTTCAGAGTAGTTTAGGGAGATGAATATCTCGGTTAAGTTCGTTATTGGGCAAAATTGGCCAGATTTAATTTGATTTCTTCCATGGTGCTTTTCTCATTCTCATGATTGCTCATTTAATCTTGATAAATAAACTATTATTTGAATTGAATTTCCTTTAGGATGCAGTTCTAGGTAATTTTGCAGTTGATATAATTCCCAACTCTGAGAAACCAATACTTTCGGAGATATAATTTGTCTGTTTGAACTAGAGCGCCAGAAAGCTCCTGTCCACAGGGCTTGAACCCATTTTTTGATATCGAAAGTGCATTTGACACCACTTGGAGACCAAGCATTCATAAGAAACTGAAAGAAATAAACCTAACTGGAAACATACTAGCGTTCATACAGAATTTTCTTTCTAATAGGACAGCTATAGTATCTGCCAACGGAAAAATGTCCCACTACTTTCCATTAGAAGACGGTGTACCACAAGGAGCAGTACTCAATACCACTTTATTCAACTTGGCCGTTAATGATATCTGTGACAGTGTGCGATCACCAGTTCAAAGCTCTCTCTATGCGGACGATCTGATACTTTACTGCGCAGGCAGAACTACCTTAAATACATGCACTCTACTCCAAAATGCAGTTAATGAATTATTCCACTGGTCAAGAGAAACAGGATTCAACTTTTCCACTTCAAAATCTAAAGTTATCAGATTTAGCCGCAGATAATCCAACTACATGCCACACATAACCTTAAACGGAATATCTTTGCAAGTGGTTGATGAACTCAAATTATTAGGCCTAACCTTTGATAGCAAGCTTACTTGGAAAAAACATGTCCAGGAAATAAAAGCGGATTGTCTAAAACGTATGAATATACTGAAAACTCTTGCCCACTACCAATGGGGAGCACAAGAAACAATGTTGCTCAGAGTTTACAGAGCGTTAATTCGCTCCAAATTAGACTATGGTAGCTTGGTCTACACATCTGCCAGTGAACATACCCTCAAAATCCTAAACACAGTACATAACACAGCCCTCCGAATCTGCTTAGGAGCCTTTAGATCTAGCCCTGTAGAATCTCTCTACTGCGAATCACATGAAATGCCCCTCTCTCTACGTCGTAAACAACTGCTTCTGTCATATTCTGCAAGGGTATCTGCTAACACTGCAAACCCTGTGTACAAAATCTTTACCACCAATCAAGCAGTACATACCAATATCTCCAGGTGCCCTCATCCAATACCAGAAATCTTAAAAGAACACTTAGAAAACAGTGACCTCTCAAAAACATCTCCAAACCAAATTTCAACAACTCCACCATGGACCAAACAGATGCCCCTTGTCAATACCTCCTTAAGTAAATATAAAAAATTCGAAACTCCCAATTCAGTTCTCAGACAATCCTTTCTCGAGCTCATTAGCATATACAACAGAGAAAATATATTGTACACCGATGCCTCTAAAGACGACAGTGGAGTGGGCTGCTCTGTTACTACAACAAAATCAACATTGGCAAGATACCTACTCCCCAGTTTTTGCAGCGTCCACACTGGTGAACTATACGCAATTCTTAAGGCCCTCGAAACAATTCCTGACGAGAAAAAAATGGCCATCGTATGTACTGATTCGCTAGCGTCAATTCATTCCATAGAGAATATATATACCCAACATCCACTGGTACAGAACATCCATGATACCTGCCAGCAACTCTTTAGGAAACACATCCACGTATCCATTGTTTGGGCCCCATCACATGTTGGTATTAGTGGCAATGAGAGAGCCGACCTAGCTGCCAAAGAAGCCCTGACTTTGGACCTACCCACCCAACACATCCAACTTCAGGAAGATTTAAAAAACCATTTCAAACAAACCACCCTGAATAAATGGAAAAGCATTTGGAATCAATCAGGTACTAAACTGTCGAAAGTTCAACCAGATATTGTAGCTAATAACTGGCCCCCAATGGACAGAAGGGATGCTGTAATAGTGCATAGGCTTAGAATTGGTCACACCCGAGCTACACATGGTTACCTGATGGAGGCTGGAAATCCAACATTCTGTGAACACTGCAACAATAAACGTCTGACAGTAGAACATATCGTGACAGAGTGTCCCCAGTATAATAATAATAGGCATGCACATAGCATTAGTTCAGATCTGAAGAACAACCTAGGTTCACCTAACAACATAAATAATGTTATACGATTCTTGAAAGATATTGATATGTACAAACGTCTTTAGCCAATAGTATACAGTTAGAATATTGTTTGCAGAATAACCAAAAGTACTTAGTGAAAATTGTAATATACACAAATGTAATTAGTCTAATAATTTACCAATGTATGAATACATAGTAATGTGCCAATGACCATAAGCAGTCGAGGCACTTCAATAAATTAAAAAAAAAAAAAAAAAAAAAAATACTGTGTCAAAAATTAATTAACATTAAACTACATCCTGCAAAAGTTTCAAATTATAAGATTAGATACACCTGCATGCCAATCATAAATTACTAGAATATTTGATTTTCTATGGTCACAGATTATTGTTAGGGCGATGCATTCATAGGAATCAATGTGCTTTGTATGCAATTGACTCTACGCATAACGTGAAGTACAAAATCTCGAATAACTTTCAAAATATTGATTCTGAAGGCATTATCTCTTCATGGAACTATCGGTATTCTTCATTGTTGAATCCAAAAGTTATGGCAAATTCTCATCACCATTTCTGACACAATATGTGAAACACCCTGTGACGAGTTTTTTGAATTTCATATGATGCATAATATATCCACATTCTTCTTCTTCTAAAACGTAAGATATTGAGCAGAGGAATAAGGAACATAATAGTAACAATGCATATATATGTACATTTTTTTTCAGTTTTTTTTCGATATTTTAGAAACAATTCGAATAGAAAGATATTCAGAATTGAACAATCGGTCATATCAGAAACGAAAAAATCAGAAAAAAAAAGTTTTCGAGAAATTTATTTTCATACCCTGTATAAAGTGTTCAGGCTTTAATAATATTTTAGGTCGGTAGGGCATGTCGTACAATATCATAGTCCCACTTTTCAGATATCAAATAGGTCCAGTTCTCCAGAAACGTCTAATAAGCACTCGAACTTGGGATGCCCTGTATATGTATTTCACTAAGACTCTTGCACTCATTTTATGGAAAATTAAGAGATTTCTCATAGACTTATTTTTAAAGATAATATCTCTACAAAACGTAAAAGGAAAGTTATCGCGAAAAAATTTTGACATTAGAAATCAAATAGGTATTTGTTTTAATTACATTTTTATAATTAGCTCTTGAGTTCTAACTTTATATTGAAATCCATACAATGTATGTACTTTGACCGACATTAAACATTTACCGATAATTTTCGTATTGAAATCTGAGAAGAAAGTCTATTTTAACTTTTGTTTCAGATTGGAATTCGAATCAAATCGGCTATATAATTTACTAATAACTTATCGTATTCATTCTGAACGTTTTGCTGGCAATATTTCATGGTCGATTCAATCTGTTTTGGCTGAATATGCTGGATAAATAAAATAATGAATTAAAAAATACCTCATACATAAAAGTGATAATTCCGAAATTCAATTCATAACTTCATGATATGTTTTAGTAGAAGTTATTATTTCAAGAAAACCAACTCCTTGGATATATAATATGGAATAAGGATGCTGCAATTCTCGAACTAAGAGTATTATATTTTCGAATTTAAGATATCATATAGTTACCTGAAATATAGAAGAACTCTCGAATTGATTGAACTGAATGGTTTGAAATGAATTGATCATTTACTCGGATAGAGAAGTTCATTCTTCAATTAAGTATAAGTTTTTGAAGTAAAATAAATTCATTCCAAGTATACAAATTTTCCCTTTATACTTGTTCCAATCCAATATATACTCGAAACAACTCGAATATTCCAAGAATATCTTGATTCTTGGTTTGATAATAGATTTCTTTCCGTGTAGCCTTACCGAAAGGAAAGTAATCTGTAAATGTTCACTTTAAAGGGGATCAGTAAATTCAACGAGCACATAGTTGACGAATACTTTACGGAAAGGTTGAATAAATCGGCCCTTAGTAGATAGTATAAAACAATATATAGATTGGTATCTAAATAAATGAATCTTATTTTCACAATAACTCTTTTCCCCTAACCCATGAAAAAAAATTTTCACTGACAATTTACATGAATCATTAGCTTCAAACGTTCATTTTCTTGAAATACAAATGAATAAGTGGAAATTTAATTTTAATATTTCAATATTGAATGGAATATTTAGAGTTTATCTATAATTTCAGATATCTTATCTCATCAACGAGTGACAAAAGTATTGAAAATGATTATGCATTAAACGATGTGTTCAAATGTCAAATTATTACCATATTCCATATCGACAGACATTCTTGTAATGATTGTGAAGAATTAAAAAGGTTTGATGTCTAATATAAAAATTTGTTCAAGCACTGACGTGAAGTCAGGAGCTTTTGCGCGTATGTTCTATTGTCCATTCTCCTGTATTGGACACTCTTAATCGAAAAAAAAATTGGTTCAAGCACTGACGTGAATCAGGATCTTTTGCTCTTCTTAATCGAATTTACCATGATGAATTCTATTGTCCGTTCTCCTGATTGGACCCTTTTAATCGAAAAAAAAATTGGTTCAAGCACTGACGTGAAGTCAGGAGCTTTTGCGCGTATGTTCTATTGTCCATACTCCTGTAATGAACACTCTTCTTAATCGAATTTACCATGATGAATTCTATTGTCTATTCTCCTGTATTGGACACTCTTCTCAATCGAATTCACCATGATGAATTCTATTGTTCATTCTCCAATACAGGAGAATGGACAATAGAATTCTCGAATTCTTCATTGGGGAGTCGAACTTAATCGTTTGAGACCATTTTCGTCAAAAAATTCGAAAGTTACAGACATTTGGGCAAAACTATAACGCGATGTTCCCCAGAACATACGCGCAAAAAGACAAATTAAAAATCGTTAGGAAGAATTTGCATCCCTATTATTTAGATCGAGTCAACCCAAGTAAAATCAATACATGGTCTGAATTAAAATCAGCTTGTCGGCAGGTTGAAGATCAGAAGTGGTTGGTAGAGTCATATTCAGTACCTTCTAGAAAGGGTTGTTTAGAACCTGATTTAGCCTATATTGATACATTGCCTTCCACGTCCACCAACAAGGGCACCGACCCTATCGTGCGGACAGAGCCAACCACATATGGTGGATTCGCAAACGTAAAATGTTATAACTGTGGCATGGCAGGCCATACAATTAGGGATTGTCTCAAGCCGAAAATTTTAAAATGTTACCGTTGTTCAAGGAAAGGGTTCACTACTAAAACTTGCCCATCTTGTAATTCTGGTCGTGGACGCAATCCTTCGGGAAACGGGGGGAGTCGTCACTGACCTGTCGCAACAGTGACGATGTTTTTGGCGACCCATTTTCTTCATGTAACACCGTTGATAGCTATAAAGAGGAAAATACTCAACCGTCATTCATACCAGTATTGAGTTATTTAGCAAGCCAGGCGGAAGGGGATAATAGACCCCATCTTAAGGTGGAAATTTTGGGAAAATGTTTCTTGGGTTTACTGGACTCTGGTGGTTCTTGCAGATCAATAATGGGAAAACCGGGATGGAATATTATTAAGAATATGGGAATATCTATCCGAACCTCTAATACCAAGTTCTGTAGAGTGGCGAATGGAAATCTCTGTACCGTCCTGGGAAGTTGTGACCTACCGGTAAAGTTTAAAAATAAAGTGGTACTCGTAGAAATGTTAATAATACCAGAACTCCCACAGACTTTGATTTTGGGTTGGGATTACTGGAATTTGATAGGGCTGATTCAATCGTTTAACGAGTGGCAATTCTGTAAGAATGATATGGACATTAATTATGTTGATGTAGTCCAAGGTGAGGAGATTTTGAATCAAAAACAGAGAAATCCTAGAATCGTTAGTTGAGGAAAATTTTAGGTCTATGGGGGAAGGATTAGGATGTTATCAGTTCGGTTGTGTGGATATTAAGATCGATCCGGATTGTGAACCGATATAGCAGCGGTATTATAGGGTGTCTCCGGTAATGCAACAACATATAGACCGGGAATTGGAAGAAATGTTGAAATTGGGAGTAGTTGAAAAGTCGGAAAGTCCATGGGCATCACCGATTGTATTGGTCAGGAAAAGGCGGGATACAGGTTTTGCGTTGATTTCAGGAAAGTAAATTCTGTGACGAGGAAGGATAGTTACCCTCTCCCGATGGTATCCGATACATTAGATAAATTAAGAAATGCGAAATATTGTTCGACAATAGATATCAAAAGCGCATATTGGCAGGTACCCCTTTCAGAGTCATCGAGACAATACACCGCCTTCACTGTCCCAAATCGTGGTTTGTTCCGGTTTACGAGACTGCCATTCGGGTTAGTGACTAGTGGGTCAAAATTCCAACGCATCATGGATGGAGTGATCGGAGCTGATCTTGAACCTTACGTATTCGTATACTTAGACGATATAGTGATCATTTCAGAAACTTTCCAACATCACTTGGAAATATTGGGGGAAATATTTCGTCGTGTTAGGAAAGCATGGTTCACTTTAAGTAGGGAGAAATGCGAATTTTGCAAGCCACAACTTAAATATCTGGGATATGTGATTGATAGGTACGGATTACATGTAGACCCCGAAAAAATTAATGCTATGCTTTCATTACCAACACCTACCAATGTCAAAGAAGTTCGCAGAGTCGTGGGTACTCTATCTTGGTATAGACGTTTTGTCCCAAATTTTAGTGACCTTATTTCACCTCTCACCTTTTTGCTCCAGAAGAATGTAAAATTTATATGGAATCCTGATCGCGAGTGAAAGAGCGAGCACTTGGGTGCGGCCTTGACTATTTTGTGGATTGTCGTCTGCGTGATCCCGAGTGAGTTTTCAGTGTGAGATCGACTTTAACGTTTTTTTTTATATTCAAAATTCCTTATTGTTGAGCAGACGAGGTGGGAGCTGAACATCTAGGCCCACGCACGGTTCAACTGGTAAGCGACCATTTCCTTACCATTTTCTGGCCTTAAATTATATTTTTTTGTGTGGCCGGTCCCATGCTGATTTCTACATTCGCGGGTCATTGCTGGCGGTCATCCCTGAATAGGTTTTGGGGTGGTACCGGGTTGCTTGCGTGTGGGCGAATGAAGGCTATAGGCTATGGTTGATGGAGGCTGAAACCCGAAACTCACCACGTATAGGCCTGATGCACGTCTGGGTTAGCACAGGCGTCCTGGACTATACCGGGAGCTAGGGGGGGGGGGTTCCTGCTCGTCTGTGGTGACCTCGTCGTATCTTGCCTTGTCTGGGCAGCTTCTGGCTGTGGTGTGGCTCAGGGCCGGCGAGTCCCTCCACAAGGGTTAGGCCCTCGGGACCGGATGTTGCCAGTCGTGGGGCTAACTGGTGAGAAGATGAATGAAAGGAATGAGTGTTGATATGTATGATGGAGTATGAACTGAAATTGTAATGGCTGGAATTGGAATGGAAGAGGTGTAGTTTATTAGTGGTTGCTCTTGGTACCTGTCCATGCTCAGTGACCCGAACTCTTTGATTTTTTTTTCTTCTGCTAAGTATTTTAATCCATAAGTGAAATTTACTAGGTAAATTTTTTTAGGCAAGGGGGGATTTTGTAACGTTCGTTTGTTTACCTTCGGCTTGCGTTAAGGTTATCGTTCGTGTTGATATTGAATTTGAGGTTGGGTCTCAGTGGTACCAATCGACGCTAAATAATTATTGTATTCGAAGGGCCGAATGAGTTGGCAATATTGTTGCATTATGACAGTCTGAAATTTAGTGAGTGCGTCGGTCAGGTGAAGTCTTCCATTTTGTGAACATTCAACGAAGGAAGCATAGGTTGAACGTATTTTCGGAACTCTGGTAGAATTATTGGAATCTTCTTAATTGGATATAGTTTCGAAAATCGGATTAAGAGTGAGGGTTATATTGGTTTGATTGGGAAGGATAACAGATAACCGTCACTTGTCTCGAAAGAGGATATAAAAGCCTTTTGAAAATCCGAGTTGAACACGTGAACGATCTTGGCGGCTTGGTCAGAACATCGCTGTGTGCTTGAAGGATTATTTGGTGGAGGCACGGCCAGATTTGGTTTCAAAGCAAACGTGTGCAGGACAACCCTGAACATCAGGGGTTTTTATGCCAGCACGATTTTTGTGTCAGGGAGAGAACGATTTTTATGTCAGGAAGAGTGTAACTGAGACATTCGAATATATACAAGATGGTCCATAAGTAGCGCTGTGAGACAGCCAACGCAGTGTTGCAGATCCCGAGTATATACAAGGTGGTCAGGAAGCAGCGCTGTGGGACATTCAGTCAAGGGTTGCAGACTGCGAGCACAGAGGGAAGGAGAACAGTATTGCGAGACCATCGAAGCAATACTACGTTCAGGCATAAGGAATAGCACGCAAGTTATAGGAAATAGATCTTCGAAACATATCTTATACCTGCTATTTAACCGGTGTGAAGAGAGCAGATAAAGATAGCGGATGAAATCTCCGGAAACACCCGAACGGCGCAACCAGTGGCGCACCGATCGATTCAGTCATAATCATATAGAACCAATATATTCTGGCATGAATTGAAGAAAATCGAAGTTCTGCGATAAAATAAATACACAACAACTTGAACTGATGGTTTCTTCGAGAGATGAACTTAATTTGGAACTTATTTTGTGAGTCCGATCAAGCTCTTGTTGAATATTGATAGATTTATCAATGCTGGGGCATGAATGTTATTTTGACATGGGAAGATTTTGGCAAGATAATGGTAATGCAGATTCGGTTCTTTACTGAAAAAAGTATCCGCATTGGATGAGACCCTGGGGTTGAAATTTCAACCCTTAACACAAAAAACCCGGGTTTTCATCCGTTTTTCCCAGAAGGAAGAGTTTTTTCATCAACAGATTTTGAGAACATTTAGACAACGATGATATCGATATTCAGTAAAAAAATGGTCCACTTCGGATGGGGCCCTGGGGTTGAAATTTCAACCCTTAACACAAAATCTCGGTTTTTCCTGTTTTTTTCATAGAAGGAAAAGTTTTTTCATCAACAAATTTTGAGAACATCTTGACTACGACGATACCGATATTCAGTGAAAGAATGGTCGACTTCGGATGGGGCCCTGGGGTTGAAATTTCAACCCTTAACACAAAATCTCGGTTTTTCCTGTGTTTTTCATAGAAGGAAAAGTTTTTTCATCAACAGATTTTGAGAACATCTTGACTACGACGATACCGATATTAGGTAAAAAAAATGGTCCACTTCGGATGTGGCCCTGGGGTTGAAATTTCAACCCTTAACGCAAAAATCTCGGTTTTTCGTCGTTTTTTCCCAGAAGGAAAGGTTTTTTCATCAACAGATTTTTAGCACATCTTAACTATGACGATATCGATATTCAGTAAAAAAATTGTCCACTTCGGATGGGGCTCTGGGGTTGAAATTTCAACCCTTAACACAAAATCTCGGTTTTTCCTGTTTTTTTCATAGAAGGAAAAGTTTTTTCATCAACAGATTTTGAGAACATCTTGACTAGGACGATACCGATATTAGGTAATAAAATGGTCCACTTCGGATGGGGCTCAGGGGTTGAAATTTCAACCCTTATCAGAAAATCTCGGTTTTTCCTGTTTTTTTCATAGAAGAAAAAGTTTTTTCATCAACAGATTTTGAGAACATCTTGACTAGGACGATACCGATATTAGGTAATAAAATGGTCCACTTCGGATGGGGCTCTGGGGTTGAAATTTCAACCCTTAAGACAAAATCTCGGTTTTTCCTGTTTTTTCCATAGAAGGAAAGGTTTTTTCATCAACAGATTTTGAGAACATCTTGACTACGACGATACCAATATTCAGTAAAAAAATTGTCCACTTCGGATGGGGCTCTGGGGTTGAAATTTCAACCCTTATCAGAAAATCTCGGTTTTTCCTGTTTTTTTCATAGAAGGAAAAGTTTTTTCATCAACAGATTTTGAGAACATCTTGACTACGACGATACCGAAATTCAGTAAAAAAATGGTCCACTTCGGATGGGGCCCTGGGGTTGAAATTTCTACCCTTAACACACAATCTCGGTTTTTCTTGGTTTTTTCATAGAAGGAAAAGTTTTTTCATCAACAGATTTTGAGAACATCTTGACCAGGACGATACCGATATTAGGTAATAATATGGTCCACTTCGGTTGGGGCTCTGGGGTTGAAATTTCAACCCTTAACAGAAAATCTCGGTTTTTCCTGTTTTTTTCATAGAACGAAAAGCTTTTTCATCAACAGATTTTGAGAACATCTTGACTAGGACGATACCGATAGTAGGTAATAAAATGGTCCACTTCGGATGGGGCTCTGGGGTTGAAATTTCAACCCTTAAGACAAAATCTCGGTTTTTCCTGTTTTTTTCATAGAAGGAAAAGTTTTTTCATCAACAGATTTTGAGAACATCTTGACTAGGACGATACCGATATTAGGTAATAAAATGGTCCACTTCGGATGGGGCTCTGGGGTTGAAATTTCAACCCTTAAGACAAAATCTCGGTTTTTCCTGTATTTTTCATAGAAAGAAAAGTTTTTTCAACAACAGATTTTGAGCACATCTTAACTATGACAGAGTCGATATTAAGTAAAAAAATGGTCCACTTCGGATGGGGCCCTGGGGTTGAATTTTCAACCCTTATCACAAAATCTCGGATTTTCCTGGTTTTTTCATAGAAGGAAAAGTTTTTTCATAGAAGGAAAAGTTTTTTCATCAACAAATTTTGAGAACATCTTGATTACGACGATACCGATATTCAGTAAAAAAATGGTCCACTTCGGATGGGGCCCTGGGGTTGAAATTTCAACCCTTATCTCAAAAATCTCGGTTTTTCGTCGTTTTTTCCCAGAAGGAAAAGTTTTTTCATCAACAGATTTTGAGCACATCTTAACTATGACGATATCGATATTCAGTAAAAAAATTGTCCACTTCGGATGGGGCTCTGGGGTTGAAATTTCAACCCTAAACAGAAAATCTCGGTTTTTCCTGTTTTTTTCATAGAAGGAAAAGTTTTTTCATCAACAAGTTTTGATAACACCTTGACTACGACGATACCGATATTCAGTTAAAAAATTGTCCACTTCGGATGGGGCTCTGGGGTTGAAATTTCAACCCTTAAGACAAAATCAGGTTTTTCCCGTTTTTTTCATAGAAGGAAAAGTTTTTTCATCAAAAGATTTTGAGCACATCTTAACTCTGACGATATCGATATTCAGTAAAAAAATTGTCCACTTCGGATGGGGCTCTGGGGTTGAAATTTCAACCCTTAACAGAAAATCTCGGTTTTTCCTGTTTTTTTCATAGAAGGAAAAGTTTTTTCATCAACAGATTTTGAGAACATCTTGACTAGGACGATACCGATATTAGGTAATAAAATGGTCCACTTCGGATGGGGCTCAGGGGTTGAAATTTCAACCCTTAAGACAAAATCTCGGTTTTTCCTGTTTTTTGGCGCTCTAGTTCCTCGGAACTGAGTGCTTATCAATTTGCCCAAATGTCTGTAATTTTCGAATTTTTCGATGAAAATGGTCTTAAACGATTTGGTTCGAATCACTGATCAAGAATCCGTGGTCGAAATTCATTCTGTCCGGCCGTCCGGCCGGCCGGTCCGGCCGTAGGCACGATAACTCTCGAACGGAATGAGCTAGACAGTTGAAATTTTCAGAGTATGTTTGAGGGATAAATATCTCGGCTAAGTTCGTTATTGGGCAAAATCGGACAGATGGTTTCGGAGTAACAAAAAAAAATTTTTTTTTTACAGAACAAATACCAAATTAAATTTTTTTCAATAAGCAGTTTTACCATAAGAATCCACTCATATCATTTTTAACTCTAACAAACTAATACTTTCGGAGATATGATTTTTCAAAATTTCAATGATAGAATTATTCTGTGGCTATTCTATGAATTGTTATAATGTCAACTTTGACGTTGTCTCATTGTAATTCATTCCAGTAATGGTATCAATATGAGAATTAGAATATTATCATACTTTTGTTGGTTGATATTTTCATGCCGATGGTCAATCCATATGATGATGGGAATGGTAATGGTAAGTTAATAATATTGAGTTCAGAATATCTCCACTAAAAACAAAACTGGAATTGAGGAATGAATATCTCGGATGAGTTCGTTGTTGGGTAGAATTCGTCTATTGGTTTTGGATTGATAATTTTTGGCACTCTTGTTGAATTTAAATTCTTCTATGATGTTTGAATTCAATTTCTGCTAAGATGAAGTTCTAAATTTCAATAATGAATCGTACTTCTGTTTTCACAGAATGCTATAATTATTCTATCTAAGCTTTATTATATGATCTGTGTTCATACTCGTACATTTCATCCTGTTCTATAAGAGAGAGTCAAATTCATTTCAGCTATTTTAATTTGGTTTCTTCCATGGTGCAGTTCTCAGATTGCTCATTTAATCTTGATAAATAAACTATTATTTGAATTGAATTTCCTTTATGATGCAGTTCTATCATAATAATACATTGATATAATTCTCAACACTGAGAAACCAATACTTTCGGAGATATAATTTGTCTGTTTGAACTAGAGCGCCAGAAAGCTCCTGTCCACAGGGCTTGAACCCATTTTTTCATAGAAGGAAAAGTTTTTTCATCAACAGATTTTGAGCACATCTTAACTATGACGATATCGATATTCAGTAAAAAAATTGTCCACTTCGGATGGGGCTCTGGGGTTGAAATTTCAACCCTTAGCACAAAATCTCGGTTTTTCCTGTTTTTTTCATAGAAGGAAAAGTTTTCTCATCAACAGATTTTGAGGAAATCTTGACTACGACGATACTCATATTCAGTAAAAGAATGGTCCACTTCGGATGGGGCCCTGGGGTTGAGATTTCAACCCTTAAGACAACATCTCGGTTTTTCCTGTTTTTTTCATAGAAGGAAAAGTTTTTTCATCAACAGATTTTGAGCACATCTTAACTATGACGATATCGATATTCAGTAAAAAAATTGTCCACTTCGGATGGGGCTCTGGGGTTGAAATTTCAACCCTTAAGACAAAATCTCGGTTTTTCCTGTTTTTTTCATAGAAGGAAAAGTTTTTTCATCAACAGATTTTAAGGAAATCTTGACTACGACGATAATCATATTCAGTAAAAGAGTGGTCCACTCTGGATGGGGCCCTGGGGTTGAGATTTCAACCCTTAAGACAAAATCTCGGTTTTTCCTGTTTTTTTCATAGAAGGAAAAGTTTTTTCATCAACAGATTTTGAGCACATCTGAACTATGACGATATCGATATTCAGTAAAAAAATGGTCCACTTCGGATGGGGCCCTAGGGTTGAAATTTCAACCCTTAACTCAAAAATCTCGATTTTTCGTCGTTTTTTCCCTGAAGGAAAAGTTTTTTCATCAACAGATTTTGAGGAAATCTTGACTACGACGATACTCATATTCAGTAAAAGAATGGTCCACTTCGGATGGGGCCCTGGGGTTGAAATTTCAACCCTTATCTCAAAAATCTCGGTTTTTCGTAGTTTTTTTCCCAGAAGGAAAAGTTTTTTCATCAACACACTTTGAGCTCATCTTAAGTATGACGATACCGATATTCAATAAAAAAACGTCAACTGAAGATCGTTGATTGATGAAAAAACTTTTCGTTCTATGAAAAAAACAGGAAAAACCGAGATTTTCTGTTAAGGGTTGAAATTTCAACCCCAGAGCCCCATCCGAAGTGGCCATTTTTTTACTGAATATCGACTCCGTCATAGTTAAGATGTGCTCAAAATCTGTTGATGCAAAAACTTTTCCTTCTATGAAAAAAACAGGAAAAACCGGGATTTTGTCTTAAGGGTTGAAATTTCAACCCCAGAGCCCCATCCGAAGTGGACCATTTTTTTACTGAATATCGATATCGTCCTGGTCAAGATGTTCTCGAAATCTGTTGATGAAAAAACTTTTCCTTCCATGAAAAAACCAAGAAAAACCAAGATTGTGTGTTAAGGGTAGAAATTTCAACCCCAGGGACCCATCCGAAGTGGACCATTTTTTTACTGAATTTCGGTATCGTCGTAGTCAAGATGTTCTCAAAATCTGTTGATGAAAAAACTTTTCCTTCTATGAAAAAAACAGGAAAAACCGAGATTTTCTGTTAAGGGTTGAAATTTCAACCCCAGAGCCCCATCCGAAGTGGACAATTTTTTTACTGAATATTGGTATCGTCGTAGTCAAGATGTTCTCAAAATCTGTTGATGAAAAAACTTTTCCTTCTATGAAAAAAACAGGAAAAACCGAGATTTTCTGTTAAGGGTTGAAATTTCAACCCCAGGGCCCCATCCGAAGTGGACCATTTTTTTACTGAATTTCGGTATCGTCGTAGTCAAGATGTTCTCAAAATCTGTTGATGAAAAAACTTCTCCTTCTATGAAAAAAACAGGAAAAACCGAGATTTTCTGTTAAGGGTTGAAATTTCAACCCCAGAGCCTCATCCAAAATGGACATTTTTTTTTACTGAATATTGGTATCGTCGTAGTCAAGATGTTCTGAAAATCTGTTGATGAAATAACTTTTCCTTCTATGAAAAATACAGGAAAAACCGGGATTTTGTCTTAAGGGTTGAAATATCAACCCCTGGGGTTGATCCCCATCCGAAGTGGACCATTCTTTTACTGAATATGAGTATCGTCGTAGTCAAGATGTCCTCAAAATATGTTGATGAAAAAACTTTTCCTTCAATGAAAAAACAGGAAAAACCGAGATTTTGTGTTAAGGGTTGAAATTTCAACCCCAGAGCCCCATCCGAAGTGGACAATTTTTTTACTGAATATCGATATCGTCATAAATAAGATGTGCTCAAAATCTGTTAATGAAAAAACTTTTCCTTCTATGAAAAAAACGGAAAAAACCTGATTTTGTCTTAAGGGTTGAAATTTCAACCCCAGAGCCCCATCCGAAGTGGACAATTTTTTAACTGAATATCGGTATCGTCGTAGTCAAGATGTTATCAAAATTTGTTGATGAAAAAACTTTTCCTTCTATGAAAAAAACAGGAAAAACCGAGATTTTCTGTTAAGGGTTGAAATTTCAACCCCAGAGCCCCATCCGAAGTGGACAATTTTTTTACCTAATATCGGTATCGTCGTAGTCAAGATGTTCTCAAAATCTGTTGATGAAAAAACTTTTCCTTCTATGAAAAAAACATGAAAAACCGAGATTTTGTGTTAAGGGTTGAAATTTCAACCCCAGAGCCCCATCCGAAGTGGACAATTTTTTTACTGAATATCGATATCGTCATAGTTAAGATGTGCTCAAAATCTGTTGATGAAAAAACTTTTCCTTCTGGGAAAAAACGACGAAAAACCGAGATTTTTGCGTTAAGGGTTGAAATTTCAAACCCAGGGCCCCATCCGAAGTGGACCATTTTTTTTACCTAATATCGGTATCGTCGTAGTCAAGATGTTCTCAAAATCTGTTGATGAAAAATCTTTTCCTTCTATGAAAAAAACAGGAAGAACCGAGATTTTGTGTTAAGGGTTGAAATTTCAACCCCAGGGCCCCATCCGAAGTCGACCATTCTTTCATTGAATTTCGGTATCGTCGTAGTCAAGATGTTCTCAAAATCTGTTGATGAAAAAACTTCTCCTTCTATGAAAAAAACAGGAAAAACCGAGATTTTCTGTTAAGGGTTGAAATTTCAACCCCAGAGCCCCATCCGAAATGGACAATTTTTTTACTGAATATTGGTATCGCCGTAGTCAAGATGTTCTCAAAATCTGTTGATGAAAAAACTTTTCCTTCTATGAAAAAAACAGGAAAAACCAAGATTTTGTCTTAAGGGTTGAAATTTCAACCCCAGAGCCCCATCCGAAGTGGACAATTTTTTTACTGAATATTGGTATCGTCGTAGTCAAGATGTTCTCAAAATCTGTTGATGAAAAGACTTTTCCTTCTATGAAAAAATCAGGAAAAACCGAGATTTTGTCTTAAGGGTTGAAATTTCAACCCCAGGGCCCCATCCGAAGCGGACCATTTTTTTACTGAATTTCGGTATCGTCGTAGTCAAGATGTGCTCAAAATCTGTTGATGAAAAAACTTTTCCTTCTATGAAAAAAACAGGAAAAACCGAGATTTTGTCTTAAGGGTTGAAATTTCAACCCCAGGGCCCCATTCCAAGTGGACCATTTTTTTACTGAATATCGACTCCGTCATAGTTAAGATGTGCTCAAAATCTGTTGATGAAAAAACTTTTCCTTCTATGAAAAAAACAGGAAAAACCGAGATTTTGTCTTAAGGGTTGAAATTTCAACCCCAGAGCCCCATCCGAAGTGGACCATATTATTACCTAATATCGGTATCGTCCTGGTCAAGATGTTCTCAAAATCTGTTGATGAAAAAACTTTTCCTTCTATGAAAAAACCAAGAAAAACCGAGATTGTGTGTTAAGGGTAGAAATTTCAACCCCAGGGCCCCATCCGAAGTGGACCATTTTTTTACTGAATTTCGGTATCGTCGTAGTCAAGATGTTCTCAAAATCTGTTGATGAAAAAACTTTTCCTTCTATGAAAAAAACAGGAAAAACCGAGATTGTCTGTTAAGGGTTGAAATTTCAACCCCAGAGCCCCATCCGAAGTGGACAATTTTTTTACTGAATATTGGTATCGTCGTAGTCAAGATGTTCTCAAAATCTGTTGATGAAAAAACTTTTCCTTCTATGAAAAAAACAGGAAAAACCGAGATTTTATTTAAGGGTTGAGATTTCAACCCCAGGGCCCCATCCGAAGTGGACCATTTTTTTACTGAATTTCGGTATCGTCGTAGTCAAGATGTTCTCAAAATCTGTTGATGAAAAAACATCTCCTTCTATGAAAAAAAACAGGAAATACCGAGATTTTCTGTTAAGGGTTGAAATTTCAACCCCAGAGCCCCATCCGAAATGGACCATTTTTTTACTGAATATTGGTATCGTCGTAGTTAAGATGTTCTCAAAATCTGTTGATGAAAAAACTTTTCCTTCTATGAAAAAAACAGGAAAAACCGAGATTTTGTCTTAAGGGTTGAAATTTCAACCCCAGGGCCCCATCCGAAGTGGACCATTTTTTTACTGAATTTCGGTATCGTCGTAGTCAAGATGTGCTCAAAATCTGTTGATGAAAAAACTTTTCCTTCTATGAAAAAAACAGGAAAAACCGAGATTTTGTCTTAAGGGTTGAAATTTCAACCCCAGAGCCCCATCCGAAATGGACAATTTTTTTACTGAATATTGGTATCGTCGTAGTCAAGATGTTCTCAAAATCTGTTGATGAAAAAACTTTTCCTTCTATGAAAAAAACAGGAAAAACCGAGATTTTGTCTTAAGGGTTGAAATTTCAACCCCAGGGCCCCATCCGAAGTGGACCATTTTTTTACTGAATTTCGGTATCGTCGTAGTCAAGATGTGCTCAAAATCTGTTGATGAAAAAACTTTTCCTACTATGAAAAAAACAGGAAAAACCGAGATTTTGTCTTAAGGGTTGAAATTTCAACCCCAGAGCCCCATCCGAAGTGGACCATTTTATTACCTAATATCGGTATCGTCCTAGTCAAGATGTTCTCAAAATCTGTTGATGAAAAAACTTTTCCTTCTATGAAAAAAACAGGAAAAACCGAGATTTTCTGTTAAGGATTGAAATTTCAACCCCTGAGCCCCATCCGAAGTGAACCATTTTATTACCTAATATCGGTATCGTCCTAGTCAAGATGTTCTCAAAATCTGTTGATGAAAAAACTTTTCCTTCTATGAAAAAAACAGGAAAAACCGAGATTTTGTGTTAAGGGTTGAAATTTCAACCCCAGAGCCCCATCCGAAGTGGACATTTTTTTTACTGAATATCGATATCGTCATAGTTAAGATGTGCTCAAAATCTGTTGATGAAAAAACTTTTCCTTCTGGGAAAAAACGACGAAAAACCGAAATTTTTGCGTTAAGGGTTGAAATTTCAAACCCAGGGCCCCATCCGAAGTGGACCATTTTTTTTTACCTAATATCGGTATCGTCGTAGTCAAGATGTTCTCAAAATCTGTTGATGAAAAAACTTTTCCTTCTATGAAAAAAACAGGAAGAACCGAGATTTTGTGTTAAGGGTTGAAATTTCAACCCCAGGGCCCCATCTGAAGTCGACCATTCTTTTACTGAATATCGGTATCGTCGTAGTCAAGATGTTCTCAAAATTTGTTGATGAAAAAACTTTTCCTTCTATGAAAAAAACCGGAAAAACCGAGATTTTGTGTTAAGGGTTGAAATTTCAACCCCAGGGCCCCATCCGAAGTGGACCATTTTTTTACTGAATATCGATATCGTCGTTGTCAAAATGTTCACAAAATCTGTTGATGAAAAAACTCTTCCTTCTGGGAAAAACGAATGAAAACCCGGGTTTTTTGTGTTAAGGGTTGAAATTTCAACCCCAGGGTCTCATCCAATGCGGATACTTTTTTCAGTAAAGAACCGAATCAGCATTACCATTATCTTGCCAAAATCTTCCCATGCCAAAATAACATTCATGCCCCAGCATTGATAAATCTATCAATATTCAACAAGAGCTTGATCGGACTCACAAAATAAGTTCCAAATTAAGTTCATCTCTCGAAGAAACCATCAGTTCAAGTTGTTGTGTATTTATATTATCGCAGAACTTCGATTTTCTTCAATTCATGCCAGAATATATTGGTTCTATATGATTATGACTGAATCGATCGGTGCGCCACTGGTTGCGCCGTTCGGGTGTTTCCGGAGATTTCATCCGCTATCTTTATCTGCTCTCTTCACAGCGGTTGCTATTTATGACGTGAACTTATTGTCATCAATTACCTAAATTATTGTTATTGTAAAGCGGATATTGGGGAAAGATTTGTAGTAATCATATATGATCATAGATGAGAAACGTGGATGCGCCTGAGCTCAAGTTACGCGTATTTGAATCAAAGAATAATATCTACGTACAATTTCCGCCACCCTTATTCAGGGTTTCACAGTAGTTTAATTTTGGTGGGTCTAAAGACCTGGGTTGTATGCTACTGGAATAAACTGTTTGTTATTAGCGTGAATATTCTTTTGGTGAATTTAGGAATTAGTACATTACGCGGGGGTATCTGGGAGACTTAAATTTACCTGGCGCCCATTTACTAGGTTCCCTATTTAGGAATCCACTCCCATCTCCACTGGAGCTAGACCGCGGATCCCTGAGTTCTGGTAGCTCCGAACTTAACCACTGCGACTTGGGAACAGTCGTTTGTCGTTATAATTGGAATTCACTAAGATGCAGAACTAACATTCAATAGAAAAATTATCAATACTATTTCAATTATAGGACTTTCAATGTCAAATATATTCATATAATTGTACAATAAATATCAGTTTTTTCCTAATTGTATCTTTGTAAGTTTACGCGCACTCATTAATAAATACAAAAAAATGTATGCATGCTTCTGTTGAAAACTTACTTTTTAAAAAAACTTTCAATTACGTATAACATAAGGAAACTTTGTGTGGGCTCAATGACTAACGATTTAAATGTAAGAGCTGAAGATCAATTTAACCAAGTTTATAGTTACGGTAACTAAGGGTTTATTTCTTCATAATGAATCAGTATGTAATAAAATACATAGCTGAACACATATCTCGTTAGTTATATCATCTACTTGTTGTTTTGTTGTTTTGAATTCTACCTTCTGCAAATAATCTACTTTATTCTCATCTATTTTTGAGATTACATATACAACGTCGTGAGAAAATTATGGAATTTTTCCTTTGATAATCTTGACGTTGGAAATTTTTACACTGTCCACACCAATTGTTATGATGTTTACTATAATTCCTTGATACATATTTCAATAACCCCTTACTTATATTTCCATTTTTTCTTGACCCTAAATCCTCAAAATATCTTCATTTTCCATTACAATAACACCCTATATGAACAATATATCTTGTTTCTTTAACCATAATATTTATATTCCTTCCACTAAATTATTATTTCTCTTCTACCAATCCAATAACCTCGTTGAAGTATTGAAGATATATGAAGACTATTACCACAATTTCCTAGAAATATGACAATGCCGTTATCAGATTACATATAATATTTTTCATCAAATTCTACTCATGTAGTGTAGTACTTTGCCTCGTGTTTAAACTACATATCTTATTTTTTGGCTCTCTTCTTTCAGTTTCTGCACTACATTTCATTTCATTTTCTCATTCTCCACTTCGAGCATCGGCAGACCCCCGACACACTACCATTGTGGAGACTTAGGCTCAGCAGTTATGCTATGTGCCCAAAATCCAGTAAGAAATATTTGCATGTGTGAAGTCTTCAAGTGATCCTTGGTGTCCCTGGGACCTGCCGGAGTCTCGGGTAAACCGATCACCAAGGATTGGCACGTGCACACAACAGTCACAACACTGACTCTATTTTATCCGGGTAATCCTTCAAAAATAGCACACACAAAACTTTTCACAAATATATTTTAAGAGTCTTGCGTTCTCTTATTAAATATTTTAAAACTTATACTAGGTTTTGAGTTCCAAACCAGGACGCGGGGAACTGACTGTACCCTTCCCGCTGTGACAACAGCCATTTTGGAACTGAGTTTCTGCACTTAACCTCTAATGACTAACGATTTAAATGTAAGAGCTGAAGATCAATTCACAACTCATCTTGTTGACTATTGTTACAGGCATAAATAGAGTATCTTTTGATAAATTATAATGTTTAACGCTCCTGTTTATAAAAAAGACAATAATTGAATAAAATTAAATTGAAATAGAACAATGATGTGATATTACAGATATTTAGCAAATCATTGCATACTTTTTCTTATTAATTTGAACTTTTATTTTTAAGCAATTGGCAACGAAAGCTATACAATCCATGGAGTCAGCAGCTTTGGAAGCTCTACGAGTAAGTATAAAATCTACAATTCATAATGAATCAAATTAAATAATTATTGTACATTCATGTTTCATAATGAAAATTAGCGAATGATACCTATACAAATTACTACCACAGAAATATAAATATTAATTTTTCACTCCACTATAACTCAACAAATCTGAAATGCATACCGAATAACCAGTAAAATATTTTCCCGTCGCCTACAAAATAAAAACTCAGTTTAACGTACACGAAATTGATATGTGGATCTGCTGAATATGAATATCAACCAATTACATAGATTATCTGACTATGTGGATCTAACAGTTATGTAGATGTACAGGATATGTAGATCTACCAGTTAATATTTATATACAGGGTCTTTTACGAGGAACCTCACCCATATTTATACGGGAAACTACTGAACGTATTTTCATGAAATTCAGCACTTATAAGTACTTCACGATGCTGATGAAATCTAAAATATTTTCAAGGCATGAGCACCTCCGGTTTTTCCGGAAATGACGTCAACTTCCGTTTTTCAAATTAGAACACCATTTTTTCATTGCAGAAATAGATTCCTTAGAAAATTTCAAGTTATTTGGATGTAACATTTTTCAGTTTTGGTTGGAAAATTCTCTCTGACCGGGAAAATTCGAAAAAAAAAATCGAAAATAGAGCTCCGCTGAAACAAGAATAACTTCGAGGTTTTTGAATGGAAAATTTTCATTTTTCTAATTTTTCAAGATGTAAGATTGATGTATCCACTTTAAAAATCAAAATCGCGATTCATGATACAGGGGGTGAAAAAATCGCATTCAAAGTTAGGGATGACAAAATCGTGAAAAATCAATTTTTTCAAATTAGAACCCCATTTTTTTATGGCAGATATTGAATCTACGTTAAAAAATAATGTGAGTGTATGCATCAAACCCTTGCCCTAAAGTGGATATTTTCTGAGTTATTCACAAAAAACTGTTTTTCGTCTTGAATTTTCAGCTATTTCTTTTCCCTTCACGCCAAAAAGATGAAATTTTCAGGAACTGTTACTTAGACCATGTTTTAGATTTTACTACCCTAATCTGCAAGAGAAAAAAGTTACAGGTTGTTCCTAAATAGATGGCGAATTTTGATTTGAATTTGTATCGGAAACCTCTTTATTTCAACTAATCGGCCATCGGTTTTCTCTCCAGTGATAAATAAATAATTCCTTATGAACCATATGCAAAAACTTACCATGGTTTACATTCTTTTTTTTTAATGATAGATATCATTAATTACATCTGCCAAATTCCTCTTTATTCAGAAGCATTTTGTGTTTACTATTACTTTGGTGATAATTCGTATTAAGTTATAAAATCCATCACTATGCCTAATTTTACCAATGAAGATTATTTAAATCTCATTCTACTTCAAGGAGAATGTAATAAAGTTGTAGATAGAACGATTCGACTGTTCATTGAGAGGTTTCCTGACCGTCACAGACCAACGAGAGATACCATTAACAGAACCATGACAAACTTGAGAAAAGTCGGATCTTTCGTTAAGAAAACTATACACAGAGAAAAAAGTGTAGTAGAAGATGAGAACAACGAAATTACAGTTCTTGCATATTTTCGTGTGAATCCTCAAAATTCTCTCAAAGATGCCGAGATTGATCTGGGATTATCTCAATCGAGTGTTTGGAGAATATTAAAAAAACATAAAATGCAACGATCTATATGAAATTTAGCATCAAATTGTTGAATAATGACCTTTATAATATGTCATTATACTTTTAAATTTCAGATATATTGATAGATTATACATGGAGATCTTTGTGATGAGTCAATCTAGTAATTCGCTATAAGAAATATCTCATCAGTATACTGCCGTAATAAGGTAAAAGGCAGTAACTGCAAATACTATGATTCTGAGATAATTGCAGTTTAAGTTTTTGGGTGTTTTTTTTTCTTATCTTTAATTCAATTTTATTGGGACAAGGATTAAGAATTACTACTAAATATCTGTTATTTCATTATTGAATACAATTTTTGCTATAGCAAATATGTTAGTACTGCTATATACCATACCATTAACAGCTGACCTTGTAGTTACTGCTGTTTGCCAGAGTTTGTTTTGGCGTTAGTTGATGAGATAGGATCACCAAACCCAGTGTAATATTTGGGAAAGTTACTGCTTAGGCCGGTTGCGCTAATATCTCGTTTATGATGAAAATGTCAGTTACTGCCTTTTACCTTATTACGGCAGTATACAGGGTCTTTCACGAGGAACCTCACCCATATTTATACGGGAAACTACTGAACGTATTTTCATGAAATTCAGCACTTATAAGTATTTCACGATGCTGATGAAATCTAAAATATTTTCAAGGCATGAGCACCTCCGGTTTTTCCGGAAATGACGTCAATATCCGTTTTTCAAATTAGAACACCATTTTTTTATTGCAGAAATAGATTCCTTAGAAAATTTCAAGTTATTTTGATGTAACATTTTTCAGTTTTGGTTGGAAAATTCTCTCTGAGCGGGAAAATTCGAAAAAAAAAACGAAAATAGAGCTCCGCTGAAACAAGAATAACTTCGAGGTTTTTGGATGGAAAATTTTCATTTTTGGGATTTTTCAAGATGTAAGATTGATGTATCCACTTTAAAAATCGAAATCGCGATTCATGATACAGGGGGTGAAAAAATCGCTTTCAAAGTTAGGGATGACAAAATCGTGAAAAATCAATTTTTTTGAAGTAGAACCCCATTTTTTATGTCAGATATTGAATCTACGTTAAAAAATAATGTGAGTGTATGCATCACACCCTTGCCCTAAAATGGATATTTTCTGAGTTATTCACAAAAAACTGTTTTTCGTCTTGAATTTTCAGCTATTTCTTTTCCCTTCACGCCAAAAAGATGAAATTTTCAGGAACTGTTATTTGAACCATGCTGTAGATTTTTCACCCCTTCTTGAAACCGACTTCAAGTTACTATTAGGAGAACCATGGCAAACTCTCGCAGTTATAACTAGAGAAGATGCTCAAAGTTTTGACCGTTAATTTCTAGACATTTATTTATACGTCTTCGTGCGTTGCTCTTCTTATTTCATCGGGAGGAAGAGATCTGCAAAAGTGTTTAAAAACCAAATTGAGTTTCAAAATTATGAATCTAAAAATCTAAACAAACCTGAACGCATTTCTGACTCGTTCTATGCAGTCCTCTTTATCAGTCAGGGGAGTTGAGTAGACAATATTTTTTATCCTACCCTAAACATAATAGTCTAAAGGAGTTAAATCGGGAGAACGTGGTGGCCAAAGATGTGTACCATTGTTCGCCAACCATCGATCTTCAAATAGCCTGTAGAGGATATTTGACACATTGAGTGAATTGTGTGGAGGCGCGCCATCTTGTTGATACCATAAGTCATTATGGTTCTGTACTAGCGGCTCAATTATTTGAGTCAATATGTCAGAATATCTATCTCCTAAGGGAGAACATTCTTTAAATAATGCAAACATGTGTAGTGTTCTATCTTACCAGTTAAAGTCCCATCATAAATGTGAACATCGAGAATCGCATTATTTTTGATGGCGCAAAAAACATTGAAACTCCAGGTCTCTTGAAAGTTCCATTGTCTGAAGTGGTGGTTGTTCTCTTCATCCCAATAATGACTGTTATGCCTATTGAAAGAACCATTCTTTGTGAATTTAGATTCATCTGTCCAAATTATACAGTCCAAAAAGTTTTCATTCTCTTGAAATCGAATCATCATAGCTTCGCAAAACTCTGTTCTCCTGACGAAATCAGTTTCCTTCAAATGCTGTACCCTATTGAATTTATATGGGTGCATTTAGATCGATAGATTGATGAAGATCTTCGTGATATGAGTCAATCCAGTATTTACAGAACTATAAAAATAATTCAGTATATATATGTAAAATTCATAATGAATCATATTTAATAAATATTGTACATTCATGTTTTATAACGAAAATTAGCATATAATAGACAAACTGCTACCTCATAAATATAAATATTGATTTTTCACTCCACTATGACTCAACAAATCTAAAATGCACAACTGAATAACCAATAAAATATTTTCCCATGGACCTCTAAATAAAAGCTTACACACAACATTGATCAATAATGACCCATTTTAATATATCGTGATTTCTCCTATTTTTTGGCGCTCTTGTTTTTAATGCATGATTGTCATGGGCAACCGAATATATATTGTAGCTAATGATAACAATATGAACTAATCAGAGTGTCAAATGTCTAATATTCCCTGTACGAATTTCTCCAATTATTCTATCGGGAGCAATATATTTAAATTTATAGTTATTTATGTATATCAAAGGAGTTATGAGGATGTTAATTACAGAGGGCAACAGATTTCAATCCCGAGGGATTGTTAAGTAGTTCACATCCAATAACTCACTTGATAATGTCGTGTGATTGGCTCAGTGGTAGAGTAATTGACTTGGGAGCGGAAGCCCCAAGTTCAATTCCGAGGCTAGGAAAGAAATTTTCTAGTCACGGTAATCGCCACCATTCGCTGTTGGGTCAAAAATTAACAGTGCTGTGCCTAAGGTGGCGTAAGGACACAGTAACAAAGCCTACACAGAACACAATTGGTTCTCCTAACTCAGGGCGGCAAGCTCTTAGAGCTTATGAGGGGTCTCCTTGTGGAAGACTCAGGAGGATCAGTATAATAATAATAATAATAATAATAATAATAATAATAATTATAATAGATAATTAATTTTATTTCATACTGAATGAAACAATTTTTGGTTGGTTTTGTATATATATTAGAGGAAGTTAAAGAACTATAGCTGCTTAGTATAATCCCAAGGAAGTTATAACCAAGTTTATAGTTACGGTAACTAAGGGTTTATTTCTTCATAAAATATCAGTATGTAATAAAATACATAGCTGCACACATATCTCGATAGTTATATCATCTACTTGTTGTTTTGAATACTACCTTCTGCAAATAATCTACTTTATTTTCAAACGTACAATAATAACGTCTTTTTTCGATTGAGAGGATCATCGAAAAGTTCTATTTCTCCGCCTAGGCGGAGAAGTGTTGCTATGCAACACTTTTCCTGCCGCCGGCAGGAAAAGTGTTTCTATGCAAAAGATGAGTTGGTTACCATGAAGATTCTCTAATTCAAACGTCATTTTTATTCGTTAAAGTTACATTGAATGTACAATAATAATTGGTCAATGTCGCGTTTTGAAAATTGAAACCATGTAATAATGAAATGGTAGGATTCTGTCTCGGATTCTGTTCCAAAGCTGATGCCTCATTAGAGTCTTTCAAGTTGTTAGTTCCAGGGAATTCGTTAAAGCTCAATATCCTACCAGCCATCTCATTCTTATTTCGCAGCGAATCCTCGATTTACCCTTCTGCTAACTACTTGACTTCTTGGAACACTTCCTATACTATGTATTCCCATCATCATTCAAAGAAAATCTATTTTCAACGAAATCGTCTTAACGCAGTGTATCTCCGATGAATATTTGGATTATTCTCCCTAATAACTGTGAATGTTCGAACTTTTCTCGTTTTACTATCAGGAATATTGACTATTATCATATTTCCCTTGTCCTCGATATCTGTAGCTATCATTTTCATCATTTCGTCACATCTGCAGGCACCAGCTATTCCGAATAATAGAACAATCTGAAACAACCACGTGATCAAAAAACAAAATTATAAATACTTGAATTATGATAGTTACCTTTAATCCTAAATATGAGTCATCCGGTGCTTCGAATAGAAAACGTTCGAACTCTTCCTTAGAAAAAACTCTTGAATTTTTTGCAAGATACTCTTCATCAGATTTTTTCAAAAATGCGCGAAACTTCAGATATTTACCAATATGTATTTCATGTTTGATCGCTAGTTGCGACTTTATCATTGAATATCGGGCCCTCAAAGTAGAGGATTTCCATTTTTTTCTGTAGCAGTTAAGTTGAAATAAGCTAGAAGCACATTCTCTTGGTAAACTGTCACGTTTTTCGAATTGCACCAATTCACGAAGGGATCATAAGCTGCGGAATATTTTTTAATAGACTTCGATGGTCCAAGGGAAGAGACTGCTTCATTCGCCAAAACCTCAATTTCAAGACATTTTCACTTTCAACCACTTCTCACCAGCTTGCAAATGATAACTAATAATTATTCTACTTTATATCTGTCAGAATGAATTTTACGTGGCAACCGTAGCTAGGCAAATGTTTCATAATTCATTCAATTATAAAACGATCGTAAATGGATAGAATTATTTATGTAAATCAATCCAAAAGTGGATATTCAGATTTTTTTAATTTCAAAACGTTTGAAAATAAAATAACATATTTCATTCGGAGTAGAAGTGACTTTTCATGGCTCGCTTTCAATTACCCGCCTCACTCCGTTCGGCGGGTAAACTCCAGCTCGCCATGAAAAGTGACACTTCTCCTCCTTATGAAATAATATACTATTACCCTTGCTCACAGTTCGGCAATTCAAACTCGAATACCAGACCGAGTAACCCACCTCGTGCTAGCACGATATGGACGTTGACCTCAATCCACTTATTCAAGGATGCCTCAGACGCAACACCACTTCTAGTTCAACCCCTAAAATGCCAGGGCTCGGTCGCTGAAACACTAGGGTCTGAACAGGAAGTTTACCGGAGTTACGTCCTACTATGTTCGCAAAGATAACAATCAATTCAAAATAAAATATCAATAATTCACTAATGGAATCGGATCACCCTGTATACAACAAATTCGGAAATAAATTCTTTAAGCTAATTCGTTAACCTGACCAATTATCAAGCATCTGACCTGACTCGGAAAGAATTGAAATGAAGGAACACAAGCAATACGGAAAATAAACGGCAAGCCAAAGGGCCCACGGAATGCTTACCCAAATCAGAACTCACTTTCACTCACAAGTTACGGTTAAAATAGAGTCTCTTTCTCGAATAACGGCAATCAAAATCAGAAGGACGGTTTATCGGTGTTCTCGGAAAAATAATTCGGTTATAATATTCGGTCAATTTATCTTCAAAAAAAATCGGAAATCTATCAAAAAGGTTAAACGTGAACTACTCGGAAATCTAATAAAAGTTTTTCACGTGTACTACTCGGAAATCTAGCAAAAGTTCTCAATTTTGACTCGGAAAGCCCTTATATAGACTCGGTCGGATGGCATGTCACATGATCTCAAATTCGTCTAATTTTGAAGGGAGGTGGATTTTGGACGTCTCTGATTGGTCCGACATTATGTCATTTATTCTAGAAGGAATTCGAACACTCGAGAGCATAAACAACGGACCTCCAGTTTTTGCGCCTTTTCATCGTAGAATTATCTTTCCGCATCTGGCAAAAAACGGCGATAAGCGATAAACTGGAGTTGACGGATTTTTTCCACATAGGCTGCGATTTTAAAATGCATCCGAATAATCGGAATGATTTTAAATTCCCTATATGAATATTTTCTCGATATAATTAATTCTCTCATTTAAATTATATGGAAACGGACTGGCCGGAAAAGTTTCGAATTTCCTTCATGAACGTATCTTACGGTATGACTACGGAATAAATGCAGGAATTATTTCGAAATGAAAAATCCTGGAAACAATATCCTGAATTTATTTAGTAACGAAAAAACACTTCGTTACACAATATGAGAATTATAATAATGATACTTATCATACTTTTTGTTGGTTGATATTTTCATGCCGATGGTCAATCCATATGATGATGGGAATGGTAATGGTAAGTTAATAATATTGAGTTCAGAATATCTCCACTAAAAACAAAACTGGCATATTGGTGTATTGGAGTAGATTTGAGGAAAGATATATATTATCGTTCATCATAGAATTGAGGAATGAATATCTCGGATGAGTTCGTTGTTGGGTAGAATTCGTCTATTGGTTTTGGATTGATAATTTTTGGCACTCTTGTTGAACTTAAATTCTTCTATGATGTTTGAATTCAATTTCTGCTAAGATGAAGTTCTAAATTTCAATAATGAATCGTACTTCTATGTTTTCACAGAATGCTATAATTATTCGATCTAAGCTTTATTATATGATCTGTGTTCATACTCGTACATGTCATCCTGTTCTATAAGAGAGAGTCAAATTCATTTAAGCTATTTTAATTTCATTTCTTCCATGGTGCAGTTCTCATTCTCAGATTGCTCATTTAATCTTGATAAATAAACTATTATTTGAATTGAATTTCCTTTATGATGCAGTTCTATCATAAGAATACATTGATATAATTCTCAACTCTGAGCAACCAATACTTTCGGAGATATAATTTGTCTGTTTGAACTAGAGCGCCAGAAAGCTCCTGTCCACAGGGCTTGAACCCATTTTTTTTCTGTAGCCATTGAGTTGAAATATGCTAGAAGCACATTCTCTTGGTAAACTGTAACGTTTTTCGAATTGCACCAATTCACGAAGTGATCATAAGCTGCAGAATATTTTTCAATTGACTTCGATGGTCCAAGGGAAGAGACTGCTTCATTCGCCAAAACCTCAATTTCTGAAGACATTTTCACTTTCCACCACTTCTCACCAGCTCGCAAATGACAACAATTAATTATTTTACTTTATATCTGTCAGAATGAATTTTACGTGGCAACCGTAACTAGGCAAATTTTCCATAATTCATTCAATTATAAAACGATCGTAAATAGATAGATTATTTATGTAAATCAATCCAAAAGTGGATATTCAGATTTTTATGAATTTCAAAATGTTTGAAAATAAAATAACATATTTCATTCGGAGTAGAAGTGACTTTTCATGGCTCGCTTTCAATTACCCGCCTCACTCCGTTCGGCGGGTAAACTCCAGCTCGCCATGAAAAGTGACACTTCTCCTCCTTATGAAATAATATACTATTATTCTCATCTATTTTTGAGATTACATATACAACGTCGTGAGAAAATTATGGAATTTTTCCTTTGATAATCTTGACGTTGGAAATTTTTACACTGTCCACACCAATTGTTATGATGTTTACTATAATTCCTTGATACATATTTCAATAACCCCTTACTTATATTTCCATTTTTTCTTGACCCTAAATCCTCAAAATATCTTCATTTTCCATTACAATAACACCCTATATGAACAATATATCTTGTTTCTTTAACCATAATATTCATATTCTTTCCACTAAATTATTATTTCTCTTCTACCAATCCAATAACCTCGTTGAAGTATTGAAGATATATGAAGACTATTACCACAATTTCCTAGAAATATGACAATGCCGTTATCAGATTACATATAATATTTTTCATCAAATTCTACTCATGTAGTGTAGTACTTTGCCTCGTGTTTAAACTACATATCTTATTTTTTGGCTCTCTTCTTTCAGTTTCTGCACTTCATTTCATTTCATTTTCTCATTCTCCAATTCGAGCATCGGCAGACCCCCAACACACTACCATTGTGGAGACTTAGGCTCAGCAGTTATGCTATGTGCCCAAAATCCAGTAAGAAATATTTGCATGTGTGAAGTCTTCAAGTGATCCTTGGTGTCCCTGGGACCTGCCGGAGTCTCGGGTAAACCGATCACCAAGGATTGGCACGTGCACACAACAGTCACAACACTGACTCTATTTTATCCGGGTAATCCTTCAAAAATAGACACACAAAACTTTTCACAAATATATTTTAAGAGTCTTGCGCTCCCTTATTAAATATTTTGAAACTTATACTAGGTTTTGAGTTCCAAACCAGGACGCGGGGAACTGACTGTACCCTTCCCGCTGTGACAACCATTTTGGAACTGAGTTTCTGCACTTAACCTCTAATATTTTATTTATAACCTCTATCTTTAGCTTTTGGTGTTTTTTTCTCTACTATAAGTGAGCAAAGCCTCACTGAGTATTATGGTGCCGCTTTGTCTACTAGTTGTACTACCTCTAGAATGAATGACTGTACTTTTTTCTTCCACCCAGTTACCAGTGATGAGCTATCACGTGCTGTCAAGCGTTTGAGGAATAGTGGGGGTACTGGGGTCGATTCGGTATCTGTTAAGATGTTAAAATCATTCGCACCACTGATCATCGATCATCTTGTCCATCTTGTTAATCTTTCAGTTTCTGGCGGTGTATTTCCTTCTTGTCTGAAGTTGTCAACTGTAATTCCCATATTAAAAAAGGGCGATCCTGCTCTTGTATCTAACTATAGACCGATCTCTATGCAGAGTGTTTTTTCAAAATTGATCGAGAGAATTGTTTATGAACGAATGATGGATTTCTTATCTAAGTTCGGAGTACTAAAGGATAGCCAGCATGGCTTTAGGTCGGGTCGTTCTACACAGTCTGCTGCTGTGTCCTTCATTCAATATGTCTACAGGTGTTTGGATGATGGATTATGGGTCTGTGGATTGTTCTTTGACCTTTCTCGTGCGTTTGACTGTTTGAATCTTAGATTCATCCTTGACAAGATGCACAACTTAGGTTTTCGTGGCGTCTTCCTGCAGTGGATTCGTGGTTTTCTGAGTGACAGATTGTTTTGTGTTAGGTTGCTTGAGCATTTGTCAGCTACTTTCAGTGTCAATTTGGGTGTCCCTCAGGGGTCTGTCTTGGGACCTCTCATATTCCTGCTGTTTATCAACGATTTGCCAGATCACGTGATTTCTGAATGGCCCATTATGTTTGCGGATGATACAGCTTTCGCAATTTCTGCTAAAACAAAAGACGAGCTAGTTTCAAGGTGTTTAGCCTTGGTCCAAAGCTTTATGAATTGGTGCAAGGCTAATTCAGTTATTGTTAATATCGATAAGACTGAGATGGTAACTTTCTTCCTCAAGTCAAAAAATGTCACCCTAACTTTACAATATGAAGATATAACTATCGAGTCGCAATCATGCGTCAAATTTCTCGGCTTGATTGTAGATGACCAATTAAGGTGGTGTGATCATATTGATTACTTGAGTACTAGCTTGAATAAAGCTTATTATGCTTTGAGCAGACTGAAAGGTTCTCTTCCCATTGAGTCACTGATAGATGTTTATTATGGATTGTTTCATTCTCGTCTAAATTATAATATTTTGCTGTGGGGTAATTCGGTGTCAGTGGAAAGAATTTTAATAGCACAAAAAAGAATTTTACGTTTAATTTTTGGTTTGAGCACTCGTACTTCATGTAGAAGTTTTTTTAGTGAAATACAGATAATGACAGTGCCTTCACTATTCATTTATAGATGTTTGATTCATGTTAAGGAAAGAATTATGACTGTTCCACATCTTTCTGAATGTCACAGTTACAATACTAGGCATACAACAATTCTGTCTGTTCCTGTTCACAGATCATCCAAATATGAGTTTTCTCCCCATTTTCAAAGTATAAGATTATATAACCATCTACCATCAGCTTGGAGGGAGCTTGGATTTACTGTGTTCAGGAGGAGACTGAAACAAATGTTAGTACGTAAGGCATATTACAGTGTCAAAGAATACCTATGTGATACTGATTTTCAGGTTTGAAACATTTTTCTGCTGTTTTTTTTTTCTTGTTTTCTAGATTGGTGAGATAATTCTGCATTTTTATAATTAAGTTGTTTATAAAGGAGGGAATATTCTGTTCCTCTTTTCGTTGACGTGCCCATACATATGTATATGTCGAAAGGGATTGAATAAAATTATTATTATTATTATTATTATTATTATTATTAGATCTTAAAAACTCTATGTTCGTATTTATAACAGTGATGCCAACAAACTACTATTTTAGTATCAATCCCTGTTTCATTGATTTAGAAGTAACCAAAAATTTTTTTGCAGCTCTTGTTTTCAATCGTATTCATTCGACATATTTTTCTAGATAATACATTTCCTTGAATTAAATGAAAAATGTATAAACATATTATTATAATTTCTTTTCATAGACAAACTTACTACAGAATAGAGGAGGGTTTGGTGGAAGAGGGGGGAGAAGAGGTAGAGGAGGACGAAGAGGAAGAGGTGGACAGAGACGAAGAGGAAATAGGGGAGGTTGGTGGAGGAGAGAAAACAAAACACAAAAAGAAAAAAAAGAAGAAGAAAAAAAGAAAAAGGAAGAAGAAGAAAAAATAAAAAAAAGAAGAAGAAGAAACATTACATAGTATTTTAATGGAAAATTTAAAATTATAAAAAAAAAATCAATTTATAAATTTTACCATTATTAATAAGACGTTTCTTCAAAATCTATAAAATAACAAAATCAATTTTTCAAGTAAATAAATATGTACTCGCAAATTTTGTCCATTAAGCCTGATTCTCAGACCTTCATGGTGTCGCCAGCAATAATCCCCACTCCTCTCTACATATCCATATCAAAAATTATAAAGAGACTCTATGACAGAGATTTACTCAGTCAATCCATAGAAAACATATCCTCTCTAGAGCTATACGCTTCACGTCAATGTTTTTCTTGGTGATGAAATTCTACGCCCTCACAAGATTAAGATCGGTACTAAAGTGAAGCGGGAAAAATTTGAATCGTGTATTTGTATTATGATTACCAATGTTTTCGGGAAACTTCAGCATGTTGATATAAATTTATACAACATTTGATCTTATCCACCGATTGAAGTTCTAGAAATATAAATGTTGTATGATAAATAAAATCTGATCGAAATCAGGTTCTGAATGATAATTTTTACAGTGCATATAAAGACTTCCCGAAGAAAAAAAAAATGTGTTTTTTAATGAGGTTATGCTAACAAATATGTAATTTGGAAATACAAAATATATGAACAAAACAATTCTCAACAATAGAAAATGTTTCTAATCCAACAGATATACTTTGAAAAAAATGGGAAAATCAACAATATACAGTATGGTGCAATTGAAAGGAATCAATTCGTTGTTTCGTAAACCGGCGACTTTAAGGAAAAATCCTGAAACCTGTCGATTTTTATTCTTAAACAGACTATTCGTAAGGAAACCATTTTATTTTTGACGTCATATTAAATAATAATAATAAAATTTTATTAATTATTTGAACAAATACAAAAATCAATTTTTGTACATTATTGATATGGCTGAATAGGTATTTAAAAGACCTTTCAAATAATGTATTAAAACACCCACCTTTCATCTGAAAATTTTAGCGATGACGTAATCACGCTCACATATATGACATCAAAAATAAAAAGGTATCCTTACGAATAGCCCGTTTTAAAATAAAAATCGACGGGTTTCCGGATTTTTCCTTAAAGTCGCCGGTTTACGAAATAACGAATTTATTCCTTTCATTTGCACCATACTGTATATGCACCAAATAACAATAAACCAAACTATGTTCTCTTTATGAGAAACAATCCGATACTTTTTAAAAAGTATGAAAGTATGAAAATAGGAAAAACACTCATAATGCTGACTATCTTAATCCCACACTCAATATGAAAACGTCCTAAAGACAAGCAGAATACAGATGCCAAACATGATATAATTCATTTATATTATATTTATTGTTAACAATTTTATTTCACTTCATCCCAACATTTGAATTAAATATTTTAGGATGCAGTTTCATCAAAAGAATCCATTTATATCATAAATGTCATCAAGCTATGTCAATATGTCAATTCGTAGTTTGAAATTATTTTCTGCTGGAAAACAAGTATCCTATTCTTGAATTTGTGAATATATACAAGACTGTTTTGAAACCGAAAATAATTTTGACTGGTTGCATACTGAATAATTTATGTTTAAATTCGATATGATGTTTCAAAAGATTTAGAATTGAATCATTTTTCTTTGACTTCAGATTCACAATCTACGACCCAAAATAAAAGTTGTAATGCAAAGTTGTAAGCGCTGGGCAAAGTTGCAAGGATTTACAGTACTTAAAATTGTCAGAAATGAATGAAAGAAAGTAAATCAGAGAATTAATTAGGTACTATATGAGCATATTGTGTTTCATTATAATAAATATTTCAATGAATGAATTGAAAATTATATGATCTTTACAGGAAAGATGTACATGTACTTGAAAAAGTTTTTAGACACCTTATTCACAAATCGAAAAGATTTATTTTCCGACTGTACACTAATACGTGAATGTTAATACTCGATATTTCATGTATCGATACTTTCGAAGCGGTACGATTCAAGTATCGATACTACTTATTTCGATATATTACGATCCAGAATATTTTCACTCGCCTATACTAAACATTAAAACTAGGAAATACATATATTACATTAGCAGAAAATTAGTTGTTACTATCAATTGGTTCTCAACAAGATAAAGTAAAAATTAAATAAAAGGTTCAACTCCCGGGCCCCCAGACCCCCCCAATGGGGGTCTGGGGGGGTGTACGTGACGCCACTGGCTGTTAGCATTATACTCATCCAGTAAATTGAAACTGTTCATACCTCAACTATACGTACCGTAGAATTCTTTCACGTTTGTAAATTTACAACGTCCTCGGTAGTATAGTGTACAGTGACTATATGAGTGAGAATATAGTCACTGTAGTATAGTGGTAAGTATCCCCGCCTGTCACGCGGGAGACCGGGGTTCGATTCCCCGCCGGGGAGGATAAAATTTTTATGAAACGGCCGCCCGTAGGCATGTTTACTCGCGAACGAAAAAAGTTGAAGAGTTAAAAATTTCAGGGTAGTTTTGGAGTCCAAATGTCGCCTTGTGGTTTCGGAATTATAGCCATTGAACATTTATATTTTGATTTCCTCCGTAACTATATATACAAATTCGATCCAATTAAAACTCGGTAATTACATGAAGAATGCGGACTCGCCAATTTTGGCGGAATTTCGTGATTATCGTATCCTGAAATGACTTGAGACGTTAGTTTTTTCTTATATTATTGGATATTTAATGAATTTGAATTCCGATCGATTACATATTATGTCAGAATTAAAAATTCTGTAATCTTAGACGGTTCTTTCATTACTCAAGTCTGTCATTAAAATGGTACGAAATGTATTCATATCTTATAAAAGCCGAGAAAACGGTCTATGCTATATCCATGGTAAATTCGATTAAGTTTGTCCAATAGAGGGGAATAGAGAAGAGAACAATCGCACAAAAGCTCCTGACTTCACGTCGGTGCTTGAAACAATTTTTTCACCATAATTATAAAATAGTCACCAAGCAAATTGAAACTGCTCATATCCCAACTATGTATATGTAAACAATAATTCTAACACGTTTGTAAATTTACAACGTCCTCGGTAGTATAGTGGTAAGTATCCCCGCCTGTCACGCGGGAGACCGGGGTTCGATTCCCCGCCGGGGAGGATAAAGTTTTTATTTTAATGAAATTAATCATTATCTAGTAGATCAATTCTTGTGCATTCAAAATGTGTTGATTAGTGAATCAAATGCATTTTGGGTAGCTTAATTATACTCATCTTTCATTAAAGGTAAATCGAGCAAAGTGAGTCTCATAATAATTATTATTAATCAATAGGACTTGGACTCTATTTCAGTTTGGTGCTCTCAGTGGATACTTCCGTTGAATCCGGAAAAGTGTGTCGTGCTCAGAATAGGAAAAAACAACCCACTCGCTCTGTACCTTAACAACGGTCACCCAGTTCGTTCAGTGTTATCGTATTGCGACCTCGGAGTGATCGTAAACAGTGCGTTAACATGGTCCGACATATATAACTTCAATTTGTAGGCGTGCGAGCTCAAAGTTGTACCTTATTCGGAGGTGTTTCTCGAGGTTTTCTTATCGATCGTTTTGTAAACTCTATTGGGAACTTCCAAGACTGGTGGTGGGATTCGGCAACTAACCACGCTAGTAATAAATGTAAACAATCTCGTGTTGGACAGGTCAGTCGACGAAGTTTGACCGAAATTTTCATGGAAAATTTAAATTATAATTGAGTTGAGATCATTGTTGGATTACTTTGTGATATATATTGAAATATTGATCATTATATAACTAATTTTATGGTGATCATTATACAACTAATTTTATGGCACTTGATTGATATAAAGACTACAACCAGTAAGTATATTCATATATGTTTGTCAAACTTACATTATATTTAAAAGTTCTTTCAGTTACTATTTGCGAATGATTAAGAAGGGACTCAGTTTATTAGAATTTCTGGAGTACATAGGAGCCTCAACTTCTAATTCTAGAGTCCTTGTAGAAGGAGAAGAGGTTCTAAATATAGATCATGTAATCGTGTGTGACAAAACAAGTTGTGGTCCCAGTTTTATAGACATTTGTTCTTTATGTTTACAAAGTAGTGCCCTTAATTCAGTAACACATAAAATTGATGGCCCATTAATGTGGAGAATGGTAAACTTAAAATAGTAGGTATGGTATGTTGTTGTAAAGTCGGAGCACGGAGGAGGTGTAAATATATAGTCCGTTTAAGATATATTGACATCAAGGGTGGCTTTGGAAAATCGAAATTCAGTTGGCAACGGTCCGTCTAGTTATATTTCAAGTCGCATAATTTAGGTTGTTCGCATTGAAAATAACCATGAGCTGATGAAACTGTCATTTATTATTTATTTCTTACAATTTCGATATAACGAAAATCGAACAATTTGGGATAGTTTTTACATGTGTGTTTATAATTATTCGTACCGAGTTTGAGTATTTCCGCATCCTTGTGCTATTAAAAATGTCTGGAATTGATTACGATACCTCTCGCCTAACAAAAAGGGAACACGAAGCAGTATATAGATGTTACTGTGAATTCTTCAGGGAATCTGTAGATATTACCGCCAGCATTGCTCTAGTGTTCCAGGTAAAGTGTTATTCAACCACTAGGAGTGTATTCTGATTATTACATTGGCCATAATATTTCAGGTTTCTTCAAGTTATGTTCGAACAATTCTTAGGAAAAAAGAGGAAGGCACATCATTAAAACCTGGCAGCAGTTGTGGAAGAACTCCTGTGATATACGACTTTAAATTTAAAGAGACATTACATTAAATTCGAGATTGAATTAAAGGTTTTGAAAATTTGAGAGAGCACTTCACTGAAGGTTTTCTTTGATTAGTTCTTTCCTTCATGAACTCTACGAACTAAGCAAATCAAAGTTTGAAATAGAATTTTGAATCATTTAGTTTTTCAATATAAATTATAATACTAAAACGACAATTCATAGGAAAATGGCAAATAATCTTTTCTGTTCCTAGTTGCAATTGCAATCCATAAATCTCACAGCTTATGTAAAAAAAATGTACATAGTAAAGTTTTGGTTCTGATTTTTTTTGTGGAAAAATAAACACTTGAACTATTAGATATCATTGCATAAAGATTATAATATTTTACAAGCTATTACTTTCCAAGTTAATTTAAGACTGAAATAATAAGTCTGCTTAAACACTGATAAATTAAATCTTCTTCCAAAATAAGGCTCCATTATTCAAACTACCTCTCAATAATTTATACAGATGAAGTAATAATAATAACATAATATTTATTAACATTATATTAATGAAATTATTCAATAACCAATATGGATTCAATAGATTAAAAGTGAGTTACTTATGGGCTTTTACACCTTGATTGATTCTCCAATGGCTTTGGATGAGGAACCTAAGTTCTAAGATATATTGATGCACATGAAAAAAAAAAGGTTCTTCATCATTAAAAAAGCTATCCAATTCTTGTTCTTCTCTATTATAAATAATTATGTATCCAATTCCTTGAAATGGTTTCTGGGCATCAACCTCATATTTATGTTTGTTTCATCAGTCTACTGCAGTTGAACTTGGAAAATTATCCTTCCAAAATCTCAGGATAAAATACATTCGCGATTTGAATTTCCAAAGAACATCAAGAATGCATTTATAAGGGTCTTCGATTAATTACAAATAGGAGATAGCATTTAAAATATTCAAGGTTATGTTGATATTTATTTTCTCTGGTTACAGAACAGTAATTTTTTGTAACTAGAAATAAAGCACCAACTAGACGTTCAAGGCCTACTTCGATGTCAATATATCTTAAACGGACTATATTACTGATGTATTAATTCAGGTTCAGGTGCATGATGTTCTAGTTTATTTATGAGGATATAGTGTCAAATTGAAACAGATAAAGCTTTTGTGAAACAGTTACCAATAATTAAAATGATTTTTTCAAAATATGATACATATATTATGTGAAAAGAATTATTAATAATAAGTGTAATGTTTGAGGTATAATAAAGTTTTTGTTTTGTTTCCAAGAGTTTTGATGATCATCTATTCAATTGAAAATATTAAAATTGTTTATATCTGTGAAACTTTTCAAAGAACTGTCACTGTTAAAGATGTCACTCAAAGTAGGAAGGTATATATCGGATGTATCAAGCATAACACTAACATCACAAAAGTGTTAAGTGGTCTAGTAACAATGTACACAACCAAGTCTACTACTAACATTATTATTGCTGTTTAACTAACTCAAGAGTGCTGGTGATGCTTAATTTTTTTTTCTGACTGAAGTTTTTCAGCACAGCAAACGTCATCTACACATTCCTTTTTCTTTCGAGGTACCTCCTTGTCCTCTGTTTGAAGAATATGTTGATGTAGTTCCAGGTTAAGTACTCTTCGGTCTATTAGTTATCCTTCTAACGCATTTCCAATATTTATATTTGGTTTTCCGGAGGTAAGAAGTGAAAACTCAAACCTATACATTTTGGCATTTTTTTCGCCCATGAATTGCATTGAGGCACACAACAATAGTCGTTTCTGGTCGAAGACATATTAGGCAGGATAATATTCACTATTTCAACTTGAATTTTTCTTTCAAACAAAAGTTTATTGACGAATACTGAACAATTAAACTCGAAAACGTGCAATACTTTGGCTCATTACTAGCTTGGTTAGTTGCCGAATCCCGCCACCAGAGTCTTGGAAGTTCCCAATACTACTTATGTGAGACCGATCCTCGAATATGCCGGACCAGTGTGGTGCCCTGACTTGGTTCGCGACAGGGCACTTCTGGAAAACGTCCAGCAAAGGGCCACTCGATTACCTTCTGGACGGAGAAGACCCTCCTACGAGGAGAGACTTTCTATGGCTGATTTAACATCTTTCGAACTTCGCCGCCACCGTGGAGACCTAATCATCACGTATAAAATACTCAAATTCAAATTTGGTGACCTTAACGAGGTGTTTGCCATTAATCGTGACGAGCGCCTCAGAGGTCACCAGTTCAAACTCAGGAAAGAGAACTTCTCTACTAGGCCGAGACGAAACTTCTTACCAAACAGAATGTTTGACAGTTGGGACAATCTCAGTGCAATCACTATCCTCTCCTTCCACGAACATATTCAAAAATAGATTGGACAGGTTTCATTAGAATAGATATTGTTTATTTGTTTTTTACTGTTTATAATATTGTATTTTCCTTTCATTTTGGGAATTATGATATGGTACTATTATTTTCATTTCATTTGGCATGCTAGTTGGCTCATTACACTGTAATCCTTTTGTTTTTGGGTACAATAGGGACTAGTCCCTCCGCCCTTACCATTATATAATAATAATATACCAACCGATGTAAACAACTATACACTCTTGGAATATTTTTGTTAGCTGTTAGCATTATACTCATCAAGCAAATTGAAACTGTTCAAATCTCAACTGTACGTACCGCATAATTCTCTCACGTTTGTAAGTTCACAATATCCTCGGTAGTATATTTCTTTATTTCGCTGTTCGTTAGCTATACACATTGTATAAAATATAAATATAAATATACTACTTATATAGCTAAAATTAGTTTACATAGCTTAACCTATTTACACTCAACTACATATATACAAATTTACAGGCAACCACCTAGCCGACCTTCATGTGCTTGCACAGGATATTTGATGTGGACACTGCCACACTATAGCTACACTTGTTGAGCAAGATTTGGACCTCGCGAGTTGTGACGCCCATTCCATGTAAGAGCATCCGCTACTTTTTATGCTCGTCAGTGGCAACAATCTAGCCGTAGGACCCGACCACAAATACCCCTAGGTGTACCGGGCATCTGTACAGGGACTCCAGCTCTGTGAGCAAGTTGAGGTCCCTTCCAACTGTGTCCCCATTTTTGTGGTCAATCTTCTCCACCCCATTTAGTGCTTACCTAGTTCTTTTGATTCTCTCCTGCAGCCTGTAGTTCTGCAGGTGCGCGACTGATATCTCCATCAGTACTATCTCTGGGGGGTTGTCGAATCTAATCATCACATCAGGCAGCAGGTAGTATAGTGGTAAGTATCCCCGCCTGTCACGCGGGAGACCGGAGTTCGATTCCCGGCCGGGGAATTTAAAATTTTTATTTTAATGAAATTAATCATAATCTAGTAGATCATTTCTTGAGCATTCAAAATGTGGTTGATTAATGAATCAAAGGCATGTTTGGTAGCTTAATTATACTCATCTTCCATTTGGTTTTCCAGTTATTTGTAAAGTTCGTTTATACGATCTTCATTGGCGTTAATATTGTTTGGGTCTCATACCCAGCTTTCTCATTTGTCTCGATTCGTTAATTAGTGATACACTGAATTTTCCCCTTTCCAATTCAATATTTTCCTTACATTGATGTTATGTTCTTTTAGCTTTTCAATTTTGGATTCTGTAGTCTTGTACTTGGGTTGGTCGTTCTTACTTTCTATCAGCGTCTTCCTGAGTAGGATTCCTGCACAATATATTGCCTTTTTACATTTCTTACTTCTAATATGTTGGTTGGGTTTGTCCTGCGAAAGTTGGTGGATGCGCTGTTCAAGTATATTGTCCACAAGTCTTACGGTTCTTTGGTTATCCTTTCTCAGGTAGAATTTGTTTATTTCCCTTTTCTCACCTACCATTGCTTGTATCTTCCTGTATTCTGATTGCAGTCGGCTCAGTTCTACTTTGTCCTCGTTTGATGTCTGTTCGGTTTCGCTATTTTTTCCTTCCTCGACCACACTCAGATATTCTTACATTTGGCCGGTTTAATAATTCATACTGATCTTCCGCCGATATCGGTTGTATAGGATGGACTTCTCATATATACGATACATTATTTCCGTCTGGGGCCTCATCAACATTTATTCTTTTCCTATGGTATGTTTCTGGATGGCGCTCTCTCAGCGTAGTAGCAATTGCTTTTTCTGTCCTCCCACGGAAAAGGTGGTGGATTGCCTTTATATTCCCTTGTTAATCTGCGTTTAATTTCTGCTAGAATATTCTACCACCAACCTCTGAAGCTCATATATTGTCCACTTTGATGTATGGGGACGGGGTCGTTTTCAGCTGCAGGCATTTTTTCTTAATTGCTGGTAACGATCTATTTGATATCAGTTATTGAATGGCCCGATGTTCTTCAGCGGTGATGGGGCCCTTTTTTTCTCTCAGGTAGTTGTTGACAATGTCAAGTTCGTCGGGTTTCCACGTAGCCATAACCTCACTTCTTATGTTACAGCAGATCTTCGCTGTTCAGCCGGTTTCACAGTTCCATTTCATCGTTATTGTATTCACTAAAACTTTTAATAACTGTTCGATATACTCCCAGTGCACTCATAGGCCGATAGTACCGATAAATTCGAAAATTTTCCGGAGACCTTCCTATGCGTATCGAAATTGGCACCCCTTCCTTCTTCCAGATGTCGCTCCCAAGCCATGTAGTTGTTCTTCAGCGGCCGAGTGCAGCAAAGCCCATCTCCAGCTGTCCATGAGGAGAGAAGTATAAGTATGCAGGGAATGAGATTTCATCTATGTCCTTCAGCACCATCTTCCCATAGTGCATGTTCTTATGCCATTCCTCTTCTGATCTTTCAATTTATTTTTGATAGATGTGCTGCTTAATTTTTCCACAGTTTTTCCTTATATTTGCGAAGATGTATTGCGTATCTGGGCATCCATATTTTTCTACGATGGCGTCATGGTCCCTGATCGGATTCCTCCATCCAACTTGTTGCAGCTCCTCATACATATTCCTCACCTTCTGCATCTCCGGATGAGATTTTATGTAGATACCTCTACGAATGTATTGGATTTCAGCCTCCAACTCGATAGACCATAACCCCATTCCTCTTCGATTTGCTGGGATGTAAAAATGGGCATTTGATGTTGTTTTCCCCTTCAGGTTGTTGGCCACTAAAATATTTCTAACCTCTTTGTCCAGCTCTCTGCATCTTTTTAGGAATGATGATTTTCTTTCGTTAGGGTATATGTTGCCCAATATGTACACTGCGGTTGGAACAACTGTGCTGTTGAAAAAGCTGGAATTTTGGCTAGTCGTGAGCTGCGATTCGCAGATTTTTTATGTTAGCTGTTGCATTTTTTCTGTAATTGTCTGTAACTGTTATTTATCGCCGCCTGTCACGCGAGAGACAGGATTTCGATTCCCCTCCGGGGAGGATACATTTTTTAGTTTAGTGAAATTCATTATTTGTGTTGAATAATATATCAAAGCATTGAAATGAGTTGTAGAGTTAAAAATTTCAGGGTACGTTTGGAGTCGAAATGCCCCGGCTATGTTCGTTAATGTGCAAAATCTGCATAGTGGTTTATGAGTAATAGACATCGAAAATTTCCCAAAACTTCGAAAGTTACTGATCTGTTCAAATTGAATCTCGGTAGTTAGTTGAAAAATGCCGACACAAAGACTTATAATTATTACTTAATATTAAAACGATGTAAACAACTATACACTCTAGAATATTTTTCTACCATAAATATACTCCTCAAGCTAATTGAAATTGCTCATAACTCAACTATACGTAACTCAAAATTCTCTCACATTTGTAATTCTACAACGTCCTCTGCAGTATATTGTTTTTGGCGCTCTAGTTCCTCGGAACTGAGTGCTTATCAATTTGCCCAAATGTCTGTAATTTTCGAATTTTTCGATGAAAATGGTCTTAAACGATTTGGTTCGACTCACTGATCAAGAATCCGTGGTCGAAATTAATTCTGTCCGGCCGGCCGTAGGCACGATAACTCTCGAACGGAATGAGCTAGAGAGTTGAAATTTTCAGTGTAGGTTTGGCAGATAAATATCTCGGCTAAGTTCGTTATTGGGAAAAATCGGACAGATGGTTTCGGAGTAACAAAAAAAAAAATTTTTTTTCACATAACAAATTCAAAATTAAATTTTTTTGGCGCTCTAGTTCCTCGGAACTGAGTGCTTATCAATTTGCCCAAATGTCTGTAATTTTCGAATTTTTCGATGAAAATGGTCTTAAACGATTTGGTTCGACTCACTGATCAAGAATCCATGGTCGAAATTCATTCTGTCCGGCCGGCCGTAGGCACGATAACTCCCGAACGGAATGAGCTAGACAGTTGAAATTTTCAGAGTAGGTTTGGGAGATAAATATCTCGGCTCGTTATTGGGCAAAATCGGACAGATGGTTTCGGAGTAACAAAAAAAAATATTTTTTTTTACGAAACAAATTCCAAATTAAATTTTTTTCAATAAGCAGTTTTACCATAAGAATCCAATGATCTCATTTTTAACTCTAACAAACTAATACTTTCGGAGATATGATTTTTCAAAATTTCAATAATAAATCGTATTTCAACGTTGTCACAGAATGAAATAATTATTCTATGTATGAATTGTCATAATGTCAACTTATTTTCCTGAGACATGACATCATCTAATTAATCGAACAATTGTGAGCGAAGTGAGAAAAATCTCAGTTGTTTGCTCCGAAATTAGTTTTTCTCAGAAAAGTCTTACATTTCGGAACGGAACATGAAGTAAGAGATCTGAGAGTAGTGAGACATCCATAGTCAGACATCCATAGACATAGATATAACTCTCGAACGGAATGAGCTAGGTAGTTGAAATTTTCAGAAAAGGTTAGGGAGATGAATATATCGGTTTAGTTCGTTATTGGGCAAAATTGGCCAGATTTAATTTGATTTCTTCCATTGCTCTCCAGATTGCTCATTTAATCTTGATAAATAAACTATTATTTGAATTGAATTTCCTTTATGATGCAGTTCTTTCATAAGAATGCATTGATATAATTCCCAACTCTGAGAAACCAATACTTTCGGAGATATAATTTGTCTGTTTGAAATAGAGCGCCAGAAAGCTCCTGTCCACAGGGCTTAAACCCATTTTTATTTTATCAATCTTATATATCACACTTTTACAAAAAATAAATGCTACTTATAAAATTATTATCAGTCATTTCTAGCCTAGAATATCACAGTATCATATTCACAGAATCTATTTACAATTTGATTTAATCACTCCCTTGAGAGTCTCATTAAAATTTGGCTTGTTGCCATTGCCACACTTAAGAAAGATCTATTTATCATGATTGTCCACTTCCTTTCACTTACCCCTATTTTCTATTTTCTTCATCAGGTTCTTCAGATGATCATGTTCTTCTGTCTTTATTATTTCCCCGATGCATCCCATCACCAGAACACCCAAGTGTACTCGGCAGTGGTGTATTTTCTCCAGTTCTCGTACCAGGCTCAGATCTCTTGTGACATTATTGACATTATTGTTATCCACCTTTTCCACGCTGTTCACTTCATATCTTGTTCTTTTTATAGTTTCCTGGAGCCTGTAATTCTGAAGGTGTGCTATCGAGACCTCCACCAAAACGATCCCGTCTGGTTGATGTATTTTCACCATAACATCAGGCTTATTATGGTGAAAATTTATCTGTCAATACTTTATACCCAGCTCGTATGGTGACAAAGTGACCGTTATGGTGGAAGTCTTCGTTCAGGGTGTCCTTTCCAAACTGTAATCTCCCCCAAATCTGTTTCGGTACTCTGAAACAGTCCAGCAACATCTTTAGCACCCAGTGAACAGCATTATCGTGTCTTGAAATGTACGCAGGAATGATGCATGCAGAGCTTACATGGTAAGCCGTTTCATCCTGTTGACACCCCTTCCTGCGGTGCTTCCTTCTTCCAGATGTCGCTCCCAAGCCATGTAGTTGTTCTTCAGCGGCCGAGTGCAGCAAAGCCCATATCCAGCTGTCCATGAGGGGAGAAGTATATGCAGGGAATGAGATATTATCTATCTCCTTTAGCACCATCTTCCCATAGTGCATTTTCTTATGCCATTCCTCTTCTAATCTTTCAATGTATTTTTGATAGATGTGCTGCTTCATTTTTCCGCAGTTTTTCCTCATATTTGCAAAGCTGCATTGCGTGTCTGGGCATCCATATTTTTCTACGATGGCGTCATGGTCCCCGATCGGATTCCTCCATCCAACCTTTTGCAGCCCCTCATACATCTTCCTCACCTCCTGCATCTCCGGATGAGATTTTATGTAGATACCTCTACGAATGTATTGGATTTCAGCCTCCAATTCGATCGGTTTGCTGGGATGTAAACATGGGTATTTGATGTTGTTTTCCCCTACAGGTTGTTGGCCACTTAAAATCTTTCTAACCTCATTTTCCAGCTCTCTGCATCTTTTTAGGGTTGATGATCTTCTTTCGTTAGGGTATATGTTGCCCAGTATGTATACTGCGGTTGGAACAACTGTGCTGTTGAACAAGCTGGCCTTTTGGCTAGTCGTGAGCTGCGATTCACAGATTTTTGGCGCTCTAGTTCCTCGGAACTGAGTGCTTATCAATTTGCCCAAATGTCTGTAATTTTCGAATATTTCGATGAAAATGGTCTTAAACGATTTGGTTCGACTCACTGATCAATAATCCGTGGTCGAAATTCATTCTGTCCGGCCGGTCCGGCCGTCCGGCCGTAGGCACGATAACTCTCGAATGGAATGAGCTAGACAGTTGAAATTTTCAGAGTAGGTTTGGGGGATGAATATCTCGGCTAAGTTCGTTATTGGGTGAAATCGGACAGATGGTTTCGGAGTAACAAAAAAAAAATTTTTTTTTTACAGAACAAATTCCAAATTAAATTTTTTTTCAATAAGGAGTTTTACCATAAGAATCCATTCATATCATTTTTAACTATAACAAACTAATACTTTCGGAGATATGATTTTTCAAAATTTCAATGATAGAATTATTCTGTGGCTATTCTATGAATTGTTATAACGTCAACTTTGACGTTGTCTCATTGTCATTCATTCCAGTAATGGTATCAATATGAGAATTATAATATTATCATACTTTTTGTTGGTTGATATTTTCATGCCGATGGTCAATCCATATGATGATGGGAATGGTAATGGTAAGTTAATAACATTGTCAGTCATTCCAGCAATCGTATAAATATGAGAATTATAATATAATATCATAGTTTTTGTTGGTTGATATTTTCATGCCGATGGTCAATCCATATGATGATGGGAATGGTAATGGTAAGTTAATAATATTGAGTTCAGTATATCTCCACTACAACCAAACTAGAATTGAGGAATGAATATCTCGGATGAGTTCGTTGTTGGGTAGAATTCGTCTATTGGTTTTGGATTGATAATTTTTGGCACTCTTGTTGAATTTAAATTCTTCTATGATGTTTGAATTCAATTTCTGCTATGATGAAGTTCCAAATTTCAATAATGAATCGTACTTCTATGTTTTCACAGAATGCTATAATTATTCTATCTAAGCTTTATTATATGATCTGTGTTCATACTCGTACATTTCATCCTGTTCTATAAGAGAGAGTCAAATTCATTTCAGCTATTTTAATTTGGTTTCTTCCATGGTGCAGTTCTCATTCACAGATTGCTCATTTAATCTTGATAAATAAACTATTATTTGAATTGAATTTCCTGTATGATGCAGTTATATCATAAGAATACATTGATATAATTCTCAAATCTGAGAAACCAATACTTTCGGAGATATACCGCCGTATTCACAAAGCATTCAATCTCCGTTAAGTCCTAACTGAGGCCCTCAGTTAAGGATAAATAAGAATCGCAACCTCAGTTAATGTATGTAACGGTGCTGAAACAGGCCTGTTTCACATTAATTTGCACTTAAACTGAGGTTGGGATTCTTATTTATCCTTAACTGAGGACCTCAGTTAGGACTTAACGGAGATTGAATGCTTTTTGCGCGCGTGTTCCGCAAGGAACAGCGTGCTATCATTTCGTCACAATGTCTGTATTTTTCCAATTTTTTTTCGAAAATGGTCTCAAACGATTGGGTTCGACTCCCTGATGAAGAATTCGAGGTCAAATTCAATTCTGTCCGTCCGGTCCGGCCGGCCGGCCGGTCCGGCCGTTAGCACGATAACTCTCGAACGGAACGACTTAGAGCGTTGAGATTTGCAGGGTAGTTTCGTAGCGTAAATATCTCGGACAAGTTCGTTAACGGGCGAAATCGACCGAGCGGTTTCGGAGTTAAGGCCGTTTTTAATAAAAACGTTTTTTATGGATATTTCCGGAACCGATCACTCGATCTTTTTGAAATTTGGCATCAGATTGTAGAATCATGACCTTTATATGCCTGCGAAGTTTTGTGTTGAACGGACGGCCCTAAAGTGGCAAAAAAAATTTTTGAAAATTTGAAAATTTTGTTTTCAAGATAACTCGAAAAATACTGATCTGATTAAATTGAAACTCAGTAGTTAGATGCAAAAGACCAAAGCAAACACTTTTGCAAAATTTCGTGAAGATCACGTGACATGAAAAAAATAAAAAAATTACTACTCTTTTGCGGAATACTTTGCTTTTAATGCCGAAACATATGTTTTTGAGGTTCATGCTGCCCTTTCCGGGCATTTTCCGTATTGCGCATGCGCAGATGAGAAGTCCTTTAACTGCTGTAGTTTTCGTCAGAGAGGATTGGGGTTTTGGGGTGGCGGATGCTATTCCTCCATAGAATTCAGATCCCTGATGAGGGTCTGCGCATGCGTAGATTAAAGATGCGATATCTTCCGAACCACTAGTGTTGGAGAATCGGAGTTTTTTGTAAGGTGTGTTATTTTGAGAGGACTTTTAGCCGCCAGTAGATTGCGCATGCGCAGAAGAGAAGTGACTATTTTTGGGTTGGATGGGTTATGTTGGGAGTGCTGAGTCGATATTATGAGGTTTTGAAAGAATATTCATAGCAATTCAGTGCAAGGACAAGTCAGTTTGGGGGATGTAGCGTTGTTTCCGAGTTAAAGTGTCCGTACCGTGGCCCTGGGGCTAATTTTGAAATTGATGTTACCCCTTACAGGCATTTTTCGTTATGCGCATGAGTAGACCATCAGTAATATAACTGGTGGTGTTTTCATCAGAGAGGATTAGGGTTTTGGGGTGGCGGATGCTATTCCTCTATAGAATCCCTCGTTGAGGGTCTGCGCATGCGTGGATTAAAGATGTGATATCTCCTGAACCACTAGTGTTGGAGAATCGGAGTTTTTTGTAAGGTGTGTTATTTTGAGAGGACTTTTAGCCGCGAGTAGATTGCGCATGCGCAGAAGAGAAGTGACTGTTTTTGGGTTGGATGGGTTATGTTGGGAGGGCTGAGTCGATATTATGAGGTTTTAAAAGAATATTCATAGCAATTCAGTGCAAGGAAAAGTCAGTTTGGGGGATGAAGCGTTGTTTCCGAGTTAAAGTGTCCGTACCGTGGCCCTGGGGCTAATTTTGAAATTGATGTTACCGCTTACAGGCATTTTTCGTTATGCGCATGAGCAGATCATCAGTGATTTAACTGGTGGTGTTTTCGTCTGAGAGGATTAGGGTTTTGGGGTGGCGGATGCTATTCCTCCATAGAATCCCCTGTTGAGGGTCTGCGCATGCGTGGATTAAAGATGTGATATCTCCTGAACCACTAGTGTTGGAGAATCGGAGTTTTTTGTAAGGTGTGTTATTTTGAGAGGACTTTTAGCCGCGAGTAGATTGCGCATGCGCAGAAGAGAAGTGACTGTTTTTGGGTTGGATGGGTTATGTTGGGAGTGCTGAGTCGATATTATGAGGTTTTAAAAGAATATTCATAGCAATTCAGTGCAAGGACAAGTCAGTTTGGGGGATGTAGCGTTGTTTCCGAGTTAAAGTGTCCGTACCGTGGCCCTGGGGCTAATTTTGAAATTGATGTTACCCCTTACAGGCATTTTTCGTTATGCGCATGAGCAGACCATCAGTAATTTAACTGGTGGTGTTTTCTTCAGAGAGGATTAGGGTTTTGGGGTGGCGGATGCTATTCCTCTATAGAATCCCCTGTTGAGGGTCTGCGCATGCGTGGATTAAAGATGTGATATCTCCTGAACCACTAGTGTTGGAGAATCGGAGTTTTTTGTAAGGTGTGTTATTTTGAGAGGACTTTTAGCCGCGAGTAGATTGCGCATGCGCAGAAGAGAAGTGACTGTTTTTGGGTTGGATGGGTTATGTTGGGAGTGCTGAGACGATATTATGAGGTTTTAATAGAATATTCATAGCAATTCAGTGCAAGGACAAGTCAGTTTGGGGGCTGTAGCGTTGTTTCAGAGTTGAAGTGTCCGTACCGTGGCCCTGGGGCTAATTTCGAAATGGATGTAACCCCTTACGGGCATTTTTCGTTATGCGCATGAGCAGACCATCAGTGATTTAACTGGTGGTGCTTTCGTCAGAGAGGATTGGGGTTTTGGGGTGGCGAGTGCTTTTCCGCTATAGAATCCCCTGGTGAGGGTCTGCGCATGCGTGGATTCAAGAAGCGATATCTCCTGAACCACTAGTGTTGGAGAATCGGAGTTTTTTGTGAGGTGTGTAATTTTGGGAGGACTTGCAGCCACGAGTATACTGCGCTTGCGCAGACGAGAAGTGAATGGTTTTGGGTTGTTTGGGTTATGTTGGGAGTAATGAGCCGATATTGTGAGGTTTTAAAAGAATATTCATGTCAATTCAGTGCACGGACACAAGTCAGTTTGGGGGAAATAGCGTTGTTTCCGATTTGAAATGTCTGTATGGTGGCCCTGAGGCGAATTTATAAATAACTATATTCGGTAGATCTATATTAAAATGCGTTCGGATTTGGAGAAGATGCAATTTCGTCCCTAACGGAGGACCCACAACCGAATTTTTTTCTGATCTACGGTAAAACTAACAGCCAAACTGTATTGATAGCTATATTTGTTAAAGGAACTTGAAAAAAAAAAAAAAAGCACTGACGTGAAGTCAGTACTCTTTGGCGCGCGTGTTCACGGTGGCTAATTTGAATTGAATGATTCAAAAATTAACAGTGCTGTATCTAAGCTGCCATCAGGATAGAGTAACAAAGTTGGAAAAGAACACAAGTGACTCTCCTTAGTCGCACAAGCTCCTAGAAGATTTGGGAGGGTCAGTATAATCCTAATCATGTTTATAGCACGCGCGCAAAAGCAGATTGACTTAACAATGAAAGAAAAAGTGTAAAAAGTCAATATGCTTTGGCGCGCGTGCTATAAACATGATTAGGATTATACTGACCCTCCCAAATCTTCTAGGAGCTTGTGCGACTAAGGAGAGTCACTTGTGTTCTTTTCCAACTTTGTTACTCTATCCTGATGGCAGCTTAGATACAGCACTGTTAATTTTTGAATCATTCAATTCAAATTAGCCACCGTGAACACGCGCGCCAAAGAGTACTGACTTCACGTCAGTCCTTTTTTTTATGTTAGCTGTTGCACTTTTTATGTAATTGTCTCAAAGTTGTTATGTGTATCTTTCTCCAACTGTTCTAGCCCCAAGTACTTGTAACCCTTTCTCATCTCAGGAAGAAATGGCGGTTCTTCATCTTCTTCGTCTGGCTCGCGCTGTTCTCTGCTGTATACTCCACATTTATCTTCGTTCAATGTCAGTCCCATCTCTCTAGCGCTCCTTCCGAGTTCTTCAGTTATGGTTTTAAGTCCTTGTTTGGTTGTTGTATGACACTTAAAATCATCCATAAACGTAAGAATGTTGTATTTACCTCTAGTGTCCCTCGTGACTCTTGGGTTGGTAATCAGGTGTTGGATGATGTTTGAAGTCAGCAATATAAAAAGCAATGGACTTGATGAATCCCCCTGGCATACGCCCCTCTTAACATAAATGGGCTCTGTCCTCTTACCGACTCTCACTCGGATCGACCATATTTCCATAAAGGTTTTCAGTAATTTTTGTATACTCTCGGCTAGCGGCAATCTATCTACAAGTCTTTTTAATTGACTATGGCTTAATGAGTCAAATGCTTTCTGAAAATCGTACCATGCCGAGTAATGCCTACTTCTATTCTTTATGGCTGTTTGTGGAATTGCTTTGTCAGTAAGCATCCCATGCACGGTCCCCCATATATTCTTCCTCGCTAGTTGCTGTTTTGGTATCCACTCTTCGACGTTTTTTAATAGCATCTGCGTAATAGTGGCAGTTAGTAATTTGTAATCGGTGTTGAGTAGTGCTATTGGTCGGTAGTTTGATGTTTCAGCTTCATTGCCTTTTTTGGCGCTCTAGTTCCTCGGAACTGAGTGCTTATCAATTTGCCCAAATGTAATTTTCGAATTTTTCGATGAAAATAGTCTTAAACGATTTGGTTCGACTCACTTCAAGAATCCGTGGTCGAAATTCATTCTGTCCAGCCGGTCTGGCTGGCCGGCCGTGGGCACGATTACTCTCGAACGTAATGAGCTAGACAGTTGAAATTTTCAGAGTAGGTTTGGGAGATAAATATCTCGGCTAAGTTCGTTATTGGGCAAAATCGGACATATGGTTTCGGAGTAACAAAAAAAATTTTTTTTTTACATAACAAATTCCAAATTAAATTTTTTCAATAAGCAGTTTTACCATAAGAATCCAATGATATCATTTTTAACTCTAACAGGCTAATACTTTCGAGATATGATTTTTCAAAATTTCAATAATAAATCGTATTTCTACGTGTTCACAGAATTATATAATTATTCTATGTATGAATTGTCATAATGTCAACTTATTTTCCTGAGACATGACATTGTCTAATACCTTGCTAATAGTTGTTCGAGAAACGTCAAAATCGACTTAGAGAGACGGGGTCTGAAAACGGCCATTCTAGGCAGTTTTCGGGCCTGAAAGTTGACGAAAAGCGAAGATAAGGGTAAAAAACCGTCAAATAAACCCCCATGTGGCGATTTTATGTCGTAAAGTGAAAATTAAGAATATATATCCCAGGTAGGTACCGACGTTTTATTCTAATACCGGAGATCGACAAGATCGTACGTGGAGCCCGATAGCCCGGGGGTCCAATCCGTCGAGTTTTCGGTTTCGGAACGAGAGAAGGCGGGCTCAAATCCCGGAAGGGGAATTACACTTTTTGGCGCTCTAGTTCCTCGGAACTGAGTGCTTATCAATTTGCCCAAATGTCTGTAATTTTCGAATTTTTGGCTGAAAATGGACTCAAACGATTTGGTTTGACTCACTGATCAAGAATCCGAGGTCGAAATCGATACTCTCCAGCCGGTCCGGCCGGCCGGCCGTATGCACGATAACTCTCGAACGAAAGGAGTTAGAGGATTGAAATTTGCAAAGTGGGTTTGGAGCGTAAATATCTCGGACAAGTTCGTTAATGGGCGAAATCCATCAAGCGGTTTCGGAGTTATGGCCGATTTTAGTAAAACACATTTTTTATGAATATTTCCGAAACCGATCACTCGATCTATCTGAAATTTAGCATCAGATTGTAGAATCATGACCTTTATACGCATGTGAAGTTTTGTATTGACCAGGTTACCGCAAAGTGTAAAAAAAAAATTCAAAATTTAAAAAAAAATTTCCTACAATAACTCTCGAACGGAATGAGCTTGGCAGTTGAAATTTTTAGAGTAGGTTAGGGAGTTGAATATCTCGGTTAAGTTCCTTATTGGGCAAAATAGGCCAGAGGGTTTCGGAGTAATGAAATAAAAAATTTTTTTAGCAACAAATTTCAAATTCAATTTTTATTTGAGATGCAGTTTCACCATTAAAATCAATCGATATCATTTTCAACTCCAACGTCTCCAACAAGCTAATACTTTCGGAGATATGATGTTTCTAAAATTCAATAATGAATCGTACTTCTATGTTTTCACAGAATGCTATAATTATTCTATCTAAGCCTTATTATATGATCTGTGTTCATACTCGTACATTTCATCCTGTTCTAAAAGAGAGAGGCAAATTCAGTTCAGCTATTTTAATTTGATTTCTTCCACGATGCAGTTCTCATTCTCAGATTGCTCATTTAATCTTGATAAATAAACTATTATTTGAATTGAATTTCCTTCATGGTGCAGTTCTATCATAAGAATACATTGATATAATTCTCAACTCTGAGAAACCAATACTTTCGGAGATATAATTTGTCTGTTTGAACTAGAGCGCCAGAAAGCTCCTGTCTACAGGGCTTGAACCCATTTTATATGAGGATGACATCTGCTCTGCAATCATTTTCTATAGGTGAGTATTCGCTTTTTAGCGATTTGGTAATAAAGCCCTGTAGGCAGGACCTCGCTGCCGGCAACCCCTTATAAAGGTAGTTTGATATAGAGTCCTCGCCTGTGATTTCCATGGTGCTGCCATTTTAAGTACTTCGTTCATCGTGGTGTTGATTTGATCAGGATTGCTTTGCCATGCATAGTCTTGACCCTTACAGTTTTTATACAGTTGAAGAACCATTTATCGAGACACGGCGTGCTTAAGGGTTCAACATTCTTCTTGTACAGTTCTGTAAAGAACTTGTTTACATCGTTAATATTTGGTGGATGCGTCTGTTTCTTTTCCTCTATTGTGTGTATTGATGGCAGTGAACTCTATATATACCTGGAAGGGACTCGCCTTGAGTGCATATGCAACCCGCATTGCTTACGGATATCTATCTCTTTCTATCTCATTTCAGTTAATGGGACGCTCGCGATTTTCTTTGTTTATTTTAAATTTTGTATGCTTATTCAGAAGTAAACGTGATTTTTTTTCTGAACAATTTATCAGGATTAAAGTAATAATGCAAATAGTACATGGTTCAAGTCAAATTTTAACTTTTCTTATTTTCCGTCGAGGTTCAACAATTTGCTGTCTCAAATGCTTGGGATATGAAAATACACTAGAAACAGCATCTGGCTTCAAAAATTTTGAAGTACATCCAGGTCTCGCACTATGTAATCAGTTGGAAGAAAATGGTCCCCACAAAGTTTGCTGGTTTCGTTCATTTCTCCCTGTGAACTGCCTCAATCCATAACTTCAGTATATCAGGTCGTTTGAATGGAAAACTATAACAAATAAATCCATTTTGAATCAATCAATGTTCTTGCTATTCATATATTTTATTTTATATTCAAATCTAAATATTATCAACTCACCCATGAAAACCTATTCAAACCGATGATCTTGCTCGTTCTTGCATCCAAATGATACACAATATATATCCATTTTTATTCATTGTTAATTAAAACTTTTGATTTATTTATATTAAAAGTTTGAAACTATCGCCAATCACAACTCGCACCAACAAAGTTCTGTACTTTTTGCGCGTATGTTCTGGGGAACATCGCGTTATAGTTTTGCCCAAATGTCTGTAACTTTCGAATTTTTTGACGAAAATGGTCTCAAACGATTAAGTTCGACTCCCCAATGAAGAATTCGAGGTCAAATTTGATTCTGTCCGTCCGGCCGTACGGCCGTCCGGCCGTCCGTCCGTCCGGCCGTTGCCACGATAACTTGAGAACGAAAAGAGCTAGCGACTTGAAATTTTCAGGGTAGGTGGCGCATCTCAATACGACGGACAAGTTCGTTAATGGGCATAATCGGCCCAGTGGTTTCCGAGTAATAATTTTGTTTTCAACCATTATAAATCCGATCAATTTAAAACTTGGTGGGTAGTTGTAGAATATGAACCTAAGCACGTTTGTGAAATTTTGTGCGAATCGTACGGCTAGAAAATTTTAAAAAAATTATTAAAAAATATTTTTGTTGTCACGATAACTTGAGAACGGAATGAGATAGCGGCTTGAAATGTTCAGGTTAGGATGTGCACCAGAACGCGACATTTCAGTTTGTTTATGAGCATAATCGACCAAACGGTTATAGAGTTATAGCAATCTGAAATTTTCTGAAATTTGGTGGTTTTTTGTTCCTCATTAACTCGAAAAATACTGAACCGATGGAATTCAAACATTGTTATTAGTTGTAGAATGGCAACGCGAAAATGTTTGCAAAATTTGGTGAGGATAGCATTTGTAGAAAATTTTTAATAAATCATTAAAAATTAAAAAAAAAAATTCTATATATCAGTAACTATTCGTTTGAAATTCATGAAATTTTGCAAGAGCCTTCATAACCAAACTCTACTGCCAAGTTTCAAGTTTTAATATGATCGGTTAAATATTGTTGGAGATTCGAGCATTCTTGTGCGAGTTCAGTAGTACCGATTTGGTGTAGCGTAAGGCTCCGAAGAAACGATTGCTCGACCCGGACTTTTGCCGTCCAGTCGAAGAAGACGAATCGATTTGTGTTTTTCCCAAATTTCGTTCTTCTAGGTTGAGCCTAAATATAATAATTCGATACAAGTTTCGGAGGTTTTGAGTCCGACGATTTTCCATTCAAAAAGTCAATCCGAGAAACGTCAGAATTAATTCGAGAGACGGGGTCGGAAATTTTCGAAAGCGAAACTGACGATTTAGGCCTTTTTGGGGCGTGAAACTTGAAGAAAATGATAGATAGCTTTTGCGCGTATGTTCTATTTTCCATTTTTCTGTATTGGACACCCTTAATCGAATTTACCATGGTAAATTATGTTGTCCATTCTCCTGTATTGGACACTTATTTTATATTTAAAACTGTAATTAGATCTTTGAAATACCATTGAATGAAGAAATTCTTGTATGTTAACAAAATATCTTTATTTGAACAATAAAAAATTGGTTCAAGCACTGACGTGAATCAGGAGCTTTTGCACTTCTTAATCGAATTTACCATGATGAATTCTATTGTCCGTTCTCCTGATTGGACCCTTTTAATCGAAAAAAAAATTGGTTCAAGCACTGACGTGAAGTCAGAAGCTTTTGCGCGTATGTTCTATTGTCCATTCTCCTGTATTGGACACTCTTCTTAATCGAATTTACCATGATGAATTCTATTGTCTATTCTCCTGTATTGGACACTCTTCTCAATCGAATTCACCATGATGATTTTTATTGTCTATTCTCCTGTATTGGAGACTCTTCTTAATCGAATTTGCCATGATGAATTCTATTGTCCATTCTGGACAATAGAATTCATCATGGCAAATTCGATTAAGAAGAGTCTCCAATACAGGAGAATGGACAATAGAATTCATCATGGTGAATTCGATTGAGAAGAGTGTCCAATACAGGAGAATAGACAATAGAATTCATCATGGTAAATTCGATTAAGAAGAGTGTCCAATACAGGAGAATGGACAATAGAACATACGCGCAAAAGCTTCTGACTTCACGTCAGTGCTTGAACCAATTTTTAAACTTCACACGATACAGACAGCTGAACTAATGGCATACCAAAACGAAATACATGTTCGTCATCAATAATATTGCACTTTACGAATGAAGGCAATCCCCAATTTACCTGAATTTCAAATAAAATACTATTAATGTAGGTAAACATAACTCGCTTGTATGAGTGCAACAAAGACAGGTTACCGTAAATAGTGCTATCTTTGTCATCGTTGCCCCTGCCTCACTTTTCAAACGTAGTTTGTATGGACGAATCCCTTCCAGTTGGTATATAGTTCAATGATTGATGGTGATTGTCTAAACTTAGTTCTTGTTTGTTGGGTTGCACACCTGGACTTTTGTTGTTCTAGCCTCACTTCCAAGATTTTAATTCTGTCTTCATTCCTTTTAATATATTGGGATGGTGTCATTTTAAACTTTTTCATTTCTACTACCTCATTTAGCAGATACCTAGTTAGGTTTGGCCCTCTCCAATTTTGTATCTTTCTTGTTTTCGTATTACATTCTATCAATTTCTTCAATTTCTGTTGTCCCCAGGTGTTAACGCCAGTTATAGAGTTCTTCAATATACTGTAGAATTCATATTCTTGTTCATTTTAATTTTGTGCATCTATCGGCAGATGTCGTGAAACACCCGAAATTGATATTAATTTGCTTATCAAGATAAAGACAATGTGTTCAATGGTGAAATATCTGAATGTGAATTTTTCTCCCGAGATAAATAACGTCGTATGATTGTTCTTATGTATATTCTGCATTATTATTCTAATAATACTCAGTTTCTGAGTACTTTTCTCAATTGTGTTCATTTTGAACTTTTGCTACCGTGAAGTGTTGTGACTTCATTTTCGCCTCCTCATTATCTGAACTGAAAAAAGGGCCATCATTCAATCCAATCAAACTAGGATAATTAAGCCACCTTCGTGGAGGAATTTCCTTGCGAGACTCCTGTCCTCTGGCCAGTTGGATCTCGGAGAACAGCAAATAATTTTCGAGCAACAGACCCTGGAATCCAGGTAAGATTTTGTACTGTACAAGATTCAAGGTTTTTCCGTAGATTTACTGTACGCTCACTTCCGTTTACTGTTCCTTTTCTAACTTTCAACTTAACTTTTTTCAACTTCATTCAATATGACATCTAAAGCGGAAGTGATCGATCCTGAACCTCAGAAAGCTCTGAGTAAACGATTATCTCAAAGGAATAATATTTTCGCGACCATTACATCTATGTATATACAATAAGTGTAAATCATATTCTTTCGCTAATCTTGCTAAAGTTAACTATTTCTTTCACCAACTTCCTAATTATTCGATAAAATTTGATGATGTTCAGAGTCAAATAGAGTCACTCAACGAGAGTTTGCGTAAGAAGAATCGAATCGAAATTTAACAACAAGCTTCTTTTGAAGAGATGCTTGCCTCCATTCATGATATTTAATTTAATATAGTGAAACAAGATGTAGCTCTGACCACACCTGATACAACCCCTAGCATTACGGCAGTTTCACAAATGCTTCCGACGATATCCCTTCCTTCATTTGACGGTAAAATAGATAATTGGGTAGAATTCTTTTCCTTATATAATTCACTGGTTCATAATAATACGACGATAGACAAAACACAAAAGTTTCAATACCTGAAAACAACACTCAAGGGTGAAGCTCTTGCTGTTATCAGTGGTCTTCAATTGATCCCTGACAACTACGATATAGCGTATAATGCTTTAGTTCAACGATACCAAAATTCGAGACGCATTGCTTCTGTTTATTTTTCAGAATTATTACAGTTCAAAACTCAATCTCATTCTTCATTGTCATCGCTCAAAGATTTTTTACACAATCATGAAACAGCAGTAAATTCAATTAAATCATAAAGATTCCAGATCTTGCCGATTTTCTGTTATTTTCTATCGCCTTGAATAACTTAGATGCAAAAATACCTTCAAGTGGCATCCCTACTTATAGACAATTAATTGATTTTGCAACAACAAATTCGTATAATGGAGCTTTCCAAAACGACTGAAACTAATTCATCGAGACCAAAGCCGCACGGCTCAAACGTTCTCTTAGTAAATTCGACAGCCTCATGTTCTTCGGATGGTAGAACTTTTGCTTGTCCACTATGTAAAAGTTCGCATTTCTTACATCAATGTTCGCAGTATCAAAATATGACATTAAATAATAAATTTAAATATCTTAGAGAAAATGTGCGTTGTTTTAATTGTTTGGGTCGACAAGGGAAAACTGTAATTCTCGTTCTGTTTGCCGCCACTGTAAAACTAACCAACATCATACCTCTCTTCACCCCCACTTCTGTTTCTGAGCTTCCCTCTTCTACACAAAATTCACTTTATGTTACTTGTTCTCCTCATGGTCATCGTGACTCAGTTGAGCTGCTCCAGTCTGCTTCATTCATGGCATCATCTGAAAATTCACCTATTCTTCTTGGCACTATTAGTCTCCTGGTTGAAGATTTTACAGGCGTACAGCATAAACTTAGAGCTGTTTATGACCCCGGCTCTCATATTTCTGCCATCACTAAATCAAGTGTTTCCTGCTTGGGTTTGAAGATCTGCCCATCTACTTGTTCTGTTTCAGGTTTGGGTCAATCAAACTTGCGCATATTTGGATCTGTTGATGTTTTCTTGCATTCACTTCTTTGCACCTGGGTGGTCAAGGCCCATGCTGTCGTTCTTAATAATATTTCACATTCGCTTCCTCCTTCAGAATTGCCACTGGGTGTGCGCTCCAAGTTCAGAAATTTACAGTTGGCAGAAGATAATTTTGATAAACCGTCTCCAATAGACTTTTTGATTGGAGCTAATTAGCTTCCTCAACTTTTAATAGATGGCATTCAGTATATTCCTGGTATTCCCACTGCCCTCAATACCGTCTTCGGATGGTTACTGGTTGGTCCCACGTCTTCTCAATCTTCAGGGTCTCCCGCCACCTCTCTGTATGTACAGTGTAACATTGGTTCAACTCTCCAAAAGTTCTGGATATGTGGGCGGAAGAACATTTCCTTCGTACCCATTCTCGTGACAAAGATGGGCGTTACATCATTGCACTTCCTTTCAAACCAAACTCAACTCCCCTCGGATCAAATTCTTCACGATCGCACTCTTCATTCGAACGTCTTGAAGTAAGACTCTCAAAGCATCTAGAAAAATTCAATTCTTATCAAAACTTCATGACCGAATATTTGAATCTTGAACACATGTCCTTCACTCCCTCTACATCTTCGTACATAATTCCACATCACGCTGTCAAGAAAGAAACAAGTTCAACCACAAAATTGAGAGTAGTTTTCAATGCTTCCGACCCAGACTCGACAGGCATTTCTTTGAATGAACGTCTTTTTAAGGGACCAAAACTGCAACCTGACATCCAAGACATTGTTTCCAAATTCCGATTGCAGGCAATTGCTCTATGTGCTGAAGTACAAAAAATGTATCGTCAGACTCTTCTTACTCCTGATCATAGACGTTTCCACCATATTTATTGGCGTCCCCCTGGTTCTGATACAATTTCAGAGTTTGAACTGAACACTGTTACCTATGGACTGACTCCTTCTGCATTTTTAGCGCAACGAGTACTGAGACAATTGGTCAAAGATGAGGGTAGATGCTTTCCTCTAGCTTCATATGCTATTAGGAACAGATATATGTTGATGACGTGATAAGCGGTGCTAAAGATGTAGAGACTGCCGAGTTTTTGAATTAAGAGTTGCGTGAGTTGATGGGTAGAGCAGGCTTCGAATTGAGGAAATGGTCAACAAAACAACCTGAATTACTCTCGAGTCTCCCTATGGATTATAGAGAAACTCCTATAAGGTTTTAAGATGGCTGCGAATCGCTGAAAATATTAGGATTTTCTTGGCAACCCTCCACAGATACATTCACTTTTCATTCTTAACCTTTCAATTCTTCATGTACTAAACGTAACATGTTATCTTTCATAGCCAAAACTTTCGATCCCTTGGGCTACTTGTCTCCTATAGCGTTCTTCATGAAGTCCGTTCTTCAAAGCTGTGGTTACTAAAATTAGAGTGGGATTGTCCCGTTCCTCCCTCTGTGGAAACTACTTGGTTAAAATTTGTGTCTTCAATACCCTATCTGAACAAACTGAAAATTCCACGTTTTGTCACCCCCTCAGAGTATGATTCCGTTTCTATTGTCGGATTTTGTGATGCATCCGAGGGTGGCTACGCAGCAGAGGTATATTTGTGCTTCGAATCCACCTGTTTCCGTCGCTCCCATTTGTGGCAAGCCAAGAGCAAGGTTGCTCCGTTGAAAATCTTAAGTATTCCTCGACTAGAACTAACCGGAGCTTGTTTGTTGGCCAAATTAGTAAAGCGTATTTCTGACACTGTAACACTCTCAATTGCATCCGTTTGACTATTTTGTGACTCTCAGATTGATTTGTCGTGGATCAACACACCCCCTCACTTGCTGAAGACCTTCGTTGCCAAACGAGTGGCTCAAATTGTAGAAGACACAAAAGGCGCTGTTTGGTCTCATGTTCCTGGTGCTGAAAATCCAGCTGACCTTGCTTCCCGTGGTTCCTCTCCTGAATATTTTCTGAAAGAGGTTAATCTGAGAAATTTGTTGAATGGTTTCTCGATGATAATGGATTCCAATATACACTGTCCTGAACCCTACAGTGCTTCTGAAGTTTTAGAAACATTACCCGAAATGAAATATCTTTCGGTATCTTTGTCGACTCAAATACATGAGCCTTCCGAAATCTACACAATTCTCGAGTCCAAGTTCTCTAGTTATCTTCGGCTTCGTCGTGTCATGGGATGGATTATTCGATTTATCCATAATTGTCGTTGCAAGAAGTCTTCTTCTGCATTGAGGAAAGATAACCTGACTGTGGATGAGTTGAATGAGGCCACAATATCACTAGTTCGTATCGTTCAAAATGTTCATTTTTCTATGGACTTGAGGTCACTTGAGAGGAATCAGGCCCCATCCAAACGACTGCAATCTCTCACCCCCTGTTTAGATTCACGTGGGCTTCTCAGGGTGGGCGTTAGGTCAAAATTTGCGTATTTGGATTTTGATTCAAGGTATCCATTTTTGCTTCCTAAATCTTGTTTTTTATCAACACTTTTGTGCAAACATTTTCACTTGGCTTCCCTTCATTCTGGACCCAGCAACGTTCAGGCTCTGTTACGAAGAACATTCTGGATCCTTTCCTCTCGCTCCCGTATTCGAAAGTGCATTCGACAGTGCAAAACTTGCTTCAGGTTTAGAGCATCTTCTTTTCAACCAAAGATGGCGGACCTTCCAGCCTCTCGAGTAAATATCTCACGTCCTTTTGATACTGCCGGTAGTGCCGGTGTCGACTTTGCCGGTCGCTTTATGGTTCGTGATACTAGGCTTAGAACATTTTGAACCACCAAAGGATATCTAGCCTTGTTGGTGTGTACATCAACCAAAGCAGTTCACTTGGAAATTGTTTCCGAACTCACTGCGTCTGCCTTCCTAGCATGCATTTCACGTTTCATTTCTAGACGTGGTTTACCCTCTGAAATTCTTTCAGACCAGGGACGCAACTTTATTTCCGCTTCAAAGTAACTAAAAGAGGCACATAACTTCTTGTTGAAACACAACAGTGAAATTGCGGACTTTCTTGCTACCCGAGAAGTAAGATGGCGCTTCAATATTCCCTACGCCCCCAATTTCGGTGGACTTTGGGAAGCTGGGGTAAAATCAGCCAAATCCCTTGTCCTGCGCATGATAAAAAAATTTAAATGCCTTATTATCACAGATCTTGAAATCTCAGATATTTTAAATTTATACTGCTAGTGGAGACTGCCACGCTATAGGAGCTTCTATTGGTTAAAATCTTGATATCCAAATTATTAATCATTTTCTAGAGATCATTTCTTGCGCATTCGAAATGTGTTCAATAATACAGGGCCGTTATAAATGATGTAACATCGCAGTTGGCTTTGGAATATTCTTATTTTGCGGCTTCATATATTATTATATGTATATACTGTTCACATTTGCGATTCCAGCTACATAATTTATATTTCTGACAATACAACTATCAAGGCTGACAATTTAAAAGGCCTGTAAAATTGCCAGGATCCTTATCAATTACTCAAAACCAACTGCGATGTTACAATAATTTATCAAGACCCTGTTTATTAAAGCATTTTTGGTTGCTTAATCATATTCATCTTCCATTATGGCCATGTTTGAACTTTATATGTCATCTAAAATTTTGTTTACGCATAACTTCGAAAAATACTGATCTGATCGAACTCCAACTCGTTAGTTAAAAAATGCTGACACAATGAACTCAATTATGTAACTGAAAGGAATCCCGAGCAAAGTGAGACTTATAATTATTACCCATTATACAGACCGATCTAAACCAATATACAGTATACACTCTTGAATGTTTGTTTTAGCTAATTATACTATTCAAACCAATTGAAACTGCCGATATCTCAACTATACGTAAACGTAACCGATAATTATCTGATGTTTGTTCACAACGTCCTCTGCAGAATAGTATCTTTATTTCATTAATCTTATAAATCACACTATTAAAATTAATAAATTCTACTTATAAGACCAAGACGCAGACATTTTGGCCTAAAATATGCCAGTATCACACAAATGATCATTTATGTACCAAGGACGAAAAACTGTCTATTACAGTTCAGTCTGCGTCTCGGCTCCACCTCGGATAGAAAGCAGGCGAGACATTAGACAGTTTTTTGCCGAGGTGCATATTACATTTTTTCCTCGACCTCTACATACCTACTCGTTTGAATTTCTGACCTCTTAAATAATTTCATAATAGCAAATGAGATACACTTATGATTGTATTGAACCGTATCATGCCGTATTCATAGTGACCACAGTGGACGAAAAAGTACTTTTCCGTCCGCAAACTACTTGCCTTCAATAATAGTTGATTTTACGGCCGCAAATTAGTACGTAAAGTGTCACTTTTCATAGAGGTCGACGAAAAAATATATCTACAGTTTGATTAAATTACTCTCTTAGGTGTCTCATTAAGATTTGGCTTGTTAACATTGTCACACTAAAGGAAAATCTATTTAACCTGATCTTCTACTCCCTTTCATCTACCCCAATTATCTTCTTCAGGTTCTTCAGATGCACATATTCTTCGTTCCTTACTATGTCTGCCCGAAGCTTTCCATCACCAGAATGCCCAAAGGTACTCGGCAGTTGTGTATTTTCTCAAATTATCGTACAAGGTAGTGTCCGACCGAAACTGGTTTTTCAGCAGAAACCGAAACCGAACTTTCGGCCAGGGTCTCAGTTTCGGCCGAAACCGAAACCGAAACTTCATATTTCATACTCAAATCTACTGTATTTTTTACAATTTCATTTGCATATACATAAAAACAGATGATGAGTGGTGAATACAATAAAAAGTCAATTTTTTTGAGATAATTATTTATTATTTTGGTATTACCAAGTTATCAAAATAATCAGTCGAAGTATACAGGGTGATTCCAAATCAGACGTGACCTTGGAGGAGGTGTTAGTATGGATCATTTGCTGTGGTTTGAGCCATTTTTATTGATGACCGAAAATCAACAGTTTCCGGGATATTTAAGTTCTGCTTCTGTTGAAAAAGAATTTTTTTGTTGCAACTAAGCTTGAAATTTCATTAGAAAATGTATTCATAAATTATGTTCCACCATTCCATAAGCAAGCACGTGCCGTCTTTCTGATGTCTTCAGTTGTTATTTTCCGCCTGAAATTTACTCACGCTGTCTTTTGGTACACATTCACTATTTTATATACCGGACATTCAAGAGGCTGCTTATAAATAATCTGCTGAAACGAAACTAGTTAAGCAATCTAACGACATCTTTCAGAGAATGAAGAAGGAATTAGACAAGTTTTTAAAATAATTTTGGCATACTAAATTGTGAAATTCGAAAGTTGCAGACAAATACTAGAAATTCATTTTTTCATATACCACATTTCAAATCAAACTAATTCTTTTTCAACCCATTATACAGCATAGTTTTGCTTTTTTCGTATAATATCCTTTTCTAATAAAAATAAACCAAAATTATCATCAAATTTGCTCAACGTAGAAAAAATTGACGAAATATGAACTAAGTTCAGAAATCTTTTAAAAATCACCCGAACTCCAAAAACTGTTGATTTTCGGTTATTAATAAATATGGATTAAACAACAGCTAATGAGTCATACTTACTCCTGCTCCCAGTTTCACGTCTTATTTGGAATCACCCTATGTAATCTAATCAATAATCATTACTGAATTCTCATGATTTCTCAGTCTTAACAAAGATAGATTACAATAACTTGTACGACAATTATGTATACCTACTTATAACTCCTGGCCAAACGACCAGGATAATTCACGAACAGTCAAGTTTCGGCCATTTTGGGCCGAAACCGAAACTGAGGCCGAAACTGGCCGAAACCGAAAACGAAACCGAACTTTCGGTCGGTCACTAGTACAAGGCTCATATCTCTTGTAACATTATGGACATTTTTATTATCCATTTTTTCCACGACTTCATATCTAGTTCTTGATATTTTCTCGTGTAGCCTGTAGTTTTGAAGGTGTGATATAGACCGCCGTATTGACAAAGCATTCAATCTCCGTTAAGTCCTAACTGAGGTCCTCAGTTAAGGATAAATTTGAATCGCAACCTCAGTTAACGTGAAACAGGCCTGTTTCACCACCGTTACTGAGGATGCGATTCAAATTTATCCTTAACTGAGGACCTCAGTTTGGACTTAACGGAGATTAAATGCTTTGTGAATACGGCGGAATGACTTCCACCAAAATGACGACATCTGGTTGATGTATTTTAACCATAATGTCAGGATTATTGTGGTGTAATCTCTTCTCTATTAATATTTTATATCCAGCTGGTATGGTGATGAGGAGATCGTTATGGTGAAAATCTTCATTGAGAGTGGTTTTTCCAAACTGATATCTCTCCCAAATCTCTTTTGGTGCTCTTGAACAGCCCAGCAAAATCTTCAGCACCCAGTGAACAACACCTTCGCGTCTTTAAGTATATGCAGGGATTATACATGCAGAGCTTACATGATAAGCTGTTTCATCCTGTTGACAACAGGAACTGCAGGGCTTCCTTCTTCCAGATGTCGCTCCCAAACCATGTAGTTGTTCTTCAGCGGCCGAGTGCAGCAAAGCCCATCTCCATCTGTCCATGATGAGAAAGGTATCTAGAAAGGAGATTAACTTTCTCTGTTAACACCATCTTAACGATAATTCTCTAACGTTTGTTCACAACGCCCTCGTATATATCTTTATTGCACTTAATTTCACTCATCATATTATAAAATAATTCTCATACAACCAGTATTGCACCGGCTAATTCTTTGGTGTGGATTACAGATCCTAATAATTTAATTAATACATTCTCATTGAATCATTCTCAATCAATATAGCACAGTTAGTACACTGAAATATACCACAGTTATCTTTTACTTAAGTGATTCATTAGAATATTGCTTGGTGATAGAGCAACACTGTAGGAAAACTTATTTAGCATGATTTTAATATCTAAGTTCTTAAGCCCTGAGTTTTTGCGCGTATGTTCTGGGGAACATCGCGTTATAGTTTTGCCCAAATGTCTGTAACTTTCGAATTTTTTGACGAAAATGGTCTCAAACGATTTAGTTCGACTCCCCAATGAAGAATTATTCGAGGTCAAATTTGATTCTGTCCGGCCGGCCGTCCGGCCATTGCCACGATAACTTGAGAACGAAAAGAGCTAACGACTTGAAATTTTCAGGGTGGGTGGCGCATCCCAATACGACGGACAAGTTCGTTAATGGGCATAATCGGCCCAGTGGTTTCCGAGTTATAATTTTGTTTTCAACCAATATAAATCCGATCGAATTGAAACTTGGTGAGTAGTTGTAGAATATGAACCTAAGCACGTTTGTGAAATTTTGTGCGAATCGTATGGCCAGAAAATTATTAAAAAATTATTAAAAAATATTTTTACGTCAGCATAACTTGAGAACGGAAAGAGATAGCGGCTTGAAGTTTTCAGGTTATAATGTGCATCAGAACGCGACATTTCAGTTTGCTTATGAGCATAATCCGCCAAACGGTTTTAGAGTTATAGCCATCTGAAATTTGGTTGTTTTTTGTTCCTCATTAACTCAAAAAATACTAAACCGATTGAATTCAATCATGGTTATTAGTTGTTGAATGCCAACGCGAAAATTCTTGCAAAATTTCGTGAGGATAGTATTTGTAGAAAATTTTTAAAAAATCATTGAAAATTGAAAAAAAAATTCTATATATCAGTAACTATTCATTTGAAATTGCTGAAATTTTGCAAGAGCCTTCATAACCTAACTCTACTGCCAAGTTTCAAGTACTAACACGATCGGTTAAATATTGTTGGAGATTCGAGCATTCTTGTGTGAGTTCAGAAGATGGGTGACCGTTGCCTCGATAACTTTCGAACGAAAGGAGATAGCGACTTGCAATTTTCAGGGTAGGTTGCGTATCCGAAAGGGAGAGTTGAGTTCGTTTTTGGGCATAATCGGTCTAACGGTTTCCGAGTTATAGCCACCTGGAATATTATTTCCTTGATAACTCAAAAAATAAATATTCGATCGAATTGAAGCTTGGTAACTACCTAGAAAATTTCAAAAAAATCACGAAAAAAAAATAGGTTCAAGCACTGACGTGAAGTCAGAAGCTTTTGCGCGTATGTTCTATTGTCCATTCTTCTGTATTGGACAGTCTTAATCGAATTTACCATGGTAAATTATGTTGTCCATTCTTCAGTATTGAGCACTTAATTCGAATTTACCATGGTAAATTCGAATTTAGAGCGTCCAATATTTTTGCAATAACTCTATAAAGTGATGTTCTTCTGTTACCACTATCTCCTCGTAACATCCACTTACAAATATTCCTAGAAGTACTGTGAATTCTTTCCAGTTCATTCACTAGATTCACATCCCTACCAACTTCACTGAGATTCTTGTTGTTAATTTCTATTGCACTATTCACCGCAGACCTGGTCTTTTTTATTTCTTCTTGAAGTCTGTAATTTTGCAGGTGGGCCACTGATATTCCCAGAACTATAACTTCCTTCTGATCATCTAAGAGAATCGTAGTGTCTGGTTTGTCACGTGGTCCGCACTTAAAATTAACATTTAGAGTTGCCTTGCCAAATTGGAGATTTTCTCCGATACCCTCAGGGGCGTTCACTCCCTCCAGAAGTGTTTCAAGGACTCAATGCACGACATAATCGTGCTTGTTGGTGTATGCACTTGTGATGCATGCACTGCTCACGTGGTATGCAGTTTATGCATGGGTACATCCTTTTCGGCACATAGTTCTGAGGCTTAGGATGGATCCAAGCCCATGCAGCTGTTCTTCCGCTGCACTATATAGTAGTGAATATCTGCAGCTATCCATAAGGTGCGAAACATATGCAGATATTTGGACAATATTACTTTCTTTCAGCACAACCCTCCCGTAGTTCATGTTTTCCGCCCATTCTTTCTCCAGTTCTTCGGAGAATTTCTTTTCGATATGGGTTTTTAGTGTTTTGCAACATTTACCCGTATTTTCAAAGCTGTATTCCAGTTAAGGGCACTGATATTTTTCAATCTCAAAATATATATATATATATATATTCTTTTGACTGAGAGCTGTATATGTGTTAGCAGAGGTTAGTGTAACGGGGTACCATACAATTCGACGCATGATACAAGAGCTTAGGGAAAAACCTCAGCAAAAAACCCTTTCTCCCCGTGAGTGTGGTGATTTGTAACTATTGTTTACAAAATTTGCTGAAATTTAAAAATATTGATGGGGATATATTTCTTCAATGTGGATTCCCTCGTCAAAAAACGGATAGGTTTCTCCAAGGTACCCGAAACTCAACCTGAAGAACCAAATCGTTTAAGACCATTTTCATCGAAATATTCGAAAATTACAGACATTTGGGCAAATTGATAAGCACTCAGTTCCGAGGAACTAGAGCGCCAAAAATGAAAAGACAAGAGGAGGAAACGAAAAAATTAAAAATAATCCATAACTTTCGAAAGTCTCCTCTCACAAAAATACTCTCACAAAAATGTTTCCAGTGTTGTTTGCAACTCAGGGTGTGCCTTAAGGTAAAGGCGCTTTCTCACATAGTGTATAACAGTTCCTAATTTAATGGGGTTTATCCTCATGCGTCTTTTGTTTTTTTAAGATATACATGGGCGTTAGATGTTGTTTTCCTCTTAAAGTTCTTGCTAACAAGCACTTTTAGTACCTCTTTGAGTTCACGAAATTTTTTCCGTGTAGACGCTCATTTTTCGTTGGGATGTTGCTCATTACATAATTATGAAAAAAATATTTTTTCTGTTACTCTGTTCTACTTCTGTTTTCTCTCTCTCTCTCTGCGCCATAGTTATCTACATTGTCGCTGGTCTTAATGTGATCCATGATGCTTGCAGTTAGCAGGGATTAGCAGGATGAAGAGCAGATTACTTATTGAGTCTCCCTGATATACACCTCTTTTGACATTGTTGCTTCGGATATTTGTATGGAGTGGTAAGGTGGCTACTAATCTTTTCAGTTTATGGTTGATCAAGTCGTAGTATAGTGGAGTTTTTTTGTAACACCCTATATCTTGAATACGGATGCCGTCACAACATTTTGGCGCTCTAGTTTCTCGGAACTGAGTGCTTATCAATTTGCCCAAATGTCTGTAATTTTCGAATTTTTCGATGAAAATGGTTTTAAACGATTTGGTTCGGCTCACTGATCAAGAATCCGTGGTCGAAATTCATTCTGTCCGGCCGGCCGTAGGCACGATAACTCTCGAACGTAATGAGCTAGAGAGTTGAAATTTTCAGAATAGGTTTGGCAGATAAATATCTCGGCTGAGTTCGTTATTGGGCAAAATCGGACAGATGGTTTCGGAGTAACAAAAAAAAAAAATTTGTTTTACAAAACAAATTCCAAATTGAATTTTTTTCAATAAGCAGTTTTATCATAAGAATCCAATGATATCATTTTTAACTCTAACAAGCTAATACTTTCGGAGATATGATTTTTCAAAATATCAATAAAAAATCGTATTTTTACGTTTTCACAGAATTATATAATTATTCTATGTATGAATTGTCATAATATCAACCTATTTTCCTGAGATATGACATTGTCTAATTCCTTGCTAATAGTTGGTTCGAGAAACGTCAAAATCGACTTAGAGAGACAAGGGTAAAAAACCGTCAAATAAACCCCCATGTGGCGATTTTATGTCGAAAAGTGAAAATTAAGAATATATATCCCAGGTGAGTACCGACGTTTTATTCTAATACCGGAGATCGACAAGATCGTACGAGGAGCCCGATATCCGGTGTGTCTACGATGTCGGGTTTTCGGTTTCGGAAAGAGAGAATGCGGGACTTTTTGGCGCTCTAGTTCCTCGGAACTGAGTGCTTATCAATTTGCCCAAATGTCTGTAATTTTTATTTAAGATGCAGTTTCATCATTAAAATCCATCGATATCATTTTCAACTCCAACAAGCTAATACTTTCGCAAATATGTTTTTTCTAAATTTCAATAATGAATCGTACGTACTTCTATATTTTCACAGAATGCTATAATTATTCTATCTAAGCTTTATTATATGATCTGTGTTCATACTCGTACATTTCATCCTGTTCTATAAGAAGGAGTCAAATTCATTTCAGCTATTTTAATTTGATTTCTTCCATGGTGCAGCTCTCATTCTCAGATTGCTCATTTAATCTTGATAAATAAACTGTTATTTGAATTTAATTTCTTTTATGATGCATTTCTTTCATAAGAATACATTGATTTAATTCCCAACTCTGAGAAACCAATACTTTCGGAGATATAATTGGTCTGTTTGAACTAGAGCGCCAGAAAGCTCCTGTCCACAGGGCTTGAACCAATTTTACTAAGCAAACTCCGTTAATTTTCCAGTGTTTGTTAGTTTACAACGTCCTCGGTAGTATAGTGGTCACTAATCGACCCTCTATTCTCCTGGATGTCCAGGGGCATGTAAGTATAAATAAAGGATCTTGTATATAAACGATCTAATTAACATGTAAATATAAAATCACAACATGTGAATATGAAGTCACACAATAAAGTATAAAATAAAATAAAAGATCTTTTTTGGCGCTCTAGTTCCTCGGAACTGAGTGCTTATCAATTTGCCCAAATGTCTGTAATTTTCGAATTTTTTGATGAAAATGGTCTTAAACGATTTGGTTCGATTCACTAATCAAGAATCCTTGGTCGAAATTCATTCTGTCCGGCCGGTCCGTCCGTAGGCACGATAACTCTCGAACGGAATGAGCTAGACAGTTGAAATTTTCAGAGTAGGTTTGGGTAAGCAGTTTTAACATAAGAATCCAATGATAACATTTTTAACTCTAACAAGATAATACTTTCGGAGATATGATTTTTCAAAATTTCAATAGTAAATCGTATTTCTACGTTTTCACAGAATGATATAATTATTCTATGTATGATTTGTCATAATGTCAACTTATTTTCCTGAGACATGACATTATCTAATCAATCGCAGAATTATGAGAATAAAGTGTATTCCGAAATGTGAGCGAAGTGAGAAAAATCTCAGTTGTTTGCTCCGAAATTAGTTTTTCTCAGAAAAGTCTTACATTTCGGAACGGAACATGAAGTAAGAGATCTGAGAGTAGTGCGACTGCTTTTCATCCGTAGACATAGAATGCTCAGTTCTCTCAATTTATGACGGGACTGACGGAAGGGAATTTTATAACTTCAAAAATATTGGGGTTGAAATACTCGTAATTTAGCGATGCAACGGGGACCTCACCCAAAAATGTTTGAAAATATTACGTAAATATTGAAAGCATAATTCTGTAGTTCGAGAGTGGGGAAAATTTGGTGATCGTAGATCAGGAAATTTTTGATCGATTACAAGGTAATTTTTCATTATTACTTCTCTTCTTTCATACATGTGTTATGGAATATCTACTATTTCTAGGTACTCTAAACCTGTTTTGGGCAATTGATATACGAAACTTGTTTTTTTGTGGCTCTAGTTCCTCGGAACAGAGTGCTTATCAATTTGCCCAAATGTCTGTAATTTTGGAATTTTTGGCTGAAAATGGTCTCAAACGATTTGGTTCGGCTCACTGATCAAGAATCCGAGGTCGAAATCGATTCTGTCCGGCCGGCCGTAGGCACGATAACTCTCGAACTAAACGAGTTAGCGGATTGAAATTTGCAAGGTGGGTTTGAAGCGTAAATATCTCGGACGAGCTCGTTAATGGGCGAAATCCATCAAGCGGTTTCGGAGTTATGGCCGATTTTAGTAAAAATATTTTTTATGAATATTTCCGAAACCCATCACTCGATCTATCTGAAATTTAGCATCAAATTGTAGAATCATGATGTTTATACGCATGTGAAGTTTTGTATTGACCAGGTTACCGCAAAGTGCCGAAAAAAAAATTTGAAAATTTAAAAAAAGTTTTTCTACAATAACTCTCGAACGGAATGAGCTAGGTAGTTGAAATTTTCAGAGTAGGTTCGGGAGATGAATATCTCGGTTAAGTTCGTTATTGGACAAAAATGGCCAGATTTAATTTGATTTCTTCCATGGTGCAGTTCTCATTCTCAGAATGCTCATTTAATCTTGATAAATAAACTATTATTTGAATTGAATTTATTATTATTATTATTATTATTATTATTATGTCTTTATTTCCACATCTCTAATTTACATTACAAAATAAAGAGAACAGATTTACACGTCAAATGCGGAAATCCCAAGGGGAAGTTCACCAATTGGTGCTCTGCCACTTAACCCTTGCTGTGGTACAGTTGTAAACACTAAAAAAAATATACCTAGTTTCCTAGTTATATCAACCTATACTACTGACTTCTACTATTATCACCTACCTACACATCAATTACTAATCTAATTATTCTATTTTTTTTAATTTTTTGTGAACATATTCTTCCAGTTATTTTATCATGTCTTTCTACACCGGGTCACTGATCACCACTCCCAACCAATAACTTCATTCAACCATTTTAGGGAGAAAAAACAAACAAAAACAAAACAGATCTCACAGCTACTGTCGATCACCGAGCCAGGAATGATTTCAGTTCTTTTTTGAATTTATACATACTATGGTTTTTCAGTTCATGAGGAATCGCGTTATATAATTTGTAGATATTAAATTGAAAACTTCTCTCAAATATAGTGGTTCTGTGTGCAGGACATGAAAGTTCATTTCTATTCCTGATATTGATGTTGTGAATTTGGGTTCTATAATTCAATTTCTCATAAAGGTACGGAGGACATTTGTACAATATAATATTATGAAACAGACACAGAGAGATGTATCTGATACGCTCCTTCATCGGAAGCCACCCCAGCTCCTTCAACTTGTGGGAAACATGTTCATATTTTCTGATTCCATATACAGGGTGTTTGTGAATAAGTGCAACAAACTTTAAGGGGCGATTCTGTGATGAAAACTAAAGTGGGTATTTGGTATAAAATTTTTTGAAAAACCTCCCACCGTAAAAGTTAAACCTCTCCGAAGATTAACAAAAAAAAATTGTTCCTCTTTTTTATTTTCACTGTATATTAATCTAAAGATACGAAACTTGGTAAATATTATTTGTCAATAAAACTACACATTTTGGAATTTTTTCAACCATGCAATATGCTTAGAAGGGGTTGAAATAGTCAACCTCTGAGATATTTTTTCATACATCTTTTTGTTTAACAAATTTTCCCTTTTGAAAAACATGGCTGAGAAGTCCAATTCATTTATTAACTTTTTTGTCCCTACAAGCTTTTTCTAAAACTCAAGCACTTACGAGAAAAAATGCAATGCATTTTCAAAAAGCACCGAGGTGGAATTTCCCTAACCTAAATAATTTGTTTATAGTTATATAAACGAATGTTTTACAAGTTTTGCTTTATTTTCCTCATCACCCATTCTATTACCTTTCTTGAAGATTTCTAATATACAGGGAAAATAAAAAAGAGGGACAATTTCTTTTGTTAATCTTCGGAGGGGAGTAAATTTTCCGGGGGAGGTTTTTCAAAAAATTTTATACCAAATACCCACCTTAATTTTCATCACAGAATTCCCCCTTAAAGTTTGTCGCACTTATTCACAAACACCCTGTATATGAATCTTATGCACGAATTCTTACTCTACCAAATGTATCCTGATCAAGGCAGGAACCAAAGACAGGGGAGCAATAATCGAATTGGGACAGCAATAAGGCTACACATAATATTTTTTTCGTCGCTACAGGTATGTATAATCTATGGGGGTACAATAATCTTAAAGCTCCATATGCCCTACGAATACTACTCAGGATATGCTCAAGAAATCTGAGAGAATCATCCAAAAATTTCTTTTATGATGCAGTTCTATCATAAGAATACATTGATATAATTCCCAACTCTGAGAAACCAATAATAATAATAATAATAATAATAATAATAATTTATTCATCCTTTAGGACATGTACATACATGTATAGGACAAGTCAAATTAGAAAAGGAAACAATAGTGCAATTAATCAGTGATACAATCATCATAGTATTCTTTGACAGTGTAATAACATCTACTTAATAACAGGCTCTTAACATTTTTCTTGAATTTATTATAATTGAGAGATCTTATTCCTAATGGTAGATGATTGAAAAGTTTTATACATTTATAAGTAGGGGACATCTCGAACTTAGCGGTTTTGTGCTGAGGAATATATAATTTTCCCTCACTTCTGGTGTTGTAATCATGAAAGCTGGATAATTGAATGATAGTTTTCTCGTTCTCCTTTACATACAAAAGGGATTTCAGGATAAAAACACAACACAAAGTAAGAATACCATTTTGAACAAACAAAGGTCTGCATGACATACGCGGGGATATATTGTACATCATGCGTAGAATGCGCTTCTGTAGAATGAAAACCCTACCACTATCTGATGAGCTTCCCCAAAGCAGAATGTTGTATGATAAATGACTATACACGAGGCTGTGATAGATAACCTTAAGAGAATCCGAGGGAATCATATTTCTCACTCTACTCATTGCATAATAGGAACTGTTTAGTTTCCGACATACCGATTCAACATGGACAGACCATTTCAAGTTTCTGTCAAGGTGGACTCCAAGAAACTTGGCATTCTCTCCAGAGGAAATGTCACGATCATGAGCGCGAAGGATCAGCTTCCGGTCATTATGGCTTAACGTGAAATAAATTATCTCGGTTTTTCCGATGTTGATCATCAAGTTGTTGTGATGGCACCAATTCACAAAATTACTCAAAAGAATCTCACATAATAATTGTAGATCCTCAAAAGACACCGCTGAAACTACCACAGCAGCATCGTCAGCAAAAAGGTTCAACAAAAAGTTCTTGATAAGTGAAATTCCCTGGAGGTCCAAAGATCTGATGAACATTCTTTGAAGATTTTCAGGAAGGTCATTGATGAAGAGGAGAAACAAGATAGGCCCAAGGACAGAACCCTGTGGCACACCCAAGTTAACCCCATGATCTGAAGAGAACGAATCTCCAACCTTCACCCGCATACACCTACCCTCAAGGTAGCTGCCAAGCCATTTCAAAAACACACCTCGAAATCCTAAGGTGTAGCATTTGTCCAGAATAAATTGGAAAGATAGGCTATCGAAAGCCCCTGAAAGGTCGAAGAAAAGTCCTGCTACATGAAAACCGCTATCAAGACTCTCATATACGTAATTGACGAAATGGACGGATGCAGACTGTGTCGAATGACCGGATCGAAATCCATGTTGAGCAGAGGCGAGCAAATTGAACCTATCTAGGTACTTGATCATTCTATCTAATACAGCTCTTTCGAAAACTTTAGAAAACGTACTCAAAATGGAAATCGGTCTGTAGTTAGCAATATTGGATGTGTCCCTGCTTTTAGGAATCGGAATGACAATAGACTTCTTGAGGATAGTTGGAAACAATCCAGCACTGACGGATGCATTAATGCAATTAGCGAAGTGGGGACAAACTATAGAGCTGATCAATTTCAAAACCCGCGCAGAGATCAAATCTAGCCCGGTGCTTTTTCTGTTCTTCAAGGACTTAATTATATCAGCAATTTCAAAGTCCAGAACAGGATAAAAAAAGAAAGTGTGGCTGCGCAAACCCGAGGTAGTGCATGAAGTAGAGAAAGAATCAGTATAATATTGTTCGAGTGAAGAAGCAGTTATAGTAGAGAAGTATTCAGCAAAAATCTCCACCAAATCGTTATCATCAACGTGCAGGACACCATCTACATCCAGCTCAATGGAACTGTGTTTAGGGACTCTGCCTGTTGAAGTGTTCACCAAAGACCAAACTGTTCTATTCCTGTTATCAGATGTACTGATCAGCTGACTATAAAATTTTCGCTTCGAATCCCTCAACATCAACTTTCGGAGATATAATTTGTCTGTTTGAACTAGAGCGCAGAAAGCTCCTGTCCACAGGACTTGAACCAATTTTTTTTATCACAGATAATTTTCAAATCACAGATTGTGAGCTTAGATGTTTTAATTTAATATTGCTTGTGGAGACAGCAACACTGTATGAGCATTTATTGAACAAGATTTTCATGTCCAGATTTGTCATACCTACGTTAGCAAGTAATTTTTTGAGATTTTTATGTTCATCAGTTGCCACTATCTTTCTAAAGCAACCGAAAACTCCCAGGTGCACAGGGCAGTTGTATAGGGACTGCAGTTCTCCAGCAAGATTCAGGTCCCTGGATATTTCTCCCACATTTTGGAGGTCTATATGGGAGCAGATGTTGACAGTGTATCTGGCTCTCTTGATTTTCTCTTGCAGTCGATAGTTCTGCAAGTGTGCGACCGAAACTTCCCATATGATTATCTCCTCCGGGTCCCATAGATGTATGAAGCAATCAGGTTTATTATGGTGGAGGCGCTTTTCAGTTGGAATTTTTGTGCCAGTTCGTATTCCACTTTTCTGTTACCCATGAAGTCCACGCTGAGAGAGGCATTGCCAAATTATAAGTTGGCTCCGACAGATTCAGGACCGCCCACGCTTTTCAGCAAAGATTTTAGGAGCCAATGTACTACATAGTCGTGCCTGATGGCATATGTAGGTATTATACATGCACTGCTCACATGATATGCAGTTTCCGTTTTGTTGCATCCCTTCCTGCAATTTTTCCTTCTTCCAGGGATAGAGCCCAAGCCATGTACTTGCTCTTCTGCCGCGCTATGTAGCAGGGAAAATCTCCAACCATCCATGAGTGGGGACAAGAAGGCAGGTATTTCTATGTCCTCCTCTTCTACGGAAACCTTTCCATAGTTCATGTTTCTTGCCCAGTTTTCTAGTAGAGTACTTTGGAAGTTAATCTCTATATGCTTTTTGATCAAGCTGCAGTTCTTTTTCAAGTTTTCTTGGTGGTATGAAACTTGTGGGCACCCATATTCAGAGATCACAAAATCATGATCGCTTACAGGGTTTCTCCAACCACCTTTTTGCAGAGCTTCATACTTTCCCTCTGTTTCCTTCATTTCAGGGTGTTTTCTGATGTAAATACCCCTTCTCACCATCTGGATTTCAGTTTCGCCCTCGACAGACTTCAGGCCGATGCCCCCCTTGTTGGTTGGGAGGTAAACATGGCCATTGGATGTTGTTTTGCCTTTTATGTTTTTTCCACAAGGATCTTTCGCACTTCTTTGTCAATATCCCGTCACTTTTTCAGAGTAGTTGCCCTTTTTTCATCTGGGTATAAGTTCCCCATGACGTAGATGACGCTGGGAATCACAGTGCTGTTAAACAGTTGGGATTTCTGTGAGGTGGTGAGTTCTGATTCAAATATTTGTCCTGCGGTTTGAATAGCTTTTACCTTCACTATGTCGTCAATTGTGTCGGTGTCCCTATCCAGTTGTTGAATTCCCAGATATTTATATCCATCTCTAACTTCCGGTAAAAACAAGGTATCACCTCCTTCCTCTTCGCCCGATCTTACATACATACCGCATTTTTCTGCATTCAGTTCGAGCCCTAACTCTTTGCACTCCGTTCTAGCTCTCGCGTGATGGTTTGGAGCCCTTTTTTGTTGAGATGTGACACTTTATGTCGTCCATGAATGCTATTAGTTGGAATCTTCCTGAAGTGTCCCTGTATACTTTGTTATTAGATTTTATGTGCGTGATGATGCTGGTTGTAAATAATAGGAAGAGTAGAGGACTTATTGAATCACCCTGGTACACACCTCTCTTGATATAAATAGGTCTTGTTGATTCTTTTCCTACTCTCACTCTGATTGACCATTGCTGCATGAGTGTTTTCAGAACTTTTTTTATGTTTGAGTGCAACGGGAGTGCTCCTATGAGCCTCTTTAGTTGTATGTGACTGATAGAGTCGAAAGCCTTGTGAAAATCATACCATACTGAGTAGTGCTTTTTCCTATTCATACGTGCCTGTTGCGATATTGATTTATCTATCAATAGGCCCTGAATTGTACCTCATACACCTTTTCTCGCCAATTGCTCCACTGGTACAGCCCAATCAGGTAGATGTGATTTAAGGATGTTAGTTATTGTGGCTGTTAGGATCTTACAGTCGGTGTTTAATGAAGCAATTGGTCTGTAAATTTACGGATCGTTTTCATCTCCTTTCTGGCGCTCTAGTTCCTCGGAACTGAGTGCTTATCAATTTGCCCAAATGTCTGTAATTTTCGAATTTTTCGATGAAAATGGTCTTAAACGATTTGGTTCGACTCACTGATCAAGAATCCGTGGTCGAAATTCATTCTGTCTGGCCGGTCCGTCCGTCCGGCCGGCCGTAGGCACGATAACTCTCGAACGGAATGAGCTAGACAGTTGAAATTTTCAGAGTAGGTTTGGGAGATAAATATCTCGGCTAAGTTCGTTATTGGACGAAATCGGACAGATGGTTTCGGAGTAACAAAAAAAAATTCCTTTTTTTTTCAAAACAAATTCCAAATTAAATTTTTTTCAATATGCAGTTTTATCATAAGAATCAAGCTAATACTTTCGGAGATATGATTTTTCAAAATTTCAATAATAAATCGTATTTTTACGTTTTCACAGAATTATATAATTATTCTATGTATGAATTGTCATAATGTCGTCTTATTTTCCTGAGACATGACATTGTCTAATTCCTTGCTAATAGTTGGTTCGAGAAACGTCAAAATCGACTTAGAGAGTCAAGGGTAAAAAACCGTCAAATAAACCCAATGTGGCGATTTTATGTCGAAAAGTGAAAATTAAGAATATATATATCCCAGGTAAGTACCGACGTTTTATTCTAATACCGGAGATCGACAAGATCGTACGAGGAGCCCGATAGCCGTTTCGTCTAGTCAGTCGGGTTTTCGGTTTCGGAACGAGAGAAGGCGGGCTCAAATCCCGGAAAGGGAATTACACTTTTTGGCGCTCTAGTTCCTCGGAACTGAGTGCTTATCAATTTGCCCAAATGTCTGTAATTTTTATTTAAGATGCAGTTTCACCATTAAAATCCATCGATATCATTTTCAACTCCAACAAGCTAATACTTTCGGAGATATGATTTTTCTAAATTTCAATAATGAATCGTACGTACTTCTATATTTTCACAGAATGCTATAATTATTCTATCTAAGCATTATTATATGATCTGTGTTCATACTCGTACATTTCATCCTGTTCTATAAGAAAGAGTCAAATTCATTTCAGCTATTTTAATTTGATTTCTTCCATGGTGCATTTCTCATTCTCAGATTGCTCATTTAATCTTGATAAATAAACTATTATTTGAATTTAATTTCCTTTATGATGCAGTTCTTTCATAAGAATAACATGGATCAATAAGTCCCGAGACTAACAATGAAAACAACATTTTTTTTGCATAATTTTTTTTTATTCATCAACATAATCACCTTTTGAGGTGATACAATCGTTCCAACGCTTTTCCAATTTTTCAATACCATATTTATTCAAAAAATTATCTTTCGCTTCAAAATAAGCTTTAGTTTCAGTGATGACCTCCTCATTTGAGCCAAATCTTTTTCCCTGGAGCATTTTTTCAAGATCAGCAAAGAGCCAGTAGTCACTGTCGCTAAATCTGGCGAGTAAGGGGGGTGGGGAAGCAGATCAGAGCCCGATTCTTTCAATTTTGCCATTGTTTTCATCGACTTGTGACAGTTTGCATTGTGTTGATGAAAAAGGATTTTTTTTCTCTGCATGTGCGGTCGTTTTTTTGCGATTTCCTCCTTCAAACGCACCAGCAAGTCAATATAATAATCACTGTTGATCGATTTACCTTTTTCGAGGTAGTCAATGAAAATCAAGCCATGCGTATCCCAAAAAACTGACGCCATGACTTTGCCAGCTGACTGCTGCGTTTTCGGACGCTTCGGACGGCTTTCGCCAGCTGTGCGCCACTCAGATGACTGCCGCTTCGACTCTGGAGTGTAGTGATGTATCCATGTTTCGTCCATGGTCACGTAACGATGCAAGAAATCTTTTTTGTTGCGAGTAAATAGCGATAAACAGCTTTCTGAATCATCGACTCGTTGCTGTTTTTGTTCCATCGAAAGCAATCGCGGCACCCACTTGGAAAAAACCTTTTTCATGCTCAATTTTTCATGAAGGATAGTAAATACACTTCCATATGATATCTGTGTCATCTCAGCAATCACACGGAGCTTCACTTTACGATCTTTCATTATAATTTTTGTCACTTCACTCACATTTTCCGGTGTAACGGCTTCCACAGGTCTAACCAAGCGTTCCGCGTCATTTGTGTCGGTACGACCACGTTTAAACTCGGCGAACCACCGACAAATCGTTGCTTTTGATGGACAAGAGTCCGGGTAACATTTTTCAATCCATTGTTTCGCTTGCACGGTGTTTTTACCCATTAAAAAACAATGTTTTATCAGAACACGAAACTCGGTTTTTTCCATTTTTTAAACAAACTACAAAACGACTGTACTCCAACCTCGATAACTCAGCTGTTTCTGGTCCGATCGACTTAAAATTTTGACACGTTTCAAGCAAAGGTTAGTACTCTAGAAAGACCTGGTTACTGGTTTACTACGAGCGCCATCTCTGGGTTAGTCTCGGAACTTATTGATCCATGTAGTACATTGATTTAATTCTCAACTCTGAGAAACCAATACTTTCGGAGATATAAGTTGTCTATTTGAACTAGAGCGCCAGAAAGCTCCTGTCCACAGGGATTGAACCCATTTTTTATGTATCAATATGACCTCTGCACGACTGTCTTTTTCTTCTACCTGATATTTACCCTGTAGTGAGTCGGCAACAAACCTAAAAAGATATTCTTTAGCAGAGCGAAAGATTTTGTAAATGTAGTTGGGTATGTGGCCTTCTCCAGCCGATTTCCATGGTGAACAATTTTGCAAGCTTTCTTCAAAACATTCCTTTAAGCATAGTTCACTAATTTGTTTATCGAAATTTTTACCTGCTGTTGTTTTTTGGTATTTTTTTAATAGTTCGTCTAGACAAGGTGTTGGCGTCTCTCTATTTGTGTTTCTGTAGATATTATGGAAATATTCCTCCACACCTCTTACATTCACTGGGCATATTTTTGATGTGGTCTGGATTATTTTTATGGATGCTGACTCCTTGAACTTTGATCGTAGGTTCGATATGTCGTGCCTTTTTTTCTGGGCCTCCAACTGTCCCTCAAATAACTTTATTCGATCTTCGTTAGCTATTATGTATTGGTTTGGTTTCATACCTAACCTCTTCATTTGTCTTGATTCATAGAGCAAGCTAGCACCAAACTTTCCCCCTTTCTAATGCAGAATTTTCTGTGCTCTGATATTATGTTCTTTTAATTTCATTATTTTGGATTCTGTAAGTTTAAATTTCGGCTCTTGGAATTTATTCTTAATTAGTATTTTCCTCAGGAGCATGCCTGCACAATAAATCGCCTTTTTGCAATTGATTCTGCTTTTGTTTTAATTGAGAAATTCCTGTGTGTTTGGTGGAAGCGCTTTTCCAGAATTCGGTCGATCATATTTACACATTTTCCTCTTCTCAGGTAGAACTTATGGATTTTCTTCCTGTGTTTCTCACCCGCTTTGTCCCGTATTCGCTGAAACTGGGTTTCCAGCAATTTAAATTTGACAATTTCACAGTCCACTTCGATTATTTCGATGTTTGTTGGGTTGTTTAACACTAGAGGCTCTCTAGTATATCTCTTTATTTCTCTTCAATCTCATACATTTCAAAATATATAATATAAATTTTGTCATTCATGAAACTAAATTTTATCCGTTGTTACAGGAAATATCAACTGGTTGACGATCATCGCCCCATGATGGACGGTTGTGCTCGATATCACAGATTCAGAGACTAGATTCCACATATATACACAAAAGTATTGGCAGATAACACAAAATAAATACAGTTCAACAATAAATGTCGCATCACAGTAAATCACAACAGAGTTAAAATTGTATATCACAGATAAATAAAATTTTACATCACAGATCTTATAGGTTAAGATGTTTCATAATAATGTTGCTTGTGGAGACAGCCACATGCTTGTGGAGACAGCCACATGCTTGTGGAGACAGCCACACTGTTAATATTCTGATGTTTAAATTGGTGATGCCAATACTGGCCAATATTTTCTTAAAGTTCTTATGCTCCTCAGTGGTCACTATCTCCCCAAAGCAACCGACAACAAAAATACCCAGATGAACGGGGCAACGGTAGGACGATCGGAGTTCTCCCAACAGATTCAAGTCCCTGCTTGATTCGTCAACATTTGTGTGGTCTATGTGTGTGAACCCATTAACAGCATATCTAACCTTCTTGATCTTCTCCTGGAGTTTATAGTTCTGTAAGTGTGCGACTGAGACTTCAAGGATTATGATTTCCTCAGGGTCATAGAGGTGCAGGAAGATATCCGGTTTGTTGTGGTGGAGGCGCTTTTCTGTTATTATGTTGCCTCCTGCCCTTATCTCTGCTCTACGTTTCCCCACTGTTCACTGAAAGGCAGGCTTTACTGAACTGTAGCTGGATTTCCTCTGGGGCGCCCAGGCCGCTCAGTAGTGACTTTAGGACCCAGTGAACGACATAGTCATGCCGGGTGTTGTAGGCATCTTGGATGCAGGCACTACCTACATAATACGCTGTCTCGCTTTGGTTGCATCTTTTCCTGCAATTCCTTCTCCTTCCTGGAATTGCACCCAGACCGTGTATTTGCTCCTCCGCAGCACTATGACGCAAGGAAAATCTCCAGCTGTCCATAAGTGGAGAAGTGTATGCTGGAACTTCGATGTTGGGAGGTTCCTTCAAGAATATTTTTCCGTAGTGCATGTTCTTTACCCATTCTTTCTCCAGTTGTTCATAGAAAGTTTTTTCGATGTGTTCTTTCAGAGTCTTACAGTTCTTCACAATTTTAGTTTGTGTGTATTCCACATCAGGACAGCTGTATTTGGAGGCTACGAAGTCGTGGTCTGAAAGGGGGTTTCTTCATCCACTTCTCTGTAACTGGATGTAGCTTTCATGTGGTTCCTGCATCTCTGGGTGTGATTTTATATACAGTCCCTTCTTGATCATGTGAATTTCTGCCTCTACCTCGATAGATTTCACGCCTAGTCCTCCTCTGCTAACTGGAAGATATACGTGGTCATTGGAGGTCGTTTTTCCTTTGATGTTCTTCTCGATCAGGACTTTCCGTACTTCTTTATCAATGTCACGGCAATTTTTCAGAGTTGTGGCCCTCTTCTCGTCTGGATACAAGTTACCCATTATATAGATAATGTTGGGTATTACGGTGCTGTTGTACAGTAAGGCTTTTTGTGGGGTTGTCAACATTGATCCGAAAATCTCTTTTGTTGCTTCTATCGCCCTTATCTTGATGTTCTCATAATTTTCACTTGTATCCCTTTCCAGTTGTTCTATACCCAAATATTTGTACCAATTTCTCACTTCTGGTAAAAAAAACTTCCTTCATCCTCCTGTGCGTCCGTCCTGCTATACATCCCGCATTTTTCAGTATTCAACCTTAGTCCCAATTCCTTTGCTTTGCGTTCTAATTCACGGGTTATGGTTTGCAGACCTTTTTTTGTTGCAGTGTGGCACTTTATGTCATCCATGAATGCTTGTATTTGGAATCTGCCAGAAGTATCCTTATAAACTTTTTTGCTGGATTTCAGGTGCATAATAATGCAAGTTGTTATTAGAATGAAAAGCAGTGGACTTAGTGAGTCACCCTGGTACATTCCTTTCTTTATGTAGATGGGCTTGGTTCTGTCTCTTCCAACTCTTATTCTTACAGACCACTGTTTTGTAAGTGTCTTCACCAAGTTTTTGATTTGTCGATGCAAGGGAAGCGTTCCTATCAGTCTCTTCAGTTGTCGGTGACCAATGGAATCAAAAGCCTTGTGGAAATCATACCATGCAGAATAGTGTTTTTTCCTGTTCAGTCGTGCCCTCTGAGTTATTGATTTATCTATCAATAGCCCTTGGATTGTTCCTCATACATTCTTCCTTACCAATTGCTCCACAGGTGTTGCCAAGTCGGGAAGGTTGGCTCGTAATACTGATGTTATAGTGGCTGCCAATAGTTTGTAGTCTGTATTTAATATTGCAATTGGCCTATAATTTGATGGTACATTTTCGTCTCCTTCTTGTGGATTAGGTTAACTTCCGCTCGGCTATCTTTTTCCTCTAGTTGGTATTCTCCCACCAGTGCATCAGTTACAAAAGTCGATAGATATCTCTTTGCCGAGTCAAATATTTTATAGAGGTAAGTGGGTATACCATCTTCCCCCGTAGCTTTCCAGGGCGAGCTGTTTTTGAGGTTCTCCTCCATTATTCGCTTTATATCTTCCTCATTAAGTTGGTCGTTGTAAGTCTTACCTGTTGTTGCTCTTTGGTACTTTTTCAGCATTTCATCTAGGCAAGGTGTCGGCTCTACTCGGTCTTCTTTACCATATAGATCTTCAAAGTACCTTTCCACATCTTGAACGTTCAAAGGGCATGTTCGTTTTTCTGCTTGTCTTATAGTTCGAATTGATTGTGTTTCCTTGAACTTTGAATGTAGATTACTGAGTTTGTGCCGTTTCTTCTGGTTTTCCAGCTGCTGTTCGAGTAACCTGATTCGGTCTTCATTTGCCCTTATATACTGTCTCGGCCTCATTTCCAGCTTCCGTATTTGTCTAGCTTCATTGATGAGACTGTCAATTTATATTTGGGTTCGTTGTTTTTACTTCTGATTAAGGTATTTCTGAGTAGAATCCCTGCACAGTATATCGCTTTCTTGCATTTGGTTATTTGTGAAATAGGGTTAGGAACTTCTTGTGAAATTTGGTGGATGCGCTTTTCTAAAATGCCGTTGATTAATGTGACAGTTTTCCGGTTGCCTTTTCTCAAATAGAATTTATGTATCTTATTACGTTTTTTCTCACTTACTTTCTCTAGTATTTTCCTGTATTCAACTTCCAGGGAATTTAATTCCACCAGTTTTCATCTTCGTTAGTTCAATTCTTTGGTCATTTTCCACTTCGTTCACCTCCAGGGTACTTTCGGGTTGAGGGCTTACCGGGACAGGTTGAGATGGTTTTGGAGATGTTCTCTCGTTCGGGACAATTTGCTGTTGTTGACTATCTACACTGGCAGGGGGGTCACTGTTGTTAGGTGGTTGCCTGTAGTAGACCTCTGGATTAGTTTCCCTGAGTTTGGAGGCAATCGCTTTTTCTGATCTTCCTGGAAAAAGGTGTTTTATAGATAGTATTCGTTTGCCAATCTGGCTTTCGCTTCGGTTAGCGTATTCGGTGGTTAATCTCACGATCTCCTCTGCCGTCCATTTTGTCGTTTTTACGGTCACGGTCTCTGTGTTGTTCTTCAACTGCAGGCACTTTTTCTTTATTGCAGGTAAAGATCTGAGGGGCAATAGTCTCTGGATGCTTGTGTGATCCTCGGTAGTAATTGGGCCTGTTTTTCCTCTCAATATCGAAAGAAGAGCGTCAATTTCATCTTGTTTCCATGTCGCCATAACCTCACTCAGTTATGTCACAACTGGTGTTCGTTGTTTCGACGGTTTCACAATTCCAGTTTTTGTTCTTCTTGTAAAGAATTATTGTAGGAACAGTTTTTCGCACTACCTCCTTGTTTACAGGCAGGCAAACCATTACATTTTAAAGAATTTCTTGGAGGCCTTCCTGCTCACATCGAAATATCGGTAGTATATTTCTTTATTTCGCTGTTCGTTAGCTATATACATTGTATAAAATATAAATATAAATATACTACTATATATAAATATAAATATACTACTATATATAGCTAAAATTAGTTTACATAAATTAACCTATTTACACTCAACTACTTATATACAAATTTACAGGCAATCACCTAGCCGACCTTCATGTGTTTGCACAGCATATTTGATATGGACACTGCCACACTATAGCTACACTTGTTGAGCAAGATTTGGGCCTCGCGAGTTGTGACGCCCATTCCATGTAGGAGCATCCGCCACTTTTTATGCTCATCAGTGGTGACAATCTCGCCGTAGGACCCGATCACAAATACCTCTAGGTGTACTGGGCATCTGTACAGGGACTCCAGCTCTGTGAGCAAGTTGAGGTCCCTTCCAACTGTGTCCACATTTTTGTGGTCAATCTTTCCACCCCATTTAGTGCGTACCTAGTTCTTTTGATTCTCTCCTGCAGCCTATAATTCTGCAGGTGCGCGACTGATATCTCCATCAGTACTATCTCTGGAGGGTTGTCGAATCTAATCATCACATCAGGCTTATTATGATGGATGGGTTTTTCGGAGAGTATTTTGCCCCCGGCACGGATGTCCACGTTTCTGTTACCATGCCTGAAGCTGACATTCATAGATGTTTTTCCGAACGGGAAACTTGCCACCATTTCCCGTGGGGCCTCCAATCTTAGTAGTATGGTCTTCATTACCCAATGGACAACGTAGTCATGCCTTGTCGTGTAGGCACCCACGATGCACCCGCTAACGACATGGTATGCAGTCTCGGGCGCACCACCGCAACGTCTACATTTCCCTCTTCTCCCCGCTGTTCCCCGGAGGCCATGAAGCTGCTCTTCCGCTGCCAAATGCAGCAAAGAGAATCGCCAGTGGTCCATCAGTGGTGAACACATTGCAGGGAAAGATATCTTCTCTCTCTCCTGGAGGACAATCTTGCCGTAGTGCATGTCTCTCACCCATGCATTCTCCCGTTCTTCCATGCTTTTCTTGTACAGGTGCTGTTTTGCCATCTTACAGTTTAATACGATGTTGTCCTCCGTGTACTCCATCGCTGGACACTTATACTTGCTCATCACAAACTCGTGATCAGCGATGGGTTTTCTCCAACCTGCCTGTTTCAGCTTCATGTATTTCTCCTTTGCTGCAGCCATCTCTGGGTGGCACATCACGTAGATGCCTCTTCTCAAAAACTGAATATCAGTCTCCAGCTCAATGGACTTCAAACCAATTCCTCCCATACTAGCTGGTAAGTAGACATGGGCATCGGAGGTGGTTTTGCCCTCGATGGACGTGGAGGTTAGTATTTTCCTGACGTTTTTGTCCATTTTCCTGCAGTTTTTTAGGGTAGTAGCTCTTTTCTCGTCCGGGTACATGTTACCTAGTAAATATATAAGCACTGGGTATAACGGTCGAATTGAACAGTTGTGATTTCTGTGGGACTGTGAGCTGGGATTGCATGATTTTTTCCGTCGTTGTGAGTATTTTTTACTCTATCAGATCGTAGTTGAGATTAGTGTCCCTTTCCAACTGTTCTATCCCCAGGTACCTGTACCCTTCCCTGACTTCGGGGAGGAATGGAGCATCATCTTCTTCTTCCGTGGTATCTCTGGAGTAGACTCCACATTTGGATGTGTTCAGAGAGAGCCTTATTTCTGTTCCGCTTCTCTCCAGTTCTTCGGTAATGGTTTTAAGTCCCCTCTTGGTGTTGGCGAAGCACTTGATATCATCCATGAAGGCCAGTATATAGAATTTACCTCTGGTGTTTTTGGTGACATTCGGGCTAGTCTTTATGTGATCGATTATGGATGCGCTCAGCAGAAGGAACAGGAGTGGGCTTACAGAGTCACCCTTGTACACACCCCGTTTGACATATATGGGCTCCGATTTCTCTGTGCCGACTCTCACTCGGACAGACCAAAGGCCCATTGCACTTTTGAGGAGGTGCTTAATGTGCTTGTGGAGGGGCAGTACACTTATAAGCCGTTTCAGCTGGCGATGACTCACGCTATCAAACGCCTTCCTGAAGTCATACCATGCTGAGTATAGTTTGCTTCGGTTTTGCCTTGCTTTCTGGGATATAGATTTGTCAATCAGCATTCCTTGGATCGTTCCCCAAATTCTTTTTCTAGCCAGCTGCTCCTTGGGAACTGCCCAGTCCGGTAGGTTGTCTTGTAAGATGTTCGTTGTAACCGCTGTGAGAATCTTGTAGTCGGTGTTCAGGAGGCAATGGGTTGGTAGTTTTCAGGGTCTTTCGGATCGCCCTTCTTATGGATAAGAGCAACCTCAGCTCGGCAGTCCGCCTCTACGAGGTTGTACGTCCCCCCAATTGCCTCGCCCACGAACTCCAGGAGATAGTTTTTTGCAGGTAGTACCTTGTACAGGTAGGCTGGGATGCCATCTTCCCCAGGTGCTTTCCACGGCGCCGTTCGAGTGAGGGCCTGCGTAATCTGATCTGCGATCTGAGATTTTTCCAGTTGGTCTTCGTACCCTGCTCTGTGTGTCAGGCTCTGATATTGAGCGATCCATTTGTTTAAGGCCGGTGTTTCCATCATGGGTCCCTCCTTCCTGTACAACTCGCTGAAGAACGTCTGAACTTTACTTCGTTCCGGTGGGTCTGGTCTCGGGTTGGAGTCTATCAGCCCGAGGGTCTGTCCTTGAATTTGTGCCTGAGGATGTTAATTCGGTGTCGTGTTTTCTGCTTATCCATTTGTTCCTTCAACAGGTTTATCCTGTCTTCCAGGCTTTTGATGTACTCTTTGGGTCCCATCTTGAGTTTCTTCATCATGCGGGTTTCCGCTATCAGCACTTCGTCAAATTTGCCAGCCTTCCATCTCAAAACTTTCCCAGCGTTCTGAGTACTTATCTCCAATTTCCTTATTTTCTGTTCAATTATCAAATACTTGGGCACAGCCGCCACAGGTGCTACTAAGCTATCTCTGAGGAGGATGCCCGCTGCATATATTGCCTTTTTAACAAGCTTTCTCTTTTCAACTAGATTTGATGTTGACTCCTGAATGTTTTGGATACGCTCGCTTAGTACATGATCTACTGGTTGCAGCACTTTCTCATTCCCTAACCTCAGATAAAATAGTTTTATTTTCGTTTTCCTGTCACCTACGTTTTTCTCAATTTTGTTGAGTTCTTTCCTGTATTCGGTTATAGCTACGATGCTTGTTGCGGCTGTGCTCAGTTATTCCGCTTCTGGATTTGATGTAACGTTTTGCGAATTGTTTGTTTGGGTATCTTGATTTTGGTTGTTTACGTTTCGTGCAGGAATATCGGCGGGTGTTCGAGGAGCTACGGGTGTTTCAGTGTCTGGTACGCTGGTTTCTGCCGATATATGCTCGGTTTCTACTTGTCGTGTCGGGGGGTTGGTGTTAGAAATGTAGTAAACTTGTGGGAAGGCCTCTCGTAGTTTAGTTGCGATTGCCTTCTTTGTTCTTCCAGGAAACATTGCAACTATATGGTCGATACCCCATTTGTGTTTCTTCCCTCTTTCCATATTCGGTTACCAACCTCTGCAGTTCTTCTCCGATCCATTTCGACGACCGGGCACTTGGGGTTGGATTATGTTTCAGCTCCAAACACTTCTTTTTTATTGCAGCTATTGATCTACCAGGTACATTGCCTCTTATTATGTTATGGTCCTCGGATGTTATTGGGCCTTTTTTATCCTCTAAATACCTAAGAATGATGTTGATTTCTTCGGTTTTCCAGGTGGCCATAACCTCAAAGTTGAATTAGATTGATCTTCTGATGTTTTCACTTTCCCACTTTGTATTGATGCTTTACGTGATTCAGGGGATAGTTTTATGCTATCATTTCGCGTTCATAAACTGTATTTTCGGGTAAATTAATAAAAATTTCACCGAGGAACCTTTCATGCGCACGATCGGTAGTATCCGGTAGTATATCATTTATTTGTTACAGTCTCATACATCCCATATTAAGTGTTACTTATGAAACCAACAATATTGTCGCTTTTCAGAGACATATCAGATGCCAGTCACCCCCAGTTGCCCGAGAGTGTGGACTTCGACTAAATTTACAGGTATAAAACGGATATATGTACATATAATACAAACAGTTGTAAATAAGTTATGACAAATAAAATTTATAAACATAAATATCAAGATTACTTAAAGCTCTTGTTCATCACAGATCACTGTTCCCTATCAAAGCTAAATGCTTAGGTGTTTGAGCAAAATGTTTGTTGTGGATACTGCCACACTGTACGAGCACTTATTTATCAATGATCTTATTTCAAAGTTAGTTAATCCAACTTGTGCTAACAGTTTCTGGAAGTTTTTGTGCTCCTCAGTGTTCAGCACTTCTCCATAGCACCCCACCACAAATATGCCCAGGTGTACAGGGCAATGGTAGTGGGACTCCAGCTCTCCGATCAGGTTGAGGTCTCTGCCAGCTGTCTCGCAGTTTGTGTGGTCGATGTGCACCGCGCCATTGACGGAGTATCTAACCTTTTTTATTTTTTCTTGGGTCCTGATGTTCTAGACTTGGGCCACTGCAATTTCGAATATGTATATGACATCTGGGTTTGTAAATCTTACCATGATGTCCGGTTTATTATGGTGGATCTTCTCCGTGTATATACTGCCTCCCGCTCGTACTATAATCTTGCGCCCTCCGGTCTCGAAGGTAGGGTTGCATGTGGCCTTACCAAACGGAAAGTTTGCCAGGATTTCTTGAGGGGCATTTTGGTTCAGTAGGATGTGTTTTAGAACCCAGTGGACAATGTAGTCATGCCTGGTCGTGTAAGCGCCTATGATGCATCCGCTGCTGACATGGTATGCAGTTTCACTTGCTGTGTTGCATCGTCTACACTTCTTGGATCTTCCAGCTGTCCCTCCAAGGCCGTGGAGTTGTACTTCTGCAGCAGAGTGTAGCAATGAGAATCGCCAGTGGTCCATTAGTGGGGATGTGTAAGCAGGGAATTCGATAATTTTCTTTTCTTTAAGTACCACCTTGCCGTAGTGCATATCCTGGGACCATTCATTTTCTAGCTCTTGTTGAAATGTCTGGCAAATATGTTCCTTCACGATTTTACAGTTTTGTCCTAAGTTTTCCTGCTGGTAATTTATAGTTGGACATCTGTATTTCTTCATTACGAAATCGTGATCGCTGATGGGGTTTCTCCACCCCGCTGCCTTCAGCTCCTCATACTTCTTTCTTGTCTCTGTTAAGTCAGCATGTGACTTAAGGTATATACCTCTTCTGGCTAGTTGGATTTCCGTTTCCAGCTCGATGTTTTTCAGACCCATACCTCCCCTACTGATTGGCAGATAGACATGGGCATTTGATGTTGTTCTACCCTTATGATTTTCTATAGTTAAGATCTTCCTTATGGCCTTATCCAGATCTCTACACTTTTTCAGTGATGTACTCCTCTTTTCGTCGGGGTAGATGTTACCGAATACATAGATGGCACTTGGTACTGTGGTTGTATTGAAGAGGTGAACCTTCTGCGGTACCGTGAGTGGGGAGCGAAATATCTTCTCTGTTTCTTTCAGGATTTTTTCTTCTGTGGTATCGTAGTTTCTTGCAGAGTCTCGTTCCAGTTGCTCTAGTCCAAGGTATTTGTACCCTTCACGGATCTGGGGTAGAAAGGGAGCATTGTGGTCATCCTCATCGTCTACTCTACAATATCTTCCGCATTTGGTTGTGTTTAAAACCAGCCCTATCTCTTCTCCACTCCTCCTTATGTCATCGGTGACCGTCTTCAAGCCTTTTTTTGTTTTTACATGGCATTTTATGTCGTCCATGAATGCTAGTAAGTCAAATTGTCCTCTGGTGTTCTTGATGATTCGGGGGGTTGGTGTTAGAAATGTAGTAAACTTGTGGGAAGGCCTCTCGTAGTTTAGTTGCGATTGCCTTCTTTGTTCTTCCAGGAAACATTGCAACTATATGGTCGATACCCCATTTGTGTTTCTTCCCTCTTTCCATATTCGGTTACCAACCTCTGCAGTTCTTCTCCGATCCATTTCGACGACCGGGCACTTGGGGTTGGATTATGTTTCAGCTCCAAACACTTCTTTTTTATTGCAGCTATTGATCTACCAGGTACATTGCCTCTTATTATGTTATGGTCCTCGGATGTTATTGGGCCGTTTTTATCCTCTAAATACCTAAGAATGATGTTGATTTCTTCGGTTTTCCAGGTGGCCATAACCTCAAAGTTGAATTAGATTGATCTTCTGATGTTTTCACTTTCCCACTTTGTATTGATGCTTTACGTGATTCAGGGGATAGTTTTATGCTATCATTTCGCGTTCATAAACTGTATTTTCGGGTAAATTAATAAAAATTTCACCGAGGAACCTTTCATGCGCACGATCGGTAGTATCCGGTAGTATATCATTTATTTGTTACAGTCTCATACATCCCATATTAAGTGTTACTTATGAAACCAACAATATTGTCGCTTTTCAGAGACATATCAGATGCCAGTCACCCCCAGTTGCCCGAGAGTGTGGACTTCGACTAAATTTACAGGTATAAAACGGATATATGTACATATAATACAAACAGTTGTAAATAAGTTATGACAAATAAAATTTATAAACATAAATATCAAGATTACTTAAAGCTCTTGTTCATCACAGATCACTGTTCCCTATCACAGCTAAATGCTTAGGTGTTTGAGCAAAATGTTTGTTGTGGATACTGCCACACTGTACGAGCACTTATTTATCAATGATCTTATTTCAAAGTTAGTTAATCCAACTTGTGCTAACAGTTTCTGGAAGTTTTTGTGCTCCTCAGTGTTCAGCACTTCTCCATAGCACCCCACCACAAATATGCCCAGGTGTACAGGGCAATGGTATTGGGACTCCAGCTCTCCGATCAGGTTGAGGTCTCTGCCAGCTGTCTCGCAGTTTGTGTGGTCGATGTGCACCGCGCCATTGACGGAGTATCTAACCTTTTTTATTTTTTCTTGGGTCCTGATGTTCTAGACTTGGGCCACTGCAATTTCGAATATGTATATGACATCTGGGTTTGTAAATCTTACCATGATGTCCGGTTTATTATGGTGGATCTTCTCCGTGTATATACTGCCTCCCGCTCGTACTATAATCTTGCGCCCTCCGGTCTCGAAGGTAGGGTTGCATGTGGCCTTACCAAACGGAAAGTTTGCCAGGATTTCTTGAGGGGCATTTTGGTTCAGTAGGATGTGTTTTAGAACCCAGTGGACAATGTAGTCATGCCTGGTCGTGTAAGCGCCTATGATGCATCCGCTGCTGACATGGTATGCAGTTTCACTTGCTGTGTTGCATCGTCTACACTTCTTGGATCTTCCAGCTGTCCCTCCAAGGCCGTGGAGTTGTACTTCTGCAGCAGAGTGTAGCAATGAGAATCGCCAGTGGTCCATTAGTGGGGATGTGTAAGCAGGGAATTCGATAATTTTCTTTTCTTTAAGTACCACCTTGCCGTAGTGCATATCCTGGGACCATTCATTTTCTAGCTCTTGTTGAAATGTCTGGCAAATATGTTCCTTCACGATTTTACAGTTTTGTCCTAAGTTTTCCTGCTGGTAATTTATAGTTGGACATCTGTATTTCTTCATTACGAAATCGTGATCGCTGATGGGGTTTCTCCACCCCGCTGCCTTCAGCTCCTCATACTTCTTTCTTGTCTCTGTTAAGTCAGCATGTGACTTAAGGTATATACCTCTTCTGGCTAGTTGGATTTCCGTTTCCAGCTCGATGTTTTTCAGACCCATACCTCCCCTACTGATTGGCAGATAGACATGGGCATTTGATGTTGTTCTACCCTTATGATTTTCTATAGTTAAGATCTTCCTTATGGCCTTATCCAGATCTCTACACTTTTTCAGTGATGTACTCCTCTTTTCGTCGGGGTAGATGTTACCGAATACATAGATGGCACTTGGTACTGTGGTCGTATTGAAGAGGTGAACCTTCTGCGGTACCGTGAGTGGGGAGCGAAATATCTTCTCTGTTTCTTTCAGGATTTTTTCTTCTGTGGTATCGTAGTTTCTTGCAGAGTCTCGTTCCAGTTGCTCTAGTCCAAGGTATTTGTACCCTTCACGGATCTGGGGTAGAAAGGGAGCATTGTGGTCATCCTCATCGTCTACTCTACAATATCTTCCGCATTTGGTTGTGTTTAAAACCAGCCCTATCTCTTCTCCACTCCTCCTTATGTCATCGGTGACCGTCTTCAAGCCTTTTTTTGTTTTTACATGGCATTTTATGTCGTCCATGAATGCTAGTAAGTCAAATTGTCCTCTGGTGTTCTTGATGATTTGTGGACTTATTTCCAAGTGTTCTATAATACATGCAGGCAGCAGTATGAACAGCAGGGGGCTTAATGAATCGCACTGGTATAAGCCCCTTTTATGTAGATGGGAGCAGTCTTTCCCTTTCCGACTCTCACTCGGAGGGTCAAGAGCTCCATTACTATTTTGAGGAGGCGCTTGATATTTTTGTGGAGTGGTAACACGCTGATCATCCTCTTCAAGTGACGGTGGCTTATGGTGTCAAATGCCTTCTTAAAGTCGTACCACGCAGAGTAGTGCTCTATTTTGTCTTGCTCTCTGGGTTATGGCCTTATCGATCAACATTCCCTGGATTGTACCCCAAACATTCTCCCTAGCCAGTTGTTCCCTAGGTATTCCCCAGTCTGGCAGATGTTTCTGTAGCGTGTTTCTTATTACCCCAGTTAGTATTTTATAATCGGTGTTCAGTAACGCTATTGGTCTGTAGTTTTCCGGGTCTTTGTTATCTCCTTTTTTGTGTATCAAGACAACTTCAGCCCTACAGTCAGGTTCTGCCATTTTATGTTCACCTGTTATTGTGGTGTATAAACCTCTGAAGGTAGGACTTTGCTGCTGGAAACGTCTTGTAAAGGTATGCTGGAATGCCATCCTCGCCTGGAGCTTTCCATGGAGCTGTTTTGGCCAGTACCTGCAAGGTCTGCTCGTTTATCCGGGATTCCTGTAGTTGGTCTTGATACCTGTGTGATGCTGTCTCTCTCTGGAGTTTCGCTATCCATCTGTCGAGGGCTGGGGTGTTAGTTGTGCTCTCATGTTTCTTGTATAGTTTTGCGTAGAACTTTTCAACATCTTCTTTATTAGGTGGCTGGACTCTTTCTTCAGTGTTTATTAATTTAACAGATGGGTTTTCGCTGAATTTTCTCCTTATAGCATTCACTCGGTGTCTTGATTTGAGCTTGTCAAGTTTTTGTTGCAGAAGTGCCGTCCTGTCTTCGAGCATTGTTATGTATTCTCTTGTGGTCATCTTGGACTTCTTTATTCGACGCGCTTCTTCAGTGAAGGAGCGTCCTAAATTACCTCCCTTCCAGTTAAGGATCTTCTTTGCGTTGTCGACACTGTTGTTCAAGAGCTTGATCTTATCCTCGGTAATTTTATAGTCTGGAGGGCCTGTTTTTTTTACAATATACTTCTTAAGTAAAATTCCTGCCACATATATCGCTTTCTTGATGTTTTTCGTTTGTTGGACTTGGTTTGTGCAGTTTGTTGCGAAAAAGGTCGGCGATACGGTCGATACGGGCTGATATTTGGGCCTCGGGTCTTGCGGCATATTCACTGATCAGTCTGTTTATCTCTTCACTTGTCCATTTGTTCGTACGGTTAGGGAGGTTAGGATTGTGCTTCAGCTCCAAGCATCTCTTCTTAATTGCTGGTATGGAACGACCTGGTAATCTCTCCTTAATGGCTTTGTGGTCTTCTGCTTTTATTGGTCCACTTTTATTCTGTAGGTAACTATGAATTACGTTAATTTCGTCAGGTTTCCAGGTGGACATAACCTCACAATATGTCTTCAGCTGTTGTTGTGCTGTTCAAACGACTATTTTCACTATCCCACTGTATGTGTAGTAGAAGTAATTCTTCAGGATAGTTCTTACACCACCGTAAAGCGTTCGCGAACTGTAAACTAGGGTAAATTTCGAAATATTTCACCAGGCGACCTTTCACTCACGCGCAAACGGTAGTATAGTTTTTATTGATTATGGGGTTTTATACATATGTTACATAACAATCCTTATAAAACTAATCTAATTTGTACATCAAAATCTATTATTTACAACTGCAGCGCTCTCATGCGTTCAAATGTTTCATTAACATCTGTGAGGTAGATAAGGCAACATTGTAGCAGCACTTGTCAATCAGATGTTTTATTTCAGCGGCACTCATTTTAATATGTTTGGTTATGATATCCGTGAAATTTTTGAGTTCGTTGGTCTGGATAATCTCGCCGTAGCAGCCTATGACAAATATTCCTAGGTCGACGGGACATCGATGTATTTTCTCCAGCTCGCTGACAATATTCAAATCTCGGAGGGTGGTGTCGATATTTGTGTTGTCTATTTTGGAAGTGGAATTCACGGCATATCGGGTTCTTTTGATTCGTTCTTGTAGGCGGTAATTTTGGATGTGGGCGATTGCTACCTCGATGATGATGATTCGGTCTGGTTTGGTGAATTTGATCATAATGTCAGGCTTGTTGTGGTATAGCTTTTTCTCCGTCAGGATTTTGGTGCCAGCTCTGATGGAAATGTCTCGCTGTTCGTGCTGATAATCCACATTCAGCGTTGCTTTACCAAATTGTAATCCTGTCCCTACTTCCTCAGGAGCACCAGTGGTTGACAGGATTGTTTTGAGTAGCCAGTGCACCACATTGTCGTGTCTGCTTATATGAGAGTTGGTTGGGCAGGATGATGATACATGGTAGGCTGTTTCATCGGTGTTGCACCCCCGTCTGCATCGCCTTCTTCGTCCTGGGATAGATCCAAGTCCATGGAGCTGTTCTTCCGCTGCAGAGTGTAGTAGTGATAGTCTCCAACCATCCATGTAGGGTGATGAGTGAGCAGGGAAAGTGATGTTGTTTTCTTCCTTGATTACAATTCTTCCATAGTTCATATTTTCGGTCCATTGTTGTGTTAGTTGATTTTCACTTTGTGTTCTGATTTGTTTTATTAGGTTTCCACATTCTTTCTTGTTTTGTCCCATTGAGTATTGGGTGGTTGGGCAGTTGTATTTTTCTATGACGAAGTCGTGGTCACTTAGGGGGTTTCTCCATCCTGCGAGTTGAAGGCTTTTATAAGCCTCGTGTGTTTCCGTAATTTCTGGGTGGGCCCTTAGGTATATTCCTTTTCGCACATATTGGATTTCTGTCTCAAGTTCTATGGATTTCATGCCCAGTCCTCCTTTTTTTGGTGTTAGATATACTCGGGCATTAGATGTTGTTTTACCTTTGATGTTGTATTCTACCAACAGTTTTCTTATCATTGTGTCCATTTCTCTGCAGTTTTTTAGAGTCGTAGCCCTTTTCTCATCTGGAAACATGTTGCCCATGACATATATAACTGCTGGGATTATTGTGCTGTTATAGAGATCGATTTTCTGCCGGGTGGTGAGTTTAGATTCGAGTATTTTTGTGGTCTTCAAAGTAATTTTGTCTTTTATGCAATCAAAGTTTCTGGTGGTGTCGCGTTCTAGTTGGTCCAAGCCTAGGTATTTGTAACCTTCTCTCACCTCTGGTAAGAATGGGGCATCGTCTTCTTCTTGGGGTTGCATGTCATTTTTGGAGTAGATTCCACACTTTGCTTCATTAATTGCTAAACCTATTTCGGCAGCAGCTTTTTTGAGTTCGTTGGTTATTGTTTTGATGCTCTGTTTGGTGTTCGCATGGCACTTGATGTCGTCCATGTAAGCTAATATGGTATGCTGCCCTCTGGTGGATTTGTTGATGTTAGGGTCGGTTTTTATGTGTTCTATGATTCCCGCTGAGAGGAGTATAAATAGTAAGGGGCTGATGGAGTCGCCTTGGTATACTCCTCTTTTAACATATATGGGTTTCGTTTTGACCTTGTCTACTCTCACCTGGACCGACCATAAATTCATACTTCCTCTGAGTACGTTTTTGATATTCATATGTAGGGGTAGTTTACCTATTAGTCTTTTTAGTTGGAGGTGTGATATGGAGTCGTAAGCTTTATTAAAGTCATACCAGGCTGAGTAATTCTTTTTCCTTCTTAATCTGGCTAATTGTGAACTTGCTTTGTCTTGGAGCATTCCATGTATTGTCCCCCATGTCTTTGGTCTCGCTAGTTGTTCTTTGGGGATTGCCCAGTCTGGTAGGTGTTTTCTTAGGATTTCTGCAATTGTTGCTGTCAGGATTTTGTACTCGGTGTTGAGTAGGGCTATTGGGCGGTAGTTGGCTGGGTCGCTTTCGTCTCCTTTCTTATAGATTAATATTACTGTTGCTCTTACATCAATCTCGCTTAGGTCACTCCTCCCTTGTAGTATTCTGATTATGAATTTTGTCAGATACTCATTTGCACTGGGAAGTATTTTGTAGAGGTAATTTGGTATACAGTCTTCACCAGGGCTCTTCCAAGGTGATGCTTTGGCTATTATTTCTTTTATTGTTGTTTCTATGCTGGTTTCGTTTAGTTGTTGGTCATAGTTTTTCCCTGTTGAAAATTTCTGAAGTTTACTAAGCCATGTATTCAGAATGGGGTTTTCTCGTGTGTCGTCGTATTGGGCATATAGTTCTTGGTAATATTCTGTTATTCTGGTTGGTTCTGGGCTCTTTTTTATAGGTTCTTCTAATGTTCTCATTGATGGTCTGTTGTTAAAAATATATCTGACCTTTTGTACTTCTGCTTGTTTCCTCTGGTGTTCGGCTTTTCCTTCCAGAATCTGAATTCTGTCTTTGGTGGCTATTATGTATTGTTTGGGTTTCATTTTGAGTTTCTTCATTTCCCTTGCCTCTTCCCTCCACTGCCTCTTGAATGTTCCTTCCTTCCAGTTCAGTATTTCTTTGGCATTTTGTACTCGTTTTTCTAGTGACTTTGATTATTTTCAGTTTCTTCGTAGCTTGGTCGAGGTTTTTCCTTTTTTCCAGCGACGTGCCTCCGCAAGAGGACGCCAGTTACATATATTAATTTCTTTTGTTTGTGTATGATAGCTTGCTCTGTTCTATGGCTATAATGTTTTCTTTCAATACCTGATTCAGGTGTTTCACATATTTCTGGTGACACGGTCTTATTTGGAACCTTTTGATGTTTTTCCTTTTTTGGGGAGTAGTTTTGTATATCTTTTCCATTTCTATTTTGATTTTGTTTAGTTCTGCCTCGTCAAGTTTGTTGTTGTTTTCTTGTGTTCGATCTGAATTCTGGTAGGAAGTATCGGCTGGTATGTTGTTATCGGTTGGTATGTTGGTTATAGGGCTGGGGGCGTTATTTTCGTCATTTCGTATCTCTTCATTGGGTGTATTCTGGTCTTCGTTGGGTGTATGGTCTTCGTTTTGTGATTCGTCTGCACTGCTTGAATCTATCGATGTTTTCCTCAAATAGTAGATTTCTGGATGGTTTACTCTCAATTTTGTGGCTACTGCTTTTTTCTGTTCTGCCGGGGAAGAGGTGCAAAATTGCTTTTACACGTTTTGTTCATTTCTCGTGATGTATTCCCGCACTAGCCTTCTTTCCTCGTCTAACGTCCACTTGTTGGCTTGTTTTGGTTGGGTTCGAACTAGGTTATGTTTCAGTTCGATGCATTTCTTTTTGAAGGCTGCCACTGATCTGTTTGTGAGTGTTTGCCATATGGTAAAATGATCCTCTGTTGTTATTGGACCTTCCTTGTGTCTTAGGTATTCCTGGATGACTTCGATTTCTCTGTTTGACCATGTTGTCATTTTGTTGATTATGTTGCACTTATTGTAAGTCGTTTTATAGATTTTTCCGTAGGCACTACCCCTTTTTATGTTTATTTTACTGAAAATGGGGTAGTTCGTATTCTACTTGGAGTTTGGGCCCGTATTTGCTAGTTAATTATAAAAATTATCTAGAGTACTTGCTCGCACACCTGCACTCGTGAAGCGCTAACGTAGAACGTCGGGTAGTATAGTGGTATTAGCAGTGGTATTAGCTGTTAGCATTATACTCATCAAGCAAATTGAAACTGTTCAAATCTCAACTGTACGTACCGCATAATTCTCTCACGTTTGTAAGTTCACAATATCCTCGGTAGTATATTTCTTTATTTCTCTTCAGATTCATACATTGCATTTACATGTTACTTATGAAACTAAAATTGTACCGTTTGTTCCAGGATTCCTGACTAGTTGACACCCTAATCTCCCAGGTGTCCAGAATTATGTACGTATAACAAATAACAATTATTGTATAAAACTATCACAATGACATGTAAACATAGTCACCATACATATATAAATAAATAAAATTTAAAGGTTTTTCTTTATCACAGATTATTTTCCTTTATCACAGTCTATGAACCTAGATGTTTCAATATTATATAGCTGGTGGAGACAGCAACACTGTATGAGCATTTGTTGAGCAAGATTTTCATGTCAAGATTAGTCATACCTACTCTAGTCAGTAGTTTTTTTAGATTATTGTGCTCATCAGTTGCCACTATCTCCCCATAGCAACCCACTACGAAAACTCCCAGGTGGACAGGGCAGTTGTACAGCGACCTCAGCTCTCCGACAAGATTCATGTCCCTCGACACTTCTTCCACATTTTGATGGTCTATGTGGGAGCAGCTGTTGATGGTGTATCGCGCTCTCTTGATTTTCTCTTGCAGCCTGTAATTCTGTAAGTGTGCGACAGACACCTCCCATATTATTATTTCCTCGGGGTCCCATAGGTGCAGGAAGCAGTCAGGCTTATTGTGGTGGAGGCGCTTTTCTGTTAAAATTTTTGTGCCGGCTCTCATCTCCACCTTCCTTTTGCCCACGAAGTCGACGCTGAGAGAGGCTTTGCCAAATTGTAAGTTGGCCCCTATAGGTTCAGGAGCACCCAGGCTTTTCAGCAGTGATGTTAGAAGCCAATGCACAACGTAGTCGTGTCTTGTGGTATACGTAGGTGTTATGCATGCACTGCTTACGTGGTATGCTGTTTCGGCTGTGTTACATCCCTTCCGGCAATTCTTCCTTCTTCCAGGGATGGAACCTAGGCCATGCACCTGCTCTTCTGCAGCACTGTGTAGCAGGGAGAACCTCCAACCATCCATGAGGGGTGACAGGAATGCGGGTATTTCAATTTCGTCTTCTTTTAGGAACACCTTCCCGTAATTCATATTTCTTGCCCAGTTTTCTTTTAGGTTTTCTTGGACTATAGTCTCTATATGCTTCTTCATCGTGGTGCAGTTCTTCTTCAAGGTCTCTGGTTGGTATGAGACTTGTGGGCACCCATACTTGGATAGCACGAAGTCGCAGTCTCCTATTGGGTTCCTCCATCCTCCCCTCTGGAGTGCTTGGTACCTTTCCTCCACTTCTTTCATTTCGTTGTGGGATTTGATGTAGATGCCTTTTCTAACCATCTGGATCACAGCCTCGACCTCGATCGACTTCAGGCCGATACCCCCCTTGTTGGTTGGGAGGTAGACATGGTCGTTTGATGTTGTTTTGCCTTTTACGTTCTTTTCCACAAGGACCTTCCGCACTTCCTTGTCCATATCTCTACATTTCTTCAGAGTGGTGGCCCGTTTTTCGTCTGGATATAAGTTTCCCATTATGTAGATGACGCTGGGAATTACTGTGCTGTTGTATAGTTGTGCTTTCTGGGGTGTGGTGAGCGCTGATTCAAATATCTGGATTGTAGTTTGAATCGCCTGTACCTTGACTTTGTTGTAGTTCGTGTCAGTATCTCTCTCCAGTTGGTGAATCCCCAGATATTTATAGCCATCTCTTATTTCAGGCAGGAACAGGGAGTTTGCCTCCACCTCTTCAGCCGTCCTAACATACATCCCACACTTTTCCGCATTTAGTTGTAAGCCCAGCTCTTTTGCACTCCTCTCTAGTTCTCTTGTGATAGTTTGTAGTCCCTTTTTTGTTGTTGTGTGGCACTTGATGTCATCCATGAATGCTAGTATCTGGAACTTGCCTGCCGTGTCTCTGTATACTTTGTTGTTACTTTTAATGTGTGTAGTGATGCTGGCTGTCAGTAGCACGAAGAGTAGAGGGCTTATCGAGTCTCCCTGGTAAACCCCCTTCTTGATGTAGATCGGTGTCGTTTTTTCCTTGCCTACTCTGATTCTTATGAACCATAGGTTTGTGAGTGCTTTAAGAAGTTTCCTGATGTTCGGATGTAGTGGGAGTGCTCCTATCAGCCTCTTCAGCTGTATGTGGCTGATAAAGTCGAAGGCCTTGTGGAAGTCATACCATGCCGAGTAGTGCTTCTTTCTGTTCATCCGGGCCTGCTGTGTTATTGACTTGTCTATCAACAGGCCCTGGATGGTACCCCATACACCTTTTCTCGCTAATTGCTCTACCGGTATTGCCCAGTCAGGTAGATTTGACTTGAGGATGTTCGAAATTGTTGCAGTTAAGATCTTATAGTCCGTGTTAAGTATTGCAATTGGTCTGTAGTTTGCTGGTTCATTTTCGTCTTCCTTTTTGCGCGTATGTTCTGGGGAACATACGCGTTATAGTTTTGCCCAAATGTGAAATTTAATTCTGTGGTGCCGTCCGGCCGGCCGTCCGGCCGTCCGTTGCCACGATAACTTGAGAACGGAAAGAGCTAGCGACTTGAAATTTTCAGGGTAGGTGGCGCATCCCAATACGACGGACAAGTTCGTTAATGGGTATAATCGGCCTAATGGTTTCCGAGTAATAATTTTGTTTTCAACCAAAATAAATCCGATCGAATTTTAAACTTGGTGAATAGTTGTAGAATATAGACCTAAGCACGTTTATGAAATTTTGTGAGAATCGTATCGCTAGAAAATTATTAAAAAATTATTAAAAAATATTTTTGTTGTCACGATAACCTGAGAACGGAAAGAGATAGCGGCTTGAAAATTTCAGGTTAGGTTGTGCATCTGAATGCGACATTTGAGTTTGTTTATGAGCATAATCGTCCAAACGGTTTTAGAGTTATAGCCATCTGAAATTTTCTGAAATTTGGATGTTTTTTGTTCCTCATTAACTCGAAGAATACAAAACCGATTGGATTCAAACATGGTGAATAGTTGTAGAATATAGACCTAAGCACGTTTATGAAATTTAGTGAGCATCGAATCGCTAGAAAATTATTAAGAAATTATTAAAAAATATTTTTGTTGTCACGATAACCTGAGAACGGAAAGAGATAGCGGCTTGAAAATTTCAGGTTAGGTTGTGCATCTGAATGCGACATTTGAGTTTGCTTATGAGCATAATCGTCCAAACGGTTTTAGAGTTATAGCCATCTGAAATTTTCTGAAATTTGGATGTTTTTTGTTCCTCATTAACTCGAAGAATACAAAACCGATTGGATTCAAACATGGTTATTAGTTGTAGAATGCCAACGCGAAAATTTTTGCAGAATTTCGTGAGGATGGTATAACTAGAAAATTCAAAAAAAAATAATTAAAAATAATTGAAAAAAATTCTATATATCATAAACTATTCGTCCGGCATGGCTGAAATTTTGGGAGAGCCTGCAGAACCTAACTCTACTGCAGAATTCCAAGTTTGAACACGATCGGATCTATATTGTTGGAGAACCGAGCAGCCTTTTGTGAGTTCGGTAGGTGGATGCGAATCGTCGTATGATATGTTGTCTATGGTCGTATTTTTGCGAGAACCTCCAAAAATAAAATATATGAATGTCATGATGACATATTATTATACATATATATTCATGTTAAAATCGTGTTATTTCATCACAAATCTATAGGAGATTAGATGATAGCCCTACATTAGTGGTCAGACCTGGTTTTGAAAGAGATCCTCCTTAGGAGGAGGCAACTAAATATTGAAGGGATTTCTATGAACAAGAGTGAATATCTTTGAGGAATAGAGAGGCGATTCTTCTTCAAGAGATCCATGTGCCTTCAGAGGAGTATATTTGCGAGAGGGGACCTTTAAATTTTGCAGAAGGCTTCTGATCTTGTAAGGTGAGAGGCTCATTTGTGGATATTAAATCTCGTGATGGGTAGAAAGGAATTCTAGGCCAGTTTTTCTATCACTATATCACTAATGAGAATATATCTTTATGTAATAACGGGTGATTTTTTGAGAGCTTTTGGATTTGATTTGAAAAAAATTGGTTCAAGCACTGACGTGAAGTCAGAAGCTTTTGCGCGTATGTTCTATTGTCCATTCTTCTGTATTGGACACTTAATCGAATTTACCATGGTAAATTCGATTAAGGGTGTCCAATACAGAAGAATGGACAATAGAACATACGCGCAAAAGCTTCTGACTTCACGTCAGTGCTTGAACCAATTTTTTTTATGTATCAGTATTACCTCTGCACGGCTGTCTTTTTCTTCCAGATGGTACTTGCCTTGGAGCGAGTCAGTCACAAACATGAAAAGGTAATCTTTGGCTGAGTTGAGGATTTTATATATGTTTGTTCTACTCAGTTGATTGTCGTAGGTTTTGCCTGAATTTGTCTTTTGGTATTTCTTTAGAAGTTCGTCGAAACACGGTGTTGGTATTTCCATGTGTGCCCTACCATATAGATCCCTAAAATATTTTTCAACCGTTTTCACGTTTCCTGGGCATTTTCCCATGTTAGCTTCGATGGTTCTCATGGATGGCGACTCTCTAAATTTTGATCTTAGGTTCGCCACTGTATTGCGCTTTTTCTGAGCCTCTAGCTGTCCCTCGAGTAGTTTTATTCTATCTTCGTTAGCTTTTATGTATTGTTTGGGCCTCATACCTAACCTCCTCATCTGTCTCGATTCATAGAGTAAACTGTCACCAAACTTTCCTCCTCGCCACTGAAGGATTTTCTGTGCTCTGTTGTTGTGTTCTTTCAGTTTGTTGATTTTGGCTTCCGTTATCTTGAATTTTGGCTCTTGGTACTTGTCTTTAGTCAGCGTTTTGCTTAGAAGGATACCTGCACAGTAGATTGCCTTCTTGCACTTTGCTCGACATTTGTTTTGGTTAGGATGGTCTAGTATGTTTTGGCGGATGCGCGCTTCCAGGATGGAACCCACTATTCCTTCGTTCCCCTTTCTCAGGTTGAACTTTCGGATTTTTTCCTTTGCTTCTCGCCTGTCCTTTCCCATATCTTCTGGAATTGGGATTTCAGTTCTTTGACCTCATCGCTCTCAAGTGTCTTTTGGGTGGCTGGTTGTTCGTCCACTTCTTGCGCTTCCTCTTGCTCCATCTGGGGGTACACTAGCTACATGCTCAGCTGACTCCTCAGCAGTTTCACCAGTAGCAGGGGTCCCGGATATGGTTGGGTTTATGGGGGCCTCTCTGATGTTTAGGGGTTGTCTATAATATATTTCAGGTCGTGTTTCCCTCAGCTTTGTTGCTATTCCCTTCTCCGTTCTTCCAGGGAATAAGTTCATAATTATTATTATTATTATTATTATTATTATTATACTGATCCTCCTGGGTCTTCCAGAAGGAGACCCCTCATAAGCTCTAAGAGCTTGCCCTGAGTTAGGAGAACCAGTTGTGTTCTGTGTAGGCTTTGTTACTGTGTCCTTACGCCACCTCAGGTACAGCACTGTTAATTTTTGACCCAACAGCGAATGGTGCCTTGATTCTTCTGGTTATTTGTGTTTCCTCGGTGTTAGAGTATGCTCTTACAAGTCTCTCAAGTTCGTCTTCTGTCCACTTTATTGTCTTCTGAACCGTAGGGATTCCATCGTTCTTAATCTGGAGACATTTTTTCTTGATTGCTGCCAGGGATCTATGTGGGAGATGTTGTTGGATGTCTTGGTGGTGTTCGACAGTGACGGGGCCCCTGATTTCTCGTAACTTTTCACATAGGGTGTCAATTTCGTCCTGTTTCCACGTTGCCATAACCTCACTCTGTTATGTTGCATCTGGTATTCGATGCAGATACGGTTTCACAGCTCCCTTAATTGTCAGAATTTCTTCTCGATATTCGCGGAACTGTTTTGTATACTACCCCAGTACAAAGCGGCCGATATACCGATAAATTTCGAAAATTTTCCGGACACCTTCCTCACTGCACGAAAAAAGGTAGTATAGTCTTTATTCAGTCAACAGTTTCATACATTGCATTTACATAATTTAAATCATGTTATTGTTCCTTATGAAACCAAACTAACAATTATAATTGCTTTTCAGGAAAACTCCTCTGAGGCCCGCCGTTCCCAGATGCCCAGGAATGGACCTTGCACCTTAGGTGATGTTATACAATGTGCAAAATAAATAGGTTGTAAACTATCACAGACATGGAATATCACAGAAGTGTCAAAACAGGTATGTATAAATAAAATAATTTGATGTAACAATTACAATGAAATAAATAAAACATATAAGTAAAAACGTTTGTACAATATCCCTATCACATATCTCCATCACAGCTTATAAATTTAGGTGTTTAATAAACATATTTGTTGTGGAGACAGCAACACTAAAAGAGCATCTATTTATTAATGTTGTTATTTCTAATTGTGTGAGTCCTATTTGTGTTAGTAGGCTCCTAAAGTTTTTGTGCTCCTCTGTGTGTAGTATCTCCCCAAAGCATCCAACGACGAATATGCCCAGATGTACAGGGCACCGGTATTGGGACTCCAGCTCGGTGACTATGTTGAGGTCCCTATCGACTGTGGCGAAGTTGGTATGGTCGATCTTCTCCTCGCCATTTACAGAGTATCTGACCTTCTTTATCTTCTCCTGGGTTCTGATGTTTTGGAGGTGGGCAACTGAAATCTCGAATATATAGATTAGATCAGGGTTGTTAAATCTTACCATAATATCCGGTTTGTTATGGTATATGTTGGTGTCGGTAAGTATTTTTCCACCCGCCCTCACAATGACCTTCCTCCCATTCGAGTCAAATGATGGGTTAAAGGATACTTTCCCAAAAGGGAAGCCCGCCAGGATCTCAGCTGGCGTCTCCAAGCTCCAGAGAATGGATTTTAGCACCCAATGAACAACGTAGTCGTGTCTGGTGGTGTAGGCACTTGTAATGCACCCGCTGCTCACATGGTATGCTGTCTCTCTGGCGTTGCCACAGCGTCTGCATTTCTTCGCCCTGCCCGCCATCGCTCCGAGGCCGTGGAGTTGTTCCTCCGCGGCCGAGTGCAGGAGAGAGAACTGCCAGTGCTGCATCAGTGGGGATGAATATGCTGGGAACTCGATGTTGCCCTCTTTGAGCACGATTTTCCCGTAGTGCATATCCTGTGCCCACTCCGCTTCCAGTTCCTCTTGGTGCTTTTTGTAGATGCACTCCTTCACGGTTTTGCAGTTCTCCCTGATCTTTTGTTGGCTGCAGTCTAGCGCTGGACATCTGTACTTGGATGTGACGAACTCATAGTCACTGATGGGGTTTCTCCATCCCGCCGCCTTAAGGTCTTCGTACTTCTTTGTAGTTGCGGCCTCCAGCTCAATGCTCCTCATCGCCATGCCCCCTCTGTTTCTTGACAAGTAGGCGTGGGCGTTTGATGTTGTTCTACCCTTTATGTTGTGTATAGTCAGGATTTTTCTGACGGCCTTGTCTAGATCCCTGCACTTCTTGAGCGTGGTTGCTCTTTTCTCGTCCGGGTAGATATTGCCAAGGACATATATGGCACTGGGCACTGCAGTGGTGTTGAACAGATGGACTTTTTGGGGAACTGTGAGGTGCGAGAGGAATATTTTCTCAGTTGTCTGGAGGAGTTTTTCTTCAACAAGGTGGTAATTTTGCAACGTGTCTCTCTCCAGTTGGGCGATCCCTAGGTACTTGTAGCCTTCGCGTACCTCTGGCAGGAATGGGGCATCGTCTTCATCCTCTCCTTCCCCTTGTGTTCTGCAGTACCTGCCACACTTACTGGTATTCAGAACAAGTCCCATCTCCTCGCCACATCTTGCCAGCACCTCGGTGACGGTTTTGAGAGCCTTCTTCGTTGTCGTGTGGCACTTTATGTCGTCCATGAATGCTATCAGGCTAAGTTTCCCTCTGGTGTTTCTGGTTACGGCTGGGTTTGTCTTGATGTAGTCGATGATGCTGGCACTTAGCAGATTGAACAGGAGCGGACAGTGAGTCTCCCTGGTATAAGCCTCTCTTGACGTAAATGGGAGTTGTCCTTGTCCTTCCGACTCTCACTCGCAAGGACCACAACTCCAGGACTCTTTTTAGGAGGTGTTTGATAGCGTTGTGGAGTGGCAGCACGCTTATCAACCTTCTCAGCTGCTGATGACTTATGCTGTCGAAGGCTTTCCTGAAGTCATACCAGGCGGAATAGTGTTTGCTTCTGTTCAGTCTTGCTTTCTGAGATACTGCCTTGTCCATCAGCATTCCCTGGATGGTGCCCCACACTGTCTCTCTCGCCATTTGTTCCTTCGGAATGGCCCAGTCTGGCAGATGTTCCGCTAGCGTCTTGGTAATTACTGCTGTTAAGATCTTGTAGTCGATGTTTAGTAGCGCTATTGGTCTGTAATTACCTGGGTCCTCTTTATCTCCTTTCTTGTGTATGAGGATGACCTCTGGCCTGCAGTCTGTTTCAATCATGGTATATTTGACTGAGATGGCGTTGCAGACAAAGTTTTCGAGGTAGGTGTTAACTGCTGGTAGTGCTTTATAGAGGTATGCCGGTATTCCATCCTCTCCAGGGGCCTTCCACGGCGAGGTCTTGGCCAGTGCTTCTTGTATTGCCTTCTTGATTGTGGGTTCCGTGAGCTGGTCTCCGTAGCCGCAGGGCGATGTTACTCTCTGGAACTTGGCGAACCATTTGTCAAGTGCAGGGGTGTTGGGGGTGGGATCGTTCGTTCTCTTATACAGGTCTGTGAAGAACTTTTCGATTTGGACGGTTGAAGCCTCTCCTTTTTTTCCAGCAGCTTGATCGAGGGGTTTTCGCTGAATTTCCTCCTGAGGGTCGTCGCTTCGTGTCTTCGTTTGAGGTCTTTTCGTTTCTGCTCCAGTAGAGCTAGGCGGTCCTCAAGCATTTTGGAATATTCTTTTGGCCTCATCTTCAGCTCCCTCATTCTCTTGGCCTCTCTCACTAAGGCCCCCCCAAATGGTCCGCCCCTCCATTTCATGATTTTCGTGGTGGTCTCGATTTTCCTAATTGTTTGTTGTATTTTTTGTTCTATGGCTATGTGCTCAGGTTTCCCTCCTTTCCTTACCGAGAGGTTTCTAAGAAGAATCCCGGCTGCATATATGGCTTTCTTTATTTTTCTTCGTTGCTGTAATTGGTTGTTGTTATCTGTCATGGAATGGTGGATGCGCTCATGGAGCACTCGATTGACTAGTTGCCTATCTTCGGAGTTCTTGACCAGGAATTTGTTTATACGCATTCTTGTATCGCCTACCGTATTGAGGGTTTTCTCAAGTGCGTCCCGGTACGATCTTAACTTGGCTTCGTCCAGTTGGGGGTCACATTCGGGGGGCTGATTCGCTTCTGGGGATGGAATTGCTGGGTCAGGGGACGGAATCGACAAACCTTGCTCTGGGGCGGTGTCCTGGCCTTGGTCTTCTGGCTGTGGCAGTGTTGTCTGGGGATTAGATCTGTAATATACCTCGGGGTGTTGTTCTCGGAGTTTGGTGGCTATCGCTTTCTTTGATCTTCCGGGGAAGGAATCAATAATAGCATCCAAGCGGGTGGATATTTGATCTTCTGCCCTAGCCGAGTATTCTCTAATCAATCTAGCTAGTTCTTCGGTCGTCCATTTGGTAGGTCTTGTTGTGCTGGGTGTGGGGTTCCTTTTTATTTCTAGGCACTTCTTCTTTATTGCAGGTAGAGAACGGTGTGGGAGTCTCTCCCTGATTGCCCTGTGGTCTTCTGATGTTATTGGGCCATTCTTTGTCCGTAGATAATCTCTCACAACTTCGAGTTCCTCGGGTTTCCAGGTCGACATAACCTCAAATCGTGTTTCAGATGTTCAAACAGCAATTTCACTGCCCCACTGTTTACGTGGTTAGTGTTAACTATTGGGGGCTGTTTGGCACTATCGTGTCGCGTATGGAGACTGAGGCAAGGGTAAATTTGCGAAAATTTCACCGAGCGACCTTCCTCACACACGGTTAAACGGTAGTTTAACCTAAAAACACGGTAGTTTGACACGAAAAAAGGTAGTATAGTGGTAAGTATCCCCGCCTGTCACGCGGAAGACCGGGGTTCGAAGCCCCGCCGGGGAGGATAAAATTTTCATTTTAATGAAATTAATCATAATCTAGTAGATCATTTCTTGAGCATTCAAAACGTGTTGATTAATGAATCAAAGGCATTTTTGGTAGCTTAATTATACTCGTCTTCCATTTGGTTTTCCAGTTATTTATCAAGTACGTTTATACGATCTTCATTGGCGTTAATATATTGTTTGGGTCTCATACCCAGAGCTTTCTCATTTGTCTCGATTCGTTAAGTAGTGATTCACTGATTTTCCCCCTTTTCAATTCAATATTTTCCTTACATTGATGTTATGTTCTTTTAGCTTTTCAATTTTGGATTCTGTAGTCTTGTACTTTGGTTGGTCATTCTTACTTTCTATAAGTGTCTTCCTGAGTAGGATTCCTGCACAATATATTGCCTTTTTACATTTCTTACTTCTAATATGTTGGTTGGGTGTGTCCTGCGAAAGTTGGTGGATGCGCTGTTCAAGTATATTGTCCACAAGTCTTAGGGTTCTTTGGTGATCCTTTCTCAGGTAGAATTGGTTTATTTTCCTTGTTTTCTCATCTAACATTGCTTGTATCTTCCTGTATTCTGATTGCAGTCGGCTCAGTTCTACTTTGTCCTCGTTTGATGTCTGTTCGGTTTTGCTATTTTTTCCTTCATCGACCGCACACTCAGATATTCTTACATTTGGCCGGTTTAATAATCCATACTGATCTTCCGCCGATATCGGTTGTATAGGAAGGACATCTGATATATGCGATACATTATTTCCGTCTGGGGCCTCATCAACATTTATTCTTTTCCTATAGTATATTTCCGGATGGCTCTCTCTCAGCTTAGTAGCAATTGCTTTTGCTGTTCTCCCACGGAAAAGGAGTTGGATTGCCTTTATTCTCTTGTTAATCTGCGTTTCATTTCTGCTGGAATATTCTACCACCAACCTCTGCAGCTCACATATTGTCCACTTTGATGTTTGTTGTATAGGTCGGGGTCGTGTTTCAGCTGCAGGCATTTTTTCTTAATTGCTGGTAACGATCTATTTGATATCAGTTATTGAATGGCCCGATGTTCTTCAGCGGTGATGGAGCCCCTTTTATCTCTCAGGTAGTTGTTGACAATGTCAAGTTCGTCAGGTTTCCACGTAGCCATAACCTCACAGGTTATGTTACAGTAGATCTTCGCTGTTCAGCCGGTTTCACAGTTCCATTTCATCGTTATTGTATTCACTAAAACTTTTAAGAACTGTTCGATATACTCCCAGTGCACTCATAGGCCGATAGTACCGATAAATTCGAAAATTTTCCGGAGACCTTCCTACGCGTATCGAAATTGGCACCCCTTCCTTCTTCCAGATGTCGCTCCCAAGCCATGTAGTTGTTCTTCAGCGGCCGAGTGCAGCAAAGCCCATCTCCAGCTGTCCATGAGGGGAGAGGTATATGCAGGGAATGAGATATTATCTATCTCCTTTAGCACCATCTTCCCATAGTACATGTTCTTATGCCATTCCTCTTTTAATCTTTCAATGTATTTTTGATTGATGTGCTGCTTAATTTTTACACAGTTTTTCCTTATATTTGCGAAGTTGTGTCGCGTATCTGGGCATCCATATTTCTCTACGATGGCGTCATGTTCCCCGATCCTATTCCTCCATCCAACCTGTTGCAGCCCCTCATACATCTTCCTCACCTCCTGCATCTCCGGATGAGATTTTATGTAGATACCTCTACGAATGTATTGGATTTCAGCCTCCAATTATTCGATAGACCATAACCCCAATCCACTTCGGTGTGCTGGGATGTAAACATGGGCATTTGATGTTGTTTTCCCCTTCAGGTTGTTGGCCACTAAAATCTTTTAACCTCCTTGTCCAGCTCTCTGCATCTTTTTAGGGTTGATGATCTTCTTTCGTTAGGGTATATGTAGCTCAGTATGTATACTACGGTTGGAACAACTGTGTTGTTGAGCAAGCTGGCCTTTTGGCTAGTCGTGAGCTGCGATTCACAGATTTTTATGTTAGCTGTTGCTTTTCTGTAATTGTCTCAAATTATAATTGATTTTCACGGAACTTTGAGGAAAGCAGTAGGTCAAAAAACTACATTCAACTAATGCCAACGTTTCGTAGATATATTTCTACTTCTTCAGGGCTACAAAAGAGAAATTTACAGAGATTAAATATGGCACAATACATATCTGGCATAAAAACCGAATAATAGATCGAAACAATGGTCTCAAAACAAAACACATATAACAATTGGTAACACAAATGTACAATTCAAACTATATATTCAAATTACACTCATTTGATCCATTTTTATTCCTTTCTACTCTGGATTTGACAGAAACACATATTCAAAATCGAAAAAACCTTACCAAAGTCGAATTTATGTTTTGCACACAAAAGATCTTAATATTAGCTTGTTGAACAAATTGGAATCGATCTTGTACAGAAACATGGAAAACTCCGTCTACAAATTCCCCTGAGGCAAACTACAAATCATCACCAAACGACGTGTTACATTGAATGAATGTGTCGAAACTGAAATACTCATTTCAATCCCGACTTGTTTAACCACAGGTGGAGTCCAGAATATGTTGTCAGAAATAAAAAACGTTGAATTCCCAGCTCACTGTACTGAATACCTGTTTTTGAAAAGATCCAATATATTATTATATATCAAGCTCAAATTTTGTGTGTCAGTTCGGCAATTAACGGTATCATTAAGTTTTATGTATATCATCTCACTGATGGTTCTTTTTGTATAATTTCCTTCAACATCTAGAACAGAAACTGCTTGAAAATCAAACTGGTGTTCATTATTGAAATGGTGGGTTGCAAGGGCCGTCTTTGTATCTTTAGATCTAAATTTATCTTGACAGTCGTATTTATGCTGACTTATTCTATTTTTTAAATATTGCTTAGTTTGGCCAATGTAACTCTTCAAACAATTACTGCAAGGAATCTTATAAACCAATTGGCTCTGATCTAACATGGGGTCAACGTCCTTCAATTTAGAAAATAATGCGCTACCAGTTGAGATATTGTATGAAACTAATTTTATGTTATTAGAAAACGATTTTATGAGCATATTTATTTTATTAGTGAGTCCAGGGATGTATGGAAATTTTACATAATATATGCTTTGTGTGCTATCCTCATTTTCCGCACTTGCACCTATCGGTCTAATTGTAGTGCTGTTGTTCCCAATAATTTTATCACTAAATGATTTCGGGTAGTTATTCAACTTCAAAAGGTCTCTGATTATTCTCAAATTATCTTTGTGAAAAGAGCTGTCGCTAAGATTTTTAGATCTGAACATAAGGTTTCTTATGGCTGATACTTTATATGAAAAGTTGCAGTGTGAATTATAATTTAAAATTCGCCCAGAACTAGTTGCTTTTCTATACCAGTTTGTAATCAGTGAGCCGTCATTTTTTTTGTGAACTGTGACGTCTAAAAATGGTAAAGAATTGTCCCTTTCCATCTCTAAAGTGAATTGGAGGCGATGATGGAATTGGTTGAAAACAGTTAGAAGTTCTTCACATTTGTTGCTCGGAAGTATTAAAAACATGTCATCCACATACAATTTAAGAAACAGAACATTAAAAGACAATCTTTTTTTACACTCATGAATGAGTTCTGTCATAACTAAATTAGCTGATGAAGGGCTGGCTGGGTTGCCCATTGCCATCCCAGATATTTGTTTGTAATATTCATTATTGAACTTGAAATAACTGGATGAAAATATGAATTCAATCATTTTTATAAATAGTGTTTTAGAAATATTCGTGAAGGCCGCTTCTTCACTATTTCGACCACTACATTCTGGATAATGTTGGTGTATAATGAGACCACATCTAGGGAAATTTGTTTTGAGACCATTGTTTTGATCTATTATTCGGTTTTTATGCCAGATATGTATTGTGCCATATTTAATCTCTGTAAATTTCTCTTTTGTAGCCCTGAAGAAGTAGAAATATATCTACGAAACGTTGGCATTAGTTGAATGTAGTTTTTTGACCTACTACTTTCCTCAAAGTTCCGTGAAATTCAATTATAATATGTCTCTACAAGGAAATGATCTATCAGACCATTGTCCAAAGTTGTTATTTGTTTCTCTCTCCAACTGTTCTAGCCCCAAGTAATTGTAACCCTTTCTCACCTCAGGAAGAAATGGCGGTTCTTCATCTTCTTCGTTTGGTTCGCGCTGTTCTCTGCTGTATACTCCACATTTATCTTCGTTCAATGTAAGTCCCATCTCTCTAGCGCTCCTTCTCAGTTCCTCAGTTATGGTCCTTTTTAGGTTGTTGTATGACACTTAAAATCATCCATAAACGCAAGAATGTTGTATTTACCTCTAGTGTCCCTCGTGACTCTTGGGTTGGTAATCAGGTGTTGGATGGTGCTCGAAGTCTGCAATATAAAAAGCAATGGACTTGATTAATCCCCCTGGTATACGCCCCTCTTAACATAAATGGGCTTGTTCTCTTCTTACCGACTCTCACTCGGATAGACCATATTCCCATAAAGGTTTTCAGTAATTTTTTTATACTTTCGGCTAGCGGCAATCTATCTACAAATCTTTTTAATTGACTATGACTCAATGAGTCACATGCTTTCTGAAAATCGTACCATGCCGAGTAATGCCTACTTCTATTCTTTCTGGCTGTTTGTGAAACTGCTTTGTCAGCAAGCATCCCATGCACGGTCCCCCATATATTCTTCCTCGCTAGTTGCTGTTTTGGTATCCACTCTTCGACGTTTTTTAATAGCATCTGCGGAATAGTGGCAGTTAGTAATTTGTAATAGGTGTTGAGTAGTACTATTTGTCGGTAGTTTGATGTTTCAGCTTCATTGCCTTTTTTATATATGAGGATGACATCTGCTCTGCAATCATTTTCTATAGGTGAGTATTCGCTTTTTAGCGATTTGGTAATGAGCCCTGTAGGCAGGACCTCGCTGCCGGAAGCACCTTATAAAGGTAGTTTGATATAGAGTCCTCGCCTGTGATTTCCATGGTGCTGCCATTTTAAGTACTTCGTTCATCGAGATGTTGATTTGATCAGGATTGCTTTGCCATGCATAGTCTTGACCCTTACAGTTTTTATACAGTTGAAGTAACCATTTATCGAGACACGGTGTGCTTAAGGGTTCTACATTCTTCTTGTACAGTTCTGTAAAGAACTTGTTTACATCGTTAATATTTGGTGGATGCGCCTGTTTCTTTTCCTCTATTGTGTATATTGATGGTGATTGTCTAAACTTAGTTCTTGTTTGTTGGGTTGCATATCTGGACTTTTGTTGTTCTAGCCTCACTTCCAAGATTTTAATTCTGTCTTTACTTCATCACTTTTGATATATTGGGATGGTGTCATTTTAAACTTTTTCATTTCTACTACCTCATTTAGCAGATACCTAGTTAGGTTTGGCCCTTTCCAATTTTGTATCTTTCCTGTTTTCGTATTACATTCAATCAATTTCTTCAATTTCTGTTCTGTCACCAGGTGTCAACGCCAGTTATACAGTTCTTCAATATACTGTAGAATTAATATTTTTGTTCATTTTAATTTTGTGCATTTATCGGTAGATGTCGTGAAACACCCGAACTTGATATTAATTTGCTTATCAAGATAAAGACAATGTGTTCAATGGCGAAATATCTGAATGCAATGTGAATTTTTCTCCCGAGATAAATAACGTCGTATGATTTTTCTTATGTATATTCTGCATTATTATTCTAATAATACTTAGTTTCCGAGTACTTTTCTCAATTGTGTTCATTTTGAACTTTTGCTACCGTGAAGTGTTGTGACTTCATTTTCGCCTGCTCATTATCTCAACTGAAAAAAGGGCCATCATTCAATCCAATCAAACTAGGATAATTAAGCCATCTTCGTGGAAGAGACTCCTGTCCTCTGGCCAGTTGGATCTTGGAGAACACCAAAGAATTTTCAAACAACAGACCCTGGAATCCAGGTAAAATTTTGTACTGTTTGATGGTTCTTTATATCCTCTCAAATAAGACAAAATAAGCCTCCGAACCGCGCAAATATAGTCCACTCAATCCTTAACATGGTCCTATCGTACCGAATGTTATAATTTTTGATACATTTTTCAAAATTAACGTCTTTCCAATCCATCCACCAGTTGTTCAGAGCTTCCTTCATTTTAAGTTTTACACAGTGTTGCCGATACACTCATAATTTCCTTCTGAAAGGAACATCTGACTTCGCAGGTTGCCAGATTTAAGGGTTATCCGAGGATTTACTGAACGTTCACTTCCGTTTTCTGTTCTTTTTCTAACTTTCAACTTAACTTTTTTCAACTTCATTCAATATAAAATCTAAAGCGGAAGCGATCGATCCTGAACTTCAGAAAGCTCTGAGTAAACGATTATTTCAAAGGGATAATATTTTCGCGACCATTACATCTATTTACAATAAGTATAAATCATATTCTTTCGCTAATCTTGCTAAAGTTTACTATTTCGTTCACCAACTTCCTAATTATTCGATAAAATTTGACGATGTTCAGAGTCAAATAGAGTCACTCAACGAGAGTTTGCCTAAGAAGGATCGAATCGAAATTTCTCAACAAGCTCCTTTTAAAGAGATGCTTGCCTCCATTCATGATATTTAATTTAATTTAGCGAAACAAGATGTAGCTCTGACCACACCTGATACAACCCCTAGCATTACGGCAGTTTCACAAATGCTTCCGACGATTTCCCTTCCTTCATTTGACGGTAAAATAGATAATTGGGTAGCATTCTTTTCCTTTTATAATTCACTGGTTCATAATAATACGACAATAGACAAAACACAAAAGTTTCAATACCTGAAAACAATACTCAAGGGTGAAGCTCTAGCTGTTATCAGTGGTCTTCAATTGATCCCTGACAACTACGATATATCGTATAATGCTTTAGTTCAACGATACCAAAATTCTAGACGCATTGCTTCTGTTTATTTTTCAAAATTATTACAGTTCAAAACTCAATCTCATTCTTCATTGTCATCGCTTAAAGATTTTTAATACAATCATGAAACAGCAGTTAATTCAATTAAATCATTAAAGATTCCAGATCTTGCCGATTTTCTGTTATTTTCTATCGCCTTGAATAACTTAGATTAAAATACCAAAGGTGCCTTTGAGAATAGTATGCCTTCAAGTGTCATCCCCACTTATAGAGAATTAATTGATTTTGTAACATCAAATTCGTATAATGAAGCTTTCCAAAACGACTGAAACTAATTCATCGAGACCAAAGCAGCAAGACTCTAGGGCTTCACGCGAGAGCGAGATTTTGGTCGTCTCGTCTCGTTCTCGTCTCGTAAAAGCGAGACGAGACGAGACGCTTGCAAAAATATTATAGGCGATACCGAGACCACATACAGCACAACATGAGAGTCTCGTTAAATTTTCTGTGTGAAGTTTTATATACGACTCGACTTTTTTCAACACCCACAGAAAACAATTGTATATGAAGAGTTTCCACTATAATAACCAATATAATTTGTCTATATATTATGCATCGATCATTCAAGAAATACACGATTTTTAAGAAGATTATTAATTCGTTATGACCTTGCGATAATTGAGATTGAGAAAAATAGAATTCACAACCATAAAAACGGATGCCATTATGAATTCAATATTTAACGGACAACTTTTATTGCCCCTAAATCCCAATGCTTTAAAAATTTCGTCTCTATCTGAACATCTGGAGAAATTTATTCTCTTGTGCCTTTTATAGTGAACATGTGAACAATTATTGTATACTTCTGTGAAACTACGTATAAGAAAACTGGTAAATAAATGAAGCTATTCAATGTTTCGAAAAGTGTTATGAGGAATACGCGAAGAAAACCCTCAATTATCTACCCACTGGGAAGGTATTCTTTGAAAACTATACCAAATTGTTCAATTCTATTAAAAAATGCATCGACATCGATAGCCTATTTGAAACATCAACAAAACTTTCGAAATATTGGAAAACTGAGTTTGAAGAATATTTGCTGTTGGAAAGACCAAATAGGAATCAAAATAAGTGATGAAAAAGTTCTTCCTACTTTCCAAGACGGCCGATGATTTATTAATGGCTACATCCGTACCTGTTGAAAGATTATTTTCCACAGCAGGAATGATCATGGCAAAAACACGTACATCATTGAAAAATGATATGATGCAAGCGTGATTATGTTTGAATTCTTGGTCATCGAGTAATTTAAATGTTGGAATTATCAGTGCTTAAAATAAAAAATAAGGCTGACGTGAAGCCAGTACTCTTTGGCTCGCGTGTTCACGGTGGCTAATTTGAATTGAATGATGAGTACTTCAAGCTCAGTGATTAGAGCGAGCCGAAGATCTACCCAAAGGATAGTGGACACAATTCACTGTCGGTTCAAAAATTAACAGTGCTGTATCTAAGCTGCCATCAGGATAGAGTAACAAAGTTGGAAAAGAACACAACTGACTCTCCTTAGTCGCACAAGCTCCTAGAAGATTTGGGAGGGTCAGTATAATCTTAATCATGTTTATACCTTGCGCGCCAAAGCAGACTGACTTTTTACACTTTTTCTTTCATTGTTGAGTCAATCTGCTTTGGTGCGCGTGCTATAAACATGATTAAGATTATACTGACCCTCCCAAATATTCTAGGAGCTTGTGCGACTAAGGAGAGTCAGTTGTGTTCTTTTCCAACTTTGTTACTCTATCCTGATGGCAGCTTAGATAAAGCACTGTTAATTTTTGAACCGACAGTGAATTGTGTCCACTATCATTTGGGTAGATCTTCGACTCGCTCTATCCACTGAGCTTGAAGTACACATCATTCAATTCAAATTAGCCACCGTGAACACGCGCGCCAAAGAGTACTGACTTCACGTCAGTGCTTTTTTTTCAAGTTCCTTTAACAAATACAGCTATCAATACAGTTTGGCTGTTAGCTTTACCGTAGATCGAAAAAAATTGCGGTTGTGGGACCTCCGTTAGGAACGTAATTGCCTCTTCTCCAAATCCGAACGTATTTTGATATAGATCTACCGAATATAGTTATTTATAAATTTGCCTCAGGGCCACCATACAGACATTTCAACTCGGAAACAACGCTATTTCCCCAAAACTGACTTGTGTCCGTGCACTGAATTGACATGAATATTCTTTTAACCTCACAATATCGGCTCATTACACCCAACATATCCCATACAACCCAAAAACAGTCACAAAAATAGTCACTTCTCTTCTGCGCATGCGCAATCTACTCGTGGCTGCAAGTCCTCCCAAAATTACACACCTCACAAAAAACTCCGATTCTCCAACACTAGTGGTTCAGGAGATATCGCTTCTTGAATTGTCGCATGCGCAGACCCTCACCAGGGGATTCTATGGAGGAATAGCATCCGCCACCCCAAAACCCCAATCCTCTTTGACGAAAACAACAGCAGTTAAATCACTGATGGTCTACTCATGTGCATAAAGAAAAATGCCCGTAAGGGGTAACATCAATTTCAAAATTAGCCCCAGGGCCACGGTATGGAGACTTCAACTCGGAAACAACGCTACATCGCCCAAACTGACTTATCCGTGCACTAAATTGCCACGAATATCCTTTTTAAACCTCACAATATTGGCTCAGCACTCCTAACATAACCCGTACAACCCAAAAACAGTCACTTCTTTCCTGCGCATGCGCAATCTACTTGTGGCTGAAAGTCCTCCCAAAATCACACACCTTATAAAAAACTCCGATTTTCCAACACTAGTGGTCCAGGAGACATCGCATATTGAATCCACGCATGCGCAGACCCTCACCAGGGCATTCTATAGAGGAATAGCATCCGTCACCCCAAAACCCCAATCCTCTCTGACGAAAACACCAGCAGTTAAATCACTGATGGTCTGCTCATGCGCATAACGAAAAATGCCCGTAAAGGGTAACATCGATTTCAAAATTAGCCCCAGGGCCACAGTATGCACACTTCAACTCGGAAACAACGCTATTTCCCCCAAACTGACTTGTGTCCGTGCACTGAATTGACATGAATATTCTTTTAAAACCACACAGTATCGGCTCATTACTCCCAACATAACCCATAAGACACAAAAACAGTCGCTTCTCTTCTGCGCATGCGCATTCTACTTGCGGCTGAAAGTCCTCCCAAAATCACACAACTTACAAAAAACTCCGATTCTCCAACACTAGTGGTTCAGGAGATATTGCATCTTGAATCCACGCATGCGCAGACCCTTACCAGGGGATTCTATGGAGGAATAGCATCCGCCACCCCAAAATCCCAATCCTCTCTGACGAAAACACCAGCTGTTGAATCACTGATGGTCTGCTCATGCGCATAACGAAAATTGCCCGTAAGGGGTAACATCGATTTCAAAATTTGCCCCAGGGCCACGGTAAAGACTTCTCAATTCGGAAACAACGCTACATCCCCAAGCTGACTTGTCCGTGCACTGAATTGCCATGAATATTCTTTTAAAACCTGACAATATTGGCTCAGCACTCCCGACATAGCCCGTACAACCCAAAAACAGTCACTTCTATTATGCGCATGCGCAATCTACTTGCGGATGAAAGTTCTCCCAAAATCACACACCTTACAACAAACTCCGATTCTCCAACACTAGTGGTTCAGGTGATATCGCATCTTGAATCCACGCATGCGCACACCCTCACCAGGAGATTCTATGGAGGAGTAGCATCCGCCACCCCAAAATCCCAATCCTCTCTGACGAAAACAGCAGCAGTTAAATCACACATGGACTGCTCATGCGCCTAACGAAAACTGCCCGTAAGGGGTAACATGGATTTCAAAATTAGCCCCTGGGCAACGGTACGGACAAATCAACTCGGAAACAATGCTTCATCCCTCAAACTGACTTCTCCGTGCACTGAATTGCCATGAATATTCTTTTAAAACATCACAATATCGACTCAGCACTCCCAACATAACCCATCCAACCCAAAAACAGTCACTTCTCTTCTGCGCATGCTCAATCTACTCGTGGCTAAAAGTCCTTTCAAAATCACACTCCTTGCAAAAAACTCCGATTCTGCAACACTAGTGGTTCAGGAGATATCGCATATTTAATCCACGCATGCGCAGACCCTCACCAGGGGATTCTATGGACGAATAGCATCCGCCACCCCAAAACCCCAATCCTCTCCGACGAAAACAACACCAGTTAAATCACTGATGGTGTGCTCATGCGCATAACGAAAAATACCTGTAATGGGTAATATCAATTTCAAAATTAGTCCCAGGGCCACGGTACGGAAACTTCAACTCGGAAACAACGCTGCATCCGCCAAACTGACTTGTCCTTGCACTGAATTGCCATGAATATCCTTTTAAAACATCACAATATCGACTCAGCACTCCCAACATAACCCATCCAACCCCAAAACAGTCACTTCTCTTCTGCGCAAGCTCAATCTACTCGCGGCTAAAAGTCCTTTCAAAATCACACTCCTCGCAAAAAACTCCGATTCTGCAACACTAGTGGTTCGGGAGATATCGCATCTTTAATCCCCGCATGCGCAGACCCACATCAGGGATCTGGATTCTATGGAGGAATAGCATCCGCCACCCCAAAACCCCAATCCTCTCTGACGAAAACTACAGCAGTTAAATGACTTCTCATCTGCGCATGCGCATAACGAAAAATGCCCGGAAAGGGCAGCATGAACCTCAAAAAAATTGGTTTCGGCATTTCAAGCAAAGTATTCCGCAAAATAGTAGTATTTTTTTGATTTTTTTTCATGTCACGTGATCTTCACGAAATTTTGCAAAAGTGTTTGCTTTGGTCTTTTGCATTGAACTACTGAGTTTCAATTTAATCAGATCAGTATTTTTCGAGTTTTCGTGAAAACAAAATTTATAAATTTTTGAAATTTTTTTTTGCCTCTTTAGGGCCGTCCGGTCAGAACAAAACTTCACAGGCATATAAAGGTCATGATTCTACAATTTGATGCCAAATTTCAGAAAGATCGAGTGATCGGTTCCGGAAATATTCATTAAAAACGTTTTGACTAAAAACGGCCTTAACTCCGAAACCGCTCGGTGGATTTTGCCCGTTAACGAACTTGTCCGAGATATTTACGCTAGAAAACTACCCTGCAAATTTCAACGCTCTAAGTCGTTCCGTTCGAGAGTTATCGTGCTAACGGCCGGACCGGACGGACAGAATTGAATTTGACCTCGAATTCTTCATCAGGGAATCGAACCCAATCGTTTGAGACCATTTTCGAAAAAAAATTCGAAAAATGCAGACATTGTGACGAAATGATAGCACGCTGTTCCTTGCGGAACACGCGCGCTAAAAGAATATGTACATGTACAAATATTTTTGTATATAAGAGCGGAATAAATATAGCTTTACAAAATTATTCATGATTGTATACCATTTCGTTTATATATTATAATATTTATTATCGTTATTCAGAATTAAGCGAGACGAGACGAGATAACTGATAACGAGACGAGAACGAGACTTAAACGAGACTTAATTTTTTGGGAATTGGCGAGAGCGAGACGAGATTTTTCATACATTCGCCTACTCTCGTCTCGTGCGAAGCCCTACATGGCTCAAACGTTCTCTTAGTAAATTCGACAGCCTCCTGTTCTTCGGATGGTAGAACTTCTGCTTTACCACTATTTAAAAGTTAGCATTTCTTACATCAATGTTCGCAGTATCAAAATATGACTTTAAATAATAAATTTAAATATCTTAGAGAAAATTTGCGTTGTTTTAATTGTTTGGGTCGACATCGAAGGGAAAACTGTAATTCTCGTTCTGTTTGCCGCCACTGTAAAACTAACCAACATCATACCTCTTTTCACCCCACTTCTGTTTCTGCGCTCCCCTCTTCAACACAAAATTCACTTTATGTTACTTGTTCTCCTCATGGTCATCGTGACTCAGTTGAGCCCCTTCAGTCTGCTTCATGCATGTCATCATCTGAAAATTCACCTATTCTTCTTGGCACTATTAGTCTCCTGGTTGAAGATTTTACAGGCGTACAGCATAAACTTAGAGCGGTTTATGACCCCGGCTCTCATATTTCTGCTATCACTAAATCAAGTGTTTCCTGCTTGGGTTTGAAGATCTGCCCATCTACTTGTTCTGTTTCAGGTTTGGGTCAATCAAACTTGCGCATATTTGGATCTGTTGATGTTTCCTTGCATTCACGTCTTTCCACCCGGGTGGTCAACGCCCATGCTGTCGTTCTTAATAATATTTCACATTCGCTTCCTCCTTCAGAATTGCCACTGGGTGTGCGCTCCAAGTTCAGAAATTTACAGTTGGCAGAAGATAATTTTGATAAACCGTCTCCAATAGACTTTTTGATACCGTCTTCGGATGGGTACTGGTTGGTCCCATGTCTTCTCAATCTTCAGGGTCTCCCGCCATCTCTCTGTATGTATAGTGTAACATTGGTTCAACTCTCCAAAAGTTCTGGGAAACTGAAGAAGTTTCACATATTCCCCCTCTTGATCCGTTGGATATGTGGGCGGAAGAACATTTCCTTCGTACCCATTCTCGTGACAAAGATGAGCGTTTCATCATTGCACTTCCTTTCAAACCAAACTCAACTCCCCTCGGATCAACTTCTTCACGATCGCACTCTTTATTCGAACGTCTTGAAGTGAGACTCTCAAAGCAACCAGAAAAATTCAATTCTTATCAATACTTCATGACCGAATATTTGAATCTTGGTCACATGTCCTTCACTCCCTCTACATCTTTGTACATAATTCCACATCACGCTGTCATGAAAGAAACAAGTTCAACCACAAAATTGAGAGTAGTTTTCAATGCTTCCCACCCAGATTCGACAGGCATGTCTTTGAATGAACGTCTTTTAAAGGGTCCAAAACTGCAACCTGACATCCAAGACATTGTTTCCGAATTCCCAATTGCTCTATGTGCTGACGTACAAAAAATGTATCGTCAGACTCTTCTTACTCCTGATCATAGACGTTTCCAGCATATTTATTGGCGTCCCCTTGGTTCGGATACAATTTCAGGGTTCGAACTGAACACTGTTACCTATGGATTGACTCCTTCTGCATTTTTAGCGCAACGAGTACTGAGACAATTGTTCAAAGATGAGGGTAGATGCTTTCCTCTAGCTTCATATGCTATTACGAACCAGATATATGTTGATGACGTGATGAGCGGTGCTAAAGATTTAGAGACTGCCGAGTTGTTGAAATATGAGTTGCGTGAGTTGATGGGTAGAGCAGGCTACGAATTGAGGAAATGGTCAAAGAACCATCCTGAACTACTGTCGAGTCTCCCTATCGATTATAGAGAAACTCCTATAAGGTTTTCAGATGGCTGCGAATCGCTGAAAATATTAGGATTATCTTGGGAACCCTCCACAGATACATTCACTTTTCATTCTCAACCTTTCAATTCTTCATGTACTAAAAGTAACATGTTATCTTTATATCTTTCCTAGCCATAACTTTCGATCCCATGGTCTCCTATAATGTTCTTCATGAAGTCCGTTCTTCAAAAGCTGTGGTTACTAAAATTAGAGTGGGAATGTCCCGTTCCTCCCTCTGTGGAAACTACTTGGTTAAAATTTGTGTCTTCAATACCCGATCTGAACAAACTGAAAATTCCAGGTTTTGTCACCCCCTCAGAGTATGATTCCGTTTCTATTGTCGGATTTTGTGATGCATCCGAGGGTGGCTACGCAGCAGTCATATATTTGTGCTTCGAATTCACCTGTTCCCGTCGCTCCCATTTGTGGCAAGCCAAGAGCAAGGTTGCTCCGTGAAAAATCTTAAGTATTCCTCGACTAGGTTTCTCGATGATAATGGATTCCAATGTAAACTGGCCTGAACCCTACAGTGCTTCTGAAATTTTAGAAACATTACCCGAAATGAAAAATCTTTCGGTATCTTTGTCGACTCAAATACATGAGCCTTCCGAAATCTACACAATTCTCGAGTCCAAGTTCTCTAGTTATCTTCGGCTTCGTCGTGTCACGGGATGGATTATTCCATTTATCCATAATTGTCGTTGCAGAAGTCTTCTTCTGCATTAAGGAAAGATAATCTGACTGTGGATGAGTTGAATGAGGCCACATTATCACTAGTTCGTATCGTTCAAAATGTTCATTTTTCTGTGGACTTTAGGTCACTTGAGAGGAATCAGGCCCCATCCAAACGACTGCAATTTCTCACCCCCCTGTTTAGATTCACGCGGGCTTCTCAGGGTGGGCGGTAGGTTAAAATTTGCGAATTTGGATTTTGATTCAAGGCATCCATTTTTGCTTCCTAAATCATGTTTTTGGCGCTCTAGTTCCTCGGAACTGAGTGCTTATCAATTTGCCCAAATGTCTGTAATTTTCGAATTTTTCGATGAAAATGGTCTTAAACGATTTGGTTCGACTCACTGATCAAGAATCCGTGGTCGAAATTCATTCTGTCCGGCCGTCCGGCCGGCCGGTCCGGCCGGCTGGTCCGGCCGGCCGGTCCGGCCGTAGGCACGATAACTCTCGAACGGAATGAGCTAGACAGTTGAAATTTTCAGAGTATGTTTGGGGGATAAATATCTCGGCTAAGTTCGTTATTGGGCAAAATCGGACAGATGGTTTCGGAGTAACAAAAAAAAATTTTTTTTTTTACAGAACAAATTCCAAATTAAATTTTTTTCAATGAGCAGTTTTACCATAAGAATCCATTCATATCATTTTTAATTCTAACAAACTAATACTTTCGGAGATATGATTTTTCAAAATTTCAATGATAGAATTATTCTGTGGCTATTCTATGAATTGTTATAATGTCAACTTTGACGGTGTCTCATTGTAATTCATTCCAGTAATGGTATCAATATGAGAATAAGAATATTATCATACTTTTGTTGGTTGATATTTTCATGCCGATGGTCAATCCATATGATGATGGGAATGGTAATGGTAAGTTAATAATATTGAGTTCAGAATATCTCCACTAAAAACAAAACTGGAATTGAGGAATAAATATCTCGGACGAGTTCGTTGTTGGGTAGAATTCGTCTATTGGTTTTGGATTGATAATTTTTGGCACTCTTGTTGAATTTAAATTCTTCTATGATGTTTGAATTCAATTTCTGCTAAGATGAAGTTCTAAATTTCAATAATGAATCGTACTTCTGTTTTCACAGAATGCTATAATTATTCTATCTAAGCTTTAATATATGATCTGTGTTCATACTCGTAAATTTCATCCTGTTCTATAAGAGAGAGTCAAATTCATTTCAGCTATTTTAATTTGGTTTCTTCCATGGTGCAGTTCTCAGATTGCTCATTTAATCTTGACAAATAAACTATTATTTGAATTGAATTTCCTTTATGATGCAGTTCTATCATAAGAATACATTGATATAATTCTCAACTCTGAGAAACCAATACTTTCGGAGATATAATTTGTCTGTTTGAACTAGAGCGCCAGAAAGCTCCTGTCCACAGGGCTTGAACCCATTTTTTATCAACACTTTGGTGCAAACAGTTTCACTTGGCTTCCCTTCATTCTGGACCCAGCAACGTTCAGGCTCTGTTACGTAGAACATTCTACATCCTTTCCTCTCGCCCCCGTATTCGAAAGTGCATTCGACAGTGCAAAACTTGCTTCAGGTTTAGAGCATCTTCCTTTCAACCAAAGATGGCGGACCTTCCAGCCTCACGTGTAAATATCTCACGTCCTTTTGATACTACCGGTGTCGATTTTGCCGGCCCCTTTATGGTTCGTGATACTAGGCTTAGAAAATGTCGAACCACCAAAGGATATCTAGCCTTGTTGGTGTGTACATCAACCAAAGCAGTTCACTTGGAATTTGTTTCCGAACTCACTGCGTCTGCCTTCCTAGCATGGATTTCACGTTTCATTTCTAGACGTGGTTTACCCTCTGAAATACTTTCAGACCAGGAACGCAACTTTATTTCCGCTGCAAAGCAACTAAAAGAGGTACATAACTTCTTGTTGAACACAACAGTGAAATTGCGGACTTTCTTGCTACCCGAGAAGTAAGATGGCGCTTCAATCCTCCCTACGCCCCCAATTTCGGTGGACTTTAGGATGCTGGGGAAAAACCCGCCAAATTCCTTCTCCTGCGCATGATAGGTAAGGAGCTTTATACCTTCGAAGAATATAGTACTATATTCTGCCAAATCGAAGCGGTTTTGAATAGCCGTCCATTGTGCCCGTTGTCAGATGACCCATCAGAGTCTAACTACTTGTCTTCGGGTCACTTTCTTTTTGGTGCACAGGTCTTAGCCGCACTTGAACTTCCTTTACCAGAAAAAATATCTGTGCGTGATAGATGAATTCGTCTGAGACAAATAGTACAGGCGTTCTGGACGCGATGGTCAAACCAGTATCTAAATACTTTGATGCAAAGGCACAAGTGGACTAGCTCCACACTTCCGAAAGTAGGTGATATCGTTTACCTTCGTGATATTCATACTTATCCCTCAAGCTGACCGATGGGTCACATTTCAGAATTAAATAACTCCTCAGATGGTATACCTAGAGTAGCTGTGGTCAGAACTACAACTTCCAGTATTTGTCGCCCTGTTAATGTTCTTATACCGTTAACAGGTGAATGAAGTTTCCCTGGATTTTGTATTTAATTTTTTTTCCCTCTCTCATAATATGTTTCTATTTGATCTCAAAATGTTTGCATCCGTTAATTTTTTATTTTTCATCAATTTGTTAAATATATCATTATAAATTTGGTGGGCGGTATGTTAACGCCAATATACTGTAGAATTCATATTCTTGTTCATTTTAATTTTTTTTTTAAATTTTTAATTTGCTTATCAAGATAAAGACAATGTGTTCAATGGTGAAATATCTGAATGCAATGTGAATTTTTCTCCCGAGATAAATAACGTCGTATGATTTTTCTTATGTATATTCTGCATTATTATTCTAATAATACTTAGTTTCCGAGTATTTTTCTCAATTGTGTTCATTTTGAACTTTTGCTACCGTGAAGTGTTGTGACTTCATTTTCGCCTCCTCATTATCTGAACTGAAAAAAGGGCAATCATTCAATCCAATCAAACTAGGATAATTAAGCCACCTTTGTGGAAGAATTTCCTTGCGAGACTCCTGTCCTCTGGCCAGTTGGATCTCGGAGAACAGCAAAGAATTTTCAAGCAACAGACCCTGGAATCCAGGTAAGATTTTGTACTGTTTGATGGTTCTGTATATCCTCTCAAATAAGAAATAATAAGCCTCCGAACCGCGCAAATATAGTCCACTCAATCCTTAACACCAGGTATTTGGGTGGACTTTCAACTCTCTTATGTATTTCATCCTGTAATAAAAGCCCAGAAATATAGATATATTTCTTGCACTGGATTCTCCTTTCCACGGGGGTTAAATTGCGTTCACCGACTTGATCGATGTGTCGTTCTAGGATCCTATTTATTTGTGCCACCAGTTCTGAACTTTCAGCAGTAACAAAGAATTTAGGTATTTTATTTCGGGTTTTCCCAACTTTAAATAGTAATTGATCGGTTTTTGTATTCAACCTATCGTCTTCTGGTGTTATTTGAGGTTCCTGGTTCGTTTCTTGCACTTCTTCGTCGTGTTGTTCCTCGCACTGGACATCGCTAGCTTGTCTCGGGGGGGATGTAGCCCCCTGGGGGTTCTCACCCTCAGTATCAGAACTATTACCTCCCTCACTTTCACTGGTGTTCGATTCGTTTGGGGATTTTTCATATAGTAAATGTTAGGATAAAATTCTCGGAGTTTTGTTGCCATCGCCTTCTCTGATCTATTAGGAAACATATGTTTTATTGCTTCTAATCGGGTACCTATTTGTTCTTCTGTTCTATTGGAATATGCACGAGTTAGCCTTTGTATTTCTTCTTGGGTCCATTTGTTTGGTTGGCATTTGGGGATGGGGTTGTGTTTTAGTTCTAGGCATTTTTTCTTGATAGCAGCCAAGGATCGGTGCGGAAGGTCCTTTCTGATGTTCTCGTGGTCCCCTTCAGTAATTGCATTCTGTACTGTGCTGAGATATTCACGGATTATCTCGATTTCCTCGACTTTCCATGTGGCCATAACCTCACAATTGTTTCTTTCGTCTACAGTTGTTGAGTTAGACGTTGTATTACTGTTTCCATATCTTGGGTATATGTATTTTCCATCCAGAAACAGTTATAACTACGGCACTTTGCAAAAAGACTTAATCTTGGGCAAATTTTCAGGAGCTCACTTCTTCTTGCGCGTGAGAGGTAGTATAGTCCTTTATTTATAGAGTGTAGTTTCATACATTACATTAATAAAATGCTACTTATGAACTAACTATTTGGCCGGTCTTTGAACATAAAAACTTTAACAACTAATATTGCAACTATCACATTTCACGATAATATCATAGCTCATTTTTGGTCATTGTAAACAATACATAAATATAAACTAATACACATATTTGTCTCTGATTTTCCTATTACAGATCTTAAAAAATTTTAATTGCCTTATTGCGCCTATGTTCTGGGGAACATCGCGTTATAGTTTTGCCCAAATGTCTGTAACTTTCGAATTTTTTGAAAAAAATGGTCTCAAACGATTAAGTTCGACTCCCCAATGAAGAATTCGAGGTCAAATTTGCTTCTGTCCGGCCGGCCGTCCGTCCGTCCGGCCGTTGCCACGATAACTTGAGAACGAAAAGAGCTAGCGACTTGAAATTTTCAGGGTAGGTGGAGCATCCCAATACGACGGACAAGTTCGTTAATGGGCATAATCGGCCCAGCGGTTTCCGAGTAATAATTTTGTTTTCAACCAATATAAATCCGATCGAATTGAAACTTGGTGAGTAGTTGTAGAATATGAAACTAAGCACGTTTGTGAAATTTTGTGCGAATCGTATGGCTAGAAAATTATTAAAAAATTATTAAAACATATTTTTGTTGTCACGATAACTTGAGAACGGAAAGAGATAGCGGCTTCAAGTTTTCAGGTTAGGATGTGCACCAGAACGCGACATTTCAGTTTGATTATGAGCCTAATCGGCCAAACGGTTTTAGAGTTAAAGCCATCTAAAATTTTCTGAAATTTAGTGGTTTTTTGTTCCTCATGAACTCGAAAAATACTGAACCGATTGAATTCAAACATGGTTATTAGTTGTAGAATGCCAACGTGAAAATGTTCGCAAAATTTGGTGACGATAGCATTTGTAGAAAATTTTGAATAAATCATTGAAAATAAAAAAAAATAATTCTATATAACAGTAACTGATCGTTTGAAATTGCTGAAATTTTGCAAGAGCCTTCATAACCTAACTCTACTACCAATTTTCAATACGATCGGTTAAATATAGTTGGAGATTCGAGCATTCTTGTGTGAGTTCAGTAGATGGGTGACCGTTGCCTCGATAACTTTCGAACGAAAGGAGATAGGGACTTGCAATTTTCAGGGTAGGTTGCGTATCCGAAAGGGAGAGTTGAGTTCGATTTTGGGCATAATCGGTCTAATGGTTTCCGAGTTATACCCACCTGGAATATTATTTCCTTGATAACTCAAAAAATAAATATTCGATCGAATTGAAGTTTGGTAACTAGTAGTAGAAAATCAACATAAAGACGGGTTTAAAATTTTGTGAGAACCGTACCCCTAGAAAATTTGAAAAAAATGACGAAAAAAAAAATTTTAAGAACCGTACCCCTAGAAAATTTCAAAAAAATCACGAAAAAAAAATTGGTTCAAGCACTGACGTGAAGTCAGAAGCTTTTGCGCGTATGTTCTATTGTCCATTCTTCTGTATTGGACACCCTTAATCGAATTTCCCATGGTAAATTATGTTGTCCATTCTCCTGTATTGGACTGTATTGGTAAATTCGAATTAAGTGTGTCCAATACAGGAGAATGGACAACATAATTTACCATGGTAAATTCGATTAAGGGTGTCCAATACAGAAGAATGGACAATAGAACATAAGCGCAAAAGCTTCTGACTTCACGTCAGTGCTTGAACCAATTTTTATATTAAATATTTAAAACTGTAATTAGTTCTTTGAAATACCATTGAATGAAGAAATTCTTATAAGTTGACAAAATATCTTTATTTGAACAATAAAAATGCATCATTTTATTAAAATGATAGTTTGACTATCCAATTGCTTCCTTTCTTTATAATATTTTTGCTGTAAGTCAGTATAGCTTAACTTTCAAAGTAACGTCGTACAATATTAATTTAAATGATATAATAAATAAAAAAAAACAATATACTTCAACAATGTTTCTTGAATTATAGACTTTACAGAATAAAATAGGTAGGTATACTTCTAATTTTTAACATTTTCGTTAAGACGAATGAATTTTCCATTGGTGGAGAAGTCTGGCTAGATGTCTGCATACAGAAGCTTTTTATATTTGTGAATTCTTTGGTTAATTTGCAGTTTAACGCCCCCTCACCGATTTTCAAAATATTCTGTATATAGTATCTGCATGATGTTGATATACCACAGTTTCAATTTTAGCACTGGCAAATGAGTATTTTTCGAGAAAATTCAAAATGAAAATTGAAAATTAGAATTGTAAAATATCTAGGAACAGCTTAGAAATATCAAAATTATAATTGTCATGTTGATATATTTTTAAGAAATTTAAATTTATGAAGTAGTATATGAAATTAAAACCTAGGAAACGAGCCAAATAAAAAAATCACAGTTGAATTCAATCAAATTTCATAAAGTCAGTTTTCCTGCTAAAGAATAAGTAAGTGGGAATTTCATGAGTGTAACACACTAAAAGTGCTTTATTGCTTTATTTTTTCATGTGTGATCAATAGTTGGAGCATAATGGCCGACGGAGACAGCAACCCAAATGTACAAATCTGCTGTTACAACGTTTGCAGAGAATGTGCCTTTACAAACATTGAGTTTATCTGCAAAATTTCGGATGATGAAATAGCTCGCCACTTTCTTATTGAACATGGAGTTTTGGCTTGCCATTCAGTATGTGAAACTTGTGGATCAAGAGTATCTGCGAACTTTGAGAGAAAACAGTTCAGGTGCCGTAAAGTGATTCATGTGCCTAAACGGGGATCTGTTAAGTGCGATACTTCTCGTAGTGTCTTCAAAGGAACATTTTTGGAAGGTTCGCATCTTAGTTTGAGGCAAATGTGTTTCCTGGTCGATATGTTCCTCTCAAGCCGAGGTGCGAAAACTGAAGACACCATGTTTGAGCTAAAGATCAGTGAACATACAGTTGTTGATTGGTTTTCCTTTTGCCGTGAAGTTGAAGAAGACTATCTCATGCGGAATTCCCAACCGATAGGGGGGCTTGGGAAAATCGTTGAAATAGACGAAGCAATGCTGGGCCATAGGAAATACAATCGAGGACGTGTGTTAACTGAGCAATGGGTGATCGGTGGAATTGAACGAGGAGTTCAAGGAGGATGTAAGGCGTTTCTCGTTCCTGTACAGAATCGCACTTCCGAAGCTTTGATCGGCATCATAAAACGTTTTGTACTCCCTGGCACAACGGTTATGACTGATTCATGGCGGGGGTACAGTTCTTTGCAAAACGAAGGATACCTACATCTCACGGTGAATCATTCTGAAAATTTCGTCGATCCACAAACTGGTGCCTACACCCAAACCATTGAAAGACTATGGGTTGAAGTTCGTAGACATGTTCCTTCGGCTGGATTCAGGCGTGAAGCAATTTCAGGATATTTGGCTGATGTTCTCTTCAGACGCATGATGCCTTGCTACGGTCGTAGGAGGCACGTCTTCTGGAAAGCTGCGGCAAATTTGTACTCGCCAGAACATCCATTGGCATAAGGTAAATTGAAAAGTTTTTCTAAAAGCAAAAACTATCCAAATGTGCTATTGTGGTTACAGATATTTTCCATTCATCTGTATATACAAATTTTCTTCGAAAAAAAAAAAAAATTTGTATCATAAGAAAAATTTTGATAATTTTTAATAGTGGCAAATTATGAAACCTAAACGGAAAGGGGGAGAGAACAGGAGTGCTGGGTGAGATATTATATTCAAAACGATTAATTTTGTTTTGAATTTTCTCCAAATTTCAATTTTCATCATAAATTATAACAATAATCTTATTATAATATCACAAAATTAAGAAAATCAAAGCAATCCTAATAAATTTATTACCCCACCCAGCACCCCTATTCACTCCCCATCCCGTTAGATTGATCCAAAATAACTGTTTTGCCATTATTGAAAATGATCAGAAAACACTGTACAATGCATATTTTCTTCCAAAAACATGAAAAAGTCGAAATTTACGAGGGGGCGGTAAACTGCAAAATTCTCCATACCACATAATAAAACGTGTTCTGCCTTGAAAACTGCTTCACCTTCCTTGAGTGGTCGACTTCTATTATCCATATATCCCAATATATCGGCAAGGGAAACCTCAAAATTTTGCCATTTCATTTGTAAGGATGGATACCAAATATTATACTCAATAATCATTGGACGGATACTTTTAAAATAACTCAATTTAAAAAACAAAATAATTATTCACAATACTTAAAAGCTGACATTTCATTTCAAACAGAAGCTGTTAACGTTTGTTGTTTACCTCTATAACGGCAGTAATTCTATGGTCGTGCGCGTGATCGTTGTGGGACCTTAGTGGAACGCGCCTCTAATAATGTATAATTAGTGTTCTGTGGTTCAAATCATAGATACAGAGAATACCAAATATGTTTTCAATGCATCTTGTTCGCATACAATAGCTAATAATAATCAAAGTAGGATTTGAGCAACCAGTTGTTTCTGGAATTCTTAAATTCCTGTGTGATAGATGCATAGAATACATGGTGAAGACACTCTTTGACATATTTTCGGCCGATTTGCGGTCCAAATACTGTCAAAATACAAGGATTTTGTTTTACTTCAATTTTCGCCGATAGATGCCGGCAGTAGAAATTTTATGGACAAAATTACCGTCATGTCAAATTAAATTTGAATCTTTGCTTATTCCAGTTTCTTGTGGAAAGTCGTTTGCCGCGCCGAAAGTAAGTCAAATGTTTGCTGTGTGAACTCTGAACGAGTATCCAGAACCATTTTAATCAAATACTATTTTCATTTCGAAAATACTTCGTTTTTATGCGAATATATTTTTTTAACAATTGTATATTCTTACCGGATCAGGGGCAGATTTCTAGTATCAAGATAGTTATTAATTTTAATATTAATAATATTGAAAGATCGCTGATACCGTTAATTGTTAATAAATCAACATAGGAGAACGTAAGACTTGTTGATTTACTATAATCTTGCCGGTTGATGAACATAAACTGTTTTAACAGTTGAAATTAAGATATAACTCTATTGATTATTAATTATATTCATTATACAATTCAGTTATATATTGAGAAGGAATGAAATGCCATGTTATGAAAACTAACAATATTATTTGTGAACGATGAAAGGACTAGCAGAGAACAAAGTTCAGAGCAACCACACAGTGTGATTTCATCAATTTGAATAGCTTTCCTAAGGCGTCATTCTTTTTGGCGCTCTTATACTACCTATAATATTATTTGTTTCAAGGATATTGTTAAACGACAAGAATGGCAACTGGCTTGTGCTAGAGGTAGGGTATCGAAAATTAGAACATTTGTTTGTTCAAAATATTTTTCTAGCGAATATATGTATATTGAATAAAAGATTGAAACGTAGTACACTACCCTCTATTTGGTTAGTTTATCAATTTAATGAATCATTTTTCGATATTTCATCAGTATATACTTAGTTCTGAATAATAGCTATCGAATTAAATATCTATATTCAGCAATCTAATTGCTGAGAACATGAAAAGTAGTCAAGGGGTATTGGGTGACTGAAAAAATGCTGTATACATGAGAATGTTTTGATGAAATTTCAAATTATACATATAATATAATAAGTAAAATGCTCAATTTAAAAGAGCCTTACATGATAAAGGAATTACTACATTTGAATAATAATATGATATCGAAAGATATTGTATGTAGAGGTATTACAGAAAATTCTGTATATCATTCAATGTATTTCAAAATACATAAATTAAATGCTTGTACTCTAATGACGTTGGATGTGATTTTTCGTAATGGAAAAATAATGATTTCACAGATTTCTTCATTTACAGTTCCATTCAAAATGTTCCAAAGAAACTCCTTTACTGATAAATCCCTTATTTGACCTCATTATGTCTTGGCAAGATGAAATTTCTGTTCCAAACCAATGTGGTTTACATATTATCTCCGAACAGATATCTGATTAATCAAAAAATGGATTGATTTTTCAATAAACTGCTTCATTATATTCTTTTAATTTGAATTTACGAACTAGCAACGATGAAAAGTGAACTTTGTCGCTTGTCAGTTTTCATTTATTCGCTTGTCAGAATCTTCGAAATCGACCCTAGCGGCACCATCGTTAATAAAGTGAAGTAGTACATAAAGTACGTGATTTGACAGTTCTTGGTCCGTTTTTCGGCCGAAAATTTTAGCAGGAATTAGTAGGGAGTGTCCACACCTTGTTATTCTATGCATCTTGCCTGTGTGTTAGATTATTAAAATATTGTGTTATAACTTTACAAAAGTGAATAAGATAAAATTATAGTTAGTGTTAAGTCTATTTCATTGCAAGTAAGTAATAGATTGTAAACCAAATCTCTTAAAACTACAACTGCTTGCTTATTGATGAGGCTAATTTTGAATCTCTTTTAAGAAAACTAAGGAAATAGATTCAATATTACCTATAGCTAATAAAGCTATCCTAATAACACAGGAATCCTAATAAAGAATCCAATACAGAAGAATGGATAATAGAACATACGCGCAAAAGCTTCTGACTTCAGTGCTTGAACCAATGTTTATGTTTTATTATAACCGATCATGGAAACTCAGACGTTTTAAGATTATATTGCTAGTGGAGACTGCCACGCTTTAGGAGCTGCTATTGGTTAAAATCTTGATATCCAAATTATTAATCATTTTCTAGAGATCATTTCTTGCGCATTCGAAATGTGTTGAATAATACAGGGCCTTTATAAATGATGTAACATCGCAGTTGGCTTTGGAATATTCTTATTTTGTGGCTTCATATATTATAATATGTATATACTGTCCCCATTTGCGATTCCAGCCACATAATTTATTTTTCTGACAATACAACTATCAAGGCTAACAATTTCAAAGGCCTGTAAAATGGCCAGGATCCTTTTTGCCAAAGAATTATTCAAAACCAACTGCGATGTTAGGTACAATAATTTATAGAGACCCTGTATATCAAAGCATTTTTGGTTGCTTAATCATATTCATCTTCCATTATGGCCATGTTTGAACTTTATATGTTATCTAAAATTTTGTTTACGCATAACTTCGAAAAATACTGATCTGATCGAATTGTAACTCGGTAGTTAGTTAAAAAATGCTGACACAATGAACTCAATTATGTAACTGGAAGGGACCCCAAGCAAAGTGAGACTTATAATTATTACCCATTATACAGACCGATCTGAACCAATATACAGTATACACTCTTGAATGTTTGTTTTAGCTAATTATACTATTCAAGCCAATTGAAACTGCCGATATCTCAACTATAAACATAACCGATAATTCTTTAATGTTTGTAAGTTCACAACGTCCTCTGTAGAATAGAATCATTATTTCATTAATCTTATAAATCACAGATCGCAGTCATTTTGGCCTAAAATATGCCAGTACCACACAAATAATTATTTATGTACCAAGGACGAGAAACTGTCTATTACAGTTGAGTTTGCGTCTCGGCTCCACCTCGGATAGCAATCAGGCGAGACAATAGACAGTTTTTTGCCGAGGTTCATATTACATTTTTTCCTCGACCTCTACATACTTGTTTGAATTTCTGACCTCTTAAATAATTTCATAATAGCAAATGAGATACACTTATGATTGTATTGAACCGTATCATGCCGTATTCATATTGACCACAGCGTACGAAAAAGTACTTTTCCGTCCGCAAACTACTTGCCTTCAATAATAGTCGATTTTACGGCCGCAAACTAGTACGTAAAATGTCACTTTTCATAGAGGTCGACGAAAAAATATATCTACAGTTTGATTAAATTACTCTTTTATGTGTCTCATTAAGATTTGGCTTGTTAATATTGTCACAATAAAGGAACATCTATTTAACATGATCTTCTACTCCCTTTCACCTACCCCAATTATCTTCTTTAGGTTCTTCAGATGTACATATTCTTCGTTCCTTACTATATCTGCCCGAAGCTTTCCATCGCCAGAATGCCCAAAGGTACTCGGCAGTTGTATATTTTCTCAAATTATCGTACAAAGTTCATATCTCTTGTAACATTATGGACATTTTTATTATCCATTTTTTTCCACGACTTCATATCTAGTTCTTGATATTTTCTCGTGGAGCCTGTAGTTTTGAAGGTGGAATATAGACCGCCGTATTCACAAAGCATTCAATCTCCGTTAAGTCCTAACTAAGGTCCTCAGTTAAGGATAAATTTGAATCGCAATCTCAGTTAACGTGAAAATTAACGTGAAACAGGCCTGTTTCACCACCGTTACTGAGGATGCGATTCAAATTTATCCTTAACTGAGAACCTCAGTTTGGACTTAACGGGGATTGAATGCTTTGTGAATACGGCGGAATGACTTCCACCAAAATGACCTCATCTGGTTGATGTATTTTATCCATAATGTCAGGATTATTGGGGTGTAATCTCTTCTCTATTCATATTTTATATCCAGCTGGTATGGTGATGAGGAGATCGTTATGGTGAAAATCTTCATTGAGAGTGGTTTTTCCAAACTGATATTTCTCCCAAATTCTCTTTTGGTGCTCTGAAACAGCCCAGCAACATCTTCAGCACCCAGTGAACAACACCTTCGTGTCTTGAAGTATATGCAGGGATGATACATGCTGAGCTTATATGATAAGCTGTTTCATCCTGTTGACCACAAGAACTGCAGGGCTTCCTTCCTCCAGATGTCGCTCCCAAACCATGTAGTTGTTCTTCAGCGGCCGAGTGCAGCAAAGCCCATCTCCATCTGTCCATGATGAGAGAGGTAGCTAGAAAGGAGATTAACTTTCTCTGTTAACACCATCTTATCGATAATTCTCTAACGTTTGTTCACAACGCCCTCGTATATATCTTTATAGCACTTAATTTCACTCATCATATCATAAAATAATTCTCATTCAACCAGTATTGCACCAGCTAATTCTTTGGTGTGAATTACAGATCCTAATAATCTAATTAATACATTTTCATTGAATCATGACTAAATTTACAGTACATGTGTGAGGTCGTCAAGTTTATGCTCCGTATTATTTTATTTAAATAGTGGTCTGATCAGCGAAAGTTTTGGTGTTTTATATACCAGAGTGTAGATAATGAAACACTCATTTGAGTGAATGTATTGCCAGTGAGGATTTTCAGGTGATGCTCAGGTTAAAATGGAGATCCCTTAGGAAATTCTACAACATCAGAAACCTACGTCCAAAAAAAAAACGATAAGAGATAAGAGAACACCTGGCACTGGTAAAACAATTATTGTAAACACAGCAGGAGGCGAAGTAGTGTGGCATTTTTGTTGTGAGGCGAGGTACTGTGGCATTTGAAGTGGAGAAAAATGGATAACAGTCTATTGTGTGCTAAATGTAATCTGGGAGTGACTGAAAGAGAATCACTGGCTGTTTGTGATTGTTGTTCGGATGTTTACCATGATAGATGCTCGGATTTAGCTGCTTCTGAAATTAGGGCAATTATAATCAAAAAACGCAGTCTGATATACTTTTGTCCGAGTTGTAAGGATAGTTTCAAGAAAGTACCGGAGGTGATTGATAAACTCAATGAAGTTATAGAAATAAATAAAGAATTGCAGGAAGAGAATAAAAAATGGGTTCAAGCCCTGTGGACAGGAGCTTTCTGGCGCTCTAGTTCAAACAGACAAATTATATCTCCGAAAGTATTGGTTTCTCAGAGTTGAGAATTATATCAATGTATTCTTATGATAGAACTGCATCATAAAGGAAATTCAATTCAAATAATAGTTTATTTGTCAAGATTAAATGAGCAATCTGAGAACTGCACCATGGAAGAAACCAAATTAAAATAGCTGAAATGAATTTGACTCTCTCTTATAGAACAGGATGAAATTTACGAGTATGAACACAGATCATATATTAAAGCTTAGATAGAATAATTATAGCATTCTGTGAAAACAGAAGTACGATTCATTATTGAAATTTAGAACTTCATCTTAGCAGAAATTGAATTCAAACATCATAGAAGAATTTAAATTCAACAAGAGTGCCAAAAATTATCAATCCAAAACCAATAGACGAATTCTACCCAACAACGAACTCATCCGAGATATTTATTCCTCAATTCCAGTTTTGTTTTTAGTGGAGATATTCTGAACTCAATATTATTAACTTACCATTACCATTCCCATCATCATATGGATTGACCATCGGCATGAAAATATCAACCAACAAAAGTATGATAATATTCTTATTCTCATATTGATACCATTACTGGAATGAATTACAATGAGACACCGTCAAAGTTGACATTATAACAATTCATAGAATAGCCACAGAATAATTCTATCATTGAAATTTTGAAAAATCATATCTCCGAAAGTATTAGTTTGTTAGAATTAAAAATGATATGAATGGATTCTTATGGTAAAACTGCTCATTGAAAAAAATTTAATTTGGAATTTGTTCTGTAAAAAAAAAAATTTTTTTTTGTTACTCCGAAACCATCTGTCCGATTTTGCCCAATAACGAACTTAGCCGAGATATTTATCCCCCAAACATACTCTGAAAATTTCAACTGTCTAGCTCATTCCGTTCGAGAGTTATCGTGCCTACGGCCGGACCGGCCGGCCGGACCAGCCGGCCGGACCGGCCGGCCGGACGGCCGGACAGAATGAATTTCGACCACGGATTCTTGATCAGTGAGTCGAACCAAATCGTTTAAGACCATTTTCATCGAAAAATTCGAAAATTACAGACATTTGGGCAAATTGATAAGCACTCAGTTCCGAGGAACTAGAGCGCCAAAAATTGAGGGAAATCCTGTCAAGTAAAGAGAATATCAGCGATAAAGTTGATTTTAATGTTATGATTCAGGAAATAAATGAGAGGCAAGATAGAGCTTCCAATGTGATCATATGTAATGTGCAGGAATCGAGTGAGAGAAACCAATTGGATAGAGCAAAGGAGGATACTGTCAGTGTGAAAAATATTCTGGGTGACCTCGCTGATGTTGTAAAAATCAGGAAGACTTTTCGTTTGGGTAAATTCAACAGCAACAAGATACGACCAATTAAGGTTGTATTGAGTAATAATGAAGAGGCCCTCACTGTTCTCAGAAATAAAAGTCGACTGCTGGTTCCGGGAGTCATAGTTTTTGGTGATCAAACTAAAATGCAGAAGGAATACTACCAATCGATTAAAAGTAAACTGCACGAACTTATAGCAAATGGTGAAGTTAACAAGAAGATCAGATATGTTAATAATGTGCCTGTTATAGTTGACGGTAGTATTCCAGTCCAAAAAAACAGGTAGGGAGGCAACCTAGTAGTATACCTTTCAACGTAGATATTGTATATCTTAACATTCAGAGTTTAGTGGCTAATATTGATCAGTTGGTTAGCGAAATATTGTGTTATCGTCCCTCAGTGTTGCTGCTCAGCGAAGCTCGAACTACAGTGGACATAGACGATTGGGAAATGAAGATCGATGGTTATCAGCTTGTAAGATGTGATTCCTCAAGCCGCTATACAGGTGGTGTCGTAATCTATGTTCGCCAGGATTATAGTTTCAGAATCGGGAAGAAAATTGCAGTTGATAAACTCTACTGGTGCTTGATTATTAGACTTAAGATTCATAACCAAAATTTATTGATAGGTTGTTTATATCGTTCCCCTAGCTCAGACTTTGGGAGCTTCTTTGATGATTTTGATAATTGGGCTGAGGCTACTTTCAGTGAGCGCTACAAGTGTATACTGGTGGGAGATTTTAATTTAAATTTCTTTGACATTGATAATGCACGTGTTAAACAGTTCAAAGACTATATAACCACAATGGGTGTTGAACAGTTAGTAAAAGAAGCAACTCGATTTACTGATAAAACTAGTACACTGATTGATTATATTTTAAGTAATAGAGATAATCTCTCATGTGCGGTTCATGATCCAAAGATAGCTGACCGCAGCATTATCACGGTGTCACTTCGGAATACTCTGAATACTAATCTTCAAAACAAAAAATCCTTCAGAAATTTCGGAACTAGCAAACTTGAAGATTTAAATAATAATCTAATTTTTTGTAGTTGGGAGCTTGATAGCACGGATGTTATTATTATTATTATTATTATTATTATTATACTGATCCTCCTGGGTCTTCCACAAGGAGACCCCTCATAAGCTCTAAGAGCTTGCCCTGAGTTAGGAGAACCAGTTGTGTTCTGTGTAGGCTTTGTTACTGTGTCCTTACGCCACCTTAGGCACAGCACTGTTAATTTTTGACCCAACAGCGAATGGTGGCGATTACCATGACTAGAAAATTTCTTTCCTAGCCTCGGAATTGAACTTGGGGCTTCCGCTCCCAAGTCAATTACTCTACCACTGAGCCAATCGCACTGTTGATCAAATATACCAGGATTTCATCAGTAAAATCACAGAACAGGTTAACTTCATTTCGCCATTGAGGCTGTTTGATATCAAACAAAATAATTTACCTTGGTACGATTTTGAGGTTGCAAAAGTAGCCAAGAACAGGGATAGAGCATATAGAATTTTCCGAAATAGTGTTACTCAAATCGACAAACAGGTCTGTTGGGACTTATATAAGAATTATAGAAATGATGTTGTAGGTATGCTGAGAAAGAAAAAGTTTGAATACTATGAAAACAAAATCGATAACTGTTTACATGACTCTAAAAAGATGTGGAAAACACAAAAATCTATTATTAAGCCAAACAATAATCCCATCCCAAACGAAATTATATTCAGCTTTCAACAAACAAACATAACTGTTAACTCTAGTAAGGAAAAAGCTGAGATGTTCAATTCTTTCTTTGTAGACAGTATTGCTGTGATTAAGGAGACTATTCCACAAACTGCTCCCTGGTCTGATATAGGACTTCCTGTGGTTGCATCCCGTATGTCTGAGTTCTTGCCTTTAACGTTATGTGAATTGAAAACTGTGATAAACAAACTGGATAATAGAAGTAACTCTGCTGTTGTTAATAATAGAGTTGTCAAGAGTATTTTCAAAGTCATAGGTCATGTGATATTAAATTTTGTAAACACGTCTCTGGTGACCGGGCATTTCCCACATGAACTTAAAGTAGGTACTGTTGTGCCAGTACCAAAGATTATAAATTCTAATGAAGCTGTGAACTTTCGCCCTATTAATACTTTACCACCTTTAGAGAAAATACTGGAATTAGCTGCTTATAACCAGTTATCTAGGTATATTGAGACCAATGGAATACTAATGGATTGTCAATCCGGATTCAGATCCAAGCATTCATGCGAAACTGCTTTGCAGTTGACATTGTCTAGTTGGAAGTTAGAGGTTGATAGTGGTAGATATATTGTTGCAGTCTTCCTTGACTTTAAAAGAGCGTTCGAGACTGTTGACCTCTCTCTTCTACTGGTTAAACTTAAATACTACGGCATAACAGGCACTGCACTAGCGTGGTTCAACAGTTTTCTATTGAATAGAGAACACTGTACTAAGTAAATGATGTTTTTTCCGATAATAAAGGTGTCCCCTCTGAAGTACCCCAGGGAAGTGTACTGGGACCTCTTTTGTTTATCTTATACCTAAATGATGTGAACTATATTCAAGATTGTGAATTCCTTAATCTATTTGCCGATGATATGGTGCTGGCTGCGAGTGGTGTAAGCCTGGATAGAGCAGTTGAAAAAATTAATTGTACTTTGGATCATATATCACACAATCTGAACATCAATAAACTTAAGCTGAATGTCAGTAAAACCAAAGCCATGATCATAACAACACATTATAGGTATAATCTGGTTGACAAAAATGTGGTGAATGTAAATATTAACGGTGAAACTATTGAAATTGTCGAAGAAGTGAAATATTTAGGATTCATTTTTGATAATACATTGAGCCTTAAGAAGCATTTTCAGTATGTGTACAGTAAAATATTGAAAAAACTATTTTTCTTCTCAAGAATTAGTAGAGATCTTACCCTTCGGACAACACTAACTATCTATAAAACTATAATACAGCCACATTTTGATTACTGTGCTAGTGTGCTTGCGTTGCTCGATGGAGGTAGTATCGCTGCCCTGCAAAAACTGCAGAACCGAGGAATGCGTATTATTCTGAGATGCAATAGGTATACCCCTATTATGTTGATGCTTCAGACCTTGGATTGGCTTTCTGTTGGGGATAGGCTATTTTATTATTCGATGATTTTGATCTATAAGATCGTATCTGGTGAGGCTCCTCCTTATTTTGATAGGTTTGTTGTATTCCACAATCAAGTGCACAACTATCCCACCAGAAGAAACAATGATTTTTATGTTCAAAGAACAACTTATGCTCGAACTGCCAATTCGTTGTTTCATAGAGGGTTGTTGGAGTACAATGACCTTTCTGTCGGAATCAAGCAGTCCCGATCGCTTAATGAGTTTAAACACCAACTACTCCTGAACATCAAAACACGGCATGTATGAGATATTGAAAGCCTAAATGTGAATTAAATATAAAAGAGAATTAGTTGGGTTGGTTTAATTAGTTTAATATGTTTAATATTTTAGGAAAGAATTTGTTCAATTAGTTTAGTTAGTTTGATATGTTTGACCTTCTAGGAGGAAAGAAAAACATTGATAAATAAAGTGTACTGTAATGGAATTTGAATGTTGATGTTGCGCATGGAAGTTTATTCTCTGTTGTAGCATATAGAATGTTTGTATATTAGGTTGCCTATTCCGAATAAAGGATTATTATTATTATTATTATCATTCTCAATCAATATAGCACAGTTAGTACACTGAAAGATACCACAGTTATCTTTTACTTAAGTGACTCACTAGAATATTGCTTGGTGATAGAGCAACACAGTAGGAAAACTTATTTAGCATTGATTTTAATATCTAAGTTCTTAAGCCCTGAGTTTTTTTTGCAATAACTCTATAAAGTGATTATGTTCTTCTGTTACCACTATCTCCCCGTAACATCCACTTACAAATATTGCTAGATGTACTGGACAACTGTGAATTCTTTCCAGTTCATTCACTAAATTCACATCCCTACCAACTTCACTGAGATTCTTGATGTTAATTTCAATAGCACTTTTCACCGCAGACCTGGTCTTTTTTATTTCTTCTTGAAGTCTGTAATTTTGCAGGTGGGCCACTGATATTCCCAGAACTATAACTTCCTTCTGATATATTATCTAAGAGAATCGTGGTGTCTGGTTTGTTGTGATGGAGTCTTTTCTCGGTTAGCCATTAAAGCAATGTCACGTGGTCCGCACTTAAAATTGACATTTAGAGTTGCCTTGCCAAACTGGAGATTTTCTCCGATACCCTCAGGGGCGTGCAGTCCCTTCAGAAGTTCTTTAAGGAGTCAATGCACGACATATGCTATCCATTATGAATCTCCCCCTATTCTCTGAGAGAAGGATTCGAGGTGACCTTATAATCACATACAGAGCTCTGAATGGATTTTTCAGCACAGACCTGGGAGGAATTTTCACCTTAAACACTAACGAACGATTGCGTGGCCACGGGTTCAAACTACGGAGGGAAAACTTCCGTACAACACAGAGGGAGTACTTTCTGTCCAATAGAGTGTTTTCGTCTTGGAATCGTTTACCATCTGCCATTGTGGAGGCCTCCAAAGTCAATTCATTCAAGAATCAATATGACAGGTTGAATCAGGGGTCAATTTGGTTTTTGGCGCTCTAGTTCCTCGGAACTGAGTGCTTATCAATTTGCCCAAATGTCTGTAATTTTCGAATTTTTCGATGAAAATGATCTTAAACGATTTGGTTCGACTCACTGATCAAGAATCCGTGGTCGAAATTCATTCTGTCCGGCCGGTCCGGCAGTCCGGCCGTCCGGCCGTAGGCACGATAACTCTCGAACGGAATGAGCTAGACAGTTGAAATTTTCAGAGTAGGTTTGGGGGATAAAAATCTCGGCTAAGTTCGTTATTGGGCAAAATCGGACAGATGGTTTCGGAGCAACAAAAAAAAATTTTTTTTTACAGAACAAATTCCAAATTAAATTTTTTTCAATAAGCAGTTTTACCATAAGAATCCATTCATATCATTTTTAACTCTAACAAACTAATACTTTCTGAGATATGATTTTTCAAAATTTCAATAATAGAATTATTCTGTGGCTATTCTATGAATTGTTATAATGTCAACTTTGACGTTGTCTCATTGTCATTCATTCCAGTAATGGTATCAATATGAGAATTATAATAATGATACTTATCATACTTTTTGTTGGTTGATATTTTCATGCCGATGGTCAATCCATATGATGATGGGAATGGTAATGGTAAGTTAATAATATTGAGTTCAGAATATCTCCACTAAAAACAAAACTGGAATATTGGTGTATTGGAGTAGATTTGAGGAAAGATATATATTATCGTTCATCATAGAATTGAGGAATGAATATCTCGGATGAGTTCGTTGTTGGGTAGAATTCGTCTATTGGTTTTGGATTGATAATTTTTGGCACTCTTGTTGAACTTAAATTCTTCTATGATGTTTGAATTCAATTTCTGCTAAGATGAAGTTCTAAATTTCAATAATGAATCGTACTTCTATGTTTTCACAGAATGCTATAATTATTCTATCTAAGCTTTATTATATGATCTGTGTTCATACTCGTACATGTCATCCTGTTCTATAAGAGAGAGTCAAATTCATTTAAGCTATTTTAATTTGGTTTCTTCCATGGTGCAGTTCTCATTCTCAGATTGCTCATTTAATCTTGATAAATAAACTATTATTTGAATTGAATTTCCTTTATGATGCAGTTCTATCATAAGAATACATTGATATAATTCTCAACTCTGAGCAACCAATACTTTCGGAGATATAATTTGTCTGTTTGAACTAGAGCGCCAGAAAGCTCCTGTCCACAGGGCTTGAACCCATTTTTTTTTCCTTTTATTAAATTTGTCAATTCCTAATCATTGTGAACCAACTATTTTTTTTTCTTGAGCCATGTGCATTAACTTTCATTTTGTTATTCTGTGAGTTTATAGATTTCTTAACTCTTATCAAATAAATAAATAATAATAATAATAATAATAATAATAATACTAACTCTACAAAATGACAAATGCAGATGGTGTGGCACTCAATCTGAAACTACACAACACATCATGGCAGGCTGCAAAACTTTAAGCCAAACAGAATATGTAACAAGGCATGACAACATGGGTAAAATACTACACCAAGCCATCGAATGCAAAATATTCAATAAGGAAGAAGACCACCAGTACTGGAAATACAATCCCAGACCTTTCATCGAAAACGAAAATTATGCCCTGTATTGGAATAGAACTATATACACCGATCGCACTGTGAGCCACAACAGACCAGACACCATCATCTGGAACAAGAAAAGAAAAACAGTACATCTCATAGATTACGCAGTAGTTAATAGTCATAACATCATGTCCACCTACACTGAAAAAATCAGAAGATACCAAGACCTTAAAGCAGAAATTAAAGAAATATGGAGGGTCGATACCGTTAAAATCTACCCCATCATAATTTCCACCACAGGAGTAATACCTAAATCACTGCTCAAACATCTTTCAGATCTGAAAATCAACGAGTCTGTCGCCTCTAAAATGCAACATTCGGTAATACTGTCAATATGTCAGTTATTTAGGAAAACGCTGAATTAACTGCTCACAAAATTATCATTTGAAGTGGCAAACGCCTGCAACTGGTAATATCAACACCCTTTCAAGGAGATAACTTCGAATAATAATAATAATAATAATAATAATAATAATAATCGTGCTTGTTGATGTATCCACTCGTAATACATGCACTGCTCACGTGGTATGCAGTTTCTGCATTGTTACATCCTTTTCGGCACTTAGCTCTGGGGCTTAGGATGGATCCACGCCCATGCAGCTGTTCTTCCGCTGCACTATATAGTAGTGAATATCTGCAGCTATCCATAAGGTGCGAAGCATATGCAGGTATTTGGATAATATCACTTTCTTTCAGCACAACCCTCCCGTAGTTCATGTTTTCCGCCCATTCTTTCTCCAGTTCTTCGGAGAATTTCTTTTCGATATGGGTTTTTAGTGTTTTGCAACATTTTCCCATATTTTCAAAGCTGTATTCCAGTTTAGGGCACTGATATTTTTCAATCTCAAAATAATTATCGTTGATTGATGGGTCTCTCCATCCATATCTTTGTAGCTCTAGGAATGTTTCCAGTGTTATTTGCAACTCAGGGTGTGCTTTAAGGTAAATGCGCTTTCTCACATAGTGTATCTCAGTCCATAATTTAATGGGGTTTATCCTCATGCGTCTTTCGTTTTTTTTAAGATATACATGTGCGTTAAATTTTGTTTTCCTCTTAATGTTCTTGCTGAGAAGCACTTTTAGTACCTCTTCAAGTTCACGGCATTTTTTCCGTGTAGACGCTCATTTTTCGTTGGGATGTTGCTCATTACATAATTATAATTATTATTATTAAATTACATCAGTAGGCGGCACTGCCGGTAGACTGCATCTTGATATTATGTTTACAAAAATGTTTTACAATTTCATACACAGTACAAATTCACAGAATTGTCATACGAGTTCTTGAAACCATTTACACTTGGGGCACTCACAACATTTTCCGGAAGAGCATTCCACTGGTTCACTACCCGGTTCACTATAAAATTGTCTCGAGATAGTCTGTGACAGCGAAGATCTTCATTCTTACTTCTCTTAAAGAAATCTATTTCGCAAGAATAGTTGCCGTGGAGAATCTTAAAGGTTTCTATTTGATCTCCCCAGACCGAGTCGCCGAAGGCGCTCTTCATAAGGGAGGTCATGCAGAGTAGACGGTAGCCCTCCGCTGAACCCTCCTCAACAAATCGATGTCCCTCTGGAAATACGGCGACCAGGCCACAATGGCATGTTCCAGTATAGGTCTGACGTAACTTTTATAAGCTCTAAGAAAACTTTCTGGTGACACATTGGAGAAAGCCCGACGGATGAGATAGAGAAGTGTACTTGCACGTTTTACACACTTGGTAACCTGGCTCTCCCATAATAGATTTTCTGACACTGTAACCCCGAGATCTATTTGTTCGAAATGTTTTATCATTAATACTGTAAGCAAGACCTGGATTGTTGTAGTCGATGTACAGAGCTGTGCATTTGTCCGTGTTCAGCTGCAGCAGCCACCGATCGGCCCATCTCTGCAGTTCAGCAAGGTCCTCCACCAGATTTCCATGCTCGATTGTTGGGTCGCAGAATATTTTTGTATCGTCAGCATACATACTCACTCGGCACGACATGTTCTGAGGGAGATCCGACACATACACAATAAAGAGCAAAGGACTATAGCCTCTCCCCTAATCGCAGATTAGATTAGAGGTGGTTGAGGTTCTACGGGACCCTACTAGCTCTTAGCAAAACTAAAATATGGATGTTAAGTGGGCGCCAGACACTCCAACTTCAGAAAAACTCGAATTATATTTTACAAATTTATTCAAATCAACAGTCTAAAGATTGGCCAATGTGAAACATGCAATATAAATACTAAGTCAGACTGATCACAAGTGAAATGCTTAAACTACTTATCTTGGAATCGTTTCAAATATAGTCACTATGGGCAACTTCACAATGAGTCAATCTAAGTGTCCAATCAGGTTCCCCAAATTAGCAACAGGAACTGGATATCATGGAACTCGAGACTGGTCTTCTTCGTCGATTGCTAGGTCCCTCTATCCAAACGAAATAATTCCAACCAGGTGGTTGTCCTGGGAAACAGCGTAGATATTCCTCCAACTGAATAACTCGAGGTACGTGCCTGACAGGTGGTTCTCAAAGCAGGATTATAAAACTTCCTTTGTATGGAAGCAATTCGAAGATAACCCAACAGCTACAGAATAAGGTAAAAAAGGGTTCCTGCAAGATACATAATTCTTAAACTTTATCCTTGCAAATAACGTGCCCATTTCGAGTTCTAGTTCACAATTTAGATATAATGACAATGTGATTCATTCAAGTTACAAAGTGGTTATAAAATTATTCCAGTTAAAAACTACAAAACGACTGGAAAAACATCAATCCGGCTTTCTATTTTCACTAAATGATTCTGAAGGATTAATTAGTTCTTGAAAGAGAATAATGGATAATAATTGCCGGTAAAAACTAGAGCTCAAAATGGCCACGCGGTCAGATAAGGGAGAAGCAAAAATATGATTATAATACAGCAAAAATATTATCGAAAAGTTAAGCTGAAAGAATAATGAATTAATTACTAAATATGCATCAGAACATGTCGTCAATTGAAAGCAAATTGGATTAAAACCTACCAGATTCAGAACCCTTCATTCAAGGAAAATGGCCACAACTCAAGATAACTAAAAACTCCACAGCCACCGAACAAAATGATCGTCCACCTCGCCTCGACTAACCAACGAACCCCCTCCAGCAGACCGCGCCGACGTTCGATTGACATCGACCACAGAATCGACCACGGAGCTAGCTCACACGCACTTAACAAGTCAGGGGCGTCCCAACCAATACAACCGGGGGGACACAAAATGCAACCAAACTTTCAAATACAAACGGGATTCTCAAAAACCCGTTACAGGACCGAAGACAGACCGCTGTGGCACCCCACTCAAAACATCGTAACTGGAAGACAAGCGGCCATCGATCCTCACCCGAAACGATCGTCCGGAAAGATAGTTCTCGTCCACTTCAAAAGCTTTCCTCTAACTCCATAGTGCTCCAGTTTGTAGATCAACCCCCTCAAAGGCACCGTGTCAAGTGCTTTTTCAAAATCCAGGTGAACGACGTCCACTGGGTATCCGGCATCCTGCGCTTGAACCCGCAGATGTAAGTTGGCAATTAAATTGGAGCTAACTGACCTCCCTGGTAGGAAACCGTGTTGGTTTTCCAATAACTTTTTGTGGTGAATCATTAGAAATTCCGTCAGTTCCCATGCCACCACTTTCTCCATACACTTACAAGGGTTTGAAGTTAAGCTGATAGGTCTGTAGTTGCTTGCTTGGCATTTTTCGCCCTTTTTGTATATGGGACAGTAGCTGTTTTCCAAATTTGCGGAACTCTTCAGGAGAACCGGAGATATATCATCGGGGCCAGGGCTTGATTGTGCTTTCAAATGAGTTAGGGCTTTTTGAACTTTAGCATCCGTAAATATTATTTCTGTGATAGCAACCGAATAGGTGCCTTCTGGAAGCTGAAATTTTGATATCATATCTTCCCGGACATAATACACTGTAGAACTGCCGGGCAAAGATCTCAGCAACCTCCTCGGCGTCAGATGTGAGCTGGTCCCCATGGTCAGTCAAAGTAAAACTTATGTGCCTTGACTCCAGTGAGCTGTTTATGTATCGATAGAATTGTTTTGGTCCTTGTTTGGTTAAATTGTCCTCATATTGTTCTCTGGGGTGCCTTTGTTGTTGTGTTAAGTTGTTTTTGGTTGTATTGTATGCACACATATTTGCTTCTCTCTCTTGCCCAGTCACGCTTGCTCTGTATATATGCCACAGTTTGCGCTTTTTATTTATTTGTCTGACAAGAGATTGTGTTATCCATGGTTTATTGTAAACAGTTTTTGGTGTTTGTACCGGTATTAGGTGGTTGTTTCTTTTCCTACTCTCACTCTGATTGACCATTGCTGCATGAGTGTTTTCAGAACATTTTTTATGTTTGAGTGCAAGGGGAGTGCTCCTATGAGCCTCTTTAGTTGTTTGTGACTGATAGAGTTGAAAGCCTTGTGAAAATGATGATGGGAATGGTAATGGTAAGTTAATAATATTGAGTTCAGAATATCTCCACTAAAAACAAAACTGGAATATTGGTGTATTGGAGTGGATTTGAGGAAAGATATATATTATCGTTCATCATAGAATTGAGGAATGAATATCTCGGATGAGTTCGTTGTTGGGTAGAATTCGTCTATTGGATTTGGATTGATAATTTTTGGCACTCTTGTTGAATTTAAATTCTTCTATGATGTTTGAATTCAATTCAAGTTCTTTCATAAGAATCCATTGATATAGTTCCCAACTCTGAGAAACCAATACTTTCGGAGATATAATTTGTTTGTTTGAGAGCGCCAGAAAGGTCCTGTCCACAGGGCTTGAACCTATTTTTATGTATCAATATGACCTCTGCACGACTGTCTTTTTCTTCTTCCTGATATATACCTTGTATTGAGTCGGCAACAAACCTAAAGAGATATTCTTTAGCAGAGCGAAAGATTTTGTAAATGTAGTTGGGTATGTGGTCTTCTCCAGCCGGTTTCCATGGTGAACAATTTTGCAAGCTTTCTTCAAAACATTTCTTTACACATACTTCACTAATTTGTTTATCGAAATTTTGCCTGCTGTTGTTTTTTGGTATTTTTTAATAGTTCGTCCAGACAAGGTGTTGGTGTCTCTTTATTTGCGTTTCCGTAGAGATTCTGAAAATATTCCTCCACACCTCTTACATCCACTTGGAATATATTTTTGTTGTGGGCTGGATTGTTCTCATGGATGGCAACTCCTCGAACTTTGATCGTAGGTTCGATATGTCATGCCTTTTTTCTGGGCCTCCAACTGTCCCTCAAGTAACTTTATTTGATCTTCGTTAGCTCTAATGTATTGTTTTGGTTTCATACCTAACCTTTTCATTTGTCTTGATTCATAGAGCACCAAACTTTCCCCCTTTCCAATGCAGAAATTTCTGTGCTCTGATATTATGTTCTTTAAATTCCATTATTTTGGATTCTGTAAGTTTATATTTCGGCTCTTGATATTTATCCTTAATTAGTATTTTCCTCAGGAAAGCTGCTTTTGTTTTTATTGGGAAATTCCTGTTGATTTGGTGGATGCGCTTTTCCAGAATTCGATCGATCATATTTACATATTTTTCATTGCCTCTTCTGAGGTAGAACTTATGGATTCTCTTCCTGTGTTTCTCATCCGCTTTTTCCCATATTCGCTGAAACTGGGTTTCCTGAATTTTAAATTCGACACTTTCATAGTCCACGTCGACTATTTCGATGTTTGTTGGGTTGTTTAACACTAGAGGCTCTTCCTGAACTGGCTCTAGATGATCGCTGATTTCAAGTTCCGTTGGTTGTACCTCAGATTCAATATTAGCAGGAGTCTCACAGGGGGTTGCATTTGTGGGGGGTTCACTGATGTTTCCTGGATTTTTATAATATGCCTCCGATCGAGTTTCTCTAAGTTTCGTCGCTATTGCCTTTTCAGTTCTTCCAGGGAATAGATTCATTATGGCTTTTATTCTCCTGCCAATCTGGGCTTCGTCCCTGCAACAATCTCTCGAGTTCGTCACTTGTCCACTTTGTTGTCTGTGTAGTTGGGATTACATTATTTTTGGCGCTCTAGTTCCTCGGAACAGAGTGATTATCAATTTGCCCAAATGTCTGTAATTTTCGAATTTTTGGCTGAATTTTGTTCGACTTGGTTCGACTCAGGATCAAGAATCCGAGGTCGAAATCGATTCTGTCCGGCCGTAGGCACGATAGCTCTCGAACGAAATGAGTTAGGGGATTGAAATTTGCAAGGTGGGGTTGGAGCGTAAATATCACGGACGAGTTCGTTAATGGGCGAAATCCATCAAGCGGTTTCGGAGTTGGCCGATTTTAGTAAAAATATTTTGTATGAATATTTCAGAAACCGATCACTCGATCTATCAAATTGTAGAATCAAATTATAGAATCATGAGCTTTATACGCATGTGAAGTTTTGTATTGACCAGGTTACCGCAAAGTGCTAAAAAAAAATTTGAAAATTAAAAAAAAAAAATTCTACAATAACTCTCGAACGGAATGAGCTAGGCAGTTGCAATTTTCAGAGCAGGTTAGGCAGATGAATATCTCGGTTAAGTTCGTTATTGCGCGATGGTTTCGGAGTAACGAAAAAAAAAATTGTTTGAAGTAACAAATTTCAAATTCAATCCTTATTTAAGATGCAGTTTCACCATAAAAATCCATTGATATGATTTTCAACTCCAACATGCTAATACTTTCGGAGATATGAATTTTCGAAATTTCAATAATGAATCGTACTTCTCTGTTTTCACAGAATGCTATAATTATTCTATCTAAGCTTTATTATATGATCTGTGTTCATACTCGTACATGTCATCCTGTTCTATAAGAGAGAGTCAAATTCATTTCAGCTATTTTAATTTGATCTCTTCCATGGTGCAGTTCTCATTCTCAGATTGCTCATTTAATCTTGATAAATAATCTATTATTTGAATTGAATTTCCTTTATGATGCAGTTCTATCATAAGAATACATTGATATAATTCCCAACTCTGAGAAACCAAAACTTTCGGAGATATAATTTGTCTGTTTGAACAAGAGCGCCAGAAAGCTCCTGTCCACAGGGCTTGAACCAATTTTTATATCACTGGTCACTTGTGGTCAGTATCCCTGCCTGTCACGCGGGAGACTGGGGTTCGATTCCACGCCAGGGAGGATACATTTTTATTTTAGTGAAATTAATCATTTTCTAGTAGATAATTTCTTTCAGTTCCAAAATGGTTGTCACAGCGGGATGGGTACAGTTCCCCGCGTCCTGGTTTGGAACTCAAATCATATTATAAGTTTTAAAATAGTTAATAAGGAAGACGCAAGACTCTCAAATTATATTTGTGAAACGTTATTTGTGTTCTATTTTTGAAGGATTGCCCGGATAAAATAAAGTCAGTGTTGTGACTGTTGTGTGTACGTGCCAATCCTTGGTGATCGGTTTACCCGAGACTCCCGCAGGTCCCAGGGACACCAAGGATTACTTGAGACTTCACAAATGCAAATATGTCCTACTGGATTTTGGGCACATAGCATAACTGCTGAGCCTAATGGCGATTTCCATTGACCCGCTCGGAGCACTCGAAATCGATCTCATCTGTCATGCATCTGTCCAATTGAACCGAAAATATCTGTCAAATATGTCAGTGTGACAGCTCCGAGTGATCCTAGCGTGTCAATGGAAATCGCCATAAGTCTCCACAACGGTAGTGTATCGGGGGTCTGCCGATGCTCGTTGTGGAGAATGAGAATTTGAATGAATGAATGAGATAAGCAGTTTTGGTAGCTTAATTATACTCATCTTCCATAATGCCCATGTTTCCACTTTTAATGTTTCTCTCACTTTTGTACGTTTACAACTTCCTCTGTAGTATATTGTTTTTGCGCGTATGTTCTGGGGAACATCGCGTTATAGTTTTGCCCCAATGTCTGTAACTTTCGAATCTTTTGAAAAAAATGGTCTCAAACGATTAAGTTCGACTCCCCAATGAAGAATTCGAGGTCAAATTTGATTCTGTCCGGCCGGCCGTCCGGCCGGCAGGCCGTACGGCCGTCCGTTGCCACGATAACTTGAGAACGAAAAGAGCTAGTGACTTGAAATTTTCAGGGTAGGTGGCGCATCCCAATACGACGGACAAGTTCGTTAATGGGCATAATCGGCCCAGTGGTTTCCGAGTAATAATTTTGCTTTCAACCAATATAAATCCGATCAAATTGAAACTTGGTGGGTAGTTGTAGAATATGAACCTAAGTACGTTTGTGAAATTTTTTGCGAATCGTATGGCTAGAAAATTTTAAAAAAATTATTAAAAAATATTTTTTTTGTCACGATAACCTGAGAACGGAAAGAGATAGCGGCTTGAAAATTTCAGGTTATGTTGTGCATATGAATGCCACATTTGAGTTTGTTTATGAGCATAATCGACCAAACGGTTTCAGAGTTATAGCCATCTGAAATTTGGTGGTTTTTGTTCCTCATTAACTCGAAAAATACTGAACCGATTGAATTCAAACATGGTTATTAGTTGTAGAATGCCAACGTGAAAATGTTTGCGAAATTTTGTGAGGATAGCATTTGTAGAAAATTTTTAATAAATCATTGAAAATAAAAAAAAAAAATTCTATATATCAGTAACTATACGTTTGAAATTGCTGAAATTTTGCAAGAGCGTTCATTACCTAACTCTACTGCCAAGTTTCAAGTTTTAACACGATCGGTTGAATATTGTTGGAGATTCGAGCATTCTTGTGTGAGTTCAGTAGATGGGTGACCGTTGCCTCGATAACTTTCGAACCAAAGGAGATAGGGACTTGCAATTTTCAGGGTAGGTTGCGTATCCGAAAGGGAGAGTTGAGTTCGTTTTGGGGCATAATCGGTTTAACAGTTTCCGAGTTATATCCACCTGGAATATTGTTTCCTTTATAACTCAAAAAATAAATATTCGATTGAATTGAAGCTTGGTAACTAGTAGTAAAAAATCAACACGAAGACGTGTTTAAAATTCTGTAAGAACCGTACTCCTAGAAAATTTGAAAAAAATGACGAAAAAAAAAATTTTAAGAACCGCGCCTACAGAAAATTAAAAAAAAATATTTGTCTAGAATAATTATGTATTCTTCTTTCAAAGAAGAATTGAAGTTAGACAATGTGTTAATTTTTTCATCATTGCATTCTATCCTGACTTCACGAAAAAAAAATTGGTTCAAGCACTGACGTGAAGTCAGAAGCTTTTGCGCGTATGTTCTATTGTCCATTCTTCTGTATTGGACACCCTTAATCGAATTTACCATGGTTAATTATGTCGTCCATTCTCCTGTATTGGACACTTAATTCGAATTGACCATGGTAAATTTTAATTAAGAGTGTCCAATACAGGAGAATGGACGACATAATTAACCATGGTAAATTCGATTAAGGGTGTCCAATACAGAAGAATGGACAATAGAACATACGCGCAAAAGCTTCTGACTTCACGTCAGTGCTTGAACCAATTTTTTTTAATTTCATTATTGTCGTGTAGCCACCCACGATGCATCCGCTGACGACATGGTATGCAGTCTCGGTTACACCACCGCAACGTCTTCATTTTCCTCTTCTCCCCGCTCTTCCCCGGAGGCCATGGAGCTGCTCCTCGGCTGCCGAATGTAGCAAAGAGAATCGCCAGTGGTCCATCAGTGGTGAAGACATTGCAGGGAAATATATATTCTCTCTCTCCTGGAGGACAATCTTGCCGTAGTGCATGTTTCTCACCCATGCACTCTCCTGTTCTGCCATGCTTTTCTTGTAAACGCTTTTTCACCATCTGACAGTTTAACCCGATGTTGTCCTCCCTGTACTCAATCGCTGGACACTTATATTCGCTCATCACAAATTCGTGGTCAGCGATGGGGTTTCTCCAACCTGCCTGTTTCAGCTTCATATGCTTGTCTCTTGTTACAGCCATCTTTGGGTGGGACATCATGTAGATGCCCCTTCTCAAAAACTGAAGACATGGGCATTGGAGGTGGTTTTGCCCTTGATGGATGCGGATGTAAGTATTTTTCTGACGTTTTTGTCTATTTCCCTGCAGTTTTTTAGGGTAGTAGCTCTATTCACGTCCAGGCACATGTTACCTAGTACATATATAGCACTGGATATAACGGTCGAGTTGAACAGTTGTGATTTCTGTGGGACTGTGAGCTGGTATTGCATGATTCTTTCCGCCGTTGTGAGTATCGTTTCCTCTATTAAATCGTAGTTGAGCGTAATGTCCCTTTCCAACTGTTCTATGCCCAGGTACCTGTACCCTTCCCCTTACTTCGGGGAGGAATGGAGCGTCATATTCATCTTCCGTGGTATCTCTGGAGTAGACTCTACATTATAACGATATACGACCGTTCCCAAGTCGCAGTGGTTAAGATCGGAGCTACTAGAACTCAGGGATCCGCGGTCTAGCTCCAGTGGAGATGGGAGTGGATTCCTAAAAAGGGAACCTAGTAAATGGGCGCCAGGTAAATTTAAGTCTCCCAGATACCCCTGCATAATGTATTAATTCCTAAATTCACCAAAAGAATATTCACGCTAATAACAAACAGTTTATTCTAATAGCATACAACCCAGGTCTCTAGATTCAATAAAATATAACTACTGTGAAACCCTGAATGAGGGTGACGGAAATTGTACGTAGATATTTCTCTCTGATTCAAATACGCGTCGCTTGAGCTCAGGCGCATCCACGTTTCTTATCTATGATCTTGTATGATTTCCACAAATCTTTCCCCAATTTCCGCTTTACAACAACAATAATTTACACAATTGATGACAATATATGTTCAAGTTATATATATAGCAGGTATAAGATGTTTCGAGATATGTTTTCTATAACTTGCGTGCTATTCCTTATGCCTGAACGTAGTATTGCTTCGATGGTCTCGCAATACTGTTCTCCTTCCGCCTGTGCTCGCAGTCTGCAACCCTTGACTGAATGTCCCCAATCACAGCGCTACTTCCTGACCACCTTGTATATACTCGGGACCAGCAACACTGCGTTGGCTGTCTCACAGCGTTACTTATGGACCACCTTGTATATACTCGAATGCCTCAGTGCTACTCCTCCTGACGTAAAAATTCCTCTCTTCCTGACACAAAAAAATCGTGCTGGCACAAAAATTTGGGCTGCCACAAAAACTCCTGATGTTACAAAAACCCCTGATGTTCGGGGTTGTCCTGCACACGTTTGCTTCGAAACCCAATCTGGCCGTGCCTCCACCAAATAATTCTTCAATCACACAGTGATATTCTGTCAAAGTCGCCAAGATCGTTCACGTGGTCAACTCTTAGATTTGCAGAAAGGTCGTTAGATCCTCTTTCGAGACGAGTGCAAGGTACCTGTTATCTTCCCAAATCAAACCAATGTAACCCTCACTCCTAATTCGATTTTCGAAACTATATCCAACTAAGAAGAAATCACCAATTCTTATTAAGTTCCAAAAATACGCCTAACCTACTGCTCCTCCTTCGAATGTTGACAAAATGGACGACCTCATGTCCCTGACTGGCGCAGACCCTCACAAACTTTCAGACTGTCACTATGAAATAATATTGCCAACTTATTCGGCTCTCGAATGCGATATTTCTTGTGCGTCGATTGGTACCACTGAGATCCAACCTCAAATTCGATGTCAACATAAACGATAACCTTATCGTAAACAAAACATAAACAAACCCTCGCCTGAGTTAAAAATAAAACGTTACAACATTTGGATGTGTTCAGAGAGAGCCCCATTTCTGTTCCGCTTCTCTCCAGTTCTTCGGTAGTGGCTTTAAGTCCCCTCATTGTTGGCGAAGCACTTGATGTCATCCATGAAAGCCAGTATATCGAATTTACCTCTGGTGTTTTTGGTGACATTCGGGCTAGTCTTTATGTGGTTGATTATGGATGCGCTCAGCAGAAGAAACAGGAGTGGGCTTACAGAGTCACCCTGGTACACACCCCGTTTGACATATATGGGCTCTGTTCTCTCTGTGCCGACTCTCACTCGGACAGACCAAAGGCCCAGTGCACTTTTGAGGAGGTGCTTAATGTGCTTGTGGAGGGGCAGTACACTTATAAGCCGTTTCAGCTGGCGATGACTCACGCACAAACGCCTTCCTATAGTCATACCATGCTGAGTATATTTTGCTACGGTTTTGCCTTGCTTTCTGGGATATAGATTTGTCAATCAGCATTCCTTGGATCGTTCCCCAAACCCTCTTTTTAGCCAGCTGCTCCTTGGGCACTGCCCAGTCCGGTAGGTTGTCTTGTAAGATGTTCCTTATAACCGCTGTGAGAATCGGTGTTCAGGAGGGCAATGGGTCGGTAGTTGTCAGGGTCTTTCGAATCGCCCTTCTTGTGGATAAGAACAACCTCAGCTAGGGGGTCCGCCTCTACCAGGTTGTACGTCCCCCAAATTTTCTCGCCCACGAACTCCAGGAGATAGTTTTCTGCCGCCGGTAGTACCTTGTACAGGTAGGCAGGGACACCTTCCCCAGGTGTTTTCCACAGCGCCGTTTGAGTGAGGACCTGCGTTATCTGGTTTGTGATCTGAGTTTTTTCCAGTTGATCTTCGTACTCTGCTCTGTGTGTCAGACTCTGATATTTAGCGATCCATTTGTTTAGGGCCGGCGTTTCTTTCATAGGTCCCTGCTTCCTGCACGACTTGCTGAAGAACGTCTGAACTGTTCTTCGTTCCGGTGGGTCTGATCTTGGGTTAGAGTCTATCAGCCTTATTCAGGGTCTATCCTTGAATTTGTGCCTGAAGGTGTTCATACGGTGTCGTGTTTTCTGCTTTTCCATTTGTTCCTTCAACAGGATTATCCTGTCCTCTAGGCTTTTGATGTATTCTTTGGGTCCCATCTTGGGTTTCTTCATCATGCGGGCTTCCGCTATCAGCACTTCGTCAAATTTGCCAGCCTTCAATCTCAAAATTTTCTTAGCGTTCTGAGTACTTATCTCCAATTTCCTTATTTTTTGTTCGATTGTCAAATACTTGGGCATAGCTGTTACAGCTGCTACTAAACTATTTCTGAGGAGGGTGCCAGCTGCATATATTTTACCTTTTTAACAAGCTTTCTCTGCTCAGTTGGATTTAATGCTGACTCCAGAATGTTTTGGATACGCTCACTTAATACATGATTTAGTGGTTGCAGCATTTTCTCATTCCCTACCCTCAGATAAAATCGTTTTATTTTTGTTTTCCTGTCACCTACGTTTTTCTCAATTTTGTTGAGTTCTTTCCTGTATTCGGTAATACTTTCGATGCTTGTTGCGGTTGTGCTCAGTTCTTCCGTTTCTGGATTTGCTGTAACGTTTTGCGAATTGTTTGTTTGGGTGTCGTGATTTTGGTTGTTTACGTTTCGTGCAGGAATATCGTCGGGTGTTCGAGGAGCTACGGGTGTTTCGGTGTCTGGTACGTTGGTTTCTGTTGATATATGCTCGGTTTCTACGTGTCGTGTCGGGGGGTTGGTGTTAGAAATGTAGTAAACTTGTGGGAAGGCCTCTCGTAGTTTAGTTGCGATTGCCTTCTTTGTTCTTCCAGGAAACATTGCAACTATATGGTTGATACGGGCCCCCATTTGTGTTTCTTCCCTCTTTCCATATTCGCTTATTAGCCTCTGCAGTTCTTCTCCGGTCCATTTCGACGACCGGGCGTGGATTATGTTTCAGCTCCAAACATTTCTTTTTGCGCGTATGTTCTGGGGAACATCGCGTTATCATTTTGCCCAAATGTCTGTAACGAAAATGGTCTCAAACGATTTGGTTCGACTCCCCGATGAAGAATTTGAGGTCAAATTTGATTTTGTCTGGCCGTTGCCACGATAACTTGAGAACGGAAAGAGCTAGCGACTTGAAATTTTCAGGATAGGTGGCGCATCCCAATAATAAACCTAAGCACGTTCGTGGAATTTTGTGAGAATCGTATCGCTAGAAAATTGAAAAAAATGATTGAAAAATATTTTTTAATACGCGATAACCTGAGAACGGAAAGAGAAAGCGATTTGAAATTTTCGGGTTAGGTTGTACATCTGAATGCGACATTTGAGTTTGTTCATAAGCATAATCAGCCAAACGGTATTGGAGTTATACCCATCTGAAATTTGGTTGTTATTTCCTCAATAACTTGAAAAATATAGAAGCGATCCTATTCAAACAAGGTTATTAGATGTAGAACGCCAACGCGAAAGTTCCTGCATATATAGAAAAAATTTCTATATATCAAAAACTATTCATCCAATATCGCTGAAATTTTGCGAGAGCCTTCAGAATCTAACTCGACCACCAAGTTCTAAGCTTGAACATGATCGGATATATATTGTTGTAGATTCGAGCAGCCTTGTGTGAGTTCAGTAGATGGATGGGTGACCGTTGCCTCGATAACTTTCGAACGAAAGGAGGTAGGGACTTGGAATTTTCAGGGTATGTTGCGTATCCGAATGGGAGAGTTAAGTTCGTTTACGGGCATAATCGGTCCAACGGTTCCCGAGTTATACCCACCTGGAATATTATTTCCTCGATAACTCAAAAAATATAAACTCGATCGAATTAAAGCTCGGTAACTAGTTGTAGAATATCGATATAAGGAATGTTTGAAATTTTGTAAGAACAGTACCCCTAGAAAATTTCAAAAAGATTACAAAATAATTTTTTTTGTAAGAACCGTACCCCAAGAAAGTTTCAAAAAAATTACGAAAAAACAATTGGTTCAAGCACCGAGGTGAAGTCAGGAGCGTTTGCGCGTATGTTCTATTGTCCATTCTCCTGTATTGGATACTCTTAATCGAATTTACCATGGCTAGGCCAGACCAACGCGTTCAGCTCGCGTCCGCGGTGGCGTGCACGGTGGTGATCACTGCGCGTGCAAAAGTTGTGCACACCGCCGCGTCCGTTCAGGCGTTCACCGCCTGCTGTCACTTCAATGTCACTACAATGTTGTCTGATACTGATGATGAAATTGATCATGTTTTACTTCTGTCTGCAATTATTGAAGACGAAGAGGAACAAAATAGATTAGTAGATTGTAATCACAGTATGTCCGCACTTCAGGTGGGTATGAAAACAGCTTCTTGTGTGGATAAATAAACATAGGTCAAGATATTGTGCCAGTATACTGAATACCTCCGTTGGATATCACCTCATCATATTTTTTTCAGAAAACCAAGAGTATGGGTACACAGCAAAAATTGAAACTAGAGAAAGAGAAGGTGAATTCAATACGTTGCACTGGAAATTACGTTAAGATGAAAAGCAATTTTACATTTACTATAGAATATCTATTGAATGTTATGATTTCTTCCGTATCCTCTATAATTTAAATATACTATCGCATCGCATCGGTGTGAACGCGTCGCTACAAGTTCATAGAAAACAACAGTTGTTTTCTATGAAAACGCTCACGGTGTGAACGCGACGCGTTCACACCGATGCGTGGCGATCAGTTACTGATCGCCACCGTGCACGCCACCGCGGACGTGAGCTGAACGCGTTGGTCTGGCCTTGGGCCTTGCCTTGAACAAACACAAACGCCTAGGGAGCCTAAGTCACAAAATGATATAACGCAGCACTGTTGCATGATTGTGCATATTTTCCTAAGTTTGTGTTCATACTGACGCGATATCGCGTATAAGATATTGCATACAAGATAGCATACTAGACAGGCGCAGACAGATATGTACTTCTAATCTGAAGCGATGCTATAAAAAACTCGTTCAAGCATTGACGTGAAGTCAGGAGCTTTTGCGCGTATGTTATACGCGAATTCAATGGAATTTACCTTGGTAAATTCGTGTCCAATAATGGAGAATGTACCATAGAACATACTCGCAAAAGCTTGAACCAATTTTTTTTTCGTAATTTTTTTCGCAAGAATTTTCGCATACCTGACATCAATAGAGTAACCCCTGACAACTACAACATCCCCCTATACATAAAAAATCTTGTGAGCGAAAAACGAAAAGCCCGTCGAAGATGGCAAAACTCCAGAAATCGTGCAAATAAATCTGAACTAAATAGGCTCAATCGTCAACTCCATAATGCACTGAGGCAAGCAAGAAATGAAGAATTTAGTCACTACATTAGTAATCTAAGTGCTGAGGCCTTTCAATATGGAAAGCTACGAAAAAATTCAAGCGACCGTTAACTGCTATTCCACCAGTAAGAAAAACGGACAGAACCTGGGCAAGATCAAATAAAGAAAAATCAGAAGTATTCGCAAAGCAACTAGCGAATGTGTTCACTGCACCCGAAACAAATAGCAATGATGAAAAAAATCCTTGATTACCTGAATGCTCCATACCAACTTTCAACACCACTGGAATCATTTACTACCTCAGAAATTCGCAAAGAGATTGAGCTTTTGAACACCCACAAAGCACCCGGATATGATTTAATAACAGCCGAAATACTTAAACACCTACCAAAAAAAGCTGTGGAGTTAATAAGAAAAATATTTGATGGCATGTTGCGGCTGTGCTACTTCCCCATTCAATGGAAACATGCTCACGTAATCATGACCGAGAAACCTGGATAAGAACCTTCAGAAGGAACATCTTATAGACTAATAAGCCTCTTACCAACCTTATCATAATTATTTGAGAGACTACTCCTAAACAGAATTGTATCCGCAGACATTCTACGAAACCTGATCCCTGATCATCAGTTTGGATTTAGGCAGAGACACTCCACGATCCAGCAGTGTCATCGGGTTGTTAACAAAATAAGAGAAACTCAAGAAAACAAAAAAAATGTGCTCTTCAGTCTTCCTTGACATTGAACAAGCATTTGATAGAGTATGGCATACTGGTCTCTTATATAAAATTAAAAAACACATGTCAGACCAGCTTTTCCTGCTCCTTAAGTCGTACCTGACCGATAGGTATTTCCAGGTGAAAGTGGATGAGGCACTCTCAGATTTTCATCCCATACAAGCTGGAGTCCCACAAGGTAGCGACTAGGACCCATTTTGTACCTCATTTTTACTACAGACATCCCACAAACCAACGACATCTTGCTTGCTACATTTGCAGATGATACAGCTATAATGTCAACAAACGCTGATCCAACAGAAGCATCGCACAAGCTCCAATTACACCTGGACTTGCTACAAAAGTGGTTTGTGAGGTGGAAGATCAAGGTCAACAATAGCAAGTCCGCACACATCACCTTCACTCTGAAAAAGAGCACTTGCCCCCGAGTCTGTTTCAACCAAGCCCCAATTCCTGTGAAAACAGAAGTCAAGTACCTTGAACTCCACCTGGATGATAAATTAACATGGAAAAGACATATTAAGGCCAAAAGAAGACTGCTAGACCTCAAAGTTAATAAAATGTATTGGCTTCTGAAGAGAAAATCTCAACTATCATTGGAAAACAAAATTTTAATTTACAAGTGTATATTGAGACCAATATGGACATATGGGATCGAGCTCTGGGGATGCAGTAAGCCAACAAATACAAAAATCCTCCAAACATTTCAATTCAAGACTCTGAGAATGATGTCTGATGCCCCATGGTATGTGTCAAACATAACTCTGCACAACGATCTAAACGTACCCTACGTAACAGAGGTAATAAAACATTTCTCTACAAAATACGAGACACGCACTAACGATCACGAAAACCCTCTCATCAATGAATTATTGCACACCAACTATCCAAGACGACTCAAGAGAACCTGGCCAGAAGACCTGAGTAGATGAAACGCAGTAATCCGTCGCTAGACGGTACCTGTCTCAAGTCTTTTACTTACATTAAATTTACTTATTACTTATTGAGTAGATTGTAAATTTGCATTGAATGAATAAATAATTTATTTTTTTCTTTTCTGTGCGAATTCCTCTTTAGACGGTTTGAACTTATTTTGGCGAGGATCCATAATCCGTATTCGGTTTTCGTTTTTAAATTTCAATCAATATTCAGATTCACTCATTCACTATTCACGAATAATTTATATAAGAAGTACAAGGTTATGTATCTTTCTATTGAACGATTTTGATGTATAGCCGGGGAAGGCCGGGAATTCCCCACTTCTGCCATGTAGTCTCTAGCAGCAACAAAGCTTTCTACAATGCTGTCCGTCATGTACAAATAAATCGATAAGATGGCTGGGCAGTCAATCACTCGATACAGTCACTGTACTTATGTATAATAATAATCATCTTATGAAAGTAGTAGGTCAATTTGGCGCCCTTTGAGAAATGATCCGTGGGGGGAGGCCTTCGAACCTTCCGTTGCCTCGGCAACTTTCGAACGGAAAGAGACAGCGACTTCCAGTTTTAAGGGTTGGTTGAGCATCCGATTGCAATGGTTAGAAACGCAATTGGGCATAATCAGCCAAACGGTTTCGGAGTTATAGTCATCTGGAATGTTGTTGTTATATCCCAATAACTCAAAAAATGCAGCTCTGATGGAATTGAAACTTGGTAAATAATTGTAGAATGCAGATTCGCTTATTTTTGAAAAATTTCGTGAGGATCGTATCTTTGGAAAAGAAAAATTTCTTCGAAAATTCATTAAAACTTTTCTACAAAAATTTTATATTTCCGAATCTATCCGTCAGATTCCGCACAAACCTCCAAGTCGCAATTAGTTTACCCAGTATTTCCACGAATACTATTACCATCGAATTAAAATCCAGTACTCGGTTAAAAAAATGTGGTCAAACAACTAGCGACATTCACATTTTGAAAAATCTCCGAAAGTATTAGTTTCTCAGAGTAGGATATGATATCAATGGATCTTATGATAGAACTTCATCATAAAAAATTAATCCAAGCGTACCTTCATGACTCACCTCATATGTTGGATTTACATACATTAGCAAATTATAATTGTAGTATTCTATGAAATTAAGAAATTACTAGATATTGATTATTGAAATTTTGAAAAATTTAATCTCGGAAAGTATTAGTTTACTAGAGTTAAGAATGATATCAGTGAATTCTTATGATGAAATTGCATGAAAAAAAAAATAAATTTGTAATGTGGAAAAAAATATATTTTTTCGGCAACCGTCCGGGAAGTGCCCACTTCCCGGACGCTTTTTCTTTGAGAAAGAAGCATTTCCCGGCCTAGTCCGGGAAGTACGTACTTCCCGGACTAGGCCGGGAAGAATCACGTCGTTTTGGTCATTGTAAATACATTATGAAAACCTCGTTCGGAACGACGGTATTTGCGGGAACGCGAAGACGAGATTCGAAATTAGTCCGTAGCTGAGCCCTTTTTTCGATTCACTCTTTCGTTTTCCCGGAAGAACGATAGGAAAATGTGACTTTTCGGCGAAAATCGACGAACTTCTGACGTTTCACGTATTTCTGTGGCGAATTTTAACGCGGCTCCTTCACGGTCGACGTTTTCGGTCAGAACGAGCGATTAGAAATGTCAAATCGAATTTGAATTTCGAACCGAATCGGTCGAAAACCTTCGAATAGTCTAGAAAAACACGGTTGCCGAAAAAATATTGTACGCAACACGCCTGAAAAAGGTTTTTTTGGACTCTTAGACTTCCAGGACTCGCTTACGCTCGTCCTAGAATTTTGTCTATTCGTCCAAAAAAACCCTATTTTCCGGACTTGTTACGTAAATTACTATTTCTACGACCGTGCGTTTTAACCCACTTTCCCGCACTCATTTTAGTTCAGAAAGTGTCACTTTCCCGCACTAGTGTGGGAAAACTCACTTTCCCGCACTAGTGCGGGAAAGTAAAATATGTCAATTTATCGTTACTGAATGTACATTTCATGGATTTCACCTGTTTATTACTATTCAAACTAATATAAGTTTTAAAATTCAATCTAACCCATACTATTTTTCATTCATTGGAATGAAGAAATTGCGATACTTTTATATACCCTATACATTTTTCATAACAATCAAACTAAGCTGAGTCAAATGGTTTGGTGTGGTAACCAAAGACTTATTATGGCAACCAAGTTGTCATCAAGACGTCAAAGTTTCAAATCGAAGCGTTGTCGAAGTGTCCGATTCTGGCATTTTCAAATTACTTTCAATAAAAGCCATATTTTAATGGATTCGTCAGACGAAGAGCTCCCAGAAGCAATATTAAAGGCCGCAGATGAGGTAAAGTCAGACCTGTTACCAAGTAAATCACGAGAAAGATACGAACAGCAATACAACCACTTTTTAAACTGGTGTAAGGAAAAAGGAGTGAATAGCTTCAGAGAAGAGGTTTTTTTGGCGTATTTTTCCGAGCTGAGTAAGGTACTGAAATCCAATACCCTATGGTCGCGTTACTCGATGGTGAAACGTTTAGTTAAAATAAAACAAAACCTGGACATAAGCAAGTTTCATAAATTGACATCGTTCCTAAAAAAGCAAAATGTTGGTTTCCGACCACAGAATGCGCAGATTTTTACCAAAGAAGACATATCCAAGTTTATGCTAGCCCCTGATGAGATATATCTTATGATTAAAGTAGGTACCATTTTTGCTTTAACCGGTGCTCTTCGCAGAGCGGAGCTTGTGAAAATCACGCTTGACGATATTCAAGATAAAGGAAACCTAATTATTGTGAAAATTTCCGATTCGAAAAACCATACCTCAAGATCCTTTGTTATATCTGAAGACATAAATAATGGAACCTTTCTGAAGCTCTATAGAAAGTATGCAAATTTATGGCCTCCTACCACCACGCACCGTCGTTTTTTTTTTATCAATTACAAAAAAGGTAAATATTCTGTTCAGTGCGTAGGCATAAACACATTCGGTAAAATGCCGGCAGAGATCGCTTCCTACTTCGGCCTACCTAACCCAGAACGTTACACAGGTCACAGTTTTAGACGATCCTCGGCAACGTTTCTAGCAGATTCAGGCGAAGGGATAACCAACATAAAACGTCTTGGAGGCTGGAAGTCAACTGCTGTTGCTGAGGGTTATTTGGAGGACTCTGTAGAACAGAAAAAAATCATTTCCAATAAAATTCTTTCTGGTACTGGCAACTTGCAACCGATGCCGTCTCCGTCATCTTCATGCACGTTGCAATCAACGAGTGTAACTCTTAAAAGCCAGTTACCACCAACAAATTACTCTGGACCGGCTATTCTGACGCATTTGCAGAATGCAACAAATTGTGTTTTCAACATTAATATTAATAGTAAATAAATAAATAGTGGATTTTCATGAAATGTTTTGTATGTTGAAATGAAATATGTATTTTCAATGTGCTTTTTGAATCTTTATGCGGTCGTAGAAAAAATATTGTTCCTTACTCGTGCGGAAAGTGTCTTTCCCGCACTTGACTGCTTGCCCGAACTCCGCTTCGCGTCGTTCGGGTCAACGGCAGTCGCGTGCGGGAAAGTATCACTTTCCGCACTTGTTAGGAAAATAACTATTTTTCGTTACTCCGAAACCATCAAAATGATTTTGTCCCATGATGAACTTGCGCTAGTTATTTATCACCCAATTCTACCCTGAAAATTTCAACTATCTAGCTCATCACTCTGAGGGTTCATTTCTGCGCGCCCGTTTTGCGGAACAGCTTGCTATCATTTTGCCCAAATGTCTGTAACTTTCGAATTCTTTGCCGAAAAAAACGATTAGGTCCGACTCCCTGATGAAGAATTCGAGGTCAAATTTGACTCTGTCCGGCCGTTGTCACGATAACTTGAGAACGGAAGGAGATAGCGAATTGAAATTTTCAGGGTAGGTGGCGTGTCCAAATGCTACGGACAAGTTCGTTGATGGGCATAATCGGCCCAACGGTTCAGGGTACAAATTTCGTTTTCAACCAATACACATCTGATCGAATTGAAACTTGGTAACTAGTTGAAGAATACCGATATAATGACGTAGGTACGTAAAATGTATGTGTGGATCGTATTACCAGAACATTTGAAAAAAATTATTTATTCATCTCACCATAACTTGAGAACGGAAAGCTAGCGACTTGCAATTTTTAGGGTAGGGTGCGCATCCGATTGCGCGACCGAGTTTGTCAATAGGCATAAACGGCCAAACGGTTTTGGAGTTATAACTCTCTGAAATTTAGTTGTTATTTACTCAATAACTCCTCAAAAAATACGGAACCGATCCAATTCAAACATGGTAGTTAGTTGAAGAATGCCGACTCGCAAATTTTCGCGGAATTTCGTTAGGATGGTATCACTAGAAGATTTTTTAAAATCACTGAAAAAAATTATATGTATCAGAAACTATTCATCCGAAATCGCTGAAATTTTGCGAGAGCCTTCAAAATCCAACTTTACAGCCAAGTTCGAAGTCGAACACGATCGAATCTATATCGTTGGAGATCCGTGTAGCCTTGGGCTTGGGTGAGTTCAGCTGGATGGTGACCGTTGCCACGATAACTTCCGATCAGAAAATTATAGCGATGTGCAATTTTCATTGTAGATTGCGCATCAGAATGGGATAGTTAAGTTCGTTGTTGGGCCTAATTGGCCCAATGGTTTCGGAGTTACCCAGTGGAATATTATATTCTCGATAACTCAAAAAATACAGAACCGATCGAATTGAAGCTTGGTAACTGGTTCTGGAATACCGACTTAAAGATGTATGTGACATTTTGTGACGATCATACCACTAGAAAATAAAAAAAAATTGTTTCATGCACTCACGTGAAGTCAGGAGCTTTTGTGCGCACGTTCTGTTGTCTATTCACCTGTATTGTATACTCTTACTGAAATTTTGCATCGATATATAGGGTTTTCACAGCTTTTATAAGATATAGATATGATTGGCTCAGTGGTAGAGTAATTGACTTGGGAGCGGAAGCCCCAAGTTCAATTCCGAGGCTAGGAAAGAAATTTTCTAGTCACGGTAATCGCCACCATTCGCTGTTGGGTCAAAAATTAACAGTGCCGTGCCTAAGGTGGCGTAAGGACACAGTAACAAAGCCTACACAGAACACAACTGGTTCTCCTAACTCAGGGCAAGCTCTTAGAGCTTATGAGGGGTCTCCTTGTGGAAGACCCAGGAGGATCAGTATAATAATAATAATAATAATAATACCATTTTAATGACAGACTTGAGTAATGAGATAATCCTCTATCATCACAGAATTTTTAATTCCGACAAATATATTGTATTGGAATCGAAATTTGTTGAATATCTAATAATATACGAAAAATCTTTCGCCTCAAGTAACATCAGGATACGATATTCACGGAATTCTGCGAAAATTAGTGAGTGTGCATTCTACAAGTAATTACCGAGTTTTAATTGGATCAGATTCGTATATTTTGAGTTATGGAGGAAATAACAAATACATTTCAGATGGGTATAACTCCGAAACCGTTTGCGGTCGATTTTGCCTATTAACAAACTCTAATGTCGCATTCGGATACGCAACCTACCCTAAAAATTTCAAGTCGCTATCTCTTTCCGTTCTCAGGTTATAGTGAGATAAATCATATTTTTTCGTAATTTTTTAAAAATTTTCTAGTGATACCATTCTCACAAAACTTCTCAAACGTCTCTGTATCAGCATTCTACAACGAGCTACCAAGCTTCCTTCGATTGGATATGTATTGGTTGCTCAAGTTATCGTGGCAACGGCTTCCGGACAGAATCAAATTTGACCCCGAATTCATCAATGGGTCGAACCTAATCGTTTGAGACAATTTTCGGCAAACATTCGAAAGTTACAGACATTTGGTCAAAATGATTGCTCGCTGTTCCTCAGAACATGCACGCAAAAATTATGAAAACATATTTTGTATCCTTACTATAACTTGAGAACGGAAAGAGATAGCAACTTGCAATTTAAGGGTCTGATAGAATTGAAATTTGGTGAGTAGTTGTAGAATACAAACCTAAGGACGTTTGTGAAATATTGTGAGAATCTTGTCACTAGAAAATTAAAAAAAAATGATTAAAACACATTATTTATGTCACGATAACCCGAGAACGGAAAGAGATAGCGTCTTGAAAAGGTTGTGCATCTGAATGAGAAATTTGAGTTTGTTTATAGGCAAAATCGGCCAAATGGTTTTATAGTTATAACCATCTGAAATGTGGTTGTTATTTCCTCAATAACTCGATAAATTCAAGTCCGATCCAATTCAAATATGGTTATTTGTTGTAAAATTCCCACGCGAAAATTCTTGAGAAATTTCGTGAGGATCGCATCGCTAGTAAATTTTAGAAAAATTATTGAAAAAAATTCTATATATCAGAGACCATCCATCCGACATTACTGAAATTCTGCGAGAGCCTTCAGAACCTAACTCTACTGCCAAGCTCCGAGTTTGAACACGATCGGTTCTATATCGTTGGAGATCTCAGCAGCAGGATGGGTGACCGATGCCTCGATAACTTTCGAACGAAAGAGGAGACAGGGACTTGCAATTTTCAGGATAGGGGAGAGAGTTCAGTTCGTTTTTAGGAATAACGGCACAACGGTTTCGGAGTTATAACCACCTGGAATATTATTTCCTCGAAAATCTGTCACCCCAAGAATAAAAGCTTTTCTGAAGTAGTATTTTCTTAATTCCCTCAGTATTATTCTCTAGCTATATGACATATGCAGGAATCTTCATTCAGTGGTGATTTTACCATTGATTTTACACAATTATTTCACATTGGAGCTTGTGTAGGTATCTTCATCTGGAATTGTTTGAAGCTTGTAGTAGTTCAGATGAGGACCAATAGATGCCACTAAGATACTCTTAAGATGTGGATCAATATATATTTTATGGAGTTAGTTGGTAGTTATGTGATTCGCAATATTTGCTTCTGGTTCAAAGAGGATATCAGTAGTCAACTGAACCTTTATTCGTTTCGCATAACATTTCATTATGGAAGAACGTATTTTAAAGCCAAACCCCTATTTAGGTAACAACCTACCTGCATGGGTCCTGTTCAGCAATTTTTTAGTCCGATGTATTCTATTAACATCCAGATTTGTTTTTTGTTGTTCTAGATATGTAGTATACCTATTACCTATACAGGGTTCCCAAATTACTAGCTATTTAAATTGATTCAAGTGCCTGGATATTAATTGGAGAATGCTACAGATATAATATACAAACGATGATCAGCAAGGTGTCTTAGTTAGCTGTTTCTAATGCTTTTTTGCAATATTCATCAATATGTTGAGTTTTAAAATATATATATATATATATATATATATATATATATAGTATTTAAAGTACTGGGTACCCCTTAAGTAGTAGGGTAACAGGTTATGGGTGATAGAGGATGTGTAGTTTATCATATCAGATGTTGTAGTAGTAAAGTTATAATTTTTTTAAACAGTAAGTTGAAATTGTTTCTCTATTAACACAAAATTTTAAATTTAACAAAATAAACTTTCATTTTCCTAATTTCTCTATATTCAAGGTAGTTGAAAATTTATAGGTCTTCATAATATAAATGACATTCAAACATAATTATCAGTAATATGAAAATTAATCAACAGTAATCGGTATTTTAACATTTAAAAATAAAAAAAGCACTGACGTGAAGTCAGTACTCTTTGGCGCGCGTGTTCACGGTGGCTAATTTGAATTGAGTGATGAGTATTTCAAGCTCAGTGGATTGAGCGAGCCAGAGATCTACCCAAAGGATATTGGACACCATTCACTGTCGGTTCAAAAATTAACAGTACTGTATCTAAGCTGCCATAAGGATAGAGTAACAATGTTGTAAAACAACACAACTGACTCTCCTTAGTCGCACAATAAGCTCCTAGAAGATTCTGAAAGATCTCCTTGGGAATGACTTGGCAGGGTCAGTATAATCATAATCATCTTTATAGCACGCGCGCCAAAGCAGATTGACCCCACGTCAATGCTTTTTTACACTTTTTCTTTCATTGATAAGTCAATCTGCATTTGGCACGCGTGCTATAAACATGATTATGATTATACTGACCCTGCCAAGTCCTTCCCAACGAGATCCCTCAGAATCTTCTAGGAGCTTGTGAGACTAAGGAGAGTCAGTTGTGTTTTTTTTCAACATTGTTACTCTATCCTTATGGCACCTTAGATACAGCACTGTTAATTTTTGAACCGACAGTGAATGGTGTCCACTATCCTTTGAGTAGATTTCCGGCTCGCCCAATCCACTGAGCTTGAAGTACTCATCACTCAATTCAAATTAGCCACCGTGAACACGCGCGCCAAAGAGTACTGACTTCACGTTAGTGCTTTTTTTTATTTTTTGCAGTTCCTTTAACAAATATGGCTATCAATACAGTTTGGCTGTTAGCTTTACCGTAGATCGAAAAAAATTGCAGTTATGGGACCTCCATTAGGAACGCAATTGCCTCTTCTCCAAATCCGAACGTAATTTAATAAAGATCTACCGAATATAGTTATTTATAAATTCGCCAACTGACTTGTCCGTGCACATAATTGCCATGAAATTTCTCTTAAAACCTTAAAATGACGGCTCAGCACCAAATCCATCACCGCTAGACGCAAACCACTACCTATCGGTAGCGGAGCGGTTCATGCTACCGATCTTTCTGCTGAACGCGACCACTATCGGTTCTGTCATTGACAATTATGTCATCATGACATAAGTCGTAATTTGTCCGGCACATTTTTTCATTCTTTTATACAATATAAAGTAAAATATATATCTATGGGTGATGATAGCCCTTCTTGAGGGCCCTGTAGCGGGCTTCGAACATCTGAAGTTCTGAATAATCATCGCTTGGACTTGGACCGGTCAGACCTGGTTTTGAAAGAGACCCTCCTGGCCTTACGATCAACATTTTCATTTTTGAATTCAAATATTGAAGGGATTTTTGGAGTGAATATCTTCGAAAACTAGCGGAGGCGATTCTTCTCCACGAGATCCCATTCGCCTACAGAGAAGTATTTTTGTGAGAGGAGACTTTTGAAAGGTTATGTATTATTTTTAATTTGTTCGTTTCCTCCTCTTTTCTTTTCATTTTTCAGGTTGAGTTTCGGGTACTTTGGAGAAACCTATCCGTTTTTTGACGAGGGAATCCACATTGAAGAAATATATCCCCATCAATATTTTTAAATTTCATCAAATTTTGTAAACAATAGTTACAAATCACCACACTCACGGGGAGAAAGGGTTTTTTGCTGAGGTTTTTCCCTAAGCTCTTGTATCATACGTCGAATTGTATGGTACCCCGCTACACCAACCTCTGCTAACACATATTGTAACGTTTTATTTTTGACTCAGGCGAGGGTTTGTTTGTGTTTTGTTTGCGATGAGGTTATCGTTTATGTTGACATCGAATTTGAGGTTGGATCTCAGTGGTACCAATCGACGCACAAGAAATATCGCATTCGAGAGCCGAATAAGTTGGCAATATTATTTCATAGTGACAGTCTGAAAGTTTGTGAGGGTCTGCGCCAGTCAGGGACATGAGGTCGTCCATTTTGTCAACATTCGAAGGAGGAGCAGTTGGTTAGGCGTATTTTCGGAACTTAATAAGAATTGGTGATTTCTTCTTAGTTGGATATAGTTTCGAAAATCGAATTAGGAGTGAGGGTTACATTGGTTTGATTTGGGAAGATAACAGGTACCTTGCACTCGTCTCGAAAGAGGATCTAACGACCTTTCTGCAAATCTAAGAGTTGACCACGTGAACGATCTTGGCGACTTTGACAGGTATGTGTTAGATGTTCTATTCTCGTCATTTATAGTGGAATCAATTCAGGTCGTAATTATATTTCTATATCCAGAACATCGCTGTGTGCTTGAAGAATTATTTGGTGGAGGCTCGACAAGATTTGGTTTCGAAGCAAACGTGTGCAGGACAACCCCGAACATCAGGGTATGTACGAAGTCTATAAATATTGCATAACAACGAATAAATGGTCTGATTAATAGGTATTCTGATAACCGAAATTATTATGTGTTGTGAAAATTCATTTGTTTATTATCCGAGAGAAGTCACTGATGATTTCTTTTTTGTCATCAGGGTTTTTTTGGTAACATCAGAAGTTTTTGTAACATCAGGAGTTTTTGTGGCAGCCCGAATTTTTGTGCCAGCACGATTTTTTATGTGTCAGGAAGAGAGGGATTTTTACGTCAAGAGGAGTAGTACTGAGGCATTCGAGTATATACAAGGCGGTCCATAAGTAACGCTGTGAGACAGCCAACGCAGGGTTGCAGATCCCGAGTATATACAAGGTGGTCAGTAAGCAACGCTGTGAGACATTCAATCGAGGATTGCAGACTACGAGCACAGAGAGAAAGAGGACAGTATTGCGAGACCATCGACGCAGTACTACGTTCAGGAATAAGGATAATCAGCACGCAAGTTATAGGAAACATATCTCGAAACATATCTTATACCTGCTATATATATAACGTGAACTTATTATCATCAATTATATAAATTGTTATTGTTGTTGTAAAGCGGAAATTGGGGAAAGATTTGTGGTAGTCATATATGATCATAGAGAAGAAACGTGGATGCGCCTGAGCTCAAGCGACGCGTATTTGAATCAAATAATAATATTATCTACGTACAATTTCCGCCACCCTTATTCAGGGTTTCACACTTCACAGTAGTTTTACTTTATTGAAGCTAAAGACCTGGGTTGTAAGCTACTGGAATAAATTGTTTGTTTTTAGCGTGCATATTCTTTTGGTGAATTTAGGAATTATTATATTACGCTGATGCAACGTGGGGCCATATCCAACGTGGGGCTAGATAACGTGGGGCCCGACCCGATGTAACGTAGGTCTGATTCGGTTGTATATATAGTATTGTTCTTTATATTTGACCCAATTTTTTTAGGGAACTTGCTTTATTGTGCTTTAGTATTTCTAGTCATTTTGCTTCTTGGCCTATATCTGTCTTGTCTCGTCCTAATTTATTGAAAATTATTTTTATACCATTTTATTTTATCTCTAGCGATTGTCGGTCAGAGTCGAGTTTGGAAGTGTATTTGAGTAGAAGTTTGAATTGTGGTAGTTGTCTTGTGCTCAAATATTTTATTTTTGTGTAGATTGTTTTGAGCTTTGTACAAGAAAAATGTTGGAGAACTTACCCCTGTTTATATGGGACCAATTAGAATTGACAATAGAATTTCGCCGTGGACATATGAAGTACATGGTCGGAGAATGCATGAAGATTGAGGTTAATTGCTGGATGGATGGAGTAATGAGAGTAGAAGAGGATTTCCGGAACGACTGTGATGTATGATAGGGCATTGGATGAGGTATGATTCTGGGTAATGATTAGATGAGAAGGGTATGCTTGTTGTGATTGAGGACGTAGGAATGATTGGGTATGAGTGGATTGCTTCTTCCTTCAGGAATACTTGATTTGAGTGGGCTCCGATTGATGGAAACATTTCGGTATCTATCTGCCGGCATGCATGAGTTGTCTTGTCAATTTATTTTTTTAGATCATATGTATTTTAATCCCTAAGTGAAATTTACTAGGTAAATTTCTTCAAGTGAGGGGGGATTTTGTAACGTTTTATTTTTGACTCAGGCGAGGGTTTGTTTGCGATGAGGTTATCGTTTATGTTGACATCGAATTTGAGGTTGGATCTCAGTGGTACCAATCGACGCACAAGAAATATCGCATTCCAGAGCCGAATAAGTTGGCAATATTATTTCATAGTGACAGTCTGAAAGTTTGTGAGGGTCTGCGCCAGTCAGGGACATGAGGTCGTCCATTTTGTCAACATTCGAAGGAGGAGCAGTTGGTTAGGCGTATTTTCGGAACTTAATAAGAATTGGTGATTTCTTCTTAGTTGGATATAGTTTCGAAAATCGAATTAGGAGTGAGGGTTACATTGGTTTGATTTGGGAAGATAACAGGTACCTTGCACTCGTCTCGAAAGAGGATCTAACGACCTTTCTGCAAATCTAAGAGTTGACCACGTGAACGATCTTGGCGACTTTGACAGGTATGTGTTAGATGTTCTATTCTCGTCATTTATAGTGGAATCAATTCAGGTCGTAATTATATTTCTATATCCAGAACATCGCTGTGTGCTTGAAGAATTATTTGGTGGAGGCTCGACAAGATTTGGTTTCGAAGCAAACGTGTGCAGGACAACCCCGAACATCAGGGTATGTACGAAGTCTATAAATATTGCATAACAACGAATAAATGGTCTGATTAATAGGTATTCTGATAACCGAAATTATTATGTGTTGTGAAAATTCATTTGTTTATTATCCGAGAGAAGTCACTGATGATTTCTTTTTTGTCATCAGGGTTTTTTGGTAACATCAGAAGTTTTTGTAACATCAGGAGTTTTTGTGGCAGCCCGAATTTTTGTGCCAGCACGATTTTTTATGTGTCAGGAAGAGAGGGATTTTTACGTCAAGAGGAGTAGTACTGAGGCATTCGAGTATATACAAGGCGGTCCATAAGTAACGCTGTGAGACAGCCAACGCAGGGTTGCAGATCCCGAGTATATACAAGGTGGTCAGTAAGCAACGCTGTGAGACATTCAATCGAGGATTGCAGACTACGAGCACAGAGAGAAAGAGGACAGTATTGCGAGACCATCGACGCAGTACTACGTTCAGGAATAAGGATAATCAGCACGCAAGTTATAGGAAACATATCTCGAAACATATCTTATACCTGCTATATATATAACGTGAACTTATTATCATCAATTATATAAATTGTTATTGTTGTTGTAAAGCGGAAATTGGGGAAAGATTTGTGGTAGTCATATATGATCATAGAGAAGAAACGTGGATGCGCCTGAGCTCAAGCGACGCGTATTTGAATCAAATAATAATATTATCTACGTACAATTTCCGCCACCCTTATTCAGGGTTTCACACTTCACAGTAGTTTTACTTTATTGAAGCTAAAGACCTGGGTTGTAAGCTACTGGAATAAATTGTTTGTTTTTAGCGTGCATATTCTTTTGGTGAATTTAGGAATTATTACTTTACGCTGGGGTATCTGGGAGACTTAAATTTACCTGGCGCCCATTTACTAGGTTCCCTTGTTAGACACCCACTCCCATCTCCACTGGAGCTAGACCGCAGATCCCTGAGTTCTAGTAGCTCCGAATTTAACCACGGCGACTTGGGAACAGTCGTATGTCGTTATAATATACAGCTCTCAGTCAAAAGAATATATATATATATATCGGCTCATTACTCCCAACATAACCCATACAACCCAAAAACAGTCACTTCTCTTCTGCGCATGCGCAATCTACTTGCGGCTGCAAGTCCTCCCAAAATCACACACCTTACAAAAAACTCCGATTTTCCAACACTAGTGGTTCAGGATATATCGGATACATCTTGAATCCACGCATGCGCAGACCCTCACCAGGGGATTCTATGGAGGAATAGCATCCGCCACCCCTAAACTCCAATCCTATCTGACGAAAACACCAGCAGTTAAATCATTGATGGTCTGCTCAAGCGCATAACGAAAAATGTCCGTAAGGGATAACATCGATTTCAAAATTAGCCCCAAGGCCACGGGTACGGACACTTCAACTCGGAAACAACGCTACATCGCCCAAACTGACTTGTGCGTGCGCTAAATTGCCATGAATATTCTTTTAAACCTCACAATATTGGCTCAGCACTCCCGACATATCCCGTACAACCCAAAAACAGTCAATTCTTTTCTGCGCATGCGCAATCTAATTGCGGCTGAAAGTCCTCTCAACATCACACACCTTACAAAACACTCCGATTCTCCAACAATAGTGGTTCAGGAGAAATCGCATCTTGAATCCATGCATGCGCGGACCTCACCAGGGGATTCTATGGAGGAATAGCATCGGCCACCCCAAAACTCCAATCCTCTCTGACGAAATCTCCAGCAGTTGAATCGCTGATGGTCTGCTCATGCGCATAACGAAAAATGCCCGTAAGGGGTAACATCAATTTCAAAATTAGCCCCAGGGCCATGGTACGGACACTTCAACTCGGAAATAACGCTACATCCCCCAAACTGACTTGTCCTTGCACTGAATTGCCATGAATATTATTTTAAAACCTCACAATATCGGCTCAGCACTCCCAACATAGCCCATACAACCCAAAAACAGTCACTTATCTTCTGCTCATGCACAATGTACCCGCGGCTGAAAGTCCTCCCGAAATCACACACCTTACAAAAAACTCCGATTCTCTAACACTAGTGGTTCAGGAGATATCGCATCTTTAATCCACGCATGCGCAGACCCTCACCAGGGGATTCTATGGAGGAATAGCATCCGCCACCCTAAAACCCCAATCCTCTTTGACGAAAACACCAGCAGTTAAATCACTGATGGTCTGCTGATGCGCATAACGAAAAATGCCCGTAAGGGGTAACATCAATTTCAAAATTAGCCCCTGGGCCACGGTACGGACACTTCAACTCGGAAACAACGCTACATCCCCAAACTGACTTGTCCTTGCACTGAACTGCTATGAATATTCTTTTAAAACCTCACAATATCGGCTTAGCATTCCCAACATAACCCATACAACCCAAAAACAGTCACTTCTCTTCTACGCATGCACAATCTACTCTCAGCTAAATGTACTCTCAAAATCACACACCTTACAAAAAACTCCGATTCTCCAACACTAGTGGTTCAAGAGATATCGCATCTTTAATCCACGCATGCGCAGTTCCTCACCAGGGGCTTCTATAGAGCAATAGAATCCCCCACTCCAAAAACCCAATCCTCTCTGACGAAAACACCACCAGTTAAATCTCTGATGGTCTGCTCATCCGCATAACGAAAAATGCCCGTAAGGGGTAACATCAATTTCAAAATTAGCCCTAGGGCCACGGTACATCCCCCAAAGTGACTTGACCTTGCTCTGAATTGCCATGAATATTCTTTAAAAACCTCACAATATCGGCTCAGCAGTCCCAACATAACCCATACAACCCAAAAACTTCTCTTCTGCGCATGCGCAATCTACTCACGGCTAAAAGTCCTCTCAAAATCACACACCTTACAAAAAACTCAGATTTTCCAACACAAGTGGTTCGGGAGATATCGCATCTTTAATCCACGCATGCGCAGACCCTCATCAGGGTTCTGGATTCTATGGAGGAATAGCATCCGCCACCCCAAAACCCTAATCCTCTCTGACGAAAACTACAGCAGTTAAATGACTTTTCATCTGCGCATGCGCATAACGAAAAATGCCCGGAAAGGGCAGCATGAACTTCAGAAAAATAGGTTTCGGCATTTCATGCAAAGTATTCCGCAAAATAGTAGTAATTTTTTGAATTTTTTCATGTCCCGTGATCTTCACGAAATTTTGCGAAAGTGTTTGCTTTGGTCTTTTGCATCTAACTACTGAGTTTCAATTCAATCAGATCAGTATTTTTCGAGTTATCGTGTAAACAAAATTTTTAAATTTTTTAAAATTTTTTTTGCCACTTTACGGTCAGTACAAAACTTAGTTCTCGTGCTAACGGCCGGCCGGACCAGACGGACAGAATTGAATTTGACCTCGAATTCTTCATCAGGGTGTCGAACCCAATCGTTTGAGACCATTTTCGAAAAAAAATCGAAAAATACAGACATTGTGGCAAAATGATAGCACGCTGTTCCTTGCGGAACACGCGCGCTAAAAGTAAGTTATATTTGAGAGGCTCTGGTGTGAAAAAGGTATTCTTTTTTTTGTAATCAATATCAGTGGGCATTATTCGAAGAAAATAACAATGGAGAATATTTTTTAAAAGTATTTTGTTATCACATGCTCGAAAAGCCCTCTAGCCTATATGCACCACCAGTATATTATCATGAAATCTCTTCAAGTCCTTTCATTATTTTTTAAGGCTTCATCCACACGGCTCAGTTTTGGACGTAATTCTTTTTTGAGTAAGCCCATATTAAATAGTCAGGAGAGCCAGGAGATCGAGATGGCCATGCAATAGCACCTCCGCGACAAATCCAGTCATGTTTCAAAAACATTAGGGTTTAACATACATAACCCTATCATTGTGATGTGCTCTGAATCTACGAATACTAAATCGATTCCAGCACCAATTTGGAGTGAATTTGTGGGCAGGAATATAGGATGCCGGAATTATGGGTACCTTTGAACTGCCACCGAGACTTAGTGATGCTCGTTATCCCCAAATTTTCAGAATCAATCTAGATAATTGATTGAATGTGGTGCACGATGGTACACCCGTCGACCCGCGCAATATTCACGACAAGTGACTGAGTATTTGAACCATTCGTACCAAATCGATGTATTGGACACGGGGTTACTATTGTATGGCCCCCTCGATCTCACGACTTGAATACTTTGGACTTGATTTCCAGTGCAGTAACTTCAAAGAAGCATCAACAAATATTCCCCTGTGATCTGGGCCAGCCACCACAACCTCAGTGTTCCTCCAAAAATAAGTTGTTGTTACGGCAGATACGTACCGGTTTCATGGTTGTTTCCAATCATCAGCGTAACCTTAGCCACTGAATGGCCAACGAAGGAGCTCTAGAAAACTTAAGCCCTATTTTTGTGAACTAATGGAAATAAAATCATACCAGCATCACCTAGGGAAATCTTTACTAACTCCAACCCTCTGTGACGATGAGTGTGGTTAGAGAAGATCACAATCCAGTGGATCACTAGGTAATATTTGTATGGTTTAAATCGACGAATATTTCACCGTGTGTCTTTTATTATTAAAATTAGCTACAGTTTACCTTATTCTATGCTCAAAGTAGCAGACTATAAGACAACCATGTCCAATTAGATTTCGAAGCAGTTGAAAATAATTTTATGTGAAGGTGCATGTTTCTTTATTGTATTTCAAAAATGTTGTAAAATGTAATCATTGATATTGATTTTGATTTAAAGAAATTCCATAAAAGCACTGACGTGAAGCTTTTGCGCGCCTTTTCTATTGTCTATTGACACCATAGACCCCCATGAAATACTGCATGAACTTTGAGAATAAATAAAATATTGACTATACAATTCTGAGATTTACATGATTTTAAATCTCCGAAGTATATACCAGTTTATTTTATTTGCATACTCGGTTGTAAAATGGCGGCTTGAAGGTATGTGCGGCATTTCATCGGAATCTGACATAAAGTTTCTTAAATATAAAGTTTTTGAAGATTTTTTTCCTAGTGATACGATTCTCACGAAATACCGAAGATCAATTTCATTCTAAGTTCGAGGCTATGGCTACCTGGAAACCTCAAGTAATTAACACCATTCTCACGTATTAAGAGAGCAAAATCGACCTAATATCAACTGAAGATCACAAGAAAAGTGAAGGCCATATTTCTAATAGTTAAACAGCTGCACGAAGAAAGGATGTTCTGTAGTTAGAATAAAGCAAAACCCAAGAAATATATCGTCAAAATGGAATGAAGAGGAATTTTAGAGGTTGAATGAATACACGAAGAGAGAAGAAACACAAATTGGTACCAACCTTGACCTTATAATCGTGATGTTTTTCGAGTGAACGAAAAGGCCAATTGCAACCAAGCTGATGAAAAGACTTTCCCACATGTTTATTACACCAACCCCAACGACAGTAGACGTAGAAGATTAACGTATGAAAATATCAGAAGACAACGATACATATACAGGTGCACCTTGCACATCCCAAACACGCGATGAAAACGCGATGTAAACAATAAAAATCAACACATAACAAGTAATTCACAGAACGTTGAAACTACAAAAAACAGGAACAGAGGAACTGAACATAATATATATGAAAAATTGCGAAAGTATTTCTGAACACAAGAATGAACCCCACAAAATAGAAAAGAAATAATAGGAAGTCGAAAATAAATTTGCAACCAGTAAATCAGGTTTTGAAAGACGAATCCACCATATCTGGAAATCGATATCAAACCAAGCAGAGCGAGATTACTAATGAATGGAGATGAGACCCAAAGACTAAATAAAGATTATGGAGGATATAATAACCAGAAGACACGACACCAAAGAACTTCTAAATATTCAGAGGTTCTTCAACAAACTATTCAGTAGAGAAAGTAGAAACACTGGCGCTGAGCGAATGAACATCCGAATATCAGAAACTGGCATTCATAACCGAATATGAGGACCATATTGAGAAAAATCATAAAGCGAATTTAATAACAAAGGTCCGGTGCTTCGCGAGACTCCCCAGGATGTTATTCCAGCTTGCCTACATATAGTACCATCATCCGCAGCATTCTCCTGGAGTTCTTTCTGCGTAGTTCATTAGTAATAGATCAAATCGAGACCAACCCGAACTCCATCAGAAAAACCCGAAGGAAATTTGGTATAACAGCATTTCACAGATGACACAAAATCCTTCGCAGCACTAAGAAATGACTCGAAGCGACGACCTTGTGTACTTAACTACCTGTATAGAAGAAATCGGCTTGAAATTCGTTGAGCGTCCATGCAGTAGGGAGGCCAACATCGTGTCTTACTGTAGTATGGTGAAACAACACGTCTACAAATAGCATTTAGAAGAACAGCACTAAGCATGGGGGAAAGAAATGCACTACGGAAAGCTTGTCCTCCAAGAGGGAGAAGATATATCTTTCCCAGTGCAATCTCCTCATCAATGATAAACCTCTAGCGATTCTCACTTTTACACTCAGCAGCAAAAGAGCAGCTCCATGGCCTTCGAGGAATAGCGGGTAGACCGAGAAAGAACCGAAAAATCATTTTGACGCAACATACCCGACATGATGGTCAGATGATCCTTTGCAGTGATTGTGGCCGCCGATAATCACAAAATGTGGCGGCAGCTCTTCCATGGAATAGGCGTCAAGGGTCCAAATCTTGATCAAAAAGAGCAGTTACAGAGGGGCGGTATCCACATCGAATATTCTGATATGGAGGTCGGTTGCCTGTAAATCTGTAAATACTATTATGTAAATGAGTTTAGGTAACTGATATTTTTGGTGAGCTGTTCAGGTGGGCAGAGTGCCTGATCTGATCGAATTAGAGCACGGTTGTTTAGTTGATAAATACAAGGAGCATAATTTTGTGAGAATCGCATGACCAGTATATTAAAAATATATATAAAAAAAAATCTGTATCTCAAAAACTATCTGTCTGATATCGATGAAATTTTGCCTTCATATCCTTATTTTACAGTAAAGTTCTAGATCTGAACTCGATCGGATCTATATTGTAGAAGATACTAAGGAAAAACAGAAAAATCAGAAAAAAAGTGGACCATGTTTTTTGGACGCTTGTTTTTAATGTAGGATTTATATTCTTTTAAATATTTGGAATATTATTATTTCCTTGAGCTAAGCTTATCGAATGGGGGATCGCCCTGGTTATAAATTTGAACAAGCGCGCCAAAGCTCCTAACCACATTGCTTTTCCAACTATTTTAGCTTTATGAGTAGCATTTTTGTAGAGATTCCCCTGAACAGCCCAAATGTCAGTAATTTTCGAATCTTTAGTAGAAAATGGTTTCGAACCATTAGTTTCGACTCACTGATGAAGAATTCGAGGTCAAACTTTATTCTGTCCGTCAGCACGATTACAGTCGAACGCAATCAATTTGAGAGTTGAAATTTTCAAGGTAGTTTTGGAGTCTAGGTGCGCCGGTTAAGTTCGTTAATGTGTTAAACCCACTGAGTGGTTTCGGAGTTATAACCATGTGAAATTATGTTTTCCCAATTACTCGAAAAATACTGATCTGATCGAATTACGGCTCGTTAATTATTTGAAAAATACCGACACGAAGAATTATGCAAATACGGTATATCAGAAACTATCCCTCAGACATGGTTGAAGTTTTGCGAGAGCCTTCATAACCTAATTTTTCAGCAAAGTTATAGATTTATTTATTGCTGTTCGTTGTTTGGTTTGAAAATGATCTTAGTGATTAAAAAAAACATATAGATAATTAGTTATCAGAAGCTTTTATTACAAAACATCAAAACGAAAGAGTTATTGATTTAAAGCTGCACAAATGTGGTTGCGTTTAATTTCCCCTAATAATCTCTCGGCCCGGTTTTGTCTGAACTCCTCAATGACTTGTTCATTTTCATATGGTTCATTCCGCTCGTCCCTTTGAATATAACAATAATTATGTAAAATAAATGCAGCATTTGCAATTTCAATGGCTTTTGAAACACAGTAAATGTTGATAAAAATTAGACGTCTTTATCGTCCTTTTACTAGACCAAAAGTATGTTCTATGGCAACTCTGTCTGCACTTAATAAATAATTATGCGTTTTTTGTTCACGAGTAATATTCCCAGCGTCTATGTAAGGTGGCATCATCCACTCCTTCAAAGGGAAAGCACCGTCTCCCAGTAGATGATAATCCCTGTTAGGAAAATACCATGATGTCCATGATGTTCAATATGACGAGCCATAAGAGAATAAGAGAAAACCTTTTGCAAAAATAAAATTAGTATAATTCTCAGTAAATAATGAAGGGTTCTACTCTGTAGGCATGTGCAGATCCTGGGAATCCAGTGAATAGTGAATGTGTTGATATTTTGGACAGTACACACTGCTATTACTGTAATGGAGTGATTGTGATAGCGATCCGCATAGCTATGATGTTGATTTTTTGGGAACTTAAGATTGATCTTAGTACCATCAATTGCTCCAACAGCTCCTACATGTTAAAGTAAATGTGGTCAACCCTCACAGGAGAATATTCCTAGTTCTCGTTTTAATAGCGAAAATATAAATCAAGTGAATTAGACTTTTTATTTTATATCAATCAAACATGACATTGTTTGTTTTAAGTATCAGCACACTTATAAAAACACCAGTACTACATCACATCAATTTAGGACTTCTTGAGTTCACTTGAACACCTTCCCTAATTGATATAATGTTTCTTTAACATAAGCCCATTAAAAATCTTAAGAGAACTACTAATCTCGGTCGGAATAAGGCTTTGATCATTAGATCAGCAATCTTTTTACTGCCTTCTATTCTCTGAACCTCTATTTCCCCATCCAAGACCAATTCTCTGACAAAGAAATGTCTAATCCGTATATGTTTTGTGCATTTGTGGAATTCTGGATTTTGAGAGAGTTTAACTGCAGCTTCATTGTCAACCATCAATACAGGTAAATCTCTCAATTGCATAATTCCATTGTAAAGAGTTTTCAACCAAAACAACTCTTTCGCACACTCACTTGCTGCCACAATTTCTACCTCAGTAGTAGAAATTGCTACTGTTCCTTGTCTTGGACTATTCCATGATACTGCTGCACCACTGTACATACAAAGAACTCCAGATGTTGAACGACCATATCACCTCCATGATCAGCATCACTAAATGCTTCAAGATACCGCTTTTTGAAGTTGTATTTGTAAGTGATTCCTGGATCTATAGTACCTTTGATATATCTGAATATCCTTTTTACCCGTATATAATCTAACGAGCTTGGATTATCGAGACTTCTTGAACATACACCAACTGCGTAAGCTAAATCAGGGCGAGTTCCGGTCATGAGATACATAAGTGCCCCTACTGCTTCTCTATAAGAAAGTTTTGGTTATTCTTCCATGTCCTTCCCTGATTCAATTATTCATTAATAATTGGTGTAGAGACTGGATTGCAATCTTGCATTTTGAATCTTTCCAAAAGTTTTTTAGCATATGATTTTTGACAAATCTCGATAGAATCATCTGAATTTCCATCAATTTCTAGTCCCAAAAAGTAAGATGCTGGTTTTATGGTTATCTTGAATTCTTTTTGTAGATCTTTCAGAAAATCTTTCTTCATATTTTCATTATCTGAAGCTAAGAGTCTGTCATCTACATATAGAGACAAAATAAGTACTTCATTTTCTTGCTTCTTTATAAAGGATCGGCATCACTTTCTGTAACTCCCGCTTTCAAAATGACATATACAACGGGGCGCTTGTTTCAGTCCGTAAAGAGTTTTCTTTAGAAGGCAAACTCTGTTTGTGCCTCCTCCAAAGCCTTCTGGTTGCTTCATAAATATTTATTCTTCTAAAGTAGGTACCTTATAAAAATGCAGTGGATACATTAAACTGAGTTAATGTCATTTTCTCACTAGCAGCTATGCTTATAACAGCTCTAATAGAAGACATGTTCGCAACTGGACTAAAAATTTGGTCAAAATCTTCACCTGGCTTCTGTGAAACTCCTTTTACTACCAATCTTGCTTTATACTTATCAATTGTACCATCTGAGTTTCTTTTGATTTTGTAAACCCACTCAGAAGGAATAGCTTTTCTACCTGTAGGATTTTATCACTACTCTGTATAGCTTCCTTATAAGTATTTGACTCTACAATTTCAAGTATTTTGGTTGCTGCTATCATTACAAAATCTTCGAATCTAGCTGGTTCTCTCAAGCTTGCTCTATCTCGTATACTTCCCTCAGTTGAATTTCCATCTTCCAAAGCGTTGAATTCAGAGGTTGTACTCTCAGAATCCGTAATATCATCATCTTCAATTTTCTCTTCACGAGCATCCAAAACTTCGTTTTCTGATCTATCATTTCCTTATTGATTTTCTGAAATTCTCTTTTCATCGTTTTCGATTTCTACAGAATTTTCCTTTTCAGAACCTGGAAGTGATAGTAGCGATGTTTCTGAATTTGAAAATGATTTTTCTTCAAAAATAACATATCTGGTTCTTATCAACTTCTTTGTATCTTGAAACCAAATTCTGTAACCATCATCATTTTCGGATCCCACTAAAATTCCTTTCACAGCTTTTTTATCAAACTTTCTTCTTCGTGATTTATAGTAGGGGAGCCCAGGTAGCTAATTCGGGATTTACTCGAGCGTCATAGAGAGCTATTGGGTTGTCAAGCTTAGATGATAAGAAGAAAAAAATGTTGTATAATATATACCTGTTCATCGGTGGGGTGAGCGGATATAAATTTTCAAAAATGTAAAAAAAAACCGTTACGTGGACATACTCGAGCGCGTCAGATATTGATAGCATCTGTGTCCTACGTATTTTAAAACATGTACATATGTTAATCTGACCGTTTCCATGATGGAGGTGATCATACGTAAGGGTTGAAAATGAAAAAAAAAAATTTTTTTTATCGAGCTCGTCAGATTTTCTAAGGGGGTGTTAAGTGAACCTTAAAAGATGCTCTTGTATAATAATCTGACGATTGGGATGTGACGCAAACTCGTGGTCATCATTAGAATATGCAAAAAAAAATCGCCATTTAGAAATACTCAAGCGCGTCAGATTAGGATATATGTGGTTCATCAATATGGCCTAGACGTGCTGTCTCTTAATCTGACGATTGTCTGGAGGGATTCGCTAAAACTGACAATAAAAAAAAAAAATTTTTATTTTTTTAAATCATTGAACTTAATTAATCGAAAAGCTCAGGAAATAGCGTGCAAATGAAAAAGCTTGTGTTGTTTTGAGGAGAATATTTATAAAAATAATAATTATACAAAATTTATTTTTAAGGGTATTTTTTTAAATCTACTTCATCAGTAGAATCCTCTTCCGGAGTGGGACGGAGTGAGAGAACAATAGATAGAGAAAGAGAGAGAGGAGAATAGAAAGACGGAGAGGGGAATATAGGCATGGCATAGCTGCACGCATTCAACTTTATCAATTAATTTTTATTACTTCGGCTTGTGAAAATCGTCAGACTATATATTTTTCGTAACTCTTGCATTATTCCCTTCAAAATAAAAAAAAAATTTACCACGCTCGAGAATGTCAAGATGTCGTTTTTTTTACAACTTTGTAACCCTCCCCCTTCTTTACGTCACTCTCAAATTGTCAGATTAATGGAATATACACTTTTTAGCATGTAACTAACTCACCCTACCTTAATCTGACGCGCTGGAGAATTTCCAATGATCAACTTTTTTTTACTAATCTGATGCTTCATCCTTGCCGGGCGGCCATATATATATGGCTCATGTTTGGTGGAAAAACTTAACCAGGTACAAGGTATCCCCCTATATATTAATCTGCCGCGCTGTAGTAAATCCCAAAATCCCCGCTTGGGCTCCCCTACTATTAGGAATATGAGACTAACATGTGCTTCCAATTACACGAAAATGTGTCGGACATGGTTTCTACCCATTCCAAATCTCATAAGGCGATTTGTCGTTTTCACCTGAAACTCCTGTCCTATTCAATATATAGGCTGCTGTATTGATCGTTTCTGCCCATAGGCTTTGAGGTAGACCATCTCTGGCATGTGAAAGTGCTCTCGCTATCTCAACTATCGTTCTATTATCTCGTTCTGCACATCCATTTTGCTGAGGAGTAGAGGGCATGATTAATGTTTGGCGAATTCCATGCTCATTCAAAATATTTTCAATTTCTCTATTGTTAAATTTTCCTCCATTGTCTGATAAGAATTCTTTAATGACATACCCAGCTACTTTTACCTCTTCTGAAAATATTTTTAAGTGTCTTGCTATCTCACCTTTTTCACGCATGAAGAACATTCTACGAAATTTCGTATAATCATCTTTGAATAGACAAAAATATTTGTAACCTCTTTCGGAATTTTGAAAAGGCCCACAAACATCTGAATGGATCAGCTTACCAGGCGTTTTGGCTCTTTCTCACTGCCAAACTTCTGAATGTGTGCTTTGCTATAGATGCAACCTTACAGAACTAGCTATCTAAAGGAACATCATGTTTGAAATCTCTCTTTTGGATTTTCCGTATATGCCTCTTATTCTGATGACCAAATCTATCGTGATATAGTTGCAGAATATTATTTTTCTCGATCGTGAGAAAAGTGACACTATTTTGACCTGCTTTCTATGCGCAAAGCTCAACATTCCAGAATAGTGGGCAGTTGCTAAGCAATTAGAAAATAACAGTGCGGTAATATTCTTACCGCACTGAGTTGTGTTCGAAAATTAACTCCACGGAGTAGAGTTTTTGAAGGTTTGACAGATTTACTCTAGAGTTACTCTGACACTGACACTGACAGTGACAGAAGGTGCCAATATCGGAAAATAGGTTATGTTGGTTTAAGAAATATCCTATTATTATTGTTTTCTTCACATATATGTAACTCTAATCATAAATAGATATTGTGAGCAGTATAAAAACTATTAAATTACCGTAAAAGGTGGTGACTTGAAATGGATACAAACTTCCAAAAGTGATAAAATTAGAGAAAAATTTGATAAACGAAAATTGATACTTTTATATCAAAATCTAGAATCTAACGAACATATTCTGTTGACCGAAATATTATTTAGTCGACTATATATGTACTTTTTTTTTTAAATATCCGTCATTTCAAGTCACCACCAAAAAGGGGTGACTTGAAATACGCATTGTATCCCATAGATATTGCATGTCTTGCTGCAGTATAGGCGTCTTGAAATGCATACCGTATTCTAAAAATTATACCTGATAAAATCATAAGTAGATAAATATTTTGAAATTAATGAAATATCAACAAAATCACAGAAAAGTTTAATATTCAAATAAGGAACAATTTTATTTCATTATTTTAAATCAATGTGATATCTTTGAATTGAAAACCACCTCGTCGCAATCTTTCAGGAGTGTGAAGGACAGAATCTCACTCTTCCCACTCTTCCGTTTATCAATGGCCCGTTGCAGTTGTTCTCCTTCATAATTCACATGGTGTCTAGCTCTAATCTTTCGTTTATACGTCTTCACCATTTTGTTTCAAGTGACCACTGAAATTACCAAAATAAATAAAGCCGGTTCTGTGTTCTGTTTTCATTATATTGAAAGATGTTCAAGGGATATAATCTCTTGTCAACAGTATGCGAATTCGGAAAAAAAATATTACTCACAATTAAATTTCTTGGATTGGTCTGTATACACGGAAGTATTCACCCCAAATATTTCACTAGATTTCAGTTCAATAATATTGATTTCTTCTCAGGCGAACGATTTATTATCGGCGGTTGAAATACAGTTATTTTAGGTTAGGCATACTTACACAAGGAATGGTCCGACACTGGACCTTCCACTACTCACCAACTGATGTCAGTAGAGGTATCAATAAAATTGTGCAGAATGTTTCAAGACACCCCCGTGATTTCAAGTCACCACCTTTTACGGTACCTCACAAAACATTCATAAAACAGTTAGACAAAGATACTAGATTTTCCTTGCCATGAGGTATGTCAATTTTGACAGGAGTAAAATGAACTCCGAGTCGAATACTCCGAATTTTCGGACGACTGACACAGAGTAAAATTTACTCAACCTTTCAGTTTTCGAACGCAATGGAGTAAATATTACTCTACAGAGTTAATTTTCGAACGCAACTCTGCTGTAGCGTGCGGTAATGTTTCAAATGGATTATTACAATAAAATGAAACAAAGTATGGTTTTGATTTTCATATTATTTTAATCAAAAATTGTATACCTATTTAGTATTTTATGCATTTTAAGTAATACTATTTTATCTATATCTACTTACTTTCGTCGATAAAAAGATGTCATCTGGGGCCTCTAAAACTAATTTCTGAACTTGTTCCTGGGTTAAAATTTTGGATGTTTTCGGTTTGCATCCTATAGCTTGACGTTTTAAAAATGCTTCAGTTTTTGATACTGGGCAATATTAATATGATTTTTAACAGACTAAGTTTATCGAAGCATGGAATAGTGTGCCCACAACGTCGAAGATTTCATTGTTTTAGCCAATTCGGCAATTCAGCTATCAGTACATTCTCAGGAAAGGATACACTTTTGTTTTTTCTGCAAAAATCCATGAAGCGTTGGTACGCAAGTTCATAGTTCATACTTCTCTCTGGATTTCGCCGGAAGTAAATTGAGTGGAGCCGCGTTCGCGGCTTCTACTAGTTCAGGAGTCATGCAACCATTAATCACTATCAGTGTTCATATTTATTAATTCTTTTTTAATTCCTTATAAAATATAACGTATCAAACAATTCCAGCTTGAAAATTATTTTACTTTTGTCATAACAAAGTTATTTCCATGGTTACCTTTTCTATATTTCAATATGAACATAGAGAAACCTATTCAAACTTACTTGATTACATCTTGAATTAAATATTTTTTAATTAATTTCTTAAATGTAAATCAACGATCGAAGAAAAAATAGTATGTATAATTCGTGGGAAAAGCATATTCCCAAACTCCTGTGTTACCAGACTCGTCGCTACGCTCCTCGTCTGGTAATTATCACAGTCGTTTGGGAATATTATGCTTTTCCCACTAATTATACAATATACTATTATCTACTCCTATTAAATTATATATTCATTATTCAATTGCTTTCATTCAATTAATAGTATCTGTAAACAAACAACGTGAGTAATAATAACTCACCGCTATAACTCACTACTATTCCTGGAATTATTCACCAGTTGAGTATCAGGGTGGGTCTGTGCTTCTGTCACCTGAATAATTTTGACGTTTTGAAATTGAGTTGATACCTAAATACCGCGAATATTTTGCTGAAAACGATGAATTCTGATAGTTGAGATGAATTATTATGTGCACCTCCAGAAATAAGAGAAGCAGCTAATGTCACCATACAGAATTTATTGCCGAAAGATCTCAAAACAAGTATAAAGTTGTATACAAATATTTTCAAGATTGGTGTAGCGGCAAAAACATTAAGTCATCGTTCACAGTGAATGTTCTTTGGCATATTTTAGTGAACTCAGCACCGTCTCTATGGACTTTCTGCTCCATGCTAAGAAGCACACTCAACATAAATAATGGCATCAATATAGATAATTATCTAAAATTACGTGCGTTTCTTGAACGTCAATCAGAGAAACATGTAGCTAAAAAAGGAGAAAGTTTTACGCCAGAACAACTAAATGATTTCACAAATGAAGCTCCTGATCAGAAATATCTGGCAACAAAGGTAGTAGATCTCATAATAATTCAATCGTTTTCATCATCTAGTTAATATCATAATTTATTTTAGATTTTGTATTTATTGTTATAGTCGTAGATAAAGTATAGTATTCAACTTGCGGTAATGGCCATAACTCACTTGATGAATTACAGCACTCGCCTTCGGCTCGCGCTGCAAACTTCATCTGCGTGAGTTATGACTTACATTACCGCTCGTTAAATAATATACTATTATTCCATACTGATACATTATGAAGAAATAAACCCTTAGTTACCGTAACTATAAACATGGTTATAACTTCCTTGGGAGTTATACTCCCATACTAGGCAGTTATAGATCTTTAACTCCGTCTAATGAAGCAAATCGACAATTGTCAAATTTTAATACTATGAAATTTTCAATTGTCAAATTTTGTTTCATTCAGTATGAAATAAAATTAATTATCTATCACGTGAGTTATTGGATGTTAACAACCTCGGGCAACTCAACAATCCCTCGGGACTCACGTCCCTCGTGATTGCAATCTGTTACCCTCTGTAGTTAATATCCTCATAACTCCCTTGATACATAAATAACTATAACTTGTGTACTCATTACATCTGGTTTTTGTTCTGCTGAAATATTCTTCATATTCAACATATATAACCCACCATGTTTGGCTCTTGTTCCAATTAGGATTGTCTTATTTTCAATCTGTAAATGACAAATTTCTGCTGTGGAAACAAATTCAGCTAGTGGACTTCTGTCTTTTGCTGCTAATACTGAGAACAGATTCTTGGTAATTGAAGGAAACTAAAGCTTTTGTAACATCAACATTTTGTCAACGTACCAGTGGTCATAACCAATTGTAGCCGTTGATACTGTCGAGGTTTGAATCAAAAATGTTTGATAATTTTGTTTGTTTCCTCTGCTAGTGTCTCTTTTCCTTGGTTTAGGTGGACATCCATCTGCTTTCCACTTGAAACACTATCTTACTCGGTGTCCAGTCAAATGACAATAATTGCACTTGAAGTCCTTTTTGGGCGCATGTTCTAGGGGAACATCGTCCTATCATTTCGTCCATATGTCTGTAATTTTCGAATTTCGAGCTGAAAATTGGCTAATAGACTAATTCGGACTCCCTGATCACGAATCCGGTGTCAGAATTTTGGGTGCCGTATGGCCGGCCGGCCGTAGGCACGATAACAGGAGCACCGAAGGTCCTATCGACTTCAAACTTTCAGGGTAGGCTTCTGATCAAAATGCGACGGTTAAGTTCGTTAACGGGCAAAATCGGCCGGACGGTTTAGGAGTTATAGACATTTAAAATTTTGAGGTTATTTCCCTGATATTTCAGGAACTAAAGAAGATGTTGAATCGAAACTTGGTAGTCAGTTCGAGGATATAAACGCGCAACTTTTGGCAAAATTCTGTTATGATCGAAATGTTGGTAATTTTTAAAAAAATATTTCTTTTAATTTTTTCGAAAAAAAAATTTTTTTTTCGTGAACTATTCAACAGATTGCAACAAAAACTTGTACTAACGTCAATTGTAGTATTTTGCAACATTGTGCAAAATTTTGGCTCTATACGATTTCAATTTCTGGAGATATAAGACAAAATGTGTCAAATTTCCTGGGTCTCTCTCAGTATTTTCATCGATTATTCTATGAACTCTTTGAATTCCACCGAAAACAAATTCAAAGACATAAACATAAAGAATCAAGTCATAGTTTAGACGTCGAAAGAAGGACGATGTTGATCGACTTGAAAAGGTACCTATTTCAAGAAATGCAATAATGAAATGCTTAATTTATGGATATAATATTATCTAAGTATTGTTGGGATCGGGCAGTTGGAAAATTTTTTAATAAAAAAATTTGTACCGACGTTAAATCAAGCATTCTACACGAGTGTGCAAAATTTCAGTTCGATACGATCTCAATTCCAGAAGATATTGCTTAAAATTCACATTCCAGCGTGTTTTGACGTTCTATGGTCACAGAAAATCGTCACAAAAATCTATTTACCTCATTTGACAGCTGTTTGTCAAATCAATTAATTCCAATAATTGATGTCAGATTTCCTACATACCAAGTTCAAACACATTTTATTATATGGAAAACACTTATTATGATCACGTTCTACAGGAATTGATACTAAATAGAAGCTAGATGAAGATTATTGTAAGGGAAAATTTGTGTTCTAGAATAATATTAAGGTATTCAACATGATACTGCTTTTTTTTCTTTACTGGTCAGTACGGGCCACAAGGAAGATGAACATGCGCCCAATAGCTCCTGTCCACAGGGCTTGAACCAATTTTTCTGCTTTGACTTTGAACAATTACCTCTGGACTGATTGCCATTTAATGCTAAAACTTCCTGATTATTTTCATTTTTATTTAACAACGCTTTTTCGAGAGCACACAGTTGACTTGTTAAATTTTCTACTGGTCTTTCTGATTTTGCCATCATTAGCCAGCTCGATTTAAATAAAAAATAATCTTCTGGTAAAGTTTCTAGTAATTCGGAAATTAGTAACAATTATGGTAAGCTACAATTAAACACATTACCTTTAGCAGATAAGTCTTTAGAAACTTCAATTTGCAAATCATTCAACAAATTCTTCAGTTTAGATATGTGTGTGGCAATATCATCTTTGACATCTTTCCGGAAGCTAAAGAACTCCATACACAAAGTATATGTTTTGTCTTCAACGGCTCCATCATATAGTCTATGAGGTTCTAACCACATTTCTCTAGCTGTAGAAAATCTCATCACTTTCTGCAAAGTATCTTGAGTCATGTTTATAGTGAGTAATTACAAAGCATTGCTATCCGCTTGGGTATAAAATAATAGGTCCTTTTCATACTTCTCTTTATCTTCTTTTGATGAGTTTGTTTCAGATAAGGGTAGAGGCTTACTTAATTCACCTTCTAACACCTCATTTGCACCTGATATACTCCTAATAAAGAGTTTGAATTTCCATGTAGACCAATTGATTTTACCTTCTAATAACCCAATCGAGACTTTACTTGCATCCATTGCTTATTTCTTCACTATTAACCCTATTGCGTTGAAATTTTCTGGTGACAAATAATTTCTCGTCTTGTCAAAACAAAAATTTCTTCTGACTCCAAACACACGAAACTAATATTCTTCTGTCTTCTGGGAACCACGCTCTGCCACCATGTTAAAGTAAATGTGGTCAACCCTTACAGGAGGATATTCCTAGTTCTCGTTTTGATAGCGAAAATATAAATCAAGTGAATTGGAGTTTTTATTTTATATCAATCAAACTTGACATTGTTTTTTTTAAGTATCAGCACACTTATTTAAACAACAGTACTACATTACATCAATTTAGAACTTCTTGAGTTCACTTCAACACTACAAACTTTTCACATTAGAGAAATCACAAAAAAGAGAAATCTCGAATTTTTACCAGGATAATATGTTGAAATTGTTGTAATATATCATTAAATTCTTCTTCAGATTTTGACCATGCGACATATTTATGTCTTAGTTTGTTATTTACTATATACAAAAATGCATTTACTATTTGCATCACAGTTGAAGGATATTAAATCTATCACTAATGAAGGCAATCTGGCTTGGATATATACCACAAAAAGAGTGGTAGACTTCGTTCTGGTTGTATTGGATAGCGTCTCCCTCTGTACTTAATAAGGTCGTGAGAATCATTTTTCCTAATTCCATTCAATAAATTTTGGAGGGTTTCTTTTTTCATGCGGAATAATTGAAAAAATACAATTTCATTATCCGCCATATTCACAAAGCATTCAATCTCCGTTAAGTCCTAACTGAGGTCCTCAGTTAAGGATAAATTTGAATCGCAACCTCATTTAACGTGAAACAGGCATGTTTCACCGAGGTTGCGATTCAAATTTATCCTTAACTGAGGACCTCAGTTAGGACTTAACGGAGATCGAATTCTTTGTGGATACGGTGGATACGGCGTATTCACAAATACGGTCACAAATACGGAAATATCTTTCAAGCCAGATATCTCCTGGGTCTAGCCTGAAGTGCAATATCCTCAATTTGAATAGTGCTTTCACAACTGGAACTATATTTGAATGCCATACATTTTTGAGAAATTCCAAAACGGCACAATTCTCGTCATTGAATAACATTTCTTCAAATAATTGTAACATTTGCATGTCGTTCATGATTAACAAATGTAAGATTTTCACAGCAAAAAGTATTTACTAGGGTTAACAGTTGACGTTTTAGTGACATCTTCAGATTACTGTATGCACATTTGTACAGCATTATTTGAATGCTTAAGTTATTGAGATATAGTTTTTGTTTCAATATATACAAACTTGCTGTGTTGCTCTGTTATTATTATCCTCCAATAGCACCCTATCACGAACATTCCTAAACTAACTGCACAGTTATATATTCTTTCCAGCTCACTGACCAAATTAACATCCCTACTTTCCTACTTCCATCATTAACATTTTTATTGTTCACTGCAATGACGTCGTTCACTGAGTATCTAGTCCTCGTTCCTAAAGTCTATAGTTTTGTAGATGTGGCACAGACACCTCCAGTAAGTACTATAATCTCCATTGGATTGTCTAGCTAGACGGATCACAATATCAGGTTCATTATGTTGGATTTTTTTTTTCATTGAGTATCTTGCTAACAGCTCTGATTGAGATATTTCAATTTCCACTTTTAAAATTAATATTTAAGGTAGCTTTTCCAAATTGGAGTTCTATGCCGCATTCATTGGGGACTTCCAGACCCTTCAGTAAATTTTTCAGTACCCAGTGCACAACATTGTCGTGTCTTGCGGTGCACTACTCACATGATAAGCAGATTCGACGTTGTTACATCGATTTCTGCCTTTGGTTTTTCTGCTAGAGATGGACCCAAGGCCCACTTCCTCTGCTCCACCATGCAATAGCGAGTACCGCCAACTGTCCATGAGAGGTGACCAATAAGCAGGGAAGATAATATTATCACTCTCACTGGTAACAACTCTCCTTTTATTCATATTTCATACCCATTCCTTCTCAAGTTGTTCGTAATATTTCTTTTCGGAGTGCGTTTTTGGGTCTTGTAGCATTTTCGCATGTTTTCATAGTTGCGTTCCACAGCTGGACAGCCATACTTTGGAATGACAAAATCATGGTCACTAATTGGGTTTCTCCATACAGCTTGTTGTAATGCCTTGAATTGCTCTCTTGCTTCTCCATATCAGGGTGAGTCTGAATCGTATGTGGCCCTCCTTATGAAGTGAATTTCTTCTTCTGATTCAATTGATTTTAGTCCCATGCCTCCTTTATATTCTGGCAGGTATACATGTGCATTAGATGTTGTTTTGAATATGTGGTATATTTATATATATAAAACCAGCATTGCACCGGCTAATTCTTGGGTGTGGATTACATATCTTAATAATTTAATTAATACATTCTCATTGAGTCAGTCTCGATCAAATATCACAGTTAGTACACTGAAATGTTGTGGTGGAGTTTTTTCTCGGTTAGGATCTTACTGCCAGCTTTTATAGCAATGCCACGTGGTCCGCACCTAAAATTCACATCTAGAGTTGCCTTGCCAAACTGGAGATTCTCTCGGATATCCTCAGGAGCGTCCAGTCCCTTCAGAAGTGTTTTAAGGACCCAATGCGCCACATAATAGTGCCAGCTGGTGTATGCACTTGTAATGCATGCACTGCTCACATGGTATACAGTTTTTACATTGGTACATAATTTTCGACACTTAGTTCTGAGGGTTGTGATGGATCCAAGCCCATGCAGCTATTCTTCCGCTGCACTATGTAGTAGTGAATATCTCCAGCTATCCATAAGGGGCGAAGCATATGCTGGGAATCGGACAATATTGCTTTCTTTCAGCACGACCCTCCCGTAGTTAATGTTTTCTGCCCATTCTTTCTCCAGTTCTCGAAGAATTTCTTTTTGATATGAGTTTTCAGTGTTTTGGAACATTTTCCCATATTTTCAAAGCTGTATTCCAGTTTGGGGCATTGATATTATGATCGTTGATTGGGTTTCTCCATCCCGCTCTTTGTAGCTCTAGGAATGTTTCCCGTGTTGTCATCTCAGGGTGTGCCTCAAGGTAAATGCCCTTTCTCACATAGCCCCTAATTCAATGGATTTCATCCATATACCTCATTTGTTGGTTTCAAGATATACAAGGGTGTTAGATGTGTTTTTCCCTTAATCTTTTTGCTGAAAAGCACATTTCGTACCTCTTTGTCTAGGTTACGGCATTTTTGGCGCTCTAGTTCCTCGGAACTGAGTGCTTATCAATTTGCCCAAATGTCTGTAATTTTCGAATATTTCGATGAAAATGGTCTTAAAAGATTTGGTTCGACTCACTGATCAAGAATCCGTGGTCGAAATTCATTCTGTCCGGCCGGTCCGGCTGGCCGGCCGGCCGTTGGCACGATAACTCTCGAACGGAATGAGCTAGAGAGTTGAAATTTTCAGAGTAGGTTTGGGGGATAAATATCTCGGCTAAGTTCGTTATTGGGCAAAATCGGACAGATGGTTTCGGAGTAACAAAAAAAAATTTTTTTTTTACGAAACAAATTCCAAATTAAATTTTTTTTTAATAAGAAGTTTTATCATAAGAATCCATTCATATAATTTTTAACTCTAACAAGCTAATACTTCCGGAGATATGATTCTTCAAAATTTCAATGTAAATCGAATTTCACACATTGATATAATTATTCTATGTATGAATTGTCATAATGTCAACTTGACAGAAGGGAATATTGTAACTTCAAAAATATTGGGGTTGAAATACTCGTATTTTGGCGATGCAACGGGGACCTCACCCGAAAATGTTTGAAAATATTACGTAAATATTGAAAGCATAATTCTGTAGTTCGAGAGAGGAGAAAATTTGGTGAACGTAGATCAGGAAATTTTTGATCGATTACAAGGTAATTATTTATTACTCATCTTCTTTCATATTATTACTCATCTTCTTTCATACATGTTTTATGGAATACCTACTATTTGTAGGTACTTTAAACCTGTTTTGAGCAATTGTCATACGAAACTTGTTTTTTTGGCGCTCTAGTTCCTCGGAACAGAGTGCTTATCAATTTGCCCAAGTGTCTGTAATTTTGGAATTTTTGGCTGAAAATGGTCTCAAACGATTTGGTTCGACTCACTGATCAAGAATCCGAGTGCGAAATGTATTCTGTCCGGCCGGCCGACCGGCCGTAGGCACGATAACTCTCGAACGAAAGGAGTTAGCGGATTGAAAATTGCAAGGTGGTTTTGGAGCGTAAATATCTCGGACAAGTTTTTCTACAATATCTCTCGAACGGAATGAGCTAGGTAGTTGAAATTTTCAGAGTAGGTTAGGGAGATGAATATCTCGGTTAAGTTGGTTATTGGGCAAAATTGGCCAGATTTAATTTGATTTCTTCCATGGTGCAGTTCTCATTCTCATGATTGCTCATTTAATCTTGATAAATAAACTATTATTTGAATTGAATTTCCTTTATGATGCAGTTCTATCATATGAATACATTGATAGAATTCCCAACTCTGAGAACCCAATACTTTCGGAGATATAATTTGTTTGTTTGAACTAGAGCGCCAGAAAACTCCTGTCCACAGGGCTTGAACCCATTTTTTCTTTAATAAAATTAAATTTTATGTCCACATGTTTCAATCTGCGGTTATTCTCAGGATTGTTACAAATTTCTATGGCAGATTGGTTGTCTTCATGGATTTTAATAAGCAATTTTATCAAATTTAATTTGAAATCTGATAACAACTTCAGCAACCAGCTTGTTTCGGCCACAGCCATTGATAAAGCACAATACTCTGCTTCAGTTGAGGAAATAGCTACAGTCTGTTGTTTCTTTCTAACCCAACTAACAGTACCTACAATCTTAAAATTTAAACAAAAAACCTGCAGTTGATTTTCTATCGAAGATATCGCCTCCCCAATCAGAGGCGTTTCTGCATTACTACTTTTCCGAAATACTAATTTCAAATTTACAGTACTTTTCACATAACGTAATATTCTTTTCAAAGCTTTAAGCACATTTTGATTAGCCTTGTCTTGAAATCTACTCTAAGTTGTAACACTTTGACATAAGTTATGTCGTGTTCCTGATACTGCATACATCAAACTTCCAACTATTCTTATACAAATTTTGATTAATTTTTCATCAGAGTCTCCCTCTTTAAACATTTTGAAGTCAAAATTAGCATCTAGAGGTGTACTAATATTATTACATTCTAACATTTGAAACCTACTCAAGACTTTCTTCAAGTAATTTTCTTGACTCAATTCTATCACTCCTTGATTTAAATTTTGTATAACAGTGACTCCGAAATACTCAGATATTGGACCAAGATCTTTCATTTTAAAATTCTGTTTCAGCATATTTTTTACTTTCAAAATTTCCTCCAGTTCAGAACCTACAATTAATACATCATCCACATAAAGAAGAATAAATAATTTGAATTCTGAAATTTTGGAATATGAACAAAAATCCTTTTCGGATCGAATAAACTTGTTCTGTTTCATTAAACTATCAAACTTAGAATTCCAATACTTTGGGCGATTTTTTGAGCCCATAAATTGACTTTTTGGCGCTCTTGTTCCTCGGAACAGAGTGCTTATTAATTTGCCCAAATGTCTGTAATTTTCGAATTCTTGGCTGAAAATGGTCTTGAACGATTCGGTTTGACTCACTGATCAAGAATCCGTGGTCAAAATCGATTCTGTCCGGCCGGCCGTCCGTTAACACGATAACTCTTGAAATTTTCAGAGTAGGTTTGACGGATAAATATCTCGGTTAAGTTCGTTATTGGGTAAAATCGGTCGAATAGTTTCGGAGTAACGAGAAAAATATTATTTTTCACATTACAACTTTTGAATTCAATTTTTTTAAGATGCAGTTTCATCATAAGAACCCATTGTTATCATTTTCAACTCTAACAAGCTAATACTTTCGGAGATATGATGTTTCAAAATTTCAATAATACATGGTAAGTTCTATGTATTCACAGAATGTGAACACAGAATCTGTCTGTGTACTATTCATAAATGTCATCTTTTCTAGCTATTAGAGATTGTCAATTCGAAGTTGATATTTTCTCTTGGAAAGCAAGTATTCGATTCTTGAATTTGTGAATATATACAAGACTGTTTTGATGTAGTTTATGGAGGCAATAGGAAAGAAGAACATAATGGAATCATAAAAATAAATTACTGTTCGTTGACCACTGAGGTTAATATTATCTTTTACTTCCTTAAGTAGTGAGACATGTTCCTATATGCAGTATTTTCATAATGTTGCTAGCAGAAAAATACTGAAATATGGATCTCCATTTGTGTATCAATTACCTTTGCGCGCGTGTTCCGCAAGCAATAGCGTGCTATCATTTCGTCACAATGTCACAATTTTTCGAATTTTTCCACGAAAATGGTCTCAAACGATTGGGTTCGACTCCCTGATGAAGAATTCGAGGTCAAATTCAATTCTGTCCGTCCGGCCGGCCGGTCTGGCCGTTAGCATGAGAACTCCCGAACGGAACTAGTTAGGGCGTTGAAATTTGCAGGGCATGGTTGGAGCGTAAATATCTCTACAAGTTCGTTAATGGGCAAAATCCATCAAGCGGTTTCGGAGTTACGGCCATTTTTAGTTTAAACGTTTTTCAAGAATATTTCCGAAACCGATCACTCGATCTATATGAAATTCAGCATCAAATTGTAGAATCATGTCCTTTATACGCTCGCGGAGTTTTGTATTGATCGGATGGCTGTAAACTGGAAAAAAAATGTAAAATATTTGATAATTAAATTGAAATTTTGTTTTCACTATAACTCGAAAAATACTGATCCGATTGAATTGAAGCTCGGTAGTTAGATGCGAAGCACCAATGAAAACACTCGGGCAAAATTTCGTGGGGATAGCATGAGTAGAAAAAATTTAAATTTTTTTTAACTATTTGCGGAATATTCTGCTTGGAATTCCGAAACAAAATATCGGATAGAGTTCAGTTTTGGCACTTCGGTGACGAATTTTGACCTCTTGGGGTGTGCAAAATTTCACTGCGAACAGACCACTAGGAGCCTCAACAAAAATTAACTTTCAAACTCGACAAATAATTCCATTTCGAATTCCTACATGGAATATCTCTGAACATCTGGTGATCATATTTCGTTCTGAAGTGTTTTTTGCGCGTTTATCTGAATCAAGTCGATATGTACGAGGGCAATTGACTAAAATATGGACCACTTACTAGCATGGCAATTGAATTAATGCGTAAACGATGTGTGGAATTTTAAATTGGTTTTCAAAATTTGTCTGACCGGTCAACGACTGGATGTGTAACTGCCTGTTTTGGGCATTTTTTGTTATTCGTATAAGCAGACGAGAAATAATTCACCTGCTCGAGTTTTCTTCTGAGGAGATTGGGGTTTTGGGGTGGAGGATGCTATTCCTCCATATAATACCCCGGTGCGGGTCTGCGCATCCGTGGATTCAAGATGCGATATCTCCTGAACCACTAGTGTCGGAGAATCGGAGTTTTTTGTTACTGACCGGACGGCCATAAAGTGACAAGAAAAATTTTCAAAAATTTTAAAATTTTGTTTCTACGATAACTCGAAAAATACTGATCTGATTGAATAGAAACTTAGTAGTTAGATGCAAAAGACCAAAGCAAATTCTTTGGCAAAATTTTGTGAAGATCACGTGACATGAACAAATTCAAAAAATTACTACTATTTTGTTGAATATTTTGCTTGAAATTCTGAAATTTATTATTTTTAAAGTTCATGCTGCCTGCCTGCCTGCCAGTGCATTTTTCGTTATGCGCATGCGCAGATGAGAAGTCATTTAACTGCTGTAGTTTTCGTCAGAGATGATTGGGGTTTTGGGGTGGCGGATGCTAATACTACATAGAATCCCCTGGTAAGGGTCTGCGCATGCGTGGATTAAAGATGCGATATCTCCTGAACCACTAGTGTTGGGGAATCGGTGTTTTTTACAAGATGTTTTATTTTGAAAGGGCTTTCAGCCGCGAGTAGATTGCGCATGCCAGAAGAGAAGTGACTGTTTCTGGGTTGTATGGGTTATGTTGGGAGTACTGAGGCGATATTGTGAGGTTTAAAAAGAATATTCATGGCAATTCAGTGAAAGGACAAGTCAGTTTGAGGGATGTACAGTTGTTTCCGAGTTACCCTGGGGCTAATTTTGAAATTGATGTTACCCCTTCCGGGCATTTTTCGTTATGCGTATGAGCAGACCATCAGTGATTTAACTGCTGGTGTTTTCGTCAGAGAGGATTGGGGTTTTGGGGTGGCGGATGCTGTTCCTCCGTAGAATCCCCTGGTGAGGGTCTGCACATGCGTGGATTGAATATGGGATATCTCCTGAACCACTAGTGTTAGAGAATCGGAGTTTTCTGTAAGGTGTGTGATTTTGGGAGGACTTTCAGCCGCTAGTAGATTGCGCATGCGCAGAAGAGAATTGACTGTTTTTGGGTTGTATGGGTTATGTTGGGAGTACTGAGCCGATATTGTGAGGTTTTAAAAGAATATTCATGTCAATTCAGTGCACGGACACAAGTCAGTTTGGGGGAAATAGCCTTGTTTCCGAGTTGATGTGTGCATACCGTGGCCCTGGGGCTAAGTTTGAAATTGATGTTACATCTTACAAGCATTTTCCGTTATGCGTATGAGCAGACGATAAGTGAATTAACTGCTGGAGTTTTCGTATGGGAGGATTGGGGATTTGAGGTGCAGGATGCTATTCTTCTATAGAATCTGCTTGGAAGTGTCTGCGTATTAGTGGATTGGAGCAGTGAAAGCAGTTGAAAGTGCGATCTCACCTGAACCAATGGTTTTGAAGAATCAGAGATTTGTGTGCGGTGTGTGATTTTGAGAGGACTTTCAGACACGAGTAGATTGTGCATGCGCAGAGGTGATGTGGCTCTTTTTGGGTTGTAGGATTTATGTTGGGTGCGTTTTACGTCTAGCAGGTCATGGATTTTGTGCCGAGCCAATATTGTGAGGTTTTAAAAGAAAATTCAATACAATTCTATGAACGAACAAGTCAGTTTAAAGGAAATAGCGTTGTTTTCGAGTTGATATGTCTGTGTCGTGGCCCTGGGGCCAATTTATAAATAACTATATTTGGATGATCAATTTTAAATTACTTTCGGATTTGGAGAATAGGCGAAGAAATTGCGTTCCTAATAGAAATTTATGTAGCCCCTTTCGGAGATATTTCGTTTCACGCATGAGCAGACACGAAGTTATTTAACTGCTGGAGTTTTCGTCTGAGAGGATTGGAGTTATCAGGTGCTGGATGGTATTCCTCCATAGAATCTCCTTGGAAGTGTCTGCGCATGCGTGGATTGGAGCAGTGATATCTCCTGAACCAATGGTGGAAGAATCATAATTTTGTGTGAAGTGTTATTTTCAGGGGACTTTGAGCCACGATTAGATTGCGTATGCGCAGGGGAGACGTTTGGATTGTATGGCTCATGTTGGGAGTGGTTTGAGCCTAGCGGTGATGGATTTGGTGCTGAGCCGTCATTTTAAGGTTTTAAGAGAAATTTCATGGCAATTATGTGCACGAACAAGTCAGTTTCGGGAAAATAGAGTTGTTTCCGAGTTGCAATGTCTGTATCGTGGCCCTGGGGTGAATTTATAAATAACTATATTCGGTAGATCTATATTAAATTACGTTCAGATTTGGAGAAGAGGCAATTGCGTTCCTAATGGAGGTCCCATAACAGCAATTTTTTTCGATCTACGGTAAAGCTAACAGCCAAACTGTATTGATAGCCTTATATGTTGAAGGAACCTGAAAAATAAAAAAAAGCACTGACGTGAAGTCAGTACTCATTGGCGCGCGTGTTCACGTGGATAGAGCGAGCCGGAGATCTACCCAAAGGATAGTGGACACCATTCACTCTCGGTTGAAAAATTTGCTGTATCTAAGCTGTCATAAGGATAGCGTAACAAAGTTGAAAAAGTTGAAAGAACAAGCTCCTAGAAGATTCTGAGGGACCTCCTTGGGAAAGACTTGGGAGAGTCAGTATGATCATAATCATGTTTATAGCACGCGCGCCAAATGTAGATTGACTTATCAATGAAAGAAAAAGTATAAAAAAGCATTGACGTAGGGTCAATCTGCTTTGGCGTGACTTCAATTGCCGGTGGCTAATGCTGTCGAATGCCTTTTTCAAATCATGCCAGGCGGAATAGCGCTTGCATCTGCTGAGTTGTGCCCTTCGTGATACTCATTTATCGATCAGCATTTCTTGGATGGTGCCCCAAACTTTTCGTCTCGCTAACTGTTCCTGTGGAATTGCCCGGTTTAGTAGACCACCCTGTAAGGTAGTTTTTATCACTGCAGTATAGTCGATATTTAGCAGCGCGATAGGTCGATAGTTTCCTGGGTCTTTTTCGTCTCCCTTATTGTATATAAGGATCACTTCTCTCTACAGTCTGCCTCGACGGTCATGTATGAACCCATTAAAGCAGTGCGGACAAATTCCTGGAGGAAGGTCTTAGCTGCCTAAATACCTTGTAGAGGTACGCTGGAATACAATCTTCTCCTGGAGCTTCCCATGGTGATGTTTTGGAAAGTACTTGCTATGTGTTTTGGTCGATCTAGCACTCTTGGAGTTGTTCGTGATAGTGACCTTGTATCCACTTATTAAGTGCAGGGGTGATGGCCCTATTTTCGTTTTTCTTGTACAGCCCCGTAAAAAAGTGTTTGACGCTCCCTTTTTCGGGTGATACATTATGATGTGTTTCTATTAGTTTGATAGATGGATTATCGTTGAATTTGCGTCTGTGGTTACTATTTCGGTGTCTTGTCTTCATATTGTCGTGTTTTCTTCTAGCAGCAGTATTCTCTTCAGTTCTTTTCATGTACTCTTTAGGTCTCATTTTCATATTCTTCATTCGTCGTACTTCTGCGACCAACGCGCCCCCAAACTTGCACCCTTCCCATTTCTTTATACAATTTTTCAAGGTATTAATTTTGTTTCGGATTGCAGTGTACTTTGGGGCGTCTGATTTCTTCACAATGGATCTTCTCAACAGCATTTCTGCAGTATACAGGGTGTTTCCTAAACATGCGGTAAAAATTCAGGGGGTTGTTCCTTGGACTATTCTAAGAATATTTTGTCCTTTGATGATTTTTGAAAAACCTATTTGTTTCGAAGATATAGGGGAAACAAAATTTTGGATAATAACATTTTATTATGAAAAATTACATGAAAATTCAACTCAACCTACAAAAACTGTTGAAAATGACCACCTCTACCCAGCATACAAGCATCCAATCTTCTCCTCATTGACTGCCGAACCCTTTCAAAAACACCAGGATCATTTCTTATTAAGTTACACCCAGCAATGATCCGATTTCGCAAGTCTTCCACATTTTCTACTGGAGTGGTATAAACTAATGATTTTAGATGGCCCCATAGGAAATAATCTAAGGGGTTTAAGTCCGGGGAACGAGCAGGCCATAAATGAGGTCCACCTCTTCCAATCCAGCGATCTCCGTATGTTAATGTTAAAAACTCACGAGCAACCAAACTAAAATGCGCTGGTGCACCATCGTGCATAAACCACATTGCATGTCTTATTGCCAATGGTACATCCTCCAAAAACAGAGGTAACGTTTGTTCTAAAAAGTTGCGATACACGTCCCCGGTAAGTCTTTCTGGTAAAAATATCGGCCCTATTAGGCAGTCACCCACAATACCAACCCAAACATTCAATGAGAACTGATGTTGAAAACGATCTTCAATTACCTCATGTGGATTTTCGTCGGCCCATACATGGTTGTTATGAAAATTTCTTATTGCATTTCTTGAGAAATTCGCTTCATCGGTAAAAAGAATCAGCGTCAGTAATTGAGGAATTTGAACTAATGTGGTTAAAAGCCATTGACAAAATGCAATACGTGGGGGAAAATCAGTAGGAATAAGTGCCTGAACGCGTTGCATATGGTATGGGTATAACAAATTGTCTTTAAGAATTTTCCAAACAGTCTTATTACTCACATTCAAAGTATTGGAAATTTTTCGAGTAGAAGTACTAGGGTCTTCTTCGATCATGTCCAGCACATTCTCTTCCAGTTCCACCGTTCTTACTGTGTTTGGTTTTCCTGGTCCCCCCATTTTTTTCAATGCGCCTGTTTCATGCAGACGTTGATGAATATTTTGAAACAATTTTCTGTCAGGAATATTACGCCCAGGAAATCGTTCAATGTACAACCTCCTAGCTTTTAATGAATTTCCATCAGCAAGTCCATAAATGAAATGCATGTCAGTCATCTCGGCGTTTGTATAGCGATTCATAATAGTCAAAGATAAAATGTTAATTGCTAATACATCACAAAACGAATTCAAATGAAAACCGTGTTTAATCTGTATTCCTTTACCATCTGCACTTATCAATTTTTAGTCAAAAAACTGGCCGTTTTTAGTAATTGGAATGTTGTTAAACAAATTTAAAAATAAATTGTACCTACTTAGTAAACACAGTGCGGTACGCATTTTTATTTAAACTATTATTAATTTTAAAAATATGAAAAATGTTGTTCGCCCTGTATCTTCGAAACAAAGAGGTTTTTCAAAAATCATCCAAGGACAAAACATGCTTAAAATAGTCCAAGGAACAACCCCCTGAATTTTTGCCGCATGTTTAGGAAACACCCTGTATATCGCTTTCTTGATGTTCTTTCTTTGCTGGTTACCGCAGTTGGTTGAACAATGGTGGATGAGCTCCTGCAGTACGTGATTGACTGGTTGCAGGACTTTCTCGTTTGTTAGCCTCACAAACGACTTTTTAATTTTCGGTTTTCTATCGTTAATTTTATTGAAGGCATACCTGTATTCTTGCGGTAAATTTTCAAATATTAGGAACGTGATCTCAGGGGTTTGTTGTTCGTGACTTTCTGATTGTTGAACTTCGTCCAGGTTGTCAGCCAGCACAAAAGGACTGCCAAGTGTGGCATCTTCTCGTGTCCGTCATAGTGTATTTTGTCCATTTTAGTATCTATAATCTATGATTTTGTCCCACCTTGGTTGTTTCATTTGCGTTTGTATGTTGTAGGCTATCTGTGTTCAAGGAAGGGTTGTTAGGCCTCGCCCTATAGTAGACTTCGGGATAGTTTTCTCTCAGTTTAGTGGCAATGGCTTTTTTCGTCCTTCCAGGATATGAGTCGACGATGCAATCGATACGGGCGGAAATTTGGCCTTCAGAATAAGCTTTCACCAACCTTTCCAGCTCTTCGAGACACCACTTGTTGGGTCGGTTCTTCGGGTCGGTGTTGTAGTCTTCGGTTTTTATAGGGCCAGTAATACTTTCCAAATAACTGTGAACAGTGTGGATTTCTTCGGATTTCCAAGTTGTCATAATCTCAAAGTCGTGTAAACAAATAACGATTTCACTATCCCACTCATATGTGTTGATTCCTGTGTTAGAGAATGCCGTTGGGCATTAATAGACCGTATAACTAACGTAAATTAACAGAAAATTTTCCAAGCGATTTTCGATTCACGCGAATTACGGTAGTATCCGTGTAGTATATTATTTTTAATTGATCAACCTTATACGAGTACATCACACTATTACAATAAATAAATGCTACTTGTAAAATTAACTTCTGTCGTTTTTAGCCTAAAACATCACAGTATCACATAATAATCTATTTACAATCTGATTTATTTACTCCCTTAGGTGTCTCATTATAATTTGGCTTGTTGCCATTGCCACACTAAAGGAACATCTATTCAACATGATCGTCCACTCCCTTTCACCTAACCCAATTTTCATCATCAGGTTCTTCAGATAATCATGTTCTTCGGTCTTTATCATTTCCTCGAAGCATCCCATCAGCAGAACCCCCAAGTGTACTCGGCAGTGGTGTATTTTCTCCAATTCTCTTAGCAGGCTCAGATCTCTTGTAATATTATGGACATTTTTATTATTCACCTTTTCCACGCTGTTCACTTCATATCTGGTTCTTTTTTTTTTTTCCTGGAACCTCTAATTTTGAATATGTGCTATCGAGACCTCCACCAAAACGATCTCGTCTGGTTGATGCATTTTAACCATAATTTCAGGCTTATTATGGTGTAATATCTTCTTTGTTAATATTTTATATCCAGCTCGCATGGTGTCAAGGCGACCGTTATGGTGGAAGTCTTCGTTGAAGGTGACCATTTCAAACTGCAATCTCCCCCAAATCTGTTTCGGTGCTCTGAAACAGTCCAGCAACATCTTCAGCACTCAGTGAACAGCATCATCGTGTCTTGAAATATCCCTTCCTGTCATGCAGGAGACTGAGGTTCTATTTTTGTTCATATTCGTCCATCATAATTCGAACAACCCATATCTCAATTATACTTAATCACTCACTTTGTGATTCACAAAGTCCTCGGTAATATACTTGGTCCTCATCTGATGTTTGTTCGGGTCCGCTATTTCTTACTCCATCAACCGCACATTCAGATATTTCTATACTTGGTCGGTGATTCGTGCTGATCTGCCGATATCGGTTGGATTTGCCGATATCGGTTGGATATGAGATACATTATTAACGTTTGGGGACTCATCAAAATATATATTCTTTTCATATATTATGTACAATTCCGGGTGGTGTAGTGTTAATTACTCTTCAGTTCTCCCAGGAAAAAAGATGTTTGATTGCCTTTACTCCTTTGTTAATTTGCATCTCACTTCTGCCGGACTATTCCACTACCAACCACTGCAACTTATCTATTGTCCATTTTGTTGTTTGTGGTATTGAATTGGGGCGGGGTTGTGTTTTAGCTGCAGGATTGCTGGTAGCGATCTATTTGGTATCTGTTGTTTTATGGCCCGATGCTCTTCAGCGGTGATCGGGCCTCTTTTTTTGCTTAGGTATTTGTTGACAATGTCAAGTACATCGGATTTTCGAGGTTGTAACGCCCAGCTGCAGTCATTCTTTATGTTCGTGGTGGCAAAGATCTCGCCATAAGATTCCACCACAAAGACCACTGGGTCTACTGGGCACCTGTACAGGTATTAAAGCTCGGTGACCAGGTTGAAGTCTCTTTCAACTGTATCCACATTCTTTTGGCCGACCTCCACACCGTAGCGCGAGTATCTGGTTGTTTTATTCATTACTGAAGACTATAATTTTGCAGGTATGCACGGAAATGTCCAATAGTATCTATCTCAGGAGGGTTATCGAATCTGACCCTCTAGTTGGGTTTGTTGTGGTGAATGGGTGTTTCGTTAAGTATCTAACCTCCGGTGTTTGAAGTTGTTGTTCAAGGATGTTTTGCCGAAAGGGAAATTTGTTCAAATCTCCTATGGTGACTCTAGACTTAGTAGGATGGTCTTTATCACCCAGTGGACGACCTCGTCAAGCCTGGTTGTGGAGGCGTTTCAAATCCATCAGCTGCTCTCCGCTGTTCCTTGGAGGGGCTGCTCCTCTGCTGCTGCGCGCAGAAGGGATAATTCCCAGTGAATTGATCCATAATTGGGGATGAGGGAACTCTATCGTACTGGCTTCTTTAAGGAAGATATTGTCATAGTGTATGTCTGGTGACAATTCAGTTTAAAGTTTTCCTTGATCTTATATTGCAGTGTTGAGCATTAGTACTTCTTATCGATAAAATCGTGATCGCTGATGGGGTTTCTACATCCTATTGCCTCCAAATGCTCATATTTTCGTTCGGCTTCAGCCCTGCCTACTTGAAGTTAATTGGTTCTTACTTGAGTGATAGAGTCAATTATGTGTTTTATAATGGTTTTGAGTCATTTGAATATGTTTTGGAATCTGGAGTTCCGCAGGGATCTAATCTTGGTCCATTACTGTTCGTGGTGTTTATAAACGATCTGTTGAATTTTCTGGGGTGCATGGCCTTGGCGTATGCTGATGATTTGAAGCTGTTCTGGAGGATACGTTGTGTGGAAGATTTGGAGCTGCTTCAGTCTAGTTTGCAATTCGTCTGGGATTGGTGTTTGAGGAATGGACTAACGTTGAACTTGGAAAATTGCTTTCAGATGACTTTCACGAGAAGAGTGCAACCTTTTGTTGGCAATTACTTAATTGGTGACCGTTCCCTTACCCGTGTGGATCAAATACGTGATCTCGGCATTTTGTTCGACGCTGAATTGAGTTTCATACCGCATATTGAAGAACTCAGTGCCTCCGCTTGTAAAGTGCTGGGCTTTGTCTTCAGGTGCTCTAGGGAGTTCGGCGATCTGGAGGTATTGAGAAATCTTTACTTCACACTCGTTATCAGCAAATTGGAGTATGGTAGCCTCATCTGGTTTCCAATATACGACTGTCATCTAAGTGTGCTCGAGCGAATCCATAGGAGGTTTTTTAAGTACGTCTCATTTCGGCAAACGGGTATATACCCTGAACGTGGAGCTAATCTTTCCTCAATTATGAGTGATATGCGAATATCATCGTTGGCCGAAAGACATGAAAATCAATGTGCTAAATTCGCCCGGAGGCTACTGATGGGTCACCTCGACTCGCCCTATTTGTTGTCGCGAATGAACATTACAATTCCAAGGATGGTCTCTAAGTCTGCTCCTGTTTTTCGTCTGCCAACACCTCGTACAAACTTGTTGGTGCGTGCACCAGTGTATCGTATGTGTAGGAGTGCGAATGCACTCAGAATGAACATGTTCTTTTAGTCACTGATATTGTTGTATATTATTTAAGAAAACTGATATTATTTTTGGTATTTTTATTTTTAGCATAGCTTGAGAATGTACCTATATATGTTACCCTATAATTGGGATTATTCCTGTTGGGTAAATAAAGTTATATTATCATTATTATTATTATTATTATTATTTTCCCCTCTTCTCAGCTAGTTCGTTGTAGACTTCAGTTTTTTGCCAAATAGACGTGGGCGTTCGACGTAATTCTGCCTTTGGTGTTCTCTATGGTCAGGATCTTGCCTTTGCTCACGTCTAATTTCCGATATTTTTAAGGGTAGTGCTCCTATTCTCATCTGCGTAGATATTTCCAAGGATGTATATGGCGCTGGGTACAACGGTGGTGTTGAAGAGGTAGCCATTTGTGGAACCGTCACATCAGACTGGATTATTTGCTCTGTTGTTCTGAGCACTTTTCCCTCTATATCCGGTACCCTTCGGGAATACCGAATACCAGTACCCTTCGCGAATTTCTGGGAGGAATGGAGCACTTTCTTCATCCTTGGCCTCGTCTGTACTACAGTACTTTCTACATTTGCTTGTGTTCAGAACTGGTCCCATTTCCACGCCTTGGTGTAGGCGTCACACTTTATCCACGAATGCTATCAAATTGAATTTCCCTCTGGTGGCTTTGATGATATGTGGGCTCGGTTTGATATATTCTAGCTAGGATATAATATACACTCAGAAGAATGAATCGCTACGGTCTCAATGAGCCACAAATACCACAGTTCGATTACATTCTTGAGAAGACACTTGATATGTTTGTGAAGTGGTAATAAACTTACCATTCTCTTGAACTGCCGATGGTGAATGCTATTCAATACCTTTTTAAAATCGTACCAGTTGAAGTTGAGCTTGCATCTACTGAGTCGTGCTCTTTGTGATAATTCGAAGAATATGTTTCACTCTGAAATCTATCAGTCATCTCATGATCCGCCTCCCCAATGTTGAACGGAGTTGGCAAATTTTCAACACAGTTGAAATAATCTCGAAGCAGTTGGCAAAAATTTCGAAGCAGTTGGAAAAATTTCGTAGGAGTTGGACAAAATCTCGAAGGAGTTGGCAAAATTTCGAAGGAGTTGGACAAAACTTCGAAGGAGTTGGCAAAATTTCGAAGCAGTTGGAAAAATTCCGAAGGAGTTGGCAAAATTTCCAAGGAGTTGGAAAAAAATTCGAGGCAGTTGGAAAAATTTCAATGGAGTTGGACAAACCTTCGAAGGAGTTGGCAAAATTCCGAAAGAGATGGACAAAATCTCGAAGGAGTTGGCAAAATTTCGAAGGAGTTGGACAAAACTTCGAAGGAGTTGGCAAAATTTCGAAACAGTTGGAAAAATTCCGAAGGAGTTGGCAAAATTTCGAAGGAGTTGGAAAAAAATTCGAGGCAGTTGGAAAAATTTCAATGGAGTTGGACAAACCTTCGAAGGAGTTGGCAAAATTCCGAAGGAGTTGTACAAAATTTCGAAGGAGTTGCCAAAATTTCGAAGGAGTTGGACAAAATTTGGAAGCAGTTGGAAAAATTTCAATGGAGTTGGAATATTTCCGAAAGAATTGTTAGAAAATGTGAAGGAATTTGACCGCCTGGCCGGATAAATGCAAAGCAGACAGATAATAGGAACAGGATAACATGGTATAACACCATTTACCCTTGTACACATTCCTGTTGCCGTAAATTCAATATTAGATAGTTTTCGGCACAATATGTGAAAGTAATCATTAAAGGACACTGTGGGAGTAATATTCATCATTAAATGGTTTATTTCTGGGTTTTCTCTCCCAAACTCTGAAAAATATCTATGAAATAAAAAATTAATTAGCAATATCACAAAATAATATTTTTTTTTTATTTTATAGATATTTCTTCAGAGTTTGGGAGAGAAAACCCAGAAAGAAACCATTTAACAATGTGTGTAGCCGACAAGTAACAAACCATCTAGTACCAATTTGAGCTATTTCTCAGTGTCGAGCGGCATTTTAAAAAGCTTTTATTTCTATTTATTTCTATTGAATTCAGCAACGTAAATATGTGAGAATTTATGAGAATCATGAAGTGTTTGCGTAATTGCGAAATTGGCCGATTTGGATAGTTTACGAGCGGCAAAGTGGCAAAAAGTGAAGATGAGGGATAAAAACCGTCGAATAAAATGTAACATAAGTAATCATTAAAGGATACTTTGTATTGGTGGTAAATTGTATAAAGGGAAAAAATCGGGGCCACTAGAAGTGAAAAAGTCCGAACATAAGAACAACTTAAGAAATAGTGACATACTTAAATCAAAGATAGCAGAACATGTATGTATCATGATGGATTGGAGTAAAACAAATATTCTGATGACAGAGTCTGATTACATTAAAAGGAAACTCAAGGAGTCCACTTGTATTTTGTTGAACAGAATATGCAATTTTGCAAACTTAGAACTGTCAATGATCATTTTCGAATTTCAGAATAGTTACCAACAAAAAAAAAATTCTGAAGACTTTCGCTTGGTATCTGACGAAAGAGCCAGATCTAGTCTCCCAAACGTTACGAAATAGTTGTTTTATCGTTGATGTTGTTTCGTTCTGTTTGTTAGGCAACATTGTTCTATACTTTGCTTTCCAACAAATATCTTGTGTTTCTAACGCAGAAGCAATTCACAAAATAATAAAATTGTGAATATTTTATTGTTTTCAGAGAATAATTTCGTATATTATTGGATATTTCACGAATTTCAATTTCGGGTGTTTTCGATATCATGGCACAATTGTATCATTGAACTGTCCATACACCACCACAAACAAATCACTGTTTATAATCGACCAAACTGTAAATGTACGTATGCGAATGGGTCCTTATGGCAGCACTGTTTATTTTCTACCCAACAGTGAATGTATGTATCTTCTGTGAGTCGAAACTGATCTTTTGGAACCATTCTCGGCCAAAAAGTAGAACAGTTTTTTTCGGACACTTATTGATACAGTTGGATTCATATTCTTGAAAATATTGAGGATATCATTTTTTTTCCTGGAGCTGAACAGCCTTGGGTGAGTTCTGTACCTGGATGGGTGACTGCTCTGGCTATAAATTTGAACAGTGCGCCAAAGCTCCTGGTCACATTGTTTTTCTAACTTGTTGTAACAAATGCATACATTTTGTCTTCTTTTTGTCCTATCACAGATTATATGATCTTAAATGCCTAATAATTATATTGCTTGTAGAGAAAGTAACATTGAATGAGCATCTATCAATACAGATTTGTATATCAAGCTTTGTTAAGCCAATGTGACCAATTGTTTTTTAAAGTACACATGCTCGTCAGTGATCACTATCTCCCCAAAGCAGCCCACAACAAATACTCCCAAATGTACAGGGCAGTTGTAAACAGACTTGGGCTCACTAGCCAGATTCAAGTCACTGGGCACAACTTCAAAGTTTGGATGGTCCAGATGTGAAGACCCGTTTACTGTATATCTGACCCTCTTGATTTTTTCCTGAAGTCGATAGATCTGTAAGTGTGCCACATCATATGCAGTCTCAGGAATGTTGCAACATTTTTGAAAATTCCTCCTGCTTCCAGGATTGGCACCGAGACCGTGCACCTGGTACTCTGCTGCGCTATGAAGAAGGGAAAAACGCCATCCTTTCATGAGTGGTGACGAGTATGCAGAGTTCAATGTTAGGCTGCTCTTTTATAAACACCTTTCCATAGTGCATGTTGTTCGCCCATTAGTTCTGTAGTTGGTCACAGAAAGTATTCTCAATAATATCATTTTTTAATGTCCTGCAGCTTTTTCTTATATTGTCTTGCATGTATTCGATCTCTGGGCATTCGTACTTTGAGATGACAGAGTCATGGTCACCTAGTGTGTTCCTCTACCCTCCTATCGGCGAAGCGAAGTAGTTTTTGCGTGCTTCATTCATCCCTGGGTGTGCTCTTATGTATAGGTACTTTTTTTCTGACCATTTGGATCTCAGTTCCCTACTCTATTGATTTTAGTCCAACGCCTCCTTTATAGAATGCGAGATGCGCATATAATTTAGTGCTATTCTTTATCCATTTCCTTGAACTAGTATATCATTCCATTTGTTCGATACCCGGGTATTTGTATCCATTTATTACTTGTGGTAAAAAATTTCTTGCCCGTCGTTTTGCTCGTCTGTCCCACATTTTTCAATGTTCAGTTCAAGTCCCAATCTATTTGCTCTTCGTCTCAGTTCTCGGGTTATCGTTTTTAGTGCCTTTTTTGCTGAGATGTGACATTTTATATCATCCATGAATGCTTGTAGTCAGCAAGGTGAACAGCAGTGGGCTTATTGAATCCCCCTGGTACACTCCTTTTTTGATATTAATGGGCTTAGTTTTATTTTCCCCAACTCTGACCCTGATGGACCACTGATTCATGAAGGCTTTCAATCGTTTATTTATGTTCTGTTGTAGTGGTAGTGTTTCTATGAGTCTCTTGAGTTCTCGCTGGCTGATGGATTCATGTGCCTTAAGAAAGTCTTGTCACGCAGAGCAATGTTTTTTTTATATCCATTCGTGCTCTTTGGGTTGCTGCCTTGTCCATGAGTAAACCCTGCATTGTTCCCCATACATTTTTCCCGAGAATTGTTCCACTGGCACAGCCCAGCTAGGGAGGTTTTTTCTGACTATACTTATTATTGTGGCTGTTAAAATTTTATAGTCAGTGTTCAATAATGAAATGAGGCAGTAGTTAGCTGGCTTGTTTTGGTCCCCGATCTTGTCCACTTCCGGCCGGTGCACTCTCAATAATGCAACGTCACTAAGTATTGTTTGGCGGAATCTAAAATTTGGGCCATGTAATAGGGAATACAATCTTCCCCAGGAGCTTTCCAAGGCGAGCTGTGTTGTAAACTCTCTTCCACCATTTTCCTCACATTTTCTGTTTTAGTTCTCTGGTACTGTTTTAGCAGTTAGTTTAGGCAGGGTAGTGGTCTTGCTTTTTTTCTCCGTATAATTTTACGAAGAATCGTTCCATTTGTAAATTTGATGGACAAGTACCCATTGTTCTGTTTGTATGATTCTCATCGATGGTGATCCTCGCAATTTTAACCGTAGGGTACTGATTCCGTGTCTTTCCTTTGGTTTTCCAGTTGCTTTTCATGTACCTTTAATATATTGTTTTAGTCCCATCCAGCTTTCTTATTTGTCTAGATTCATTAATTAGACATACACCAAATTTTACCCTTTTCTAATTCAATATTTTCCTTGCATTGATGTTATGTTCTTTCAGCTTTTCAATTTTGGTTTCGGTAGTCTTGAAGTTGGGTTAGTCGTTCTTTCTTTTAACAGACGTCTTCCTGAGCAGGATTTCTGCACATTTCTTCTTTCCAATGTTCTGGTTGTGAGCACTGTTCGAGTATCTGGTCCACAAGTCTTACGATTCTTTGATTATCCTTTCTCAGGTAAAAAAAAGTTAATTTTTCTTCTTTTCTCACCTACCGTTGCTTGTATCTTCCTATATTCTGATTCTGAAATTAATAATTCTGATAGTTTCGCTCTCATGCAGGGCTTCCTTGCCCGTAGTGCATGTCTCTTGCCCATGCGTCTTCTTGTTCTTAAGTATCGAGGTTGTCCTTTCTGGATTCTACTGCTGGTCACTTTAACTCCATCAAAAATTAGAGATCATTATTTCAGCTCTATGTCTCATTGTCTTTCCAGTCTTCTAGGGGTGGAACATTACGGAGATGCCTGTTCTCAGAACCAAATTTCAATCTCCAACCCAATGGATTTCAGGCCGATGTCTCGTCTACAAGTTGATGGGTAGACATGGGCAATTGAGATGTTTCTGCCGACAATTGTTTCTGAGATAAGCATGTTCCTGATGTTTTCAACTATCTCCTGCAGGTTTTCAGGATGATAGCTCTTTCCTCTTCGGGATACATGTTGCCAAGTATATGTGGTACATAAAGCAATTGGTATAACAGTCTTGAATATCTGTGCTTTCTGAGTTGTGTTCGAAAATTAACTCCACGGAGTAGAGTACAGTTTTTGAAGGTTTGACAGATTTACTCTGGAGTTAGCTACTCTGATGTAATATTCGAACGGGATGGAGTTAGAGTCACATAAGTTGGAATAGGTTATGTTGGTATTAAGAAATTACCTTGTCTATGTATTCTGCTTTGTTTTATAACAGTGTATGTGTATATTACCCAAATATTACGAATAAAATGGCAAATCCAAATACAACTCAATTATTGGAAACTGATGAAAATCGGAAAAAAATAGTTATTTTGGCAATGGCCGATAATGCTCCAAGATATTGTTCGCCAGTTGAAATTTAAATGTTAGTATTTAAAGTAGGGCGACAATGATGAATAGAGTCCGATGCGGTACATTGAACGCTCCACCACCTGCGTTCGCAGACGAAACGCTTTTAATTTGAGTGCTGGTTTCTCAATTGCAAGTTAACTCAAGGTTGCGAGTAACCCGAGTGTTAGGCGTTCATGAATATCGCTAAATACATGCGTAACTCACAACCTCCAGTCAATTCGCAGTTGTGAAACCAGCCCTGAGGGCCGGTTTCTCGATTGCGAGTTAACTCGATATTGCGGGTAACATAAGTGTTACGCGTTCATGAATATCGCTAAATACATGCGTAACTCGCAACCTCGAGTTAACTCGCGATTGAGAAACTGGCCCTGAGTCGAATGTATGCGAGTAACGGCAACATAGTGGTTAAGAACAATTTCTTACTGTACATTACCGAATGGTTATAGCCAGAGATTGGTCTTAACCACTCGGTTGCGGTTACTCGCATAAATTCGACTTTGGAACGTGCATGCGCATCGCGCATTAGTGCACTGCATAACAGAACCAAGGTTATGTTTATGTTATGTTTGTTATAGTTTGGTTCAATGTTATGAGACCATGCACTTGTTATTAGTGTTCTGCTATGCACCCAATCTCATTCTTTAAATTTATTCAGCTATGAATCTTCGTCCTATATACTTGGAATTGGTGTCCCTGGGGACAGCGGGAGTCTCGGCTACACCAATCGCCAAGAAATGTTCGACTCGATATCGAGCGTGTACACATAATTCACCATATATTAGAATAATCCTTCAAAACCTTTCACAAACATCAATTAAACATACTGAATTTATTAATCTTGCTCGTTGTATTTTTCAATTTAAAGTAAATTTGGAGTTTAATATATTCTCCTGTATTGGACACTCTTAATCGGATTTACCATGTTGAATTTTCTTGTCCGTTCTCTTTTATTGGACACTCTTAATCGAATTTACCATGAAATTGATTTTAGACATTACTCATAAATGTGATCTTATACCAGAGCTTCACTATATCAAAACCTTGGTCCTATAAAGTTTAATTGTCAATGTTAAAACAAAATTCATTCTCTACTATTTTGCATTTGTGTTCATTCAACTAACGTGGACAATTTTTTTAATCCATAAAATATTAACTATTTTCCAGTTTAATGATAATGAAAATGAATCGTCAAATGAGAATCAATTTGTGGCCAGTGTTTATATGAAAAACACTATTAGAGGAGAACGATACCGAACTCCAAGGATAAGAAATTATCTTGATGAAATTATCCCCCGTTTCGATTCGAAACAATTTCAAGAGAACTTTCGACTGTAATCTGATGGTTTTGAAGCCCTTTTATTCATAATAGGTCCTAGACTTATTCAAGTGAAACAGCATCAGATTGGTAGGCCCTGTATTGGTCCAAGATTGCAATTTTTGTCCGTGATTTGGCAATTAGCTACACCAGACTCTTTCAGGCAAATATAGTTTGCATCAAAAAGGAGGTTATACCTATATATTCAAAATATTGTTTTAGGTCAGTCGGCGATCGATTCGGAATAAGTAAATCGTCACTTTGGGATAGTTTCCTAAGAATTATAAACGTACTTGAAGATATTGCTCCTACGGTTATTTACTGGCCCTCAGAAAATAACCTTGCCACTATAACGGCTAAGTATTATAAAATATCAAGAAATCAACTCAGAAATGTTGTGGGAGTCATTGATGGAACATATATACCTATAAAAGCTCCTACACAAAATAGGACGTCTTATATCACGAGAAAATGCAATTATGCCATTACCTTGCAAACAATCTGCGATTGCAATCTAAGATACTTGGATTGCTATACTGGTTGGCCAGGATCAGTAAGCGATTCAAGAATCTTGACGCATTCATTTATTTATCAAAATATAATGAGTAGTCGCCGGAAATACTTACCGGAAAATCATTTTATCGTGGCTGATAAAGCTTATCCCGTGTTGAGCTGGTGCATCCCCCCCCCCTATATTGACAATGGAGGTTTAACAATGAGGGAAACAAAATTTAATAGTGTGATTTCCAGAGTCCGCCAAACTATTGAAAGGTCGTTTTCATTACTCAAGGGGAGGTTCAGGCGATTAAAATATTTGGATATGTCACGCACAGATTTAATTCCTAAAACCATCTTAGCTTGTTGTGTCATTCACAACATTATCCTCAACTATGGAGACATACATTCACATGATGATGACTTGATGAAAATCCCATAGAGACTGCAGAAGCTACTAATGAGTTTAGAAATGATGGAGATTTTGGAAATGATCATGATGGAACAATTTTTCGCGATCAATTAATGCTGAGTATTGATAATAATAGGTACTTCGTGATGTGATGTTTCATTAGTTATTTGTTTTGTTTAGAGGATTTATAAAACCTGTAATAATTAAAATCATTTTTAATTTTGCTATTAGGGTGCTTTGATCGGGGAGTGCAGCTTTGGAGGGGGTGAAGCACCAACTTGGTTTGTCCCCAGGTGGTGGATAGGGGAGGGCCAATTGCTCATGATCTTAAGTGAAGCAATCTGGTCTGGCTGTGTTTGTCGGCCCGATGCAACACATATCTAATCTAGGTTACATTGAATATAGAATACTTTTTATATTCTACTTTTTGAATAATGTTATTTTGATACCTCCTCTAGAAAATTCAGGTTTCCCATTTTTCGTCATATTAGACAATACATATCAGAAGTTTCAACTATTAACTACAACTACAATTTATCGAGAAGTTTTCCCATCATATAAGTATGTGTTTCAAGTGCTTTATTTTGTATTTTTAAGTTCTCTTGGTGGTGTCTTTCTCTGCCATCTTCCTGTTTTTTGGATTCCTCCAACATTTCTTTCGTCCATTCAAGTAGATTAGCCGAATTGCTTGTTTTGCTCTTTTTTTGTCTTCTATCATCTTGACTGGGATTCTGATCGCTCTTTGATGACGAAGCAATGGCTACAGGTTCCACTTCTGGCGTTAAGGCATAAATGTCATTCATTTCCTCAAAATAATGAAAACTAAGGAATTTAGCTCCAGAACTTTTGTCGCCCATATTGTCCTTTTTTGCTATGTACTGTTTTCTCAAGTTCTTCCCCTTATTTTCAACCTGTTTCAAGGTGAACTTAAAGTGTTCTTCTCCTAGATGTCTCGAAATTTTCCTCGACACGATATCCTTTCTTATAGTAGTGTTTTCAAATTCTGGTAAAAATTTTTTGTACAAACCTATTAGGTTCAGTATAGCCTTGTGAGACCAATTTCTTATTTATTCTGGCGCGTCTAAAATGTAATGCCCATTAAAATATTAATTCTTATGGGAGGTTTTTTTTTTCCATAAAATATTAACTATATTTTCCAGTTTAATGATAATGAAGATGAATCGTCAAATGAGAATCAATTTGTGGCCAGTGTTTATATGAAAAACACTATTAGAGGAGAACGATACCGAACTCCAAGGATAAGAAATTATCTTGATGAAATTATCCCCCGTTTCGATTCGAAACAATTTCAAGAGAACTTTCGACTGTAATCTGATGGTTTTGAAGCCCTTTTATTCATAATAGGTCCTAGACTTATTCAAGTGAAACAGCATCAGATTGGTAGGCCCTGTATTGGTCCAAGATTGCAATTTTTGTCCGTGATTTGGCAATTAGCTACACCAGACTCTTTCAGGCAAATATAGTTTGCATCAAAAAGGAGGTTATACCTATATATTCAAAATATTGTTTTAGGTCAGTCGGCGATCGATTCGGAATAAGTAAATCGTCACTTTGGGATAGTTTCCTAAGAATTATAAACGTACTTGAAGATATTGCTCCTACGGTTATTTACTGGCCCTCAGAAAATAACCTTGCCACTATAACGGCTAAGTATTATAAAATATCAAGAAATCAACTCAGAAATGTTGTGGGAGTCATTGATGGAACATATATACCTATAAAAGCTCCTACACAAAATAGGACGTCTTATATCACGAGAAAATGCAATTATGCCATTACCTTGCAAACAATCTGCGATTGCAATCTAAGATACTTGGATTGCTATACTGGTTGGCCAGGATCAGTAAGCGATTCAAGAATCTTGACGCATTCATTTATTTATCAAAATATAATGAGTAGTCACCGGAAATACTTACCGGAAAATCATTTTATCGTGGCTGATAAAGCTTATCCCGTGTTGAGCTGGTGCATCCCCCCCCCCTATATTGACAATGGAGGTTTAACAATGAGGGAAACAAAATTTAATAGTGTGATTTCCAGAGTCCGCCAAACTATTGAAAGGTCGTTTTCATTACTCAAGGGGAGGTTCAGGCGATTAAAATATTTGGATATGTCACGCACAGATTTAATTCCTAAAACCATCTTAGCTTGTTGTGTCATTCACAACATTATCCTCAACTATGGAGACATACATTCACATGATGATGACTTGATGAAAATCCCATAGAGACTGCAGAAGCTACTAATGAGTTTAGAAATGATGGAGATTTTGGAAATGATCATGATGGAACAATTTTTCGCGATCAATTAATGCTGAGTATTGATAATAATAGGTACTTCGTGATGTGATGTTTCATTAGTTATTTGTTTTGTTTAGAAGATTTATAAAACCTGTAATAATTAAAATCATTTTTAATTTTGCTATTAGGGTGCTTTGATCGGGGAGTGCAGCTTTGGAGGGGGTGAAGCACCAACTTGGTTTGTCCCCAGGTGGTGGATAGGGGAGGGCCAATTGCTCATGATCTTAAGTGAAGCAATCTGGTCTGGCTGTGTTTGTCGGCCCGATGCAACACATATCTAATCTAGGTTACATTGAATATAGAATACTTTTTATATTCTACTTTTTGAATAATGTTATTTTGATACCTCCTCTAGAAAATTCAGGTTTCCCATTTTTCGTCATATTAGACAATACATATCAGAAGTTTCAACTATTAACTACAACTACAATTTATCGAGAAGTTTGCCCATCATATAAGTATGTGTTTCAAGTGCTTTATTTTATATTTTTAAGTTCTCTTGGTGGTGTCTTTCTCTGCCATCTTCCTGTTTTTTGGATCCTCCAATATTTCTTTCGTCCATTCAAGTCGATTAGCCGAATTACTTGTTTTACTCTTTTTTTGTCTTCTATCATCTTGACTGGGATTCTGATCGCTCTTTGATGACGAAGCAATGGCTACAGGTTCCACTTCTGGCGTTAAGGCATACATGTCATTCATTTCCTCAAAATAATGAAAACTAAGGAATTTAGCTCCAGAACTTTTGTCGCCCATATTGTCCTTCTTTGCTATGTACTGTTTTCTCAAGTTCTTCCACTTATTTTCAACCTGTTTCAAGGTGAAATCAAAATGTTCTTCTCCTAGCTGTCTCGAAATTTTCCTCCACACGATATCCTTTCTTATAGTAGTGTTTTTAAATTCTGGTAAAATTTTTTTGTACAAACCTATTAGGTTCAGTATAGCCTTGTGAGACCAATTTCTTATTTATCCTGGCGCGTCTGAAATGTAATGCCTATTAAAATATTAATTCTTATGGGAGGTTTCATGTACAACCTTTGCCATAATTTGAAATTCAAGTTGTAGTGTAGTGAGGATTAAGCATAAATTTATGTATACTCTTAAATATTACTTGAGATAAAGACAATATTTTGTTCCACAAACTAGGCGAAGATAAAATTCATTCCATGAAACAAGAACTATTTACCTTCATCTGTAGTTATCAAGGAGCTTTCCTTGCCTTTTGATTCCATACTATTATGATCATTATTGATTTCAGAGTTAAAATTGTCATGTTCATTAAAGATGTCATCGGAATCTGCTGGTTTGACAGATTCATCCTGCAAATCATCCTGAAATTCGTTTCTTTTTTCTGTTTCGATTTATACTCCAAATCATTTTTTGCGCGTATGTTCTGGGGAACATCGCGTTATCATTTTGCCCAAATGTCTGTAACTTTCGAATTTTTTGATGAAAATGGTCTCAAACGATTAAGTTCGACTCCCCAATGAAGAATTCGATGTCAAATTTGATTCTGTCCGTCTGGCCGTTGCCACGATAACTTGAGAACGAAAAGAGCTAGCGACTTGTAATTTTCAGGGTGGGTGGCGCATCCCAATACGACGGACAAGTTCGTTAATGGGCATAATCGGCCCAGTGGTTTTCGAGTAATAATTTTGTTTTCAACCAATATGAATCCGATCGAATAAAAACTTGGTGAGTAGTTGAAGAATATGAAGCTAAGCACGTTTGTGAAATTTTGTGTGAATCGTATTGCTAGAAAATTATAAAAAAATTATTAAAAAATATTTTTGTTGTCACGATAACTTGAGTACGGAAAGAGATAGCGGCTTCAAGTTTTCAGGTTAGGATGTGCACCAGAACGCGACATTTAAGTTTGATTAAGAGCATAATCGGCCAAACGGTTTTAGAGTTATAGCCATCTGAAATTTTCTGAAATTTTGTGGTTTTTTGTTCCTCATTAACTCGAAAAATACTGAACCGATTGAATTCAAACAAGGTTATCAGTTGTAGAATGCCAACGCGGAAATGTTTGCAGAATTTGGTGAGGATACAATTTGTAGAAAATTTTTAATAAATCATTGAAAATAAAAAAAAATTCTATATATCAGTAACTAATCGTTTGAAATTGCTGAAATTTTGCAACAGCCTTCATAACCTAACTCTACTGCCAATTTTCAAGTTTTAATACGATCGGTTAAATATTGTTGGAGATTCGTGCATTCTTGTGTGAGTTCAGTAGATGGGTGACCGTTGCCTCGATAACTTTCGAACGAAAGGAGATAGGGACTTGCAATTTTCAGGGTAGGTTGTGTATCCGAAAGGGAGAGTTGAGTTCGATTTTGGGCATAATCGGTCTAACGGTTTCCGAGTTGTACCCACCTGGAATATTATTTCCTTGATAACTCAAAAAATAAATATTCGATCGAATTGAAGCTTGTTAACTAGTAGTAGAAAATCAACATAAAGACGTGTTTGAAATTTTGCAAGAACCGTACCCCTAGAAAATTTGAAAAAAATGACGAAAAAAAAAATTTTAAGAAACGTACCCCTAGAAAATTTCAAAAAAATCACGAAAAAAAAAATTGGTTCAAGCACTGACGTGAAGTCAGAAGCTTTTGCGCGTATCTTCTATTGTCCATTCTTCTGTATTGGACACGCTTAATCGAATTTACCATGGTAAATTATGTTGTCCATTCTCCTGTATTGGACACTTAATTCGAATTTACCATGGTAAATTCGAATTAAGGGTGTCCGATACAGGAGAATGGACAACATAATTTATTATTATTATTATTATTATTATTATTATTAAATTCATAAGAGCCAAGGCTAACACCTATAGGGGCTCAAAAAAATATATACATTTTAAATGTAAAGAACTTAAACTTAAGTCACATTGTGAACAACTTAAAACACTTTGTGTATTGTAGAGAAACACATAATTGAAACAAGAGCAAAAAAAACATAAAATAAAATAAAACAAAATAACCAAAAAGAAACACTACACTGGAAACCGCCCACTCCATGAGTCCAAGGCATTCTTGAATGAATTAACACTAGGGGAGTTCACTATTCCCGTTGGGAGGGCATTCCAAACTTGAAAAATTCTATTTGACAAAAAGTGTTGGCGTGGAACAGTCTTGAAATTTTCCTTATGGAGTTTGTAATTGTGGCCTCTTAAGTTATTGTTGTTTAGCCTGAAAATGTTTGAAGTATCTATCCCGTACAAAAGATTGTTCACAGCTCTGTATGCGATTATCAGGTCCCCTCTCTCACGCCGTTTTTCGAAAGTGCTCAAACCAAAAATCTGCAACCTACCAAAATAATCTGGACGAGATACGCCATAGGGTATACGAGTAGCTCGTCGTTGGACGGACTCCAGTAATTCAGCGTCTCCTCTTAAGTTGGGATACCATACAGGTCCCGCGAACTCCATGATTGGTCTGATGAAGGTAGAGTATATTTTACTGCACACCTGAGGATCACATCCGTAAAAGGCCCTGGAAATGAGGAAAGTGACCTGTTTCGCCTTCGAAGTTATATGCTGAATGTGTTTACTCCAACTGAGATCTCGAGAAATGATCACTCCAAGGTCGTTATGCTCATCCGCTGTTCTTAAAGGTTGACCTGACAAATGATAAACATGCTGGGGGTTATTCTTACCAACATGGAGCACCACACATTTGTCGATGTTCAGTGGCAGCAACCAATCATTACACCACTCCGATATTGAATCTAAATCTGCCTGGATAGCAGCAGTGCTGGTGATGGGGTTGTTATAAATTTTCGTATCATCTGCGTACTGAGAACAGGAAGACTTAATCGAAGATGGAAGATCAGCAGTGTAAAGCAGGAAAAGCAATGGTCCTAAAACAGATCCCTGTGGTACTCCTCCAGGAACAGGTGAATCAGATGATGTTCTATCCGACACTCTGACATTAAATTCTCTTGAGGTCAGAAACGACCGTATCCACAAAAGCAGGTCACCCGCGATCCCAAAATATTGAACCTTAGAAAGGAGTCTTCGATGAGGAACCCTATCGAATGCCTTGGAAAAATCCAGATATATTATATCAACTGGTTCCCCCCTGTCTACAGCCCTAGTCCAGTCGTTGATACATGTCAGAAGATTGGTCAACACTGACCTGCCAGGGAGGAAACCATGCTGACAATCTGGAAGAATACTGTTTTCCAGTAAAAAAACAAGCATCTGGTCTACAATAATTCTTTCACAAACCTTAGACGCAACACAAGTCAAACTGATAGGGCGGTAATTAGAAACTGAAAGTTTGTCCCCTTTTTTAAAAATAGGCGTTACTGAAGCTTTCAGCCATGGGCCAGGAAGGCAATGACACCGGAAGGATTCCTCAAAAATCATAGATAGAGGAAAAGACAGAGAGGCCGCGCAAAACTTCAACAACCTATTGGAGAGGCCGTCGGGTCCAGGAGCTGAACCAATCCGGAGAAGATCCAGCTGTTTCCTCACAATTTCCGGCGAAAATGAAATTTCACTCAATCTCAGCATCGAACTATCTCTTCTGATGCGAGGTATTGGTCCAATCGGTTCGCCAGAGTAAGCAGAAGAAAAATACTCCGCGAATACTTCCGCAGCAGTACGGTCGTCCGGACAGATAGACCCAGAAGCATCTCGAACCCGCGGTACAGAAACCTTAGCATCAAGGAAAGTCCGTACGTACCTGAAGAACTTCTTTTTATCATCCGAAGAGGCAACCCTAAACTCGTAGTCCCTCTTGGCCTTGTCAATACACGAGGATAAAAGGTTTGAATATTTACGGTGAGCACTATAGTCTGCCGGATAGCGTGTTCTCAAGAATCTCTGCCATAAGCTCCTCTTATGACGAATCATTCCAGAAATGTTACCATCAATCCAAGGCTTCCCCGGAATGGAGTTGACCTCCCTGTATGCCGTATTTGAAATCACAGCACTATTCAGGATCTCTATGAATTTACCCCACATTTCCTCCATTTTAAGATGGTTAAACCGATCGGCCCACGCAACCCCAGCAAGATCCTCGTTAAGTTTACCATAATTGATAACTTCAATTGTCTTCTTCAATAATTTCTGAGGCGAACTGGCGAAAAACTGAATGGATGACTTGAGAGTAACGTGATCCGACCTTCCGAATGGGGGAAAGTAATCAATTTCAGAAATCAGGTCGCGATCACCTACAAGAATGTAGTCTAACAATGAAGGATTCTGCCCCAGACGATATCTTGTGGGTTTGAGAACAAGTTGGGTGAAGTTTGAACTTTGCATCATGTTGTAGAACTGCGAATATGCCGCCTGTGTTGGAGAAATGGGGCTTAAGGGCCACGACAGGTCAGGAAGATTGAAATCCCCGGCAATAAGGATATTTTTCTCCGTACAGCTCAAATGGAATAGATGGTCAAATAGGGCAAGGTCATGTGGACCTGCTCGGGGACGATACACGCATCCAATTGTTAATGTAAATCCGTTGAAAACTATCTTCAGAAATATGTTGTCTATACCAGGGGAGTCAAATCTTGAAACGGAAATCCTGGATGCATCCAAAATCTCCCTTCTTACATAGATGCATACACCTCCGTGGCCCACAGTCGTGGAGCTATCGCTTCTAAAAACATCATAGTTAGGTATGTGAACTGAGGAATCCAACACACCCGCCATCAACCAGGATTCTGAGATCAGAATGAACGAAGGCTCGTGAACCTCAGTGAAAGCCAAAATCTCACGGTACTTAGAATTAAGGGACTGTACATTTGAATACACGAAGCTCCACTCATTTAGCTGATGTTCTAGTTTTTTGAAATGGTGCTGACGACAGATGGGACTCCTCCTACATATTTTATTGTCAAATCCTTCTCCCCCGCTGACTCCCTCCGCCTTAGTTCTGCGCGCAGATTGTTGAGTTCCTCAATCTGTTTCGGTGTTTTATCGTCGGAAAGATGGATGTTTTTGTATTCAGGAAACGAGATGAGCTTTCTTTTATTTCTCAGCATCGTGGAAACACTACCACTATTCACCAACGAAACCTTTAGCATGCGAGGGCGATTTGGCCCAGCCTTTCCCAGACGAGACGTTCCCACGATCAAGTCTCTAGACGAGTCATGGATGCATCGAAGTACATTCGCAGCTATGAGGCGATCATCCAAGTCGGCTGATTCAGGGACATTTCTCATAATAATATTGAATGATCGCCTCACACGTTCAACAACCTCCTCCGGCTCAGTCCGACCAGGGCCGACAGGAAGACCACCCGCCGAAGAAGGACGCATATCCTCCCTCAGCCGCTCGAATTCCTCAATCACGTTCCCCACACCAGCAGACAGCTCGGAACGAGAATTTTCAAGCTTTTCCACTCTGTCCCGGCAATCCGAGATAGCTGCACCATGTTCACTCAGAATCGTCGAATGACCCTCCATAGTAGTTCTAATTTTTGCTAGCTCATCAACCAATGCAGATTGGCCTTTTTTGATCGATTTCAGGTCATCTGCCATAGCACCTATTTTATTCATTAATTCAAAAAAATGCTCCATAGTTATTGGTTGATCACATGGTGCAGGGGATGACTGTGAATGACTCCGCAAAGAACGTTTACATGCATCGCAAGATGAACAGTTCCACTTGGAATACGACTCTACGATATATGCCGCGTCATTGGAGGACAGATTAGCACATTCCGGATGATAAAATTTACGGCAAATTGAGCACTGTACTCTCGGATTTTTTGGGTCATCATGAGCCCTCGTGCAAGTTGGGCAAATTTGCGGCATTATAGAGTTTATCTATCGATATAACAGGGGTCTAGGAAGGAGAAGGATGAACTTTTCACTCTTCGTGGGCCTATACGAGAGACTTCCAACAAACAGATATGGAGGGCCACGGAGAAAAGGATACAAATCAAAAGGAATGAAAGAATCAGCAAACAGCTGGTCGATATTAGCACGCGTAATAAATGATACCAAAATGATAAAAATGTGCACACCTGCTACTCTCGCATCATCTGTGCACACTAACACGACCGAGGTATGAGTATTATTGTTACAATCTGTTGCAATTGTCATGCGCTATCTATGCGTGAACACACAAATGCGCAACAAAGAATGCATGCAATGGATTCTCTGACATGCAATAATCACCCTTAAACAAGTAAACAATACCTGGTAGTAATTAAAAACTCTGAATAGCCAGTATATAAAACCAGTGTGAAAACATAAACCTCCCGCCACAATATATTTGAAAAACCAAACACAACTGTAATACGCTTAAAATGAATTTATTACGTCTTGAAAACACTAAATATCCCGAAAACAAAGAGCACTGAACCACACAGTGTGACTTCTATGTATCTCCATGGTAAATTCGATTAAGGGTGTCCAATACAGAAGAATGGACAATAGAACATAGGCGCAAAAGCTTCTGACTGATTTACCATGGTAAATTATGTTGTCCATTCTCCTGTATTGGACACTTCGAATTTACCATGGTAAATTCGAATTAAGAGTGTCCGATACAGGAGAATGGAAAACATAATTTACCATGGTAAATTCGATTAAGTGTGTCCAATACAGAAGAATGGACAATAGAACATACGCGCAAAAGCTTCTGACTTCACGTCAGTCCTTGAAACAATTTTTCTATAAACATCATTGATTCGTTTCCTATAAATTTAAAAATGGTTTATTTAAAAAAAATAATCAGATACAGGAGATATATCAAACCAAATTATACAGTGTAGAAACGAAATCAAGAATAATAACTATTAAATAAGTACAAAATACAAGAAAAATCAAGAGTTACTTTATCTCACTCAAAGCTTTTCCAAAACCATATATCTAACTCGTTTTTATAGTTATAGATATTGTTATCATTACAACGACTGTTTCACTGCTGAAAGATTATTGCTTCTGCATTCCTCGCGTATCAGTTACAGGCGGTGACCCCTGAGGTGTTGTGTGGAGGCCAGATCAAAGAGAAATTTCAACTCAGTTCCAAATTTACCGTTCAGGGCCTGTAGGTAATGATGAGATCGCCCGTTTGCGCCTAGCTTGGAAGGTTGTGAGGCCAAGGATAGACAAATGCTCCACGTATGATGATCGTATTCTCCCAAATGGTATCCTTCTCGCACGTCTCAGGATGAACTCCAACATTTTCCTGTGCCACACCAGGTTCAACACACTGGGCCAACGTATTCTAATATTGGTCTGATATAATTTTTATAGTGCTCAGAATAGAAACCAATGCCATAGAAACGAAATGATCGCTCAAGGAGACCAAGCATTCTCCGAGCCTTTGAGGTGATATGCAGTATGTGCTCTGACCACGAAAGATCTTATATTATAACCACTCCCAAATCCAGGTGTCTACTCGAAACGTTCAGTGGGCGGTGATCAAAATAGAAGCGTTTCCTTGGATTATGTTTTCCCAGGTGGAGGACTGCACACTTTTCGAGGTTCACATCGAGGGGCACACTATGGCACCATGAACACATTGCATCCAAATCATCCTGAAGAAGGGATGAATCATTGAGGGGTTGATTATAGTACGTCGAATCATTTAGGCATCCAAGCAGATTTGTGATGGTTGAGGGTCCCGGTATAAAGCCATGCTATTCATCTGGCAAGATGCTGTTGAAAATAAAGAACTCCAGCATTTCATCAGATATTATCTTGTCGGCGATATCAACAACAGATGAAGTGAGGGAAATTGGGCGAGAATTATAAGGATCGAGTTCGCGGTCATTATTGTACACAGGAGTCACTCCTGCAGTGATCCAATCAGTAGGTAGGTAGGAAGAGACTGATGGGACCGGAAAGACTTATCCATGAGCACAGACAAAGGGACCGCTAGACCCGATGAGCAGTATTTCGAAATGATGGGGCTCAGATTATAGACACTGAGTGGTGATGACGATTTGAGAGCCTTGAGATGTTTCTCAACAGTCCAAATTGGGAACGCAATGTTTTGCAGACTCGCTTGGCAGCTATCCGATAGGATTTCCGGTAGAGGCCCTATAGGTTCCGCGATGAAGGATTCACTAAAAATATTGGAGGCACAGTTCGCTACTTTCTCGGAGTTTTGACAAATTTTCTCTTCGCGATTACGTATCTTTGGAATGCTAACTTTGGTGTTAAGTGTTGATCGCACGTATTTAAAGACCTTGTTTTTGTTACTGGACGAACACATATTTTTTCTTAACTTCGCCTTAGCCGATGTAATCTCTCACGACACAGCCCCTCGAATAGTTCCGATGGTAGGGAAAATCCCGATCCCGTTGACTCCTCCCGAATCTTAACTACAGACATCTCTTACGTTTAAGCATCCCGCACTCAGCATACATTAATTCTTGGTAGTATAGACTGTCTCTTCAAATTTCGACTTTGCCAGGACCGAATATATTATTTGGTAGTTCTCGTGAAATATAGAATTTTGTTCAATCATATGTTTAAAATTTTCTGCGGATACGATACTCACGAAATTTCGCAAGAATTTAAGCGTTGTCATTCTACAACTGATTACCACGTTTGAATTCGATCGGATTCGTATTTATTGATTTATTCAGGAAATAAAAACAAAATTTCAAATAAGTATAACTCAAAAACCGATTGGCCGATTATGCCAACTCAAATGTCGCACTCGGATGCGCAGTTTACCCTAAAAATTGCAAGTCGCTATCTTTTTCCGTTTTCAAGTTATCGTGAGATACATAATTTTTTTAAAATTTTCTAGTGATTCGATCCTCACAAAATTTAATATTAGTGTTTATGTCGATATTCTACAACTATATTTTAAGTTATCGCGAAAATAATATTTCGGATGCGCAAAAGTAACTACACTCTTGTCCACTTCAGTTTTTGTCGTATATGTTTCGGAATATACAACCTACCCTAACAATTACAAGTCGCTATCTCTTTTCGTTCTTAAGTTATCGTGAGTTAAATAATATTTTTTTTAATTTCCTAGAGATACCATCCTCACAAAATTACACATGCGTCTTTGTACTTTGTATTCTACAACTTGCTACCAAGTTTCAATTCGATCGGATCTGTATTGGTTGAAAATAGCTTCATTACTCGGAAACCGTTAGACTGATTACGCCCATTAACGAACTTGTCCGTCACATTTAGATACGCAGCCCACCGTGAAAATTTCGAGTCGCTATCTCTATCTCTTTCCGTTCTCAAATTATCGTGGCAACCGCCGGCTGGCCGGCGTTTACCATAAGGGGTAAATTAATAGATTGTGCATAATCACAAATATCTTATGAATATTGTTTTGTTTATCCTGTATAGTGAAGGAAACTTTTGAATTATTGCTTATTCCATGTCATCCATATATTGTACTAGCCAACAAATAATTTTAAGTCTTCATAACCATCATTAGGAAGTCTGTTGATATGGAATATGGTAATAATTTGATATTTTAACACATCGTTAAATGGATAATCAATTTCAACAATCTTATCGTTCATAGATAACATGAGATATTATCTCAAATTATAGATAAAGTCCATATATTCCATTCAATGTTGAAATATGAAAATTAAGCATTCAGACATTTCCTCTTATTAAGTTGTATTTCAAGAAAGGAAAGGTTTGAAGGTATCGATTCATGTAAATTGTCTGAAAGAATTGGTTTTCACAGGTTAGGAGAGAAAAGAAATTGTGGAAATAAGATTAATTTATTTGGATACCAATATCTATACCATCTATTAAGTAACTAAGTGAACAAAAAACTGAAGCTGTAATTCAAACAGGAAATAATTTTGAATAAAAGTCTATCGATTAACATATTCGATTATTTACTTCAAGAGAGATCAAGAACAATATTCATTTTGAAATTTCAATACTATATCAAGCATCATGCAATACATTTTTTCAAATATGGACCACCACTACCGCACCATCATGGAGGGTTCCTAAAATACTTTAGAGAGGATAAATATATGGATTATTAACTTTCTCCATTTCTTTATATCCTACTTCTCGTTGAAAAATATATTCTTGGATTTTCGTCCACAGTACTAGATATATCATAATTTTGAAAGTTTTTTCTAAATTATCAAGCCATTCTATTATATTAGTAAAATTAGTGAATTCCCGAACACATATTTATTGTCAAGCATACTAATCAACAAGCATTAAAGAAACATGTACCTGAAACTCCATGGAAAAACAACATTTATATACATACACCTTCCTTTAATTTTAAAATGTTTTGCTACTAGAAAAATTAAACATTTTGTTGAAATTCTTATTATATAATACATGCATGCTGTCATCCAAACATCATGATGATGCATCGTCAGAGATCCTTCCCACCAGGAATACACAAAATAACGTAAGTAAACAATTTGTGTAACATTATTACATGAATCCATAACAGGTATTATGCAAATTATTTGAGTAAACATGTAAAAGTAGCTAAGGACACAATCTGAAGAATAGGGTCCATGTGGAAGTAATTCGAAGTGTAATTTCTACAATTTTGATTGCTAATGACATGATTATGATTATGCTGACCCTCCTAGGTCTTCCATAAGGAGATCTCTCGTTAGGAGTCGGTTTTGTTCTGTGTAGACTTTGTTAATATATCTTTATGTCAACTTAGGCAAGGCACTGGGTGGTTTGTACCTAATCACATGATGAATAGACTACTTATAATATAATATATATAGCATTGGCACAACTCCGATTACAATTGTCAACCCTCAGTTCTCCATAACTTCATACCATTTCTTCACATATGTAATCAATATTTCTATTATTTAGACTACTCCAATGTTTTTAAATACAAGGTAGTCTCGCTTATATTCAACGGATGGTATACAATAGATTGTTAGTAATAATATTATTATTCTGAATATACCTTTGAATAAAGAAACTTCCTTATTCAAAGGAATATACTAGAATGGAGGACAAAGAACACAAATAATACTAAAAAAAATAATAATAATAAGGTAGAGGAGTAGAGGACTGACAATTGTTTTGTTTACTTTAACTTTGTGATAGGAGACGGATTTTGATTACGTTAAATTTGCGGTTATGCGGTTAAGGTAAATGCAAAATGTCGGCGGCGCATGCGAAGAAACAGCTTTTTCGAGTTTGCGGGATGCTTAAACGAGAAAATCGGCTAACAAAATCTGTGTGTGGTGCCTTCCAAGCAGAGAACACCAATTTATAATATATTGTATAAGCTGCCAAGAATTAAGGCAAGGATAGACTGAGCCCACGTACGCAACACATTACGAAGTCTAGACCCTTGAATTTGAATGAAAATAGATGACAAAAAAACATGCTTATCACACGCAACGTTGCGTATGATAGGTAAGTATGTTTCTAAGTCATCTGTTTTCATTCAAATTCAAGGGCCTAGACGTCATCATGCGTTTCGTACGTGAGCTCAATCTGTCCTTAACTTTAGTATATACTCTCAAACTCTCCCATGGCTTCGTCAGATGATAGTTGGCGGTTTTACAAGTAGTTGATTCATTCACTTCATGTCGCACTTTGGAGAGGAAATTTTGCCACAAATTCAAATCGGACACATCCAGAATATCCAGGCAGTCGAGTTGTTCGAATCTATTATTGAATATTTCATAGTTTATTATCTTCTTATACTCACCGAAGGCGTCAACCACCTCGCAAAGAACTTGTGTGCCAATGTTACCAGAATTTATTATTTTCTTTACATATATGCGACTCATATTGGAAGAGAACGAAAAAAAAATAGCTATAATTATCTAATAATAAAGATTATTCTAACTTGGGAGAAGTATTAAATAAACAATCTTTTAAAATAATCTCAATCTCGAATTCGGCGGGAGAAACTACTCTTCAATCTTCATTGGTCATAAAACAGAATGAGACAGAGAAATAAGAGATTTTCCGTCCCATGCGTTATGTCAAATTTGAGTGGAGTAAAATAAACTCTGACATTTACTAGAGTAACTCCGAGTCGAATACTCCGACTTTTCGAACGACAGTCATCGAGTAAAATTTACTCAACTCTTCCGTTTTCGGACGCAATGGAGTAAATATTACTACGTTTACATGCATCCTCTCGAACCGTTTTAAGCCAATGCGTATTCCGTAATGCGCATTGAAAACGCATGTAAACGTTTTTTCAATTCGAATTGACTACTCAAATGCGAATTAGTAAATGCGATTTGAAAAGGTGGATTGAGTTTTCCCAAACCGTTTTAATGTGCATGTATACACCAAATACGCATTGAGAGTAGTTTTAAGAGAAACAAATTTCAGAATTACCAACACCAAATTTATTAGTTTGACAAATCTGATAATCTAACGAACCTGCTTTGGGGTTACGTTAATCGTAATTCTTAAGCTGGAAGATCGAAATAAATCTCTTGAGATAAAAATGATATAATATATTGTTCGAGGTAACTTTTTCTATTATCTTTAATCATTTTCTGCCAATTTTCTGGATTCATTTTCACGATTTGCTCTTTCAATCACTTGTAACCACCCAGAAAAGGTTAATTCCTTGCGAAATTATGGTGTTCTTCATCATTTTTTAAGATATTTAGAATGATTTTCTTTTCTTAATTTCCATTTTTAATTTTTTGCAATCTTCCCATGTTGGCTACGCGAGCTTAGAATAAAGCCGAATTACAGAAATCTAGTTTCAGATAAGGCATGTAAACTCTCAAACCATATTTCATCTAATTCGCATCAAAACATGCGCATTGGTTCAAAACGGATCGAGAAGGTGCATGTAAACGTAGTATATTACTCTACGGAGTTAATATTCGAACGCAACCCTGTGTGCTGTGAGTTTGTACTTTTTTGATGCTGTCAAAAGAATTTCATTTCACACATGTCAGGGTATATCAACTTTATCTTCGGTGTTTTTTGATGACCTTCTGGTTGGTCTTTATTCGATCAATTATGAATGCGCTCAGCAGAAGGAACAGACGTGGTCATAACGAGTCGACCTAGTACACGCTCCATTTGACGTATATGGGTGGTGTTCTCTTCGTGCAGACTCTCTCCCGGACAGACCGCAGGCATATGATAATTTTGAGTAGGTGCTCAATGTGTTTGTGAAGCACACTCACCAGCCTTTTCAGTGGGTGATTATTCTCACAATCTATCGACATCCTGAAATTTTGTTTTCCAAATCTCGAAAAATACTGGAGAGAAACACGTGGAGAGATTTGCAAGTGAGAGTTGAGATAGACATGAATAATATACTTAGAAACTTGATGCCTTTTCTCTGGTGATTCCGCTTCCTCAGCCAAATATTAGAGATCAAATATTTGAGGATGTTATACCAGGTACCTACTCATAGATTCTCGCCTCCAATATGGCATTCTGGCTTGAGGTGGCCTGTATGTGTACATCTGAAAAGTAGGTAGGTTCTAGAGAATTAATTCCTACTTGTAGGGGTAGATTATACTCCACGAATAAACTTTTCTCGGAGGCAGAAGTTTTAGATATGAATAACAAATACTACCACACCTTACTCGTGTACTGATGCTTCTGAAATAGGAATATGTCGATCATATGGCTAAGAAGACTATCGGACAGTGCACATATACATACATGATTCATCTTCAACTCATTGACTGGTGACCTCAGGGGTATATTTTATTCACTGAACTCCTTCAGATTATGCAGCAAATGCATCTATATTTTAATTTAATTATTATATTGTTAAAGAATGAAGGTTATGTATATAAGTATGTAGGTATGTATGTACAGGGTGGTCCAGATCGTAACCAAGAAATTTTAACCACGTATTCTACGTCAAAAATAAGCCCTAGTTTGTCATATAAATATATGTCGAGAAATGCTTTCTCTCCGAGATACAGGGTGTTAAAATTATAGAAAAAAACATGTTTTTTATTAATAACTTTCACACTTCTTGAAATATTTTTATGAAATTTGGGACAGAGGTTTTAAGGATCAAGAGGCACTTTTTGAATTAAATAATTTTTTTTTATTTCACCAGTGGTGTCCGTACTGCATCGAGACTGAATATTTTTGGACAAAAAAATGATACGCCACTGGCTTTTCCAACAATAAAATTTATTCTTGAAATCCTTATTTAAATTGAAGCAAATTCATTCTCCTGACTTTTTGACGTACGAGGCACCGTTTCCGAGTAAAAAAATTAAACACTCTCATGCATGAGCAAATTGCTAAAATTTGATATGGTACATAATAATAATACTCGTAATAATAAGACTATTTTTGTAAAAAATGTGTAATTACGAAAAAATAAAGGTTAAGATCTGCACTCAAATACGAATTTAAAGAAGATGTTCGAAGTAAAGGAAAAAAAAACATTTTTTTTTTCTAGTAATTTTAACACCCTGTATCTCGGGGAGGAAGCATTTCTCGACATATGTTTATATGACGAACTAGGGCTTATTTTTGATGTAGAATATGTGGTTAAAGTTTCTTGATTAAGATCTGGACCACCCTGTATATGTATGTATGTATATATATATATATTGAAAAAATGGAGCTTTTGCTCGTATGTTCTATTGTCCATTCTCCTGTATTGGACACTCCTAATCGAATTTACCATGGTGAATTCTATTGTCGGTTCTCCTGTATTGGACACTATTAATCGAATTTACCATGGTAAATTCTATTGTTCGTTCTCGAATTTACCATGGTAAATTCGATTTAGAGTGTCCAATACAGGAGAACCGACAATATCATGGTAAATTCGATTAAGTGCGCCCAATACAAGAGAATGGACAATAGAACATACGCGCCTGACTTCACGTCAGTGCTTGTTTCATATTCAGACTTCAGATTTTTCAGCTTTCTAATTTCTGGAATATCATCATGGTACATATTATTCGACGGCTTTTATCCCTGAACTTCACTTTTTGTCTAGTTTCCCGTTCGAAAACGGTCCTTACCGGCATATTTTGCGTAAAAAATTTAAAACCTCGCCCATTCCAATCCAACCTGACAGATGTCGAATTTTTGGATTGATCTAAAGAAATTGAAATTCTTCACCAACTTTCCTTACGTCGATTTCGAATATTAACGTTTCGGAGAGGAAAACCCCACATATTTTATTGAGCGGATCGATCTTTCGACATAAACTCATGGTTGCTTCCACTCAACATAAGCAAGTGTCACGTACTTCACATAGTTTCGGAGGACCTAAGCTGGTTAGCCCACATAGAACGAATCTCAGCTAAAGCAAAACAACTTACATACTTGTTCTATAGATCCTTCAGGGGCTGTAATGACCGAACCTTTGGGACAATTTACAAAACTTATGTTCGACCTGTACTCGAGTATGCTGGTCCGGTCTGGTGGTGTTCGACGAAGGGTGCCGCTGAAATTCTTGAATCCACGCAGAGATGGGCCACCCGCATTCACTATGGTTTCCATCGACCTACGTACGAGCAGAGACTCTGTGCTATGGGGTTGACATATTTTGAGGAAAGGCGTATGCGCGGAGTCGTAATTTTTTCATTTAGAGCCATGCAAGGTCACTTCGGTGACTGTATTCGCAATGTCTTCACTCTTAACACGAACAACCTACGAGGGCATGATTTCAAACGGGAAAATTTCAAGTCCTCTCAGCGTCAATATTTTCTTCCCAACCGCATATTTCACAACTGGAATCGTCTGCCTGGCGAGATTGTCCGATCTTCCTCCGTGAATGGTTTCAAGAATGGTTACGACAGGTGGAAGTCATCATGACGGAAGAATACTGGATACTGCTTTTTTTAATTTGCCTTTTCATTACTTTCTTCTATACTGCTCTGTTTTTGTTTGTTTCATATTCAGTTCACATAGCCAATTGTACGTCTGTACTATCTTTTTTTAATATTAATTCTCGAGTTTATAGGTTTATCCTCGACTCGGATCAATAATGTAATAAATAAATAAATAAATAAAACTCGCGAGCAAGTCCTACTTTGGAGCGTGAATCCATATCACTCTACTTTTCGACTCTCGTTTTTGTCGCGATTTGAGGTCCGGACGTGAACAAAATTCCTTTCGTAAATCCTTCGAAAATGGTAATAGATTTTGAAATTTCGTCTTCAGGTTTCGCTTCTTACCGTTCCAAAGTTTCGGACGCGTGCTGTGACTTCCTCGAAACCATCCTTAAATTTTAAAATAGATCCCCATAATTCCCGATTTACTTAAGAAAAATACTTTCAGAAATATTTTTAAATTATATGGATTTTTTCCGAAGATCGCCATTATAGCGTTATCGACAGTTCCGAAACAACTTCCGAACAAACATTTGTGTTGGCATTCTACAACTACCATCAAGTTTCAATTCGAACGGTTTTGTATTGTTCGAAAGCAAACTTTGTACTCGGAAACCGTTTGGCTGATTACTCCCCATTAACGAACTTGTCCGTCACATTTGGAAGCTCAACCTACCCTGAAAATTTCAAGTCGCTATCTCTTTTCGTTTGAAAGTTATCGTGGCAACGGACGGCCGGCGTTTGCGCAAAATGATAGCACGCCGTTCCCTAGAACATGCGCGAAAAGAAGAATTATTCACTGCTAACTAAATTCACTTATAAATTCTGCATAATAGGCAACAATTGGTAAGTGTATCAGGAATAATTCAATAAGTAGTTGAGTTGTCAAAAATCTCCAATCCATTCATGTAGACGATTATGTATAATCAAAATATCGATGATCCAACACCCGCGCCGTAGTCGGGCTTCCTTCTCATAACTCGTATTCACCCCACTTTCATTAACCGCCCTCGTCTCTGTACAGAACCGTATCCAAACTGGAGCGATAACATTGTTTTATCCAGCAAATAAGCCTATGCATCCGAATTCAGGTCGATTTTGGTAAGATAATGATATACAGATATTATTATTTATATGACCCTCGTTGAACTTCTACAATTATATTCAATATTTTTACATGAGAGGGCTGCAGTCGCCCCTAATAAGTATGTATAAGCTATAGTTCCTTGGCCAGATCTAGTCTTTGAGTAAAATTGTTTATCTCGCTTCAGTTAATTTTTTTTTCTGGGGTATAGCTACCGAAGATCCCGAACGTACTGCTGGGCATTCTCAAACGATGCGATGTCTGTTTCGCCATCTACTAAATAAATTCTGCATTCTTCGTCAGCTACGCCAATTTTCTACATGCGGCCTTTACATTATACTGCAGACGTTTAGTGTTCTGTCAGAATGCCGATAGGACAGGTGTTTTTATGTTTGCTCTATTCAAAGCTATTAAGGTTGGTCGTGGTGTTGATCACCCTTAAAAGAAGCTCTCAAGTCTTTGATTAGGGAAGAGAAGGGATTCCGCATGCGGTACTACGCAACGCTATCGATCTGGAACCAAAACTTTGACAGACTTTGATAGTTTGGTGGACACCAAACGATGTGGTGGACGTGTGTTTCTTGTGTTTATCTGAGCGTTTACGGACTCCTTTGTTATAAAACTGTGTTACGCATAGGTAGGTTGTGGTAGGTTGTGCAGCTTACGGTTGTGGCCACAGCAGAAGAAAGGAGCCTGGTTCTGTGGTCATGTGGTGCCCATTTGGTTTCAATGTCAGGAAATATGTTATCCGTCCTCTCTATTCTATAGTCTAAGTTATGTTAGGCCCGTCGTCCAGTGGCAGCGGAAAGCTGCTACAAGTTGCGAATTTGGATTCGCAGATTGGGTGGATTCGGACGAACTTGATTTCACACTTTTCCGCTCTTACTAGAAGACTGGCCTAAGCTAGGTGGCTCAGCCATAAGTCGTTTGATTTAACCTACATTATGTTATATGTCATCAGGAGATGTTAAGTTCGTTATTGGGCAAAATCGACCGGATAGTTTCGGAGTAACGAAAAACAAAATTTTTTTTGCATTACAAATTTCGAATTCAATTTTTTCAAAATGCAGTTTGATCATAAGAATCCATTGATACCATTTTTCAACTCGTAACAAGCTAATACTTTCGGAGATATGGTTTTTCAAATTTTCAATAATATGTATATCGTACTTCTCTATGTTTTCACAGAATACGAATTCTATCTATCTGTGTTCACTGTTTATACATCTAATCTTATCTACCTATAACAGACATGTCAAATGTACTTCTGTTCTAACAAACAAAGTATGATTGAATCCAAAATGACCAATTACAGGATATTACAATCACCCCTACCCTATATGTCCTTGGATAATCCATATGATGATGGAAATATATAATTTGGTAAGTTTATCAAATTGGGTTCAGAATATCTTCAGTGAAAACAAAACTGGAATATTGGCAAAGTTTCAATTGATATAATATAATTTTCAGAGTAGATTTGAGGAATGAATATTTCGGATAAGTTCGTTATTTAATTTTAATTTAGTTTATTTTATGATGCAGTTCTATTACAAGAATCCTTTGATTTCATTCCCAACTCTGAGAAACCAATAATTTCGGAGATGAATTGTCAAAGTTTGAACAAGAGCACCAAAGCTTCTGTCTACAGGGCCTTCCCACGTTTTTTCACAAGTCAAATTATTCAGGAATAAGTATTTAGAATGTACCACCATGTAGAAGGGAAGAAATAGCACTTGACTCAGTTAGTTATTCATTTTGTGCGAATCAAATGAAGACATCTGCAATATATCCAAGAAAAAATATATTATAGTAGCTATTCTCTTGGTATTAATGCAATATCAATTAACTGTTGAAAATTTCAGAAAGATATTTTTGTTATTTTAAATTTTATTGCATTTGTGCGTCAAAAATGCTCTCCTGAATACTAATGATTTTGGAGATAGGCATTTACTATAAGCTGTCGTCTTATTGTAATCTTCAAAAATATTAAGAGTTGGGTTAGGTTGCATAGGGGTTTGGAAAAATCATCCATAACTGTTTTGTTCCCTATTTTTTTTTCGATTTTGCTGGGAAATAATGAAATTTCATATATTTTCATATTGGTACTCGTTGAAATCTATATCGTCTTCGAGCTATTCAAATTAAAAAGAAATTGTTTCAAGCCCTGTGGACAGGAGCTTTTTGGCGCTCTTTTATAAACATACAAATAATATCTCCGAAAGTATTGGTTTCTCAGAGTTGGGAATTATATCAATGGGTTCTTATGATAGAACTGCATCATGAAAGAAATAAAAATTTAAAAAAGCGTCGTTTAAAAAAAAGCTTCAAAAATTATTATCAAAAAAAAAGATCAATTTGCAATGCTTTAATGCTTCAGAAATTGTCATTAAATTTATTTATCAAGATTAAATGAGCAATCTGCAATGATCAACCTTGTGGAATGGGTTGTTGCAAGTTACAATCGGTGCATAGTTTTCACAACTCGAAATACCTAAGGAAAATATCATCGAATTGTCTAGAGCGAGGCTGGAGACAATCATAGCAGGTTATCCATTTATTCCTGATATTTGAGTAGGTAGAGGCTGACGAACAAACTATTTTAATAGTTCAAAATATATTAATAAAATACTATCCTCTTTTCATAATTTAAAATTTAACAGTTCATACCACATGCACATTCTTTTCTGTATCATGGGCATTAACTCAAGAAAAAATGTTTGATACACAAATGTAGATCCATATTTCAGCATTTTTTTTGCTAGCAACCTTATGAAAATACTGTATATAGGAACATATCTCACTACTTAAGGAAGTAAAAGGTAATATTAATCTGAGTGGTCACCGAACAGTAATTTCTTTTGATGATTCCATTATGTTCTTTTTTCCTATTGACTTCATAAACTACATCATTAAAATGATCCCATTCTATCCGCCGTATTCACAAAGCATTCAATCTCCTTTAAGTCCTAACTGAGGTCCTCAGTTTAAGGATTGAATTTGAATCACAAACCTCAGTTAACGAATTTAACGGTGGCGAAAGAGGCCTGTTTCACGTTAATTTTCACGACAACTGAGGTTGCGATTCAAATTTATCCTTGACTGAGGTAAATCTTCTAAAATATCATACCCAATATTTATACATAAATTATTCAATATGTAATCAGTCAATATTATTTTCGGTTTCAAAACAATCTTGTATGTATTCACAAATTCAAGAATGGGATACTTGTTTCCCAACAGAAAATATTTTCAAACTACGAATTGACAAGTCTCTAATAGCTAGATAAGATGTCATTTATGAACAGTGAATACAGACAGATTCTATTTCCACATTCTGTGAATACATAGAACTACGATGTATTATTGAAATTTTGAAAATAATATCTCCGAAAGTATTTGCTTGTTAGAGTTGAAAATGATAAAAATGGATTCTTATGATGAAACTGCATCTTAAAAATAATTGAATTTGAAATTTGTAATGTAAACAAATTTTTTTTGTTACTCCGAAACCATCATGCCGTTTCTACCCAATAACGTACTTAACCGAGATATTTATCACCCAAACCTACACTGAAAATTTCAACTGCCTACCTGTTCGAGAGTTATTGTAGAAACAAAATTAAAACAATTTAAATTTTTTTTGTTGACACTTTACGGCAACCCGAACAATACAAGACTTCGCATGCATATTGTAACAATATTCGATAGACTCGGGAAATTTCCTTCGCCCACTAATCGCTCGTCCGGTTTCTCGTGTTGCCTATCCACTGGCGATATTCAAATATCTGTTATTATTAATATTTTCTTGTTCGCTTATGCGTATCGTTTGAAACTACATGCGTGGAAAATAATTTCCACTCTTCGTACCACTTGTTTGTGAGCAGTGATAGAGATTAATCAGGGCCGTCGCTACCGGGGGGGGGGGAGGGAGGGGAGCCTCCCCCCCCCGGATCATATCTCAAAGGGCGCCAAATTGACCGCGGATATTTGAAAAACTATAGCAAAATGACATAATGAAAATAGATTTTTTTGAACGACTACTTGCATAAGATGATTATTATTATATATAAGTGCAGTGACTGTATCGAATGATTGCCTACCCTACCATTTACTCAATTTATTTGTACAAGACCGACAGCATTGTAGAAAGCTTTGTTGCTGCTAGAGACTAGATGGCAGGAGTGGGGAATTCCCGGCTATACATAAAAATCGTTCAATAGAAAGAAACTAACCTTCTTCTTCTTATATACATTATTCGTGAATAGTGAATATGAATATTGATTGAAATTTAAAATCGAAAATCGAATATGGATATGGATCCTAGCCAAAATAAGTTCAAACCGTCTGGAGCGGAATTCAGAAGGACAGCCCAGAAAAGAAAAATTGAAACGGGAAAAGGCGCAAATGTCATGAATACATGGCGAGTTGTTCAAGCACTGACGCGAAGTCAGGAGCTTTTGGCGCATGTTCTATTGTCCATTCTCCTTAATCGAATATACCGATTAAGAACCATTTTTTTTTATTTCTACGGTTCCCACTAAATTTCACACAAGTCTTTATGTCGATATTCCGCAACTAGTACAAGCTTCAATTCAATCAGGTCTATATTTTTTGAGTTATCGAGGAAATAATATTCCAGGTGGTTATAACTCCGAAACCGTTGGGCCGATTATGCCCAAAAACGAACTCAACTCTCCCATTTGGATGCGTGACCTACCCTGAAAATTGCAAGTGCTTATCTCCTTTCGTTCCAAAGTTATCGAGTCAGTTAACAGTCAGCCATCCATCTACTGAACTCAAACAAGGCTGCTCGAATATCCAACAATATCTATCTGATCGTGTTCAAACTTGGAACTTGGCAGTAGAGTTAAGTTCTGAAGGCTCTGGCAAAATTTCAGCGATATCGAACGAATAGTTTAGGACATATAGAACTTTTTTAAATGATTTTTTTTTAAATTACTAGTGATACGATCCTCACGAAATTTCGCAAGATTTCGCGTTGGTATTCTACAACTAATAACCACGTTTGAATTGGATCGGTTTTGTATTTTTCGAGTTATTGAGGAAATAACAACCAAATTTCAGATAGGTATACCAATGAACAAACTAGCATTAAGATGCACAACCTCTACCCTGAAAATTTCAAGGCGCAATATCTTTCCGTTTTCTAGTTATCGTGGCAACGGCCGGCCGGTCGGAGAATCAAATTTGACCTCGAATTCTTCATTAGAGAGTTGAACTAAATGGTTTGCTACAATTTTCGGCAAAAAAATCGAAAATTACAGACATTTGGGCAAAATGATAACGTGTGATGTTACCTAGAACATGCGTTCTAAAAAGAGGACTGTATTTTCGAATAGAGCGAAAAGTTTTGGCCATTGCTGACACATAGTTTTTAAGGGAAGTAGCACCTTGTGAATCTTCATTTAACAACTGCAGTTACAGGTTGATTTTCAGTGTCTATAAAATAACATTTTTTTTTCGTGATATTTCGGTAAAATATTCGATTGAGTGACATCGAAGATTTAATTTTCTATATGCAAACTACAAAAATTTTCAGGGTGATGAGTACAAAAATATTGCTTAAATTCAGGAATTAGAAAACCCATTCAATATTCCAAATAGCAGATATTTTCGAAGAATTGTTGGAACATTCCACTCTAGATAGCAGGGTAACGTGAAATTATTGTTATATAATTTTTCGAAAGTTTTCTTTTTAATATCTATAAAATCTTCAGATTATTCTTATCATCTCGAAAGCTTGGTATATATATTTATTTTTGTCAAATATAATTCTTGTTTGGCCCTGGATCTGTTGAGAGATGCAAACAATTTTTTTCACTCAAAAACACAAATTCAGAACGCGGTATTCTTTGTAAAATAATTTTCATTGATAGTTATATTAATTTATAATTCATTCTTTATTAAGAAACTATGTAGTATTTATCAATATATGTACACTTCATCCATATGTGTGTTTTTCGATTTTTGTCTATTTTTACAAATTAGGGGCGCCAAAAGATGTTTCTCCCCCCCCCCTCGGAATAGCTCTTCGCTACGGCCCTGAGATTAATTATTGGCGAGCCTTTTGGTACCAACGTTTCAGAATTTACGTAGTGAAATACGAAAACCATCCCTGGTTGCAGGTAAACATTTCGGTTTCTAATCTTAAGAAATTGAACTTGATATTGTTAATTGCAGATTTATTTCAACACTGTTCTTTTCTCGAAACATTTTCACCATAATAAAGGGTTATAAAAGTCCGTCTTCTTGATTACCCTCCTGTGCTAGAACCTACCGTTACAATATAAAGGCCATTATTCTACAATTTAATGCTAAATTTCGGATAGATCGAGTGATCGGTTTCGGAAATATTCATAAAAAACCGTTTTCACCAAAAACCGGCCATAACTCTGAAACCGCTTGGTGGATTTCGCTCGTTAACGAACTCGTCCGAGTTATTTACGCTACAAACCTACCCTGCAAATCGATTCTATAACTCTTTTCGTTCGAGAGATATCGTGTTAACGGATGGCCGGACCGGCCGGACAGAATCGATTTCGACCACGGATTCTTGATCAGTGAGTCAACCAAATTACAAAATTACAGACATATAGACAAATTGATAAGCATTCTGTTCCGAGGAACAAGAGCGCCAAAAAATCTGCAATTCAAAAATGTTTATGCAGATATTCCGCGTTAGTAAAATATCTAGTAAACCCTACCACATATTTTACTTTCCGTCCACTCCTGTAATTCACCCCATTCAAATGATATCAGACGATGACGTAAGAAACTCCCACTCTCATATTCGATCATGTGGCCTCCGAACGACCCCGTTCCTGGCCGAAAATTTTCCCGTTATTATACACCCACGCAATCTTTGCGTCAGTGAAAGCGAGTCCTTTGAAGGTAGGTGGGTGGATATGTCTATCTTTGTCTATCGACGAAAATTGTATGTGGATTAAGGGAGGAAGTATACGTTCACGCGATAGCTTTGCCCAGCTCTGCAAACAATCAATTCGTTACCCTGTTGAGAATTACATTGATACGGTTCTATTGTAATTTTTCAATTTTAATATATGTATTGTGAAAACCTGGGAGGGAGTTTTGTTGCCGAATTAAGCCAGTTTAGCCTCCCACCCCCAGAAAATTAAAAGTAGATTCTCATGCTCGATAATCGTCTATAAGTGGACAATTGGCACGTTACACATTTTGGCACCTATCAACGTGGGGCACGAAATTTGGCTCAGAGTTTTGACTCGAAATGTTGGCATTAAGTTTTTGAACGAAATTTTTGCTTGCTTTACTTTGGCAACAGATGCTCCTTCTTTCAACCTTTTTCTCTCTATAATAGTTTTTTTGATTTTCTCTTATCTTTATTTTCTCGTTGGCATCAGATTGAACACATCTGTTTATAATATTGTTTTTGCGCGTATGTTCTGGGGAACATCGCGTTATAGTTTTGCCCAAATGTGAAATTTAATTCTGTGGTGCCGTCCGTTGCCACGATAACTTGAGAACGGAAAGAGCTAGCGACTTGAAATTTTCAGGGTAGGTGGCGCATCCCAATACGACGGACAAGTTCGTTAATGGGTATAATCGGCCCAATGGTTTCCGAGTAATAATTTTGTTTTCGACCAAAATAAATCCGATCGAATTTAAACTTGGTGAATAGTTGTAGAATATAGACCTGAGCACGTTTGTGAAATTTTGTGAGTATCGTATCGCTAGAAAATTATTAAAAAATACTTTTGTTGTCACGATAACCTGAGAATGGAAAGAGTTAGCGGCTTGAAAATTTCAGGTTAGGTTGTGCACCTGAATGCGACATTTGAGTTTGTTTATGAGCATAATCGTCCAAACGGTTTTAGAGTTATAGCCATCTGAAATTTTCTGAAATATTTGTTTTTTGTTCCTCATTAACTCGAAGAATACAAAACCGATTGAATTCAAACATGGTTATTAGTTGTAGAATGCCAACGCGAAAATTCTTGCAGAATTTCGTGAGGATGGTATAACTAGAAAATAAAAAAAAAATAATTAAAAATCATTGAAAAAAAATCTCTATATCATAAACTATTCGTCCGGCATGGCTGAAATTTTGGAAGAGCCTTCAGAACCTAACTCTACTGCAGAATTCCAAGTTTGAACACGATCGGATCTATATTGTTGGAGAACCGCGCAGCCTTTTGTGAGTTCGGTAGCGAAGCGGTAGCGCCGGTAGCCGATGCGAATCGTCGTATGATATGTTGTCTATGGTCGTATTTTTGCGAGAACCTTCAAAAATAAAAATATGAATGTCATGATGACATATCTTTTACGCGTATGTTATGGGAAAATCGTGTTATTTCATCACAAATCTATGGGAGATGATAGCCCTACATTAGTGGTCAGACCTGGTTTTGAAAGAGATCCTCCTTTTTATTTTATTATTATTATTATTGATAAGGGGGTTACGTTGCACCGCGACCTTGAGATCTATTGTGCCCCCCAACAGAGCTGTTCTCACCATTACGCCATCTACAGCTCGCCCTCCAGTTCCAGAGTATAAATGAACCTCAATATCTGGGAAGGCTTCAAGGATATTATGTCTTCACTCCTACAAGTTTCCTGTCCAAAGCATTCCTTTCGCTGACTTGCAATGGCGAGGCATTCTGTAACAAGGTGAAGAGGAGTTTCTTCCTCCTCCCCACAGAATCTGCACTCGTCAGTATCTGATAAACCTATTCTCATCAAATGCTTCCTGAGGCGACAGTGTCCTGTGAGGAAGCCAGTGACCAGGTGTAACTTATTCTTGCAGAGATCCAGATACCTTTTGGATCTCACTTCTTTAAAGTTCCTAAGGAACTTTTTGGAATGAACCAAACCTGGAAGATTCCGCCAGAGTGTCTCTCTTTTGGTTTCCTCCTTCTCCAAAAACTCTTTCTTGTAGGTGCATTTTCCTATACCGCAGGAAGGTTCTGGGCCGATAAAAGGAGTTCGTGCTGCCTTTCTGGCAAGTGTATCGGCCTCTTCGTTCCCCTTGACTCCCGAGTGACCGGGGACCCAGACTAAAAAGACCTTATTATTCTTGCCAATTTCATTTAGTTTTCTTCGGCACTCCCATATCAACTTTGAATCGATGGCATGGGAGCTCAGTGCTTTGATAACAGATTGACTATCCGAATGGATTGCTATGTCGCATTTCTGATATTTTCTTTCTAGGTTAATATCTGCACATCTTTCGATTGCGAGTAATTCTGCCTGGAAGATACTCAAACGGGAGCCTACCGACAGTGCGCACTTGGTGCCTGTCCCATATACCCCAGCGCCAGCTCCCGTCGTAGTTTTTGAGCCATCTGTGTACCATTTTATGGTATTTTCTTTGAAAGTCTGGGTGGTGAACTCCCTTTCCCATTCTTCCTTTCTACCTATCATCGTGGTGAAGTTCTTCTCAATGCTTACTTTTTTGACCATTGCATCACTAGGAAGGTTCACTGATGGGATGTACTTAGTCAGAGAGGTCCAGGCTCTCTGACATTTAATCCTCTCAGTTCCTGTACCTTCCTTAGATATTCTGAGGGTGGCCTCATGGGCTAACCTCTCAATCACTAGATGCAGAGGTGAGAGATCTGTGATGATCTCAAGTGCCCTGGTTGGACACGTTCTCATAGCTCCCGTGATGCACACACAAGCTAGCCTTTGCACTTTGTCAAGCGCTTTCCTAGTAGTTGTCTGATCTGCTTTGGCATGCCAGACTACTGCCCCATAGGTAATTATTGGTCTCACAATCATGACGTACATCCATCGCAGTATTTTAGGGCTACAGCCCCAAGTCTTACCGGATAGATTTCTGCACGCCATCAGAGCTCTTATTGCTTTACTTGCAGTGATATCCACATGCTTGTTCCACATAAACTTTCTATCCAGAGTTATTCCCAGATATTTAACTTCAGTCTTCCAGTCAATCACTTCTCCATTTAAGGAGAGGGATTTTATGGCTGGAAGATTTATTTTCCGGGTGAATGGAATTACTGTGGTCTTGGTTGGGTTAATACTCAGCCCCACCGACTGGCACCACTGCTCAATAATTCTGAGGCCCTCCTGTAGTAAGTCACATAAGATGCCCTCGAATTTGCCTCTCACTATTAGAACTATGTCGTCAGCATAGCCTACGCATTCGAAGCCAAGCTCCGTTAGCCTGTGTAGTAGTTCATCTACTACCAGGCTCCATAGGAGGGGAGATAGTACCCCCCTTTGAGGTGTCCCGCGAGTGGCTTTGACAGAGATGGGTTGATTTCCCCCCAATGTCTCAGCTGTCCTCGTTGTCAGCACGTCATACATCCATTTTATTATGGTATTGTTGACACCCCGCCTTTTAAGTGCTTCTCTGACAGACACGTGTGTTGTGTTGTCAAAGGCCCCAGATATGTCCAGGAATGCACACATTGCGATTTCTTTACTATTCAGAGTTCTCTGGATGACTTCAGTCAGTTGATACAAGGCAGTCACTGTTGATCGACCCGCCCTGTAGGCATGCTGACATTTGTGAAGTGGTTTATTCTCCAGACTCTCCGTTCTTATGTAGTTATCCACTACTTTCTCCATCATTTTAAGTAAAAATGATGTTAAGCAAATGGGCCTGAATGATCGAGGGTCAGTCCCGTCTTTTTTCCCTATTTTTGGAATGAAGGTTACTCTAGCCCTTCTCCATTTTCTAGGTGTGTGGCCCAATGCTAAGCTGCTTCTAGTAATCTTCAGCAGATGGGGTAGAATTTCTTCCATCCCTTTCTGCAGGAGTACCGGAAAAATTCCATCCACTCCTGGGGATTTGTACGGCTGAAAGGTACTTATTGCCCATTCAAGACGTTGCTTTGTAAATAGTTCCTTAGCAATATCCCAATCATCCTTGCGGGCGTTCTTGGTATGCTCCATTGCTGTTTCAGTACTACTTACGGGTTCGCTACCTGGAAAGTGTGTTTTGAGAAGAAGAGTCGATCGCTCCTCTTCTCCTTCAGTGTATGACCCATCCGGCTTCTTGAGCGACATTGTTGGGTTAGTTCCCCCTCTTGCCATGACTTTCTGCAGTCTGGCTGCTGTGTGAGTGGAAGTGATATTTTCACAAAATGCTTGAAAATTAAGCCTCTTGGCCCTCCTTATCTCTTTGTTGTACTCAGTGAGTTTCTCAGTGTACCCCTGCCAATTATCGTCTCGTTTAGCCCTATTAAAGAGCCGACGCACCTCCTTTCTGAGGATTGACAGGTTCTTATTCCACCAAGGAGCTTCCTTACTTAGTCGAGCTTTGGTCAATGCGCAGCTGGAGTGAAAAGCCCCCATTATTGCCTCACTGACCTGCTCGACTGTTTTTTCCAGGTCATAAGGGTGCTTTGCCCCAGTTGTCCCGATTTGTTCTAGGTTTTCCTTCAGACGGGTCCTGTAAAGAAACCAGTCCGTCTTCCTGTGGTTTCGGATTGAGGACACCGAGGTGCTATCTCCCTCTACCCTGAACTCGATGATCCTATGATCAGAGAGTGATGGTTCGTTCATCACTCTCCAGGAAGTGATGTTTTTCTTGGCAGCAACATTAGCGATTGTTACGTCCAGGACCTCTTCTCTTGCTCTCGTGACAAAAGTGGGTGTTGTCCCTACATTTAGAGTCTCGAGGTTGTTAGCTAAAAGATATTCAAGTAGACACTCACCTCTAGCGTTATTGTTTGTGCTTCCCCAAACAGTATTGTGTGCATTGGCGTCACAACCAATTATAATTGGCAGCCCTTTGCTGTTGCAGTATTGTACTAACTCCTGCACCTTCTCTGGCGGTGTTATTGTCCCGTCTCCAGCCAAGTATGCGGATGCAATGACAATGTCTCTTTCAATGCCCCCTAGATTGAGGTGTACCATGATGGGAATCAGGTCCCGAGACATGTAATCTGAAACACAAATATATTTAATGTTGTTTCTTATGAGCACACAGGCACGTGGAGATACCTGCCTATGGTCATAGATCAGACTTGAGTCCTTACAAGCCAAACCCTTGATTTGGCCTTCTTTGTTGATCCAGGGTTCCTGGATCAGAACAATGCCCAATTGCAACCTTGCAAATAACCTCACAATCACTGCTGAAGCTCCCTTCGCATGATGCAGGTTAACTTGCGCCACCCTCGTGAAGATGAAGGCTAATTGTTTGAGGTGATAGAAGCTGGTTATCCAGCTTCTAAATGTCCCCCTCCTTCAACTTCCCCTGTCCCTCCTCTAATTCCATGGGAGAGTTATTCTCTCCAGAATTCGAGGGGGTCTCTTGGCCTGCAGTCAGACACGCAGCCACCGAGCAGCTCTGCCCAGTCCCCCGGGTCGCAGAGGAGGTCTCCGCTTCTCGAGGCGACCTAGCAGAGCCGGAGTGGGTTTCGGACTGACTCGGGCCCGCCCCTTCACGCGAACCTTGCTCTTCGGGTTCTCGGGATGTGGAGGGCATCTCCACGTCTCCCTGACCCTCAGCGGAGCTATCCTTCTTTCCTAGCCCTGAGACGGGGATACGTCCAAAGCGAAAGTTCAGACGACCCCCCTCTGCCTTCAGAGCTTCCTCGGATTGATGATCAATCCCAATCGTGAGGACTGTGCCTTTTCCCTCCTTCCTGGAGCTCAGAATTTTCCAAGCCCCAGTGTTGAGGTTGGAATTCTGGACCTCGACAAGTCGGAGGATTTTCTCCGTCTCCATGTCGAGGCTTCTTGGGAAGAAGACCGTTATATTGGTAGGCTTAGGGATGTCATCTCCACTCAGCGCTACCAACTCGGGTCCCTCCCAAGAATTGAGTTTCGGCACTGACTTCATTAGCCAGTCCGCCGATCCTTGGGACCCACAATCCACAAGCATCATTCCACAGCGGAAATGAACTCCTGTGAAGTGGATCCCCCTTTCTTTGCTCTGGCATATCTCCTCCACCAGAGTATCCTCTAGGGCGGAGAGCTGCCCGGCTTCCAGGGTGGCCCTAGGGTAATCCTTGGGCACAATTCCCACCCTGGTCACCTTTCCTGTTTTAACAGCTGCTGCATAGCCAGTGGCTTGCCCGGTTTTTGCTGCAGCTGTTCGTTGTTTCTTCGGCGGAGGCCGCTGAGGAGGTGTTATAAGCTCAGGGCCTCTCTTACCGTGTGCTTTCCCCGAAGGAGTTTCCGTCGGGGCTGGGCGCTGAAGAGCCTGCTTCCTAGCCTCCTCAGGTGCAAGACCTTGATGGAGGAGTCGCAGGTACTTCCGCACCCCTGCTCCACTGAGTCCTTTCCTCAGTGGATCATCTCTGCCGCCCGGTTGACCCAGTTTGGGCAGGTCGAACGGCAGACGGTGTTTCCTCGGTCCCTTGACCTTTTTCCCCTCTGCTGGGTGCCCGGATGAGGAGGTGGAGGGTTTCTCCACTCCCTTTCCAGTGGTTACATTATTTTCTTTTTCTTTTTCCATGTTGTTCCCACGAAAAGCTAGGGTCCTAACGGTCCACCTCTGCAGAGCCCCGCTTGCAGAGGTAAGGGGTTGAATACAATGGAGTTCCCCCCGGTGCTCCAAGGTCGAATCCAGTTAAGACTAGTCTTCTATCTAGCCACGCATCCCTCGGCCTGGGTTCCCACCTTGGATTTAGAATTTTTAATGAGGTTATTTCCTCTCGGTCCGGGCGATTAAGCCAAGACCCCCCCCACTCCACTGACCCGTGAGACATGACCACAGACAGCCAGGGAGCGTTGGTATAACAAGATGGTCCCGAGGTTGACTCGAGATACCACTTGGCATCGTAACCTTTAGTGCAATCCCTTAGCCACGACACTACAGCCGGGACAGGTGAAGTTGGTCCGCGGCATGGTATTTGAGGGCTGCCAATTGAGTTTTTACGCACAACGAGCCCCCAGTATTCCCACGCAGACCTCCTCCTCATAAAAAAAATCATCGTTGGAGGCCCCCTCCTATCCGCCACCTGGAGGCGCGCTGGGTTGGCACTTCACTCCCCCCATGGTTGCCATTGCCTGTTCTTAGCCGCCCCCCGAAAGGGACGTTACCGACTCTCACCACTAGGAGGTGACAGGTTGGACCTGAGAGAGTCGAGATCCTCCTTAGGAGGAGGCAACTAAATATTGAAGGGATTTCTATGAACAAGAGTGAATATCTTTGAGAAATAGAGAAGACGATTCTTCTTCAAGTGATCCATGTGCCTTCAGAGGAGTATATTTGTGAGAGGGGACTTTTGAAAGGTTATGTATTATTTTTAATATGATATCGCTGAAATTTTGTTGAAGGCTTCTGATCTTGTAAGGTGAGAGGCTCATTTGTGAATATTAAATCTCGTGATGGGTAGAGAGGAATTTTAGGCCAGTTTTTCTATCACTAATGAGAATATTAGGGTGCTTCATTTTTAGGCGATATTTTTTTTTTCTCTGTGCTACCTGAAAATCTGATACTTTATGAAAAATAAAAAATTATGCCACCGGGTAGGAGGCTTTCAGTGCAATAGTGGCTTAGCTCATTTAAAAATTCAATTTCCTATTTAAATAGCACAGAAATTTTTTTTTTTCAGTTTCAATTTGATTTTTCGACGAAAAAAAAATGTTTGGGGAAAAACGCGTGTATAGCTTTTGTAGAGCATAAAATTTGCTACAAAAAGTTTCTTTGCGGGAATCCTCCTCGACCAACAGCTTTTGAGTTATAGAACAGGGAAGATAAATGTTTATCAGATTTTACATCAAATCATTTCTAAATCAAGATTTATTATTTTTACATCAAAAAATAATTCATTATGGACAAAAGAACGTTTCAATCAAGTCAATACATGATCTGGGTTTCTAATTTCAAAAATATTTTTGGATAGAGAAAAATAAATGTCAATTAAATAAGTAAATATTATTTTTACATTAAATAACATTATTATAAACAGTAAGAACGAATATAAATTTTAATTTATAAATAATGATTAGATAATATCTTGAAGAGTGATTTTTAATATTATTTGCAAGCTTCTGTTTACATTAATGTTTTTTTATTAGCATTAGGAAATTGCTTCCTATGCATTGCAACAACTTGTAATAGGTATTGTTTTTGATCTTCATCGTGAGTTAAAGTCCGCTTTAATGATTCTATCAATTGTACTGCTCTTTCAGCAGGAAAACAGCGCTGCTGCGGTAGGAAATAGAACTAAAAATAAAATAATAAAATACGAACGAAAATTTGAATTTAATGTATTTGAAATTTGATTATATTATAATTATTAATTAAAATTAAGTTTTCTCTATTTATTCAAAAATAATGTTTGAAATTGGAAACCCGGATCATATAATGACTCGATTAAAATGTTCTTTGGTCTATAATGAATTATTTTTTGATGTAAAAATAATAAATCTTGATTTAGAAATGATTTGATGTAAAATCTGATAAACATTTATCTTCCCTGTTCTATAACTCAAAAGTTGTTGGTCGAGGAGAATTCCCGCGGAGAAACTTTTTGTAGCAAATTTTATGCTCTACAAAAGCTATATACGCGTTTTTCCCCAATAATTTTTTTTTCGTCGAAAAATCAAATTGAAACTGAAAAAAAAAAATTTCTGTGCTATTTAAATAGGAAATTGAATTTTTAAATGAGCTAAGCCACTATTGCACTGAAAGCCTCCTACCCGGCGGTATAATTTTTTATTTTTCATAAAGTATAAGATTTTCAGGTAGCACAGAGAAAAAAAAAATATCGCCTAAAAATGAAGCACCCTAGAGAATATATCTTTATGTTTCACCTCATCACCTTTAGATCTATCAATGGACATTTATTGGTTAAGAATAAGTAATTGAATATTACTTTGAATTGGATTTCATTCAATATGTTAGTAACTAAACTTATAATTTTCTTTACTTTGATTATTTAAATATGACATTAATTCCAGTAATATTTTTCAAGAATAATTATGTATTCTTCTCCTGAAGAAGAATTGAAGGTAGACAATAATGTGTTAATTTTTTCATCATTGCTTTCTATCCTGACTTCACGAAAAAAAAATTGGTTCAAGCACTGACGTGAAGTCAGGAGCTTTTGCGCGTATGTTCTATTGTCTATTCTCCTGTATTGGACACTCTTATCGAATTCACCATGGTAAATTCGATTAAGAGTGTTCAATACAGGAGAATGGACAATTGAACATACGCGCAAAAGCTCCTGAATTCACGAAAAAAAATTGGTTCAAGCACTGACGTGAAGTCAGGAGCTTTTGCGCGTATGTTCAATTGTCCATTCTCCTGTATTGAACACTCTTAATCGAACTTACCATGGTGAATTCGATTAAGAGTGTCCAATACAGGAGAATGGACAATAGAACATACGCGCAAAAGCTCCTGACTTCACGTCAGTGCTTGCACCCATTTTTTATATAACTTCTCAATATGGTTAATCCGGATTTCTTGAAGGCACATGAACTTGCGTATGAAGTCGCAATTCGTATCGGTAGGGAAGATGTTGCGAAAACTGTCGAACGAAATCGCAAACTATTAGGAGGTCTCTTAGCTCAGGAAAAATGTGATCGTAGCATGACAGAAATTAGGGAAATTTATACTGTCAACGTAAACTTTAAAGAACTATTACTTTCAATTTCAGATTCAACTGAAAAAATCTCCAAGTTAATTCCTAGTTCTAGTATATCGTATTCTGGAAGAATTCACGATCTGAGTCATGATGATACTTCTACCGACCTCTACCGATAATTACTGTGATGCATAATTCGTTTGAAACTTAACCTTTCCTTCCTTAAATTGCCCAGATGCACGGACTCTCCTTCTTTTGTTTCAGTCCAAATTCTTTAGCGTATTACCGTTGTAGCATGGCTACTATTATCGTTATAGCATGGCTACTATCGATTATCGTTGTAGCATGGCTATATTATCGTTGTAGCATGGCTAAATTATCGTTGTAGCATGGCTATATTATCGTTGTAACATGGCTGCAATTATCGTTGTAGCATGGCTACTTTTGTGGTTTATTGTTGTAGCAGGGCTACTATATCGTATTTACCGTATCGCTGTCTCACCACTGGGGGTGACTCCTATTTATCGTATCGTTGTAGTAAGACTACATTTTTTTTTCTTGCGCTAAGAATTTGTCATTAATCAGTCCGAAGTGAATTTCAGATATGCAGATCAAATTTATTTTGGTGTAACTGATCGTACATTTTGGGGATTGTTAAGTTTTGGGTCTGAAGATTCGGTTTTTATGTTCTGTGCTCTGGTGCAAAATCCTATTTCCTAATCTCTCCTTCGATTTTCCTTTACCCTATCGTTATCGTTGCAAGTTTGACGCTTGCTGGCGGCCAACTTGACGTTCCTGTGGACTTTTGGCTATGGCTTTCATTGGAAACGGAGGTAGGGAAGTGAATCCTTAAGCTCACTTGATTCACATACACTGATACACATCAGTGCAGAACATCCATTTACATACTTGTCTCACTATTGTGAGCCAGTCATAGCTAATTTTCCACGGACAGCGTCAAATATTCCTATCTTATTATCAGGTATTATCGTATCTATATAGACATATTTCTAAGATTTTTCGTTTGCCGAGATCTATCGGTTTCTTTTTCCAATTACCGAATTGGACATTATATTTAACAATTGATTGTAACATTACCTTTTTCCTTTTTTTGATTACCGGATTTGACATCCCTCTTTCGCTTTTTAGAGAGGGGCCTTCAGCGACTGGTGTCTGTTTCACCTTTTTCACTCTAGTTTGAGTTTCTATTATTGAGTATCGTATCAGACTTCCTTACCTTCACCCTTCTTTCGTTTTTTTTATAGAGGTTTTCAAGCAACTGACGGCTGTTCCACCTTTTCCATCTTTCCCATATTTCCTAGTGCTCAGGTCTTTACTGGTTTAAATTGGTTTATTTTTCATTGCATTTGCCTCCAGCAATTTATTGTGGTATCTGATTGTTGGAAGAAGCTGAGGTCAAAAACTGAAAAAGACTTTACCAGGATTAAACTCTGGTTACAGATGAATAGACTAGCTCTCAATTGCAACTAAATATCTGGCCTTCACGTCCTATGCAAACAATCTCCCTGAGGAGACTCCTTTAAAGATAGGGCAGGATACTGAAATCCCATCTGCAGACTGCGTGAGATATTTCGGTGTTACAATAGATAGACATCTTAGATGGGACCTACACGTGAAGGACCTTAAGGCAAGAATGAGGCGATTGATCCAAAGATTCAGATGTTTGAGGAACTTGGAATTGGGACATCTTAGGATTCTTTACTTCGCACTGGTGCAATCCCAATTATCGTATGGCATCAATGCTTGGGGAGGAATAAATGACTGTCACCTGCGAAGTTTGGAGACTCTGCAGAAGTGGATGATAAAAATAATCTATGATAGGAAAATCAGATTCCCATCTGACCAACTTTATGCAGAAGCTGAATTACTCGACATAAGACAGCTCTTCGCGTTGAATCTCTTGATGGCCATAAGCAGAAAAAAGATCAATATTAACCATATCACACAACAACACGATACAAGAACGAGAGAGAATTGTGTTGTTGTCCCGAGGAGTCTCAAGACAGCTGGACAGAGGGGCCTACAATATATACAGGGTGTTCCTAAATTGAACGTACAAACGAAAAGGGGAGATTCCTTAAGTGAGTTTAAGAAAAAAAGTCCCATAAACATGGGGTCGCAAACGTTTCGTTTTCGAGATACAGAGTGTTGAAGTTTGAATTTTTTTCAAGTTTTTTTCTCATAGTATCTACACTTCACAAGATATTCAACCGAAATTTGGCATAGATATTTCATTTGAGAGTTCTCACCACGTGACATGGCAATTTCGATAGAAGATCTACAGGGTGATATTTTTTCTGGAACACTGCCACCTGTTCTTCTGCAGAACTTTTTTTTTGTGAGCAACTGTTGATTTGAAAAAATGTAAAAAGAAGCTCTGTTCTTATACTAAACTTTTCGGTCTCTTGTAGTTTTGTCGTATCTACCAACGATTTCGAGAAAAAAAATTTTGAACGATTCTCTCGAAATTCTCGTAACTATGATAGGAAGGCCAGTTTGTAATCTGTGGTGAATGAATTCAGTGTTCCAGAAAAAATATCACCCTGTAGATCTTCTATCGAAATTGCCATGTCACGTGGTGAGAACTCTCAAATGTAATATCTATGCCAAATTTCAGTTGAAGTGTAGAGAAGTGTAGATACTATGAGAAAAAAACTTGAAAAAAATTCAAACTTCAACACTCTGTATCTCGAAAACGAAACGTTTGCGACCCCATGTTTATGGGACTTTTTTTTCTTAAACTCACTTAAGGAATCTCCCCTTTTCGTTTGTACGTTCAATTTAGGAACACCCTGTATAGCTCCGAAACTGTTTAATATTCTTCCTAATGAGGAAAAAACATTATATACAGTAAAAGCTTCAAGACAAGAGTGAAGAAATGGCTCCAGAGCACAGATAGAAGAATGATACATGACGCTCTTAACAACAAGTAAATTCCATAACAGGACATGGGATATGTGGGCTCATTCAGTTTGGGTTTTTTTTTTCTTTTTTTGAGATTTTCTGAATTTGTTTTATAAAGTTTTACATGGTATTTTAAGGTTCGCTTGACTTATTAGAATAGACTGAGTGAACGCGTGAGGTCACATACAAGTAGCTAGTCTACTTCTGTGACAAACGTTTATTTTCTACCCTGATTGAATTTATTGTGTAGCCAAAAAAAAATTATTTTGTAAATGTTGGGAAATAAACTTTTTTTTTTGTCGCGTAGAGGAAAAACCTTTTATAGGCGCCGCAAGCGGCAGTGTGAGACTCCAGATGTTATTTGGTTACTCACTAAAAAACCTCTCACTCTTCTTGGACTGTTCTTCGTCCTGCCCTTACAGCGTCCCTTAACAAAATAGATGAGCTGCAAGTGGCCTTCATAGTTGATGGGACCTCATCACTCGTAGTGACCCGAGCAACACTGCTTTCTGCATTCTGTTCGCCAAAACCTCGGCCAAGGATGTACAGGCCGGAATAATCTTCAATTCTGTCACATAGTTCGCTCTCATTCCGCCAAGGCATCCTATGATCAGAACGACCATTTTTACTTTATACCCTGGATATAGGGTTCCCAGCTCAAACAGCAAATCCTTGTATTTCTCCCTCTTCTGTTGTTCTTTCATCACCACATTATTTTCAGCGGGGGAGGAAAATTCGACAACAAACAATTCCCTGAAATCTTTGTCCACCAGTACTATATCTGGCTTTATGGCATGGATCTGCCGAGTTGTTGGAAAAGCATAGTTCCAGTAGATTCGAGCTCTATCATTTTCGATGACTGATTCAATTTCCAGGCACAAATGGTAGCACTGGCTCCTTGTCTATACCATAAACTTCTCTCAGATGGAAGTAGAGAATCCGAAGTGCCGCATTGTGTCTTTCTGTGTATCCTGATGGAGCGTGGACTCCGCAAGCAGACAGGATGTGCATGACAGTTTCCTGCTGACTGTGACATGCAAGTTGTTGGGGTGTCCACTTTCATGATGTTCTTCTTATACCATCTTGTATTTATCACTCCATCTTGACAAGCCATAACGAATCCCTCCGTTTCCGACTTGAGACCAGCCGACTTCAAAAACGCAAAGGATAGTTCCTCCGATAGGCCCTGATCTTTCAAACTCCTGAAATATATAGAGTGCAGACTTTTACTCATGTGGTCTTCGAGTAACGTCTTCAGTTGTGTCTGTCTGATCTCTCTGCCTACTCTTCTCTGGTCTGTTGGCGTGATAGGTGCATGGGGTGGAAACTCTCTCACTAAATTCTGGGCAGAGTAATATAGTTCGTGTGGTTCCCGTGAAATTTTGAAGATGTCTCTGCCTCCGCGTTTCGTGCGTCACGTGATGGTTTAACAGCTGTTCGCTGCCGACAGTGCCGACTTATTTCAATTCATTTTCAATTTCGAGATTGCTTGTTGTTGAAACGTTGAAAGTATAAAGTGTTTTGCGTAGTTTTGGTTTTGTTTTTAAAGATGGTTAGCTGTATAGTGAAAGACAGAAAAGACTGTTTGCTGTTTGAACAGAAGTACGTTGCACAGGCTTCCTAAAGATGATGAGGTAAGTTCGTTTTAGGTATTTTTTTTAATATTTTATTGCTTACTTCATAAAAACTGTTTCAAACGACTTACAAGACACTTTAAATCTGTTTCATCAAAAAGATAGTTACCAAAGGGCCAGAAAATACGAATAGAAAATGGAACATCCATATTTAATCTCTTTTGTTTCCTTGCATACGATTGTTTAATTGTTAGTAGGCTGAAGGATCTTATTTGTATATATGTATGAGCAATAAAGTACTTAATTGTGATAAATTTATTGATACTTTGATATATCCAAAAAACTTTTATATCATCATTTTCAGGTTCAGAAGATATGGCTGGAAAGAATAGGACACCTTGATGATTACTAGGGCTGCAATCTTAGTTTACGAACATTATCGAATTTGTTCCAGCCATTTTGATCCGTCCGACATTGTAATAAATATTAGGAAGCAATTAATTGTATGACCTGGTGCCTTTCCTACTCGAGGCTTGCCGATGGAGGTTGGAGTACAAGGTAAATGAATTTTTTCCATTTTATTGTTCATATCTTGAATGATTATAGTTGCAGGTTGCACACTACCTCATTAGAATTTGCAGATTCAAAAACTTGTTTCCTCGAACTATCTGAAATATTTACTAACCATGCTTTCTCGTAAAATTAACGCAATTCATATGAGCCTGAAGTTCAACCTGTAATTCCTGCTACCCCAAGTAACTTATTTTATTTACTGATCTTAAATGATTTTTGATTATATGAAATTGAATTGTTATAATTTCTTTTCAGGAAAAACCAGAAGGACTCGACCCTCTAAGATATCGCCAGACGCTAGGGATTACTACAAAATTGCCACTGATCTGCAACGTAAAGTGGCAAGGATCGCTGAGAAGAATAAAGGCCTGAAATTTGTGGTGAAAGAGCTACAGAATGCTTGCCATTGTCTTGAACCGCTCAGCCACTCGATGAACACACCAACCTTTAATTTTCTCTCGTCCCAAATAAGGTGTCAAAACTTGAAACCAGAGGAAGGCGCTTTACTTTAGATGAGAAAATTCTTTTTTAAGGGATACAAACTCCTCAGCAACATTTTTGCGGTTCCATACAGAAAAACTTTGTCAAAATTCTTGCATTCAGTAAATTTCAGTACCGGTATCAATTCTAGTGTTTTGGTTTCAATATCTATATCTACTATATTTCATATTTGATTTTTTCCCAGAGGCTATGGAAATGTATAAATTTGTGACTGCATTTTCATGTGTGAAATGTTTTCCACATTACTTTGTGCATAATGATATCCATTTTTCATATTATGATTCACATTTGGTTTTGTCCTTCTAAATGTATATTGGAAATATTGTGATAATTCATTAGCTCCTTCATATTCCAAGATAATGGATTATTTTAATGTATAATATATTTCCACATTTCGTTGTACTCGCTTAATGATATCCATTTTTGGCGCTCTTGTTTATACTTTATATCACATTTGATTTTGTCCTTTTAAAAGCTTACTAAAAATTTTGCGATCATTTATTTGTTTGCTCTTTCATATTCAAAGCTATAGATTAGAGAAGATTTTCATGAAGAGAATATCTTCCACATTGCGTTGTACAAAATATACTTACTGCTATCCATTTTTTATATTATATTTCACATTTAATTTTCTCTTTTCTCCTAAATGATTCGAAATTTATTTTTAATTTATATATATATTACTTAATAATTCTTCTAATAATTAGTTCACATGAAATGAACAACTTTAATCATGAATCTGAATAAATACTTTTATTAAAGAGAGTTCTGGGATTTCATTTGTTTCCTTTCGATTAGAACTAAAACCATTGTTCCAATAACATTGTCAAAAGCCAGGTGTTTGACGAATTATCGTCTATTTGGTGTTTGGCAGTGTTTTGGAACAATATTTTAAAATAGAATACAGGATATTATAATGCGAGGTACATTTGAATTTCCCGCTCGGATGAGTTTCTTGAGGTGCCCGCGACGTACCGCTAGTGTTCCAACGAACCAAAATAAGGCGAGAGTGGCCCATCTATATATATCCCTTGTCTATGGATAGGTGTTCCCACTAGCTCATAGTCGATGGATACTTCAGTTATGCTGAGTTTTTCTAAGGCTCTCCGTCCAGCTCTAAATAGGAAAGCTCCTTGGTTCCTAATTTCATGATGAGCTACCATTTTCAGAAGCGGGTCTTCACTTCTCAATATCCTTATTGCCATTTCCAACGTTTGTTGATGGTGTTGGTATTCCAAACTCTGCAAACCTCTGCCACCCTGCGTTCGTGGGAGATATATTCTTTGTACCGAGCAGTTGGGATGAAGGCTCCGATTCATGTTCATCACTTCACATGTGGCCCTGTCTAGTTCGAGAATCTCATTAACTGTCCAGTTGATTAGTCCGAAAGAGTATGTGACTATCGGAACTGCCAAGATGTTGGTAGCTGACACCTTGTTTTTACCAGACAGCTGTGATTTCCATATATCTCAGATCTTCTTTTTGTAGCTGGCTGTTAAGGCATCCTTGATTCGAGTTGACTGCAGTGCTCCTCTTTGTTGCATTCCAAGGAATTTGTAAGTCTCCCCTTCATCGAGGTGCCGAATGATTATTCCTCCTTCCAGTTCGATGTCTTCTCCTACTTCTTCAGTTCTTCCTCTGTTCAGATGGAAAACAGCGCATTTTTCCAAACCGAATGACATTCCTATTGCTGTGGTGTATTCCGCAACGATGTTAAGAAGTTGTTGTAGCGCTGTCTGGAGGGAGCGTACAGTTTTAAGTCGTCCATGTACAGGAGATGTGAAACCAGATGTTCTCTTCTGCCTGGTGGCCCGGCCTTGTACCCTTTTCTGCTTTCCCTCAACTCCGTTGTTAATGGTAGGAGTGTTATGCAGAACAATAACGGGCTTAGCGAGTCTCCTTGAAATACGCCTCGCCTGTATTTCACCCATCCCGTATACGTGGTTCGACCTTCCGATCGAACGGCGAACTTTGTTTTTCATCACATGGACGATGTTAGTGTGGACTTTGAGCACCTCAAGCAGCTGTAATATCAAGCTGTGCGACGATGTGTCAAATGCTTTCGCGTAATCCAGCCAGGATGTATGTAGATCGCGCTTGTAGTGTTTTGCATCTTGACAAATGCTCTTGTCTATGAGTAGGTTGTCCTTGCACCCCTGTACTCCTTTTCGTGCCCCTCTTTGCTCGTAGATTTTGTTCCACACTGGTGCAATAACCTCCAGAATCCGGTTTTGAAGGACACTTGTGAGAATTTTATACAACGTGTTGAGACACGTGATAGGGCGGTATTTCTTTGGCTGTCCTAGATCGCCTGATTTTGGTATCAGTACAGTTCTGCCCTCTACCAACCACGATGGAATTGGGTCAAGGTGAATTATTATTCCACTGAATAATCTGGCTACGTGTTGATGAGTAGCTGGAAAGTTCTTCCACCAGTAGTTTTGGATCCCATTCAGTCCAGGTGCCGTGAAATCATTTTTGTTCTTTAGGGCTTATCTAACTTCTTCGGTTGTTACCTCAGTCATTTCTTCTGTTAGTTGCAGACTTTGATCGCATAATGTATGGAATCTGTGAAGTGCTGGAGTTTCCCTGGTTTCCGGTGGTCGCTCGTACAATTTCTTCCAGAACCGTTCGACTGCTTCTGGTGATGGCGGGTTTTCTGCCTCCGGTTGTTTGGGCTGAAATAGCTTTGAAGGTTCTGCGGTGAATATGTTGTTGTCCTTTATCCATTTCTGCTTCCTAATCAGCTTCTGCCTTGCTGCCGCAAGTGACCTTATTTTATTGACAGCTTTCTGCTTCAATAGGTCGATGATGGGCAAGTTAATCGTACGGTGCAACGCACGCAGCTCCCTCATCCTCTTCTTCTTGCTAGGCTTCAGTTGTCTTTTCATAACATCTATGATACATTGGTACCAAGATGCTTGCTGCCTCACGATTTTTATCTTCTGATCTAGCTTCTTCATTCTTGACCTATGTTTGTCATCCCTTGTTGTTGTTCTACCTGGAGGGCACAGAAGTGAAGCAGCAGCTCTCACTGCAGCCACGACATCTTCTAGTGAGCAGTCCTCCTTTAGGTGGTCATCGATGATATCATTCATCTTGGCTAGGTCTTCAGCCTGGAGTCTCGTTTTCAACCGAGCGGTCGTTTTATTCGGATTCCTTACTGCAGCCTCAAATGCTTCCCTTCTGTTGATGACTGGTTCCGGGAAATCTCTCACTTGTTCCGTTCTTTGCGTGTTGCATTGTGCGGGATTTTCAACTCGAAATGTGTTGCAACGACTTGCAATCCAGGGTTTGGAGGCTGGATGTTTGTGGCATCTCTCACCTGCCTCTCATCCTGTTCTTCTCTCCTTTGAATCGTGGATTGTTGCTGTTGGTTCCGAGCATCTCTCACCTGCTCTTCAGCTTGTTCCTCTAGTCCTTCTGGCTCTTGAAGCTGCTGCAAGATTCCTCTCTTCTTCAGATGGCTCACCCTCATGTTCCTCGGGTGTCCACTTGTGGCGTCCCCTTTGCGTGGTCTTGTTCCTGTTGCCGGGCCCGACTGCGGGTTGCTCTTGCGAGCGCAGATTCCCTATGCGACCGGCAACTTCTCTCTCCTCCTCGATGTCCTCGTCGGAAGCTGTAGTTTCTTGTATGACAGGCGCCCGCCTCCTCAGCATCCTGCCGTTGGTGGTTCGCATGCTGTCACGCCTAGCACCAACCCCAGACGTGCCCTGGTGATCCCCAGGCAGCAGCTGTTTTCCGAGGCTTCTTGGTTGGGTACTCATCATTGGGTGAGATAAACCGGGGTTCGCGGGCTTGTCACACCCGTATGCTACTAAGTAGTTCCCCCGTGCGATTTTGCGTTTTATACCTACTGCCAGGTAGCTAAGGTGCCTCGGGTTTGCTAAGCCCGTACTCTGAGACACATCCCAGAGCCCCTGAGGGGATAAACTTTATTATTATTATTATCTGATTTTTCATATTTCTGCTAGATTGCGTTCGATAGGTTTTGGTGCGGGCATGCTGCGCTTGTAAGACTCCATTTGTAATATACAAGATCTGTGTAAATATTTTCGATGATCCGGTGTAGATATGTGTAGATAAAATTGAGGGTGGTTGAATTGAAAACTATTTGGTTAACAATCTATTTACAATATATTTACACTTTCGATAGAGTGGACTGTATTTTGTTTCGGTGCTGGTTCACTAATCATTAATGAATACCAACAAGTCGATGAATATTTGATAAAAGTTACAAGTGTGTGAAATGAATGTAATCTGAGTACTGTCTCGTAGAAAATCTGAATAGTGTCTTGTAGAAAATCTTATTAGTGTCTGCTCTGAATATAAAATTATCATTTACTGCAAGTAAAATTATATATTCAAGTTCCTCCCTTGTAGAGGGAAAAAACCAACTTCGATTGGGAATTCAAAATGAATAACGCCCAATGTGAAAAAACTGCTTTGTTATTGGCTGCTTGAACTAAAAGAAATAATCATATTGAAAGTGATATTTTCTAACCGTAAAATCTGGGAAACCGTTATAACCACATGGCCCTTTCAGCATTGTAAACTTAAAAGGCCCTTGAAAATATAAAATATCCTTTCTATTTCTAGGTGGTCGAAACCCCAATAAATTTGTCAACTGTAGACTGATATTTATGGTCACAAGCAATGTGTATATCGTTTTCTTTGGAAAACGACAACGATTCTCAATTAGTTCAAACACCAAATAAATTAAATGACATGATTTATCGGAGGAGTCGAGAGCATTCAACAAAATTCTCAAACATACTCCCCCCGTTGAACATTTTTGTTTTAATGTTCAACTCTTGTTTGAATAGATAAATATGTAATTAATTGAAATGAGTAAATAATACATAGAGTAAAATAGTGACATATCACTGAAACATGTAAGTAAAATCTAATGAAATCGAAAATACAAAAAATTAAAGATATGTTGATCATTGTCCATAAAAATATAAACACATAAAAAATAATTGTTCTCCTTCTGAAGAGGGTAATGTCTCAATAGGCAATGGGCATATTCTCGTTATTGACCGAGTCAATACACCTTTCGGTGTTTTCGCTTCCACTACACGCACTACACCATCCTTGCCTTTGTGCACCTTGAGAATTCTCCCCAGAATCCATTGTTGAGGAGGCAAATTGTCACTTTTGATGATCACGAGTGTTTCCGGCTCTACGGAATTGCACATGGAACGCCACTTTTGCTTCTGTTGAAGAGTTTTCAGGTATTCCCGCGACCACCGTTTCCAGAACCCCTGTTGCATGCTTTGTACCAACTGAAATCTTGACCGTTTCGATGTGGGAATGTGTTCTACATTGGGATCAGGTACTGCGGTTAATTGTCGCCCAATCAGAAAGTGACCAGGTGTAATAGGCAAACAATCATTAGGACTTGAGGACATGGGAACTAACGGTCGGGAATTAAGTATTGCCTCAATCTGTGTTAATAGAGTCAACATCTCTTCGTAGGTGAGAATCGTTTCTTTTGTGACTCTAATCAAATGAAATTTTGCGCTTTTTAGGGCTGATTCCCACAATCCCCCAAAATGGGGGGAGCTTGGAGGAATAAATTTCCATTTAATACCTTCTAAGGAGCAATAATTTGAAATATTCTGATCATTTGTCATAACAAATTCGTGGAGTGTTTGTAGTTCTTTGTTTGCGCCTACAAAATTAGTACCATTTTCACTCCATATGATGGAAGGTTTACCTCTTCGTGATACGAAACGCCTGAGAGCTGATATGAACCTTTCAGTAGTTAGATCTGTTACTAATTCAATATGAATTGCTTTACTTGCGAAGCATATAAATAAACAGATATAGGCTTTGAAAAGTTTTTTATGGGATCTCGTATTCACACCTATCATTTGTTTCAAAAGGAAAGGACCTGCATAGTCGACTCCCGTCACTTCGAATGGATAAAAGCCATTAACTCGATCTGACGGCAAATCTGCCATTATATTGCTTAATGGTTTTGGTTTTGATCTATAACATGTTATACAAGAACGTGTTACCCGTTTTGCACACCACATACCCTTTGTGGGCCAATAGCTCTGTCGCACTTGGGCTAATAACAATTGAGGCCCTGCATGTAGTAACTTCGAATGTTCATATTCAAAAATTAGCTTCGTTAATTTATGATTTCCGTCTAATAATATAGGATGTTTTGCATTGTATCCCAGTTTATTCGCATTTCTCAAGCGACCACCTACCCTTATTAGACCATTTTCGTCGAGAAAGGGAGTCAGAGCATTCAATTTATTATTTGTCAATTTATCTGACCTAATCATTTTAATTTCTTTCGCGAAACTATCAATTTGTGATAATTGAATTAAACGTAACAAGGAGTTATTCAACTCTTCAATACTCAGCCCCTCAAACTTTCTATCCTTGTTCCGTTTACAATTTTGAATAAATCTTAGACAATAAGACATAACCCTTCTTATCTTAGTGAAACTAGAAAATTTGTTAAATATGTTGAATGTTTCTGAACAAGTTGTGTGTAAAGTCACACCTTTTCGGAGCTCTGGTAAATTATCTATATTCAATGATACCGTATCGTACGTAATAAATGATTTCTCCTGTAAAAATTGAGGACCTTTCCACCAAATTTCAGTTTTCATTAATTCGTTTGGGGAAATGCCTCTTGTTCCAAGATCAGCTGGGTTATTACTCGTACGTATGAAATTCCAGGTACTAGAATCAGAAAGTCCCTTGATTCTGTTTACTCTGTTACTCACAAACGTTTGTAAATCCTTTCTATTCCGCTTAAGCCAACATAAAACAATTTGTGAATCACACCAGTAATAGCTCTTTACGGGGATTTTAATTGATTTTAAAATCTTATTCATCAATTGAGCTAAAAGTAACGCACCACATAGTTCCAACCTTGGAATTGTGGTACCGTTCAGAGGGGCAACCCTAGTTTTTGCCGAAAGTAAATGAATCTTTATCTCACCATAAGCATTTATACTACGCACAAAAACGCAGGCACAATACGCAACTTTTGACGCATCTGAAAACCCGTGGAATTCTAATGATTCTGAATTTATTTGAAGTACATGTCTTGATATTTGTAGGTTTTCCAGGTCCGGTAAACTTTTTCGAAAATTGGTCCATTCTTCTATGAGAGGAGCTGGCAACCTATATCATCCCAACCTAATTTTAATGACCAAAGCGTTTGAATGAGTAGTTTTGCCCTCAAAATACAAGGACTCAGTAAGCCTAAAGGATCGTATATTTCATTAACTTCCGATAAAACTGTTCGTTTGTCAAAACAATTATTATCTATCTTGTACGACAAGCAATCACCGACGCTATTCCACTGTATACCTAAAGTTTTTGTGGAATTATCTGGATCCTTTGACAGTACTTTCTCACCCACAGGATCATCGGTGAAATGTTTGAGAATACCTTCGCTATTTGACTGCCATTTTCGAAGTGGGAAGCCAGCTTTCCCCAGAATATCCTTTATTTGTTGACACACAACTATTGCTTCTTCTTCGGAGGAAAATCCCGTTATGAGGTCATCCACGTAAAAATCTTCGTTTATTTTCGATGAAGCTTCCGGATACTCGTTTTTGACATTGAGAGATAGTTCCTTAAGACATCTTACTGCCAAATAGGGTGCGGACTTTGTGCCATATGTCACTGTATTTAAAACATATTCATCTATGTTGTCATTCGGACTGTTACGCCATAAAATTTTCTGTAAATATCTGTCATTCTTGTTGACCCATACCTGACGATACATCTTTTCAATGTCTCCACAGACAATGTAATTATGTAATCTGAATCTTAATAAAATTTCAAAAATTTCATTCTGTATTGTAGGGCCTTTATATTGAAGGTCATTGCAGGACCAGCCTGATGACGTTTTACTCGAGGCGTCAAACACTACCCTGAGTTTCGTCGTTGTACTCTCTGATTTATATACCCCATGATGTGGTAAAAAATACTCGAATGGATGTACCTCATTTGTTTTAGTCATGTGCCCTAACGCGATATATTCGTCCATAAATCGCGAATATTGACTCCTAAGGTTTTCATTTTTCTCGAATTTTCTTTCTAGGCTCAATAACCTTTTCAATGCTATATCTTTTGAGTCGCCTAAAAATTTACTTTATATTTCAAAGGAATGCTAACAACAAATCTACCCTCACTATCTCTTGTAGTATGCCTATTAAATAATTTTTCACATTCTAAATCATCTGGTGTCTCAGATGATGGAATAGGATACTCCTCAGAATCCAAAAATTTTGAAACTGGCTTATCATTATGTGATATGAATAAACATTGGGATGTCGAAAATCTATCACTCTTTGTGATCTGACCAGATGCGATCCAACCTAACTTTGTATTTCTGAGATGAGGTAGATTTTTTCCCAAGTATACGGTACCACGTAGAATTAGATCCCAAAATAGACCTGCGCCAATTAATAAGTCGATTTGCCCTGGTACGTTAAAGCTTGGATCTGCTAATCTATATTTGCGTGGAATTTTCCATGAGGACGGATTAATCATTGTAGATGGTAGATTTCCTGCAATTTGTTCGATCACAAAACACTGAATTTTGAAATTATTTTGATTAATCTTTGATTCAAACATAACATTGCAGGTTTTCTGAACCTTAGAAATCGAACCATTTACACCAGAAATTGAATAGTCTGCATTTTTAACCTTTAATTTCAGAATATTAAGTAGTCTATTCGAAATAAAATTTGACTGCGATCCACTATCCAAAATCACTCTGCAGTCGTGCTTCATTCCGGAAGCATCGAAAACTGATACTACTGCAGTGGATAATAAAACATTATTCTTAATTGGGTCAGAATTACATAACGTAACAATGCTTGATGGATTAGTAGCTTCCAATGTACCTGTTTCTCTTTGCAGCTCTCGAATAGAATTCTGAGTATTTTCTTTTCGAACTTTAGTTTCGAAATGCAGCAACGAATTATGCTTTTTATTGGGCGCATGTTCTAGGGGAACATCGTCCTATCATTTCGTCCAAATGTCTGTAATTTTCGAATTTCGAGCTGAAAATTGGCTAATAGACTAATTTGGACTCCCTGATCATGAATCCGGTGTCAGATCTTTGGGTGCCGTCCGGCCGGCCGGCCGGCCGGTTTTCCGGCCGTAGGCACGATAACAGGAGCACCGAAGGTCCTATCGACTTCAAACTTTCAGGGTAGGTTTCTGATCAAAATGCGACGGTTAAGTTCGTTAACGGGCAAAATCGGCCGGACGGTTTAGGAGTTATAGACATTTAAAATTTTGAGGTTATTTCCCTGATATTTCAGGAACTAAAGAAGATGTTGAATCGAAACTTGGTTGTCAGTTCGAGGATATAAACGCGCAACTTTTGGCAAAATTCTGTTATGATCGAAATGTTGGTAATTTTTAAAAAAATATTTCTTTTAATTTTTTCGAAAAAAAAATTTTTTTTTCGTGAACTATTCATCAGATTGCAACAAAAACTTGTACTAACGTCAATTGTAGTATTTTGCAACATTGTGCAAAATTTTGGCTCTATACGATTTCAATTTCTGGAGATATAAGACAAAATGTGTCAAATTTCCTGGGTCTCTCTCAGTATTTTCATCGATTATTATATAATAATCAATAATATTAAGGTATTCAACATGATACTGCTTTTTTTCTTTACTGGTCAGTACGGGCCACAAGGAAGATGAACATGCGCCCAATAGCTCCTGTCCACAGGGCTTGAACCAATTTTTTTTGCACTTCCTACAGGTTGAGCCCTTACATTGATCGCTCATATGACCTGACCGTAAACAATTCATGCACAGTTTCAAATTTTGTACCTGTTTGACACGATTGTTTATTGATAATTCGAGAAAGTCTTTGCAATAATAAATTTGATGATTCTGACCGCAATAATTGCATTTAGAACCGGCTGTTAAAAATGAATAATAATTATTTTCCTTTTTCTTTATCTGGTGCTTATTTTCCGAACTTTTCGGACCTTTCTGATTATGGGATACACTAACATTGCTTGTACCAGCGACTGTTTCCATCATATCAGCTCTATTCTGGATGAATTCTTGCATATCTGACAGTTTTGAAGAATTATTTGTACCTTTATAATTTTCCCATTCTCTTATAGAGAATCTGTCTAACTTGGAGACAATTATGAAAATTATAACGGAATCCCAATATTCCGTGGGTTCCTTCAACGTCTTTAATGACCTTAGATGTTACATTATCTTATCATTCAGACTTCTTAACGAATTGGCATTTTCTTTCTGAATCGGTTCTATCTCAAAAATCGCTTTTATGTGATTATGCACTAGAAGACGGAAGTTGTTGTATCTCTTGCATATCAAATCCCAAGCCGTTGTATAATTTTCTGCAGAAAATTATATCGACTCTATCACTTTATACGCATCACCTTGTAATGATGCCCTAAGATAATGATATTTTTGAATATTGTTGATAGATGAATTTGAATGTATTAACGACTCATACGTATCTTTGAACTCAAGCCAATTCGTACAATCACCACTGAATTTTGATAATTCAATGGTAGGTAATTTGATATTAGAGAAGTAATTTTGACCTTGTCGGTCCTGATTCATTTCCAATTTTTCTTTGGATGAATTTGATCTATTTGTGATCCTACAATGACCTCATCTGAAGAATCCAAAATAGTTTCAGATATGCTTAATGCTTGTGAATATGTATTAGTGAAATCTTCCCTATCAAGAGAATGCTCTTCTAGCTTATCCTCTTCGCAATGTAATTCAATTTCATCTTGAATGGCATTATATTCACTGTGAGTTAGTTCCAGAGCTCTCAGGCGCACTTTCAACTCGTTCAGATGTTTCGCATCTATATCCTGACTTTGTTCATGCTTCAATATGATCGGATCTAAGAATTTTATGAAATGCGTCAATTTTCTCTTGATAATACCTCGTTTCTTTATCAAAAGACTCATTTCTTCTGCCATTGCGTGAGAAGAAATTTGTGATAGTTAATTAGAATAACGAATATGAGAATTTTTGAATTTAATTTGGACCACTAACCCAACGTGAATCCAAAAATAAAACCAAAGTAATGTAAATTGAGACACTAAAGAATTGCAAAAATCTAACGATAGATTTGCGGTATTATAACTGAAATGTTGACTCAGATTTATTTCAGATATTGGCAATAAATATTCAAATAGGAAACGGTTTAATGGAATGGACTCACAGTACTTTCATCGGTGATCGTTGATTCTTCTGATCCCTGGTTTTGTATGTGTCACGTTTAATCCATATACTTGATCAATTTGTCATCTCGGATACCCTCAAACTTCAGCGAAGCAACTCCCTTGATGTGTATTCCCTTGACTCGCAGAAGAAGTTCGTGATGACCCTTGTAGTCGCCTGACTGATTCTCGGATGATCAAAACCTTGAATTTCCTTTGAACTCTCACTAAGCTCTGCTTTTTCACTTGAAACTCTCACTTTTCACTTGAACTTTGTTGACTTCGAAGATCTGGAGTCGTTGGACCAAAAATTGTGTATAATCTCGTCAAAGTTGCGGCTTGTAGGACCACAAAATATGTAGATATCTTCGAAGGTTGCGGCTCGAAGGACCAAAAAATGTGTAAATATTTTCGATGATCCGGTGTAGATATGTGTAGATAAAATTGAGGGTGGTTGAATTGAAAACTATTTGGTTAACAATCTATTTACAATATATTCACACTTTCGATAGAGTGGACTGTATTTTGTTTCGGTGCTGGTTCACTAATCATTAATGAATACCAACAAGTCGATGAATATTTGATAAAAGTTACAAGTGTGTGAAATGAATGTAATCTGAGTACTGTCTCGTAGAAAATCTTTCTTTGGAAAACGACAACGATTCTCAATTAGTTCAAACACCAAATAAATTAAATGACATGATTTATCGGAGGAGTCGAGAGCATTCAACAAAATTCTCAAACAAGATCAATTGTTACTTTAATGGCTAACTCCAGTTGGCAAGTCAGAGCTATATCCTTTAAGCATGCTGTGTTTGTTCTGATGCCATCGAAGTTTTTTTGCCTGAGATACCTCGTTCATTAAAAAAAATTATATATAATTTTTTTTTCCTGGTGAGAGGTGTGTGCAACGATATAGCACGTCTGTGGATAGATCAAGTGGACGATCCGCCTCTGTTTTGATCGTTTGCGTGAATTACAACGCGTCGGACACCACCGGAAGGCTGCGCGTAAACCAGAGCGTCGGCATCTTCATGTTTCATGCTGGAACTCCTGAAAGTTCTTCTTGCGTTCCGGAATACTTCAATATAACAGCATTTTTATAGTTAGATTTACGAGTTGAATTATCGGCTTGAAAATTATTATAGGTCAGAATCCTCACCAGGGAAGAAAATTCAATTTTAAAGATCATAGTTTTTTCAGTGTCATCCATTTTGTGGAAGCGATCTCAGATTTGGTAAATTCCGTAGGAGTTGTTTGATATTCTGAACAGGACTCCTTCTCAGGTTTAGTTTGTGATATATTATGTGAATGATTATTTGTAAATTTAAGTTCAGAAAACCGAGAAGAAGTTGTAAAAGTTTTTCGTATTATAATTCCTTTGTTCGTTTTCCCCAATAGCACATTGGCTGGGATTGAAATTGTACCTTGGCTAAGATTGAAATTGTACCTTGGCTGGAATTGAATTTGTACCGAGGAATCATCCAGATATACCAACTACCCTTGGACTGCGGAATCAACGTAGTACTTCCTTTGGATGGGAAAATAACCAGAAGACTTTACTTCGAATTGGAAGGCCATCTAGAAGTGGTTTCTTTGGAATTAGAAAATCAAGATCAAGATCATAATATCGAACTCCGAGGAGACTCCGACATTGATTGTTTTCTATTAAGTAGTATAAGACTGTGTAGACTGAAAAAGGGTCGACCTATTGTAATTTTTCAATTTTAATATATGTATTGTGAAAACCTGGGACGGAGTTTTGTTGCCGAATTAAGCCAGTTTAGCCTCCCACACCTAGAAAATTAAAAGTAGATTCTCATACTCGATAATCGTCTATAAGTTGACAATTGGCACGTTACAAATGTGCAGAAATAGAGGTAAGTTAATCAAACATGTCTTTCATCAAAAGTGCCCCATTTTGTTTTCTAAATAAACACTTTATTTATTTGAAAATTATTGAAATTTTTATTTCATTATAAAGTACAATGAAACAAACATCATTTAAACGTCCATCACGGAAACGTTGGCAGGAATGAAGTAGCTGAACCCAATTTTCCATGACTCTCTCACACAAATCAGGTCGTATATTAGCAATTATTCGTTCAATATTGATCTGTAAATCATCTGATTTCAGTGGATGATTGCTGTAGACTAATGACCTAATGTAATCCCGAAGAAATAATTCGAATGGAGTTAAATCGCAGGAACGAGGCGGATAATTTATCGATCAATTTCTTGAAATAATTGAATCTAATAATTTTGTTTTCAATAAAGTATTTGTGTCATTGGCAGTATGACAAGTGGCACTGTCCTGTTGAAATCACATGTTCTGCAAATCAAGAAGATAAAATTCAGGCCATAAAAAAACGTCTGGTCGACGAGTAATCGATAAATTTTGGTCTTCACGCACACTTTCACGCACGGCAGCAATATTCTCTTCACTCCTTGCATTCCTTTATCTCACTGGCACTGTAACAACATGAAGTTTTAAAAACGTCCAAAAATGGAAGTTAAAGCACGTAAATTCCCTAAATTTACCATGGTAAATTCGAATTAAGAGTGTCCAATACAGGAGAATGGACAATATAATTTACCATGGTGAATTCGATTAAGAGTGTCCATTAAAGGATAATGGATCAATAGAACATATGCGCAAAAGCTCCTGACTTCACGTCAGTGCTTGAACCAATTTTTTTTTTCGATTAAAAGGGTCCAATCAGGAGAACGGACAATAGAATTCATCATGGTAAATTCGATTAAGAAGAGCAAAAGCTCCTGATTCACGTCAGTGCTTGAACCAATTTTTTTATTACCTAAATTTGCTCTTGTGAGTGTGTATTCAAATATCGATCAATGTTTTTTATCGCATTTCTGACATCATACATCACATCTAACCCATAGAGAAATAGAAGAACTATTCTATTGTCTCTGATCTAACCCTATACATCACAGAATACAAATATACATATGTACTATACATTAATGTCGATCAGAGAATTTAAGCTGTAGAATATTCTGTGTGTACGATTGTATTGGTGCGTTTTCTTTTTCAATTGAAATAATCGATCAAACGTAAACATAGACATAAAATAATAATAATAATTCTATGTCTATGAACGTAAATGAATCGGTCAGTTTTCAACAAGTGAAAATCAATGAATTTAATGAAGGAAGGAATTTAAGCGAATAACCGGAACAGATTGGTTAAGACCAATCTCTTGTTATACATAACCGATTGATTTTGATAACTACTCTGTTTCATTTTCAATGGAATTTAATCGATATATTAAAGCCAGCCTTAAGCCGGCCTTACACGGACGGAATTTCTCTACGAATTCATGATGATTCTTTATTAGGATAGCTATATTAGCTATAGGTAAAATTGAATCTATTTCCTTAGTTTTCTTAAAAGAGATTCAAAATTAGCCTCATCAATAAGCAAGCAGTTGTAGTTTTAAGAGATTTGGTTTACAATCTATTACTTACTTGCAATGAAATACACTTAACACTAACTATAAATTATTCTTATTCACTTTTATAAAGTTATACCACAATATTTCAATAATCTAACACACAGGAATTTAAGAATTCCAGAAACAATTGGTTCCTCAAAACCTTCTTTGATTATATTAGTAATAGTATATGAACAAGGTATCTATGATTTGAACCACAGAACACTAATTATACATTATTAGAGGCGCGTTCCACTAAGGTCCCACAACGATCGCGCACGACCACAGAACTACTGCCGTAGTAAAGGTAAACAACAAACGTTAACAGCTTCTGTTTGAAATGAAATCTCAGCTTTTAAGTATTGTGAATAACTACTTTGTTTTTTAAATTGAGTTATTCTAAAAGTATCAGTCCAATGATAATTGAGTATAATATTTGGTATCCATCCTTACAATAGAAATGGCAAAATTTTGAGGTTTCCTTGCCGATATATTGGGATATATCGATAATAGAAGTCGACCACTCAAGGAAGGTGAAGCAGTTTTCAAGGCAGAACACGTTTTATTATGTGGTATGGAGAAAGAATTCACAAATATAAAAAGCTTCTGTATGCAGACATCTAGCCTGACTTCTCCACCACTTAAAATATTCATTCGTCTCAACAAAAATGTTAAAAATTAGAAGTATACCTACCTATTTTATTCTGTAAAGTCTATAATTCAAGAAACATTGTTGAAGTATATTGTTTTTTTTTTATTTATAATATCATTTAAATTAATATTGTTGGAACTTACTCTGAAAGTTCTAAGCTATTAGAAGTATACCTACCTATTTTATTCTGTAAAGTCTATAATTCAAGAAACATTGAAACTTTGAAAGTTCTAAGCTATACTGACTTACAGCAAAAATATTATAAAGAAAATAAGCAATTGGATAGTCAAACTATCATTTTAATAAAATGATATTTTTTAATAAAATGATATTTTTTCATTGTTCAAATAAAGATATTTTGTTAACTTACAAGAATTTCTTCATTCAATGGTATTTCAAAGAACTAATTACAGTTTTAAATATTTAATTAAAAAATTTTAAACACGTCTTTATGCTGATTTTCCACTACTAGTTACCAAGCTTCAATTCGATCGAATATTTATTTTTTGAGTTATCAAGGAAATAATATTCCAGGTGGGTATAACTCGGAAACCCTTAGACCGATTATGCCCAAAATTGAACCCAACTCTCCCTTTCGGATACGCAACCTACCCTGAAAATTGCAAGTTTCTATCTCCTTTTGTTCGAAAGTTATCGAGGCAACGGTTACCCATCTACTGAACTCACACAAGAATGCTCGAATCTCCAACAATATTTAACCGATCGTATTAAAACTTGAAAATTGGCAGTAGAGGTAGGTTATGAAGGCTCTTGCAAAATTTCAGCAATTTCAAGCGATTAGTTACTGATATATAGAATTTTTTTTTTTTATTTTCTATGATTTATTAGAAATTTTCTACAAATGCTATCCTCACCAAATTTTGCAAACATTTCCGCGTTGGCATTCTACAACTAATAACCATGTTTGAATTCAATCGGTTCAGTATTTTTCGAGTTAATGAGGTACAAAAACCACCAAATTTCAGAAAATTTCAGATGGCTATAACTCTAAAACCGTTAGGCCGATTATGCTCATAATCAAACTGAAATGTCGCGTTCTAGTGCACATCCTAACCTGAACATTTCAAGCCGCTATCTCATTCCCTTCTCAAGTTATCGTGACAACAAAAATATTTTTTAATAATTTTTTTAAAATTTTCTAGCTATACGATTCGCACAAAATTCCACAAACGTGCTTAGGTTCATATTCTACAACTACCCACCAAGTTTCAATTCGATCGGATTTATATTGGTTGAAAATAAAATTATTACTCGGAAACCACTGGGCCGATTATGCCCATTAACGAACTTGTCCGTCGTATTGGGATGCGCCACCTACCCTGAAAATTTCAAGTCGCTAGCTCTTTTCGTTCTCAAGTTATCGTGGCAACGGCCGGACGGCCGGACGGCCGGACGGCCGGACGGACAGAATCAAATTTGACCTCGAATTCTTCATTGGGGAGTCGAACTTAATCGTTTGAGACCATTTTCGTCAAAAAATTCGAAAGTTACAGACATTTGGGCAAAACTATAACGCGATGTTCCCCAGAACATACGCGCAAAAATACATAACCTTTCAAAAGTCCCCTCTCACAAATATACTCCACTGTAGCCGCGTAGATCTCTTGAAGAAGAATTGCCTCCGCTAGTTTTCAAAGATATTCACTGTTGTTCTCAGAAATCCGTTCAATATTTGATTTCAGGAAGGAAAATGTCGTTGCTTTGATGGCCAGGAGGGTCTTCTTCAAAACCAGGTCTGGCCAATCCTAACGATGATTATTCAGAACTTCAGATTTTCGATTTTTTTTTTCAATGATTTTTTTAAATTTTCTAGTGTTATGATCCTCACGAAATTTTGCAAGAATTTTCGTGTTGGCATTCTCTTGGATCGCTTTCGTATTTTTCGAGTTACAGTAGACCCCCGGTAATCTGGCCCCCGTCTTATCCGGTGCTCCTTGTAATCCGACATGCGTATCACTGTTGAAATATGCATTTTGATCGGTAATTTATCGGATTACAAGGTACCTTTTTTCAAAGAATTCCGGACTATAGAGGGTCTTATGCAGTAGTCTATAATCCGGCAAATTCGATAGTCCGACACTGCCTTGCAAAACTTTTGTCGGACTACCGGGGTTCCACTGTATTGATGAATTAACAACCAAACTTCAGATTGATATAACTCCAGAACCATTTGGCCGATTATGCTAATTAACGAACTTAACTATCGCATTCAGTTGCTTATCTACCCTGAAAACTGCAAGTCGCTATTTTTTTCCGATCTCAAGGTATCGTGAGATACATAATATTTTTTCGTAATTTTTTAAAAATGTTCTAGTGGTACGGTCCTTACGAAATTTTACACGCGCCTTTATGTCGATATTCTACAACTAGTTACCAAGCTTCAATTCGATCGAGTCTATATTTTTTGAGTTATCAAGAAAATAATATTCCAGATGAATATAACTCCGAAACCGTTGGACCGATTATGGTCAACAGCGAACTTAACACTCCCATTAAGATGTGCAACCTACCCTGAAAATTGCCCTCCTTTCGTTCGAGAGTTATCGAGGCAACGGCCACCCATCCAGATACTGAACTCACACAAGGCTGCTCGGATCTCCAACAATATAGACCTGATCGTGTTCAAACTTGGAACTTGGTAGTAGAGTTAGGATCTGAACGCTCTCGCAAAATTTCAGCGATTTCGGACGAATAGTTTCTGATATATAGAATTTTTTCTATGATTTTTTAAACAAATTTCTACTGATACGATCCTCACGAAATTTCGCAAGAATTTTCGCGTTGCCATTTTACATCTAATCAATATGTTTGAAATGGATCGGTTTTGTATTTTCGAGTTATTGAGCAAATAACCAAATTTCAGATGGGTATAACTCCAAAACCGTTTTGCCGATTATGCCTATAAACAAACTCAAATGTCGCATTCAGATCCACAACCTAACCTGAAAATTTCAAGTCGCAATCTCTTTCCGTTCTTAGGTTATCGTGACATAAATAATATTTTTTAATAATTTTCTAGCGCTATGATTCCCACAAATTTTCACAAACGTTTTTAAGTTCGTATTCTACAACTACTCACCAAGTTTCAATTTGATCGGGTTAGTATTGGTTGAAGACAAAATTATTACTCGGAAACCATTGGTCCGATTATGCTCATTAACGAACTCGTCCGTCGTATTGAGATGCGCCACCTACCCTGAAAATTTCAAGTCACTATCTCTTTCCGTTTTCAAGTTATCGTGGCAAAGGCCGGCCGGCCGGACAGTATCAAATTTGACCTCGAATTCTTCATCAGGTAGGCGAACCAATCGCTTGAGACCATTTTTGGCGAAACATTCTAAAATTACAGACATTTGATCAAAATGATAACGCGGTGTTCTCCAGAAAATACGCGCAAAAAAATCCCTTAATTGTTATCCGAATGGAAGCGCACACCTTTTTTTCGTTTTCCGCAAATGCTGCACTTATGTTTCTGTTCTGAGTTTGGTTCAGCATCAGATTTTTGTTTCAATATTTTATTCTTGACAAGATGCTCCAATTTAATTAAATAAGTCAGGTGTTTCCAATCTTCCTGTCTATTAATCCTATCCACAATAAAATCATGTTGGCCAGCAGCAATTAAGTCAATAAGTGTCTCCTGGTCCATTGCCTTTCTAACCTCAAATATGAGTTATTCTTTTTTCGCAGCATATTCCAGTAGAGAGCCGGTTTGATATTTAAACGTAATCGCATACCTACTAGCAAAGCAGCATAAGTTTGACAACATTATTTTATTCTTTCTGACCATTCGTAATTAAACGTAAGTTTTAGCATACCAGTCTGGACAAGATTTCCTCAGAAATAATAGAAATATCTCAATTTCTTCCTTGTCATCGGTAATTTCAAATCTACCTAATTCTTTTTCAAAACCTCAAGCCATTGATGTGCATTTGTAGTTCTACCATAATATTTTTCCAGAAGAAAACTTCCAACTTCTTTTCTTGCATTTTACTTCTTCTGCTTTTCTTGACTTCTCCCAATTTTTAAAAGATTTTAACCATAGAATTGTTTTCATCCAATATTTGGGCCGCATTAGGTACGGAAAAATGTAGAAGGAAAATAACGGCAGCGCAGAGGGTAATATTGCCAAGGGTTTGCTGCGCGTACCGCACGGTCTCCGCAGCGGCAGTGCAGGTAATTGCGGGCACACCTCCAATAGATCTTCTGGCCGAGGAAAGGAGAAGAGTGTATGAGAATGCTTATGGACACCGACCTGGTGTGCGTAGTCAGATCAAGATAAGGATAATGAGGGCATGGCAAGACAGGTGGGAGTCATAGCATGGAGCTGCGAGATGGACAAGGCAAATCCTGCCAGATATAAGTAGGTGGATGAGCTGTCCCCATAAGGTAACCAATTACTGGTTTACACAAATACTTACGGGGCACGGCTCCTTTGAAGTCTTCAAGGAAAGAATTGGAAAGACTGAGCAACCGAACTGCCGAACGTGCAATTCGGAGGATAGCGTCGGGCACATCATATTGGAATGCGAAAGGTGTACAGTAGAAAGGCGGGGGCTAAGGAGCCTCTTCGGGGATAACCTGACTTGTCAGGGAATTGTGGAAGAGATGCTAGACAGCGAGAGCAAATGGAAAGATGGTTTCAAGATCTTGACAACCATAATGGAGAAGAAAGAGGTAGAGCATAGAAACAGGCAGGCCATGGAACAAACTTAGAATGGGGAAATATACGCTCCGCAGAGACGCAAAGGGACCCCAAGGGTCCGGTACCAAAGCGGAACGAAAGATGGGCGAGGAGGTGGAGTTTGGTTGGTAGACACTGTATTGTGAGTCCAACACTCTCTAGGGCAACTTCCTAGAGGAACATGAGTTTCTCCACCTCTTGAAAAAAAAAGGTGAGTTGGTTTGCTTCATGTAAGTACATGTCCATAAAAATGATGTTACCATCTTCATCGAAGTATGTTTTTGGCGCTCTTGTTCCTCGGAACAGAGTGCTTATCAATTTGCCCAAATGTCTGTAATTTTGGATTTTTTTTGCTGAAAATGGTCTTAAACGATCTGGTTCGACCGATCAAGAATCCGTGGTCGAAATCAATTCGGTCCGCCTGGCCGGCCGGCCGTAGGCACGACAACTCTCGAACGAAAAGAGTTAGAGGATTGAAATTTGCAGGGTAGGTTTGGAGCGTAAATATCTTGACGAAATCGTTAACGGGTGATATCCACCAAGCGGTTTCGGAGTTATGGTCGTTTTTAGTAAAAACATTTTTTATTGATATTTCCTGATCACTCGATCACCGATCACTCGATCTATCTGAAATTCAGCATAAAATTGTTGAATAATGACCTTCATATGCATGCAAAGTTTTGTATTGATTAGAGTGCCGTTAAGTGGCAAAAAATAATTTTAAATTTTGTTTCTGCAATAACTCTCTAACATAATCAACTAGGCAGTTGAAATTTTCGGAGTAGGTTTGGGAGATAAATATCTCGGTTAAGTTCGTTATTGAGCAAAATGGTTTCGGAGAAAGAAAAAAATAATTTTTTACATTATAAATTTCAAATTCAATTCTTCTTAAGATGCAGTTTCACCATAAAAATCCATTGATATCTGATATTTTCAACTCTAACAAGCTTATACTTTCGGAGATTTGATTTTTCAAAATTTAAATAATAATTCGTACTTCTATGTTTTCACAGAATGCTATAATTATTCTATCTATGAATTATTATATGAGCTGTGTTCATACTCGCACATGTCATCTTGTTTTCCTATAAAAGAGAGTCAAATTAATTTCAGCTATCGGAGAATTATGAGGATTAAAATATGATATTATACTTTTTGGTGATATTTTAATGACCGTGGGTAATCCATATAATGTTGGAAATATACACTTTGGTAGGTTTATCAGAATAGGTTCAGAATAGCTCCAGTAAAAACAAATCTCAAATATTGCCAAAGTTTCAATTGATATAATATAATTTTCAGATTGCTTGTATTTGAGGAATGAATATCTCGGGTAAGTTCGTGGTTTTTGGGGCTCCTGTTTGAATTTAATTTCTTTCATGATGCAGTTATATCATATTTGTTTATGATATGCAGTTCTATTGGAAGAATTCATTGATATCATTCCCAACTCTGAGACACCAATAATTTCGGAGATGTTTGAACAAGAGCACCAAAGCTCCTGTCTACAGGGCTTTCCCATCTTTTTGGCGCACTAGTTCCTCGGAACAGAGTGCTTATCAATTTGCCCAAATGTCTGTAATTTTCGAATTTTTGGCTGAAAATGGTCACAAACGATTTGGTTCGACTCACTGCTCAAGAATCCGAGGACGAAATCGATTCTGTCCGGCCGGTTCGGCCGGCCGTAGGCATGATAACTCTCGAACGAAAGGAGTTAGAGGATTGAAATTTGCAAGGTGGGTTTGAAGCGTAAATATCTCGGACAAGTTTGTTAATGGGCGAAATCCATTAAGCGGTTTTGGAGTTATGCCCAATTTTAGTAAAAACATTTTTTATGAATATTTCCGAAACCGATCACTCGATCTATCTGAAATTTAGCATCAAATTGTAGAATCATGACCTTTATACGCATGTGAAGTTTTGTATTGACAAGGTTACCGCAAAGTGTAAAAAAAAATTGAAAATTTAAAAACATTTTTTCTACAATAACTCTCGAACGGAATGAGCTAGGCAGTTGAAATTTTCAGAGTAGGTTAGGGAGATGAATATCTCGGTTAAGTTCGTTATTGGGCAAACTAGGACAGATGGTTTCGGAATAACAAAAAAAAAATTTTTTAGCGTAGGTAACAAATTTCAAATTCAATTTTTATTTAAGATGCAGTTTCATCATAAAAAACCATTGCTATCATTTTGAACTCCAACAAGCTAATACTTTCGGAGATATGATTTTTCGAAATTTCAATAATGAATCGTACTTCTATGTTTTCACAGAATATTATAATTATTCTATATAAGCTTTATTATATGATCTGTGTTCATACTCGTACATGTCATCCTGTTCTATAAGAGAGAGACAAATTCATTTCAGCTATTTTAATTTGATTTCTTCCATGGTGCAGTTCTCATTCTCAGATTGCTCATTTAATCTTGATAAATAAAGTATTATTTGAATTGAATTTCCTTTATGATGCAGTTCTATCATGAGAATACATTGATATAATTCCCAACTCTGAGAAACCAATACTTTCGGAGATATAATTTGTCTGTTCGAACTAGAGCGCCAGAAAGCTCCTGTCCACAGGGCTTAAACCAATTTTTTCAATTTCTTTTGTTAAAGTTATTCAAACATTTCTGAACTGATGCCTTCGTTTAACGGTATTCTTGATTACGGCGAAAGTAAGTAGCAGACATCTCTATGGAAGGATGCAAGTTGAAAATCTTCTAGTATTAAAAATGTTCTGTCATCTTCGGTTGATTGCAGTTGATGGCAATATAATTTGAGACGGTTTTACTTGAAAGTTAAACCTCAATTTAGACATTTTCGTTGCTAATATTTCAAGAAACGTTTCTTTAATTGAACTCACCCAAGGCTGCTCGGATCTCCAACAATATAGATCCGATCATGTTCAAAATTGGAACTTGGTAGTAGACCTACATTTGAGGGCTCTCGCAAAATGTCAGCACTGTCGGACGAATAGTTTCTGATATATAGATTTTTTTCAATGATATTCAATGATTCTTTTAAAATTTTCTAGCGATATATTCGTCACGAAATGTTGTAAGAATTTTCGCGTTGGCATTCTATAACTAATTACCATGTTTCAATTGAATCGGTTCCGTATTTTTCGAGTTATTGAGGAAATATCAAATTTCAGATGGGTGTAACTCCGAAACCTTTTGGGCGATTATGACCATTGACAAACCGAACTGTCGCATTCAGATGCTCAACATACCTTAAAAATTGCAAGCGGCTCAGGTTGTCGTGACATGAATAATAATTTTTTTTTAATTTTCTAGTGATACATTCTCACAGAATTTCACAAACGTCTTTGTGTCAGTTTTCTACAACTAGCTACCAAGTTTCAATTCAATCGGATCTGTATTGGTTGATGACAACATTATTACTCGGAAACCGTTGGGCCGATTATGCCCATAACGAACTTTTTCGTTTCATTTTGGGACGCACCACCTACCCTGAAAATTCCAATCGTTTCAGACCATTTTAGGCAAAAAAATTTTCCCAAAACATGTGCGCAAAAATTATGTTTGGATGAGCGAACGTGATATACTGGCTGCAAATCACGTTGATGCCAACAAAATAAGTTTCAAGTCGCTATCTCTTTGCGTTCTCAAGTTATCAAGGCAAAGGCCACACTCAACCGAGATATTCATCTCCAATCTCCCAAACCTACTTCTTTCTTCATCGGGTAGTCGAACCCAATCGTTTGAGACTATTTTCGGCAAAAAATCGAAAATTACAGACATTTGGGCAAAATGATAACGCGATGTTCCCCTGATCATACGCGCGGAAATATCCACCGCGTTGCTTATTCTTTAATTTTGTGCATTTCGTTCTTGCAGTAGAGTTGAATAAAACCATTCAATGAACAAACGCTCTAAAGATCCTGACGTTTTATTGTTTTTTTGAGTGTTGTTTACCTTCTTATACTTTTAACTAATAGCAAACGATGATCCATCAAGCCGTATTTACGCGAGGCCACAATGATATAAAACCGTGACTACGGATGGTACCTACAGTTCCATACCATGAGAATTCAGTTTTCGATCTTCCTAACAACCTGTAGCCGCGTAGTACCGTTTTCCGTTTACGCCGTCATGTAAACCAAATAGGCGAGTCCAGGTCACGATCTGAACTCGAGTACGTTGAAATAAATAACCTGTAACACACTTCATTATGCTGTACAAGAATTTCGCCCCCCTTCTCGACACCTCCGCTCTCTCATCGTGTATTGTTTTGTTTTGTTCTCTCCTTCTCTGGATCTGATCAGTGATCCTATGGCGGATGGTGAAAATAGTTGAGATTCCACAGTGGAGAATATTTCGACCGAAAATCTTTCAAGTACTGACAATCGAGAATCTGAACACCAGTAAAAGTTGAGCAGTTTTGATGAGATTTATTTATTTAATTGAAATTTGAAATAAATTGAAAAACCACTGATGTGACCTCAGGAGGTTCAGCGCGATCTATTGATTGATCAATAAATGATCAATATACAAGGAGCGGCATCGAAACGAAGTGCTTATCAATTTGCCCATAGTGATAGGAAACGAAGTAAATTCATTCGAGAGTTCAACATGTCCTGAGACAGAATGAAGTTTTAATTAAAATCTTAGATATCTTCTCATAAAATATGGATTCCAAAACATTAGGGTTACTATCGGAATAAGCGGATTTCAGTTCTGTATAGCACTTCCTATCTCTGCTTCTTCAAAACTACTTTAGGCATTTTCAATTTCAAAACCAAGAGTTCTTTATTATTCGACGATAATGGTCTGTGATAATATCTTATCTAAGATGGAAGATTATGTTGAGAGTAGAAATTGGTAACGTCTCGCAGAATTATTTTGTCATTGACGATTTTTCAGGAGTGCCAACCTGTCTCAGTCCTAAATCATGGCTAACCGGGAGACTTTATAAAAGTGAATGGAGTATACCTAAAGTTTTGGTTTACTTAGTTTTTGAAGATCAAATCAAGTAGGTGACGTCCCCCATTCTACATACACTAAGTAAATCGATTTCTCGCGTTAGTCATGACTCTTGTCAGCATATCAAGCGTTATGTTGGCAATTTCGGAATGGATGTTGGTTCAAATCTTTCAGGGTTCTTAGTCGGTTCACATGGCTTCATCACTAACAAAATCCATAATCGCCATCTTGTGTAGATGGAAAATGAAGATCATCATGAAGAATTCTCATCAAAAAACGATCGGAAATACCAAGGGCAGACGCATGTTTGCGCGCAGAACGCCATGGTGATGACAACAATGAAGGTAAGGACTGTAACGGTATAAAACCCCGTTACACTGATTTCGTAGTTATGCAACCCGTGATGCATTGAACGTGAATTGTTGGTCACCTTATGGTTTGAAATCATTGTTTTATTTTCAGTCTAAATTAGAAATGTTTTGTTTTTTTAATCCGTTTTAATTTAACACATTCAATATTTCAATATATTATTGAAATCATGTCGGTATGATTTTGTTCAATACCGTGAATTTGTCGTTTCAATTCTGTGCGACCGGAATTTTCTGTGGTCATACGATTGGGTACTGCCTGGTCACGGGGATTTACTCGTTCTTTACGTTCGAAGCTCTCGAGCGAGGTACTTCTTCCAAGCTTCTCGTAAGATTCCTTTGTTCTCAGTAGTTGAAATGAAGGAAATTGGTGGCCTGAATATCTCTTAACAGTTTGTGTGAATATTTGTAAAGATATACGTCAAGTTTGACGTTTTTGGATGCGGCGAGAAACTCGCTGCTATACGTATTTTTGTGAGGCTGAAAGACTGCATGCATCACATGTCTTAAGTTGAAGCTATTGTTCCATTGACGTGAAAATCAACCTTACTGAACATTTTGAATACTTATTTTGATGTTGAATTGGGACTGATCTCTACATTACCTACACCGTGTCTGGAGAGATCGTGAGTTTCGGTTGGAAGAACCCATATTCCTCACCTGGAAGGATCCTGATCATCCATTAGGAAGAGTACCTGAGTTTTTCCTGGACGAATTCCTCGATTACCTAAGTGTTTTCTTTGTGATCAAAGGATCGGTTTTATTAAACCTTTAAAAACTATAGTGTTATCAGTTATCACCCTATATCCCAGGAAGTATAAGTGTATCGTTGACTTCCCAGCTAGTGTGGCAGACAATAAAACGTCTACTAATTTTATAATATTGTTATCCAACATGTCCATCAGTTGTTCACAAAAATAATAAATTCTCGTCTTCCAAGAGCTCCTGGGTAGGTATCATTTTATAGGGATGCATTTCATTTTGTTTTAATATGTTTAGAATCGATGTATGGCTGACAATGAATGTTGTGGAGGCATCTCTACTCGATTTTTGGTTTTTCTTCACAGTCAAGCATCACATCTAATTTCACATCCTCACACAGTGTATAAGCAGCTGCATCTTTAATCTGCCTTACATACCCAAACTCGCGAAGCTGCTTCTCTATTTTACTTACGACGATTCCCCCAATGTTGAACGGAGTTGGCAAATTTTCAAAGCAGGTGGAAGAATTTTAAAGCAGTTGGAAAAATTTCGAACCTTTACCCCTCCCCCCCCCCCAAATATTTGGCTTCGGCCCGTCACTGTTCGGGTGTTATCTCGGTAACCAATCATGTGTAAAATAATTAGTTTGTGCATTTCCGTTGATCGAACCATCATTCAAAATTGAAGTTAATGAAATTCAACTACAAAATAGACAATTTATAAACTAGAACTTATCAGCACAAATCATTTTGCGATGGCGTTCTAAAAAAACTACCATCGCCAAAGAAAGTGTTTTACGTAATTTTCATGGTACCATCTGGAAAACACAATGTTATGGTTTTTTCCATTATCTTTCACATCTTGAAGGCAAAAAAATTTTGTATTATTTTAATAAGACTTGGGAATTTTCGAAGGAATAATATAATGAATTTCGGTAATTACATGATTTTATTTTTTTCTATTTTGTGTTCTCCAATAAACATGAAAGTGATAACATTTCTGAATAGAGAATGAAGCGACCTTTCAAATGATGTATCACAAGCTCATATTTCCTATTTGGAAAATTGAGGGCCTTTCACAAGGGGTTGAAGGTAGTGGACCATAGAGTGCTGACAAAGCTCTATTGCGTTGCGCAAGGTTGCGAGTGATCCGACTGTTACGCATTCATGAATATAGCTAAACACTTGCGTAAGTTGTAACCTTGTGATAACTCGCAATTGACACTAAGCCAGCAGGGCTATCGCGAAACCCTTCATGCTGAAATGAGCATACATAATTCGGAAACCATTCTAGGTTGTTCCTCTTCGATTGCAAATTTCCTCTCAACCCATCACATTGTTACGTCTGTGACTTCGAGATCGAAATAACTCTCATAATTTCGACATATTCGGACGATGACGAAATAACAAAGCCACGAAATTTCATTCAACAGTTATAGAATGAAGCAATGCCGAATGGTAGAGTGAAGGCTGAAGATGATAAGTCACACAATTATCCGGGGCGGCTGGACATTAACCGTTCGGCTCTGCAGGCGAATGACCACCTAACATTGTTGAGAACCGGATTGGAACGAAAACTATCTCCTCACAAGACCAGATTGAAGTTGGCGAAGCTTCCATATAAATGAGAGATCAAGTGCGCCAAGAGGCGATCGATCCGATGTATCGATTTGTAACAGTAGGAAATATTACGAATAACACGGAGATTTTAGTGATATCGAGGATTGTCTCTTATTTTTGGGTCAATTCAACTTATAAGAGCACTGACATGATGTCAGAACTTTTAGATCATTGGTGGAGGGATTGTTCTATTAGATAAGATAAGATATGTGCTGTTGAACTCTTTTCCAAATGAATTAAGCTATTTTTTGCGCGCATGTTCTGGGGAACAGCGTGTTATCATTTTGTCCAAATGTCTGTAATTTTCGGATCTTTCACACAAAGACATGTGTGAAATTTCATAAGGATCATATTACATATCTCACGATAACTTGAGAACGGAAAGAGATAATAACTTGCAATTTTCAGGGTAGGTTGCAAATCGAATGCGACATTAAAGTTCGTTAATAGACATGCTTTTATTTCCCCAATTACTAAAAAAATACGGATCCAATCTGACTCAAACATGGTATTTTTAGGGTATTTTTAGCGGATACGAATGCGACATTTGAGTTTATTAATAGGCATAATCGGCCGAACGGTTTTGGAGTTGTACCCATCTGAAGTTGGGCTGTTATTTCCTCAATAACTCGACAAATACGAATCCGATCCAATTCAAACATGTAATTAGTTGTTGAATGCCAATGCGCAAATATTTGCAAGGATCGTATTATTATTTTTTTTTGTCCGCTCGAGAGGAAACACCTTATATAGGCCCGCCCTGAGATGGTCTGCTTCTCTCAGGAGTGTGAGACTCCAGATGTTGATGGTTATTCACTAAAAAACCTCTCGTACGTTCCTTGGAGTAGTTATTCGTCCTGCCCTTACAGCGTCTCTTAACAAAAGAGATGAGCTCGAGCCGCCTTCATAGTTGATGGGACCTGATGACTCGAAGTGATCCGAGCAACACCGCTTTCTGCATTCTGTGAGCCAAATCCTCGGCCAGAGATTTGCAGGCCGGAATAATCTTCAATTCGGTCACGTAGTTCGCTCTCATTCCGCCTAGGCATCCTATGATTAGTAGACCATCCTAACCATATGCATTGGATACAGGATCCCAAGTTCAAACATTAAACCCTTGTATTTCTTATTATTATTTTTTTTTCGCTCGAGAGGAAAATCCTTTTATAGGCCCGCCCTGAGAGGTTCTGCTTCTCTCAGGAGTGTGAGACCCCAGATGTTGATGGTTACTCACTAAAAAACCTCTGGCACGTTCCTTGGAGTAGTTCTTCTTCCTGCCCTTACAGCGTCTCTTAACAAAAGAGATGAGCTGCAAGCGGCCTTCATAGTTGATGGGACCTGATGACTCGATGTGATCCGAGCAACACCGCTTTCTGCATTCTGTGTGCTAAATCCTCGGCCAGAGATTTGCAGGCCGGAATAATCTTCAATTCGGTCACGTAGTTCGCTCTCATTCCGCCTAGGCATCCTATGATTAGTATGACCATCCTAACCTTATGCCTTGGATACAGGATCCCAAGTTCAAACATTAAATCATTGTATTTCTCCCTCTTCTGTTCTTCTTTCATCACCACATTATTTTCTGCGAGGGAGGAAAATTCGACGACAAACAATTCCTTGAGTTCTTTGTCCAGCAGAAGTATATCTGGCTTTATGGCGTGGATCTGCCGAGTTGTTGGAATCGCATAGTTCCAGTAGATGCGAGCCCTGCTATTTTCAACAACTGCATCAATCTCCAGAGGCACATATGGTAGCATTGGTTCCTTGTCCTTGTCTTTCCACATATCCTGATGGAGCATGGACTCTGCAAGCAGACAGAATGTGCATAATAGTTTCTTGCTGGCTGTGGCATGCTCTGCACGTTGTGGGGGTGTCCACTTTCATGATGTTCTTTTTATACCATCTGGTATTTATAACCCCATCTTGACAAGCTATAACAAATCCCTCCGTTTCCGACTTGAGTCCAGCGGACTTCAGAAAGGCGAACGATAATTCTTCCGACAGGCCTTGATCTTTCAAACTCCTGAAGTATATGGAGTGCAGGTGTTTACTCATGTGATCTTCGAGTAGTTTCTTCAGTTGTGCCTGCCTTATCTCTCTGCCAACTCTCCTTTCGTCTGTTGGCGAGATAGGTGTTCCTGCTAGCTCACGATCGATTGATATGCCGGTTATAGAGAGCTTCTCCTAAGCTCTCTGACCAGCCCTAAATAGGAAAGCTCCTTGGTTCCTGATTTCATGCTGAGCCACCATTTTCAGAAGCGGGTCTTCGCTTCTCAATATCCACATTGCCATTTCCAACGTTTGTTGATGGTGTTGGTATTCCAAACTTTGCAAACCTCTGCCTCCCTGCGTTCGTGGAAGGTATATCCTTTGAATCGAGCAGTTGGGATGCAGGATGCGATTCATGTTCATCACTTTACGAGTGGTTCTGTCTAGCTCGAGAATTTCATTCACTGTCCAGTTAACTATCCGGAATGAGTAGGTGATTATCGGTACTGCCAAGCTGCTCGTAGCAGATACTTTATTTTTCCCGGATAGCTGTGATTTCCATATATCTCGGATCTTCTTTTTGTAGCTAGCTGTTAAGGCATCCTTGATTTGGGTTGTCTCCAGTGCACTTCGTTGTTTCATCCCAAGGAATTTGTATGTTTCTTCCTCTTCGAGGTGTCCAATGCTTATTCTCCCTTCTAGGTCGATGTCTTCTCCTGTTTCTTCAGTTCTTCCTCTGCTTAGATGAAAAACAGCACATTTGTCCAAACCGAATGACATTCCTATTGCTGAGGTGTATTCAGCAACGATATTCAGTAGTTGTTGTAGTGCTGCCTTGGAAGAAGCATACAGTTTTAAGTCGTCCATGTAGAGTAGATGTGAGATCAGATGTTCTCTTCTGCCTGGTGGCCCGGCCTTGTACCCTATTATGCTTGCCCTCAACTCAGTTGTTAATGGTAGAAGTGTTATGCAGAACAATAACGTACTTAGCGAGTCTCCTTGAAATACGCCTCGCCTGTATCTCACCCATCCAGTATAAGCGGTCCAACCTTCGGATCGGACGGCGAACTTAGTTTTCCATGACGCCATGATAGTTGCCATCGCACGTCGATGTGTCAAATGCTTTAGCGTAATCTAACCATGATGTATGTAGGTCGCGCTTGTAGTGTTTCGCATCTTGACAAATGCTTTTTTCTATAAGGTTGTTGTCCTTGCACCCCTGTACTCCTTTCCTCGCTCCTCTTTGTTCGTGGATTTGATTCCACACTGGTCCAATGGACTCCAGAATCCGATGTTGAAGAACACTTGTGAGAATTTTATACAACGTATTCAGACACGTGATTGGGCGGTAGTTCTTTGGCTGTCCTAGATCACCTGATTTCGGTATTAGTACAGTTCTGCCCTCTACCAACCATGAAGGAATTGGCTCACGGTGAATTAGTATCTCACTAAATAATCTAGCTAGGTGTTGGTGGGTAGCTGGAAAGTTCTTCCACCAGTAGTTCTGAACGCCATCCAGTCCAGGTGCCGCGAAATCATGCTTGTTCTTCAAGGCATGTCTAATCTCTTCGGTTGTTACTTCAGTCAGCTCTTCGGGTTGTTGCAGACTTTCATCAGATAATATCTGGAATCTGTGAAGTGCTGGAGTATCCCTAGATACTGGTCGCTCGTACAGATTTTTCCAGAAATCTTCGGCTTAATTCGGCGGTGGTGGGTTTTTTGCCTCTACTTGTTTGGGTCGAAATAACTTTGAAGGTTCGGTGGTGAAGGTGTTGTTGTGTTCTATCCACTTTTGCCTCTTGATCAGCTTCTTCCTTGCCGCCGCAAGTGATCTTATTTTATCGACAGCTTTCTACTTCAATAGATTTATGGGCAGGTGGGCAGGTTCATCGTACGATGCAACGCACGCAGCTCACCCATCATGTCCTCTTTTTTCTTGCTTGGCTTCAGTTGTCCTTTCCTAACACCTATGATACATTGATAAAAAGATGCTTGCTGCCTAATGGTTCTTATCTTCTTGTCTAGCTTAATCAATCTTGACTTATGTTTGTCCTCCTTTGTTGTTGTTCTTCCTAGTGGGCACAGAAGTGAAGCAGCTGCTCACACTGCAGCTACGACATCTTCTAGTGAACAGTCCTCCTTTAGGTGATCGTCGATTATAATATTCATCACAGCTAGATATTCAGCCGGGAGTCTCGATTTCAGCCTTGTGGTCCTTAAGTTAGGATTCCCAACTGCAGCCTCAAATGCTTCTCTTCTATTGGCGAATAGCTCTGGAACATCTCTCACCTGCTCCATGTCCGGTGCTGCGACTTCTTCACGTCGCAATCCAGCCATAAGAGATTGGATGTTTGCGGCGCCTCTCACCCGCCTCTCATCCCGTTCTTCTCTCCTTTGATTCGTCCAATGTGGCTGTTGGTTTGGAGCATCTCTCACCTTGTTCTTCTATACCCTCTGACTCTTGATGCTGCTGCAAGATTCGCCTCTTCTGGAGATGGCTCACCTGGTCTCGTAGGTTCTGCTGCGTCATGAAGTTGTGATCTGGCAGATTCTCACACCACAGACCATACAGTCTACCCATATATCCCCTTCTTTCTGGTCTCGATCTTCGGTATAATACAGACAGTTAATCGTGTTGCTCGGGTATCCACTTGTGGCGTCCCTTTTGTGTGGCCTTGTTACTGTTACTGGGTCCGACTATGGGTTGCTCTTGCGAGCGATGATTCCCTATGCGACCGACAACTTGTTCTCTCTCCCCCTTGATGTCCTCGTCGGAAGCTGTAATTTCTTGTATGACAGGCCTACCCAATTCATACAGTACAAATATATGTTAAAGGAAAATATAGTAGCAGGTAGGTACTTGGCAGGCTTGGACACTGTTGTTTTGCTATATCTTCCCGTGCTGCATTGCGGAATGTTGTGTCACGAAATTCACTGTATTAAATATTATCAATGACATATCCTCTAACCAAATAAATGAATTGTGCATCTCCCATTTTTCAAAATTCAAAGTGACGCATTGCGAATGTAATTTTCTATAGAAACACAAAAACAATCCCCTCCACCTTCCCACGTCGATCTGGATCGGCGGATACCGCGTTGCGTGGGCCGCGTGGGATAGCGTTGCGTATGATAGCGTCTGTGTAGTGTGTTTCTAGGCATATAAATTCAAGGGTCCAGATATCATAATGCGTTGCGTACGTAGCGTACGTGGGCATAGTCTGTCTCTACCTTTATGATATCTGAACCCTTAATTTACATGCCTAGAAACACACTACACAGACGCTATCATACGCAACTCTATCCCACGCGGCCCACGAAACGCGGTATCCGCCGATCCAGATCGACGTGGGAAGGTGGAGGGGATTGTATACGCCAAAATGACGTAGACTAGTGTGTTTCTATAGAAACTTACATTCGAAACACGTCAGTTTGAATTTGGGAAGATGGGAGATGAACAATTCATTGAATTAATTAGGAATTATGAAGTTATTTATAACATTACATTCGCGGAATATGGCGATGTAACACTAAGAAACGCAGCATGGGAAGAAATAGCCAAGCAAATGGGCAAGCCAGGCAAGTGCCGACCTGCTACTATAATTTTCTTTACATATTTGTACTGTATGAATTGGGTAGGTTTTGTATGTATTTATACACAATATAGGTATGTTTTATACTGAATAAATGAATATGTGGGGGTATTTCTGTAGCAAGTACCTACCTGCTACTATATTTGTACTGTATGAATTGGGTAGGTTATGTAAGTATATATACACAAATTTCTCTCTGTCTTTATTTATAGTGTGTGTCCAGCATCTTCTCTTCTTAATTCTTTTTTTTCTTGAGGCACGGACATATTCATGTAAAAACAACAAACTTAATAGATCATCCTCAAATTCACTATCTGAATCAGAAAACATAGTACCTACACTGACAAATGACAACATCTGATGTCAAAATGCGTTGCATACGTGGGACAAGTGTGCATACAAGCTCTCCCACGTTGCGTCGCGTACGTTGCGTACGTGGGCATAGTCTGTTTCTACCTGTATCCGCTGATCCAGATCGACGTGGGAAGGTGGAGGGGATTGCTAGAGTGTTTCTATAGAAACTTACATTCGCAATGCCTCACTTTGAATTTTGAAAAATGGGAGATTAACAATTCATTGATTTGGTTAGACGATATGTCAATGATAATATTAAATGCACTGAATTTCGTGACACAACATTACGCAATGCAGCACGGGAAGATATAGCAAAACAACAGTGCAAGCCTGCCAAGTACCTACCTGCTACTATATTTTCCTTTAACATATTTGTACCGTATGAATTGGGTAGGTGTTGTAAGTAATTATATTCATCCACTGTGTAGGTACGTTTAAAACTGAACAAATTAATATGTGTAGATACCTTTTTCTTTATTTATACCGTCTATCCAATATCTTCTCTTCTTTTTGTTCTTGTGGTATGGACATATCGAAGTAAAAATAAATAACAAACATAATATATCGTCTTCAAATTCACTCTCAGAATCAGAAAACATACTCGTAGTACACCATAATGCACCTGAGAATTGACCACAACGTCTGATGTCAATATGCGTTGCATACGACGGACATATTCAGGTAAAAGCAACAAACTTAATATATAGTCCTAACCCAATAATAAAAAAAAGGGGTTCAAGCCCTGTGGACAGGAGCTTTCTGGCGCTCTAGTTCAAACAGACAAATTATATCTCCGAAAGTATTGGTTTCACAGAGTTGGGAATTAATTCAATGTATTCTTATGAAAGAACTGCATCATATATAAAGGAAATTAAATTCAAATAATAGTTTATTTATCAAGATTAAATGAGCAATCTGAGAATGAGAAATGCACCATGGAAGAAATCAAATTAAAGTAGCTGAAATGAATTTGACTCTTTCTTATAGAACAGGATGAAATGTACGAGTATGAACACAGATCATATAATAAAGCTTAGATAGAATAATTATAGCATTCTGTGAAAACATAGAAGTACGAACGATTCATTATTGAAATTTAGAAAAATCATATCTCCGAAAGTATTAGCTTGTTGGAGTTGAAAATGATATCGATGGATTTTAATGGTAAAACTGCATCTTAAATAAAAATTACAGACATTTGGACAAATTGATAAGCACTCAGTTCCGAGGAACTAGAGCGCCAAAAAGTGTAATTCCTTTTCCGGGATTTGAACCCGCCTACGATCTTATCGATCTCCGGTATTAGAATAAAACGTCGGTACTTAACTGGGATATATATTCTTTATTTTCACTTTTCGACATAAAATCGCCACATGTGGGTTTATTTGACGGTTTTTTACCCTTGTCTCTCTAAGTCGTTTTTGACGTTTCTCGAACCAACTATTAGCAAGGAACTAGATAATGTCATGTCTCAGGAAAATAAGTTGACATTATGACAATTCATACATAGAATTATTATATAATTCTGTGAAAACGTGAAAATACGATTTATTATTGAAATTTTGAAAAATCATATCTTGAAAGTATCAGCTTGTTAGAGTTGAAAATGATATCATTGGATTCTTATAATGAAACTGCTTATTGAAAAAAATTTAATTTGGAATTTGTTTTGTAAAAAAAAATTTTTTTTGTTACTCCGAAACCATCTGTCCGATTTTGCCCAATAACGAACTTAGCTGAAATATTTATCTCCCAAACCTACTCTGAAAATTTCAACTGTCTAGCTCATTCCATTCGAGAGTTATCATGCCTACAGCCGGCCGGACGGCCGGCCGGCTGGACAGGATGAACTTCGACCACGGATTCTTGATCAGTGATCAGACATTTAGGCAAATTGCTAGGCACTCAGTTCCGAGGAACTAGAGCGCCAAAAACATAGTACCCACACTGATAAATGACAACGTCTGATGTCAATATGCGTTGCATACGTGGGACAACTGTGCACACAAGCTCTCCCACGTTGCGTCGCGTACGTTGCGTACGTGGGCATAGTCTGTGTGGTATATTTGAATGTTGGGCTTCGGCGCATATTACATCCCCACTCCATATGCGTCGAAGCGTAATTAGGATGTAGGATGAAACATTGTAGAATGTGGAACCGAGGAGAAATATATATTTTATACCAATCAGATAGTGTATTAATAACCAATAGAAAATAGTGAAATACTATTTAGCAAAGACTTTACAAGTGGCGACGAGGATAAAAACACTCTAAATAATTGATTGTATACGAAAGTGCAATTAGTGAATCGCGTAAACCAGTAAAACGGTGAAAAACGTGAAAATATAGAAAAGTATCGGAAATGGTGGAACACGTGGTAGGCCAGCTGCGAGAATTTAATCTCGGTACATCGGACTGGAGCATATACAGGGCCCGACTGAATAATTATTTCGAAGCAAATGGTTTGGAAACTGAAGAATATGCAACTAAAAGAAAGGCCATTCTTCTGAACATGTTGGATGAAGATGGATACAAATTGATATATAGCTTATGTAGTCCAACGAAGCCCGAAGATGAGTCGTATGAATTTTTGATTGAAAAATTCAATAACCATTTTGTTCCACGGAATATACCTTTAGCGGAACGATACAGATTTTATCAAGAAAGAAAATCAGAAAATGAATCTCCGAAGGAATGGGCTGCACGTTTGAGGAGTTTGGCAGTAAGATGTGAGTTTGGAGCAGAATTAACAAACTGCCTTCGAGACAAATTCTACTGTGGCTATGAGAGAGGCCCAATTCTGGATAGACTCCTTGAAGAAAAATTGCATGTGTCCTTGGAAGAGATGATAGCTGTAGCGGAAAACAAAATGGCGGCTCAAAACCATTATCAGCAACAAATGGCACCAGTGAAGATGAAGATGGAGGAAATGCATCATATGCGAAGCCGGCGCAGTAGTGAGAAGCAAGAAGACGCAGGAGTAGTGTCAGCTTCAGGGAATAAAAGAAGAAGTCACGATCAACTTACCGGAAATTGTCGAGCCTGTGGAAAACCTAACCACACTAAAGATAAGTGTAATTTTCGTAATTTTGTTTGTAGAATATGTAATAAAAGGGGGCACTTGGCAACGGTCTGTTATCAAAAAAATAATAAAGGCAACCAAAATTTAAAAAATAACCAATTCTTTGTCAAGGAAAGCGAATTGAATGTAAATGATGAATTGAACTTATATTCTATTAGTAAAGGTGATAAAAATGAATTTTCGATTGTTATGTCAGTGGAAAACGAAAAAATTATATTCCAACTGGATACAGGTTCCAGTATATCGGCAATTTCAGAAAATTTATATAAACAGAAATTTAGGCACTTACCATTGTGGAAGACAGATAAAACTTTCAATTTTTATAACGGTACTGAAGTTACTGCCTTAGGTATAATAAACGCTAAAGTCAAATTCAGACTCACAGAAAAAACATTGAATTTTTATGTTATTCATAATGGTGGTATTCCATTGTTGGGTAGAGACTTTTTGGCAATGTATAACTTAAAATTTTCTAATTTGAATTAAATTAATACATGTGTTACCGAACTAAATGCACTATTGGCTAACTATGAAGAAGTTTTTGAGGAAAAATTAGGAATGTTTACAATGGGGGTAGCTTCTATACGGTTACAGAATGATAATGTGACACCTAAGTTTGTTAAACATAGACCTGTACCTCATGCTATCAAAGATAAAGTAGAAAAAGAAATTAATCGTCTTTTATCCTTAGGTATAATTGAACCAGTTAACTTCAGCAGATGGGCAACTCCAGTGGTACCAGTGATGAAAAAAGGAGGACAAGACGTGAGACTCTGTGGAGATTTCAAAGTCACCATCAATCCATACATTATCATTGATCAGTACCCACTGCCTAGAATAGAGGATTTATTTAGTGCTCTCTGTGGAGGTAAAAAATTTTCAAAAATAGATTTATGTCAAGCTTATCAGCAAATAGGTGTTGACGAGGAATCTAAAGAGTTTCTAACAATTTCGACCCATAAGGGTTTATTTCGATTCAATAGGTTAACTTTTGGAATAGCATCAGCACCTGCAAAGTTCCAAAGATTAATGGAATCTTTATTTTGTGGTGTAGACGGTGTTCAAGTATTTTTGGATGATATTTTGATAACGGGAGTAGATGATTCAGAACATTAGAAGAGATTAAAAATAGTATTGGAAATCTTGAAAAAAGCAGGTTTGAAAGTAAATAAATCGAAGTGTGAATTTTTTAAAGATAAAATAGAATACTTAGGTTACATCATTGATCAGGAAGGCTTACATGCTTGTAAGGATAAAACTGATGCAATTAAATATGCTCCTAATCCCAGAAATGTCAAAGAACTAAAATCAATTTTGGGGTTAATTAACTACTATGGTAGATTTGTTAAAAATTTGTCAACGGTTTTGTACCCATTATATAACTTGTTAAAAGAAAACGTTAGATGGAATGTGAAGAATCATTTAAGAAAATCAAAATTTTACTTCAATCTCCAGACATATTAGTGCATTTTAATCCAAGGTTACCATTGAGATTGACAGTAGACGCTTCTTCTGTTGGAGTAGGGGCAATTTTGAGTCACGCATTCCCATCTGGAATCGAAAAACCCATAGCGTACGCTTCTAGAGTTTTAACAAAATGTGAACAAGCTTACTCGCAGATTGAAAAGGAAGCGTTGGCTATAATTTTCGGAGTTTTGAAATTCAATCAATATTTGTTCCATAAAAAGTTTACATTGTTGACAGATCATAAGCCATTGTTGGCAATATTCTCACCTAGTAAGGGAATACCCCAATTTTCGGCAAACCGATTACGTAGATGGGCAGTAATTTTATCCAATTATGATTACGATATAGAATACGTGAAATCTAAAAACAATTGGGCCGATAGTTTGTCGAGACTACCGAGTACCATAGGGAAATTCGAATTCGGAAAGGATCTAGAATTGAATTATTGTTTATTTTTTGAGAGTAGTGCCGAAATTAAACTGAACTTTGAAAATGAAAAGTTCTTATCAGAAAATGATAAATTGTTGCAGGAAATAGGTAAATATTTGAAGCATGGCTGGAAGTCCAGGAAGGATATTAAAAGAGAACTTTTACCGTATTTTAATAAAAGGTTTGAACTCAGTTCTCAAGACGGTTGTTTATTTTGGAACCATAGATTAGTAATACCGGAAAAATTAAAGCCTAAAATATTACAAGAATTACATTCTACCCATCAGGGTGTTGTAAAGATGAAAAATCTGGCAAGAGCTCATTTTTGGTGGCCAAATATGACTAAAGAGATTGAAGGTATAGTAAAATCATGTCGATCATGTTGGTCACAATTTTCTCTTCCGTGCAAAATGACTTTGAATCCTTGGAAATGGCCTAACGGTCCATGGGAACGTATTCATGTAGATTTTTTGGGACCATTTATGGGTAGTCAATATTTGGTGATATTAGATTCATATACAAAATGGTTGGAAGTGTTTCCGTTATCTACAATAACAGCGGAAAACACTATTATAGTTCTAAGGAATTTGTTCGCAAGATTTGGGATACCGAAAGTAATCGTTTCGGATAACGCAAGAACATTCACATCGTCTGTTTTTGAAAACTTTTTGATTTTAAATAACATACGTCATATCACTAGCCATCCGTTCCATCCATCGTCTAATGGTGCTGCAGAAAATGCAGTCAAAACAGTAAAATATGCTATGAAAAGAGCATTAAGTGAACAGAGAACACAGAATAGAAACCTCATTCTTTGCAGATTTTTGTTTGATTACCGTAACACTCCACATTGTTCCACGGGAGTTAGCCCATCTTCGTTAATGTTTGGTAGATCGTTAAGAACGCGTTTTGATACCATAAAAAATAATTCTAATATCAATGATATGGATATTAGAAATAGAATTGTTAAGGTTCAGGAAAGGCAAAAGAAATATTACAGAGGTAACAGAAATATAGAATACCAAATAGGAGAAAGAGTTTTTGTTAGAGATTATAGAATAGCTAATAAGCTTTTGTGGTTGAAGGGGACAATTTTGAATAGAATAGGCAAATGTACTTATGTGGTGGAGGTGCCAGAAGTGGAATTAACCTGGAAGCGACATACAAATCAATTAAGAAAGGTATTAGCAGACCATGTCTCTACTTCTGGGATCTCAACAGATAGCAGTAGTAAAATTATGGAATCTAATTGTAAGTCTAAAATAGGCAATGAGACATTGACTGAGGTGGATGATGTTGGGATAACACCTGAAGATGATGATAGTGTGCATACTAATCAGGTGCCCTTGGAGGATGTCAATTTGCCAAAAAGACCTAAAAGAAATGTTAAACCTCCTGAGAGATTGTTATATACATAGTGTATCTTTTATTTAAAAGGGGAGTTATTGTGGTATATTTGAATGTTGGGCTTCGGCGCATATTACATCCCCACTCCATATGCGTCGAAGCGTAATTAGGATGTAGGATGAAACATTGTAGAATGTGGAACCGAGGAGAAATATATATTTTATACCAATCAGATAGTGTATTAATAACCAATAGAAAATAGTGAAATACTATTTAGCAAAGACTTTACAGTCTGTTTCTAGCTTAATCTTATAAAAAAAGAGCAATCTACAATGCTTCAATGCCTCAATGCTTCAAAAATTGTCATTAAATTTATTTATCAAGATTAATGAGCAATATACCTCGTGGAATGGGTTGTTGCAACTTACACTCGGTGCATAGTGTTTTCACAACTCGAAATACCTAAGGAAAGTATCATCGAAATGTCTAGAGCAAGGCTGGAGATAATCATAGCAGATTGTCCATTTATTCCTGATATTTGAATAGGTAGTGGATTACGAACAAATTATTTTAATAGTTCAAAATATATTAATAAAATACTATCCACTTTTCATAATTCAAAATTTAATAGTTCATACCACTAACACATTATTTTCTGTATTATGAACCTTAACTCAAGAAAAAATGATTGATACACAAATGTTGATCCATATTTCAGTATTTTTTTGCTAACAACATTATGAAAATACTGTATATAGTACCGGATAGAATCAAGTTTGACCTCGGATTGTTCATCAGTGAGTCGAAACTAATCGTTTGTGGCACTCTGTTCAGGTGAACAAGCGCGCCGAAAAAAATTGGTTCATGCACTGACGTGAAGTCAGAAGCTTTTGCGCGTATTAATTCGAATTTACCATGGTAAATTCGAATTAAGAGTGTCCAATACAGGAGAATGGACAACATAATTTACCATGGTATATTCGATTAAGGGTGTCCAATACAGAAGAATGGACAATAGAACATACGCGCAAAAGCTTCTGACTTCACGTCAGTGCTTGAACCAATTTTTTTTTCGTGAATTTTTTAAAATTTTCTAGGGGTAGGGTTCTTAAAATTTTTTTTTTCGTCATTTTTTTCAAATTTTCTAGGGGTACGGTTCTTACAAAATTTTAAACACGTCTTTATGTTGATTTTCTACTACTAGTACCAAGCACCAATTCGATCGAATCTCCAACAATATTTAACCGATCGTATTAAAACTTGAAACTTGGCAGTAGAGTTAGGTTATGAAGGCTCTTGCAAAATTTCAGCAATTTCAAAAGAATAGTTACTGATATATAGAATTTTTTTTTTCAATGATTTATTAAAAATTTTCTACAAATGCTATCCTCACCAAACTTAGCAAACATTTTGGCGTTGGCATTCTACAACTAATAACCATGTTTGAATTCAATCGGTTCAGTATTTTTCGAGTTAATGAGGAACAAAAAACCACCAAATTTCAGAAAATTTCAGATGGCTATAACTCTAAAACCGTTTGGCCGATTATGCTCATAAATGAACTGAAATGTCGAGTTCTGGTGCACATCCTAACCTGAAAACTTGAAGCCGCTATCTACTTCCGTTCTCAAGTTATCGAGACAACAAAAATATTTTTTAATAATTTTTTTAAAATTTTCTAGCCATACGATTCGGACGTGCTTAGGTTCATATTCTACAACTACTCACCAAGTTTCAATTCGATCGGATTTATATTGGTTGAAAACAAAATTAATACTCGGAAACCACTCGGCCGATTATGCCCATTAACTAACTTGTCCGTCGTATTGGGATGCGCCACCCACCCTGAAAATTTCAAGTCGCTAGCTCTTTTCGTTCTCAAGTTATCGTGGCAACGGCCGGACAGAATCAAATTTGACCTCGAATTCTTCATTGGGGAGTCGAACTTAATCGTTTGAGACCATTTTCGCCAAAATATTCGAAAGTTACAGACATTTGGGCAAAATGATAACGCGATGTTCCCCAGAACATACGCGCAATAATTTATTGTTTTCATAGCATCACTTTTCGAAAAAGGAGAAGAAAAACTTCCATCGGATAAATTGAACTTTCCTGTCATCATGTCAATCAAAATATGACATTGTTATTGTGCTTTAAAAAAAAGTTATATAATTTTATGCTGAGGAAGAGTCACTTCTCCACATGAATATGCTATTTTTTTCAAACGTTCCAGAATTACGTATTAAATGGGTAATAACCCTGATATTCAGCCCTTGGTTTGATTTATATTTACTACCGATGAAGGACGTCAAAATGAGACTATAATAGCTAACGTTGATATGCAAAAAATATACTAAATCCAATTTGTTTTTACCGTAATACTCTGTGACCAATATTTAATGAGGTATAAAAACGGTTATATCATTCTATAAATATTATATTATGAAATGAGCTTATTATGACGAGGGTGAAGTAAATCACCCAAGTGAAATAAATTATAACAGTCATATGGGCGAATAGAATACTGAATACTATGCTTGGTCCACCACGAATAATTATTTCTTAAATATTCTCAAATTGTTTAAACTATTTAGTTTAGCAATATACTCTGATATGGCTTTTCACATAGATATAATTTCATATGGATTGTTACCATGGTGTTGGGCCACAAAGGAATGATTTTTCATTGGTGATTAAATAATAGCATTATATTTGAAGAAACACTCGTATAATGAACACATTATAAATATGTATAACAGTCATGGACATACGTCATTAGTTGCTCCAGTATATTTATAATAAACTGATATATTGTATATTATTATACTGATCCTCCTAGGTCTTCCCCAAGGAGACCCCTCATGAGCACTCGAAGAGCTTGAGCGAGTAAGGAGAACCAGTTGTATTCTATGTAGGATTTGTTACTGTGTCCTTACGCCACCTTAGACACAACACTGTTAATTTTTGTTAATTTGATATAAACTGATATATCTGTTTCGATTTCAATTATTCATTAATAATAATACAGAACACTGTCACGCGATGCTCGGAATTTACTAAGAATATTTTTTTTGAGGTAATGAAAAATTTTTCTTGGTGTGATATTTTCACACCGACTCGAATTAAGGTCACAATCAATCCCCCTTTGATATTATGAGAGTTTCACTGTTCATTTAAATTTCAAATGATAATTTGTTATAAAGATAGGGCGCCGTATTCACAAAGCATTTAATCTCCGTTAAGTCCTAACTGAGATCCTCAGTTAAGGATAAATAAAAATCGCAACCTCAGTTAACGTATGTAACGGTGGTGAAACAGGCCTGTTTTACGTTCATTTTCACGTTAACTATGGTTGATATTCTTATTTATCCTTAACTGAGAACCTCAGTTCGGACTTAACGGAGATTGAATGCTTTGTGGATACGGCGGAATATGTTGTATATGGGCGAAAAATCTCATTGACATTTCATGTCTATCAAAATGTGAACAGTTTGTCGAAAAAAAAATTCTAACCGCCGCTCTTGGTATTTGCCACAGTGAGTAAAAGTATTTGGAGGAGCTGGGATTTGAACCCAGGACTTTCAGCATGCGAAGCAGACACTCTACCACTGAGTTACACCCCCTTCGATGTTCGGAAGAAATTGTATCCGTATTGTCAGGAAGCATTCATACATATGTGTTCATTTTCATATTAATGTATCTTTAATGATCGTATGTGTTCTTATAGTATGATACTTTATAATCTCTCAACATTTCTGTACCAGATTAAATTTCACTTTTCCTAAATAGAATCGTTACTGTTGGAGAGGATTCTCATTACATTTATTTTATTATATTATTATAGTCCATGCCCTCTAGCGTACCTTCTATAAGCCAAGGTTCAAATTATTGTTTTCTAGAGAAAGTAGATCAGGGTCAATCCGAACGCTCTACGTTGAATTTCACAATCTCGGATAGGTTTATGCAGATTTTACTTCAGTGAATAATTCAATTTACGAAATATATGGCAAAAAATATTGTTTTTTTCCCGTTGAAGATGCAGAAATGAGTTATAAGTACCTACCTGCCTAATTAATTACATTTCTCAACAGCCTATTTACTCTTCATATTTTTGCTTCATCGGGAGATTTTCGTGATAGTAGAACCTCTTTATTGGTACGTATACAGAATTGGAAAAAACTGAAGGGCCAAAAAAATTTTCGAAAATGTTCGTTTTGGGATTTTCAAAAAATAATCCCCAGCAATAAAACATTTCTGCTTACTTTGCTAATTTTTTTTTAGCTGGACCATTGGACGGGTTGGATAGCTTCGATTGTCCACCTTCAATTTATTTTTTTTTAATCATAAATCGACCATATTTTGCTGAGATATCGGAACTTTTATGTGAAAGGATATTTTTGTCTTCAAAAATCGATTTCCAAGTCAATAATAATAATAAAAGCTTGTAATGCGGTTGGCTCAGTGGGGGAGCATTTGACTTGGGAGCGGAAGCCCAAGGCTAGGAAAGAAATTTTCTAGTCACGGTAATCGCCACCATTCACTGTTGGGTCAAAAATTAACAGTGTTGTGCCTGAGGTGGCGTAAGGACACAGTAACAAAGCCTACACAGAACACAACTGGTTCTCGTTACTCGCTCAAGCTCTTCGAGAGCTTCTGAGGGGTCTCCTTCGGGAAGACCTAGGAGGATCAGTATAATAATACACAATATAAAATAATCGTACAGGAAATTCAAGTACGGTTCCAAAAACTGGAATAAATTCCCTACCAAATTCAATTATGTTTTTCGTTCTTCATATGAATTTGATAGTAGGTATTGGAAACATAGGGTGTTTTAATGTTTTTGGTGAATAGGCGGCTAAATTATAAACAACCATGAAAAAGCTGAGTCACGCTGGAAACCGTTGAACATTTTTTTTGCAGTGCCTGTATAGTTTTCCAGTGAAAAAAAAATTCAAAAATTTTTTCGAAAATTGTTCGAAAGAATTTTTTTTTCCATCAATTTGAACTTTGTTTGAAGTAAAAATATGAGAAAATTTGTAAAAAAAGTTTTTTTTCATTTTCATCATCAGGTTGGATGCAAAAACATAACCCTCAATTTTTTTCAAAAGTTTTACTACCTGAAACAGAGAAGCTAGACCGATTTGTGATTTCGCAGAGCATATTTGGGTACAAGCACAAATAAAACTTTTTGATGAAAATTGTTATTGGATGTTGTAGGGGATTCATTCTTGTTTTTGGAACCGTTCTTGAGTTTTTTGTGTGGTCATTGTTTACTGAGATATCGATGGCCAAAAATAGAAGGATCTTCTTTGGTAAAAGGTCTCAAATCTCAGCAGAAAATGGTAGTATTTGATTCCAAACGAAGAAAACTGAAGTTGAATAAAAAATCTATCCGGCCTGTAGAATAGTTTGGAAAAAAAAAATTCGAAGTTCGTGGACCTAAAAAAGAAAGAAAAATAGTAAACATGTTTTATCGCGCTATTCCTCAGGATTTCATGACAACCACATCTCCTAAAAAATTTTGGCTGATAAATCTGAAACTAGAATCTTGGAGCTTCAAAACGCTTCAAAATGCGATTTCCGCTGCTCTTGTTCCTCGGAACAGAGTGCTTATCAATTTGCCCAAATGTCTGTAATTTTTTCGAATTTTTGGATGAAAATGGTCTTAGACGATTTGGCTCGACTCACTGATCAAAAATCCGTGGTCATAATCTATTCTGTCCGGCCGGCCGTAGACACGATAACCCTCGAACGAAATGAGCTAGACAGTTGAAATTTTCACAGTAGGTTTGGGAGATAAATATCTCGGTTAAGATCGTTATTGGACAAAATCAGCCTGATGGCCTGATGGTTTCGGAGTAATGAAACAAATTATTTTTTCACATTACAAATTTCAAATTCAATTATTTTTAAGATGCAGTTTATCATAAGAATCCATTGATATCAATATCTCCAGTAAAAACAAAACTGGAATATTGAGTAAGTTTCAATTGATATATTATAATTATTTTCATAGTAGATTTGAGGAATGAATATCTCGGATTAAGTTCGTTAATGGGTAGAATCGATCTGGTGGTTTCGGATTAATAATTTTTGGTGCACTTGTTGAATTTACTTTTGTTATGATGTTTGAGTTTAATGTTTGTTATGATGCAGTTCTATCATATGAATCAATTGATATCACTCCCAACTCTGAGAAACCAATACTTTCGGAAATATGATATGAAGTTTGAACAAGTCCGCCACAGGACTTTCCCTCTTTTTTTCAAACCGTTTCAGACCGTTTTCCGCTGCAATACAGTTTGTTAAATATCACCGAAAATTTTCGAAATTGTTTTTCCATTAATGTATGATTTTAAATAGTGAACATTTGAGATCCTGCAGCGAAGAAAATTTTATAACCCCCTGAAATCTTCATTTCACGTTTGAAAGAACGAAGAATTCCAATATCTTATATACAAAAATGAATCGCAAAATGTGTTGGTGAGCGCATAACTCAACAGTGCCTGGACCAATTTTGCTAATTCTTTTTTTTTAATGTTCGCTAAGTCCAAGGATGGTTTTTACGGGGAGAAAATTTCGAATAATTGCCGGGAAAACCCTAAAAACCGCCCTTTTCTTTTTTCCATACAAACGTTTTCTAACTAAAATGTAGAGTCAATTTGAACTTTATGGCTATTCAATAAAGTTGACGTTGGGGTTGGAGTTGTAGTTGGATTGGAGTTGGAGGTTGAGATGGAGGTGGAGGTGGAGTTGGAGTTTGAGTTGGCGTTGAAGTTGGCGTTGTGGTTGGCGTTAGGATTGGAGTTGGCGTTGTAGTTGGGGTAAGAGTTGGTGTTGGTTATGGAGTTGGCGTTGTAGTTGGAGTTGTAGTTGTATTGGAGATGGAGGTGGAGTTGGAGATGGAAATGGAGGTGGAAATGGAGACGGAGGTGGAAATGGAGATGGAGGTGGAAATGGAGATGGAGGTGGAAATGGAGATGGAGGTGGAAATGGAGATGGAGGTGGAAATGGAGATGGAGTTGGAGGTGGAAATGGAGTTGGAGTTTGAGTCGGCGTTGGCGTTGGCGTTGGGCAGGCAGTACGAAGTCTGCCGGGCCAGCTAGTCCAATATAACTTTATTTCATCTGAGAGATTGTAATAACACTTGATACAGAAATCGAGTATTACACCGAGATGATGATATTCCTCCGAGCATGTCGATCCGACTGATTCATATCAATGATTGAAAATTGCTTGAAAAATTAACCTCGAAAATTTTTGGAGAAAATGAATAATTTTTCATTGAAATTTATCCATTTTTAGGGTGGATGCTCAGGCCTGAAATGATATATTTATTCTCGAGATTCAATCAAGGTAGGTACTGACATTTTATTCGTAGAATATGATTATTCTATTAATAGGCTTGATCTAAATTGTGACACCGTAATATTTATTTGGTGGTTCGTGTACATCGAGAAAGGCGTTGTGGAAATATTAAATTATTATTCGATTTTAGGTTATGATTTCTGCCATAGACCTTTTGAATCGTGCTGCGGAAAAATGTTTTTAATATTAGGGCTTTTCGGAAAGTGTAACCCGGGATCGGGTAGATCATCATCAGCTGTTTGCAGGTTCTTGCAAAGAATCGCGTTCTGGATCACCGTTTCCGAACGCGGAGATTGACATTCAGCGCCGACGCCGAGGTAGAATTTACAATACATAACCTTATTTATTTGTGGATAATTCTCATTTCGTGTTGCTGTATGTATATATTTATAGAGTTTATTATATAGTAGTATCCACGATAATTTTACAAATTTTGAAATGGAAAACTTTTTTGTAAGTTATATACAAAATATTATGTTTTGAGACGATGACGTCGAAGACTGGCAAAGTTTTCTTGCTGTAGCATCGACTAATTTCCGTAGAAGGCGGAACTGTATTACAGATTATGTAGAAATTTTGGTTCCTACGTATCCAGATATCGGTAATAATTGCAACTTACGATCTTTGAAAAATTCTAATACCTATGATTTTCAGATTTCAAGTCCCACTTTAGGCTAAATAGAAGTACGCTGGAAGGTATTTTGCTCGAAGTGGCTCCTATATCAATTCAAGTCGGAGGTAGACCTTCATTTCCAATAAAAAAACAGATGTTACTGACTCTGTGGTATTTGGGAAACCAAGAAGTATTCAGGTAAAGTTTTAGGATTATATTTGTTGCTTTAATATGAACAACTATCTTTCATTTGACGTAGTACGATATACTGAAGTAAATCTGTCTAATTTAAGGAGCATTGCTGATCGGTTTGATGTATCAATAAGAACCGCCCATGAAACAGTATACAGAATTATTGATGCTATAGTTGCTATAAGAGGACGGTATATTTCATGGCCAGATCAAAATAGAGCCAGGAGAATTGGCCAGGCTTTTGAAGTAAAAAATCAATTTCCTCATGTGATAGGATGCATTGATGGTAGCCATATTCCGATAGCAAAACCATCAGTCAACAAGGATTCTTATATCAACAGGAAGGGATACTACTCATTACTGCTTCAAGGCATTTGTGATGACCAACATAGATTTCTTGATGTGTCTTGTGGTGAGAAGGAACCTGTAAATATGTTTTGACAAATTCTCATTTTTTATTTAATTTAAGGCTATCCTGGCAGTATGCACGATGCAAGGGTATTTAGACTGAGCAATATAGCAGCCAAAATAGCAGACAATGAAGCGCAGATGTTTTTTGGAAACATGCATCTGTTAGGGGACTCTGCATACCCCTTGAAAAACTATTTGCTGACGCCATACAGGGATAATGGAAACTTAGGCCGAAGGGAGCGAAAATACAATCGATCACTTTCTGCAACCAGAATTATCATCGAGCATACTTTTGGTATTCTGAAAACCCGATTCCGAATCTTAAAATATGTAAATGTATACAACACAGTTATGATACCTAAAATAATATTGGCTTCTTGCATTTTGCATAATATATGCATAAATAATGCAGACAACCTTTCAGAAGAAATCGAATTAGAATATTTTAATGATGAAGTTTATGGAGGCAACGGAGAAGAACAATATAATGCGAACATTAAAAGAAATTATATAAGTTCAATTCTTTAAGCACCTAAGTGTATATAACCTTTTATTTTGTTTCATGTAGTGTTCCTATTATAGTACTTTAAATAATGCGGCTAGCAAAACAATGCTAAAATATTAATCTATGTATCTAATATCATGCCTTTATTTAAGGTTTATTATTGTTGCGTTGGTATGAAATTATTAAAAAATTTAAAAAAACATATTGTTTTTTATTAATATATTTTACCTTATTATATTGAGATCAGTATACTAGAAAAAAGTAAAAACAAGATTAAACAATAAATATTAAATCTTTCCAACAAAATAAAAAATCAGCATTCTTAAACTAAGCACGAACATATTAACATAACAACATAAAAACAAAAGGTATAAACACTTAATTTCTATCCTTCCTAACCCATTCTTTAAATACGTTTAAAAATTCTTTTTGCATCTCCATTTTTTCTTTATGCATAGTACCCATTTCCTCCCGGAACTCCTTCACCCAAGCAGGTTCACTAGATGATTTATTTTTTGCAGCATCACTTCTGCTGCTACCAGCTGCTGATTCAGCACCATACTTAGTTTTTTTTAAAGGTATCCCACTCTCATCCGCCGCATCAACTATATTGCCTCGATCCACAAAGCCCTCAGTACTGGAAGCAATGCTGAGAGGGTTATTCTCGGGTTTTGCCCCCAGAATCTCTTGGAGACTGTTGAAATAAGGCCAGTTAATTCTCCCTCGTCCAGTTTTATTGTTGTTGTCAGCAATCGATTTATAAGTTTTTTTAAGATTATTTATTTTATTTTCAAGTTGTTCTGCAGAAAATCGGCCAAGCTGTTTGGCCATTTCCGCATAGATTGGCTTCGCTTTGAACTTCTTATCGCTCAGTCTTTCAAAATTTTCACGATATAGGCAGATAAGTTTCTTGGTTTCATTATCACTCCATCGTAGACATGCTGAAAGAAAATGGAGAGTATTAAGTGATTGATTAAATGAACCTTTGCATTGGTTCTACTGACTAAAACTGTTTGCAAAAAGTTCTTACCAACAGTATCATCCACTGCGATAAAATTTGCTTCCTCGACATAAGGCCGCTGACTGTACAGCGGTTCGCTAAGTAATTCTGAAAACAAACACCAACTTGTCAAGTATTTTAAAAGCTCAAGAGTAAATTGCAAGCAGTTTAAGGTTTTTGAATACCGATGTTGACTTGAATTTTCTATGGTACAAAGTTGTGTAAATAATAATTATCTTTTAACATTGTAAGCTCTATTTTGCAATGTTATGCTCGTTTCTCTGTTAATGTTAATTTGTGGATAGAAAAGTTAAAATAAATATTACGAGTTGGATACTCATGATTTGTTCCAGAATGTATTAACTAATTTCTACTCTTGATCAAATATGTGGTACATTCATAAATATTTAGTGCATATAGAATCATAATTGTATTCTTCTTGAAAATTCCTCTGAAGGTTATTTCCTTTGTTGATATTTTAGGACTGGATGCTACAATATTACAAAACTATTTAATGAATACCTGATCTGTCTTCATTCCCCACTGATGCTTCAAGTTGATCCAAAGGTCTCCTCTTGGATTCTTTGTGCTCTTGTTTGTTAGTGGCTTGATTTTTGCTTGATTCATAGGCCAATAATCTATTTTGACGCTCAATTTCACGACTGAGGACCCTCTGTGCTAATTCGTAATCTAAAATACAAAAATCCTGATAATGATTGCCCGTTTTTAACCTTTTTTCGAGAATTTGTCTTACCTCCTTCCGTAATTATTTTATTATACTCTTCAGAGGATACCAGAACGTTATATTGAATTCCTAGATTGCCCTCTAATATGAGAATATTTTCTTTATTATCCATTATCTCTTGAATAAAAATAAGGGCCGATGTTACTAGTAATTCGAACAAAGCCGCCGAAAATTCAAATGAAATCGAACAGCTGATTGTATTAACCCGCACAACTCTAGAAAAAGCAGGGTCGACAGGATCACATCATATGGTCCAAACCCGATTCACGATCAGTAATTTCCGAACATAAATATCGGAAACCGGTTCTGTTTCCGAACGCGCAGATCAGTGAACGGACTGATCGAGTTAACTCGATCACAGTTTCCGAAAAGCCCTATTTTCTGACGATTCTGCCATTGGGCTGAAAATTTCGAAAATGAGCGAACAAGGTGACATTTCTGAGATTTGAATACGAAATCTCCTTAAGCCGACCGTACACGGACCACTTATTTGCAGTTCAGGCAACCACAAAACTGCGGTCATGTCAACTGCGGTTGACCAAAGATGCATAGCATGGTGCGGACACTCTTCGACATATGCCGACTTAGAAAATTTATCGACATTTCAAATTAAACTCGAAGCATTGTTTATTCATGTTTCTTGTTGTCGTCGTACAATTAGCTGAAATATCATATTTTGAGTATTGTAATTGTTTAGTTTGATTTTTTCTTAGTTATAAGTGTTCTTTTTGTTTTGTTCTTGGTTTGTGTCGACATGAACTGCAACTTGCTTGTTGTAGGGTATTGAAAATTGGAACAATTGTTTGTGTATTTTATTATTATTATTATTGATAAGGGGTTACGTTGCACCGCGACCTTGAGATCTATTGTGCCCCCCATCAGAGCTGTTCTCACCATTACGCCATCTACAGCTCGCCCTCCAGTTCCAGAGTATAAATGAACCTAAATTGATTGTGTAAGGAAATTTCATCATAGAACGCTCTGTAGTTATAAGTGCTCACTTTGCTAAAGCAAAGATCAAAAATAAATAAGTTAAGGTGGAGATTACTACTGTATAATCTTTAATTATATGATTATCTCCTTTTAATTTCGATTTCCGCTGCTCTTGTTCCTCGGAACAGAGGGCTTATCAATTTGCCCAAATGTCTGTAATTTTCGAATTTTTGAAATGAAAATGGTCTTAAACCATTTGTTTAGACTCACTGATGAAGAAGCCGTGGTCGAAATCGATTATATCCGACCGTCCGTCAACACGAGAACTCTCGAACGGAATGAGCTAGACTGGTCAAATTTTCAGAGTGGGCTTGGGACTTAAATATCTCGGTTAAGTTCGTTATTGGTTAAAATCGGACAGATGGTTTCATAGTAACAGAAAAACTATATTTTTTACATCACAAATTTCGAATGCAATTTTTTTTAACATGGGGTTTCATCATAAGAATCCATTATACTATTCTCATCTCTTACAAGCTAATACTTCCGGAGATATGATTTTTCAAAATTTCAATAATACATCGTACTTCTATATTTTCACAGAATGCGAATTCTATCTGCCTGTGTTCTATCTGTTTGCGGTAGCTGTCGTTTGGTCCAGTTTGAAATATAAACGTCATCAACGTCAAATGAAACTGAAAGTGTATTTCTGGAGAATTTGGTTGATGTAAGCATGTGACCAATTTGAAATTTGGATTCGCTAAGTCCTAGTCGAAAATGAGTGATGCAAGGAAGTCGATCATAATTTACGAGTCATTCTCTAATATTGGAAGATTAAGCACGGAATTTCCAACTAATGTACAGGTAGTTATTCCTTAGTAACACTATTTAAGAATTTCTACATAAGTATTCTGGTTTGAGTTTTCGCTGGACTGATTAGATTAGATTTGTTTCATAAATAAAACTGGAATTTCATTTACTCAATTTTTCAGAATGACTCCTTGTAGTTTTGAAACACTTGTAGCCAAAATTGGACCGTCATAGAAAGATAAGATGCAAAGGGATTTTAATTTCTTCCATGATGTAGTTCTATCATAAGATTCGATACTGATGAAAAAGATGCCCTTCAATATTTTATATTTCAGCATATTTTGTTAACAATTTCCATTACAAATCACAACACTAACGGGGAGACATGGTTTTTTTGCCAAGGTTTTTCCCTAAGATCTTGTATCATAAATCGAATTGTATGGTACCCCGTTACACTAACCTGTGCTAATACTTTTTTCATGCACATGCTTTATTGTTAGATGGAATAATGTAATGCTTCAAGTTCAAAAATATATATGTATATATATCCATAGGGATTTCCCACTTTTTGACGCTCTTGTTCCTCGGAACAGAGTGCTTATCAATTTGCCCAAATGTCTGTAATGTTCGATTTTTTTGATGAAAAAGGTCTTAAACGATTCGGTTCGACTCACTGATCAAGAATCCCTGGCTGAAACAACGCTGTTGCAACGCAGTAAAGAATGACTGAACCAAAGCTCTCTCTACCCAGACATATCTTACCAGGACTCAGCACAGGCAGGTGTTCAGACGTAGTAACTATTGTATTATTGATATGCTGTCATTCTCGAGACATTGCTTACCGCGTTGCAGTCCCAACCACGTTAAAATTTGCTTTCTTCGGAGAGCGATGATAATTATTTTTTATACTGCATAGGTAGGCAGATATTGCATTTTGCGACTACAGTTTTGGCAGGGTGGGAGATATTGCAAGGACCCTTACGCCATACAAAATAAGTTTGAAATAACGTTTAGGACCTGTATGCAAATAAACACCGATAACATAAAAGTATTAGCACAATTAGCTCTAGGAGAAAACGTATCCCCAGAATTTTATGAAGACATGTCAACTGATGTGAGTAAAGAAAATGACTTGCCAACTAGTGCAGAGCAACAAAGCAATGTTTTTATGCAACAGGATAATTTTTCTATCGAAACAATAAACACTGTCGAGAATGCCAATAAAACAAATTTAGGTGAAGAATATTCCCCAGCTGTATCAGAAAATTTTGAAAGAATTAGTAAAATACCAACCAAACATAAAACGGTTGATATGGTTAATGTCATGCAACTTCATGAAACTTTAAACAAAATTATAACACTCTCTGACTTAGGAAGACTTAACAGTGAACTCCTCAGAACCAACTAGAGTCTTTACTAATAAGAACGGGCAAACCTCTTCCAGCAAGGTTGACTATATAGTCTCTAATGCTGATAATATTTCATTGAATATTGACGTTATTGAGCCACTCTTTGGAGATCATAAAGCGGTTATACTCAACTATTCATATACTAACATTTCTGTCCATAACCTAAACTCTCAAGCCGTGAGAATAATGTCACATGGTAATTTAGATAACCTGTTTACGTCAATTTCGAACTATAACTTTGACATGATTCATTCTCTGTCTTCTATTGATCTTAAATTCGATAAATTAACCGAGATTTTGAGATCTTCAATTGATGTAACTTGCCCTTTGAAATTCGTTCGCCCAGGTAGTGGGCACAAACCGAAATGGATAAATCATTCAGTAGTCGAGGCCCGTGAAAACTTAAAAAATATTCATTGGCTTGTTCAAAATCTAAAAACTGAAGAAGTTAGAGTCCTGTACAAAAATGCTAAAGCGGAATACTACCGGCTACTGAGATATACTAAACTACAATTTAATAAAAACCTCTTGCTCAAATCTTCAAACTCTAATAAAGCAGTGTGGAACCTTGTAAACAATGCGCTCGGTAATAGAGGGAAAAGTCAAAGACATATCACCTTATTTCTCAAAGGTGAACTGATTTCTTTTCCGCAGGAAGTGGCACAGAATTTTGCTGAGTATTTTGCTCAGATTGGGCAGATCTCGATCCGGAATTACTATGGTAACTGTGTGTCGAATTTGTGCACTACGCAGCGTATGATGAATTGTAATTTTTTCTTCTTTCCTGTGACAACAGATGAGGTAGTGCTCAACATTAGTAACTTGAAGACGGATTGTAGTGCAGGTTCCGATATGATATCAGCTAAAATATTGAAATTACTATCCCCATTGATATCTGAGCATGTTGCACTTCTCCTGAATGAGTCGGTGTCAGCTGGCCATTTTCCATCTGCTCTTAAATTGGCGAGGGTGATTCCCGTTCACAAGAGAGGAGACTCTCAGGATATATCAAACTATCGCCCTATTTCTATCCTGAGCCAACTATCAAAAATAGTCGAGAAAATTGTATATAGCCGTATGTACAACTACTTGTCGAAGTTTTCTATGCTTGCTAATAATCAGCACGGGTTTAGGTATAGAAGGTCGACGCAGACTGCTAGCTGTGAGTTTCTTGAATTCGTATTCTCTTGCTTAGATGATGGAACTCACGTAGCGGGCATATTCTTTGACCTGTCCCGTGCATTTGACACGCTCGGACATGGGTTCATCTTGGATAAGATGTACCGCATGGGATTCAGGGGGGTGTTTCTCGACTGGGTCCGTAGCTTTTTGTCCAACAGGCGGATGTACGTTCGAATAGATGGGAGTTGCTCTCACGAGTATGACAGCGATATGGGAGTCCCTCAGGGCTCTGTATTGGGGCCACTGCTGTTCCTGCTTTTTGTAAATGATTTACCCAATTATATGTCACAGTGCTTTTAGTCCTTTTTGCTGATGACACCTCTATTGCGATTGGAGCAGATAGTCTAAAGGAACTTGAAACTCTTTGTGGGGTTGTCGTCAATTGTTTCACGGACTGGTGTCACCGGAACGCACTCATTGTCAACTTGGAGAAAACCAAGATAATAAAATTTCAAAATCGCGCCGCTGATGACTACGATTCATTCCACGTGAAACATCCAAAGGGAAATTTGGTGTCATCTGAGTGCGTTAGATTTCTTGGGTTGTATGTTGACCGAAGCCTGAAGTGGCACTGTCAGGTTGATCATGTGTGTAAAAAATTGAACAACTCATTCTATGCAATATATAGACTTAAGAGCGTACTTCCCATAGATGCCCTTCTCGGAATATATTACAGTATGGTGTATAGTCATCAAGTCATCTCTGTTATAACGTCATTCTGTGGGGGTCATCGGTTGATGTGGGCCGGGTGTTTATTTGTCAAAAATAAATAATTAGACTCATATTTGATTTGAAACCTCGAGATTCTTGCCGTCCGTTGTTAAGTTAACGAACATACCCTTAAAAAATGCTCTGACTTCCACAAATATGATACCAGACATGTCAATACCATTTGCATTCCAAGACATCACACCACTAAATACGAGGCTTCACCAACTTTCGTAGGAACAAAATTGTTCAATCATTTGCCAACTAGGTTTAAGTCGATGAATGCCAGACAGTTCAAGGGTGCAGTGAAGGCTCTATTGATGTATAAATGCTATTATAGCATGGAAGATTACCTTGCCGATAAGAAAATTTGATTTTGTTTTGTTAATATACCTAATATTTTTATCTAACTCTCAGAATGTTTCTCTATGTTTTTTTTTGTTGGACTTATCCTATACATTGTTAAATGTCATAAAGGATGAAGAAAGTTATTATTATTATTATTATTATTATTATTATTAAATTTTATTCACGTATCAAAAAATCTCTCGCTAAAAAACTATTCTGTTCAGCCAACATCAGTGAGCCGAAGAAAAATTAGACGTTGTTTATCATGCGGCGCAAAACGTATTAATAGACCATACGCAAAATCACATGGAAATGCACACTAGGATTATTCTTAAGTGGATTTTGCAGTTAATGTAGTTTTTTTTTGTATTTTAGTGTGGTTTAATAAATTGTTTTTAGCGATACTTACTATATATTATACTATTGTTATTTTTATGCGTATTTGTATTATTTACTATAAATTTTTTTTTGTATTTTAGAGTGATTTAGAGGTTTAGTAAACTTTTTTTGGCGATAGTATGTTACTGTTATATTTATGAATGTGAAAGCACATTCGAACGTGGATGGGACTGCAAAGCGGTAAACAATGTCTCGAGAATAACAGCGTATCAATAATACAATAGTTACTACGTCTGAACACCTGCCTGTGCTGAGTCGTGGTAAGATATGTCTGGGTAGAAAGAGCATTGGTTCAGTCATTCTTTACCGCATTGCAGCAGCATGTATGCGTTGCAGCATAGTAAACAATGCCAATACTTGGCCGGTCCGGCTGGCCGTAGGCACGATAACTGTCGAATGGAATGAGCTAGACAGTTGAAATTTTCAGAATAGGTTTGGGAGATAAATATCTCGGCTAAGTTCGTTATTGGGCAAAATAGTTTCGGATTAATAAAACAAAAATTAGTTTACATTACAAACTTCGGTATAAGTTTTTCTCAAGATGCAGTTTCACCATAGGAATCCATTGAAGTCATTTTTAACTCTAACAAGCTAAGACTTTCGGAGAAATGATTTTTCAAAATTTCAATAATAAATCGTACCTACTTCTGTGTTTTCACAGAATACGATTATTATTCTATCTATGAATTATTATAATATGATCTGTGTTGATACATGTCAACTTATTTTCCTGAGACATGATTTGTCAAATTTTGATATTTAATGCCCATGGTTAATCCATATGATGATGGGAATGGTAATGGCGGGTTAATAATATTGAGTTGAGAATATCTCCAGTAAAAACAGAACTGAAATATTGGCTAAAGTTTCAATTGATATAATATAATTTTCAGAGTGGATTTGAGGAAAAAATATATCGTTCATCATAGAATTGAGGAACGAATATCTCGGATGAGTTCGTTGTTGGGTAGAATTGGTCTATTGGTCTTGGATTCATAATTTTTGGCACTCTTGTTGAATTTAAATTCTTTTATGATTTTTGAATTTAATTTCTGCTATTATGAAGTTCTATCATAAGAATCCATTGATATAATTCCTAACTCTTACCAATAATTTCGAAGATATGATTTGTCAAAGTTTGAACAAGAGCGCCAAAGCTCCTGTCCGCAGTGCTTGAACCAATTTTTCTTTTTTGAACTAGTAACATTGGGATGAAACTACTAACTTGATCGCTCACTTAGGCGAAGCGTCGCGAACGGAAGAGGCGCGTCGTTTTTTCGCCGCTCACTTAGACGAAGCGAAGAGAAGAGGCGAGTCGATTGACGCGCGAATGATCTTCGAAGCAATTAGGAGTCGTTTCTCCTGACGCTTCGCCCAAGTGCGCGGTCTCAGGCGAAGAGAAGAGTCAAAATTGCATTCTTGATCCGTATTCTATAGTCAGGCAGTGGTAGTATTTAGGTGGAAATGCTTGCTCTTGTATTTAGTATTCTGACCCGCATTTTGTATTGGCATCTTCTTCTTCTATACAGGCAATTAAATCCGAAACAAACATATCGTCTTCAGAGGAAGAGCTGCTCATCTTCACCGCACGGTATCAAATATTCAAATGATACTGAAAAGATTCAAGGGACTCTCAATTCCTTCCGATACGCGACCTGACGTTTCGTCCCATTGCGCGGCGAAATGACTCTTCTCCTCGCCGCGCTTCCGTTCGCGACGCTTCGCCTAAGTGAGCGTCTACCTTAACACGATTTGACAATTCTAGTTACGTTTTTCGGACGAAAATTTTAACTGGTATTAGTAGGGAGTGTGGACACCTTGTTATTCTATGCATCTTGGGTTGACCCAACAACAATTTTGTGGTCGACTTTCAGCCGCACTTGTGGTTACGGCGACTGCAACCTGATCCAAACAGACAAAATACAACAGACTGTTTTATCCTATATTATGTGGTGTCAGTTTCAATATGGATTTCGAAGAAGAAGCATTGGATTTCAATAATGAATGTACCCGTATCAAATGTCCATTGTTTATATTGGAGACGTCTTTTCGCTGCGCTTGTGACAAAATAAATCAATTCCTACAACTTTGTATGATTCGTGTTTGTGATTCGTGTACGGCTGATGCCGGGACAACCAACCCGCCAGTAATGAATTAAAATTAATGAATAAATAATATTCTGTGATAATAAAAACAGGATAAGTAGTTATATTTAAATGTTATCCTGTTTTCATTATTACATATCCTCGGGTTGAGGTCGCATCGCAGAGGTAGCTTATGCTTCCTCCGTGCCGATGCCATTGTTTACCTCCGAACTGGAGGTCCTAGAGCTAAAGGCACAAATTGGTTGCCCGCTCCTGTTGTGGTGTCACCAGTTTTCAGTTATCTTTCCATATATTCCTTGGTTTCTTGCTTGCCCTGTCCTGAAGAACCCAACTAGCATACACACGTGTCGGCAGGTACCAGCAGAATGATTTTTCTCTATTTCAGTATTGAAATGAGTCCATTCCAGCACTAAAAACAGTGCTGGAATGAACTCATTCCCGCATTGTTTATAGTAATATTTTTCGTTTTGTGGTAGTCAGCACTGACTTTCGATCCTATCAAATTTCAACATACGTCAATTGACAATAATATAATCTGGATATAGTGTAATAATTGTTGAGAGGAAAAGTTTTATTTTCATTAAGAAATTACGTACTATACAGATTTCCTTCTTGCTAATTTTGAATCATACATGCTATTACTTATATTAACAGGAAACTGTTTTAAATCTGATCTCTATTTCCTACGTACGATTCAAATTCCGTAATCTGTCAACTTTTGTAACAGTCACACCAACTGCCAAGATACAATACCAAAGTTACTAAGATGTATAATCCGAATCTTTCAATAAATTTCAATAGTATTCTACAAAACTGGCCTGAAATAGAGAAAATATCGTCTAATACTCGTTGCAGAAGGCAATTCCAACACGCATGCATTAGAAAACTCGCTCCTTCGTCGCTCGTTATCAAATTTCGCATTCGTGTTTTGATAGGAGCCCATTCTGCAACTTGTTTTAGAATATACTATTCTCTGCTTGTTTCACGGAATTACCCGTTATACTTTTCCATTTGAATTCTGTGATAATTTTTTAAATTCCCTATTTTTTATATCATTTAATTCTATGTTCTATGTCCAGTAAGCAGAGACCATAAGGGTGGACAGAACGAGAATCTAGCGATACGTTCCGCAAACCAACCGAAGTAACCAATATTTTCAGGACCGGTAACTACTCTGGTGACACTGCCATCTGTCAGTCTTTCTGTCAGTTGTTTAAGTTTAAAGGTTAATTTTTGTTGAATATCAGTTAACTTGAAGTGGAACAAATAATATCTAATCTACCTCAATTAAAGAATCCATTATCCATTATAATTGCAACAAAAATTTGTAGTTTTTGAATATATTATCCAAAACCAGTTAAAACATAAGACCACAGAACAATTATGACATCCAAACAATAACATACCGATGTTACCAAAGAAATTCGTCGGTTGTTCTGGTGCCTGAAAATCTACCGCTTCCTCAGGAACCAAGTTCCGTAAATAACCTATATTTCAGGAACCAACCGAACATTTCATATTTACGGAACGGAAAAGTAGAAGTATTTCTTGTCTATGGTTGTAACCGCAACAACCATGGTGATTTACGGAACGTATTCTACCTCAATTAAAGAATCCATTATCCATTATAATTGCAAAAATTAGTAGTTTTGAATATATTATCCAAAATCAGTTAAAACATCAGACCACAGAACAATTATGACATCCAAACAATAACCAACCGATGTTACCAAAGAAATTCGTCGGTTGTTCTGGTGCCTGAAAATCTACCGCTTCCTCAGGAACCAAGTTCCGTAAATAACCTATATTTCAGAAACCAACCGAACATTTCATATTTACAGAACGGAAAAGTAGTAGTATTTCTTGTCTATGGTAGTATCCGCAACAACCAAGGTGATTTACGGAACGTATTGTAGGTCTAATAAAAATGTCCGGAATATGACAGATAGTGCTGATTGCTCATAAGAACTAAACCATAGAACAATATGACCTTAATAAACTTGCTCATGTCATTGGCGAGCTGTTCAGGTGCACAGAGTGCCTATCAATTCGTCCAAATGTCTGTATTTTCGAACAGAGTGCCTATCAATTCGTCCAAGTGTCTATATTTTCGAAGAATATTTGTCGAGAATGGTCTCGAACGATTAGTTTCGACTCACTGATGAAGAATTCGAGGGCAACATTGATTCTACCCGGCCGTCAGCACGATTGCGCTCGAACGCAGTGAGTTAGAGAGTTGAAATTTTCAGAGTAGGTTTGGAGTCCAAATGCACCGGCTAAGTTCGTTGATGGGTGAAATCCACCGAGTGGTTTGAGAGTTATAACCATTTTGTTTTCTCAATAACTCGATGAATACTTATCTGATCCAATTAGAGCGCGGTAGTTAGTTGGAAAATACCGACACGAAGACTTATGCAAAATTTTGCGAGGATCGCATGAATGTAAAATTGAAAAAAAAAATTCTGTATCTCATAAACTATCCGTCAGATATTGTTGGAATTCTGCGAGAGCATTCGAAACCTCAATTTTACAGTAAAGTTCTAGATTCGAACTTGATCGGATCTATATTGGTGAAGATGTTGCCGGAATATCGAAATATTACAACGACTGAGTTGTACTGGTCCATTTTTTTACACTCGATCAACGAAGTTTTTGATTTTTGACGTGCTTGGAGATAATTTAATGAATCATCATGAGATCATCATAGATCGGCCGAAGTCAAATGTGAAAGGTTGATACGTCAGTAAAAACGTTAGCTCAATGCGAATTGCATTTGTACCATATTTTACAGCCAAGTTCTAGGTTTAAACTTGATCGAATGATATGTAACATGATGATATTTTTCGGAAATTAGAAATTTGAAAACAAGGTATGAAAGGTCAGTAATAACATTCGTTCAAGTTCTTACTTTTACTGTACTGGCCAAAACTCAGGTGGTAGTACTTCGTTTTCATAGCACGTAACACCGGGATCGATTCCAATAGCCAAAATTGATATTTTTCATTTTGTTTTCCAATTTCAAAATAAAACCTTCGAGGAAACGGTTATCAACGGAATTAGGTCGATATTTTCATAAAATTACGTGAATATTTTCGTGAATTATTAGATACTAAAAAAAACAACATAAAGACGTGTTCAAAATTTTGTAAGAACCGTACCACTAGAAAATTCGAAAAAAATGACGAAAAAAAAAAATTTTAATAACCGTACCCCTAGAAAATTTCAAAAAAAATCACGAAAAAAAAAAATTGGTTCAAGCACTGACGTGAAGTCAGAAGCTTTTGCGCGTATGTTCTATTGTCCATTCTTCTGTCCACTCTTAATTCGAATTTACCATGGTAAATTCGAATTAAGTGTCCAATACGGGAGAATGGACAACATAATTTACCATGGTAAATTCGATTAAGGGTGTCCAATACAGAAGAATGGACAATAGAACATACGCGCAAAAGCTTCTGACTTCACGTCAGTGCTTGAACCAATTTTTTTTTTCGTGATTTTTTTTGAAATTTTCTAGGGGTACGGTTATTAAAATTTTTTTTTTCGTCATTTTTTTCGAATTTTCTAGTGGTACGGTTCTTACAAAATTTTGAACACGTCTTTATGTTGATTTTCTACTACTAGTTACCAAGCTTCAATTCGATCGAATATTTATTTTTTCAGTTATCAAGAAAATAATATTCCAGGTGGGTATAGCTCGGAAACCGTTAGACCGATTATGCCCAAAAACGAACTCAACTCTCCCTTTCGGATACGCAACCTACCCTGAAATTGCAAGTCCCTATCTCCTTTCGTTCGAAAGTTATCGAGGCAACGGTCACCCATCTACTGAATTCACACAAGAATGCTCCAATCTCCATCAATATTAAACCGATCGTATTAAAACTTGAAACTTAGCGGTAGAGTTAGGTTATGAAGGATCTTGCAAAATTTCATCAATTTCTAACGATTAGTTACTGATATATAGAATTTTTTTTTTTTATTTTCAATGATTTATTAAAAATTTTCTACAAATGCTATCCTCACCAAATTGCAAACATTTCCGCGTTGGCATTCTACAACTAATAACCATGTTTGAATTAATTCGGTTCAGTACTTTTCGAGTTAGGCTGGTTTTCCTGTCACGCTGACGGTCGGCGCTGACGGTCAGCGCTGATCGGTCATCTCGGATCACGCTGATCACATTGAGGAATAGAAGGATGCTATTGTCTCTGGCTCACTGAATGTGGAGGCTTGTCGGCGCCAGCTGGTCAGCGGCGCCGACGCGCCGGCGCGTACGTGCGCGAATATAGCTCAGCGCTGACAGCCGTCAGCGCCGCGTGACTCGAAAACGCTACCTATAGCTACATACATATTGACCCATCAGCGCTGACCGTCAGCGTGACAGGAAAACCAGCCTTAATGAGGAACAAAATCCACGAAATTTCAGAAAATTTCAGATGGCTAAAACTCTAAAACCGTTTGGCCGATTATGCTCAGAAACAAACTGAAATGTCGCGTTCTGGTGCTCATCCTAACCTGAAAATTTCAAGCCGGTATCTCATTCCGTTCTCAAGTTATCGTGACAAAAAAAATATTTTTTAAGAATTTTTTTAAAATTTTCTAGCCATATGATTCGCACAAAATTTCACAGACGTGCTTAGGTTCATATTCTACAACTACTCACCAAGTTTCAATTCGATCGGATTCATATTGGTTTAAAACAAAATTATTACTCGGAAACCGCTGGGCCGATAATGCCCATTAACGAACTTGTCCGTCGTATTGGGATGCGCCACCTACCCTGAAAATTTCAAGTCGCTAGCTCTTTTAGTTCTCAAGTTATCGTGGCAACGGCCGGACGGCCGGACCGGCCGGACAGAATCAAATTTGACCTCGAATTCTTCATTGGGGAGTCGAACTTAATCGTTTGAGACCATTTTTTTCAAAAAATTCGAAAGTTACAGACATTTGGGCAAAACTATAACGCGATGTTCCCCAGAACATACGCGCAAAAATGTGTGCTATAAAGGGTGTTTTATAAAATTTCGATTTATAAGTCCATCATGGCACTACCGTACGATTCGACTGATTTGTGTCATAGGAATTATTCCCAGAATAAACTATTGAAAATAAATTACTGATATAGGTACAGATATTTTTCATCTCATGGCACAACTGTACGATGGAACTGATTTGTGTCCTTACGCCGCCACACATGAAACACTGTTTATTTTTGACCCAACAGTGAATGTATATTTCAACAGAGACCTTATGCCATCACAAACAAAGCACTGTTCATTTTCGAACCAACAGTATTTGAATGGGTCCTTGTGCCACCATAGACACAGCTCTGTTTATTTTCGACCCTACAAGGAATGTATTTATTTGAGTCGAAACTAATCGTTTGAGACTATTCTTGGCCAAAAAGTGACCCAGTTTTTTTTAAGCTTGTTTTTACAGTCGGATCTATATTCTTGGAAATATTGAAAATATTCTTTTCTTTTCAGGAGCTAAGCAGGTTTGGGCGAGTTCAGTAACTGGATGTGTGACCGCTCTGGCTATAAATTTGTACAACGCGCCAAAGCTTCCGGCCACAGTGCTTTTGCAACTTGTTTTAACCTATAGGAACGATATTTTTCCACACGGGATGCTTAGAGGCTGGAACCATAGCTTAAAGGCTGATCCAGAATTCACTGCCTTTTCAATATGGGCAGGTGAGAGAGCAGGAATTGAGAATTAAACGAGGAAAAGAATCGACATATTATGTCCTGAAACCACCCATAAAGATGGAAACATCGCTCCCAAATCAAATGTCAAAAGGCAACCACATTATAGTAAAGTGATAGATAACTTCAGTAACGTCTCATGTCCATATGTCAAACGACAAAATTCGTATTGAACAAGAGTGTAGTTACCTGCTATATACAGGGTCTTTCACGATGAACCTCACCCATATTTATACGGGAAACTACTGAACGTATTTTCATGAAATTCAGCACTTTAAGTATTTCACGATACTGATGAAATCTAAAATATTTTCAAGGCATGAGCACCTCCGGTTTTTCCGGAAATGACGTCAACTTCCGTTTTTCAAATTAGAACACCATTTTTTTATTGCAGAAATAGATTCCTTGGAAAATTTCAAGTTATTTTGATGTAATATTTTTCAGTTTTGGTTGGAAAATTCTCTCTGAGCGGGAAAATTCGAAAAAAAAATCGAAAATAGAGCTGAAACAAGAATAACTTCGAGGTTTTTGGATGGAAAATTTTCATATTTGAGATTTTTCAAGATGTAAGATTGATGTATCCACTTTAAAAATCGAAATCGCGATTCATGATACAGGGGGTGAAAAAATTGCTTTCAAAGTTAGGTATGACAAAATCGTGAAAATTCAGTTTTTTCAAATTAGAACTCCATTTTTTTATGGCAGATATTGAATCTACATTAAAAAATAATGTGAGTGTATGCATCACACCCTTGCCCTAAAATGGATATTTTCTGAGTTATTCACAAAAAACTGTTTTTCGTCTTGAATTTTCAGCTATTTCTTTTCCCTTCACGCCAAAAAGATGAAATTTTCAGGAACTGTTATTTGAACTATGCTGTAGATTTTTCACCCCTTCTCGAAACCGACTTCAAGTTACTATTAGGAGAACCATGGCAAACTCTCGCAGTTATAACTAGAGAAGATGCTCAAAGTTTTGACCGTTAATTTCTAGACATTTATTTATACGTCTCAGGAATGCTTCGTGCGTTGCTCTTCTTATTTCATCGGGAGGAAGAGATCTGCAAAAGTGTTTAAAAACCAAAATGAGTTTCAAAACTATGAATCTAAAAATCTAAACAAACCTGAACGCATTTCTGACTCGTTCTATGCAGTCCTCTTTATCAGTCAGGGGAGTTGAGTAGACAATATTTTTTATCCTACCCCAAACATAATAGTCTAAAGGAGTTAAATCGGGAGAACGTGGTGGCCAAAGATGTGGACCATTGTTCGCCAACCATCGATCTTCAAATAGCCTGTAGAGGATATTTGACACATTGAGTGAATTGTGTGGAGGCGCGCCATCTTGTTGATACCATAAGTCATTATGGTTCTGTACTAGCGGCTCAATTATTTGAGTCAATATGTCAGAATATCTATCTCCTAAGGGAGAACATTCTTTAAATAATGCAAACATGTGTAGTGTTCTATCTTACCAGTTAAAGTCCCATCATAAATGTGAACATCGAGAATTGCATTATTTTTGATGGCGCAAAAAACATTGAAACTCCAGGTCTCTTGAAAGTTCCATTGTCTGAAGTGGTGGTTGTTCTCTTCATCCCAATAATGACTGTTATGCCTATTGAAAGAACCATTCTTTGTGAATTTAGATTCATCTGTCCAAATTATACAGTCCAAAAAGTTTTCATTCTCTTGAAATCGAATCATCATAGCGTCGCAAAACTCTGTTCTCCTGACGAAATCAGTTTCCTTCAAATGCTGTACCCTATTGAATTTATATGGGTGCATTTTATGTTTTTTTAATATTCTCCAAACACTCGATTGAGATAATCAATTTTTTGCAAGCAACATTTTGAAAATATTGTATATAAGAACTTGTCTCACTACTTAAGGAAGTAAATGGTAATATTAACCACGGTGGTCAACGAACAGTAATTTCTTTTAATGATTCCATTATGTTGTTTTTTCCTATTGCCTTCATAAACTACATCATTAATAGGATCCAATTCTAAATCTTCCAAAACATCATCCACAATATTTGCACTTAAATTATTCAATATGCGACAAGTCAATATTATTTTTGGTATCAAAATAGTCTTGTATTATATTCACAAATTCAAGAAAGGGGACCTTGTTTTCTAACACAAAATATTTTCAAAGTACGGATTATATAAATAAACTAGAACACAAATAAATATGACGTTTCTCATAGGTAGATAAGCATGAATGAATAGTGAACACAGACAGATAGAATTCGCATTCTCTACATAGAAGTACGATGTATTGGCTTGTTAGAGTTGAAAATTATCAATTATCAATCAGTTGAATCAATGGATTCTTATGATGGAACTAAATCTTAAAAAAAATTGTATTTGAAATTTGTAATGTAAAAAATTTTTGATTTTTTTTTGTCAATTTACGGTAATTCGATCAACGCAAAACCTTGCACCCAAATAAAGATCACGATTTCACAATTTGATGCTATATTTCAGATACCTAGATCGAGTGATCGGTTCCGGAAGTAATCATAAAAAATGTTTTTACTAAAAACGGCCATAACTCCGAAACCGCTTGGTGGATTTTGCACGTTAACAAACTCGTCTGAGATATTTACCCTCCAAACCTGTCCTGAAAATTTCAATCCTCTAACTCCTTTCGTTCGAGAGTTATCGTGCCTACGGCTGGCCGGACAGAATTTATTTCGACCAAGGATTCTTGATCGGTGAGTCGAACCCAATAGTTTAAGACCATTTTCATCCAAATATTCGAAAATTACAGACATTTGGGTAAATTGATAAGTACTCTGTTCTGAGGAACAAGAGCGCCAAAAAATCATTCAACTGGAAGGATATAATTATACAAATGAACAACAACAAACTAACAATACCAAAGCGAAAATAAAATTTCAAATGGATTAACTTAATTTAACGCAAATCCTCATGCTTTCACCAGAAGTGCATTTAGGCCTAACCGGAACATTCTGGATGATCTTGCTACAATTTGATCGCATTGACTCACCGATCAAGAATCCGTGGTCGAAATAAATTCTGTCATCTGGCACGATAACTCTCGAACGAATGGAGTTAAAGGATTGAAATTTGCAGGACAGGTTTGCAGCTTAAATGTGTATAAGTGTAAGTGCAACCCATTCCACGAGGTTAAATCATTGCAGATAGCTCATTCAATCTCGATAAATAAACTATTATTTGAATGTAATGCAGTTATGGTGCAGTTCAATTAAAATAATTTATTGATATCATTGCCAACTCTGAGAAACCAATACTTTCGGAGATATGGTTTCTCAAAAATTGAACAAGAGCACCAAAGCTCCTGCCTCCAAGGACTTTACCCCTGTTCAATAAAATCTCCGTCAATAAATTCAACAATACTTTAAAATCGATGCCAATTGTTGAATTATCATAATTTACATGTTCTATGAAATTTCATGGATAGCTAATACAAAATGTAGCTCAATATATTCATTTTCATTGGCATGAAAACTTGCTTTTAATTCCAGAACCTTACAATTTAGATATAGGAACATGTTATAGCGTTTGAAAGGAAATTTAATTCTCTTTCAATGCATCTTATGAAATACAGGTCATTCCATTTGAAAAACCTCACTTTTTATCGTTTAAGTATGTCTCGGAATAGCCTCGGATTTCGAACAACCATATATGAGTAGGGACGTATGTCATTATACACGGGATACACGGGATATTGTCAATTCACACTCGAAATTTCTGCTTTCTAGGATTCCAAGTAACGAAGTAATGAATGTTGAATTGAAGCTGTTTTGCAAAACAAAGGAAATAAATCAATTAATCAAATACAAATCAAATAATCAAATAATTACTCGAAAACCGCTACAGATAGGGATGATAAAACTCATACTGAATTAATTAGGAGGCTACGGCGGATCGAAAAAAGCAATAATATATAGGGTGTTCCATTTGAAATATCAAAATTGTTAGTACTTTTTGATATAAGCGGCAACACCGCAGCACAGAAAATATTTTAGATAGATGGAGCAGTGGCATTCCTAGCCAAGGTACCAAATTTTCAATAAAATCGTACGTCCCGTTCTCCGTAACAGTCCAGGGTACCATCGACCGTGGCCCAATGTTGTCCCGGAAAATTCAATCACCAATTTTTCTACTCCTATGTTAGATTTTTCTTCAGCACTCACCAGCACTTGGCTTACATTAATATTCTTCAAGATTTCGGTGGAAACCTCTGTTTTTTTTTCGGGCAGCATAAAGTTGGCCCGGAAAATTCAATCGCCAATTTTTCTACTCCTATGTGAGATTTTTCTATGTTTTCTTCAGCACTCGCCAGCACTTAGCTAGCATTAATTTTCTTCAAGATTTCGATAAAAATGCTGGTTTTTCCGGGCTGCATATAAGTTGGCCCGGATATTTCAATCGCCAATTCTTTCTACTCCTATGTGAGCTTTTTCTATGTTTTCTTCAGCACTCACCAGCACTTGCCTTACATTAATATTCTTCAAGATTTCGGCGGAAACCTCTGTTTTTTTTTCCGGCAGCATAAAGTTGTCCCGAAAAATTCAATCGCCAATTTTTCTACTCCTATGTGAGATTTTTCTTCAGCACTCACCAACACTTTGCTTACATTAATAGTCTTCAAGATTTCGGCGGAAACCTCTGTTTTTTTTCGGACAGCATAAAGTTGGCCCGGAAAATTCAATCGCCAATTTTTCTACTCCTATGTGAGATTTTTCTTCAGCACGCACCAGCACTTGGCTTACATTAATATTCTTCAAGATTTCGGCAGAAACCTCTGTTTTTTTTTCGGGCAGCTTAAAGTTGGCCCGGAAAATTCAATCGCCAATTTTTCTACTCCTATGTGAGATTTTTCTATGTTTTCTTCAGCACTCGCCAGCACTTAGCTAGCATTAACTTTCTTCAAGATTTCGATGAAAAATGCTGGTTTTTCCGGGCTGCATATAAGTTGGCCCGGATATTTCAATCGCCAATTCTTTCTACTCCTATGTGAGATTTTTCTATTTTTTCTTCAGCACTCGCCAGCACTTAGCTAGCATTAACTTTCTCTAAGATTTCGATGAAAAATGCTGGTTTTTCTAGGCTTCATATAAGTTGGCCCGGAAAATTGAATTTTCATTTTTTGCACTACATACTACACCGTAGTCTCGATAACATCCAAAAGAAAAGATATCGGGATTTGATATTTTATTGTTATTTCCTCTATGAGTCAAAATATACAAAATATGATCCAATTAAAACTGGATTTTCGTATATCTGTTCCAATAGAATACAATACATATGCCAGAATTAAAAATTCTGTGCCCATAGACGATTCTCTACTGAAGTCTGTCATTAAAATGGTATGAAAAAAAAAATTCATATTTATGAAAGCCCAGAAAAGGGTAGATATATATCGTTGCTAAATTCGTAGTAGAGTGTCCAATAGAGGTGAGTAGACAATAGAACATGCGCGCAAAAGCTTCTGACTTGACGTCAGTGCTTGAAACAATTTTGGCGCGTATGTTCTCATTCTCCTGTATTGGACACTCTTAATTCGAATTTGCCATGGTAAATTCGAATTAAGTGTCCAATACAGGAGAATGGACAACATAATTTACCATGGTAAATTCGATTAAGGGTGTCCAATACAGAAGAATGGACAATAAAACATACGCGCAAAAGCTTCTGACTTCACGTCAGTGCTTGATCCATTTTTTTTATATTGTTCCAAACGTGGAACATATGTATTGTATACCGGGTGTCCTAGTATACATGTTCCAATGGCTTATCTCAGCCATTTCAGAAGATAAAGATTTGAAAATATTTTGATTCTCTAATCGTTGAAAGAACATTCGACTGAGAAAAACAAAAATTGAAAGTAACTTTCGGTTTGACCGGAAGTGACTCTGACTTTCTTATCTCAAATAGCACCCTGTATATTTTTTGCAATTTTTTATTTCTACTCAAAATTACCTTTCCAACGATGTGTCACACTATGTATTTTACATTTGATTTGATGTAGAAAACATCAATTGAAAGAATTTGGGTAATCTTGATTTTGACTACAATAATAATTGATAAGTCATGAACAATTTTGCATTCGAGAAGATGAAGAGAACGTAAAATTTCAAATTATTATAATCTTAGAACTGGAAGAGTTCATAATTCTCAAATGAAAACCATGGAAACATTTATTTGTAACTTTGACAGTTGATAATTATCAATATTTGTGTGCGTGACAGAGAAACTAACATTCAAGGATGAATAACCATGAAAATTATGATAACTCTACGTACAGTAGAAAGTGAGGCATATATCTATGGGAGATAATAGCCCTACATTAGGGTCCTGTAGCAGTCTTCGAACATCTGAAGTCCTGAATAATCATCGCTTGGATTGGCCAAATCTGGTTTTGAAAAACTTTTGTATATTTGTGTCCCCTTTTTTTGTAATTTTTTGTTTCTTATACTATTCATTCTTTGTTTAACATTCGGTAAAATACATAGTTGATTACAACTTGAGGAAGGTGTTATGTAAATTGTGTTCTATGTTCTATGTTCTTAATTTTGTACAATTGGTAAAACTGCATTGAAATATGTGGTTGCGCAGAACGTATTGTAATTGAGAGCAAGGGTTATGATGTTAATGAAGAAAAAACAAGATTATCATTTTTATCCAATAAATGCCTAAAATCCACTCTGTGCTTATTTCCAATATAACATAATATATCGAAACACAACAGGTTTTTTTATTGATGACGATTATTGAAGTCAAAATCAAGATTACACAAAATATCGTGGCCTACTGCAATTCTTTCAATTTTAATTTTCAATTGATGTTTTCGCCATCAAATCAAATGTAAAATATAAAGTGTGGTACATTGTTGGAAAGGTAATTTTGAGTAACAATAAAAAATTGTAAGAAATAAACAGGGCGCAATTTCAGATACAAAAGTCAGAGTCACTTCCGGTCAAACCGGAAGTGACTACCAATTTTTGTTTTTCTCAGTTGAAGATTCCTTGAACGAATTGAAAATCATATAATTTTCAAATTTTATTTTTTGAAATGGCTGAGATAATCCATTGGGACAAGTATACTGGGACACTCGGTATATATTATTTTGACTCGTCCTATAGATTTTTAACTGTCTTTTGGATCAGTAAACATCATCTTATCTTATTACTATTGAGTACGGAACCCTTTACTATTTGATATTCTACATGGTGAACAAATATCAAATTAAGACATTTCTATATGGGAAAATTCATTCCCTTAAACACTGTAACAGAACTGTGCTGAGTCTAGTCTAGTAAGGCATTGAATATCAATAAAAGGGTAAACAAGAATCACAAATAGCATTTATAACAAAACAAACTTGAGAGGTAAGCAGATTGAAAATAAAATGTAGGTTTATATTTTTCCAAGTGCTTAGGTCAACAAACACTTTTTTCCCCCGAAATAACCTCATTGTAGTAAGCGTCTCGACGATTACGCGTCTATTTATATACAACAACCATCGACGAGACGCGTCAAGGCGGATATGCAGATTTTCATGCGCTTACGTTCGAAGTTGATAGACACAATATAATCCGGCATTTGCAGTAAATGAGTGCAATCGTAGGTGGTTTCTTCATGGTCTACCAAAAGACGTGGTAGAACTGACACAAAATAAATATCATCATTTTGATAAGTACCAAAAACAAGACACACGGTGAAATATTTATTGATTTTAACCATCAACAAATATTCCGCGTGGCGGGCTAGATCACCTCATCGCTCAGTGTGCCCCCAAGATGAAAGCGTCATTCAAGGGCAAACACAAACCCAAGGTTTCATGGTTAGATAGATAGATAGATAGATAGATATTTTTATTTCCAGAATTATTATCAAACGACAATAAGGTGAAAACAGGTCAAAATATATTCGAAACAAAAGCAGCAATAGTGAGATAAATCTACAACGAATAAGTAGCACAGAAAGTATTGAATTCAACTAATGAATATGGTTCACATTTCTCAATCATCAGATATATACATTTTCTAAATGCTCAGTGTTCAGTTATACTTTTAATTACAACAGGAAGACATTTATACAATTTAATTGCTGTATTTAACGTGCTTTGCTCAGTTAAATTGAATCTATGGGCTGGAAAAAAATACTGACATATTCTCCTAGTTCTAGCATTTGAATTTCTGTATTCTTCAAAGTAATGATTATTCTTATGGAAAAATAATAGTGTTCGATATATGAAAAGTCCCGGAAGTGTAAGTATGTTGTTGTCCCTGAAGGTGCCTCTGCAGGAATCTCTATGCCTCATCCGGAAGATCACCCTAAGGGCTACTTTCTGAGTAATAAACACTCGTTCGGAGTTAGGAGAGCTCCCACAGAAAACAATTCCATAACTCAATATCGACTGGAAGTTCGCATAGTAAGGTAAATGTCCCAATTATCGACACAATAGCGTGTTCCTCAAAGTGTCTAATACATTTCGACTTCAAAGAATACTTTTATATGAATGAAATATTCTGCTTCTACTTCTCTGAACCCCCTATTTTGATAAAAGTACAAAAAACGAACATATTGAAAGGGGTAAATATTATAAAAAAAAATGAATGGTGTCTCAAAGCAGATGTACCCATTATCGACACCGGAAAAATATGAATTACCAATCATCGACATACATGTGCACCAAATATCGACACTTTGGGAAATCCAGATTTCGACATCAATAATATGTTTGTATTTGAAGAAATATTGATATATTTAGTGAAAATAACAGTTTAAAAATGTTCACAATAATTAAAAAAACATGAGATATATAAATTCTCTGCTTAATATGAAAAATATTTGATGATCTTTGGTTAATCCTTAGAAATTAACGTTTTCACTTCAGATACTTCCTATAAGCCACGTTCATTCAACTTTTTAGGCTCGGTAATTCTACGTGTTTCTCCTCTGTCCTAACTCAATTTTCTTTTGTGTCATTTTCAAGGGATCTCTCATTTGATTCACTATTTTTTGCATTTTGTATGCTTGATTCACCAAGAACTTGGGCTTCAAAAAGATAATCTGTAATCCCCCCATTCTTACCATTCATATCTTGATGTAGCCCACAAACATTTATATAAGTGTCGGAGTAATCACGGTCATAACAATCCAGTAGTAAATCTACACCCAAATTCTCTTCCCTTACATCCAAGAGAGACGAATTCAGGGAAAAGTTAGCGATTTCCATTCTACTCGATTCAAAATTATTATTTGCGTCAGAAGTTGCTTCCGACGGGACACAGTATTTTTCATGTGTGCATTGCAGTCTTCTAGACATTTTGTAATCATGAGATAACTGGAAACTAAATATGACCAATTATCCCCACATAAATGTGCGTATGATCGACAGTCATGAAAAAATGGATGATTAAATCATATAAATGGACCACAATCGAATGTCGATCAGTACTGAGAGCAATTTTGAATATTCTATGAGCTGATTATCAAAAGATAACAAAAATAGTTTAATGAGTTCTCCATATAATTGATTATTTTTACTTATGGTATGAGTCTCAGCCGTCGACAGAATATTGCACCTTTTATCGACATAGTGTTGAACGTAGTATCAAAATTTGTTGTACTTTTATCATGTAATTCGATGGAAAACAGTGTGTCGATAATTGGTACACTGAAAATTGTGGATCTTTTGGGTATGATAACGAAACAATCGTATCCAGGAAAATGGAGTTAACGTTTCTGAAAGTTAATCAAAAATCATCCTCAGCGAATCAAATATCGACATAGATGTCGATATCTGGGACACAATATGTTTCAGAAGTACCATTTATCGACACACAAATTTCTCATAAAATATGATACACATTAATTTTTTTTAATAGAACTGAATACAGTTAATCGTCTCAAGTTAATTATTCTTCAAAAAATTAAATTTCACCTGCATTCGTTGAATCTGGGGAGACATAAATGAAGAGTGTGGACTTATCAGAATAGCAAGGAAAACATTGCACACTCGATGAAGACCGACATTCGGCCAATTAACAGCTGATTTTTCGCTGAGGATGCTTAAGAGAAATATATGGTGTGAACAAATTCATTCAGGAAACTATAAACTAGATAATTGTTGAATTAAAATTTGTAAGGAAATTTTCTTCGTCTTGTTTTATGGAAAATAAACGGAAGTTGTCGATAATTGGGACACTGTCGATAATTGGGACATTTACCTTAGACTGTCTTCAATGTGTCTTCATCGAACTGATCTCTCAGGGCCTTCAAAGTATAAATGACTGAATGAAATGAAATGACTGAATTAAGCCTGGAAATCAAGGCTTCACAGTGTAAACTCCAGCTCAGGTTCTGATCTATCGGAATTCCTAGAAGATTAGTATTGGAGCTGACCTGAATGACACTTTGTTCCAGCTGGATGTTTGTAGGACGGACAATTTTGGTTCTCATATTGGAGAAATAAAGGATCTTAGTTTTTCCTGTATTTAATGTTAGATCATTATCAGTGCACCATTTTTCCATTTTACGAAAAACTCTGTTGACATTATCAGTTGCGCTTTCCAGTTTTCGATTTGATATCATTACATTTGTGTCATCAGCATACAGGTAAGAACATACATCATCCTCCCTCTCTTCCTCGAAATCCAATTCCTCCAATACATCAGGAAGGTCGTCTATGTAAACCACGAATAACAGGGGAAATAGAATCGAGCCCTGAAACAGCCCCTCCAGAACTGGAGCCTCTGATGATTCAAAATGAGAGTCAGCACAATCCAACACCACTATTTGTTTTCTGTTTTCCAAATAGCTCTTAAGGAGCTTCAGAGGAACGCCTCTTATACCGTACCTTTCGAGCTTATTCAATAATCTTTCATGGTCAACATGATCAAAAGCTTTAGCAAATCCACAAAAAGTCCGACAGGAATTTCCCCTTTCTCCAGAGATTGATTGATCTTCCAGAGTATTTCAAACAGGGCTGTTTCGGTACTACGACCTGGGACAAAACCATGTTGCTTCTTAGATAGGACGTTAAATTTCATGAAGTACTTTAAAAGTCGATTGGCAAGTATTTTTTCAAATATTTTAGCAAATCCAGTTATAAGGGTGATTGGTCTATAGTTGGACAAATTATTGGGATCTCCCCTTTTGAATAGTGGCTTGACTTGTGAAATCTTTAGAGAATCTGGAAAAATACCATTTTTGAAGGAGCAGTTAATAACATGACAAAGCGGTTTTAAAATTTGTGAGATGTGAGCCTTTATAATGGTGATAGGAATATCATCATGACCACAGCTGTTCTTATTTTTCATGGACTTGACTGTGGAGAGAACTTCTGCCTCTGCAACATCAAATAAGTAGAAAGAATTGGATATTCGTTTATTAGTAGAATGCACATTTACGGTGTTGCTTGACTTACTCAGTGATGTAGTGGTGAAGAACTTATTGAATTCATCAGCTAATTCGAACATATTTTGGTAACTACCTGAGAGAGTAGGGTATGTATTCACTGTAGTATTGGAACTCTTGTTTTTATCTTTGACGATCCTCCAAACGGCTCTTGATTTATTTACTGCATTATTAATCACATTTTTGTAGAAAGATTTTATGTTATTTACAAGCGCATTATCATAGCTGAGTTTAACTTGTTTCTATTTGTTTAACAGTGCTGGATTAAATCTGGATAGTACTAACAGAACATCCAACAATTTCTTTGTTTCCACAATCTCCTGAGTGGATCCGATTCTTCTCCTCTGACAAATGTTTATTGTCTTAAATGGGAAAGCTTTGTTGAACATAGAACCTATGGAATTAGAAAAGTTATTCCACATTTCATTGGGATTGTTCTGGGGACAATCGTAAATTTCAGACCAGACACATTTCTCGAGCTGTTCATCAAAATTCTTATGGGTTTCCTCACTAAAAACTCTTGACTTCCTCCTCAGAATACTCTTTAGTGGTGCCTCCGTATTGTGAAATTTGAATTTCAAACCTGAGTGGTCAGAAAGATGTTCTTCAACAACTGTTGTGGTTCCTTCAATATTTGTTATGATGTTGTCAATACACGTTGCAGAGTGTGAGGTAATACGAGTAGGTTCTCTAGTGGAGACTTTGAGATTACAGGTCTCAAGAATGGACAAAAACATGGAAGTCTCTGAAGAAGGAGTCAGGTTATCAATGTTGAAGTCACCAGCCATCAAAAAGCTCACATTCTCAAAAAGACATTTGTCTAAAGGTGGGTTTAAACCAAACGAACAAAGAGCAAGAGCTAGAACAAGAACATTCTTTCTTGATCTTTTAGTGTAAACGAAAGCGTTTACACAAATATATCGACGAGCAAGAACGAGAACAAAGCACTAGAATTCTTGCTCAGGATAGATAGATGTTTAGATCAGCCGAACGAATGCTCATTCATCTCAATTTTGTGACTGGCGGTGCTTCGTTATGTCCGACTCTGAGAGCAATATTATAATTTGCAAGTGCTGCATTTGTTATTTTGTATCAAACACGCAAAAAGAAAAGAAGGAAGGTTCGTGGGTAATAAATTTAATGCAGCGAACGATACTGAATAATGTAGGTGAAATGATGACGGATATGCAAGAACAAGAAGAATGTGGTCGATTTCAAAATTTCTGTAGAATGGCGTTAGAGGATTTTGACCATTTTTGGAGCTCTTGTTACTGGTAACAGAGTGCTTATCAATTTGCCCAAATGTCTGTATTTTCGAATTTTTGGCTGAAAATGGTCTCAAACGATTTGGTTCGACTACTGATCAAGAATCCGTGGCCGAAATCGATTATGTCCGTCCGTCCGTTAACACGATAACTCTCGAATGGAATCAGCTAGACAGTTGAAATTTTCACAGTAGGTTTGGGAGATAAATATCTCGGCTGAGTTCGTTATTGGGCAAAATCGGCCTGATGGTTTTGGAATAACGAAAAAAAAAATTTTTTTTACGTTACAAGTTTGAAATTCAATTTTTTTTAAGATGCAGTTTCATCATAAGAATCCTTTGATATCATTTTCAACTCTAAGAAACTAATACTTTCGGAGATATGATTCTACAAAATTTCAAATACATCGTAGTTCTATGTATTCACTGTCTGTGTTCACTGTTCATAAATGTCATCTTATCTAGCTATTAGAGTCATGTCAATTCGTAGTTTGAAATAAGTATCCGATTCTTGAAGTTGTGAATATATATATACAAGACTGTTTTGTAACCGAAAATAATATTGACTGGTTGCATATTGAATTATTTACGTATACATTCGGGATGATGTTTCAGAAGATTTGGAATTGGATTGTCAATTCGTATATTTTCTCTTGGAAAGCAAGTATTCGATTCTTGAATTTGTGAATATATACAAGACTGTTTTGATGTAGTTAGTTCATGAAGGCAATAGGAAAGAAGAACATAATGGAATCATCAAAATACATTACTGTTTGTTGACCCCTGAGGTTAATATTACATTTTACTTCCTTAAGTAGTAAGACATGTTCCTATATACCTACAGTATTTTCATAATGTTGCTAGTTAATATATTTTGAACTATTAAAATAATTTGTTCGTAAGCCTCTACCTACTCAAATATCAGGAATAAACGGACAATCTGCTGTGATTGTCTCCAGCCTTGCTCTAGACATTTCGATGATACTTTCCTTAGGTATTTCGAGTTGTGAAAACTATGCACCGAGTGTAAGTTGCAACTACCCATTCCACGAGGATGAATCATTGCAGATTGCTCTTTTAATCTTGATAAATAAATTTAATGGAGGACACTTTTTTTAAATTTTATTTCTTTCATGAGGCAGTTCTATCATAAGAATCCATTGATATAATTCCCAACTCTGAGAAAGCAATACTTTCGGAGATATAATTTGTTTGTTTGAACAAGAGCGCCAAAAAGCTCCTGTCCACAGAGCTTGAACCATTTTTTTTATTCGGCTACAGTACATTTAAGTAAATTTGAAATTTCGTGTCAAGCATCGTGTTTGCGGGTTGTATTTTTATATTGTTCATACGTCGGATCCCACAGACATCTGGAATTTTGGTAGGCTCCAATCATAACATGACATTTTTCTGTAGACCAATCCATAATTAATCCGATTAAAAACAAATCGCTAGAGCACAAGAACGCTTTGAAGAGATCGCTCTGCGGAGCGAGCGCTTCTGAACACGGAAAAATGCTCTATGGAACTGTTCACACGCTCTAGTGCCGTTTATATCAAGCGATCGAGCAAAGATAGAATATTCCATAGAATCTTTGCGAACGCAGAATGAAAAGCGAAAGAATGCTCTGCATCTGTTTACACTAAAAGAATTTGATTTACACTAAAAGAATTTGATAGATAGGGGATAGAATGAGCATTCACTCGTCGCAAGAATGCTCTAAGCAACTGTTCACACGTTCTACTGTCTGGATCGAGCAATCTTAGAATATTCCATAGAATCTTTGCGAACGCAGAAAGAACAAAGAAAGAATGCTCTACATCTGTTTCCACTAAAATAATTTGATAGAAAGGGAATAGAATGAGCATTCGCTCGTCTGATGTAAATCGGCCTTAATAATTTACTTAATTGTTCATAAAATACCTTAATATCACTTGTTGGCATGGAATTTGGACGGTAAATACACATAATGAGAAGTTTGTTTAGTTATTACCAATCATCACTGTGACTTGGTCGAACACTGAATGAAACTGACGGCGTTCTAGGAAACTTTTTTCCTTCGGTCGAGAACTGGTAGGGAAATAATCTCACCAGCGCCACCTATGGCGATCCTTACGAACTCCGACCCTCTGCGATGAAGAAACCTTGAGCGATGTTCAGCGAAGTTCTTCAATCAAATCAATCAATAAATATTTCACCGTGTGTCTTGTAACAGTCATTGGCAATTAGCACAGTTCACCTCATTCAATGTTGATAAGTACCATCCATTTAACAATACACATCATCAATTCTGGAATTTCGGTAATAGAACGGTGTCGGAGTTATGGCTTTTGCGCGAATGTTCTAGGGAACATCGCGTTATCATTTTGCCCAAATGTCTGCAATTTTCGAATTTTTTGCCGAGAATGTTTTCAAACGACTAGGTTCAACTCACTGATAAAGAGGTCGAGGTCAAATTTCATTCTGTGCGGCCGTCTGGCCGTTGCCACGATATCTTGAGAATGGAGAGAGATAGCGAATTGAAATTTTCAGAGTTGGTGGTGCGTCCCAATACGACGGGCAAGTTCGATAATGGGAACAATCAGCCCAACGGATTCCGAGTAATCATTTTGTCATCAACCAATACAGATCTGATCGAATTGAAACTTTGTAGCAAGTTGAAGAATACAAATACAAAGACGTTTGTGAAATTTTGTGAGAATCGAGTCGCTAGAAAATTTTAAAAAAATTATTAAAAAATATTATTTATGTCACGATAACCTGAGAACGGAAAGAGATAGCGGCTTGCAATTTTTAGGGTAGGTTATGCATCATTTGTGTTCGTTAATAGGCATAATCGGCTAAACGGTTTTTGAGTTATACCCATCTGAAATTTGGTTGTTATTTCCTCAATAACTTGAAAAATTGAGAACCGATCCAACTCAAACTTGGTTACTAGTTCTAAAATGCTCGAAATTTCATGCAAAATTTCGCGGGAATAGTATCACTGGAACATTTCGAAAAAATAATTGAAAATCATTGAAAAAAATTCTATATATCAGAAACTATTCGCCCGACATTACTGAAATTTTGCGAAAGCCTTCAAAACCTAACTCTTCAAAACCTAACATGGCACCCTGTGCAATGGCACAGGGTGCAACAAAAATCTTTCAAAAATGCATAAAAAATTGGTAAAAGTGAAACAAAAATTTACCTGTTTCAGGATTTTGTTGCCAAATATTTTTCTTCTGGGAAAATGAATTGGTTCCATAATTTTGACGCGCACTGTATATGCTATTTTTCCATTTTCAGACGTTTGTGGAATTTTGTGAGAATTATATTACTAGAAAATTGTAGAATGCCGGCGCGCAAATTTTTGCAAAGTTTCGTGAGGATCGTATCACTAGAAAATTGATAAAAAATCATTGAAAAATCAATGTATATCAGAAACGATTCTATATATCAGAAACCATCGCTGAAATTTTGCCTTCGAAACCTAACTGTACGGACAAGTTCCAAATATGAACACGATTGGACGTATATTGTTGGAGATGTGCAGAAAACATTGGCGGTTCGAATGGGAGTCTCAAATCCGTAAGTTTGAGTTGGCGTTGAAGTTGGCGTTGTGGTTGGCGTTAGGATTGGAGTTGGCTTTGTAGTTGGGGTAAGAGTTGGTGTTGGGGTTGGCGTTGGGGTTGGAGTTGAAGTTGAAGTTGGAGTAGGCATTGTGGTTGGCGTTGGTTATGGAGTTGGCGTTGTAGTTGGAGTTGTAGTTGGATTGGAGTTGGAGGTGGAGATGGAGATGGAGATGGAAATGGAGATGGAGGTGGAAATGGAGTTGGAGTTTGAGTTGGCGTTGGCGTTGGCGTTGGCGTTGGCGTTGGGGTTGGAGTTGAAGTTGGAGTAGGCATTGTGGTTGGCGTTGGTTATGGAGTTGGCGTTGTAGTTGGAGTTGTAGTTGGATTGGAGTTGGAGGTGGAGATGGAGGTGGAAATGAAGATGGGGGTGGAAATGGAGTTGGAGTTTGAGTTGGCGTTGGGGTTGGCGTTAGGATTGGAGTTGGCGTTGTAGTTGGGGTTAGAGTTGGTGTTGGAGTTGGCATTGAAGTTAGTGTTGGGGTTGGAGTTGGCGTTAGCGTTACAAAATACATACAACCCTAAATTTTCACCCTTCTATCACCAACCCCTATTTTTTAATAGCCATTTTAGGAATTAATCAGAGTTGGAGTTCGCGTTGTGGTTGGCGTTGGGGTTAGAGTTGGCGTCGGAGTTTGAGTTGGAGTTCGAGTTGGAGTTGAAGTTGGAGTTGGAGTTGGATTTGGACTTGGACTTGGACTTGGAATTGGACTTGGAGTTGGAGTTGGAGTTGGCGTTGGCGTTGGCGTTGGCGTTGGGCAGGCGTTGCGGAGGCAGTACGAAGTCTGCCGGGCCAGCTAGTTATGAATAAATGCTCTCCAAAGCTGTTTTCAGTAGAATAAACGGTTCCGGAGATATTCGCAAATAAACCTATTTATTTTTCTCGAAAATTGTGCATTTTAGAGGGTCAGTTAATAGAAACCTTTTTTCATATTTTTGGACAAGCTATCACATTCTGAAGTCCTGCACATATATCATGAAACACCCTGTATTGTTGGAGATCCGAGCAGACTTTGGTGAGTTTATTAGCTGGATGGGTTAAGGTTACCACGATGACTTTCGAACGGAAAGAGATAGGGACTTGCACATTTCATGGTAGGTTGCGCATCCGAATGGGAGAGTTGAGTTCGTTGTTGGGCAAAATCGGCCCCACGGTTTCTGGAGTAATATTTTCTCGATAACTCAAAAAATACAGATACGTTCGAATTGAAACTTGGTAACTGGTTATCGAATATCGACTTAAAGGCGTATGTATATTTTTGTGAAGGTCGTACCATTAGAATTTTTTTCAAAAATTGAAAAAATATCATGTGGGTATCTCACAATTACTTGAGAACGGAAAAAGATAGCGACTTGCAATTTTCAGGTTAGGTTGCGCATCTGAATAAGACGTTTGGGTTCGTCTAGGCATAATCGGAAAACGGTTTTGTTGTTATTTCTCTATATATCAAAAGATACAAATCCGATCCAATTAAAACTCGGTAATTACTTGTGAAATACCGACGCGCTAATTTTCGCAGAATTTCGTGAATATCGTATACTAACATACTTGAGTAACTCATTAGATATTCAACGAATTCCGATAGAATACAGTCAGAATCAAAAATTCTATGATCTTTGACGATTCTCTCATTACTCAAGTCTGTCATTAAAATGGTGCGAAATGTATTCATTCCTATAAAAGCTGGGAAAACGGCATATATTGATGGTAAATTCCATTAAGAGTGTCCAATAGAGGTGAATGGATAGAGGAACATACGCGCAAAAGCTCCTGACGTCACGTCAGTGCTTGAACCAGCTTTTGAAATTTTCAAGCGATACGGTTCTCACAAAGTGTTACACACGACTTTATGTCGATATTCTACAATATATACCAAGCTTCAATTCGATCTAGTCTACCTTTTTTGAGTTATTGAGGAAATAATATTCCAGGTGGGTATAACTCCGAAACCGTTGGACCGAGTATGCCTAAAAACGAACTTAACCCTTCCATTCGGATGCGCAACCTACCCTGAAAATTGCAAGTCCCTATCTCCTTTCGTTCGAAAGTTATCGCAGCAACGGTCTCTCATTCAGCTACTGAACTCACATAAGGCTGCTCGGATCTCCAACAATATCGATCCGATCATGTTGAAACTTGGCAGGAGAAGAAGGTTCTGAAGGCTCTCGCGATGTCGGACGAATAGTTTTTGATATATAGAATTTTATTCAATGTTTTTTTCTTAATTTTCTAGTGATACGATCCTCATGAAATTTCGCAAGAATTTTCGCGTTGGCATTCTACAACTAATAACCATGTTTCAATTTGATCGGTTTTGTATTTTTCGAGTTATTGAGGAAATAACAACCAAATTTCTGTTCTCCGGTTATCGTGACATAAATAATATTTTTTTTGAATTTTCTAGGGTCATTACTCAAGTCTGTCATTAAAATGGTACGAAATGTATTCATTCTTATAAAAGCTGAGAAAACGGTCTATATTGATGGTAAATTCCGTTAAGAGTGTCCAATAGAGGTGAATAGACAAAAGAACCTGCGCGCAAAAGCTCCTGAATTCAAGTCAGTGCTCGAACCAATTTTTAATTGTTTGGTATAGAATCCAAAATATTTCAGTTGAAATAGATATTTTCAACCAGTACAAATATTATTCATCTGAGATGTAATTCAATAGCATGAGGATAATATACTTTCTAATGCCAGATCTATGATTAATTTTCGTACACAACGACTGAACTTAATCGCAGAGCGTTGTCCTTACATAATCGTGAATTCAAAATACAACAATCGCAAAGTGAGCGTGGATAACCCTAAAGATCAATACCGCAGGATTGAAATTGCGCACGGCTCTCGCCAGATCGTCATTTGTCAAGTTCCCTTCTATTCGGGGGTGCGAGGCGTCTGAGGGTCGCTCATCCAGCCCTCCCATTCGCTCGACCCTTTCGTGTATACTCTTTCATTCTGTTAAGGATAAGCTTAACTTGGAGCGATTGGTTCTTAGACAAATCAGATCTCACCGGTATTTAGTTAGTATTTAGAGGTTTAGATCCATAACTAATATATAAATGAATGATGGGTTCCTCAGATTGCTGGGATAGCAGAAAATATTTCGGATACAGCACCACTTCAAGGTGCATCAAATTAATCTGTCCTCAAGTACATTCTAATCCGAAAAAGGACTCGTACAAATTCAACAAACTTCTGATATCACATTACCATACCTTTTCAAGTTCAATTTCGTAAAAAGTAAAACCAATTTCGGAAATAGTAAAACCAATTTCGGAAAAAGTAAATTCAATTTCGAAAAAGGTAATTCCAATTTCGGACGAAATATTCAGAATTACCTATACTCCATTCACTTTTATAAAGTCTCCCGGTTGGCCATGATTTAGGTCTATCACGTTTTTGTAACTAAAGCCGAGGCAGATTGGCACTCCTGAAATATCGTCAATGTCAGAACACTTCGCCGAGATGTTGCCAATTTCTACTCTCAACATAATCTTCCATCTCAAACAAATACTTAATAAAGAATTCTTCGCTTTGAAATTGAAAATGCCGAAAGAAGTTTTGAAGAAGCAGAGACAAAAATGAGAAAGGGTTTTTTGCTGAGTTTTTTCCCTAAGCTCTTGTATCATACGTCGAATTGTATGGTACCCCGTTACACCAACCTCTGCTAACACATATACAGCTCTCAGTCAAAAGAATATATATATATATATTAACAACGGTTTGTCATCAATGTCAAAAGTTTATCCCCCACCCCATAATCGCAAAATGTTACTGAAGTTGTCAGTGTTGTCACTAAAACGTCAATGGTTAATCTTTTAAATATTTGGTTACTTTTTATTATGCAAACCTTACTTGCGGTATTCTAACGTTTGATAAACAATTAACATGAATTACATGCAAATGTTGAATTTATTTGACGAAATGCTATTCACTAACGAGAATTATTAATCGATTTTTAGCGACGTTACCGCTTAATACCGGTATCAAACGGTTATAATTCCCCTCCAAAGCTGTCATATTGACATTTGATACCGGTATCAAAATTTATAACCTGGTCCATGAGGTGGGTTACTAGCGGTTGACATCTGTTGAAAGTTTTAAATTGTCAAAAGTATTGAAAGTTTGAAACTGTTGAAAGCAATTAAAACGGCTGTGGCAACGGAAAGCGTGGCTTTTTTGCGCGTATGTTCTGGGGAACATCGCGTTATAGTTTTGCCCAAATGTCTGTAACTTTCGAATTTTTTGACGAAATTGGTCTCAAACAATCAAGTTTGACTCCCCGATGAAGAATCCGAGGTCAAATTTGATTCTGTCCGTCCGGCCGTCCGTTGCCACGATAATTTGAGAACGAAAAGAGCTAGCGACTTGAAATTTTCAGGGTGGGTGGCGCATCGCAATACGACGGACAAGTTCGTTAATGGGCATAATCGGCCCAGTGGTTTCCGAGTAATAATTTTGTTTTCAACCAATATAAATCCGATCGAATTGAAACTTGGTGAGTAGTTGTAGAATATGAACCTAAGCACGTTTGTGAAATTTTGGGCGAATCGTATGGCTAGAAAATTTTAAAAAAATTATTAAAAAATATTTTTTTTGTCACGATAACCTGAGAACGGAAAGAGATAGCGGCTTGAAAATTTCAGGTTATGTTGTGCATATGAATGCCACATTTGAGTTTGTTTATGAGCATAATCGACCAAACGGTTTCAGAGTTATAGCCATCTGAAATTTTCTGAAATTTGGTGGTTTTTTGTTCCTCATTTACTCGAAAAATACTGAACCGATTGAATTCAAACATGGTTATTAGATGTAGAATACCAACGCGAAAATGTTTGCGAAATTTGGTGAGGATAGCATCTGTAGAAAATTTTTAATAAATCATTGAAAATAAAAAAAAAATTCTATATATCAGTAACTATACGTTTGAAATTGCTGAAATTTTGCAAGAGCGTTCATTACCTAACTCTACTGCCAAGTTTCAAGTTTTAATACGATCGGTTGAATATTGTTGGAGATTCGAGCATTCTTGTGTGAGTTCAGTAGATGGGTGACCGTTGCCTCGATAACTTTCGAACCAAAGGAGATAGGGACTTGCAGTTTTCAGGGTAGGTTGCGTATCCGAAAGGGAGAGTTGAGTTCGTTTTTGGGCATAATCGGTTTAACGGTTTCCGAGTTATATTCACCTGGAATATTGTTTCCTTGATAACTCAAAAAATAAATATTCGATTGAATTGAAGCTTGGTAACTAGTAGTAGAAAATCAACACAAAGACGTGTTTAAAATTCTGTAAGAACCGTACTCCTAGAAAATTTGAAAAAAATGACGAAAAAAAAAATTTTAGGAACCGCGCCTCCAGAAAATTAAAAAAAAATCACGAAAAAAAAATTGGTTCAAGCATTGACGTGAAGTCAGAAGCTTTTGCGCGTATGTTCTATTGTCCATTCTTCTGTATTGGACACCCTTAATCGAATTTACCATGGTTAATTATGTCGTCCATTCTCCTGTATTGGACACTTAATTCGAATTTACCGTGGTAAATTCGAAGTAAGAGTGTCCAATACAGGAGAATGGACAACATAATTTACCATGGTAAATTCGATTAAGGGTGTCCAATACAGAAGAATGGACAATAGAACATACGCGCAAAAGCTTCTGACTTCACGTCAATGCTTGAACCAATTTTTTAATATACTCTAAACAACCAAGGAGTGGGATTACTTCGTCAATACAGACCGCCAAATAGCGAATCTTTTATTGAACGTTAATAGAATGAAGGCAATCTGGCTTGGATATATACCACAAAAAGACTAGAAGACTACGTTCTTGTTGTACTGGTTAGTACCCACCTCTTCACTTTTTCTTAATTAGGTGGTGAGAATCATTTTCTATAATTTCATCAAACAAATTTAATTATGGAAGATTTCTTTTTTCAGTCGAAACAATTGAAAAAATACAAATTCAGTATATATTTCAAGCCAGATATATCCTAGGTCTAGCCTGAAGTGCATTATCCATAATTTGAATAGTGCTATCAGTACTGGGAAGTGGGACTATTATTTGGATGTAATACACTGTTGAGAAATTCCAATAAGACACAATAATTCTCGTTAGTGAATAGCATTTCGTCAAATAAATTCAACATTTGCATGTAATTCATGTTAATTGTTTATCAAACGTTAGAATAAGTAAGGTTTGCATAATAAAAACTAAACAAATATTACTACTAGGACTACGGTTAACCTGGGTTAACCATTGACGTTTTAGTGAAAACACATACACCGCCGTATTCACAAAGCATTCAATCTCCGTTAAGTCCTAACTGAGGTCCTCAGTTAAGGATAATTAAGAATCGCAACCTCAGTTAACGTATGTAACGGTGCTGAAACAGGCCTGTTTCACGTTAACTTTAACTTTAACTGAGGTTGCAATTCTTATTTATCCTTAACTGAGGACCTCAGTTAGGACTTTACGGAGATTTAATGCTTTGTGAATACGGCGGACAACCTTTCGCGGTCATGTGGTGGGGGAACAAATTTTGACATTGATGACAAACCGTTGTTAATAACCGGGTTATAAGCGGTATCCTCGCTAAAAAATGATTAAAGTATCAGGAAGGGCTATACAGAACCGAAATATGCAATAGGAAAACTTCATTCTGGCATGTTGACATCTAGAATCAAATTACTTAAATCGATTTTTAGCGACGTTACCGCTTAATACCGGTATCAAACGGTTATAATTTCTACATTTTAGCGAGAGTGGTTACAAGCGGTAACGGAAGTTCCCCTCCAAAGCTGTCATATTGACATTTGATACCGGTATCAAAATTTATAACCGGGTCCATGAGGTGGGTTACTAGCGGTTGACATCTGTTGAAAGTTTGAAATTGTCAAAAGTATTGAAAGTTTGAAACTGTTGAAAGCAATTAAAACGGCTGTGGCAAAGGAAAGCGTGGAATTTTTTTAATATACCTACTCTAAACAAGGTCCAAGAACGATTTTTATATCAGAAAGGTAAATTCGAATTTTGACCAAAGCAATTTGTTCCAAGATGGTTTAAGGTATTACAATGAACTGCCTGAGGAAGTCAAATCATGTAGCAGACTTCCTCAATTTAAGAAAGCCTGCAGAATGTATGCAAAGAATTTTGTTTTATTTTAGGTTTGGCTTTGTTAAACTATTTTTCTCGAATGTTCTGTTTAATTTATTTTGCTCTTTGTATTTTCTGTAGCAAATTTGCTAATAAAGATGATTATTATTATTATTATTAACAACCAAGGAGTGGGGATTACTTCGTCATTACAGACCGCCAAATAGCGAATCTTTTATTAAACGGTAATAGAATGAAGGCAATCTGGCTTGGATATATACCACAAAAAGACTGGAAGACTACGTTCCTGTGTACTGGTTAGTACCCACCTCTTTACTTTTTCTAAATTAGGTGGTGAGAATCATTTTCTATAATTTCATCAAACAAATTTAATTATGGAAGGTTTCTTTTTTCATTCGAAACAATTGAAAAAATACAAATTCAGTATATATTTCAAGCCAGATATCTCCTAGGTCTAGCCTGAAGTGCTTTATCCATAATTTGAATAGTGCTATCAGTACTGGGAAGTGGGACTATTATTTGGATGTAATACACTGTTGAGGAATTCCAACAAGACACAATAATTCTCGTTAGTGAATAGCATTTCGTCAAATAAATTCAACATTTGCATGTAATTCATGTGAATTGTTTATCAAACATTAGAATAAGTAAGGTTTGCATAATAAAAAGTAAACAAATATTACTACTAGGACTACGGTTAACCGTTGACGTTTTAGTGAAAACACATACAACCTTTCGCGGTCATGTGGTGGGGGAACAAATTTTGACATTGATGACAAACCGTTGTTAATAACCGGGTTATAAGCGGTATCCTCGCTAAAAAATGATTTTAGTTTCCTATCACTATATTTCATTGAGGTATCAGAGTGACTCGGGTTTCGTAGTACTACTAAATTTTGAAACTGGTTGTACAACAAGGTATTCAAATGTCTTCTGTAGGCTTATTTCTTGAGGAAAGTGGGGAATTCCATAGGTTCGTCTGTTCGTTTAGATGTTTTCCTGCCGGGTTATTCAGGAACTTTTATTCTTTTCAAATGAACTATCACAAAGTAACGGACTACTGTATCTATTATTTCTCAATAAAATTTCAACACGTGATTCTTGATTTCAGTACAAGAAAATAGCATAACTGAATCTTCAAACCAGTTTATACACGTGAAATATTTCCAGTAACAACTAACAACAGAGAGAAAATGTTCTGCAACAGTCTACAGTTATTTGGAATTATTGAATTCAAATACATAATATCTTCTCAAATTCATTATTTTATCGAAATAAATTCACATTGTGAAAAATACGTAATTACTACGACCTCTATGTAGAGAGGACAACGTTGCGTAGTTATCTGACAGGAAAATAACTATAACCTAACATTTTCAAAAAACACACAGTGAAATGTGTCAAACTTTCGTGGACAACCGGGATACTTTATAAGGGTGAATGGATTATACTTAGTGAACTTTTGTGAGCATAAGACCCATTTTAGTTATTATCGCAATGAATATCTTCTATCTTAAGATTCTAACTCGCACGTTGAGCAATTTAAGGATGACTAAACTACAAGTAAAATTTGTATCTATTATCTATGTACCTAATTGCTACCTACCTACTCGGTGGGGTTTGGGCATTAAGGTATGGGGGTTCAGTTCAGATTATTGAGTCAGTATTTCGATAATTTCGGTATATTTTTTAACAGAATGACTTTTTAAATGAAAAGAAAGGATGCATTTCTTTTCGCATTGGAGTATTGAAATATACAGAGTGTTATTGAAAATTTGCTTCCTTTGATGCTGAAGTTGATTTCAAAAATAATTTGAATTCATTTCTCATGCTAGCTGGAGATAAGACGATGCAAATATTTCATTATCCTCGGATGATATACCTAATTATTATTAATAATACAGGTACATCAAGCGTTTGTTCGCATTTCGCTGAAGAATACACCGAAATTTCCGAAACACTAACTCAAAAATGTAATTGCAATTTTCAGAGTATATTGCATATCCGAATGGGAGAGTTAAATTCGTTTACGGGTATAATCGGTCGGACGGTTTCGGTGTTATACCCACCTGGAATATTATTTACTCGATAACTCAAAAAATATAGACTCGGATTGCATTGAAGCTTGGTAACTAGTTATAGTATATAGACGTGTTTAAAAAAGGTTCAAGCACTGACGTGAAGTCAGGAGCTTTTGCGCGTATGTTCTATGTTCCATTCTCCTGTATTGGACAATTAATCGAATTTACCATGGTAAATTCGATCAAGTTCAAGATTGTTCAAAACGGAAGAATGGACAATAGAGCATATGCGCAAAAGCTCCTGACTTCACGTCAGTGCTTGATCCAATTTTTGGCGCTCTAGTTCCTCGGAACTGAGTGCTTATCAATTTGCCCAAATGTCTGTAATTTTCGAATATTTCGATGAAAATGTACTAAACGATTTGGTTCGGCTCACTGATCAAGAATCCGTGGTCGAAATTCATTCTGTCCGGCCGTCCGGCCGTAGGCACGATAACTCTCGAACGGAATGAGCTAGAGAGTTGAAATTTTCAGAGTAGGTTTGGGGGATAAATATCTCGGCTAAGTTCGTTATTGGGCAAAATCAGACAGATGGTTTCGGAGTAACAAAAAAAAAATTTTTTTTTTCAAAACAAATTCCAAATTAATTTTTTTTTAATAAGCAGTTTTATCATAACAATCCATTCATATCATTTTTAACTCTTACAAGCTAATACTTTCGGATATATGATTTTTCAAAATTTCAATGTAAATCGTATTTCACAGATTGATATAATTATTCTATGTATGAATTGTCATAATGTCAACTTATGACATGACATGACATTATCTAATCAATCGAAGAATTATGAGAATAAAGTGTATTCTGAAATGTGAGCGAAGTGAGAAAAATCTCAGTTGTTTGCTCCGAAATTAGTTTTTCTCAGAAAAGTCTTATATTTCGGAACGGACCATGAAGTAAGAGATCTGAGAGTAGTGAGACTGCTTTTCATCCATAGACGAATGCTCAGTTCTCTCAATTTATGACGGGACTGACAGAAGGGAAAATTGTAACTTCAAAAATATTGGGGTTGAAATACTCGTATTTTAGCGATGCAACGGGGACCTCACCCGAAAATGTTTGAAAATATTACGTAAATATTGAAAGCATAATTCTGTAGTTCGAGAGAGGAGAAAATTTGGTGAACGTAGATCAGGAAATTTTTGATCGATTACATGGTAATTTTTTATTATTACTTATCTTCTTTCATACATGTTTTATGGAATACCTACTATTTGTAGGTACTTTACACCTGTTTTGGGCAATTGTCATACGAAACTTGTTTTTTTGGCGCTCTAGTTCCTCGGAACAGAGTGCTTATCAATTTGCTCAAGTGTCTATAATTTTTTTTCTAATTTTCTGTTAGATTATCTGTATAAATCAATCATTTCAGCCCTTAATTCTTATTGATTTTATTTTAATTCGTTTCCTATTTTATTTTATTATATTTGCTGTATAAACCAGCATTCATACATTGTTCGCACTAAATAAGGCTGCATTGGGTCAATTACGCGTCGAAAATTTGCTTTTTGCTCAATCGATTCTGGTTTATCGGTCGGCGTAGACATGCGAAGTTACATTGTAAAGTCATGTCATATCCGTAGAGGAAGTCATCCAATAGCCTCAAATCGCAGGAAATCGAGGACCAATAGCAATGTTTATTTCGGTCTATTCAGCAAATGTGCGGCGCGAAATTCTTGACAACTTGAATCTTGTAACCACGGTAACGAACATCTACCCCATAAATGGATAGACACAAGTTTAAGACCTCATTCACACCAGAGCTTTTTCAACATCCGTTAAAAAAGCGTTCAAATAGAACAAATGCATTTCCAAGTATATGTTCATACGTCGGCGCTTTTAAAACTCGACGTTTTTTTATGGAGCAGTGTTGTATTTTGAAAGCTGGGCGTTGGACGTTAAAGGAAATAGATCATGAAACTTCGTATTATTGTTCACACGAGCTGTAAAATAGCGCTGTTGCTTCACTCAGTGGTAGTCATTGTAAAGGTGGTATAGCCAAAGGCATATTGGTGTCTTGTGGTGTTATTCGAGGACCCACTGTTTTCAACAGTTAGTCAAATGTTTTCACAGATATTAGAAAATAACTGAAAAATTTATCGGGGTATTGCCCCAATTCTTCTCACATAAACTCTGCCCTTTTGAGGACCTCAGTTCATTCAGAGGATGAACCCAGAATGCCTTTTGTTTTCTTTTTCGTCTTCAAACAACACGAATTCCTATTGCTAGCAACCATTTCCACGTCTTTAAGAAGCGAGAAACGAAACTATAGAGATTTTAAAGCGTTCGTATGAGCAATCACACATAGAGAATGATATAAAAGCGCCAACGACGAGTTTTAACGCAACGTTTTTTGAAGTCTCGTGCTTATGAGGGGTCACCTTGGGGAAGACCTAGGAGGATCAGTATAATAATATACAATATACAATTAGACCTAATTGTTGAGCACAATGACTAATTGAAGCATACGGATCAACGCTGCGCATCAATCGCCTGTTGTGTTGTGCACGCACTACGAAACAAGACACTATTGGCACTAATAATAAGAAATGAAACCTCCTAATTAATCTTAGACAACAACTAATAGTGCTATTCTTTTTACCAACTTCAAATGTAATTTATCTTAGAATTTACTCAAATAATTTCTTCCCCCCTCACCCCAACTGAAAATGCTATTCATCAGGTGTTTTACAGAGCATGATGTCAGACTCGATCAAAATAAGTTATCTGTGGTCTTGTACCGGAAATTGTGAGGTTAACGTTTCAAACGTTCGGAAAGATTTGAATGTTTTGACTGAACACGAATGCTTGGAAAAACAAATGAATATATTGAGGAAGGATTCCGATGATGAACCGCTTGATCAGAAACATGAACTACTGTCGGCGCATATCGCAAGCATATTTTTGGCGCGCTATTCCATGAATAGAGTGCCTATCAATTCGTCCACATGTCTGTTATTTTCGAATATCTGACCGAGAATGGTCTTAAACGATTAGTTTCGACTCACGGATCAAGAATCCTAGGTCAGAATTGATTCTGTCCAGCCGGCCGTCAGCACGATTACTCTCGAACGCAATGAGTTCGAGAGTTGAAATTTGGAGGGTAGGTTTAGAGTCCTAATGCGCCGGCTAAATTCGTTAATGAACAAAATCCACCGAGTGGTTTCGGAATTATAGCCATTTGAAATTTTGTTTTCCCAATAACTCGAAAAATACTAATCTGATCGAATCAAAGCACGGAAATTAGTTGAATAATAACGACGCGAAGACTTGTGCAAAATCTAGTCAGGATCGCATGGCTGCAAAATTAAAAATTGATGTCATATTTCATAGCGTTCTATGTTCGAGTCCATGTCATTTTCTGAATTGACAGGGACAGGTTGACAGACAAACCAGTTTGAAAATAATGAGGAATGAAGAGCAAAACTTGGTAATAGGAACCAGTTTCGCAAGTTACACACAAAGATTGGAAAATGGTTAGATATCCAAAAACATTTTTCCCATACGAAAGAAGAATTATGTATTTCAAAGTGAAAATATCCGACGGAAACTCAAACGATTTGATAAGTGCTAGTATTTGCTCAGAGGGAGCTTATTTAAACAGGTTCTTTACTGAAATTGATATCACTGGGAATCATTCCGATTCCCAGTTAATTACCCAGATAGCACAGGTTTGTCCTATGGATGTCCGATGGATATCCGTAGCGGATATTCCGGACATCCATAGAATATCCTTGGAGGTTATTGGATATTCTATGGATGTCCTAAAGATATCTGGCGGCCACCAAATCGGACATCCATAGGATATCCGTTCCCGGCGTCCATAAGATATCTGTTACAGACATCCATAAGACATCTGTTATGGATATCCATGAGATGTCCGTTACCAATATTTATGTTCATGAGATATTCTTTGTAAATTAAACTAGATTCGATATTCGTCAACTGATACGATTCAAACATTTTTATCAAAAGAAACGCCAAAAATGACTTTCCTTTCGATAACAATATTTGAATCTTATCAGTTGAAGAATATCAAATCTAGTTTAATCATTAAAGTGACTGAGTTTTCTACTTTAATCGTTACTATAATATTCAAATTGAAAGTGCAATGAAAACCATTTGAAATGAAAAAAATACTTTCTTTTGATTACAAGATCTAAATCTTGAATATGGAACATATCTGTCTTAGAAACAATTTATTAAATAATCAAAACAAATTTAGTTTAATTCACAGAAGAATTCCAATCCAATGAACAAAACACAAAAAAGTATACTTATTTGAAAATTTTAAAGAATCCACTTCAGAGTTCTGCGTTCTTTTCGCTATACAAGCTCCTCTCCTTAGCACTTCTGCGCCAATCCTATGTTGATGCTTCAGTTTCCTTCTTTTCCGAAGATGGATGATTTTTATCTGCGGTCACTAGAGAATACAAAAAAATCAGGAAACTTCAAAACCTTTTTGAGTAAAATCTGTGAATAGGATTACTAGAAATGTCAGAAGAATGGAGCCTTCAGCATCCTTTTGTGTAATGCACTGGTATAAATTATATACTGCACATCTCTTATATAGTAACATTAATGTATCATGCAGATTCTAATATCAATGAGATTTTTCTATCTAATTGTTCCCGAAACATATTTGAAAGGTTCCTTCATGTAGTCAGGTACCTACATGTGAATAATGTAATGTAGGAATTTTGAATACACAATAGTCGAATTTAAGCGAGTAACCGGAGCAGAGTGGTTAAGACCATTCTCTTGCTAAACATAACCGATCGGTTATAATAGCAAGGGATTGATCTTAACCGCTCTGTTCCGGTTACTCGCTCAAATTCGACAAATGATTTAATGCTTGCAAATGACTTTCACGGCTCACATTTTACTATGGAAGAATTAATTCTCCTATGTAGTAATCAATGCAATGCATTCATTAGCATCATATTATAATAGCATTATTCTGTGTCACAGTCAACGTCAATATTGACTGTGTCATGTAATGAGTGTACTCGAATGGGACTTTGTGCTACCACAAACGCAGCACTGTTTGTTTTCGACCCAACAGTTAAATTATGTATTTGAATAGTCACCATACACCACACATTCGAAGTGGATGAATGAATTTGAGTCGGACATAATGCACCGCAAACACAGCACCGTTCATTTTCGAACCAACAGTGAATGTATGTATGTATTGAAACTAATCATTTTATACTATTCTCGGCCAAAAAGTGTACCAGTTTTTTTTGACGCTTGTTTTCACTGTCGGATTTAAAGTTTTGGAAATATAGTTTTTTCCTGGAGCTAAGCAGCTTTGGGCGAGTTCAGTACGTGGATGGGTGACAGCTCTGCCTATAAATTAGGACAGCGCGCCAAAGCTCCTATCTACAGGGCTTCCCCCCCCCTTTTTTTTTTCATTCATTGGATATCATTATACTATAATAATATTTATATTCTCTTCATTCGTTTCCTCAGCCATTCTGAGCTAGAAATTTCTAGCTTAGAATATATTTTTCAGTATTAATTCAGTTTTACAATTTTTGCGCGTATGTTCTGGGGAACATCGCGTTATAGTTTTGCCCAAATGTCTGTAACTTTCGAATTTTTTGAAAAAAATGGTCTCAAACGATTAAGTTCGACTCCCCAATGAAGAATTCGAGGTCAAATTTGATTCTGTCCGGCCGGCCGGCCGTTGCCACGATAACTTGAGAACGAAAAGAGCTAGCGACTTGAAATTTTTAGGGTAGGTGGAGCATCCCAATACGACGGACAAGTTCGTTAATGGGCATAATCGGCCCAGCGGTTTCCGAGTAATTATTTTGTTTTCAAACAATATGAATCCGATCGAATTGAAACTTGGTGAGTAGTTGTAGAATATGAACCTAAGCACGTCTGTGAAATTTTGTGCGAATCATATGGCTAAAAAATTATTAAAAAATTATTAAAAACTATTTTTGTTGTCATGATAACTTGAGAACGGAAAGAGATAGCGGCTTCAAGTTTTCAGGTTAGGATGTGCACCAGAACGCGACATTTCAGTTTGATTATGAGCTTAATCGGCCAAACGGTTTTAGAGTTATAGCCATCTAAAATTTTCTGAAATTTTGTGGTTTTTTGTTCCTCATTAACTCGAAAAATACTGAACCGATTGAATTCAAACATGGATATTAGTTGTAGAATGCCAACGCAAAAATGTTCGCAAAATTTGGTGAGGATAGCATTTGTAGAAAATTTTGAATAAATCATTGAAAATAAAAAAAAAAAATTCTATATATCAGTAACTGATCGTTTGAAATTGCTGAAATTTTGCAAGTGCCTTCATAACCTAACTCTACTACCAACTTTCAAGTTTTAATACGATCGAATAAATATTGTTGGAGATTCGAGCATTCTTGTGTGAGTTCAGTAGATGGGTGACCGTTGCCTCGATAACTTTCGAACGAAAGGAGATACGGACTTGCAATTTTCAGGGTAGGTTGCGTATCCGAAAGGGAGAGTTGAGTTTGATTTTGGGCATAATCGGTCTAACGGTTTCCGAGTGATACCCACCTGGAATATTATTTCCAAGATAACTCAAAAAATAAATATTCGATCGAATTGAAGTTTGGTAACTAGTAGTAAAAAATCAACATAAAGACGTGTTTAAAATTTTGTAACAACCGTACCCCTAGAAAATTTGAAAAAAATGACGAAAAAAAAAATTTTAAGAACCGTACCCCTAGAAAATTTCAAAAAAATCACGAAAAAAAAAATTGGTTCAAGCACTGACGTGAAGTCAGAAGCTTTTGCGCGTATGTTCTATTGTCCATTCTTCTGTATTGGACACCCTTAATCGAATTTACCATGGTAAATTATGTTGTCCATTCTCCTGTATTGGACACTTAATTCGAATTTACCATGGTAAATTCGAATTAAGTGTTTACCATAGTAAATTATGTTGTCCATTCAGTGTGTCCAATACAGGAGAATGGACAACATAATTTACCATGGTAAATTCGATTAAGGGTGTCCAATACAGAAGAATGGACAATAGAACATACGCGCAAAAGCTTCTGACTTCACGTCAGTGCTTGAACCAATTTTTTTTTCGTGATTTTTTTGACATTTTCTAGGGGTACGGTCCTTAAAATTTTTTTTTTCGTAATTTTTTTCAAATTTTCTAGGGGTACGGTTCTTACAAAATTTTAAACACGTCTTTATGTTGATTTTTTACTACCATGGTAAATTCGAATTAAGTGTGTCCAATACAGGAGAATGGACAACATAATTTACCATGGTAAATTCGATTAAGGGTGTCCAATACAGAAGAATGGACAATAGAACATACGCGCAAAAGCTTCTGACTTCACGTCAGTGCTTGAACCAATTTTTATTTGAATAAGTTGGGTTGTGTTGTCTTCCCTGTTAGATAAAAACGCTTTCTTTTATGTTAACCAACAACTCAGTTTAGTCTCACCTAATTCTGACTCAATCTCAGTAGTAAGATTGCAACAAGGTGAAACGAATATATGTTATGCCTTTATACAGTCGCCATGTGTGGTTGTTAGAAATGATTGAACGGCGGGTATTTGGAATTTATACTTACGTATTCAAGCTGCAAGTACTTTTCGTAATTGTATTCATCTTCAATGTAAATTTACAGCTTCCATTATAGAATGTATGATTGCATGCCTTAATTTAAATCAAAAATTAATAAATTAGAAAAGGGAAAGTAAGCACAATGATAAAATTTAGCACTTTATTATTGTTTATAAATACACGACAAATATGAAAATATTTCTTGAAACAGTACATTTCTAGAAAAACTAAATATTCTCTTATGAATAAGAAGATGCGAAACTGGTTTTTGTTGGTCATTTCGTGGTTGCTGTTTAGGTATAGACACAGAATTTTAACGGATTCCGACGATTCTAAGATATTGAATTTTTTTTGAAAATTTTTTTTTTCATTTTAGTGGATACCATCGTCACAAAATTTAGCGTGAACATTGAAGCCTTTATTGTACACCTATCCAGATTGAGCAGAATTTAGAGACCTGACCTGGTCTGGACCTGTGAATCTGGCTTCTTACCTACACTGCAAAGTTCCTCATTGCGAAAGTTATCGTATGTTCGGGGTTTGATTACGAATTGAATCAGTTAGTTCAATGGAATAGGTTGCGACCAATGTCTTCTGAAAATACGAAAATTTCAGACATTCCAACAAAATGGTCGCGCGCAAGCGGCAAGAAAGGAAGCTTAAACATATTTATTGGACTATATCTTTGTTCATATAATTTTAATTTGTCAAATAATTTTAATTTTCAAACTAAGTATCCAATTCTCAATATGAGAAGAAACATAGCTGTGTTAGGAAAACAGTTCACGGTAGAAAAGGAGGAGGAATATTTCATATTTTGAAAGAACAAACATCCTTTTTGCATTGAAATTCAAGATATATATTAATTTGAAGGAAAATTCGCAATCGAAATCATATGGTTTTACTTTAATTTATATGTCAATTAAAATGAGCAATTAATATTCACTGCAATTTCAACGAAGAGCAAGAGGATATATTTCTAGATGTATTGTTAGTTGCAGTGATTCGTTGCGATAGGCGACAATATTCTCAACTATGTGTATTTCATTATGTGTAAGATCTGCTCGTACCTCCCAAGATTTAATTGATCGGCTAGACAATAGTATATTCTTAAACAAGTTGCAGAATGGGCTGATATTCAAACACGAATGCGAAATTCGAAAACGAGCGACGAAGGAGCGAGTTTTCGTACGCATGAGTGTTGGAATTGCCTTCTGCAAGGAGTATCAGACGATATTTTCCCTATTTCAGACAAGTTTTGTAAAATACTGTTGAAATTTAATGAAAAATTAGGATTATATACATCCTAGTGACTTTTGTATTATATCTTGGCAGTTGGTGAGACTGTTTCGAAAGTTGACAGATCACGGAATTTGAATTGTACGTAGAGCATGGAGATCAGATTTAACAGTTTCCTAATATCATGAATGATTCAAAATTAGCAAGAAAGAAATCTCTAGTACCTTATTTTTTGATGAAAATGAAACCTTTCCTCTCAACAATTATTTCACCTTATCCAGATTATCTTATATTGACAATAATTGACGTGTGTTGAAATTTGATAGGATCGAATGTCAGTGCTGACTACCACAAAACGAAAAATATAACTAGAAACAATGCGGGAATGAGTTCATTCCAGCACTGTTTTTAGTGCTGGAGTGAACTCAATACGATACTGAAATAGAGAATAGTATATTCTAAAACAAGTTGCAGAATGGGCTCCTATTAAAACACGAATGCGAAATTCGAAAACGAGCGACGAAGGAGCGAGTTTTCGAACGCATGAGTGTTGGAATTGCCTTCTGCAACGAGTATTAGACGATATTTTCTCTATTTCAGGCAAGTATTGCAAAATACTGTTGAAATGAAAAATTCGTAATATACATCCTAGTGACTTTTGTATTGTATCTTGGTAGTTGGTGTGACTGTTACGAAAGTTGACAGATTACGGAATTTGAATTTGAAACGTACGTAGGGTATGGAGATCAGATTTAAAACAGTTTCCTAATAGCAGGAATGATTCAAAATCAGTAAGAAGGAAATCTCTAGTATCATATTTTTTAATGAAAATGAAGCTCTTCCTCAACAATTATTTCACTATATCCAGATTATATTGTATTGTCAATTGACGTGTGTTGATATTTGATAGGATCGAATGTCAATGCTGACTACCACAAAACGAAAAATATAACTAGAAACAATCCGGGAATGAGTTCATTCCAGCACTGTTTTCAGTGCTGGAATGGACTCATTACGATACTGAAATAGAGAAACACTTTTTTGATTTACTGCCGTAGAAATATATATTTACATCATTGAATTCCTGTGATATTATCATGCGATACGATATGGAGAATGTAGAGACCGATAATTTCCAAATAGATATTTCACGTAGGTATCCTTTTTTTTCGGTCCAGTTGAGAATCAAGTTTTTCAAATACCTAAGAATATAATCTGAGATGAAAAGACTATATAGAAAATATAGATCATTAAAGGTGGTTACTAAAATAAACTATTTCTCGATCATCTTCCAAATCAGTAATCACATAATACAATTGAGTACCAATATCTCAAGAAATATATTATATCGAGTATAACTGAAGAAAAATTTCATAGCTTAAGCGTGGTTTGAACCAGCGATAGCTATCATTTCTGAGTGAACCGATTTCTTCTTCTTCTTCTTCTATTTCTCAACTCTCGCTCTCACACATGCGATCCCCCCATGCGGAAGTGCAAAGGGTCCTGGAAAAGCTCTTCAGCTATGCTTCCAAACTCATCGTGGCCAATGTGGTCGGACAGTCTGATTCCCGGGGGGGCAGGAGTCTAGATCCAGTCTATATCAGACTGCGCTGTGCTTAATCTCTGGCTTTTGCGATCTGGCTATTTCTTTTGTTTAGTTGTTCCGGTGGAGAACACAGGTTTCACACTTAGACAGACAGTGGACAACTTTCTGAAAGGACATTGGGATAAGGACAAATTACATGCTGATCAGTTATTCTCAAAGCGAAACTAAACTCATGCGAAAAGATCTAACTTAGAGCAACTAACAAATTTCAACAGCAAATTCATTACCTCTGTTTTGGTTGAAAACAACACATCATAGATATTGACTGGAGCAGGAAACTTGAGGACCATTAGTTCTACGTAAAATTTTTCAATATTATGATGGTTCCCCTTACAGGAAAAGAATATGTGTCTCAAGTCTCCTAACTCCCCGCAGCTGCACATAGGAGAGTCTTTGATCCTAATCCTATTCAGATGTACCGGAAACAACCAATGACCCGATTTAAGCCGCACGATAGTCGCATTGTTTCTCCTGGACATCTCCAGTCTTCTGAACCAAGTCTCTCGGCGATATCTACTCGGCAATATCAATTCTGCATATACCTTCCCCTTACTTCTTCCCATCATGCGAAATTCTCTGTCCCATCAACTCCAAAGCTCACTCCTGTACCAAGGCCAAAGCTCTCGAGGATGTCCCCTCAGCCTAGAACACCCAGGAAGTAGTCTTCCACGATTGGCCAGCATGTCCGCAGTGTCATTGTGTGCAATATACGAGTGGCTTGAGACCCACAACAAAGCAATGTAGATTCCCATGCTCTTTGCTCTAGAGAGCGAAATTATGACATTAATTGTGTGTATGTCGGTGTTGGCGTCAATTTTACCCCTTTCCAGTTTTTCAAGTGCCCCAAGTGAATCTGACACAATCACAGATCTGCTAATTCGCCTTTCCAATATCGTTATAACAGCCCTATATATAGCGTACATTTCCGCCGAAAAGATCGACCAAGAGAGAACCGATTTGGGCACGGTGAGTATATCAATGAGCTACCGTCACTTCACTAGTACCCCTGATCAGTAAATGATTATTTAGCCCTTCTATAGCTCATCAAAAACTGTTCGTAGAGCATAGCTGTAACAAATTTAGACTCCCAACGGCATTGAACAGGATGCTCGAAAATAATAGGAGTTCGATATATTAACCATATACGGGAAAAATTTTTCTCAGGAAATACACGGAGATTTTTGAATGAAATTCTGTAGACGTTATCTGTCATCAAGAAATCACGATTTGCAAGAATATATATATATATATATATATATATATATATATAATAATATTTCTTATTCCAGTATGAATTGAGACTCAACTGCGTTTCTCTAAAATGTAGAGGGTTCTTTATTAACAATATCAACACATAGGTACAATACAACTTACCTAAAATGTAGAGGGAAACAACATTTAAAGCCTCTAATTCGGATTTTCAACAAGCACAACTCAAACAAAATTCTATCTTTGACAATTCTAAAAAAATAACAACAGAAATATGAACTGTCTACCTGACATTCCAGGTCACTCAATAAAATATTAAATGAAAAGCACAGTGTACTTTTCTTTACATCTCCCCCCCACAGGGTGTAACAATTTCAAATAATAATTTTCGTAATTGTTCATTCATTAACAAAAACTGGACACAATTTCGTTATGTGATAGAAATTTGATTCTGCTTTTCTGTGTCCAGTATTTACTTCATAGATTGAATCTGAAATTTTTTTTACGATTTTGAATGGGCCAATTCTCAGTTCCTCTAATTTTTTTCTGTTAAGTCGATTTCCATTTTCGACATAGACTTTGTCTCCCTCCTTGAATTTATAATCTTTCCTTTTTGAATCGAATAATTTTTTGTTATTTTCATGGGATCTCATTGTATTCTCGAATGCAATTTTCCTATCTCTTTCTAAAATTTCCTTTGTACATCTCGATTTCAATTCACTGGGTAGGATGCTTACATTTTCGCCCTCCAAAAGATATTTTGGAGCAAACCTCGTTACTGTGTGATCTGTTTCATTATATTTTTCTACGCACTTCTGTGCAATAGAAGACCATGCAATTTTTTTTTCACTTTCATTGATTTTGCATCTTATCTTATTCACCAAAGTTTGATTTAATCTCTCATTAAGTCCATTTGAAAATGGCGTATCAGCAGCAGTGAAAACCAATTTTATATTCTCTTCCATTACAAATTTTTTAAATTCTTTCGAATTTATCCCAGGATATTGATCCGTTAGTAATATATCAATATCATAAACTGGTGTCACATTTTTCAGAAGTTTTATGAAATCCCCAGAGCTTTGATTTCTCGATGTTGAAATATAGGCGTATCTTGTGAAGTGATCAACAAGGAGATGCATGTATTTTTTTGTTGACCGCAATCCTCCAAATCCTCCGATGGTATCAATAGACATAATTTCAAATGGTCGTTTTGCTGGACCTAATTGTGACATCAAACCATACTTTGGTTTTCTTCTCGATTTGTTCTTTATACAAATTTCACATTTATCACAAATTTGATTTATGTTTCCAATAATATTTTTGGCTGTATAAAATGGTGTTATTTTATTTTTCATCTGGGTTTGTCCAATATGGCAGTAGAAATCATGGACATCTTTAATTAAAATTTTGCTAAACTCTTCTGACAGTATAATTTTTTTCCCCTTGTTATTTCTTTTGTAAAAAATTCCGTTTTCTAATATGAGTTTCCTATTTTCTATGTCTAAATTCTCTTTTTGATCTTTTTTAATATCCCCAAAGTTTATTAAATTCACTACTTTTAAAAAATCGTCATTATTTTCGTAAAATTCTAAAACTGGATTTCTGCTTAGACAGTCAGCTTCTTGGTTTGATTTTCCTGGGTTATATTTGATTTTGAAATTGTATTGGGATAAATAATATGTTAAATCTCCAAGTTCTTCATCTGTTCTAGCCTTAATATTCATATTTTCTAATGGTTTATGATCTGAATATACCACGAATTCTTTTCCCATTAACCAATGTTGCCAATATTTCACAGCTTCTTTTATTGCCAGACATTCTAAATATATAGCCTTCTTCTTTTTTTGTGCTTCATTCAATTTTTTTGAAAAATAAGCAACCGGTCTGTATTCTCCGTTTTCGTCTTCTTGTTTCAGTACCGCCCCCACTCCTTTAATACTAGCATCTGTGTAAATATTTATCTGCAACTCAGGATTAAATATTTTCAGGAATGGTTCAGAACAAAGCAATGATTTTATTTTATCAAATGATTCTTGGCATTCTATAGACCATATGAATTTTTCATCTTTCCGTAATAATTTATGTAATGGATCCAGGATAAGTGCATTCTTTGGTACAAATTTATGATAAAAATTTATTTTTCCTAAAAATTGACGTATATTTTTTTTTGTAACTGGGACTGGAAAATTTTTCACAGCTGTCAAATTGTCTTTCAACGGCCTGATTGAATTATTTTCTATTATGTGACCTAAATATTTGGCATAACTATTTGCAAATGTACATTTTGAAAATTTCAGTCTGAAACCTTCCTTTTGAATTGCTTCCAACAATCTAGATAGATGTGATATATGTTCTTCGAAATTTTTCGAAAAAATCAAAATGTCGTCTATGAAATTCACTGCAAAATCAGATAGTTTGTATTTTCTTATAATGTTACTCAATATCCTTTGAAAAATAGCTGGAGCAGTCCTTAATCCAAATGGCAGACATGTCCATTGAAAATGACCTTCTTGTGTTACAAATGCCGTTTTGTGTCGATCTTGAATTTTCAAAGGAATTGACCAAAAAGCTGAATTAATATCAAGAGTGGAGAAATATTTACAATTTACAGTCTTGATCATTAAATCCTCAATCAAAGGAAACGGTTGTGATTGAGGGACAACGATTTTGTTCAATTCTCGGAAATCTATACATAGTCTTGTCTTTTTTTTATCTTCTTTCTTGTATGCCAAAGTCACTGGAGCAGCGAATGGGCTGTAAGATTCTTCAATCAAATTTTTTTCTATTAATTTCGATATTTGATTCTCTATTTCCTTTCTATCATCATTTGTACATCTATATGGACGTTTGTAACAATATTTATCCACTATTAAATCGATATGAGCTTCATAATTTTGAACTGTACCAATATCATATTTATCTTTTGCAAACACTGATTTATATTTCTCTATCAATTCATCTATCTCAGATTTTTTGTATGCATCTAAATGGTTTACAACTATCTCAAATTCATCTGTATTTACATGCTCATTGAAATTTATCTCATATCTACTCTCAGTATCTATTTCTTGTTTATAAAGATTTGAAATCTCTTCATTCTTTTCACCCAGTACATCGGGAATTTCTAAATTTTCTGAAATCAGAGAATTGTTTTCCATAAATTTATCTTTTTCTAAGTTTTGTGTGATCTTCAAGTCTTCATTTTGTATTAATTTAAAATTTTTAATACAATCTAAACCAATTAGAAAGTCATAATTGAAATTTTCATTGTCTACGACGAAAATATCCATAACTTTTTCTATATTGTAGATTTTGATTTTAAGAGTTACTATACCTTTTGATTTTTCATCACCATTAATAGTCTTCAAGTTTACTATTTCGATGTTATTAGCAATTTTATTCGGATTTTTTTGGATTTTTAATAATTTTGCATTAATCAGTGATACATTCGAACCAGAATCATATATACCAAAAACTTCTAGAATGTCATTCAATAGTAACTTTACCCTTATTAATGGTGGCACAACTAGTTTTTTGGATTCTCTTCATTTAGTTCAATCTCCAATGCAGTATTATTAACGGTCTTCACAACTCCTTTCTGATTGTCCTTTTTGAACCAGCAATTTTTCTCAGGATGATAACGTATGCCTTTCTTTTCATCTATACAAATTCGGCATGGTTTCTTCTCATCATTCCGTTCATTCTTTTCACTACAGTTAATAATAGTTCTCTTTTTGTCATGTTTATTGGTTTTCGAAATCAGATATTCTAGTTTTCCAATTTCATTGTAAAGATCTTCGGTTTTCCCTAAAGTTTCTCTATCAATTTTATCTGCAACATAATTAGGTAGGCCAAAAGCTATAAGGTCTATGAGTGTCCCAGTATCAATTGATTTTCTCACTTCCAGTAATAGTTTCTCTTTTTTTAAGGCATACTCAAGCAATGAACCTGTTTGGTATTTGAAGGCTAAAGCATACCTAGTTGATGACCATCCTTTATTCCCGAAAGTATCAAGAAAACTCCTTTCCCATGTATCCCATCTTGATTCTATTGAATATTTAATCATCATGCAGCTATACCACTCTGCACCAGAACATTGCAAAAAAAGTTTTAAAATCTCAATTTTCATTTGGTCCTGACTGATTTGAAAACGTTTACATTCTTTATTGAAATCCTCAATCCATTGATTTGCATTGAGGTTCCTGCCATTGAATTTTCCTATCATAAATTCATTTGAAATTTGTCCTGAATTCTTTGGAAGACATTGGGCTGGCTTGTCATTTACTTTCTCCAAAAGTTTTCCCAAAACTTGCTCTACGTTTGTAGGAATAGATTCAACAACATCAATTTTTTCTTCAATTTTCTCTAAGTAAATATCATCAAAATGGATATTTTCCTCTTCATCTAAATAGGTTTTTGATAAATGTTCCGTTAGTTTTATCCATATTCTTCTTATTTGATATCTCTTAGTCAAGGATTTTTTAACTTTCACATAGTTTGGAGTTTTAGTAAGGAGTTGGTGCACATTTATTGGTTGGTATTCATCTGGTAATCCGAAAACCTCTCCATTAGTTGTTGCTATCGAAGTTAAACATATTGTGTTTGATTTTCCATCTATCGTTGGTTTCAGAGCAAAATCGAATCTCAGTTTTTCCATGAGTTGTGGAATAGATGCAGAAAATGTTGTTTTATAATAATATTTCTTATTCCAGTATGAATTGAGACTCAACTGCGTTTCTCTAAAATGTAGAGGGTTCTTTATTAACAATATCAACACATAGGTACAATACAACTTACCTAAAATGTAGAGGGAAACAACATTTAAAGCCTCTAATTCGGATTTTCAACAAGCACAACTCAAACAAAATTCTATCTTTGACAATTCTAAAAAAATAACAACAGAAATATGAACTGTCTACCTGACATTCCAGGTCACTCAATAAAATATTAAATGAAAAGCACAGTGTACTTTTCTTTACATATATATATATATATATACCATTTCCTCTTCTTGAAATTTAAATGAAATTTCAATACCTTCATTCAAATAGTCAGAAAAATGCTTTCTTTGGTTTTTTCCATGGGAAAATCTGTTATATGAATTTCTCTCCAATGGATATGAAGAAATAATTTAAGAAATATTCGTATATGTAGACGCAGAGTAGATTCATTATCTTTAGAATACGAAATAATAATGTTGTCAAAGTTGCACTATTTTTATTTGAATTACATATTATTTATTTATAATCTCAGTTTATGACGATAATGAATCGGTTTTTATTTGTCATATCCGACTTGTATCAAGTAGGTTCAGCATCCCAGCCATATGTTGAAAGTTTTCTACTACGGGTTCACTCCAGCACGTGATCAAAACAATATGCAAATCTAATTGTGTGAACGTATAGAGGTATACCATGCTTTCTCGGAATGATGGAAAGGGAAAACTGAAAAACTCTATGTACTTGTCTTGTCGTGTTGAACAAGCAGAAATACATTTTTAGTTGGTGATGGAAATCTTTATATCAATACCCAATACGCGAAAGAGAAACTAGGTAACCTTTTTTGGGCATATTGCACGTACGGAGGATTATGAGTTTTGGCATAATTGATGTTTATTTTTAGGATTATTGCCACATTTTGAAGTCTATACATACAGTGTTACATTAATTTTAACCATAGATCCCCGTCATCAATTAAAACAGTCTTTACATCTACCATTTTTCCAGATTCGGCTCAGGTAAAATTTACAAGCGTTTAAGGACTTCATAATAATGCAATACACTCCTGATATATAACCTATAAATTATCTATGACTTTGATGGTGAACAAGAAAAAGCTACGGCAACGTGCCTAACAGCTTGATACGAGGATTCCAAAGCTCAGGGGCGGATCCACAAAAGTAGTGAAATTTCTGGAATTTCAGATTTTATAACATTAAATAAGGAATACCTCGAAAATTATTGAGTATTCCTTAATTGACTCAAGATAAACATCATCTGTTTTCTTCATGCTAATTTAATTCAGTTTTATGAATCCGCGAGTCCATAACTAGAATAACAGTGGAAGTAAGAAAAAATTTTAATTTGAGAATATGTGTCTCAGTTATCGAAAAATCATACCAACATTATAAAAATATAAAAGACTGATTTTTTTATTTGAATTTCAACAGCATGTATCTTTTTAACTAGGCCAAATTTGGAAAAATGGTAAAGGAAAAAGGGGGAAAGCCCTGTGGCAGGAGCTTTGGCGCTCTTGTTCAATTTTTGACGAACCATATATAGGAAAGTATTGGTTTCTCAGAGTTGGGAATGATATCTATGGATTCTTATGATAGAACTGCACCATAAAAGAAATTAAATTCAAATAATAGTTTATTTATCAAGATTAAATGAGCAATCTGCAATGATTCAACCTCGTTGAATGGGTTGTTACAACCACTAACACATTCATTCTGTATTATGAACGTTAACTCAAGAAAGAATATTCGAAACATAAATGTAGATCAATATTTCAGCATTTTTTTGCTAGCAACATTATGAAAATACTGTATATAGGAACATGTCTCACTACTTAAAGAAGTAAAGGTTAATATTAACCACGGTGGTCAACGAACAGTAGTTTCTTTTGATGATTCCATTATGTTATGTTCTTTCCTATTCTACCACGGATCCTTGATCGGTGAGTCGAACCAAATCGTTTAAGACCATTTTCATCTAAATGTTCGAAAATTACAGACATTTGGGCAAATTGATAAGCACTCTGTTCCGAGGAACAAGAGCGCTAAATAGTGTTTCATTTGATGAGAGCAATCTATCGTTGAAATTAATGCACAATTTAAATACCCACCCAGTATATCATTTGTGTTACGAAAACATAGAATGAATTGAAATAAAAGATCCCTTGTTTACGTTCATACTGCCAATTTCAAGTGCATAATAGTCTGCTGTCACACAGCCGAAAATGTAATTTTTGCGCGTATGTTCTGGGGAACATCGCTATAGTTTTGCCCAAATGTCTGTAACTTTCGAATTTTCTGACGAAAATGGTCTCAAATGATTTAGTTCGACTCCCCAATGAAAAATTCGAGGTCAAATTTGATTCTGTCCGGCACCACTGTTGCCACGATAACTTGAGAACGAAAAGAGCTAGCGACTTGAAATTTTCACGGTGGGTGGCGCATCCCAATACGACGTACAAGTTCGTTAATGGGCATAATCGGCCCAGAGGTTTCCGAGTAATAATTTTGTTTTCAACCAATATGAATCCGATCGAATTGAAACTTGGTGAGTAGTTGTAGAATATGAACTCAAGCACGTTTGTGAAATTTTGTGCGAGTCGTATGGGTAGAAAATTTTAAAAAAACTTATTAAAAAATATTTTTGTTGTCACGATAACTTGAGAACGGAAAGAGATAGCGGCTTGAAGTTTTCAGGTTCGGATGTGCATCAGAACGCGACTTTTCAGTTCGTTTATGAGCATAATCGGCCAAAGGGTTTTAGAGTTATAGCCATCTGAAATTTGGTTGTTTTTTGTTCCTCATTAACTCGAAAAATCTAAACCAATTGAATTCAAACATGGTAATTAGTTGTAGAATGCCAACGCGAAAATTGTTGCAACATACTTGGTTTTATTGTGTCCTATTGATAATTAATAATATATTCCTTAGTGGCTTGGAGGACAGGGAATTAAAAATCCGTTATAAAATGCCGACGTTTCGACCTTTATTTCTGGTCTTTTTCAAGGCTAGAAAGTAGAACAAACAATTTTTCAATCATCTACAATGTAAACTTTGATAAAACTCGAATTAAAATATACAGATATCACATTACTTATGTATAATATAAAAGGAATTTACACAACAAAAACAACCACAATATACGCAACCATAACATCACAGAAATTATCAACCACAAGACGACAAACTAAGATCCAAAGCAATATTTCAGCACTATCCTTTAAGTGAATGAATTTGTGTTCTGACGTACCTATTTATATGAACTATTACCCTATGTGAAATTGGGCATTCTCTAGGTGCTGTTACGTCAATTGATATAAACCTATGTATTATAGGCATTTGTCATATCTTGCGGGTGGTGTTAACATAATTAGCATTATAACTCTCTGAAAATAAGGAACGTAAACAAGCGAAGATGCCACCAACACATTTCATTACAAACATCATGTGATTGTAGCATTCATGTCAACCGGAACGGGGTATTCCCGAAATCTCAATCTGGTCGCTTCATCCGTTTGTACCTGTCAATTACATTGCTGTATACTGAACTTAAATTTTGTACGTCAGTTTTATAACGGATTTTTAATTCCCTGTCCTCCAAGCCACTAAGGAATATATTATTGTTGCAACATTTCGTGAGGATAGTATTTGTAAAAAATTTAAAAAAAATCATTGAAAATTGAAAAAAAAATTCTACATATCAGTAACTATTCGTTTGAAATTGCTGAAATTTTGCAAGAGCCTTTATATCCTAACTCTACTGCCAAGAATCAAGTTTTAACACGATCGGTTGAATATTGTTGGAGATTCAAGCATTCTTGTGTGAGTTCAGTAGATGGGTGACCTTTACCTCGATAACTTTCGAACGAAAGGAGATAAGGACTTGCAATTTCTAGGGTAGGTTGCGTATCCGAAAGGGAGAGTTGAGTTCGTTTTTGGGCATAATCGGTCAAACGGTTTCCGAGTTATACCCACCTGGAATATTATTTCCTTGATAACTCAAAAAATAAATATTCGATCGAATTGAAGCTTGTTAACTAGTAGTAGAAAATCATCATAAAGACGTGTTTGAAATTTTGTAAGAACCGTACCCCTAGAAAATTTGAAAAAAATGACGAAAAAAAAATTTTTAAGAACCGCACCCCTAGAAAATTTCAAAAAAATCACGAAAAAAAATAGGTTCAAGCACTGACGTGAAGTCAGAAGCTTTTGCGCGTATGTTCTATTGTCCTTTATTCTGTATTGGACACCCTTAATCGAATTTACCATGGTAAATTATGTTGTCCATTCTCCTGTATTGGACACTTAATTCGAATTTACCATGGTAAATTCGAATTTACCATTTACCAATACAGGAGAATGGACAATAGAACATACGCGCAAAAGCTTCTGAATTCACGTCAGTGCTTGAACCAATTTTTCAATTTAAATATTTTCAACTCCCTCAAATTGATTTATCGTTTATAATATTCATAAGTGATCATTAAATAATACTGTGTCATTATTAAATGGTTTCTTTCCCATACTCTGAAATATATCTATAAATTAAAAAAATGATTTTGTGAATTGCTTCTGCGTAAGATACACAAGATATTTGTCAGAAGCAATCTTTCGATCAATGATGCTAATCAAAATGTACTATGTGTTCATGTATTCTTTCTCATAAACAGATTAAACTTTATAGGTAGGTACATATACTACTGCATATTTTCTTGGTTTTTCGTTATGCGGATGCGCAGATGAGAAGTGATTAACTGTGATAACTGCTGGAGTTTTCGTCTGAGAAGTTTGAGGTTTGGAGGGAGGATGTTATCCCTCCAAAGAATCCCCTGGTAAGCGTCCGCGCATGCGTAGATTCAAGATGCGATATCTCCTGAACCACTGGTGTTGCAGAATCGGAGTTTTGTGTGAGGTGTGTGATTTTGAAAGGACTCGTAGCCACGAATGGATTACGCATGCGTAGAAGGAGAAGTGACTGTTTTTGGATTGTACGGGTTATGTTATGTTATGTTAGGACTATTGGTCATGCTGAGCCTATATTGTGAGGCAATTCTCGGCACGGACAAGTCAGTTTGGGGGAAATAGCGTTGTTTCTGAGTTGGAGTGGCCCTGGGGCCAATTTCGAAATTCATGGTACTCCTTTTGGGCATTTTTCGTTATTCACATGAGCAGACGAGGAGTGCTTTGGCTGCTGGAGTTTTCGTCTGAGAATATTGAGGTTCTGACGTTCAGGATGCTATTACTCTATAGAATCCGCTTGGGAGGGTCTGTGCATGCGTGGATTCAATCTGCGATCTCTCCTGAACCACTGGTGTTGAAGATTTAGAGTTCTGTATGAGGTGTGTGATTATGAGAGAACTTTAAGTCACGAGTGGATTGTGCATGCGCAGAGGACGTGTTGCTTTTTGGGTTGTATGGATTATGTTGGGAGTGGTTTAAGAGTCTGAGCCGATATTTTGAGGTTTTAAACGAAATTTCAAGGCTTTTCTGTGCACGGGCAAGTCATTTTCGAGGAAAAGAGATCCCCCAGAAGCTCCTAGGAGCTTGTGTGACTGAGCAGAGTCAGTTGTGTTCTTTGTCTATGTTGTTACTGTATCCTTATGCCAGCTTAGACAAGCACTGTGATTTTTTGACCCGACACCGAATGGTCTCCACTACCCTCTGAGTAGATCTCCGACTCGCTCTATCCACTGAGCTTGAAAAACTCATCACTCAATTCAAATTAGCCAACATGAACACGCTCGCCATTGAGTACTGACTTTACGTCAGTGCTTTTTGGCGCCCTTGTTCCTTGGAATAGAGTGCTTATCAATTTGCCCAAATATCTGTAATTTTCGAATTTTTGGCTGAAAAATGTCTCGAACTATTTGGTTCGGCTCACTGATCAAGAATCCGTGGTCAAAATCGATTCTGTCCGGCCGGCCGTCCGTTCGTTAACACGATAACTCTCGAACGAAAGGAGTAAGAGGATTGAAATTTGCAGGGTAGGTAAGCAGTGTAAATATCTCGGACGAGTTCGTTAACGGGCAAAATCCACCAAGCTGTTTCGGAGTTATGGCCGTTTTTAGTAAAAGCATTTTTTATGAATATTTCCGAAATCGATCACTCGATCTACCTGAAATCTAGCACCCAATTTTAGAATGATGACCTTAATACGCATGCAAAGTTTTGTATTGATCGAGTTGCCGTAAAGTGTCAAAAAAAATATTTAAATTTTTGAATTTTGTTTCTACTATAACTCTCGAACAGAATGAGCTAGACAGTTGAAATTTTCAGAGTAGGTTTTGGAAATAAATATCTCGCTTACGTCTATTATTGGTTAAAATAAGCCAGATGGTTTCGGAGTAACGAAAAAAAATTTTTTTTTAACTTACAAATTTCAAATTAATTTTTTTTTAAGATGCAGTTTCACCATAAAAATACATTGATATTATTTTCAACTCTAACAGGATAATACTTTCGGAGATATGATTTTTCGAAATTTCAATAATGAATCGTACTTCTATGTTTTCACAGAATGCTATAATTATTCTATCTGTGAATTATTATATGATATGTATTCATACTCGCGCATGTCATTCTGTTCTAGAAGAGAGAGGCAAATTCATTTCAGCTTTTTTAATTTGATTTCTTCCATGGTGCAGTTCTAATTTTCCGATTGCTCACTTAATCTTAATAAATAAACTATTATTTGAATTGAAATTTCCCTTATCATGCAGTTCTATCATAATAATACATTGATATCATTTACAACTCTGAGAAACAAATACTTTCGAAGATATGATGTGTCAAAGTTTGAACAAGAGCGCCAAAGCTCCACAGGGCTTGAACCATTTTTATATTACTACCTTTATTATAACGGATATAACTGAATACATTACATTAGTGTACCTGTATAGTGTTACAAATTAGTGAAACGTTCATTGAATGAACGAATGCACTAAAACTCCTGATGTAATGTTTGCTTTTGGAATTTTTTATCGAAAACATCTGTGTTTTATATTTTAATGTGTGGTTGGTAGTGAAATCGAAAATCGACCATTGAGTGACCACTAGATATAATGAAATGGTAGAGCATAGAACGAGTTTCGTCATAGTAATTCTGAACTCTGAAATCTTTCAGTTCTAGTCCTGATTCGACATCCGTTGACTGCTTCATATCGTTAATCAAATCAATGGTTCCTCTTTCAACATGGTGTGGTGAATAAGCGACATTCTATGGATCATAAATTAGCGAATGACCTCATGATTTATCGTGCAAAACAATCATCTCCTAAATAATTATTCGCACATCCATCGCAGTAGTCGGGCATGCCCATGTTGGACTTCCCCGTCACCAGACAGATTTAAACCGAGAAATTCCAACTGTTGCCCGATTATAATCCGTCAATATAGAAGAGGATGATGCTCTAAATTTAGTAGTGACGCATTCGATCCGGTTGTGAACCCGAACGTAACCTTCACGTATCATCCACATTTATAAACACCAGAGGTCGCGGCTGTACACGTCGGCCACGACGCGTATTTCGAAAATAAGGTGGATGAAATACCACAAGTAGTGCAATATTAGGGAGAACAAGACTAGCGGCGAGATCAGAACAATACAACATATACTCCATTCAATTTTATAAACTCTCCCGGTTGGCCAGGAAATTTTGACACATTTCACCGCGTATAGTCTGAAAATGTTAGGTTATGCTCATTTTCCTGTCAGATAACTACGCAACGTTGTCCTCTCTACATATAAGTCATAAGTAGTTCTTACGTATTTTTCACAATGTGAATTTTTTTGAGAAAAATAATGAATTCGAGAAGATATTATGTGAATTCAACAATTCCAAAGACCTGGCGACTGTCGAATAAAATTTTTCATCTTTGTTACTATGGAAATATTTCACGTATACACGGGTTGGAAGATTCAGCTATGTTATTTTCTTGTACGGAAAAGAAGAATCAAGTGTTGAAATTTCAATGAGAAATAATGGATGCAGTAGTTCGTCGCTTTGTGATGGTTCATTTGAAAAAAAAAATAAAAGTACCTGAATAACCCGGCAGGAGAACTTCTAAACGAACAAACGTACCTATGGAATTTCCCACTTTTCGAAATTCTCAAGAAATAAGCCTACAGATGACATTTGACTACCATGTTGCACAACTTGAAATAAAACAGTTTCAAAATTTAGTAGTAGGTACTACGAAACCCGAGTGAGTCACTGTTACACCTCAATAAAATATAGTGATAAGATAGGAAACTAAGTAATTTCATTCGAGAGTTCAACATGTCCTAAGACATAATGAAGTTTTCCTATTGCAGATTTCAGTTCTGTATTGCACTTCCTGATACTTTGTCTCTGCTTCTTCAAAACTGCTTTCGTCATTTTCAATTTCAAAGCGAAGAGTTCTTAATTATTCGAAGATAATGATCTGTGATAATATCTTGTCCAAGATGGAACATTATGTTGATTCTTGAGAGTAGAAATTGGCAACGTCACAGAGAATTGTTTTAACTTTGACGATATTTCAGGAGTGCCAACCTGCCTTACTTTTAGTTACAAAAATGTGATAGACCTAAATCATGTTCAACCGGCAGACTTTATTATACAAGTGAATGGAGTATACCTACATTTAATAGAGCACTGTCAGCACTCTATGGTCCAGAAAGGAAACGAAGGTCAGGGGGGCAGGTAAACAATTTCATAGAGAGGTTATGTGCATTTTGGTATATGAGCTGGATTATGAACTAAATATAGTGTTTTAGGACTCCTTTTTGATAAATTTTGGATTATTGGTTGAAAATGGTCCCAAAAATTTTGGTTCGACTCACTAATCAAGAATCCGTGCTCAAAATCGATTCTGTCTGGCCTTTAACACGATAACTCTCGAACGGAATGAGCTAGAAAGTTGAAATTTTCAGATTAGGTTTGGAGATGAAAATCTCGGTTAAGTTCGTTATTGGGCCAAATTGGGGTTTCAGAGTTAAAACAATTTTTTTTTTGTATTACAAATTTCAATGGTTTTGAGGTGCAGTTTAATTATACGAATCCATTGATACGATTTTCAACTGTAACAAATCAATACTTTCGGGGATATGATTTTTCAAATTTAAATCGTAACTCTATGATTTCACAGAATGCTGTAATTTAAAATTTACGTCCGTATCTATGAATTTCATGATCTGTGTTCATACATGTCATCATTGTCATCTCATCTACAGATAAGAGACAGCTCTTGGATAATTAATTCATGTGATGATGGAAATATACTTTGGTGAGTTAATCAAATTAAGTTCAGAATATCTCCAGTAAAAACAAAACTGGAATATTGGCTAAGTTTCAATTGATATAATATAATTTAATTACTTTCATAGTAGATTGGAGGAATGAGTACCTATCTCGAATAAGTTCATGGAAAGAATAGGTCTGGTGGTTTCGGATTAATAATTTTTGGCACTATTGTTTAATTTAATTTCTTTTATGATGTTTGAATTAAATTTCTTTTCTGATGCAGTTCTATCATAAGAATCCATTGATATCATGTAGGATGTGGTCAAATAGAGATTCATTTTAATCAGGGACTCGCAGAGATCCAATGATTAGATCTGTTTGTATAATTCATATTGTGATAAATGGTAAAACTACATATCTGATTTTTTCACATTATATTTATTTTAATAATCCGTGCCTTTATTGACAGATATTATGATACAAACATAAATTCCAAAAGAAATATTGAGTTACTCTGAAAATTATATTATATCAATTGAAACTTAGTCAATATTGCAGTTTTCTTTTTACTGGAGATATTCTGAACCCAATTTGATTAACTTACCTAAGTATATTATTTCCATCATCAAATGGATTATCCAAGGGCATATAGGGTAGGGGTATATCACCCAATGAAATATAATATCCTATAATTGGTCAATTTGCATTCAATCATAATATGTTTTCTAGAACAAAAAGAAATTTAACATGTCTCTTATAGGTAGATAATCTAACATGCATGAACAGTGAAAACAAATAGAACACAGACAGATAGAATTCGCATGATGTGAAAATAGAAGTAAGATGTACATATTATTGAAATTTTGAAAAATCATACCTCCGAAAGTATTAGCTTCTTAAGTTGAAAATGATATTAATGGATTCTTATGATGAAATTGCATCTTAATTTAATTTGAAATTTGTAATGTAAAAGAAATTTTTTTTTTGGTTACTTCGAAACCATGTAGCCGATTTTGCCCAATAACGAACTCAACCAAGATATTTACCTCCTAAACGTACTCTGGAAATTTCAACTATCTAGCTCATTCCGTTCGCGAGTTATCGTGTTAACGGAGGGCCAGCCGGCCGGACCGACCGGACGATCGGACAGAATCGATTTTGACCACGGATTCTTGACCAGTGAGTCGAACCAAATCGTTCAAGACCATTTTCACCAAAAAATTCGAAAATTACAGACATTTGGACAAATTGATAAGCACTCTGTTCCGAGGAACAAGAGCGCCAAAAAGGGGGGGTTTGGTTTTTCGACAATATCTCAAAAATTATTTGAGATGATACAAATTTGAAAAAAGATTCAAAAATAGGAGGAAATTTCCTACAAAAAAGTCTGAAATCCCGGAAATGTTAAACCAATATTTAAATCAATGAAATAAAATAAAACACCCAGTCGTCTCCACACAATTGTAATACCCACTTGGGGGTTAGAAAACGTAATACATGTTTCGAGTGTTAAACACCCATCTTCAGTTACATACACTAAAAAGAAAGTAATTGTAGATTAGATCAATTTCTACAGTGTTAAATTTCTACTTACCGAGGGCACGTGGAAAATCATCAAAAACAATTAACAAAAATTTTCTTCCTGATGCACACCATGACAATTATAATTAATAATTAATATTAATATTAAAAATTATAATATTTAAATAATTGGGTTGAAAATACTCCCGAAAAAGGGTACTCCGGCTTGCGCAAGCCTTCGGACCTTTACTGAATGAATATTATTTAAACTTGTTGAATATATTATATATATAATCCATGGTCCAAAAATGTTAATCGCGATTTTCAGTTAGTTATCCATTAGTTAATTAACAATTTCTTGTAGCACGAACATTAACATTGCAAGTGCGATAATTGTTAAACTATTAATCTGAGAATTTTTTCTTTCGTGGAGCTATTTTTCAAAGGTCTTAGAATAGATTGCCGTAGGATAAATTGAAAATATTGTTAATTTTCGTTTTGTTATTAACAATTTACTTAAGTGAAATATTATAGAGCTTCATTAAACATTGAAAAAACTTTTTTTAATAATATTACTATTGATCCGTTTTCTTATGAACAGAAGCTACTTGAAAATGATTTTTAACAATTTTTATCTCTTATTGTTAAAAATATTAAACAAATGTGTTGTTTATGGAATAATTTAGACATTTTTTTTTGATAGCATAATCCTTGATGATATTTATGATTACAAAAATTGTTTCTTAACAGAAAATTGTATTGCTTGAAAACGCATTTGTTAAATAACAATTTTTTTACCACTTGTTACTTGTTGTAGTGAAAAAAATCGATTGTTTATTCAATAAACAATTTTTATAAACAAATAAATTATCTTATGTTATTTTCTTTTCTATTTAAAAACACAAAAATTGGTTCAAGCACTGACCTGAAGTCAGAAACTTTTGCGCGTATGTTCTATTGTCCATTCTCCTGTATTGGGCACTCTTATTCGAATTTACATGGTAAATTCGATTGAGGGTGCAAAAGCATGACTTCACGTCAGTGCTTGAAGCAATTTTTTTTTCGTAATTCCAAAATTCCAAAAACGAATATAACTCTCCGATTGGGATGTGCAACCTACTCTGAAAATTGCAGGTTCCTATCTCCTTTAGTTCGAAAGTAATCGAGGCAACGGTCACCCATCCAGCTACTGAATTCACACAAGGCTGCTCGGATCTCCAACAATATAGATCCGATCGTGTTCAAACTTGGAACTTGGCAGTAGAGTTAGGTTTTGAAGGCTCTCGTAAAATTTCAGCGATATCGGACGAATAGTTTCTGATGTATAGAATTTTTTCGATGATTTTCAATGATTTTTTAAAAATTTTCTAGTGATACGATCCTCACGAAAATTCGCAAGAACTTTCGCGTTGGCGTTCTACCACTGGCAACCATGTTTGAATTGGATCGGTTGTGTGTTATTCGAGTTATTGAGGAAATAACAACTAAATTTCAGATGGGGATAACTCCAAAACCGTTTGGCCGATTATGCCTATAAACAAACTCAAATGTCCCATTCAGATGCACAACCTTATACTTTCAGCTCGCTATCTCTTTCCGTTCTCAGGTTATCGTGACATAAATTATATTTTTTGATGATTTTTTTTAAATATTCTAGTGATACGATTCTCACAAAATTCCACAAACGTGCTTAGGTTTATATTCTACAACTACTCACCAAGTTTCAATTCGATTGGACTTGTATTGGTTGTAAACAGAATTATTACTCGGAAACCATTGGACCAATTATGCCCATTAACGACGTCGTATGGGGATGCGCCATCTACCATGAAAATTTCGTCGCTATCTTTTTCCGTCCTCAAGTTATTGTGGCAACGGATGGCCGGCCGGACAGAATGAAATTTGACATATAATTCTTCATCATGGTGTCATACCCTTAGACTATAGTCTTAGTCTATAGTCTAAGGTCATACCCAATCGTTTGAGATCATTTTCGGCAGAAAAATCGAAAATTACAGACATTTGAGCAAAATGATAACGCGATGTTCCCCAGAACATACGCGCAAAAACAACCATTCTCTATCCATGCCTCACACACCCCTCAGAATGTACTAGATTTCAATTCGATCAGATCTGTATATTTGGAAATATTGAGTAAATAAATGTGACTTGGGGGTTTGTGAGGAATTGCAGGTAAATCTGACAGATAGTTTCTGAAATATAAAATTTAAATTTTTTTCTGATTAAAAATTTTAATTTTCTTTTGGTGATACGATCCTCATGAAATTTTGTAAAAATTTGTGCGTCGGTATTATACAACTGATTTTCAAGTTTCAATTTGATAGGATTTGTATTTTTCGGATGCTCAACCTACCCTGAAAATTGCAAGTCGCTACCTCTTTCCGGTCGAAAGCTATCGTGGCAACGGACGGTCGGCCGGCCGGACAGAATTTGATTTTGGGTGTGGTTGCTTTTATTTAGACGAGAAATGTTTCATCTTCATGAGCTCTACCTCCTGATAAAACTAAAGATTCCATTTCTTCTATTTCTCAGATATAAAATACATTTAAGGATCATTCTATGGATGACAAATTATTTTTCGAGAAAATATTAAACTGGTATCGCCTGTTGGACCATGGAATAGATCAGAAAGAGGTACTCTTATTCCATTAATTTTAATTGAATTTCTCACTTCAATGAATTTACACGGAATGAACTTCCTAGTAAGAAGTAGCAGTTAAATTTCATAATACGCGTCCATAATTGAAGCTAAATCCTTGGCGGTAAACCGACCCACGCGACTGGGAAATGCAACGACAAGGTACAATCGAATGCAGCATTCCCGATAAAAAAATAATGGGATTTCGGAGGACGGAGGTGATGAGTCTAGGGTAGCGGGGGGAGCAAAATTTTCTTGCCTGTATAGTTTTTTGAAATTTTGGTATTCGGGAAAGTTGGTGCTCAAGAAATGATGATTTTTGACATATATGTCATTGATCCTGTTACTCTGCAAATCTATCAAAATTGACATTTTTTTAGAAAAATGACCAAAAGACGTACAAATCAGAACAATATCAAAATATGAAAATCTGAAATGAATGTTGCTCAGAATTTCATTTTATACCAAACTGCCAAATTTCATAGTGCAATTCCGAAATTTTTTGATATTAATATTTTGATGGCAGCACGCTAGAGGAAGCTTTGGGCTTTGCGGAAATTTGAAAATTTATTCGGAATGTAATTCCAATGAAACTGACATTATCACAATTCAAATAAAGTTTATATTAATTCAATGTTCCTCATAAATTATGATTACTATAGTGAAAACCTCGCAATATTGGTGCAAACCGAATTATACTAGAGAAATTAAATGCGCAAAGAGCTAATATCTTACTAATTATTCTTGGAACATCATAAGGAATTAAATCCTTCGATTTCACATCTGAAAAAGAATTCTCCAATCCTCTGAAATCCCTTGTGAATGTATTAACTCAAATACCACTAAAATCGCAATACAGACATAATCTAAAACAAAGTTACCTGTGAAAATGAAATCGAGTTGACAGGCGCATCAAATAAATAAATAATTTGTAAGTGTATAATTCTATGCACCTGTCAAATCGATTTCATTTTATTATTTTCACAGGTATCTTCTTTTTAGATGAGGTCTGTATTGCGTTTTTAGTGGTATTTGTGTTAATAAATTCACAAGGGATTTCAGATGATTGGAGAATTCTTCTTCAGATGTGGAATCGAAGAATTTAATTTCTTTTGATGTCCCAAGAATAATTAGCAAGATTTTAGCTCTTTGCGCATTTCATTTCTCAAGTATAATTCGGTTTGCACCAAGATTGTGAGGTTTTCACGATAGTAATCATAATTTATGAGAAACATTGAATTAATATAAACTTTATTTGAATTGTGGTAATGTCAGTTTCATTAGAATTACATTCCGAATAATTTTTCAAATTTCCGCAAAGCCCAAAGCTCCCTCTAGCGTGCTGTCATCAAAAGATTAATGTCAAAAAATTTCGGAATTTCACTATGAAATTTGACAGTTTGGTATAAAATGAAATTCTGAGTAACATTTCTTTTAAAACTTTTTGATATTGTTCTGATTTGTACGTCTTTTGGTCATTTTTCTAACAATGTCAATTTTGACAGGTTTGCAGAGTAACACGATCAATGACATATATGTCAAAAATCATGATTTCTTGAGCACCAACTTTCCCGAAAACCTAAATTCCAAAAAACCATACAGGTGAGAAAGTTTCCCCTTGGTGCGAACTTTTTGAAAGGCACTATATATAAATATACGTAATTATGCATTGTAGGGATTTTCGAGATTCCAGTTATGTAAACTAATAGGATTTCTTGCATCATGGTGGTCAATGAGCAGTTATGCAGAAATAGGTAATTCATTCCCATTTAAATAGTGTGTCGGAGAGTATTTCCTGTAAATTGATATTACTATAGAAATATGAATAGTGCAGAGAAGATATTTTAATGGGAACGTTTAGTGGGTAATTCTGCAAAAAGGAGCAGAGAGAAATCATTCTGCTGGTACCTGTCGACACGTGTTTCTGCTTCGATGGCTTATCCAGGAGAAGAAGGAAATAAAACTAAAATTAGGTGACACCACAACAGGAGCGAGCAACCAATTTGTGCCGTCAGCTCTAGGATCTCCAATTCCATTGAAATATACAGGGTTTTCCAATAAGAGGTGTTATTTTGAATAGCCCGCTATTTCGGTAGATGTCACTTTTGAAGCTGTCATTTTTTGACATTTGACAAGTAGAAACTACGCCATTAATAAAAATTGAACGCTACACGCTTCAAGAACGCATTGAAATGATTAAAATTCACTATAAAAATGGTGAAAATTTGGCAGAGACGGTTCGTAAAACTCGAACATTTTTGGGTCGTCACGTCGCTCAAGAATAGCCGAGAATATTGCTGCTGTAGCCGAAAGTGTTGAAGAAAACCCAGGTTTGTCCATTCCTTGTCGTTCTTTGGAATTAGGCATTCCACAAACGTCATTACACCGTATTTTGCATAAAGATTTGGGTCTTAAGGCTTATAAAGTTCAGTTAACACAAGAACTCAAGTCGGCCGATCATCAACAACGTCGTGTCTTTGATGATTCGGTTGTTGAAATGCATGAAAATGATCCGGAATTCCATCGAAAAATCATCTTGACTGATGAGGCCCATTTCCACCTCGGTGACTTCGCCAACAAGCAAAATTGTCGCATCTGGCGCTCGGAAAACCCAAGAGTTATTGTTGAAAAGCCTCTCAATCCTCAACGTTTGACTGTTTGGTGCAGTTTATGGTCCGGCGGTGTCATTGGACCTGAGGCTAGAGCAACAGTTACGGTGAATGGATTGCGCTATCGAGAGATGATTAATGATTTTTTATGGCCGGAATTGGATTGTATTGATCTGGACAACGTTTACTTCCAACAAGACGGCGCTACGTGCCACACAAGCAACGAATCCATTGATATTTTGCGGAAAAAGTTTCCGGACCGTGATATCTCTAGAAGAGGTGATCACAATGGGCCACCGAGATCTTGTGATTTAACACCTTGTGACTTCTTCCTTTGGGGCCACGTGAAAGAGAAGGTCTACGCCAATAGCCCAGCGTCGATTCAAGACCTCAAAGATGCAATTCGTGAGTCTATCGAGGACATAGGGCAGCCACTTTGCGATTTGGTTATGGAACATTTCATTAAAAGGATATGGTCCTGTAAGCGTGGTCGTGGTGGTCATTTGCCTGATGTTATTTTCCACTATTAACGTCCTAGCTTCTTCTTTATAATGAAATAAACATCCGATCATTTATATTGAAAAATGGCATTTTTCTTTGAATATCCATATAACACCTCTCATTGGAAAACCCTTTACTTCCCCGCACTATCCATATTTCTATATTTTATATCCTCGGCTTGAAGCCGCATCGCACAGGCTGCTTATGCTTCCTCCGTCCCGATGCCTTATTTTACCTCCGATTTGGAGATCCTGGAGCTGAAGGCATAAATTGGTTGCTCGCTCCTGTTAGTTGTGGTGTCACCTATTTTTAGTTTTATTTCCATATTTTCCGTGGTTTCTTGGTTTCCCTCTCCCCATTGATATTACTCGCAAGTATTATTGATAATTTTTGAGTTGATAAATGTTGAATGATGATGTTGCCTGGAAAAATCACATTAATTCGCATAAAGAATATTATTGTTGACCTGTTATTTTCGAATCTTTTGTCGAAAATGGTCTCAAACGATTGGGTTCGACTCCCTGATGAAGAATTCGAGGTCAAATTTGATTCTGTCGGACGGCTGGCCAGCCGTTGCCACGATAACTTGGGAACGGAAAGAGATAGCGACTTGAAATTTTCAGGGTAGGTGGCGCATCGCAATACGATGGACCGGTTCGTTAATGGGCATAATCGGCCTAATGGTTTCCGAGTAATAATTTTGTTTTTATCCAATACAAATCCGATCGAATTGAAACTTGGTGAATAGTCGTAGAATGCAAACCTTGGCACATTTGTGGAATTTTGTGAGAATCGTATCACTAGAAAATAAAAAAAAAATATTTATAAATATTATTTATGTCACATTTGGGCAAAACTACAGCACGCTGTTCACTAGAACATGCGAGCAAAAATGAGCTCGTAGTAAAATAAAACTTTCTTCATGCATGAGCATTTGTAATCAAATATTATTGCCGCACGTTATTAGTGCTATCATGATCTTAAGTGTATGTCCAAACTCTATACGATACCGTCCCAACTAGCAAAATAGACCCCTAAAAGAACGAAATGGTTTCATAACTATCGTATAGGGCCGCTTGAAAGGATAACATTATTTTTTAATGCGTCTCAATACGACAATTTGGTCATAAAATAGATGGATTTCTATAATGCTGTTGTATCGAAGTTCTTACAACTCATATAATACGACAAATTTTATAACAGTGGCATAACGTACTATAAAATTCCTATAAAATAATTTTAAAACAGTGTTATACAGATTAGAATACGGTTGCATACCTATTGTATTACTTATAATAGCGACGTTAAAAGATGGTTATAAAGGAAGCTGTATAAACAGTTGCATTAGAGTTCTTCAAGAGAAGTAATAAGATTGTTGCTTTACGCAGAAGTTGAACACTACACAATAGATATAAAACTATTTTATAATCATCTTATAACTAAAACAGTATTCTCTCTTATGAAGAGCTTATAGAATAAAAATGTGGATTCAGGAATAAATTAATCTCATGTTCTGCGTTATAAAATCATCTACATATACCTACAAACATATAAACATAACCCAATAGTAATAGAAAAATTACGCGGGTTTTCTAGCAGTTTTCGGGTTCAAAATGAATTCGGCAATATCTGAGTGGAAACAAATAAAAAGAGTGCTAATTCGTTCCAGTTTGTGGGAACAATCGTCAACTCTTTTCTATTATTTTCCTCGGTTTCTACTATCTTGAACATATTTCAAATATATGAATACCGGTATAAATAAATCCAATAATTTGAGGTTAGTTCACGCTTGGAAAGAATCTGTATAAAGAAATTATTCGAAACACAATACAACTAAATGATTGTTTAATGTCGTACCGAACGCATGTTAAGCGATACTTCTGTTCTATTATGTAGTTTGCCAACGCGCTAAAGGATTACACGGAATTCTAACGTACAGTGTTGCTATCTTGGCAGTTAGTAGTTATTCCGACATACATAAAATCAGTAGCAATAAATAGGTAGACTTTTTATTTTATTATGATACATCTTGTAGTTCAAGATGTTCTAAAAGCAATTCAATCATGAAAAGTCATATTATATATTTGACACGGATTGCCATAAGGGTTCATTGTAAATTTTAACAGTAAACTTGTGCTGAAGAGAGTTTAGTTATATGAACAAACATAATATTGCGATAGATTCCTTTATTTTTACTAAGAAAACAACTTTTTTTTAAATAATAACTGAATAATTAGCACAAAAAAAATCTTGTGTAGCCTACACTTCATGCAAAACATCGACCTGTACTTTTTGCACACAATGTGTTGGACCACTCACTATACCCGTGGTCCAATCCTGATCCTTTATATAAATATCTACCTATTATTTCTGTAATGAACAAAATCTGGCAACAGTTGAAAGTGGTCAAGAATCAAACTGCACCATGATTCCTGAGACTGTTAAAAACAATTTTATGGCGCTGCATTAAACAACATAATAAAACTTTAATATCGTATACAGCTCAGAAGAAAACAGAATAATTGTATAAGGTATCTAATGTGTATTCTACCATATACGCCATATTTATTAAACGTTCGGCTGTTCAGAAACCGCCACCATTGTGAAAAAAATCATATAGAAACGAAAAAGGGTGAAATAAAAATGGATTTTTTAAGGAAATATGTGATTTCTTCCGCTTTTACAACAGCCACAATACATGCTTTGTTTTAAGTTGAAAATTCAACAAATAATAAATTATTTTTTATTTTTCAATACCAATAAAATGTACGCTAAACTGAGGCGCTTTAATTTTTTACCAACAAAATATATATATATTGTCAGAAAAGTTAGCTGCGCAAATAAATTTAGTAGCGATATAGGTCTTCAATATGATTAACAACAGGTCCCATCTCCATCACTCACCGCCATAATAATGCCTGATATTGGATCTTACTCCTCTGTCATGACACAACGCGAACGTTTACACCTAATAATATATTCTTGTGATAATTCTATTCCGAATTTCAACGGTAGAGAACAAAATTATTGTATTAGCTATTCTGTCTGCATTATAAAATACTTATAAAATACTTTCTTAGTAGTTCTATATGTGGCCGTTAAATACTCTTAAACCGCAGAATAGGAGTACTGCTATACAATAGTTTTATAGCAGTTCGCAAATACATTGTATAAGTAATCTTGAAGACATACTTATAGGACAGTTATATAGTCATCCTATGACGGTTGTGTAGTTTACTAAAGGATGTCCTAAAAGAACTGAACAGTTGTGTAAAGTGGGGCCCTTTTTGGTTGTAAAGACATTGTATAATGGTTTATATCCACTGTATAAGATTTTCACGTTTCTATAAGATATGCTGTATAGCAGTTCTTACAACCTTTATAAAATTATTTTTGCTAGTTGGGGTGTTTATGTGGATGAATTATATCTCTCCCAATATCTGAAAAATATCTATAAAATGAAAATTGTTTTGGAATTGCATCTGCGTTGGATACACGAAGCAATATACAGGGTGTTCGGCAGAATGTTGAACATACGAAAATGGTGGATAGGTGTGGTCATTTGCTACTTACTCAGCCTTAATTTATTTGGCCCTGGCCCCCAGGATATTAAAAAAATATGTTTTTCTTTCTTCTAGTTTCACCACTTTCTTAACTTTAAAGTGTAATTTTTATTGAAAATGGGTAAAACAGGCAATATTTTTGTTTTTTTTAATCTATAATGTTGGCAGATTCGTATAAAATTATTCCTTTATTCGGATGTTACCTAGAAAAAAGTTATGAGACCTCAAACTTACAGAAAGATGTGAAAAATGTCTTAAATCTTAACTTCAACTTGCATTAAAAACAAACAAAAAATGATTGAGGAGTTCCAATTCTAGCAAAATATCCCTAGTGTGCGACGTTTCTATTGGTATGTAATTTGCTTTTATAAAGAAAACCTTTAATAGTCTAAGATCCGAACCTAAATCGACCTTCACCGAGCTGATAATAGAATGAAACATATTTTATAATGATTTTAGTATATTAGAAAATATACTAAAAATGGGTTGGCTAAAAAAATCCTGGACAGACTATTTTTAATTATTTTTTAAAAAATGATTTTCAATTAAATTTTGCAACATCAAGATAATAAGAAAATTTTTATACTGTCTTAAAGTATAAAACGTATAGAATGTGCAGCCGTTAAGTTGCCTATTATTTACCTGGACGAACTACTGGGTTGCCAGGTACAAACATGTATGTCGATGGCAGTTACTTTCACTTGATCGGATAATAGAAAAAAAAATTTATATCATCATAAGAGCTTTTTTATTGCGAACACGTCGATATAGGGTTGTCTGCAAAATTTTTTATCCTTATAGGGGTTAGCGAATTTTAAATATTTAAATTTCAACGCGAGTGGAAATGTGTGATAGAGAGATACGAGGTAAGTATACCGTGTAATAATAAAGGACCCAACATTGCACTCGCACCTGATGGGACCTCAAATATAAGAAAGTGCGCATGCCCGGTATTTATACCGTAGTGAACAGTGAGCGTTATTTTGGAGCAACTGACATTTCAGTTAAGTTATTAAATACATAATAATCTAGTATAATACTAAATTATGAAACAATACAACATCAATTAAATCAATATGCATATATATTGACTTAGAATTATAATAAGATATCTATAATAGAACAGTTTTTGTACCTCAAAATATGAATACATAAATAATAAAAATATTAATTACTTACTTTGAACATTTTTTTTAATGCTCTTTCTGGAAAAAATTATGGAGAAACAAAGTGGATAGGCCAAAATTCAAATCTTGTATTGCGTTTAAATTTTAATATTCATGAAAAATATATTCTGATAATTATTTTCTATTCCATATCTGATTCATCAGACGTGTAATTGAACTCTCGAATTCATGTGATTCATTACATTCGCTCTCATTTTCTTCCATTTCGACAACGTCTTGAATTTTAAAAGGAGTTTGATCTCCGATAAAACCTGTTAGTTTTGAAGAATCATCCAAATGCCAACCGTAGTTTTCAGGGTTTAACTTCGCACATATAGAATCAGTTGCATTAAGCCACATAGAATTTACATATATTGTCCCATCAGGTGCGACTGCAATATTGGGTCCTTTATTATTACACGGTATACTTACCTCGGATCTCTCTGTCACACATTTCCACTCGCTTTGAAATTCAAATATTTAAAATTCGCAAACCCCTATAAGGACCTAAAATTTTGCAGACAACCCTATATCGATGTGTTCGCAATAAAACAGCGCTTATGATGATATTAATTTTTTTCTATTATCCGTTCAAGTGAAAGTAATTGCCATCGACATACCTGTTTGTACCTGGCAACCCAGTAGTTCGTCCAGGTAAATAATAGGCAACTCAACGGCTGCACATTCTATACGTTTTATACTATAAGTCAGTATAAAAATTTTCTTATTATCTTGATGTTGCAAAATTCAATTGAAAATCATTTTTTAAAAAATAATAAAAAATAGTCTGTCCAGGATTTTTTCAGCCAACCCATTTTTAGTATATTATCTAACATACAAAATTTATTATAAAATATGTTTCATTCTATTATCAGCTCGGTGAAGGTCGATTCAGGTTCGGATCTTCTACTATAAGAGTTATTTCATAATTTTATCAAATTTTATCAAATTTTCGACGAAACTCTACCTTTACGGAAATTGAAATGTTTTGCGAAATTTAATACTGCAAGGCTGGTAAAAATCAAATGATCGATTGAAATTATGTAAGTTCTTGATTTAAGTACAAAGAATATAACTGTACCAGTTAGGTGCATTAATGAAACAATTTAATAATTTATTTAATTAATAATTTGTACCTGCTATTTGTAACCATCCCAAGGGTGAATGTCAATTTGCACCACTGCTACTGGCAAGCCGTAGATCATTTAATTTTTATCAACCTTGCACTATTAAACCTCGCAAAACATTTCACTTTCCGTAAATGTAGAGTTTCGTCGAAAATTTCCTACTTGATAAAATTATGAAATAACTCTTAAGGGTTTTTTTATAGAAGCAAATTACATACCATTAGAAAGGTCACACACTAGGTATGATTCGCTAGAATTGGAACTCCTCAATCAATTTTTGTTTTTTATATGCAAGTTAAAGTTAAAATTTAAGTATTCTCTACATCTTTCTGTAAGTTTGAGGACTCTTTTGTAGCTAACATCATAATAAAGCAACATGTTTATGAGAATCTGCCAACAAAAAGATTAAAAAAAAAACAAAAATATTGCCTGTTTTACCCATTTTCAATAAAAATTAAACTTTAAAGTTAATAAAGTGGTGAAACTAGAAGAAAGCAAAAACAATTTTTTTTAAAATATCCAGGAGGCCAGGGTCAAATAAATTAGGGCTGAAAAATAGCAGATGACCCCACCTATCCACCATTTCATTTTCGTATGTTCAAAGTTCTACCAATCACCCTGTACAGAACAATGTTGCCTAATGAACAGTAACGAAATCAGAGATCCAACGATAAAACAACTGATTTAGGCTCTGAAACTTTATGAAAAGATATTTCAACGTTGATGTTGTTTCGTTACTTTTTATAAGGCAACATTATTCTATACAGGTAGAGTCTTTAAGGTGTAAATTAATTGTAACCATAAATTCTTCTAATCAAATTAAACCCTTTTTTCATTTACCATTTTTCCAGATTCGGATCAGGTAAAAAGTTACAAGCGTTTAAAGATCTCACTATTTTCTAATACAACCCTGCATATAAATTATCTATGACATTAATGGTGAACGGGAAACTAGTACAGCAACGTGGTTCAGAACTTAATTCGGGATTCTAACGCTCAGGGGTGGATCCATAAAAGTAGTGAAATAACTGGAATTTCAGAGTCCAAAACATTGATTGAAGAATATCTCTAAAACGATGCGTTTAGGGAGAAATAATGAAGAATAACTCAAGATAAACTTCATCTGCTTTCTTCATACTAATTTCATTTAGTTTTATGAATACGTCAATCTATAACTAGGAAATCCGTAGAAGTAGGAAAACAATTATATTTGGAGGATGTGTATGATATTTATAGGAAATTTCACTCCAACTCTCATTGCATTCGGAGAACCCATGTCAGAGCTACAAAATAAAACCTGATTTTTTTCCCAAATTTCAACAGTCTGTATCATTTGACATGGTTGACCAATTGGAAAAAATAGTCAAGGAAAAAGTGTTTCGTTTGATGAGAGGAATCTACGGTTAAAATTAAGGTACTACTTAAAGAGTTCCCTGTATATTGCTTATTGTTTCTTACGTTGAAGCAATTTCAAAACAATGGAAATTTTTATGCTATAGATATTTTTCAAAGATTGGCAGAGAAAACCCAGAATAAACCAATGAATAATGCTCCCAAAGTATCCTTTGATGATTAATTAATGGATGTTCGACAAAGCTTCTCAAAAAGTCTTTTCCATTTTGTAAGTACAAGTTATGTCCTGAAAGACGTATTTCAAATAAATTAGAAAATGCTCTTCTAAGAAAAGTAATTGAATACAAAATGGTAATTGGTATTTTGCATTTCAAACTCTAGTATTTCAAAAATTGGTTCAAGCACTGACGTGAAGTCAGGATCTTTTGCCCGTATGTTCTATTGTCCATTCTCCTGTATTGGACCCTTAATAGAATTTACCATGGTAAATTATATTGTCTGTTCTCCTGTTGAGAGTGTCCAATACAGGAGAACGGACAATAGAATTTACCATGGTAAAAAGCTCCTGACTTCACGTCAGTGCTTGAACCAATTTTTTTTTCTTAATTTTTTAAAAAATTTCTAGGGTTACGGATCTCACAAAATTTTACACACGTACGTATTTATGTCGATATTCTACAACTAGTTATCAAGCTTCATATCGATCGAGTCTATATTTTTTGAGTTATCAAGGAAATAATATTTCAGGTTGGTATAAAACTCCGAAACCGTTGAACCGATTATGCCCAAAAACGAACTTTACTCTCCCAGGCTGCTCGGATCTCTAATAATATGGACCCGATCAAGTTCAAACTTGGAAGTTAGCAGTAGAGTTAGGTTTTGAAGGATCTTCCGATGTCGGACGAATAGTTTCTGATATAGAATTCTTTTCAATGATTTTTTTAAAAATTTTCTAGTAGTACGTTCCTCACGAAATTTCGCAAGAATTTTTGTGTTGGCATTCTTTAAGTAATAATGAATTGTTTGAATTAGATCGGTTCTGTATTTTTCGAGTTATTGAGGAAATAACAACCAAATTTCAGGTGGGTATAACTCCAAAACTGATTATAACTATAGACAAACTCAAATGTCACATTCAGATGCACAACCTAACCTGAAAATTTCAAGTCGCTATCTCTTTCCGTTCTCAGGTTTTCGTGACATAAATAATACTTTTTAATAATTTTTCAAAAATTTTCAAGTGATACGATTCTCACAAAATTTCACAACTGTCGTTAGGTTCGCATTCTACAACTCTTCACCAAGTTTGAATTTGACCAGATTATTAAAGGTTGAAAATAAAATTATTACTCAGAAACCGTTGGGTCGATTATGCCCATTAACTTGTCTGCCGTATTGGGACGCGCCACCTACCCTGAAAATTTCAAGTCGCTATCTCTTTCCGTTCTCAAATTATCGTGGCATCGGTCGGCCGGACGGGCAGAATCAAATTTGACCTAGAATTCTTCATCAGGGAGTCGAACCCAATCGTTTGAGACCATCGTTTGAAAACAAAATTATTACTCGGAAACCGTTGGGCCGATTATGCCCATTAACGAACTTGTCTGCCATATTGGGACGCGCCACCTACCCTGAAAATTTCAAGTAGCTATCTCTTTCCGTTCTCAAATTACCGTGGCAACGGTCGGCCGGACGGACTGAATCAAATTTGACCTAGAATTCTTCATCAGGGAGTCGAACCCAATCGTTTGAGACCATTTTCGGCAAAAAATTCGAAAATTACAGACATTTCGGCAAAATGATAACGCGTTGTTCTCCAGAATATACACGCAAAAAAAGTGAGAAAAGCATTGACGTGAAGTTAGGAAAATTTGTTCGCATGTTCATACGAAGTAGATTGAGCTGAAATTCCTTACTCGATTGTGAAACAGTGGCTCGCAGGTACATGCGGAATTTCAGGGTATTCTGAAGAATTTTTTAAGAAAAAAAGTTTCTTATTTTTCCTAGGTAAACGATATTCACCAAATCTTGCTAAATTACCGCGTCAGTACTCTACAAGTAATTAAGATGGGTATAACTCCAAAACCGTTTGGCCGATTATACCCAACAATGAACTGAACTGTCCCATTCGAATGCGCAACCCTGAAAATTGCAAGTCGCTATCTCTTTCCGTTCGAAAGTTATCGTGGCAATTGTTGCCCATCAGGCTACTGAACTCACCCAAGGCTGCTCCGATCTCCAACATCCGATCATAAAAGTTAGATTTTGAAGGCTCTCGCAAAATTTCAGCCATATCGGAGGGATGGTTTCTGGGATACAGAATTTTTTTAGAAATTTTCTAGTGATACGATTCTCTCAAAATATCGCGAAAATTTGTGCGTTGGCATTCTACAACTAACTACCATGTGTAAATTGGATCGGAAGGTTATTTTTAGAATTATTGAGGAAATAACAACAAAATTGGGTGTAAGTCCAAAATCCTTTGGCAGATTATGCCTGAAAATTACAAGCGCTATCTTTCCCCCTTCTCAAGGTATCGTGAGATAAATGATATTTTTAAATAATTTTACTAGTGATACGAGCTTCACGAAATTTCACATACATCCTTTCGACGATAAGCTACAACTATTTACCAAGTTTTAATTTCATCGGATATGAATCGTTTGAAGACAAAATTTGTACTCGGAAACCATTTTGGCCGATCATGCCCATCAACGATCTTAACCGTCGCATTCGGATGCGGAACCTTTCCGTTAAATTTGAAGTCGTTATCTCCTTCCGTTCGAAAGTTATCGTGGCAATGGACGGCCTGCTGGACATAATCAAATTTAAATTCTGCATCAGTGAGTCAAACCTAATAGTTTGAGACCATTTTCGGCAAACAATTCTAAAATTACAGATATTTGGGCATAATTATAGCAGAACATGCGCGCTAAACTGTCTCATATCTGCAGTTAAAACAGTTTCGTCGGGAACATAGACACCTAATGGATGGAAATTATGGCCAATATAAATCTTCTCTTCAAAGAGTCACTTTCTTGATGGAACGAGCCAATAAATATCTATGTCTATCTCAACCGGAAAACCGTTTGCGTAATGGAATTATGAAGAAGCCTTTAGCTCTATATCTTTTCTGTAAATTTGTCAATAAGTACCCATACTGTACGTCCATATTGGTCACGTAAAATATGAGACCATTCCGCAAAGCTGCCAACATATCCGATGGGGGTCATCGAGATATCACCTGAAACACAATTTTGTCCCATAACCACTAGGTTGTGAACGAGAACGAAATAGACTTCCGTTTAACAGTATCATACCAACTACAATAATAGATTAGAGCGATGTGGACGAACGGTACTTTTAATGAGATTTATACAGATGCGACGATGTACCACGTACAGGTCAACTGGAACGAAAATTTACAACTACCTACCAGATACGATAATTATAAGGCATCGTTTATTCAGCAAATTTAATGTCATCTTGAGGTTGGCCATTATCTCCTTTATAGTCAAGTGGTGATGACCATTGCACAATTGGATTTTATAGTTAAATAGCTGGACCAGCGAACTATGTTCCGCCTTAGAGGCAATAAATAAGCAGATTTTGGATTTTATGGAGTTCAATTTTTGGTGCTCTTGTTCCTCGGAACAGAGTGCTTATCAATTCGCCCGAATGTCTGTAATTTACGAATTTTTGGATGAAAATGGTCTTAAACGATTTGGTTCGATTCATTGATCAAGAATCCGTGGTCAAAATCGATTCTGTCTGGCCGTCCAGCCGGATCAATAATAAATCGTACTTCTATGTTTCCACAGAATGCTGTACTTAATTATTCTATCTATAAATTATTATATGATCTGTGTTCTTACATGTCATCTTATTTTCTTATGGGAGATATGCCAAAATTATTTCTGGTTCGTTATTCTTTGTATAAAATACATCTCCTGTTCTAGAAAACAAAGTATGACTGAATGCAAAATGACCATTGAAATAACCTCAGCTATCGTAGAATAATGAGGATGATATGATATTATACTTTTAGGGTGATAATATAATGCCGGATAATCTATATTTTATTCAATTTATCTAAATTGGTAATTGTTTTATGTAAGAATAAATTGAAGAACATGAAAAATATCCGTACAACATCAAAAGAACATTTCCTCGGAGGCATCATTCAATATCCGCAGAATTAACTTTGATTCGCCTGAAATCGAACTCATTGGGTATGAGAGAATTGTCATATTCTCCTATAGTCTAGTCCTAGTCAACAAGTGCTTTTTAGGTCAAAAGATTGTAAAAATTGCAATAGTTATGAATAATTAAGTGAAAAAAAGGGGGTTTGGTTTTCGCCAATATCTCAAAAACTATTTGAGATACTCCAAATTTGAAAAAAAATCCAAAAGAAGAGGAAATTCCCTAAAAAAAAGTTCCGACTCTGTAGAACCAATATTTATAATTTACCCAGAGGGTTGAAAATACGGCCGAAAACGGGTACTCCGGCTTGCGCAAGCCTCGCCCCCTTCGGATCTTTAATGAATAAATATTATTTAAACATATTATAAATGAAAATGAAGAATTGAAAAATTCAGGTGCTTGCAGGATAGATCAATGAACAATAATCCTTGGTCCAAAAATTTTTATCACGATTTTTCAATTAGATCTCCATTAGTTAATTAATATTTTTTTATTTTTTTGTATCATGAACATTAATATAGCAAGTGCGATAATTGTTAAACTATTAATCTGAGAATTTTTTTCTTTCGTGGAGCTATTTTTCAAAGGTCATAAAATAGATTCGTAGGAAAAATAAAAAAATTGTTAATTTTCGTTTTGTTATTAACAATTTACTTAAGTGAAAAATTAAAATGCTTCATTAAACATTGGAAATTTTTTTTTGATATAATATTACTATTGAACCGTTTTCTTATGATCAGAAGCTACTTAAAAATGATTTTTGATAATTTAAATCACCTATTGTTAATGAAATTGTTATAAACAAATTCGTTGTTTATGAGATAATTTAATAACATAATCCTTGATGATAATTGTGATTAAAAAAAAAACCGTTTCGTAAAGAAAATTTGTTATTGCTTGAAAACGCATTTATTGAATAACAATTTTTTTACTACTTGTTATGAAAATCAAAGAACAATTTTTTTTAAATCATTATTTATCTTCGTCTTTGATATTAAAAAAAATCGATTATTACTTATTTAAATTTTCATTTTTATTCAATGAACAATTTAGTATAAAAAATTAATTATCCCTTTGAATTTTTTTCTTTTTCTATTTAAAAAAACAAAAACAACCAATAATAATCGAATTTAAAAAAAAAATGGTTCCCTAATTTTCGCAAAAAGTGATCAAAAAAATTATGCGTTTTTAAGCATTACATTTTTTTTTTAAGAAAGGGTTTTTTTTAATCATAGTTACCATCAAGCATTATGTTATAGAAAAAAAATTAAATTATCTCATAAACAACGCTTTGGTTATAACAATTTTTCAAACAATAGGAGATAAAAATTATAAAACATCATTTTGAAGTAGCTTCTGATCATAAGAAAACGGATCAATAGTAAGTAATATTGTAAGGAAAAAATTTTTTCAATGTTCAATGAAGCTTTATGGTTTTTCACTTAAGTAAATTGTTTATAATAAATCGAAAATTTACAATTCGTTTATTTTTCCAACGGGGATCTATTCTGAGACAAATGTAAAATAGCTCCACGAAAAGAAAAAAATTCTCAGATTAATAGTTTAACAATTACGCTTGCTACAAAAAAATTGTTAATTAACTAATGGATAAACATTTTTGGACCAAGGAATATTGTTCATTGATCTATCTTGCAGGCGCCTGATTTTTTTCTTTTCATATTTAATAACTTTAAATTATATTTATTCATTGATGGTCCGGAGGGGGCGAGGCCTGCTCACCCGTTTTCGGGCGTATTTTCAACCCCCTGGGAAATTTATAAATATTGGTCCTACAGTTTCGGGATGCCTATATTTGGGAAATTTCCTCCTCTTTTTGAGGATTTTGAATAATTTCAAATAGATAATGAGATATTGGCGAAAAAGCAAACCCCCATTTTTTTCACTTAATTGTTTTCAACTATTGCCATTTTTGCGAGCGACCTTAGCTTTTTTCTGGAAAACTATCTACAAGCCCTTCAGAATCGAATGTCACCTCACAATCATAATTTTCGGAGGATACGCAAAAATTTTGACCTAAAAAGCGCTTGTTGAGTAGACTGCTATGCAAGAAATCTGGTTCAACGTATAGATGGTAATTCATAAAAAAATCACTGACGACAATGATATCAACATAATAATCATTTTTTAGCGACGATACCGCTTAATACCGGTATCAAACGGTTATAATTTCTACACTCTAGCGAGAGTGGTTACAAGCGGTAACGGAAGTTCCCCTCCAAAGCTGTCATTTCGACATTTGATACTGGTATCAGAATTTATAACCGGGTCCTTGGGGTGGGTTACTAGCGGTTGACATTTGTTGAAAGTTTGAAATTGTCAAAAGTATTGAAAGTTTGAAACTGTTGAAAGCAATCGAAATGGCTGTGACAAAGGAAAGCGTGGATTTTTTTTAATATACTCTAAACTACCAAGGAGTGGATTACTTCGTCATTACAGACCGCCAAACGGCGAATGTTTTATTAAGCGGTAATAGAATGAAGGCAATCTGGCTTGGATATAAACCACAACAAGACTAGTAGACTACGTTCTTGTTGTACTGGTTAGTGTTCCCTCTTTACTTTTTCTTAATTATAGGTGGTGAGAATCATTTTCTATAATTTCATCAAACAAATTTAATTATGGAAGGTTTCTTTTTCGAAACAATTGAAAAAATGCAATTTCAGTATATATTTCAAGCCAGAAATCCCCTAGCTCTAGCCTGAAGTCCATTATCCATCATTTGAATTGTGCTATATCATCACTGGGAGAAATTCTAATAAGACACAATAATTCTCGTTAGTGAATAGCATTTCGTCGAATAAATTCCACATTTCCATGTAATTCATCTTAATTGTTTATCAAACGTTAGAATAAGTAAGGTTTGCTTAATAAAAAGTAAACAAATATTTACGAAGATTAACCGTTTATGTTTTAGTGACAACCTCAGAGTTGTGTTCGAAAATTAAACTCCACGGAGTAGAGTAGAGTTTTCGAAGGTTTGACAGATTTACTCTAGAGTTACTCTGACACTGACACTGACAGTGACAGAAGGTGCCAATATCGGAAAATAGGTTATGTTGGTTTAAGAAAGATCCTATTATTATTGTTTTCTTCACATATATGTAACTCTAATCATAAATATATATTGTGAGCAGTATAAAAACTATTAAATTACATCACAAAACATTCATAAAACAGTTAGACAAAGATACTAGATTTTCCTTCCCATGAGTTATGTCAATTTTGACAGGAGTAAAATGAACTCCGAGTCGAATCCTCCGACTTTTCGGACGACAGTCACAGAGTAAAATTTACTCAACCTTTCAGTTTTCGAACGCAATTGAGTAAATATTACTCTACGGAGTTAATATTCGAACACAACTCAGTAACATTTTGCGGTTATGGGGTGGGGGATAAACTTTTGACATTGATTTTATGACCGGGTGCTCGAGGTGAGTTACTGGCGGTTGACATTTGTTTGAAAATTTGTAATTGTCAAAACTTGAGAAATTTTTTTTAAATCAATTAGAATGGCACAGGAAAGCGTGGAATTTTATGAATATTCTTTAAATCATGAAGGGGTTGATTACTCCGTAATCACAGACCTCCAAACGGCGAATGTTTTATTAAACGGTAAATACTCTGACATTTTTATTAACAATTACTTAACTTCAGAATACAAAGCATTTTCTCAGAACTGATGATAGGGCCTACAAATTTGCATCGACATTCTACAACAGATTACCAAGTTTCAATTCGATCGGATCTGTGTACTGTTTGAAAACAAAATTTGTACTCGGTAACCATTTGGCCGACTAAGGGCCGTATTCATAGTCGACCCTCAAGATAAGGTACGAAGAACGAGTTATCCTATTGGTTGTACCGATCGGCACAACTAATAAGAGACCTCGTTGCTCATCTTGAGGGCCGAATATGAATACGGCCCTAGGCCCATTAATGAACTTGGTCGTCGCAATTGAATGTGCAACCTACAAGTATGCTAGAATATCTAAATATCAGTTGTTTCGTATTACTTTTCAGATCCCGAGGCAGCGAAAAATTATATTGAAAGTAATCTCAATAATATTGGTCACGATTATCCGTCTTTTGTTCCAGAAGTTGGACAGACTATACTCGAATCTGATGAAGTTCCGCACACATCTGAATACGATATAAGTGAGACAATCAAATTTTAACATATACCGCTTGTAAGTAATCGTATTTCTTTCAGATTTAAATTGATCTTCGAAGAAGCCAACATGCCGAGATGTGGAGGCTACTGAATTATTCCTGAAATTCCGTTACGAAATGAATAAACAATTTTGCGATAAAAAAAATAATAAAAACAAGTTGTGGAACAAAATTGCACATTAGAGGAGCATGGTTTAAAAATAGGCGGTGGATGTGCCGAGCGCTGTAGGCAAAAGTTCGCTAATATGCAGAAATGTTATTTTGCCTATATTAGACACATTAAACAAACAGGTTCCGAAAAGAGGGACCCTCCCCAGCATTTTGAATACATGCACGCAATTATGGGTACACAAGTTTTTATTTTGGATTTGGTTGAAATAAAATTAAATTGGTAATATTTTAGGAGACAAAGATGAAACAGACCCAACAGACTCTATTCTCGACTCTTTCAGTCAAATTTCGGATGTAAGAGACAATTTGGGAGAAGAACAAGACGTGCCACATACAGAACCAACCAATCCTTCAGAATCAGCACCAAATACACCATCGGACTCCGCTAATTCAGCAATAAAAAGTAGATTTCAGTGAAAATCGAATTTGAAACCAACAACGAACGTGATGGAGGTAGCTAATTTACTAAAATACGAACTGCAAAAAGATAGGTAGATAAGAGAATCCCAGTTTAAAACCTTGACAGATATTATGAAGGAACAGAATGAACAGAGACGTGAATTCCTAGATCTTTTCCGAATATTCATTGAAAAGAAAAATCCTCGCAACAGTATTAGTGATGAAGATTGAAATTATTTTTTTTTATTGTAATATGTGGGTTTTTTTTTCATTGCTGTTCATTAATAGGACTTTTCTGAAAGCGCGATCCGGTTAACTCGATCAGTCTGTTGAGCAATCTGCGCGTTTCATAGATTAGAGAGAAACTCGCTGATTGGTGAACGGACTGATCTGGTTAAACCGATCACACTTTCCGAAAAGACCTATTGTTTACGAAAATGATCTTAATTGTTAAGAAAACTTGTTGATTTGTAAATATCTCGCTACAGCAGTTTATAGTAATGTAATTTTTAAAATAATAATCATATTCTCTTGTTTATTATATGTTAGATATATTTTCCTTAGTGTTGTTTCCTTTTATTGAAGTTCTTTGTTCATTTTTAGAAGACTTGTCGATATAAAAAAATATTTATACTATGTTTCTTCATACATATTTTTTCTGAAGGAAGTATTCAAAATTCATAACTCGATCAGTCCGTTCACCAATCAGCGTGATCCACTCTAATCTATGGAGCACACTGATTAGTGAACGGACTGATCGAGTTAACCCGAGCACACTTTTCGGAAAGCCATCTTATTGATAAATTCCGAGGTTCGCAACTCATGCAACGTAAATTCTACCTGCTTGTCATGCCTTATTCTTTTGAAATCGTTAATTTATTTCATTCTAAATTAGAAATCTTTTAGCTCGTGAATCCCTCTTGATATTTCACATTTAACATTACGCTAGATTATAGGGATAAGTCGAATGTAAGCGAGTAACCGGAATAAAGCGGTTAAGACCAATCCCTTGCTATTATAACCGCTCGGTTATATTTAGCAAGAGATTGGTCTTAACTGCTCTACTCAGGTTAATCGCATAAATTCGACTACTATTTACTAATGTAAATTTATCGTTTTGATTCTGTCTGCCAAAGGTTTAACAGAATGTTCTTTTATCAACCAGACTGAGGGCCGGTTTCTCAATTGCGAGTTAACTTGAGGTTGCGAGTTACGCATATATTTAGCGATATTCATGAACGCGTAACACTCAGGTTACCCGCAACCTTGAGTTAACTCGCAATAATTGAGAAACCGGCCCTGAGTTAGTGAGTTGAAGGTTCCGTGACTATTGAACTGACTACTCCAAGTCCATTTCGATCTGAACCTTTGAACGATATACCTATATTCTTTTAAATTATATTCATTTTTATACTGTTTTTTGAATAACAATAATTTTTTCAGTATTGTTCTTTTGCTTTATTGCTTTTCATTGTTTGGTTTGTAAATGATCTCACTTAAAAAAAAACATAGATAATTAGTTATCAGAATCTTGTATTACAAAATAACAAAACGGAACAGTTATTGGTTTAAAGCTGCACAAATGCGGTTGCGTATAATTTCCCCTAATAATCTCTCGGCCCGGTTTTCTCTAAAGTCCTCAATGACCTGTTCTTCTTCATATGGTTCATTCCACTCGTCCCCTTGAATATAACAATAATTATGTAAAATAAATGCAGCATTTGCAATTTAAATGGCTTTTGAAACAGAGTTAATGTTGATGAAAATTAGACATCTCCATCGTCCTTTTACTAGACCAAAAGTATGTTCTATGGCAACTCTGTCTGCACTTAATAAATAATTATGCGTTTTTTGTGCACGAGTAATATTCCCAGCGTCTCTGTAAGGTGTCATCATACACTCCTTCAACGGGAAAGCACTATCTCCCAGTAGATGATAATCCCTGTTAGGAAAATATATCTGAGGTCCATGCTGTTCAATGTGACGAGCCATAAGAGAATAAGAGAAAACCTATTGCAAAGAGAAAATTAATATAATTCTCAGATATTAATGAAGGGCATACTCTGGAGTCATGTGCAGATCCTGGGAATCCAGTGAAAAGGTATGTGAGGATATTTTTCACAGTAGACACTGATATTACTGCAATGGAATGAATGTGATAGCGATCGGCATAGCTATCATGTTGATTTTTTGGGACATTAAGATTGATCGTAGTACCATCAATGGCACCAACAACTCCTAGAAACTTTTCACATTAGAAAAATTACGCAAAAAAGAAATCTCCAATTTTTACCAGGATGATGTTGAAATTGTTGTATTAAATTATTCTTCAGATTTTGGCCATGTGACATATTTATTTCTGAGTTTGTAATTTACTATGTACAAAAATGCATTTACTATTTGCATCACAGTTGAAGGAACCATTAAATCTATCACTAATAGAATGAAGGCAATCTGGCTTCGATATAAACCACAAAAAGACTAGTAGACTTCGTTCTGGTTGTACTGGATAGCGTCCCCCTCTGTACTTTTTCTTAATAAGGTTGGGAGAATCATTTTTTAAAATTTTATTCAATAAATTTTTGAAGGTTTCTTTTTTCATGCGGAATAATTGAAAAAATACAATCTCATTATTGTTGGGTTTCACGAAGCTTCGATTAGCTTAATCGTGGATTTAATTCGATGGTTGTATGAAAAATGAATTGAAAATCGACATAGAATCGCACTAATTCGGCAATTAAGAGCTGTCAAAGCTTTGTGAAACCCAATGTATAACTTTCAAGCCAGATATCTCCTGGGTCTAGCCTGAAGTGCGATATCCTTAATTTGAATAGTGCTATCACAACTGGGACTATATTTGAATGCCATAAAATTTCAAAAAATTCCAAAACGGCACAATTCAAATCATTGAATAACATTTCTTCAAAAATGGGTTCAAGCCCTGTGGACAGGAGCTTTCTGGCGCTCTAGTTCAAACAGACAAATTATATCTCCGAAAGTATTGGTTTCTGAGAGTTGAGAATTATATCAATGTATTCTTATGATAGAACTGCATCATAAAGGAAATTCAATTCAAATAATAGTTTATTTATCAAGATTAAATGAGCAATCTGAGAATGAGAACTGCACCATGGAAGAAATCAAATTAAAATAGCTGAAATGAATTTGACTCTCTCTTATAGAACAGGATGAAATGTACGAGTATGAACACAGATCATATAATAAAGCTTAGATAGAATAATTATAGCATTCTGTGAAAACATAGAAGTACGATTCATTATTGAAATTTAGAACTTCATCTTAGATTGAATTCAAACATCATAGAAGAATTTAAATTCAACAAGAGTGACAAAAATAATCAATCCAAAACCAATAGACGAATTCTACCCAACAACGAACTCTTCCGAGATATTCATTCCTCAATTCTATGATGAACGATAATATATATATATTTCCTCTAATCTACTCCAATACACCAATATTTCAGTTTTGTTTTTAGTGGAGATATTCTGAACTCAATATTATTAACTTACCATTACCATTCCCATCATCATATGGATTGACCATCGGCATGAAAATATCAACCAACAAAAAGTATGATATTATATTATAATTCTTATATTTATACGATTGCTGGAATGCTGGAATTTTTTTTTGTTACTCCGAAACCATCTGTCCGATTTTGTCCAATAACGAACTAAGCCGAGATATTTATCCCCCAAACCTACTCTGAAAATTTCAACTGTCTAGCTCATTCCGTTCGAGAGTTATCGTGCCTACGGCCGGACCGGCCGGACAGAATGAATTTCGACCACGGATTCTTGATCAGTGAGTCGAACCAAATCGTTTAAGACCATTTTCATCGAAAAATTCGAAAATTACAGACATTTGGGCAAATTGATAAGCACTCAGTTCCGAGGAACTAGAGCGCCAAAAATTCAACATTTGCAAGTTGTTCATGATTAACAAGCGTTAAATGTAAGATTTACACTGCAAAAAAGTAATTATTTACTACGGGCTACGGTTAACCGTTGACGTTACTACGGACTACGGTTAACCGTTGACGTTTCAGTAAAAACACATACAACCTTTCGCGGTCATGTGGTGGGGGAACAAATTTTGACATGATGACAACCCGTTGTTAATAACCGGGTTATAAGCGGTATCCTCGATAAAAAATGATTTTATTTAGTTACACGATGACGATTTTCGTTTTACGACTGTTAAGTTCCGATAGAAGAATTATTATAGTTGTTATAGATCTCTATGGAAACACCCATCTACTAGTTCACGATCATTATGGAGGAAGAAAGGAATTCTTCCTGATAAACAGGTTAGATTCCTTCGCGGTCGGTAATTATGGGATCATTTAATTAGAGACAATTATGTAATAATTTCTCCGGACTCATACCATCGACTTTATGCGGATTACTGACGCTGTTCGGAGGTATTTTGCAGTGTGAACAAACCGTTTTAACCTCAAGATGTTTATTCGAGGTTATTAACTCAAGTAGTGTGACCCCACGCGACTCAATTGGAATAGATAAAGCTTTAGCGAGCTCGTTCATTTAATGATTAATATATTTCAATGATTTGTGACAACCTACACATAGATTTTTGAACTATTGAACTTAGATTCCTAGATTTTCTAGAGTTTTTGGCGCGCTGTTCCTATCAACTCGTCCAAATGTCTGTAATTTCCGAATATTTGGCCGATAATGGTCTTGAACGATTAGTTTCGACTCACTGATGAAGAATCCGAGGTCAGAATTGATTATGTCCGGCCAGCCGTCAGCACGATTACGCTCGAACGCAATTAGTTAGAGAGTTGAAATTTTGAGGGGAGGTTAGGTGTCCAAATGTTCGTTAATGGGCAAAATCCATCGAGTGGTTTCAGAATTATAACCATTTGAAATTTTGTTTTCCCAATAACTGCAAAATACTAATCCGATCGAATCAAAGCACGGTAATAAGTCGAATAATACCGACACAAACACTTATGCAGAATTTTGTGAGGATCGCATGGCTGCAAAATTTACAAGAAAAATATTTTAAAAAATTCTGTATCTCAGAAACTATCCGTCAGATATCGTTGAAATTCTACGAGAGCCTTCAAAACCTTATTATTCAGTAAAGTTCTAGATTTGAGCTCGATCAGATGTATATTGGTGAAGATATTGCCGAAATTTCAAAATATACCAAAGATTTACATTCAACCAAATAAATTCTCAACAGTTTTTCTTGAAACAATTTAAGTAATCATTACGTGTTTCCATAGATCATCATTCTTAGTATTCTGTGATGTATTTCATATTCATATTTCTCTATGTTCGAGTTCATGTCAATGTCTAACATCACATGACACATGTTGACAGACAAACTTATTTGACAATTTTTGAAATATATTTATAAGAAAACTTGGTACCTAATAGGATTCAGGAACCATTTTCGCAAGTTACAAACAAAGATTGGAAAATGGTTAGATATCCATCCAAAAAAAATTTCCCATGCGAAAGACTATCAATTTCATACTTTGCCGAATTCTTGAAGAAATATGAAAATATCTAAAGGAAACTTCAACGATTTAATAAATAAGTATTTGTTCAGAAGGAGCTTGTATTATTGTTGGAATTCTATAAAGCAATAAATACATTCTAGTCAGCATAATTCTAATTTCTAGTTCATTATGTGATATGATGATTTTTGTGTGTGCTTTTCCGTATTATCAATGACAATTTTCAGAGTTTGGGAGACAAACCCAGAAAGGAACCATTTAATAATGAGTATACCTCCCAAAGTATCTTTTAATGATAGACTACAGTCAATCTATTAACTCAGAGAAGGAAATTTCCTGAGATACTCATTTTTGAACGTAGATATTTTAGAAGTATGAAGTTAAATATCTAGGAGTAACACTAGTATACTTCGGTGGAATAAGTGCATGTTGAAATCACTGCTAGTCAAGCAATAAAGGCTTTAATGGCATGCAGAAATCTAGCCGGTAAGACTGCAGCGTATGGGGCAGTAGTATGGTATACAAAAATCAGCCAGTATAGTACTAGGGAAACCCTCGAAAAAATTCAAAGGCTTGCATGTGTGTGTGTCACTGGAGCTACGGGAGGGTGTCCTACCAGGGCACTTGAGATTATCACAAATCTCACACCCGTTCACCTTATGATAGAGAAAATGGCCCATGAAGGCATTCTCATAATATCCAGGAAAGGAACAAGTAATGAGAGTATTAAACATCAGAAAGCCTGGTCCTCTCTTACCGGGTATATTTCATCAGGTAATCTTCCTAGTGAAGAAATGATGAAGAAAGTATGCATTGAGAAGAACTTCACTACGTACTAGGTAGGAAGAAAGACTGGGACAGGGAACCCCCCACCCAAGTTCTTTAAAAAAATTACATTTAATGGTACACAGATTATTCAAAATCCAATATAGGATCTCGCGCTGAAGTATATAGGGCAGGCACCAAATTCTCAATATCGCTAGGCTCCTATCCGATCTTCTTTCAGTGCAACGTACATAGATAGTTTATTCACTTCAAAGTACCGAAATCTGTGCAGGAAAAAATGTCAACGGTAGTAAGTTACATTGAAGAAAATATGTTCTTTCAGCTTTAAAAAATTCAAAATATTCTTGTATATTATAAGGCTCACATTTTACTATGAAAAAATAATTCTCCTATATGTAGTAATCTTTCGATCTTTAAATTCTTGTTCAACAAAAACCCTATCACTGATATTTAGCAAAAATCTTATTTTGAATCAAATCGATCGGACCTATATTGTTGGAAATTGTCAGAAAATATTATATTTTTTTCTAGACCTCATGCTCTTTGGCGAGTTCAATACTGGATGGGTGACCGCTCTAGTTTTACACTCAATCAACGAAGGTATCAACAGTGTTGAATTTTGAAGTGCCTGGAGAGAAGTTAATGAATATGCATAGATCGACCAAAGTAATATTTGACAAATCGATTCGTCAGCAACCAGTTCTCGGTTTAAAATTGATCGAATCAATATTACCTACTGGAATGAACTGCGTGCCATAGCTCCTGTCCACAGGGCTTTCCCCCTTTTTTCTTAAAATATTTTATTTTCGGTTCTAGTGATGCGGCTTTCATGAAACACCGAAGTCGTTATCTATATTGCCAGAGTCACTAGGAGGTGATATTCAAAATTCATATGTGTGACATACCCACATTTAGTTCAAAGGCTGCTTGTTCACAAATTTCGTAATTCGCAACCAGTAAAGCTGGCCGTCCACTAGGTCGGAAACGCGGCGCGGGGCGGAAATATATATCTCCGTCCACTGTGGGGCGGTCGGTCAGGTCGGAAAAATTTTCAGGACAGTTCTCACTTGGCAGTCGATATATGCGTATCACATGAGGTATGTCTTCTGACGACGAGGACTTGTTCGTGTTTGCTGCTGCATGGGAAGCTGAAGAAGAGGAAGCAGTGAGGAGAAAGAGGAAAAGGATATGGGTTCATGAAATTAATACAAAAAGAAAGGAGCTTGGAGAATTTCATCATCTATTTGATGATCTCCTGAGGGACGAAAATAAATTCTTCAGGTACTTCAGGATGTCGCCAGAAATGTTCTTCAAATTGCTGCAACTTTTGAGGCCAGAGATTGAAAGGCAAAATACTCAATTTCGGGAAGCCATTTCTCCCGAAGAAAGACTGGCGACGTGCCAGGTACCGTAGATATAATATTTCACTAAAATATTGTTTTTACGCGTATGTTCTAGGGGAACGTCGCGTTTTCATTTTGCCCAAATGTCTGTAACTTTAGAATTTTTTGCCGAAAATGGACTCAAACGATTAGGTTCGCCTGCCTGATGAAGAATCTGGGGTCAAATTTGATTCTGTCCGCTGGCCGGCCACCGTTGCCACGATAACTTGAGAACGGAACGAAATATCGAATTGAAATATTTTGGGTAGCTGGCGCGTCCCAATGCGACGGACAAGTTCATTAATGGGCATAATCGGCCTAATGGTTTCCGAGTACTAATTTTTTATCAACCGTTACCAATCGGATCGAATTGAAACTTGGTGAGTGGTTGTAGAAAGTAAACATGGACACTAATGTGCAATTTTGTAAGGTTCGTATCATTAGAAAATTCTAAAAAAAATATTAAAAAATATTATTCATCTCACGTTAACTTGAGAACAGAAAAAGATAGCGGCTTGAAATTTTCAGGATATGATGAACATATATGCAAAATTATTATCTATATCACAATAACTTGAGAATAGAAAGAGATAGGGAATTGAAATTTTTAGGGAAGGTTTCGCATCCGAATGTGACATTTGAGTTATAGGCATAATCAGACAAACGGTTTTGGACTTACGCTAATTTGAAAATCAAGACTGTCCAATAAACGTCCTATAGAACATGCGTGTTTTTTTAATATTTGGTTTTCTCAATTCGCTAAAATTCAAGGTACGTTGAGTGGGTGCATTTCATTATAATGTATGTATCCACAGATTCTGACAATATAATACATAGTTGAAATATTATGAAAAAAAAAGTGTAAAAATTAAATCATATAATCTATAAAAAATACAACATTTGTAACGACGGACTCACAGAAATCGAAACGAAAGTGACCGAGTCGTGCCGAGGTCGGAATATTTCCGCTCCGCCCTCCGTCCATTGGGTCGGCGACGCGGAATTCATGAAACCGCGCCGCGCTCAAGAAGTTTGGATAGATCCCGAGCGCGGAGATTTTTCGACTTCTCCGCGCCGCGCCGCGCTACCGACCTAGTGGACGGAGCTTAGTGTATTTTGGTTCAAAGTTCTAGCACACATTTCCGCCCCGCGCCGCGCCGCGTTTCCGACCTAGTGGACGGCCAGCTTAAAACGTGAATTCGGCCTACCTGTAATAATTTGAAATCTTTAATTTATTTCAGTCTAAATTAGAAATATTTTTTCTCATGAATGCCTTAATTATATAGAGAGTGTTTTGGTATAGTAAATTTATCTTTTTGATTATGTGCGCCAGCCGATTTAAATTTTCTCTTTCTGTGGTCGTACGGTGGTCGACAAAGTTTAAAGTTCCGTGATTCGAGCTTTTTCCAGTTTGGCTCTCAACAGATACACTTGTATTAATGTTCTTTCTACGTTTACTTTATTCTCAATAGATAGAGTAATGGTGTTCTAGAAATCTTATAAAACAGTTCGTGTGTTTTATTGGTGAATTATACGCCAGGTTTGGCGGTTAATCTTTTTAAATTATGGTTTTGGCTTATTGAAATTGGTTTTGTAAATTGATTGTTTCAGATTGTTATTAGTTGGTATAGTTTAGCACGCCATTTTTTTTTTAAATCGTATTTGATGTTTAATTATTTTGATTCCGTACTAATTTTTCTGGTAGGTGAATTTAATATTGATGTTGTTCTGAAGCAATAAGGGGAGTTTCTTCAATTTTCAAAGGATTATGTGCCACGGGTTTTTTTTCTTAATAAGTTCCAATGATTAAATGTCTGTATACTGTTAATTTATATCCACTGTTTCGAGAGAAATAATGGATTTTTCAAAGCAGTATGTGTAACATGATTATATTATTGTAGTTTTTGGGCTGGATCAAATCTCTACCTTACATAATTTTGAGCTGAATCTAATTTTGGGCTTGGTAAAGATTTTTGATTGGAGCGAAACTTTACCTTACATACCTATTATTTTGTGTTGGATTAGAATGAAATTTAACCTTTTCTTTCCTAATTTGGAGCTTCGTTTTAAAAACCTAAGCTAAGCGTCTTTAGTAGTTTGTTAATACTTCTTCTGTTATCAAAGGAATTCTTGATTAAACCTTTAAAAAATTGGTTCAAGCACTAACGTGTCCATTCCAACGGACAATAGAACATACACGCAGAAGCACCTGACTTCACGCCACTGCTTGAACCAATTTTTATTTCGTGATTTTCTTGAAAATTTTCTATGGGTACTGTTCTCACAAAATTTTACACACGTCTTTATATCGATATTATACAACTAGTTCCCAAGCTTCAATTCGATCGAATCTATATTTTTTGGGTTATCGAGGAAATAATATTCCAGGTGAGTATAACTTCGAAATCGTTGGACCGATTAAGCTCAAAAACGAACTTAATGCAGATGCGCAACCTATCTACGCAAGTCCTTATCCTTTCGTTCGAAAGCTATCGAGGCAAAGGCAACCCATCCAGTTACTGAACTCACACAAGGCTGCTTGGATCTCCAACAATATAGATCCGATCGTGTTCAAACTTCGAACTGGGCAGTAGAGTTAGGTTCTGAAGGGTCTCGTACAATTTCAGCTATGCCGGACAAATAGATTCTGATATATAGAATTTTTTTCAATGATTCTTTAATAATTTTCTAGTGATACGATCCTCACGAAATTCCGCAACAAATTTCGCGTTGGCTTTCCATAGCTAACAACCATGTTGGAAATGTTGGAATTGTATCGGTTTTGTATTTTTCGAGTTATTGAGGAAATAACAACCAAATTGCAGATGGGTATAACTCCAAAACCGTTTGGCCGATTATGCCTGTAAACAAACTCAAATCTCGCATTCAGATGCACAATCTAACCTGATAATTTCAAGTCGCTATCCCTCTCGGTTCTCAGGTTATCGTGACATAAATAATATTTTTTAATAATTTTCTTTTAAATTTTCTAGTGATATGATTCTCACAAAATTTTAAAAACTTCCTTAAATATATATTCTACAACTACTCACCAAGTTTCAGTTCGATCGGATCTGTATTGGTTGAAAACAAAAATATTACTCGGAAACCATTGGGCCGATTATGCCCAACTTGTCCGTCGTATTGGGACGCATCATCTTCTCTTGAAAATTTCAAGTCGCTATCTCTTTCCATTCTCAAGTAATCGTGGCAACGGCCGGACGGAATCAAATTTGGCCTCAAATTCTTCCTCAGGTAGTCGAACTCAATCGTTTGAGACCGTTTTCGCCAAAAAAGTCGAAAATTACAGACATTTGGGCAAAATGATAACGTGATGTTCCCCAGAACATACGCGCAAAAACAGCTTTGCCAGTTTGGTCTGGAGCAAATCTCTACCTTACATGCCTAAAATATTTTTGAGGCGAAGCTAATTTTGATCTGGAAGCAAATTTAACCCATTAACTCAATGAAAAATTATATACGATTTACACTTATTTATTCAATATTGTGACGCGTTTCGTCGACACAGCGACTTCATCAGACTACATCATACTGATGAAGTCGCTGTGTCGACGAAACGCGTCACAATATTGAATAAATAAGTGTAAATCGTATATAATTTTTCATTGAGTTAATATGGATTTGCATCAAGTAAAAGCCACAAGCATTAAATTTTTAACCCATTAGCTGATTTATGATTTGAGCAAAAGTCTACCGTACGTACCTAACATTTGTTTTGGATTGGAATTAAATTTAACCTTTGAACATTTCCACACTTTGAGCTGGGACTGATTCCTACATTTTTTATACCTTATCTGGAGAAATTCCCAGCATTATTAGGAAGAGCACCTTTAGCTTTTCCCGTACGCAGTCCCTGAAGAAGACTGGTTCCTAATTTGGAGCATCGTTTTAAAATCCCTAAGCTGATCGCCCTTAGTAGTTTGTTGATACTTCTTTTGTAAACAAAGGAATTTGTGATTAAAGCTTCAAAAAACCTCATATCCCAAGAAGTATCTTCAAAGGGGGTTCAACGTTATAATAGCCCTTTCACTCGGTTCCCTTTGGAAGCCCAATCATAACTATAAGCGATTCATGGGTTGTTTTGTAACCAACGGCATGCGGCTCTGCATTCGAATATAACATTTTGCTCATTGCACAACCTTTGCAGTGGTTCTTCCCTGAAGATGTCAATAGTATTATTGGATTACAGTGAGCGACTATCAGTCCAGTAACAGATCGTTCTTTTTTTCTTATTGTGTCTTATGCCTGAGGAAAGATACCAGAACCTGATAAGGTTTTGTTTCCTCATCTACTCGGAAACGATTGTCTAGAAGCGGATTTATTTATCCCGACCACTGACCTCGTTTGGTAAGAGCATCTGTCCTCTCATTGCCGGGAACTGCAGTGTATCCCGGCATCCACACAAGTGTTTCCCTGTTATAGGCTGCCGGAACAGAGAGGATCTCTTGGCAATCCTAGATTTATTTCGATCTTTGCTCCAACTCGTAATTGCTCTTGGGGCTGCCTAACTATCAGAGTATATAGGGATATTCCTACCCATAGGGGTAAGAGAGTATAGCCTCTCTTCACAGGTTTTTCCTAGCGTATACATCAATTACGTGGATTTCTGCTAGGAATACTATTTCGTTACGTCCGAGAGGTATACATGCCACATACCTGGGGTCCTAAGTATAATCCAGCTACGGCACCTCTGACTGTTTTGGACTCATCTGTATTCCAGGTAAGTTCGCCAGCCTGACGAAATCGACGAGCCTGACGAGTTTACACTTTCACTCCAGTCTAAGAGCGTCCGCACACGGGCATACCGAATCGAGGCGATTCCAATCTCCTGAGTCCCTTTCCTACACTCGCTTTTCATGGGAATCATACTCGGATGATTACTAAATTGGTAATTCCAGCGATTCTGTGCTTTCAATTCCGATCCTAGCGACGCAGTAATTGCAATTGTAGTAATCGTTGATGCATGATTCCTATGGTAACCGAATTTAGGAAAGGGACTCAAGAGATTGGAATCGCGTCGATTCGGTATGCCCGTGTGCGGATGCTCTTATGGTATTTGAATATCGTGCTTAGGCATGATTTTTGGAGGCATATTCTGGGGAACAGTGCACCATAATTTTACCCAAATGACTATAATTTAAAACAATCTCAGAAACTATCCACCAGACATCTTTCAAATTTCGCAAAAACCTTCAAACCCTCATAGTACTTAGGTATTTATATTATCCTGGTAGCCAGAAAGAAGTCTTGGGCGAGTTCAGTATCTACCTGGATACCAAAGCAGTGCTTTTTCAATTTTTGCGAGAATGTTCTGGGGAACAGCCTGCTATCATTCAAATGTCTGTGATTTTCGAAAATTTTGCCGAAAATGGTCTGAAACGATTAGGTTCGACTGACTGATGAACAATTCGAGGTCAAATTTGATTGTGCCCTCGATAACTTTCCTGCGGTAAGAGATAGCGATTTGAAATTTTCAGGGTAGATGGCGTGTCCAAATACAACGGACAAGTTCGATAACGGGCCTAATCGAGCCCACTTTCCGAGTAATAATTTTGTTACCAACCAATACTGATCGGACCGTTAGTTGTAGAATACCGACGCAAAGACCTTTTTGGAATTTTGTGAGAATCGTATCACTAAAAAAAATTTAAAAAATCGTAAAAAAATATTATTCATCTCACGATAACCTGAGGACGGAAAAAGATAGCGACTGGTAATTTTTGAGGTAGGTTGCGCATTCGAATAGGACATTAAAATATGTTAATAAGTATGATGGGCCAAACGATATTGGAGTTATACCCATTTGAAATACGGTGGTTAAATACGAAACCGATCCAATTAAAACATGGTAATTAGTAATAGAATGCCGACGTGAAAATTCTTGCAAAATTTGGTGAGGATCGTATCACTAGAAAATTTTAAAAAATCATTGAGAATCATTGAAAAAAATTCTAACCAGAGACTATTCGTCCAACATCGTCATGAACTGAAACCTAACTCTACAGCCAAGTTTCAAGTTTGAACACGATCGGATCTATATTGTTGGTGATCCGAGCAGCCTTGGGTGAGTTCAGTAGCTGGATGGGGGACCGTTGCCTCGAGAACTTTCGAACGTAAAGAGATATGGACTTGCAATTATCAGGATAGGTTGCGCATCCGGAGGGGAAAATTATGTTAGGCATAACCGGCCCAACTGTTTCGGAGTTATACCCACCTGGAATATTTTTTCCTCGATAAATAAAAAAAAATAGATCGAATTGAAGCTTGGTAACTAGTTGTATAATATCGCATGAAGACGTGTGTAAAATTTTGTAAGAACCGTAACCCTACAAAATTTTTAAAATATTACGAAAAATAATATTCGTTCAAGAATTGACGTGGAGTCAGCACCTCTTGCGCGTATGTTCTATTGTCCATTCTCCTGTATTGGACAATATTAATCGAATTTAGAAGAGAATGGACAATAAATCATACGCTAAAATATTATTTTCTCGATAACTCAAAAAATACAAACCCGATCGAATTGAAACTACTTGTAGAATATCCACATAAAGTCCGTACCACCAGAAAATTGTGAAAAAATTATGAAACAATCTCATGTATCTCAAGATAACTTTAGAACGGAAAGAAATAGCGACTTTCAGGGTACGTTGCACATCCGAATGCGATATTCAGTTTCGTTTATTGGAATAATCAGTTAAACGGTTTTGGGGTTATACACACCTGAAATGTTGTTATTATCTCCTCTATAACTCAAAATATACAAATCTGATCCAATTAAAACTCGGTAATTACTTGTAGAATGCCGACCCACTAATTTTAGCGGAATTTCGTGAATATCGTATCCTGAAGTTACTTGTGGCGTAAGTTTTTTCGTATATTATTAGATATTCAACGAATTCCAATTCCAAATGAATACATATGTCAGATTTTAAAATTCTGTAACCATAGACGATTCACTCATTACTCAAGCCTGTCATTAAATAAATAATATGAAATGTATTAATATCGTATAAAATCTGAGGTTTATATCGATGCTCAATTCGATTAGGAGTGGCCAAAAGAGGTGAATAGACAATAGAACATGCGCGCAAAAGCTCCTGACGTCAGTGCTTGAACCAATTTGATTTAATTCGGTCATCGAAATCTACCATATTCAAAATGGTTCGATAAGTCTCTTGTATGTAACACGAAACGCCATATGTTTATGTTTTCTGAATCTAGTTCAATACCAGATCATCATGAATGCCCTCATGCACTTTCATAATTTTTAAAATTTCAATATTTCGGTATTGAAAACCGGTAAATCAAAAAGCAATTTCAAATGAGGTGAAACGCTTCTGAATCGTTGCTATGATGGATGACGTAATCAAAATTGACCATCTGCTTGTTACAGCCAATGCTGACTGCGAGTCCTTTAAAGGGAGCTGTGTTAACTAGAATACTAGAAACGGACACGAGGAGAGAGTGAGAGTAGATATGACGGGTTACGTCACGGACTGGTGCCGAGTTTCGATCGTTTGAACAGGCATTATGTGCAACCAAATTTGATTGATCGTTTTCTCATTGAAAATTGAAATTTTTGACGGCGGTTGAACTTTTTCAGTATTCTTATGGAAATAGTAATCGATTCCAATAATAAAGTAAAATACATTCAAGAGAGCTATTGTGGAAATCTCAGAGCATGTTATAAAATTTTTATCGATGTTCAAAGTCTATGATTCCAATATGTAATTTAATCACGACATAAACGCTCGTACCAACTGCAAGATCAAACATCCATGGAGCCATGTTCGTGTAACATCCCATTACGACTTCACGAAGCATTCGTTGCCGCCACCAATGCGTTTCATCTACTTTCACCTATAGGTAGAAAATTGTGGCAGCGGGCGGGCTAGCGACGTCAGGGACAAAATGAAATTAGAAATTAAACGGAATGACCCATCGCCCTACTTATTCGACCTGATGGTTCCGCCGGTTAATACCTTTTGTTACACATAAACGAAGTGTCGCTCAACGAGGCAATCGAATCGAAACATTACGCCTTGAAAATTGAGTTTTCGCTCGTAAAGTTTACAATTAGACCAGGGTCGAAGCCTTTAAAAATGACAAAAAGTGAACAAAAATTATAGTAGAATGAAATCATTGGAAAAGGAAGAAAATATAACAAAAAAGATAGGAAAAATAATTTACGGGCGTTCAAAGTTCGGGAAGGGGAAGGTGGTGAGTTTTTAAGGGTAAACAACGGTTTATCTCGATTTCCGGCAAAACTACAAGTCCTATGGAAAATATATTAATGGCAAAGTTGTAGGTAATAAAAAGATCTACAACTTTTGTATTTACACTTTTATCACATAACCTCAAAATTTATGTAAAAATTCAAATAACCACGTTTTGGGTTTTTGATTTTTATCTCTTACAAACATTTTTTTTTCTTCAAAAAATTTAGTAAAAACTTACCTTTTCATGTCCCAAATACACTGTAATTTGTAGGATATAAATTTTTTTTTTTTTCACCTTAATTTGACTCAATATCGAAAAAGCACCCAAATTTTCAATCAAACATTCTCACGTCAAAATATCTGCTCTTTTGAAAAATTAGATGGGCTTTTTGTTCATTGGAGTCTCTACTATATGATGGTGTAAAAAAAGTATACATTACTATGGTAAATTTTCTCGGAAAATGCTTAGTTAATAAAGTTAATATTTAATAAGATATCCACAATATTTTGAGAAAGTTGTAGAATCTTCTCTAAATTATATGTGAAGATGCCTATTTATTGGTATTTTAAGACTTGTATACCTGAGTGACCTGCGGATAATTTTAGCCCATCAAAAGGTATTTCATAGAGAAGTGAGGAAGGGGCTATGAGGGTCTGCGCCTTACTGCCTGTTACTTCGTAGCATTTTCTGAGAGAATTTACCATAGTAATGGATATTTTTTTTACACCATCAGAAATTAGAGAATTCAACGAACAAAAAGCCCACCTACTTTTTTCAGAAAGCAGATATTTTGACGTGAGAATTTTTAATTGAAAATTAGGATGCTTTTTCGATATTAAGTCATATTAAGGTGAAAAAAGAAATATATTGAATCCAAAAAATTACAGTGTATTTGGGACATAAAAAGGTCCGTTTTTACCAAATTTGGTGAAAAAACAAATTTTTTTGTAAAAGATAAAAACTATAAACCAAAAACGTAGTTATTTGAATTTTTCATATAAATTTTGAGGTTATGTGAAAAAAGTGTAGAAACAAAAGTTGTAGATCTTCTCATTACCTACAACTTCGTCACTCAACTTTTCTCCATAGGACTTGTAGTTTTGCCGGAAATCGAGATTACCGTTTTTTAACCTTAAAAACTCGCCCTCTTCCCCTTCCCGACCTCAGATCGCCCGTAAATTATTTTTCCTATAATTTTTGTTATATTCTCTTCCTACAACGGGTTTCATTCTACTATAATTTTATTCGGTTTCAAAAATTATCGACCCTGGTCTAAATTGTATGACTATGCATATATCTATGAAAATGTAGATTCTAACAAATTTGTATTCAGGGGTTAGGTGTAGTCAGAGACATGAAAAAATTACAATTACAACAATTCTATTGTCCGGTCTCCTGTATTGGACAGTCTTAATCGAATTTTCCATGGTAAATTCGAATACAGGAGATACAGAATACAGGAGAACAGACAATAGAATTCACCATGGTAAATTCGATTAGGAGTGTCCAATACAGGAGAATGGACAATAGAATATACCCGCAAAAGCTCCTGACTTCACGTCAGTGCTTGAACTAATTTTTTTTCGTAATTTTTTAAAAAATTTCTTGGGGTACGGTTCTCACAAAATTTTACACACGCCTTTTTGTCGATATTCTACAAATAGTGAACCAGCTTCAATTCGATCGAGATCTATATTTTTTGAGTTATCGAGGAAATAATATTCCAAGTGGGAACCGATGGAATGATTATGCCCCTAAAACGAACTCAAGTCTTCCATTGGGATGTGCAACCTACCCTGAAAATTGCAAATTCCTATCTCCTTTCGGTCCAAAGCTATCGAGGCAACGGTCACCCATCCAGCTACTGAACTAACACAAGACCGCTCGGATCTCCAACAATATAGATCCGATCGTGTTTAAACTTGGAACTTGGCAGTATATTCAGGTTCTGAAGGCTCTCGCAAAATGTCGGACGAATAGTTTCTGATATATATAATTTTTTTCATTGATTTTCAATGATTTTTTTTTAATTTTCTAGTGATACGATCCTCACGAAATTTCGCATGAATTGTTGCGTAGGCATTCTACAACTGAAAACCATGTTTAAATTGGATCGGTTTTGTATTTTTCGAGTTATCGAGGTAATAACAACCAAATTTGAGATGGGTATAACTCCAAAACTATTTGACCGATTATGCCTATAAATGAACTCAAATGTCCCATTCAGATGCACAACCTTGCCCAAAAAATTCAAGTCGCTAACTCTTTCCGTTCTCAGGTTATCGTGACATAAATAATATTTTTTAATTTTATAGTAATACGATGCTCAAAAAATTTTACTTACGTCCTTAGTTTTGCATTCTACAACTACTCTTCAAATTTCAATTTGACGGACTTGTATTGATTGAAAACAAAATTATTACTCTGAAATCATTGGGCCGATTATGCCCATTAACGAACTTGTCTGTCGTATTGGGATGCCCACCTACCCTGAAAATTTCAAGTCTCTATCTCTTTGCGTTCTCAAGTTATTGTGGCAACGGACGGCGGGCTGGCCGGAGAGAATTAAATTTGACCTCGAATTCTTCATCAGGGAGTCGAACCCAAACGTTTAAGACAATTTTCAGCAAAAAATTACAGACATTTGGGCAAAATGATAACGCGATGTTCCCCAGAACATACGCGCAAAAACATAGCATAAATAAATAAGGTTCGACTTGATTTGACAGAAAATTCAGAAAAAAAAATTAATAATTTTAAAAGTAATGGCTGTTTGTGTTGACCCAGTTCCAACCGAAGATCCTTGCGGTGAACATCACTTATCCATGGAGATTCATCAAAAATCGGACAAAAAGAATTATAATACCATAAGAGTTTAACGCTTTTATGGGAAAGCTTACAACTAGTACATGAATATGAATAGGACTAGCAAGGAGTAAGGACCAAAGTTGAGAGTAATCCACAAAGTGTAAATAAAATAACGCTGAATAGCAACATACCGCGGTTTCGTCCTTATTAGGAATCATCAGTGGTGCACAACTCACGTTGTAAGTGTCAAATAGAATTAGTTTTATTAATAGATGATCTAGTGCTTGATCGAAGCTCTTTTTTTAATTAACAAAATGGCGGCTTCATTAAATTTTTTCCAGATCTTCGGGAACAAATCAACTATTAATTGTGTATAAAAAATCGAAATAAAAAAAAAATTCCTTTGGCCAGGTTCTAGTTTTTCATGTTTTCGAGAAGCTGTATAAATTTCATTAAAATCTACCGAGCGGTTTCCGATCTACAGTGATCACCAGTTCAAAAAACATAGTTTTGAGAAAAGGGCATTTGAAGTTTTACACTCAATTTACGTTTCATTTAATTACTTACAGAGTATATATTCCTGGGCCATATTTTAGTTCTTCTGCCGTTGTGGCAGCTTCCAAGTTATCTCCACTACGAAAGTAACTACACTCTTGTCCACTACAGTTTTTGTCGTCTGACATATGTTTCGGAAACAAAGGTTCCATCTTCTAAAACGAAGGCGTTACCGTCTTTGAAGATGGAAACTTTGTTTCCGAAACATATCATGTCAGACGACAAAAACTGTAGTGGACAAGAGTATAGTTACTTATGTAGTGTTCATAATAAGTCCGCAATGAACTCAAATAGAATTTCCAAATTATCTATTGGATTTTGTCTATGTAGTAGACCAGATGTATGTAGACCAGATCGCCCGAGGGGCATTTGCTAATTATCGAATAACTCGAAAAGTATTTGTCGGATTTACCTCAAATTTTCAGAGAATATTTCTGAGATATTATGCTTTAAGAAAATGCAAAAAAAAAAAATTTTCAAAAAGCTGACCACACCTAACCCCTCAAGTATAACGCGTTTCGATGTGCAATATCTTTACTGTTCTGAATAATATGAAACATGTTTGGATATGTATATTTGTATATAGTATCATAATATGAGCCTGCAAGAGGCTCACATGCCGTAGTATTAAAACCTTATCTTGAAAATTGATTAATAATTTACGTCAGAGGGCGTCCATAAATTACCTGAGGTTCAGAGGGGGAGGGGGTCGAGATAAATTTTCCAAATCTTACTTGAGGGGGAGGGTGGGTCTTGGCAAATATTGCGCAATCTTATTCTAGCTAAAATCGTTCCAAAATCGCGTGAGTGTAAACTTAAACTAAAATGAAAAATATTTCTAGAATACAATATGAAGTTAATAATAGTCTCTATTATATGCGCCTTATACTCACACAACTGTATATGTATGTAATGTGGTATCCTTACATAGTATAAAATAAAGTCGCTTCCTGCTGTCTGTCTGTTCCTATGTATGCTTAGATCTTTAAAACTACATGAAGGATTTTGATGCGGTTTTTTTTAATAGATAGAGTGATTCAATAGGAAGGTACATGTATAATACATGCATAATATATTAGAGAAACACTGATAATTTTAGAGCTTTCTAATGTGATGTCGTAAATATACAATTTTTTTGCGCTTACATTGCAAACGCTGGCTGAACGCTACGAGATAGATCAAAATAATGTGGTACAGTATGGTACACCTTACAAAGGTCTACAAAAAATTCCACGATAGTATATGTCTATATCTTAAGGATAACCCACAATAACCATTTTTTATCCTTTACATTCTACGAGAACTAATGGCTGTATTACGAAGCTATTTTAAGCAATACAGCATTGATCCTTATCCAATTAGGTACCTAAGATGCATTGTGCATTTAATATTGATCAATGTGGCCATTTACAGAAGGCAATTTAAATGAATATTTTCGAAGATATTGCAGATTTAAAATGCAGGGACATAGCGGTTGCGGTGGTACCGACCGGGGGGCTGGCACAGCCAGGATAGGGTTAGAAATCGAATACAGAGAGCCAGAGAATCATCTGTAGAGGGTGAAGCTCGCCTCAGCCAGGATATATGTATTGATTCCCCGAATTCCTCTGATTCCATCAGATTTACTGATCCAATTTAAACGCCTACAATTTCCGCTAATGATATATTTTGCAATGATTAATAAATCGCAGGGTCCAACAATCAAGGCTACAGGCTTATATTTGAGCGTTGAGTGTTTTTCACATGGCCAATTATATGTCGCTCTTTTAAGAGTAACCTCTAAAGAAAACATGTTTGTATTGTCAAACGGCAAAAATGCTGTGAACGTTGTATATAAAGAAATTCTGTAGTATATTTAGTATCAGCATTTCAACCGTGCGAAACCGGGGCGGGCAGCTAGTTTTATATAATATGTGTAAAAAGGAAGCCACTGATAATCACTTGGATTCGGTGGTTTCAATAGTCACTTTTGAAGCCGTGCACGAGTCTCTATGGACTGAATTATAATAGATCTTTTAATATTCGTTTAAGTATTTATAATTTAATTTTATGACTGTGATTTTAAATTACGATAATCTTCACAAATAATAGTCTTTGGTGGTCTTAAATATAATTAATAGAGCATATTATGTTTTTGCCGCTCTTGTTCGTCGCAACAGAGTGCTTATCAATTTGCCCAAATGTCTGTAACTATCGAATTTTTCGATGAAAATGGTCTTAAACGATTTGGTTCGACTCACTGATCAAGAATCCGTGGTCAAAATCGATTCTGCCAGCCGGCCGGTTCGGCCTTCCGTTAACACGTTAACTCTCGAACGAAAGGAGTAAGGGGATTGAAATTCGCAGGGTAGGTTTGGAACGTAAATATCTCATACGAGTTCGTTAACGGGCAAAATCCACGAAGCGGTTTCAGAGTTATGGCCATTTTTAGTAAAAATATTTTTTATGAGTATTTCCGAAACCGATCACTCGATCTATCTGAAATTGAGCATTAAATTGTAGAATAATGACCTACATATGCATCCGAAGTCTTGTATTGATCGGGTTGCCGTAACGTGTCAAAAAAAATTTCAAAATTTTTCAAATTTTGTTTCTACAATAACTCTCGAACAGATAGAGCTAGGCGGTTGATATTTTCAGAGTAGGTTTGGGTGATAAATATCTCGGTAAAGTTCGTTATTGGGTAGAATCGGCATGACGGTTTCGGAGTAACGAAAAAAAAATTTGTTGTTACATTACAAATTTCAAATAAAATTTTTTTAAGATGAAATTTCATCATTAGTATCCATTGTTATCATTTTCCATTCTAACAAGGTAATACTTTCGGAGATATGATTTCTCAAATTTCCACTAATACATCGTAGTTCTATGTATTCACAGAATGTGAACACAGAATCTGTCTGTGTTCACTGTTCATAAATGTCATCTTATCTAGCTATTAGGACTTGTCAATTCGTAGTTGGAAAATATGTTCTGTTGGAAAGCAAGTATCCGATTCTTGAATTCGTGAATATATACAAGACTGTTTCGAAACCGTAAATAATATTGACTGATTACATCGTCGGCGACGCCGCAAAACCAAGTAACTGCAAAAACCAACATTTTCAGAAGGCACTAAAAACTTCATAATTTTGGATTGATGAATTAGTTTAAATTCAAAATAGTTACAAACCACTTGATATTGATTGTCTCAGGGTCTGTTTACTATTTGAAAAGAATTTGCACACCTGTCCTTACAAGTACAATTAAATAATTACCGCCGAAATCTCATTTTTGAATTTTTATCAGTTACTTGGTTTTGCGGTGTCGCCAACGACATATTGAATACTTTATGTATAAATATTGGGGATGATGTTTCAGAAGATTTAGAATTGGATCATTTCAATGATGTAGTTTATGATATTGCATAAACTGCCATGTCTGTGTTGGTTTATGAAATATTCAGAAGTCAAGTTTGTTGTCTACTTTAAACATCGTTTAATTAAAGAAATTAATCGACTGGATGCTTTTTGGCGCTCTAGTTCCTCGGAACTGAGTGCTTATCAATTTGCCCAAATGTCTGTAATTTTCGAATTTTTGGCTGAAAATGGTCTCAAACGATTTGGTTCGACTCACTGATCAAGAATCCGAGGTCGAAATTGATTCTGGTTCGAAACCGGTCCGGCCAGCCGGCCGGCCGTAGGCACTATAACTGTCGAACGAAAGGAGTTAGAGGATTGAAATTTGCAAGGTGGGTTTGGAGCGTAAATATCTCGGACAAGTTCGTTAATGGGCGCAATCCATCCAGCGGTTTCGGAGTTATGGCCGATTTTAGTAAAACACATTTTTTATGAATATTTCCGAAGCCGATCACTCGATCTATCTGAAATTTAGTATCAAATTGTAGAATCATGACCTTCTTACGCATGTGAATTTTTGTATTGACCAGGTTACCGCAAAGTGTAAAAAAAAAAATTTTTAAATTAAAAAAAAAAATTTCTACAATAACTCTCGAACGTAATGAGCTAGGTAGTTGAAATTGGTAATTGAAATAGGTTAGGGAGATGAATATCTCGGTTAAGTTTGTTATTGGACAAAATAGGCCAGATGGTTTCGGAGTAACCAAAAAAAAAATTTTTTTTAAGCAACAAATTTCAAATTCAATTTTTATTTAAGATGCAGTTTCACCATTAAAATCCATCGATATCATTTTCAACTCCAATAGGCTAATACTTTCGGAGATATGATTTTTCTAATTTTCAATAATGAATCGTACTTCTATGTTTTCACAGAATGCTGTAATTATTCTATCTAAGCTTTATAATTAAATTATCTGTGTTCATACTCGTACATTTCATCCTGTTCTATAAGAGAGAGTAAAATTCAGTTCAGCAATTTTAATTTGATTTCATCCATGGTGCAGTTCTCATTCTCAGATTGCTCATTTAATCTTGATAAATACTCTATTATTTGAATTGAATTTCCTTTATTATGTAGTTCTATCATAAGAGTACATTGATATAATTCCCAACTCTGATAAACCAATACTTTCGGAGATATAATTTGTCTGTTTGAACTAGAGCGCCAGAAAATTCCTGTCCACAGGGCTTGAACCCATTTTTTACGAGAGAAAATGCAGTTCGATGGATCGAGTTAATGTATTTATAGAGATTGTTCAGTTGTCTGTTGCTAATCTTGAAACAAATGATCGTCTATAAGTAGTATTTGAACCAATAATGTTATATTTTATTGAAAAATTGTTGAAGAATCTGACTTCAAAGCAGTCCATGAAAAATTTATCTTACACCTAACTCAAGGGACTACCTGTATCAAAACCCTTATCACTTTTGTAATATTTATTGATTTAAGACACTCCTAGGTCTTCCGGAGAGCCCCTCATAAGCTCAGAATCAGTTGTGTTCTGTGTAGGCTTTGTTACTGTGCCCTCCCGCCACCTAAGACACAGCACTATTCAATTTTTAGTTGCCAGTGAATGGACGTCCCTACCGTCAGACAAGAAAATTACTTTTCGATGCCTAGGGATTGAACTCGAGATCTTCGCGTCCTAATCCAACACTCTACCATTAATTATTAAAACATAAATCAAGTAATTGAATTTTCATTTATTTATTGGCCAATTCAATTCAAAACGACTGCAGTGTTTGTATGCCTGATTGTAACCGAATGGGTTTTGAAATAATTGGAACAATAAATGACTTTTTCCATTACTTGAAGCAAATTCAACATTCACATCATTTGTCAAGATATATAGCTCTTGATCATCGATGAACCTCTTCGATCTTCTTCTCTACAATGACGAATTGATTCCATTACGTTGGACAAAGCCAGAGAACTTCCTATGCTGAAACATTGTATCGAGTATTTATAAATTGTTCAGGAGTGTAATACATTCCGATATGCGGGGAAATACTTGCGCTCTATTTTTAGATTAACGAGATCCTTTATTTTTAAACAATCTTCTGAGAATTAAGGATTTAAATACTACCAGATGAACTACACCTATCGATCAGATCGCTCTTGCATCGAAATGTTATTTGAATCACGACGGAAATTTAATATTCAATGGACATCCATCGGTCTAACATACATTATTTTGAATGTTCAGGGTAGGACATATGCGACGGACAAGTCCGTTAATGGGCATAATCAGCCCAACGGATTTCGAATACAAATTTTGTCATCAACCATTACAGCTCCGATCAAATTGAAACATGGTTACCTCGATGGTTACTAGTAATAGAATACTGACATATACTAAGATTATTAAAAAAAAACTTATTAAAAAAAAATATTTGACGATAATTGAGAACGGAACGAGATAGTGACTTACAACTTTTAGGGTAGGTTGAGAATCCGAATGCGACATTTGAGTTTGTTCATAGGCATAATCGGTCTAACGGTTTTGGAGTTATACCTATCTGAAATTTTGTTCTTATAACCTCAATAACTCAGAAAATACGATACCGATCTAATTAAAACATGTTAATTAGTTGTGGATTGGCGACCTGCAAATTTTTGCAAAATTTCTTGAAGATCGTATCAATAGAAAATTAAGAAAAAAATCATTCAAAAGAATTTTATTTGTCAGAAACTATATTACTGAAATTTTGCGAGCGCCTACTTTACAGCCGAGTTCCAAATTTGAACATGATCCGATATATATTGCTGGAAATCTGAGCAGCCTTGGATGCGTTCAGTAGCTGGATGGGCCACCGTTGCCACGATAACTTTCGAACAAAAAGAGATAGCAAACTTTCGAATGGTAGGTTCCGCATACGAATAGGACAGTTAAGTTCGTTGTTGGGCATTCGGAGTTACACCCATCTGGAATATTGTTTTCTCGATTACTCATAAACTACAGATCCGATCGAATTGAAACTTGTAATTTTATGAGGATCACTATAGAAAATTTTGAACAAATCATGAAAATTATTATGTATCTCACGATAACTTGAGAACGGAAAGAGATAGTGACTTGCCATTTTCAGGGTAGGTTGCGCATCCGAATGCACAACATTTGAGTTCGTTAATAGGCACAATCGGCAAAAAGGATTCCGAGTACAAATTTTGTTTTCGAACAATACAGATCCGATCAAATTGAAACTTGGTAACTAGTTCTACATTATCGACATAAAGACGTATCACCAGAAAATAAAAAAAATATATTAAAAAATATTATTTATAATCGGCTAAACTATTTTGGAATTATACATATCTGAATTTTTGTTGTCATTTCCTCTTAACTCAAAAAATAGGAATCCGATCCAATTCAGTTTTAGAATGCCGACGCGCAAATTTTTTAGATATTCCGTGAGTATCATATCACTAGAAAATTATTAAAAATTATTTATTGTTGAAAAAAAATCTTTATCTCAGAAACTATCCGTGCGACATTAATGTTCTTTCGTATTTTATATATTTAAGGAATTTCAACATCGATAGAATACATAGAGGGTGAGTACAGGGGTTGTACATTAATTTAAACCATGGGTTCCTCTCATCAAATGGAACAACTTTTTCCATTACCGTTTTTCCAGATTCGCCTCAGGTAAAAAGTTATCAGCGTTTAAACATTTTACAATGTGCAAAGCCACCCCTTGACCTGTCTTCAAGTGTTGTACACAGTAACACTTACTGGATTCAATATCGCATAATTAGATGAAAGCTTTATCATCTGATGCTCGAAATTCAACGAAATTTTCTGAGAAATCTTAGTTACTCAATGAAGTCTTATGAAATGATTTTAAATAATCTTCAAACTGCATATTTGGAAAAAGCTCTTCCTGAATATTAAAAGACAAACTCCAACTTGATTTTCATTGAATATCCACTATAAGATTGTCCACAATATATTCTTCGCCTATTTTAACATTCCTTACATATTTCAATTAGCATCATATAAATGAATATAATATCAATATCCAACTAACAACATTTATTATAACCTCTAATCTACTGAATCGAGAAAAATCTATGATTATTATAATATTTTCTATGCAAGTGACGACTTCGTATAGACACAGTATAATAATATTTTATTATACTGTGACAGAAGCAGGCACAATGTAATATAATATTAGGCTAGCCACAGAATATATCGTTGGTCTAACCTTAGAATATTACGCCGGTGGTTCTTTATTTATTTGTTTACCTACCTTATTCCGTATATCCATATTAAGAATTTCTCTTCAAGAATAATTGGGATGAATAGGTGGAATTATACTTATAATTGATATTTCCCTTATGCATACTAATATACTAACATTACCAACTTACAAAGATTCGACTATGTAGTTCAAATAGAATAATTAGTAGTGACTTCAGTTATATCTGTTGAAAATTAAGTTGATGAAATTATGTTCCATATATTAGAGAAATCCTTAGAATGATTGTGCAGAATCGATGCAGTATGAAGATAAATGTTTAGATGACATGGATAACAGATAATCTAAAAGTTTCGTATTCACTATTGGGATACATAGATGAATACTATCTTGCGGACTGTTTGTTATCAACTTATCCCGTTTTAAGATAGTAATTATAACATTTTGGAAACAAGCGAGATTGAATTGAATTTCTATAAGTGTCAACTTTGAAATCAATACTCAGTCTATGCCTTCATTCGAGCAGATCATCTGTGATTGTATTCCAGTAATCATTAAAGGTACCTATTATTATTATTATTATTATTATTATTATACCGATCCTCCTATGGGAGGTATACTCATTACTGAAGGGTTTTTTTCTGGGTTTTCTCTCCCAAACTCTGAAAAATATCTATAAAATAAAAATTAATTATTTTGTGATTTGCTTCTGCGTAAGAAACACAGGATATTTGTCAGAAGCAATAAATTGAACAATGTTGCCTAACAAACAACAACGAAACAACATCAACGAAGAAACAACTATATCGTAACGTTTCGGAGTCTATATCAGACTCCTTCGTCAGACGCTTAATGAAAATCGTTAGAATTATTTTGTTGATAGTTATTTAGTGACAATTCTTGAATTTCACAAAATAACTATCAACAAATTAATTCTAACGATTTTCATTAAGCGTCTGACGAAGGAGTCTGATATAGACTCCGTTTCGTTGTTGTTTGTTAGGCAACATTGTTCGATTGATTGCTTCTGACAAATATCCTGTGTTTCTTACGCAGAAGCAAATCACAAAATAATTAATTTTTATTTTATAGATATTTATCAGAGTTTGGGAGAGAAAACCCAGAAAAAAACCTTTCAATATTGTATTCCAGGTTCGGATCGATAAAAGCAGGTAAATTTATGTAATTTTTTTCATATTTTATGACATTCAATGAAGAATATCTCGAAAACGGTACGTTTTAGGAGAAATGATGAAGAATAATTTATTTTTCTAAAAAGATAACCTTCATCTGCTTCCATTATGCTAATTTTTCATAGTTTTAGGAATTCACGAGTCTATAACGAGGAAACCAGTTGGGAAAAATTGTTAAATGGAGATTATGTGCCATAGTTATATAAAACTTCATAACAAAATTAATTCAATTCTGAATCACCACAAAAAATACTGATTTTTTTTCTAATTTCAACAGCCTGTCTCTTTTTTCTTGTACCGAATCTGGAAAAATGGTAAATGAAAAAAGGGTTTTATTTGATGAGAGGAATCCTTGGTTAAATTTCATGTACAACTTAAAGACTCACCCTGTATGTTTCAGAACTAAAAATTATGTGATCTTAGACAATTCTCTCATTACACAAGGCATTGAGGCATTCGAGTATATACAAGGTGGTCCATAACTAACGCTGTGAGATAGTCAACGCAGGATTGCAGATCACGAGTGTATATACAAGGTGGCCTGTAAGCAACGCTGTGGGACATTCAATCGAGTGTTGCAGACTACGAGCATAGAAAGAAAGAGGACAGTATTGCGAGACCATCGGCGTAATACTACGTTCAGGAATAGGAATAGCACGCAAGTTATTGGAAACATATCTCGATATATAGCTTATACCTGCTATAGGCGACTTGAACATATATTATCATCAATTATATAAATTAATATTATTGTAAAGCGGAAATTGGGGACAGATTTGTGGTAATCATATACGATCATAGAATAAACGTGGATGCGCCTGAGCTCAAGCGACGCGTATTTGAATCAAAGAATAATATCTACGTACAATTTCCGCCACCCTTATTCAGGGTTTCACAGTAATTTTTCTTTATTGAGTCTAAAGACCTGGGTTGTAAGCTACTGAATAAACTGTTTGTTTTTAGCGTGAATATTCTTTTGGTAAATTTAGGAATTATTACTTTACGCTGCGGTATCTGGGAGAATTAAATTTACCTGGCGCCCATTTACTAGGTTCCCTTTTTGGAATCCACTCCCGTCTCCACTGGAGCTAGACCGAGGATCCTCGAGTTCTAGTAGCTCCAAGTTTAACCACTGCGACTTGGGAACAGTCGTTTGCCGTTATAATGTATTCAAATCTTCTAGAAGCTGATAAAACTGTATATATCGATGATAAATTCGATTAAGAGTATCCAATAGAGGTGAATAGACAATAGAACATACGTGCAAAACTTCCTGACTTCACGTCAGTGCTTGAACCAATATTTCAAATTTGAATACCACACTTTGTTTTAATCATTGTAGAGACCTAAGAAAAAGTGAGGGTAGAACTTTTGGCATATTTTTTCCTAATAATAAATCTGGCGGCAAATACATTCACTTCTGGAAATACGTTTTATTAACTAGTTCAAACAGACAAATTATATCTCCGAAAGTATTGGTTTCTCTGAGTTGGGAATTATATCAATGTATACATATGATAGAGCTGCATCATAAAGGAAATTCAATTCAAATAATAGTTTATTTATCAAGATTAAATGAGCAATAATGAGAATGTGAACTGCACCATGGAAGAAATCGAATTAAATCTGGCCAATTTTGCCCAATAACGAACTTAACCGAGATATTCATCTCCCTAACCTACTCTGAAAATTTCAACTACCTAGCTCATTCCGTTCGAGAGTTATTGTGGAAAAACATATTTTAAATTTTCAAAATTTTTTTTTTACACTTTGCGGTAATCTGGTCAATACAAAACTTCACATGCGTATAAAGGTCATGATTCTACAATTTGATGCTAAATTTCAGATAGATCGAAGGAACTTGTCCGAGATATTTACGCTCCAAAACCACCTTGCAATTTTCAATCCGCTTACTCCTTTCGTGCGAGAGTTATCGTGCCTACGGCCGGTCGGCCGGCCGGACAGAATCGATTTCGCACTCGGATTCTTGATCAATGAGTCGAACCAAATCATTTGAGACCATTTTCAGCCAAAAAATTCCAAAATTTCAGACACTTGGGCAAATTGATAAGCACTCTGTTCCGAGGAACTAGAGCGCCAAAAAAAACAAGTTTCGTATGACAATTGCCCAAAACAGGTTTAAAGTACCTACAAATAGTAGATATTCCATAAAACATGTATTAAAGAAGAGAAGAAATATTGAAAAAATTACCTTGTAATCGATCAAAAATTTCCTCATCTACGTTCACCAAATTTTCTCCTCTCTCGAACTAAAGAATTATGCTTTCAATATTTACGTAATATTTTCAAACATTTTCGGGTGAGGTCCCCGTTGCATCGCTAAAATACGAGTATTTCAACCCCAATATTTTTTAAGTTACAATATTCCCTTCTGTCAAGTTGACATTATGAAAATTCATACATAGAATAGAATAATTATATCAATCTTTGAAATACGATTTACATTGAAATTTTGAAAAATCATATCTCCGAAAGTATTAGCTTGTTAGAGTTAAAAATGATATGAATGGATTCTTATGATAAAACTGCTTATTAAAAAAAATTTAATTTGGAATTTGTTTTGTAAAAAAAAAATTATTTTTATTACTCCGAAACCTTTGTCCGATTTTGCCCAGTAACGAACTTAGCCGAGATATTTATCCCCCAAACCTACTCTGAAAATTTCAACTCTCTAGCTCATTCCGTTCGAGAGTTATCGTGCCTACGGCCGGCCGGCCGGACAGAATGAATTTCGACCACGGATTCTTGATCAGTGAGTCGAACCAAATCGTTTAAGACCATTTTCATCGAAAAATTCGAAAATTACAGACATTTGGGCGAATTGATAAGCACTCAGTTCCGAGGAACTAGATCGCCAAAAATTCACATTCACATAAGGGTTTATTAGTAGCCATTCGAAATAGACTCATTCTCGCTTTACACATTCACATTATAAAGTGAAAATCGACGGTGAATTGTCAAAAATGCCTCTTCTTTGGTCTTTATATACTTCCTTCATACCGAATATGCAATATCAATTTTGTTGAGCTTAACCACTATATTTTCTCCACAATATTCCGCGATCAGATATTCACGAATAATGAAAAAGTGATGGTGTATACTCGAAAATATCAGTATTTTTAAATTTCAAGGTGGTTTCAATGTTACTACAAATCTTTATTTTGAATTCATTTTTGCTCGCGTGTTCCACAAGGGACACGTTGTATTTTTCGAATGTTTCGCCGAAAATGGTCTCAAACGATTGAGTTCGACTCACTGATGAATAATCCGAGGTCAAATTCAATTTGGTCCGTCCGGCCGTAAGCACGATAATTTTCGGGGTAGTTTTGGAGTAGGTAGGTTCTTTATGAATATTTCCGAACCCGATCACTCGATCTATCTGAAATTTAGCATAGAATTGTAGAATCATGACCGAACCTGATCACTCGATCTATCTGAAATTTAGCATAGAATTGTAGAATCATGACCTCCATATACGTGCAAAGTTTTGTATTGATCGGAAGGCTATTAACTAGGAAAAAAAAATGCAAAGTACCGACCCAAACGCTTGTGCAAAATTTCTTGAGGAGATCATAAGTGGATAAAAATTCAAAAAAGTTCAACTGTTAGCGGAATATTTTGCTTGAAATTCCGAAATATCGGATTGAGTTCAATTTTGAACAGACCAATTGGAGCCTAAAAAAAAATTATAACTCTCTTAACTTCCAAACCGGGCAAATTATTTCAGTTGTTTTCCTACGTGGAAAATAACATCTGGTAAACATTCGACGTGTTTTATCTGACTATTGCGATATGCACGAGAGAAACTGATTAAAATATGGACGAGTAACCAACCAATTGAATTAGACGCTGAGATGAGTGGAATTTTAAATTGGTTTTCAATATTTTCAACATTGAGCGACTGGGGGTGTAACTGGAAGGTCATATCACTACCTCATGTCAATTCTGTGAGTATGCAAGCCCGTTTCTAGCAGCAGCGTAGTGTCTGAGGGGAAGTGTTCAAAACATAATCCTTGGGAACAATATTGAAATTCATGCTGCCTCTTTGTAGCATTTTTCGTTATTCGCATGAGCAGAGGTGGAGGATGCTATTCCTCCGTAAAATCTACTTGTGAGGGTCCGTGCAAGCGTGGATTGAAGAAGCGATATCTCCTGAATCACTGGTGTTGGAGAATCAGAATTTTGTGTGACGTTTGTGCTTTTGACAGGACTTCCAGCCACGAGTGGATTGCACATGCGCAGAGGAAAAATTATTGTTTTTGAGTTGTATGGGTTATGTTGGGGGTAGTTTAGGACTATCGGTCATCGGTCTGGTACTGAGCTGATATTGTGTGGTTTCAAAAGAAAATTCATGGCAATTCTGTAGACGGGCAAGTCAGTTTGGGGGAAATATCGTTGTTTCCGAGTATAGGAGTGTCCATTCCGTGACATTGGGGCCAATTTTGAAATTCATGTTACCCCTTTCGGGAATGTTTCTGTATGCGCATGGGCAAACGAAGAGTGAATTAACTGCTGGAGTTTTCATCTGAGAGGATTGGGGTTTTGAGGTGCAGGATGCTACTCCTCCATAGAATCCCCTTGAGAGGGATGCGTGGATTGAAGCTGCGATATCTCCTGAACCACTATAGTGTTGAAGAATCAGAGTTTTCTGATTTGGAGAGCACGCGTAGATTACGCATGCGCAGAGGAGAAGTGACTCATTTCGGCTGTATGGCTTATGCTAGGAGTGGTTTACGTCCAGTGGTTATGGATTTGGTGCTGAGCCGATATTGTTTTAAAAGAAAATTCATGGAAACGCTGTGTACGGACAAGTCAGATTCGAGGAAATAGCGTTGTTTCCGAATTGAAATGTATGTATCGTGTCTCTAAGGCCAATATATAAATAACTATAGTCGGAAGAACTAATTCAAATTAGATTCGGATTTGAAGAATGGGCGTAAACAATTGCGTTCCCAACTGGGCTCCCATAACCGCATTTTTTGGCGCTCTAGTTCCTCGGAACTGAGTGCTTATCAATTTGCCCAAATGTCTGTAATTTTGGAATATTTCGATGCAAATGGTCTCAAACGATTTGGTTCGACTCACTGATCAAGAATCCGTGGTCAAAATTCATTCTGTCCGGCCGGTCCGGCCGGCCGGTCCGGCCGGCCGTAAGCACGATAACTCTCGAACGGAATGAGCTAGAGAGTTGAAATTTTCAGAGTAGGTTTGGGGGATGAATATCTCGGCTAAGTTCGTTATTGGGCAAAATCGGACAGATGGTTTCGGAGTAACAAAAAAAAAATTTTTTTTTACGAAACAAATTCCAAATCAAATTTTTTTTAATAAGCAGTTTTATCATAAGAATCCATTCAAATCATTTTCATTTCTAACAAGCTAATACTTTCGGAGATATGATTTTTTAAAATTTCAATGTAAATCGTATTTCACAGATTGATATAATTATTATTCTATGTATGAATTCTCATAATGTCAACTTGACAGAAGGGAATATTGTAACTTCAAAAATATTGGGGTTGAAATACTCGTATTTTAGCGATGCAACGGGAACCTCACCCGAAAATGTTTGAAAATATTACGTAAATATTGAAAGCATAATTCTGTAGTTTGGTGAACGTAGATCAGGAAATTTTTGATCGATTACAAGGTAATTTATTATTACTTATCTAATAAACTATTATTTGAATTGAATTTCCTTTATGATGCAGTGATATCATATGAATACATTGATATAATTCCCAACTCTGAGAAATCAATACCAGATATAATTTGTCTGTTTGAACTAGAGCGCCAGAAAGCTCCTGTCCACAGGGCTTGTTTTCTATTTCGAACTACGGTAAAACTAATAGCCAGACTGTATTAACAGCCAGAATTGTCAAAGAAACTTGAAAAAATATAAAAAAGCACTGACGCGAATTCAGTACTCTTTGGCGCGCGTGTTCACGTTGGCTGATTTGAGTTGAATGATGAGTGATACGGCACTGTCAATTTTCAACCTGACCTTGAAAGATGTCCACTACCCTCTGAGTAAATCTCCGGCTCGCTCTATCCATTGAGCTTGAAACACTCATCATTCAATTAAAATCAGCCAACGTGAACACGAGCGCCAAAGAGTACTGACTTCACGTCAGTGTTATTTGATATTTTTTTGTTAGCTATTTACCTTTCAATATTATAAATACATCAGTCATCATTTTCACACTTAGTTTAACCTAGATGATCTTATCTTTAAAATAGTTCTCTCACATTATCATAATCGTGCATAGTTACCTCGCCTCAGTGTGGATTTTCAAAAAACGCTTTATTTAAGCGTCCTATAACTAGATAACTGTAGGGAGAGCAAAAAAAATGTATAGGATCATTTTTGTTGCAAATTTAATGAGCTTCAGTTATGTATTTGTCAAGTTTTCACCTCCGAAATCGATTATCGAGATATTAACAGATATTAACAAAACACCATAAAAAGTGCACTGTTTTTGCTAATTATCGCTAGAGCTCGTCTCCTAATAATAATAAAAGATCTTTATTTCAAATTAATCTTCTAGAGGAAAACAAGTCGAATGGAAATGGTGTCAACATAAACAAACATATCTTTCAAATTTCATTCATATGAAAAACTATAAAAATTCTCAAGCTTGTATGGTTCTATTTGAATCAGATATTTATGAATTAGTTTTTTGAATTTCTTTAAGTCCTCTTCTTTCTGCATTGCAACTGGCAAAGCATTGAAAAAATGTATGGTCCTATACTTCTCTTGGTTCTGAGTGCTAGTTAAATGGCACTTGGGATATTTATAATTAAGGTTTCTTATGCTGTACTCCGACTTGTTGTCATTAATATGCTCTCTGAAAAGTTTTTGTTCTTATGTAGGAATATGAGACATTCCTGAATATATTATATTGCATAAAGTATCAATATATAGATATATTTTTTTGATTGAGAGCTTTATATGTGTTGCAGAAGTTGGTGCAACGGGGTACCTTACAATTCGACGTATGATACAAGAGCTTAGGGAAAATCCTCAGCAAAAAAACCCTGTCTCCCCGTGAGTGTTGTGATTTGTTACTATTGTTTACAAAGTTTGCTGAAATTTACAAATATTGATAGGCATTTCTTTCTTCAATATGGATTCCTTCGTCAGAAAACAGAGAGTTTTCTGCAAGGTACCCGAAACTCAACCTGAAGACAATATTTTATTCGCTTTGAATATACCCCGACATGATGTAATTCTACTTAGCTTGAAGACTATTCTTTTTGCCTTTTTCTGTAATGTGAATAGAGAAGACATATTTCCTGATCCGAAGAATAATCCAAATCTTGATATGGATTCTATTGTAGCATAATATACCGTTTTCAAGGTGCGGCGATTCAAATATCTGGAGAAAACCTTCAATCCATTAACTGAAGATGAAACCTATTTTGAAGCGTAATCGATTTGGTATTTCCAATTCAATTCGATGCCAATGTAGATTCCATGAAACTTAACATTATTCTTCACTTTATACATTTGGTCATTCAATTCGATGTTACTAGGGTTTTCTATGCCAGATTCGATATCAATGTAGATTCCATGAAACTTAACATTATTCTTCACTATATACATTTTGTCATTCAATTCTATGTTACTAGGGTTTTCTATGCCAGATTTGATGTGGTGGAGCATTGATACATTGGTATTTGCTGTGTTCAGTAATAAATTATTATAGCTCAACCAAGAACTAGCCAGTGCCAGCATTTCTGAAGCTGTTTTTTTCAATTCTGGACATTGGTCCGCAATAGATATGATGTATCATCAGTAGTAATACCCCTAGGGTATTGATAATACCGAGATAATTTTGTCATAGACAATGCTGAAAGCGTGTTGCATGATAATAGCTCCAGGCCGCAGGCTGAGGGCTATTATCCTTGAGCAATACGCTTGAAGGATTCTCTATGACAAAATTTTGAATATCCATCAAGGCCCGAGGTGTATTCGATAAGATATTTTTTTTTCCTTGTAGATTTCAAAAAATTCATTGTCAATTTGACGTTTAATTATTTTCGAAACATATTGTCTTTGCTCGAGTTGGTATTCGTTACGATTATAATAAAGAGTAATATTTTAATTCTCTTATTGATTAATATTAATATTGAAAGTACAATTATTATAATACATATTTGATGTATTGTTATTTTCGGAATTTGTAGTGTTGGTACTATTGCTGACACTGGATGTGGAAGGATTAGGTATGTTTCTCATTTTCTCAATTATTTGTCTATGGTGTTCTGCAGTGAGTTTCAAATACGGTTTCAGAGATTCCGATGACGAGTGGCCTGTTATTTTGGTAATTTCTTGCAAGTTTGCCCCTGAGTGTGACAAGATACTCACAGCAGAGGAGCGATTCGAATGATTCGTAATTTTCCTTTTTTTCGTATCTAGTCCGATACTTTCAGCTGCTGTACGTGTCCTACTGATTTAAACCTACAGGGCAATTTTTATACCATTTTCCTGTTTTCTGCCAATCAATATTAGGTGTTAAAAAAAGACGATTGGTTGTGATATTTGGAGTCCTTTTGCTCAATAATTTATCCAAGAGACGTACTGGACACTGATTCGTGGACTCTTTATTCGTTACCAACCATTTAGAATTTGTGGTACGTTGTTCACCACCTTGTGCTGTTTTTGAAAATACTGGATTGTATTCGATTCGTCCCGTATTTTGACCGTAATTGTCGAACTCCTTTTTGAAATAGTCAGTTAAGCAAAAGGCTGCTTCATTACCACGCCATGCCAATTCCACAGCACAAATTTGATAAAATTTTTTTTGCAAACCATCTGGTGTATTTTCATCGAAACTTGAAATAATTTTGAGTATTTCATTCTTATTAAGAGCGGCTGAGCTCTCTTTTTTCCTGTCGGGGATTGCTTGTAATTTTTTCCTCTTGGCTGTACGGGCCTTTCTCGCATTTTCGAAAATTGTATCTTTAAATGGATTTATTTCTCTGTTGAAGTCTTCATGAAACTTTTTCTGTAAGAGTTTAGCAGAAATATTCCAAATGGTTTTAACTGTACTTTCTTTATATTCTTTTCCATCTGCACGTTTCATATTGAATGCCCAATCTTTCAAAATATTCGCTACTTCATCATTTGAAATATCAGCACGAAGTTTGTAATTTCGATGTTCACAAAACACCGTGAACTGTTTCCAAACATAATTATGTGTCTTCGTGGTATTTTCTGGTGTTAAATTAACAATTTCTTGGTCAATTTCACCACTTGAACTCAAACCAAAACGATGCATCTTCAAAAATGCACTGACATTTCATTGACATTTATCGTCACTATGGAAATTATTCCAATATGGCTGGAGGCGAATCACCAAAACGATTATATACCGTCGTCAAGCGGTATATTCAGTTATCTATACGACGTTACTAATAATATAAGGGAAATTCAGGAATTCTATTGGTTCATTATAATATGAGTTATATAATCAATACAATAATTGATTGTCAATCTGAAAACACCACATGAAGGGTATTATCGCTGTTATCCAGAGGTGATTGGATGAAATTTGACACATGAGTCAAAATTGTGTAATTTGATTGGTTACTATATTTAGTGAAAAATTATCAGCATATAATTTACTACTGTTCCTCTGTTGTTTACATCAGTGATGTTCGCTGCAAAGTCATTGATATATAGGATGAAAAAAATTAACCCTGTAATACTTCCTTGTGCAATTCCAAGTTTAATGATCTGCTGTCTTGGTCTAAATATTTCTCCGTTTGATTGTATCTCAACCATTTGTTCTATCCTTGAAATATGAGCTAACCCATTTAAGAGCTTGTCCTCTATTCCCGATTGTTTCCAATTTTTCAAGAAGTTGCTCACTATTGATGCAGTCTTAAGCCTTGAATAAGTCTAGAAACAAACCCAAGGACAATTCCCCTTCTTCAAAGGTATATCATATTTTTTTGATGAACTGGTATACTGCCGTTTGTATTGATCTTCCCTTAACTTAGAGTGGATTCATGCTGCTCAAATTAACGAGTATCGAGTAACAATTAACAATTACAAATAGTGAGTTAAAGTTGAACTTTATATATCTCAATGAGAGTCTTCATGCAACCAAGTACCAAGTATCAATTAACAAATAACAAGTAGGAGTTCGCCGACTTTTAACTTTCTACATTAATTGAACGAGATTTTGTACTTGTACGCAACTCCTGCGCAGCTGAACGCAGATTAGACAGTCCGATGATGTAAATATAACCTCACTTTGTAAAATATTTAATTTATATATGGTGGGTTTCACGAAGCTTCGATTAGCTCAATTGTGGATTTAATTCGACGGTTGTATCAAAAATTAACTGAAAATCGACATAGAATCGCACTAATTTGGCGATTAAGAGCTGTCAAAGCTTTGTGAAACCCACCGTTAGTGTGTATTTATGTGGGTTCCGTGTTATCACATTTGAAAAATGAATTTTAAACACTTGTTTTCAATTATAGGGAGAACAGGTTATTTTGAAAAATTGATACCTCGGACTTAGACTTGTGGGTTTTTATTTCTTAATTGTTAATTTGAGTGCATGAATGCTGCATTTTTGTACTTGGTAATTCATAATTGTTATTTGATACTTTTTACTTGATAATTTTCATTTGATGTTGCATGAATCCACACTTAGCCGTGCTGATTCTTGTAATTATATTGTTGTCAAGCAGAAAGCCATCTCAAATATTTTGGAGAATGACGGTAGTATGCTTATAGGGGATAATTTTCATGAGGACTTTTGGTATATTCATACCTAGGAGCCTTCAAATAAGTGTGCAATAAGTTTTAACGCTCTTTTCGGGAAGTTAAACCTCGTTTTGACTGAACTAAATACCCATTTTGGCTTAGTCCTAAAATAGGACGTTTTGACATTTTTCTATCGTTCAATTTCGGTGCTCCAAAAATCAAGCTCTCTGCACATCTGATAATCCCACACAAAAATTTATCTAATTGTTTGACAATGATACAATTAACAAAATCTGCGATGTCGCTGCATGGATCGTATTATCATCTCTACGAGAAATAATACACACTGTTCAGTAACAAGTATAAATGATTATACCAAGAGATGAAAGTGATCGTTGAAAATCTAGTGGATTACCATTATTGCTCCAATTGCGGTATCTTTCACTAGTACTATCACTTCCTGATCACATACAATAATAAAATACGTAGTAGAATCTTTGTAGACCTTTCCCTCAGTCTATCAGAGACCAACACCCTATTTTCACCTCGAAATATCAGGAATAACACGAAAAAATCTAATACGCCATATCATTTTCGAGTCTGCATGGACACATTACAATGAAGTAGATTGCAAGCAGGCTGAAAAACATATGATTTCGTATGTAAATTGTTGCAAATCGATTTCAAGCCACGTTCTGGTCATGTTAGCGTTTATCTGTTGATCCTTTCTGTCCGACCTATGAACTTTGACGAATGAAAGGCACGCTCATCTCATGCGAAAACAGTTTGTCACGAATTGTGTTCATTCGATTCATTGTTACAATTATTGTTATTGAGGTAACGATGATTTCAAGGAGACGTTTTCGACCGAGGGTATCATAAAGTATGATTCCATTATTCTGGCGTCGGTTGAATTCTTGCTTGCTTGTAATAATTATACAGTGTGGAAAAGCCAAATGGAATAAATTCATTATCTTGGTTACTGTACATATTCATGGAAAATCCCGAAACACATCATATTTTAATTTTAAATTGTCATTCTTTTTCGTAAAAATGCGAACCCTAACTTCAACTCCCTTCGAAAGGTAAATCAATCAAATCCCCCAGTTGTTAATTTAATTTCGGAACTCTATGCATAAGTGTAAACATTATACGAACTCTTTTGAGACCCTATTGGCAGAACGCCCAGAATTGATGATTTATTAACAACGGTATCAGCCATCTTTCAACATTAAGTAAATATTGAAAAAAGCACTGATGTGGAATCAACTTTTGCGCGTTTGTTCATATTATATCATTGTGTCGGTCCAATTGGAAAAAATATTTTAAAGGACAATAAACACGTCAAATCCAAATTTTAAATTGTCATCCTTCTTCGTAAAATTGCGAATGCTACCTTCAACTCCCTTCGAAAGACAGGTAAACCCCCCAATTTTCAAATAGGAAGTATGTGACACATCGTTTGAAAGGTCTAGTCATTCTCTATACTCAAAATAGAAAAAATTAAACCATGTGATTACCAAAATTCATTATAATATTTCCTCAAATATTCCCAATCTTATTACAACAAAATGATAAAAAAATCACGAAACTCTGTCAGATATCACTGAACTATTGCAAGAACTTACAAAACTTATTTTATAGCTGAGTTCTACGTTCGAACTCGATCGGAAATATTGGGAAAATATTATTTCTTTTCCTGGATGCCAGGCTACCTTGAGCGAGTTCAGTATCTGGATGGTTTACCACTCTGGCTATATATATATATATTCTTTTGACTGAGAGCTGTATATGTGCTAGCAGAGGTTGGTGTAACGGGGTACCATACAATTCGACGTATGATACAAGAGCTTAGGGAAAAACCTCAGCAAAAAAACCCTGTCTCCCCGTGAGTGTCGTGATTTGTAACTATTGTTCACAAAATTTACTGCAATTTAAAAATATTGATAGGCATTTATTTCTTCAATATGGAATCCTTCGTCAAAAAACGGAGAGGTTTCTCCAAGGTACCCGAAACTCCTGAAAAATGAAAAGACAAGAGGAGAAGAACGAACAAATTATAAATACTACATAACCTTTCAAAAGTCTCCTCTCACAAATATAATTCTCTGTAGGCGCATGGGTTCTCTTGGAGAAGAATCACCTCCGCTAGTTTTCAAAAATATTCCTTCTTGTTCAGAAATCCCTTCAATATTTGAATTCGAAAAGGAAAATGTTGCTCGTAAGGCCAGGAGGGTCTCTTTCAAAACCAGGTCTGACAGTCCAAGCGATGATTATTCAGAACTTCAGATGTTCGAAGACCGCTACAGGGCCCTTATTTAGGGCTATCATCTCCCATAGATAGATGTTTTACTTTGTATCGTATAAAATAATGGAAAAATGAGCCGGAAAAATTTACGATGTCATCATGACATCATGTCATATGACATGAATCTCTATGAATCTGAACAAGCTTTTCCAATTTTTGGCGAGCTGTTCAGGTGCAAATATCTGTTATTTTCGAACTACCTTCTGCTTGCTTTCCCAATAACTCGGAAAATACTAATCTAAATGAATTAAAGCGCGGTAGTTAGTTGAAATATACCCACACGAAGTCTTATGCAAAATTTTGTGAGGATCACATGACTAGAATATTAAAAAAGTTCTAGATTTGAACTCAATCGGATGTATAGTGGTGAAAATATTGCAAAAATATCGGAAGATTTCAGAGATCGAAGAGTACTGGTCCATTTTTTACACTCGACAAACAAGGTTGTCAACTTTTTTCCGATTTTGTACGTACATGGAGACAATGAAAGGTGTTTGCATAGATCGCGGAATATGCCGATTTGTACCGTTTTCGAACGGGAAATCGTTCAAGTCCAGGCTTTCACAGTAGCTCCAGCTTCATAAGCCGCAGGTACCAGAATCGATTCCTGTAGCCGGATGCTCTTTTGCGGTTTTTTTCCATTTCTATAGATGTAATAACTGAATATAAGTCGATTTTTCGATAAAATTACGTGAAACGTTAATAATTGTCTATATTATTAGTTAGTTTACGAATTTCAATTGCGGGTGTTTTTATCTCATGGCACAATTGTATGATTGAACTAATTTGTGTCTTTACGCCATCATAAACAAAGCACTGTTTATTTTCGACCAAACAGTAAATGTATGTATTCGAATGGATCATTACGCCTCCAAAGACACAAAACTGTTTACCCAACAGTGAATAAAATATGTATTTGAACAGAAAACTTAAGCCAACACAAATGCAATGTGAATGTATGTATTCGAATGGGAGCTTACGCTACCGCAGATACAGCACTGTTCATTTTCTAACCAAGAGTGAATGTATGTATTTGATTGGGTCCTTACACCACCACAGATATAGCACTGTTTATTTTCGACCCAACAGTGAATGTATGTATTTGAGTCGAAACTAATCATTTGAGATAATTCTCGGACAAAAAGTGGACCAGTTTTTTTTGGGACGGTTGTTTTTACAGTCGGATTTATATTCTTGGAAATATTGGAAATATTATTTTTTTCCTGGAGCTAAGCCGCTTTGGGCGAGTTTAGTATTTGGATGGGTGTCCGGTCTGGCTATAAAATTGAACAAGCGTGCCAGAACTCCTGGCCACAGTGCTTTTCAACTTGTTCCTACTACAATTAGGTGTTTTCAGTTCACATCATGCTAATGAGTTGTGGTGGTAATCACTTTGAACTGTTCTAATGCTCAAAGTATCGTTTTAGCTGTTTGTTTTTAATTCAAAGGCTTTAGTATTTGCGAAAAAAATGTGGGAAAGCCCTGTGGACAGTAGCTTCGGCGCTCATCTTCAAACTTTGACAAATCATTGTATTGGTTTTTCAGAGTTGGGAATGATATCGATGGATTCTTGTGATAGATCTGCATCATAAAAGAAATTCAAATGGACCTTAACTCAAGAAAGAATATTTGAGACACAAATGTAGATCAATATTTCAGCATTTTTTTGCTAGCAACGTTATGAAAATACTGTACCTACCTATATAGGAACATGTCTCACTACTTAAGGAAGTAAAAGGTAATATTGACCTCGGTGGTCAACCAACAGTAATTTATTTTGATGATTCCATTATGTTGTTCTTTCATATTGTCTTCATAAACTACATCATTAAAATGATCAAATTCTAAATCTTCTGAAGCATCATCCCCAATATTTGCACATAAATTATTCAATATGCAACACGTCAATATTATTTTTTGTATCTAAACAGTCTTGTATTTGTCTATATTCAATAATTCAAGATGCGGAACCTTGTTTTCCCGTATAAAATATTTTCAAAGTACGAATTATATAAACAAATATGACTGAACAGTGAACACAGACAGATAGAACTCGCATTCTGTGAAAACATAGAAGTACGATGTATTATTGAAATTTCAAAAATCATATCTCTGAAAGTATTTGCTTGTTAGAAATGTAAATGACATCAATAAATTCTTATAATGGAACTGCATATTAAAAAAAATTGAATTTGAAATTTGTAATGTAAAAAAAAGTTTTTTTTTCGTTACTCTGAAACTATTGGCATGACTTAGCCCAAAGAACTTGACAGAGATATTTATCTCTCAAATCTACTCTGAAAATATCAACTGTGTTGCTCATTCCGTTCGCGAATTATCGTGCCAACGGCCGGCCGTAGTTTTTTGCCACTTTCCGATCAATACAAAACTTCGCATGTATATAAAGGTCATAATTATACGATTTATTGCTAAATTTCAGATAGATCAAGTGATCGGTTTCGAAATATCCATAAAAAATGATTTTACTAATAACTGCCATAACTTCTAAACCGCTTAGTGGATTTTGCCCATTAACGAACTCATCCGAGATATTTACGCTCCAAACCTATCCTTCTAATTTCAATCCTCTAACTCCTTTCGTTCAAGGTTATCGTGTTAACGGCCGGATGGACGGTCGCTCGGACAGAATCGACATTTTCAGCCAAAAATTCGAAAATTACAGACATGAAAAAAAAATGAAACGTATTACTGTCAATTTAAGTCCACTCACAATGAATATTTATTGGAACTCGGTAGTAGATCAATAAAAGTATATTGCCAGTCAATTTCAAAACCGCTTTGAGCAACCCGATTCATCCACTTTGCCTTTATCTTTTTACGCGATTTCTGCCTTCAATATCTAAGAATTGTTCCAAGACTTAATTGAAGTGCCTGTTCTCGTCATGTGATAATTAATTAGTTATGCTTCTCATTGAACCTGAAACAATTAACAAAAGAATGTCTCCCAACTGATACTCGAGTCCGTGTTATAATAATTAAGGAAAACTCGTTTCCGACGCCTTTTCCGAAGGTCTCCACGAGTGAAGGTCATCAATATTAGAAATATGGCGAATAATAAGTTTACATTTTATATTATTTGTACCGTGAGATCGTGGGAAGCTGAGAATATGATACAATATATGAATCAAACGAGTATCTGAATTGATATTGAACCGAGTTATAAAGAGCGTCAAGGTTATATTCATCTTTCGTTAGAGACGTTTTTTTCGAAGTAAATGAGTTTTTGGGGGGTATTCAAAGTGATTCTATAGTAATATTGGAAAACGTCTGATACCGTTGTTGATAAATCAAGAAGTTCAGAGAGCTCTGCCAATACCGTCTTGAAATGGGTTATTGTGTTCATATAATGTTTATACTTATGCATATAGAGAACACAAATCAAATTTTCATCCAGGGGATTTCTGACTCGTTTCAGTGTTATGTGCTTCCGACATATAACTGAACTGAGCCGAACTGAAACGTTATATATAAACGCTCTTGCCACCTATGGTACAAAACAAGGTACTCAGCCTCCACCCCTGTTGAAATTTGAATATGTAAAAATATACCCTATAAGTACAAAATATTGTATACGAAAACATTTCTATTGGCAGAATGCTCTGAACTTTATTCATGATCTACTAACAACGGTATCAGCCATTTTTGGCGCTCTTGTTCCTCGGAACAGAGTGCTTATCAATTTGCCCAAATGTCTGTAATTTTCGAATTTCTGGCTGGAAATGGTCTTAAACGATTTGGTTCGACTCACTGATCAAGAATCCGTGGTCGAAATCGATTCTGTCCGACCGTCAGTTAACACGATAACTCTTGAGCGAAAGGAGTTAGATAATTGAAATTTGCAGCATAGGTTTGGAGCGTAAATATCTCGGACGAGTTCGTTAACGGGCGAAATCCATCAAGCGGTTACGGAGTTATGGCTGTTTTTTGTGAAATCATTTTTTATGAATATTTCCGGAACCGATCACTCGATCTGTCTGAAATTTAGCATCAACTTGTAGAATCATGACCTTTAGACGCATGTGAAGTTTTGTATTGATAAGGTTACCGAAAAGTGTCAAAAAATGTTTTCTAAATTTTTAAATTTTGTTTCTACAATAACTCTCGAACGGAATGAGCTAGGCAGTTGAAATTTTCAGAGTATTTTAGGGAGATACACATCTCGGTTAGGTTCGCTATTGGGCAAAATAGGCCAGATGGTTTCGGAGTATCGAAAACCAATTTTTTTTTAAACCACAATTTTTTTAAGATGCAGTTTTACCATAAAAATCCATTGATATCATTTTCAACTACAACAAGCTAATACTTTCGGAGATATGATTTTTCGCAATTTCAATAATGAATCGTACTTCTATGTTTTCACAGAATGTTATAATTATTCTATCTGAGCTTTATTATATGATCTGTGTTCATACTCGTACATGTCATGCTGTTCTATAAGAGAGAGTCAAATTCATTTCAGCTATTTTAATTTGATTTCTTCCATGGTGCAGTTCTCATTCTCAGATTGCTCATTTAATCTTGATAAATAAACTATTATTTGAATTGAATTTCCTTTATCCTTTCTATCATAAGAATACATTGATATAATTCCCAACTCTGAGAAACCAATACTTTAGGAGATATGGTTCGTCAAAAATTGAACAAGAACGCCAAAGCTCCTTCCACAGGGCTTTCCCCCTTTTTCCTTTACCATTTTTCCAAATTTGGCTCAGTTAAGAATATACATGCTGTTGAAATTCAAATAAAAAAATTATTCTTTTATTTTTTTATAATGTTGGTATGATTTTTCTATAACTGAGACACATATTCTCGATTTTAATTTGTCTGTTTGAACTAGAGCGCCAGAAAGCTCCTGTCCACAGGGCTTGAACCAATTTTCAATATTATTTTGAAAATATTGGTTTAAGCACTGACGGGAGCTTTTGCGCGTATGTTCTATTGTCCATTCTCCATTATTGGACACTCTTAAACGAATTTACTGTGGTGAATTCTATTGTCCGTTCTCCTGTATTGAACACTCTTAATCGAATTTACCATGGTGAATTATATTGTCCGTTCTCCTGTATTGGACACTCTTAATCGAATTTACCATGGTGAATTCGATTAACCACTTCGAGTGTCCAATACAGGAGAACGGACAATATAATTCACCATGGTAAATTCGATTAAGAGTTTCCAATACAGGAGAATGGACAATAGAACATACGCACAAAAGCTCCTGACTTAACGCCAGTGCTCGAACCAATTTTTTTTTCGTAATTTTGAATAATTTTCTAAAGGTACGGTTCTCACAATTTTTTTTTTTTAATTTGGAAAAATTTTCTAGTGGTACGGGTCTCACAAAATTTTACACACTCATAGCTAATACAGACTCATTAATAAGCGAAAAAGATTTTCTTTCTGAGAATTCACAAAATTGACCCTCCTCGTAAAACTTATATGACCATATGACGAGAGGCGTCTTCATTAGTTTCAGGAATACATTTTACAAAGTAATCATTCAACATTTCAGCATTCTGCAATTCAGCTGGAATGTCCATCGCCCCCCTCCTACTAATATTGAGATGTTTCAGTTCTTTCCATACATAAGTGATTTTTGGCCTAGATATAAACGAGTTGTTTGGGAAAGATGGAGATAGGAATGGAAGGTCAATGTCGGGAATCGTACTTTCTCAAACTACGTTTACCCTGGCTCCTTTGGGGTCAATCCTTGGTTTATGGGGATCGATCTTCCAAGGGGTAACATCGTAACAATAAATAGGTTAAGATCTAACCATTGCTGTTCTCCGTCCCATTTGGGAAGGATTCAAGTCTATGACTCGGATCTATGTGGTTGCGGTGAGAGGGGTGAGAGGGGATATTTTTTAATTGTCGAGATAATATGTTGAATTGCTCAAGGCTGTATGATGATCTCACAGATAACTCTAGAATAACTAACTTCCCTCTTAACGATGTTACAACATACAGGTTGTTATACAATTTTCTGTTAGCTTCAGGGATAAAACTGTAGAATCTTCATAAATTGTGTGGGTTTTTTTTTAATTTGATTTTTTTTTTCTCTTCCACTTTGTGGGGTTTTCCCTGATCCCGTTTTTCCTTGTCTTTTAGTGTGACGTCTCCGTTATTGGGAATTACCTTTTTCCCCCTCCGAATGGTTAACGCCGTTAACCGAAAACTCGAAAATTCGAAAATAACAAAAACTGGTCATTTGGTCACTGTAATTGATGGATCCATGGAAGAAGAAGAAGATCCCGAGTCCAACCTATCTATGATCTCACAGTTCAACCGGAGCTCATGGAGTTTCATTGTCTTCGTTCCGAGAAACTTATTCAGAGAATCTGACTTATTTGTTTGATGTGCAGATGGGCCTTAACCTAGCACATGATAAAGGACTGAAGAAGAAGAAATTCTTTCCATGTCTGACCAGGTTTCCGATTAGATAACAATTCAGTAAAATGTTCCACTTTAGCTTTTTCAATTTTCAAGTTTACCAAATTGCGCAAGGACTTATATGCGATCCAAGCTACTTGACTTTTGGATTTTCTATACTTACTTTTCATCTTGTTCCTAGACATCATAAGGGCCTTTATATCAGAGGTTAACCACGGAGCGGGCTTCTTTGTCACCCGACGAGTTACAATAGGAGAGTAGTGATCAAAAAGTTGAATTAGTATTCCATTCAGATAAGAGATCTTCTCATCAATACTATGAATTCGAAATATTCTATCTAAATTCGCAGCTACAAGGGACGAGTAAAAGCTATCAACAGAAAAGTTTCTAAAATTCCTATAGCGTCTGAAGCCTTGATATTTAGCCATAAGGGGAACATCGATAGAAAATCTCACTATATCATGATCACTAGGATGATAATCAACAACTTGAACATCCGAAATCAAATCTGCTCTATTGGTAAGAATATGATCAAGAGCTGCATCCATCCTAGTAGGCTCCTCAACCAACTGGGATAACCCAAATGTATCCAAAGTACTCACATAACTAATGCATTCTGAACTTGGATGGACACTGCTCCTCGGAAACTACGCTATTTCCTGGAAACTGGGTAGCACACACACATAATTGACATGATATAGTAATTTGGCCCTCCATTCCCTCCCCTACCGCAAAACAAAATTTGAACAATATTATAAAATTCCACACCGCCACCGTACATTCATCAGTCCGAGTAAGACAAGACGGAAATGTAGGATTTCTTCAAATCCATCCTGGGGATCTATTCTCGACCATTCGCAATTTTCACCATCGTTCGCATATGCCGTCTTTGCGAATGATATGGGTCTGTTGGTATTCTTGACCGTTCGCAAAGCGTACGAACACTCGTATATTACAAGGAGTGGTGTTTGGTACTCGACTTAAATACAATTGGGGGATTCTAAGGCCATTTCTAAATTTGAAATCCAAATTAAAGGTAAGGTGGTGAATAAACTTTTGTAGTCATATGTGAGAAGAAGGTTGAAGAATTTCGAAATTGACGATTTGCAATATTTAGCCTATTTGAAATCACTGGAGATCGCTGAATAACCGATTGAAAGGAGAAATAATTTCAAAAACTTATCCATTCACAGTATTGAGAGTTTTCAATAGATGGGTTCATTTTCTCAAGAAATATTGAAGAACTCACGGTGGGTTCCACGAAGCTTTGACAGCTCTTAATTGCCGAATTGGTGCGATTCTATGTCGATTTTCAGTTCATTTTTGATACAACCATCGATCACCATTCAATCCACAATTAAGCTAATCGAAGCTTCGTGAAACCCAATGTCAATATAATGTAACTTGGATTTGTATTCATGTGAATTCCAAATATTTTTAAAATGTCCATGATTGTTTGTCTGAATAACTAATAATAATGGAAAAGTATAACGGGTATTTCCGCAAAATGAGCGGAGAAAATAATTCTGCTGGTACCTGCCGACACGTGTTTCTGCTAGTTGGCTTCTTCAGGACAGGGCAACCAAGAAACCAACCAGCAGATAAGCAACCAGCAGAATTATTTTCTCTGCTCATTTTGCAGAATTACCCGTTATACTTTTCCATTAAAATATACTTATCCGCATTATCCTATTTTCTTTACTAATAATAATCTTTCAGATTCTATGAAAAATTAATTTTCCGGGGGTTGTTGGCTGTATAGATTGTACCATGTTGCTATTTTTCTGAGAAGGATACCATTCGATCAATGTTCAACTGTGTAGTACATACTTGATAAACTCAATACTCCATATTTTGACTTTCATTATTATTATTTTCAGATATGTGATAGTATAGGTTGCAGATAACAAATGTGAATGCACCATACCCAAGAAGCACACGTGATGCATTCATTTGAGCTAATTCGAATATTCTAAATGAACTCACAAACTTAGATAACCGACTACATACAAATTACTGTCTTTTGGGTAAAACGATATTCATTAGATTGAAATTCTTTATCATTAAATGATTTCTTTCTGGGTTTTCTCTCCCAGAATTTGGGAGAGAAAACCCAGAAAGAAACCATTTAATGATGAATATACCTCCACAGTATCCTTTAATGATTACTTGAAATTCTTTATATTTTTAATTCATCTTTTTTCTATTAGGTGATTCCGGATATCCTCTTAGACCATGGCTTTTGACACCAGTAGATGCTGAATCCATCTGGAGTACCTCTGAATATAATTACAATATGGCTCATATGAAAACTAGAGGTTTAATTGAGATATGCAATTCATAAGATAAGATTTAGGTGTCTCCTCAAGCATCGATCATTACATTAAAAACCTGCTATAGTATGCAGAATAATTAATGCCTATGTTGTTATATACACATATGTTGAATATAATACTCCAATGCCAGAGGTGGAAGATTATCCGAAAATTATGACAATAACGTCTGAAATACAGTAGGAAGAGTGCATCCAGGACTTCCTGCAAGAGGAAGTGTTAGAACTAATTTGATTAATACTATATTTATAGGAATAACTAGCCAGGATTGTTAAGATCTCATGCATTTCAAAATATTCTAATATGAATAAATCTCAAAACAATTAAATGTCTTTCTATTCTATTTCTTTTTAATCAGTATAATAATTATGACGATGACTCAAGGCCTGAGTTATATCAGAGGACGGATGGAAGAAAATAGATATTAGTATTTGTAAAATTATTAAATTAACTTTTTTGAAAAAACTTTCTAAAAATAAAAATTTTCTTTGTTCATTTTGCAAAAACTTTATTTAATTCTCATTATTATTAGGCAGATCTTTTCAGTACCCGATAAGAAATGTTTTATTATTTGCTATCTGCTCGAGAGCTGAAGCTGCCTTTTCCTTCGCAGCTGCAGATCTCTTCTTGGCTGTTGCCATCCTCTCAAGCATTTCAAGTTTGTTCCGATAGTAATCAGCCTTCAACTGTTTTTTTGCTCTAAAGTTATTCTATATGTGTCTGCTGTATATTGATAATTGATTTCTTGGTGACTTTGGAAATTTTGCCTTTGTAGCACTATTGCTACACGAAATCGACCACCCCCACAACTATTCAGCATGTTGGTTATTTCACACCAGAGTGTTACATTTAACTATTTAAGAGCCTTTGGAATTACCATCCCCATTATTTGCAATGTTGCCAGGTATATTTGAAGCTCCGAACGATACCGTTCGCATGGGATTGCGAAGGGTTGTCAAGAATACCATATTTCGAACGTATGCGCAAATCATTCCATTCGCAGCCATGCGTATGCGTATAGTTGCGAATGATGTCAAGAATAGAGCCCCAGTGCGTATGCAGAACTTCCAAAGGATGAGTTCACGCAATTCACGATTTCACTTCAAACAAATTACCAATAATATTAAACTGACCTAAGATTTCACAATTTGTCCATGTAAAGAGTGCTGGAAAAAATTGAGGTGGGAGATATATACTTCCTAGTTCCTCGCCAACATATTCGCTTGATTATTTGGATGGATTTCTATTTGTCCCTATCGCTAAGGCACTTTCTAAGCGATAAATAAATTTAGAATTTGGATGATATCCAAAAAGCTGACTCGTTTTGCTTAGAAACTGAATGGTAATTATCGATCGGACATTAAAATATAGAAACCCGAAGCCAAAATTTTATATCGAGGGTCATTGATTAGAAATGGGAACTCTTTTTGGCGCGCTGTGCCTATCAATTCGGCCAAATATCTGTAATTTTCGAATATTTGATCGGGAATGGTCTTAAACGATTAGTTTCGACTCAAAGGTCAAAATTGATTCAGTCCGGCCGGCCGGCACGATTACACTCAAACACAATGAGTTAGAGAGTTGACATTTTCAGGATAGGTTTGGAGTCCAGATGCACCAGTATAGTTCGTTAATGAGAAAAATCAACCGAGTGGTTTCAGAGTTATAGCCATTTAAAATCCTGTTTTCCCAATAACTGTAAAAATACTAATCAGATCGAATCAAAGCACGGTTATTAGTTGAAAAATATTTGAAAACAAAACTGTATCTCAGACACTATCCGATAGAAATCGTTGAAATTACTAGAGCCTTCAAAACCTTATTTCATAGTTAAGTTCTAGATTTGAAATCGATCGGTTCTATATTAGTGAAGATATTGCCGAAATATACAAATATTCCAACGATCGGGGTGAACTGGTCACTGTTTTTACATTCGACCAGACAAGTTGTCAACAGTTTTTGATTTTTGACGTGGCTCCAAATTATTTAATATAAAATTTTTTGCTCTCCATAGATCTTATATCTTTCTTTCATGAATTTCATGTTCCTCTATGATCTTTACATAAAAATATGATGATATGTGTATGACATATCTGACAATCTGTCATGATAATCTGGGAAGATCCAATTTCATTATTTAAATCGCGCGTATGTTCTGGGGAACATCGCGTTATCATTTTGCCCAAATGTGAAATTTAATTCTGTGGTGCCGTCCGGCCGTTGCCACGATAGCTTGAGAACGGAAAGAGCTAGCGACTTGAAATTTTCAGGGTAGGTGGCGCATCCCCATACGACGTACAGGTTCGTTAATGGTTATAATTGGCCAAATGGTTTCCGAGTAATAATTTTGTTTTCAACCAAAATAAATCCGATCGAATTTAAACTTGGTGAATAGTTGAAGAATATAATCCTAAGCACGGTTGTGAAATTTTGTGAGAATCGTGTCACTAGAAAATTAAAAAAAAATGATTGAAAAATATTATTTATGACACGATAACCTGAGAACGGAAGGAAATAGCGGCTTGAAATTTTCAGGTTAGGTTGTGTCTGAATGCGACATTTGAGTTCGTTTATAAGCATAATCGGACAAACGGTTTAGAGTTAGGCCATCTGAAATTTGGTTGTTTTTTGTTCCTTATTAACTCGAAAAATACAAAACCGATTGAATTCAAACATGGTTATTAGTTGTAGAATGCCAACGCAAAAATTCTTGCAGAATTTCGTGAGGATGGTATATATAGAAAATTTCGAAAAAAATTATTGAAAATAATTGAAAAAAATTCTATATGTCATAAACTATTCGTCGGGCGTGGCTGAAATTTTGGAAGAGCCTTCAGAACCTAACTCTACTGCAGAGTTCCAAGTTTGAACACGATCGTATCCATATTGTTGGAGAACCGAGCAGCCTTTTGTGAGTTCGGTAGCTGGATGGGAATCGTCGTATGATATGTTGTCTATGGTCGTATTTTTGCGAGAACCTTCAAAAACATGAATGTCATGATGACATATTTTTGCGCGTATGTTCTTGGGAAAATCGTGTTATTTCATCACAAATCTATGGGAGATGATAGCCCTACATTAGCTGTCAGACCTGGCTTTGAAAGAGATCCTCCTTAGGAGGAGGCAACTAAATATTGAAGGGATTTCTATGAACAAGAGTGAATATCTTTGAGAAATAGAGAAGGCGATTCTTCTTCAAGAGATCCATGTGCCTTCAGAGGAGTATATTTGTGAGAGGGGACTTTTGAAAGGTTATGTATTATTTTTAATATGATATCGCTGAAATTTTGCTGAAGGCTCAAAACTCAACTTTAAATTAACCACACTTTCTGATCTTGTAAGGTTAGAGGCTCATTTGTGGATATGAAATCTCGTGATGGGTAGAGAGGAATTTAGGCCAGTTTTTGTATCTCTAATGAGAATATATCTTTATGTTTCACCTCATCACCTTTAGATCTATCAATGGACATTTATTGGTTAAGAATAAGTAATTGAATATTACTGAAATTCAATTGAATTTCATTCAATATGTCAGTAACTAAACTTATAATTTTCTTTACTTTGATTATTCAAATATGACAATTCCAGTAATATTTTTCAAGGATAACTATGTATTCTTCTCCCAAAGAAGAATTGAAGGTAGACAATAAGGTGCTTTCTATCCTGACTTCACGAAAAAAAAATTGGTTCAAGCACTGACGTGAAGTCAGGAGCTTTTGCGCGTATGTTCTATTGTCCATTCTCCTGTATTGGACAGTTTTAATCGAATTTACCATGGTGAATTCTATTGTCTATTCTCCTGTATTGGACAGCCTTAATCGAATTCACCATGGTAAATTCGATTAAGAGTGTCCAATACAGGAGAACAGACAATAGAATTCACCAATGTAAATTCGATTAAGAGTGTTCAATACATGAGAATGGTCAATAGAACATCCTTGCAAAAGCTCCTGACTTCACGAAAAAAAATTGGTTCAAGCCCTGACCTGAAGTCAGGAGCTTTTGCGCGTATGTTCTATTGTCCATTCCCCTGTATTGAACACTCTTAATCGAATTTACCATGGTGAATTCTATTGTCTGTTCTCCTGTATTGGACACTATTAATCGAATTTACCATGGTGAATTCGATTAAGGCTGTCCAATACAGGAGAATAGACAATAGAATTCCATGGTAAATTCGATTAAAAGTGTCCAATACAGGAGAATGGACAATAGAACATACGCGCAAAAGCTCCTGACTTCACGTCAGTGCTTGAACCAATTTTTTTGTAATTTTGTTTTTGATCAGAGGAGGACATAGTCCGTAAAGTTGTGCTTGACATTATGTAACAACGATGCGAAGGTTTTGCAGTTAATAGAAGGGGATTATAAATATATTTACTTTTCACTTTCAGCGATGGACGCATTAACAAAAAAGCCTACTTATTGCAATTTGCTGACGACACGACCCTTATCTCACATGGAAACTCGATGGAACAATGCATGGACCGACTTCAAGAACTCACAAGCAAAACGACATCATGGATGCTAAAGTGGAGAATTCTGCTGAACCCCTCGAAAACTAAACTTATATTATTTAACCACAAAATTAACGCAAATTCTCCAACCATTTTGGAGACATTATTCATCCCACAAGCAACTGCAAATATCTGGGCATACAGATAGATAGCAAATTCAACTTCAAATCAGACAGTAAACACAAGAAAGATACAGCAATAACAAGAGCTAAACACTTCAGGGCGTTGACCTATAAAAACGAAGGTATAAGCACCAACACAGCCAGTAGAATATATAAAATGATATGTAGACCCTTACTCGAATATGGACACCCGATTATATCGAATGGAAATTGTACTATGCGAAGAACCATAGAAGTGGGAGAAAGAACAAGCCTTATCACAAGACTACGACACCCGAACAACCCCCTGCATAACCCCCCTAATCATACATTGTATGAAATGACCGGAATTGAACCTATTCTGAACAGGATGAATAGCTTGGGGAAAAAATTCATATCAGAACAACACAACAGAGATATCATGCAACCTCTTATTCACAGATACGACAGTAACACCTTACCAAAAAGAAAATTTCCAGAAACACCTTTATTTGAATTTTTAATGAACCTAAATTAATATACATCCATACTAACAGCAAATATGAAGTACCTAAATTGTAATTGTATGAATTTTCGTAACAGGCAGGAAGACTTAGGTCTATAGCCATTTGGAACTATCCAATAAAGTTTATCTCTCTCTCTCTCTCTCTCTCTCTCTCTCTCGCTCTCTCTCGCTCTCTCTCTCTCACACACAAATAAACTTACTTATCAAGGAAAATTAGTACAGTGACTTAGAAGAGAAAATGTTTATCACTTTCGTGTCAGACTCAACATTTATCGTTTGAAGAATTTCAAGCACCCAATCCAGTAAAAATAATGCCAAATCATATTGAATTTAAATAGAAAAGAATTTGGACATTTGCCCAAATTTCAAATCATGGAGTAAACTGGATGTAAAGAACCACCGTGGTATAAGTGTCCAGGCTTCCCTACCTAAGCTACTGGATTGTTTGATACCTTATCAGTTGATTTTTTTTTTAAAGTGAGCTTCATAAATACACAACATGGATTTTATCTGAATAAGTGTAACCAACACAAAAAGGCCTAGCTGAGTCAAGATACCCACCTCTCAAATGAAAATCTGCAATCGTCCTTATATTTCATGTTATCAAAATCCTAATTGCTTTACCTTGGACACGAAACAGTCTATCCAACCTTGAGCAGGTGCTCCATGATAGAATATAATATCTTAATTGAGTTTCAATACGAGAGAAATACTGTTTTCTGATAATATCTTGTAAAAAAGTATCATGACAACTAAATAATTATGCTGGAAGATAGCCAGTGTAATTACCACAGGTTAGTGATGGATCCATCAGAAATCTCAAATTGCCATTACTACCTATTTTGTTCCAGCATACATATACCGGGTGTCCCAGTATACATGTTCCAATGGATTATATCAGCCATTTCAAAAGATAAAAATTCAAAAATTTTATGATTTTCAATTCGTTCAAGGTTTCTTCAACTGAGAAAAACAAAAATTGGAAGTCACTTTCGGCTCAAATAGCATCCTATATATTTTTTGCAATTTTTTAATACAACACCAACTGTTCAAGCGATGACTACAATGTGGGTTTTAATATTAATCATCATTCAAAGTTTCAGAAAAAGAAAAATATGTATATTTTTAATGGAGATGACTTCTTTTTCCATAAATGATTGCAGTTTCAAAACAATGAGTGTTTAATTTGAAGAAAGAATCGATATTTAAGATAAAAAAAAGCACTGACGTGAAGTCAGTACTCTTTGGCGCGCGTGTTCACGGTGGCTAATTTGAATTGAATGATGATTACTTCAAGCTCAGTGGATAGAGCGAGCCGAAGATCTACCAAAAGGATAGTGGACACCATTCACTGTCGGTTCAAAAATTAACAGTGCTGTATCTAAGCTGGCATCAGGATAGAGTAACAAAGTTGTAAAAGAACACAACTGACTCTCCTTAGTCGCACAATCTCCTAGAAGATTTGGGAGGGTCAGTATAATTCTAATCATGTTTATAGCACGCGCACCAAAGCAGATTGACTTTTTACACTTTTTCTTTCATTGTTAAGTCAATCTGCTTTGGCGCGCGTGCTATAAACATGATTAGGATTATACTGACCCTCCCAAATCTTCTAGGAGATTGTGCGACTAAGGAGAGTCAGTTGTGTTCTTTTACAACCTTGTTACTCTATCTTGATGGCAGCTTAGATACAGCACTGTTAATTTTTGAACCGACAGTGAATTGTATCCACTATCCTTTGGGTAGATCTTCGGCTCGTTCTATCCACTGAGCTTGAAGTAATCATCATTCAATTCAAATTAGTCACCGTGAACACGCGCGCCAAAGAGTACTGACTTCACGTCAGTGCTTTTTTTTTTCAAGTTCCTTTAACAAATATAGCTATCAATACAGTTTGGCTGTTATGTTAGCTTTACCGTAGATCGAAAAAAATTGCGGTTGTGGGACCTCCGTTAGGAACACAATTGCCTCTTCTCCAAATCCGAACGCATTTTATCATAGATCTACCGAATAAAGTTATTTATACATTTGCCTCAGGGCCACCATACAGTCATTTCAACTCAGAAACAACGCTCTTTCCCCCAATCTGACTTATGTCCGTGCACTGAATTGAAATAAATATTCTTTTAAAACCTCACAATATCGGCTCATTACTCCCAGCATATCCCATACAACCCAAAAACATTCACTTCTCATCTGCGCATGCGCAATCTACTCGTGGCTGCAAGTCCTCCCAAAATTACACACCTCTCAAAAAACTCCTATTCTCCAACACTAGTGGTTCAGGAGATATCGCTTCTTGAATCCACGCATGTGCAGACCCTCACCAGGGAATTCTATGGAGGAATAGCATCCGCCACCCCAACACCCCAACCCTCTTTGACGAAAACACCAGCAGTTAAATCACTGATGGTCTGCTCATGCGCATAACGAAAAATGCCCGTAAGGGGTAACATCGATTTCAAAATTTGCCCCAGGGCCACGGTACGCACACTTCGGACAACGTACAACTCGGAAACAACGTTACATCCCCCAAACTGACTTGTCCTTGCACTGAATTGCCATGAATATTCTTTTAAAACCTCACAATATCGGCTCAGCACTCCCAACATAACCCATACGACCCAAAAATAGTCACTTTTCTTCTGCGCATGCGCAATCTACTCGCGGATAAAAGTCCTCTCAAAATCACACACCTTACAAAAAACTCCGATTATCCAACACTTGTGGTGCAGGAGATATCGCATCTTTAATCCACGCATGCGCAGACCCTCACCGGGGGATTCTAAGGACGAATAGCATCCGCCACCTAAAAACCCCAATCCTCTCTGACGAAAACACCACCAGTTAAATCACTGATGGTCTGCTCATGCGCATAACGAAAAATGACTGTAAGGGGTAATATCAATTTCAAAAAAATTAGCCCCAGGGCCACGGTACGGAAACTTCAACTCAGAAACAATGCTGCATCCGCCAAACTGACTTGTCCTTGCACTGAATTGCCATGAATATTCTTTTAAAACCTCACAATATCGACTCAGCACTCCCAACATAACCCATCCAACCCAAAAACAGTCATTTCTCTTCTGCGCATGCGCAATCTACTCGCGGTTAAAAGTCCTTTCAAAATCACACTCCTTACAAAAAACTCCGATTCTCCAGCACTAGTGGTTCGGGAGATATCGCATCTTTCATCCACGCATGCGCAGACCCTCATCAGGGATCTGTATTCTATGGAGGAATAGCATCCGCCACCCCAAAACCCCAATCCTCTCTGACGAAAACTACAGCAGTTAAATGACTTCTCATCTGCGCATGCGCATAACGAAAAATGCCCGGAAAGGGCAGTATGAACCTCAAAAAATAGGTTTCGGCATTTCAAGCAAAGTATTCCGCAAAATAGTAGTAAGTTTTTGATTTTTTTCATGTCACGTGATCTTCACGAAATTTTGCAAAAGTGTTTGCTTTGGCCTTTTGCATCGAACTATATACTGAGTTTCAATTTAATCAGATCTGTATTTTTCGAGTAATCGTGAAAACAAAATTAAAAAATTTTTGACATTTTTTTTTGCCTTTTTAGGGCCGTCCGGTCAGAACAAAACTTTACAGGCATATCGAGCCATTACCGCCAAATTATCGTAAGCGACACTTTTGTCGAAAATGCGTTTTCTATCGCAACCAGTATTTTAAGCCGTAACGGACCCATCCCTGTTGGTGTTTCCCTCAAAAAATGAAGTTATAACTTCATAACGGTTTATTTTTTGAGGGAAACATCAACAGGGATGGGTCCGTTACGGCTTAAAATACTGGTTGCGATAGAAAACGCATTTTCGACAAAAGTGTCGCTTACGATAATTTGGCGGTAATGGCTCGATATAAAGGTCATGATTCTACAATTTGATGCCAAATTTCAGAAAGATCGAGTGATCGGTTCAGGAAATATTCATAAAAAACGTTTTGACTAAAAACGGCCTTAACTACGAAACCGCTTGGTGGATTTCGCCCGTTAGCGAACTTGTCCGAGATATTTACGCTACAAAACTACCCTGCAAATTTCAACGCTCTAAGTCGTTCTGTTCGAGAGTTATCGTGCTAACGGCCGGCCGGCCGGCTGGACCGGACGGACAGAATTGAATTTGACCTCGAATTCTTCATCAGGGAGTCGAACCCAATCGCTTGAGACCATTTTCGAAAAAAAAATCGAAAATACAGACATTGTGACGCAATGATAGCACGCTGTTCCTTGCGGAACACGCGCGCAAAAATGCCCCACAATATTTAATATTTCAGTTTATTTTACAGACAAGTTCTACATTTTAGCACGATCGGATCTATATTACTGGAAATAATAGGAAGATATTAAATTTTTACTGGAGCTAAGCACCTTTAGGCGAGTTCAGTAGGTACCTGAATGGGTGACAGCTCTGGCTATAAATTTGGACAGCGCGCCAAAGCTCCTGTCCACAGGGCTTTACCACTTTTTTGCATTAAATACGGTCTCCTTAATATTATTCATTGTTTATTGACAGCATTAACTAGAGAAGTTGTGAACATTTTACTCACTGTTTTACTGTTTGTTGCCGTGTTTAACATCTGATAATGGGATTTGAGTGTGAGAAATTGGTTGCTCTAAAATAGTTGGGAAATCACTGACGCGAGATCAGTTTACTTTGGCACGCTTGTTCAAATTTATAGCCAGCGTGGTCACCCATCCAGGTACTGAACAAGTTTCTCAAATTCCTCCCCGAATAATAATTAATATTTTCCGATCGAGTTTAAATCTATAGTTTGGCTGTAAAAAAAGGATTTGAGGACTGTTGCGAAATTTCAGTGATATCTGACACATAGTTTCTGATACTTACATAATTTCTTTTAATAATATTTTTAGAATTTTCATACGATCCTAAAAAAAATTTCTACTTGAACTCTTTGACAAGATTTAATGATTTTGCATGTCAATTGGTAAGATATTTTCTTGAACCCGATAAGCCCTTTGGAATTATTCTAATATTGTTTCGGTATTTATTTATTATAAAGAACGGTTTAGAGGTGAAAAAAACTATAAAAATGATCACTTGCTTCTATGCACGTTCACGTTTGAGTCTACAAAACTAGGCTATGAAAATAAGTCCATGTAGAAACGCCATGCTGATCTGTAAATTTTAATTTTAACATAACTTATATTATTATTTAACTACTTTTTAGTTTTCCTGAAAAATCCGAGATTGTCAGATGACTTGTTTCTGAGATATCAGACCATGTTTAATTTTTGCGCGCATCTTCTAGCAAACATCGCTCTATCATTTTCTGTAATGTCTTTTCCGAATTTTTGAGATTAGGTCCAAATGACTGATGAGTAATTCGAGGTCAAATTCAATTCTGTCCGACCACCGTCCCTTTCCACGATAACTTTAGAACGGAAAATGATAGCAACTTGCGATTCTCAGATTAGGTTGTGCATCCGAATGCGACGATGAAGTTCGTTAATGGGCAAAATCGGTCAAACAGTTCCAGAGATATACCCATCTGAAATGATGTTATTTCTACAAGAACTGAAACAACACACATCCGATGGTATTGAAACTTGGTTATTAGTAGTAGAATATACCAACTCGTGAATGTCATCGAAATTGCGTAGGATCGTATCACAAGAATAAAAAATTAAATAAATAAAAAAAAGTTCTGACTATCTGTCAGATTCTGCCGAAAACTACCTTCAAGCAGCCATTTTACAAACGATTGCCGGATTACAGCTACATTGGCTCTGTATTTTTGGAATTATTTTATTTTAGAATTTGAATTCAGTTGATGCACAATGCATTTTTCACGTGATAACGCTGCCTTTATTCATAATCAGCTTCAGACAGTATTTAGTGAGGGTTTTTGAGGTGTGAATATAGACAATTGAACATGCGTGAAAAAGCCAATGACTTCTCATCAGTGCTTTCGTTATTGTATTCTTCTAATAAGTTCGAAAATTACAGGTCCTACGACAAAATGATATGGCCCTGAAACAAACTCGAAAATTATTTCAAAATAATTGAACAACGTGGATTTCATACTTAGTTATTAATAATACTGAATATTCTCCATGTTCTACCGCTTTTTCAGTTAATTTCTCATAAAAATCACTCGAAGATATTCAAAAAATGATTTCATTAATTCAAGGTGGTACACATAAATTAATACTTTTGTTCAAAATTCTTGATTCAGCTACTGCTCGAGAATATATTGGCAACGTACTTGAAGTGGCCTTCGAATTCTTGTCGCGATGTTATAGGAATAAATAATAACTTTCAATCGAACTAAAGATTTGAGAAGGAGGAAGGAGTTATATTTTAACTAGATTCGATTGCGTAAGATGGCGCTTCGAGTATCATATCCAGCAGTGAACATCCCCACCATTGCCCATAGCATAGGAAAAGTACTCGTACTCGAACATGAATACCTGTATTACCTGTAACTCTTCCGGATAATTGAACTAGGGATGTCGATTCCTTGCAGATGAGGATATTATTTCAAGAGTATAACTTTCTTCACTTTCCTTTCTCTCGTTCATATTAGGGCGCTAAAATTTTATTCTGTATTTTGATTTTATGTCCAATAAGGTCTTATTCATTTGCTGTTAGCGTAGTGACAAGCTTTCAAATTTTTTCGCCGGGAAAAGGGTCTTTTTTTCTAGAAAGCGAAAAGTTCAAAACTGGAATTCTCCACATTATGCGAGGGGAGCAAGGATAGGTAATACGATACGATAAAAAAAAATTAAAATAAAACGAATGAACGAAATTTTTCATTCGATAATTTTTAGATTCTTCAAGTATAAAAAAGAATAAATGAAGGCGTTTTTAAATTATTTTGATCTACAGGTTTCTCAAGGGTTATTAGAGGGAAATGATGAACCCTAAATGTTAGACAGCTGAATTCTACTCTATTCTACTATTAAGGGCTAAAATTCACGTCAATAATTCAGTCTAGATACAAGGTTTCTATATCCTCGGTAGTATATTCATTTATTTGTATAATTCAGTCTCATGCATCACATAACTTAATGCTACTTATGATATGACACTTACTATTTTGCCGGTATTTAAACATTGTCCTCATTTACACATAATATCACAGCTGTTCCTGTCATGAACAATCGAATAAATAATAAATATTAAAATATACATGTTTACATAAAAATGTTGTTTTCTCTTTACCTATCACAGATCCCATGAGCCCAAATACCTTGTTATTATATTGCTTGTGGAGACAGCAACACTGTACGAGCATCTATTAATAGTATAGTTCTTTATTTATAGAGTGTAGTTTCATACATTACATTATCAAAATGTTACTTATGAACTAACTATTTGGCCGGTCGTTGAACATAAAAACTTTAACAACTAAGTGTGGATTCATGCAGTTTCATTTAACAATTATCAAATAACAAGTATCAAATAACAATTATGAATTAACAAGTATAAAAATGTACCATTCATGCACTCAATTTAACAATTAAGAAGTAAAAAGTAAGGCTGCGCACAAGTCGGATATTCAAGGCATTAATTTTCCAAAATAACCTATTTTCCCTTGATAATCGAAGAGAAGTGTTTAAAATTCCATTTTCAAATGCGATATTGATGTACCAAAAGACAACAACACAAGAAATAACACAAATATTTCACGAAGTGAGGTTATTTATGTCATCGGACTGTCTAATCTGCGTTCAGCGCACGAGTTGCGTACAAGTATACAAAATCTCGTTCAATTAAAGTAGAAAGTTAAAAGTTGGCGAACTCCTACTTGTTATTTGTCAATTGATAATTGTTACTTGGCTGCATGAACACTCTCATTGAGATATATGAAGTTCAACTTTTACTCACTATTTGTAATTGTTAATTGTTACTCGATACTCGTTAATTTAGGCTGCATGAATCCACACTAACATTGCAACTATCACGTTTCAGGATAATATCATAAGTATATAGTATACTGGTAATATTATAATATTTAAGTAGTTATCAATTCAATTTCAGATAATGTAATATATAACTCAGAACAGTATCAAGTGATATGCAACATACATAGGTATCTATGGCATCGAACTTGTGTTAATGACATCCTACTTAAGTTATTATATATTCAATACAGGAGCATACGCGCAAATGCTCCTGACTACACGTCAGTGCTTGAATCAATTTTTTTTTAATTTTCTAGGGGTACGGTTCTTAAAAAAAATAAAACACGTCTTTTTGTCGATATTCTACAACTAGTTACCAAGCTTCAATTCGATCGAGTCTTTTTTTTTTGAGTTATCGAGGATATACAATTCCAGGTGGGTATAACTCCAAAACCGTTTGGCCGATTATGCCTATAAACAAACTCAAACGTAGCATTCAGATGCACAACCTAACCTGAAAATTTCAAGTCGCTGTCTCTTTCCGTTATCAGGTTACCGTGACATAAACAATATTTTTTGATAATTTTTTTTTATTTTCTCGACATTTGAGTTCGTTAACACGTTCGCTGTCGGTGTCGCCATTTGGCGACGCATAAACCGTTTCCCAAGTGTCACCGTCGCCAAATGGCGACAGAGCGCGACTTCAATATATATAATTTTATTCTCCTGGTGCTGGAGTACGATACCGAATGTTGTCTAGGCACTCAGGGTAGGTCCTTCAGGCATTGTTTTCATGATTGGTTCAAACTTTTGTTGTCATCATATTTGATGTGCAGTGCCACTGTCGCCAAATGGCGATCAAATTTTTTCTAAAAAACTCGTTATAATACTGAATATACATTTTAATTATGAATTGCGATTATTTGAATTAGTTTTCAAGTCAAAAATTTCGAAAAACCTTCTTGGCTCCTGGCGAAAGTTCAGAAAATATCGGTGGCACCGAACGTGTTAATAGGCATAATCGGCGAAACGGTATAAAAGTATACCCATCCTATTTTTTGTTGTTTTCTCTATATCTCAAAATATACAAAACTGATTCAATTAAACTACGTAATTACTTGTAGAATGCCAGCGCGCTAATTTTCGTCAAATTTTGTTTTTTTTTTAATTAAAAAAAAATGAAAAATGTTTTGGCGTGCTGTTCAGGTGAACCCCTTGTCTATCAATTAGACCAGATGTCTATAATTTTTTCTTGAAAAATTTTATATTTCAGAAACTATGCGTCTGAATCAGCTGAAATTCCGCACATAACTTAAAGTCACCGTTTTAGAATCGAGTACCGAATTTCAGTTCGATCGACTTCTTATGAGGCGTGAATAGACAATGGAACATGCGCGCAAAAGCACCTTACTTTTGAGTGATTTTCTCAAATTTTTTGAGTTGATAAAACACATTATTTATTTGAAAATTATTGAAATTTATATTTCTTTATAAAGTACAATGGACACCATTAGTTATGAAACAAAGCATAATTTTAATGGAAAAGCTGGCAGGAATGAAGTCGTTGACCCCATTTACCATTACTCTCTCACACAAATCAGGTCGTATGTTAGCAATTACTTATTCAATATTGATCTGTGAATTGTCTAAATTTGCTGGATGATTTCTGTACATCGATGACTTAATGTAACCCCAAAGAAAGAAGTCCAATAAAGTTAAATCGTATTAACGAGACAGATAAATATCGGCCCATTTATTGTAATTTGTAATAATCGAACTACCAAATTTTGTTTTCTGAAAGTCATTGTGCCATTGGCAGTATGACACGTGGCACCGTCCTGTTGAAACCACATGTTCTGCAAATCAAGACGAACCAATTCATGCCATAAAAAAGTCAACGTTGAACGATAACGTTTTCATGCATAAACAGTAAGTTTATCAGGATGCAATGGCAGTTCTTGATATTCTTCTGGTTCATCACCACTCCAGATACGGCAATTCTGCTTGTTAACCAGAAATGAGCCTCATTGCTGATGATGATACTCTTATAAAAATCATTTCCATCATTTTCTAAGCACCAATTACTGAATACACGACGCTTCAAATGATCAGTTGGTTTGTGTGGAATTTCGGCAGAATCTGATATAGTTTCTGAAATATAAAATTTTTGAACTATACATGTTTCTTTTCTAGTGATACGATTCCCACAAAATTGCGCAAAAATGTACGCGTCAGCATTCTACACCTAGTTACCAAGTTTCAATTATATCGGATATGTATGTTTTAATTTATGGAGAAAACAATATTTCAGATGGGTAGAACTACGAAACCGTTTGGCTTATTATGCCCATTACATACTTAACCGTCGTATTTTCGAAAAAATACCAAAATTACAGACATTTGTGCAAAATGATAGCACGCTGTTTACTACAACATCCGCACAAAAAAATATAAATTCCAACTTGTGGTAGGTGTTACAAATCTATTTTTCATACAGAGAACAAGCGCGCTGAAGATTCTGACCGCAAGTCAGTGCTTTCATAAATTTAAAAAATTCGTAATAAGTGATTTTACAGACCTTGGATTATGCATTCTTATTAAGGTCTTTCTCTAACAATTTCCCCATATTTTTCATCCGAAATAATAAATCAAAATCTGATTGATGATAAATTGGAGAATCGTTCCTTCTGAATCGGAACTACCAGTCAACGCCCGCCATCTACGATTCCTGTTCACCCGAAGATATCCCAACAAAGACGTTATCAAATCGTTGTGGGTACTGATGAATTTGATCAGGTTTTGTCGATGTGATTCTTGTGTCCCGTCTGCATATCTCAAGAGTGAGCTCACTCAAGGTAAACTGGTGTTTAATAAAACGATACAAAGCGAACAGCTTCGTTGTCGAACCACGACCGTATAAACTGGTCGACAATAATCGACGACGTCAGGTTTGCTCTACAATTCTTTATTAGTCTCACGTCAGATTAGGCTGCCAAGGATGCGTCAGAGTGCGCGAGGAAATTTGTAGGATGCCGACTCTGACCTACCACAATGAGCTAGAGCTAAACCAGCCTTTCCTAACCTTAGACAAACGATATTCGCCACGGGCCCCATGAAAATAGCGCTGCAAATTTTACACGGAGGTTTAATGATAATATTGGACTACAAAATGTTTACCATCCACACAGTAAATTGAAACTTTGTTGGGACCGGAAGGTTGGTTCTAGATTGTTTCCTCAGATCAATAGAATACATAAGCAGTGGCGATATAAAAAAAAGCAGGAAAACTTTAGTAGTCCTCTCCCAACTTCATCGCCTTTTTCAATTTAATTCGAAACCAATTTTCAATGGAAACTAGGATTTCTCAAAAGAAAACTCTGGAAGTTTATTAATAAAATATAAGGTATATCAAAACAAAAAAGAAATATAAGAAATGAATGAAAATCAATAACGAAGTGAATAATATTTCAACAAGAGTAAATCAGGTATAAAATACAAAAAAAATTCTCACAACAAAAAAACAAACTCAATGAGGATAAAACAACATATAAAATTTTTGAAAAATCAAAACAGAACGGTAAAACTGATTCACTTCCTTATTTTCATTTCTGCAAATTATTTTATCGCAGCATGAAAATTCAGACTCTTCGTTATTATATAACTTTCGATTGAAAATATTCCTAAGAACTGCACAACAATACATATTATCTAGAGTGCCTTATACCGAAATTTTAATTTGACTAGCCTGTCCTATCATCGCTCAAATTGAAGTACTCAATGAGTCAATGCCAGAATGTTGGAAGAATGTTATTCCTAAAATGTGAAACTGAAACTGTAAAGCTTATCTTTCATCGTTGAATGAGAATATGTCGGATTAGAAGTCGAATACAAAGATGAATAGGAAAATTCGGTAGCTTTTGCGCGCATGTTCCTATTCACGCCTCATACGAAGTCGATCGAGCATAGTTTCTGAAAAAAAAAAATTTTCGAGCAGAAAAAATTAAAATTTAACCTTAAAGCGACAAACTTACTATTAATAATATTTTATTCACCTCTATTGGACACTCTTATTCGAATTTACCATCGATATAGACTGTTTTCTCAGCTTTTATAAGATATGAATACATTTCGTATACCATTTTAATGACACATATTGAGTAATGAGAGAATCGCCTATGAACACAGAATTTTTAATTGTGACATATGTATTCTATCTATCTATAATTGAAATTATTTAAATATCTAATGATACCTACACGAAAAAACTTACTTCTCAAGTAATTTCCCGATATGGTATTCACGAAATTCGGAGAAAATTTGCGCGTCGGCATTCTACAATTCATCGATTGTTAACTGGATCGGATTAGTAGATTTTGAGTTACGAAGGAAATAACTACAAACATTCAGATACGTATAATTCCCAAACAGTTTGGCAAATTTTACCTATTAACAAACCCAAATGTCAATTCAGATGCGCAACCTACCATGAAAACTGCAAGTCGCTATCTCGTCCCGTTCTCAATAAAGTTATCGTGAGATAAATAATATTTTTTAATCATTTTTTTTAAATTTCTTTGCTACGATCCTCAAAAAATTTCACATGCGTCTTTATGTCGGTATTCTACAATTTGTTACCAAGTTTGAATTTGATCGGATTTGTATTGGTTGAAAACAAAATTTGTACTCGGAAACCGTTGGGCCAATTATGCCCATTAACGAACTTGTCCGTCGCATTGAGACGTGCCTCCTATTTTGAAAGTTTGAAGTCGTGATCTCTTTCCGTTCTCAAGTTATCGTGGCAACGGTCGCCGGCCGGACAGAATCAAATTTGACCTCGAATTCTCAAGCAGAGAGTCAAACCTATAATCGTTTGAGAACATTTTCTGCAAAAAATTCGAACATTATAGACATTTGGGCAAAATGAGCTGTCCCCCAGTTCAAGCGCGCAAAAAGTTCAATTACACCAACACTTTTGAGTTTTCGAAAATAATATCTGAAATGAAATGCAAGTAGAACGAAGAATAAACTGTGCTCGTCCATTACTACTACTACTACTACTACTACTACTACTACTACTACTATCAACACTTGCAATCGTTCGATGTATTAGCCGGTATCCCAAACATTTCTGCGATGGCATTCTTTTTCTTTTCGCTTTTTTCCACCTCAGCAATCAATTTTAATCCATCCATAAGTGTTAAATACAAATTTCATTTCGGCATTTTGATTTCTGAACGTGTATAAAATTTGAAGGACGTAGCACCACTAATTAAACAAAGTACTGCAGGCCCAACACGCAAATACGATCAATTCTGTTTCCGGGAAGTAGGTATTCCCCCGAAAGATTCACGGCGCAGGTACGGGCTACATATCAGTTCGATTACCAATTAGATATATTCGAGTTTGGGAGGCAAAATTACACTGGCACATTGATGAAACCTCATTGTTGGGAAAAAAGTGGGAAAGCCCTGCGGATAGGAGCTTTGGCGCTCTTGTTCAAACTTTGACACACTATATCTCCGAAAGTATTGGTTTCACAGTGTTGGGAATGATACCAATGTATTCTTATGATAAAACTGCTCCATGGAAGAAATCAAATTAAAAAAATTTGTTCAAGCCATGTGGACAGGAGCTTTGGCGCTCTTGTTCAAACTTTGACAAATCATATCTCCGAAATTATTGGTCTCTGGGAATTATATAAATGGATTCTTACGATAGAACTGCATCATGAAAGAAATTAAATACATACACACTGATTCGGAATATCCGAGATATTCATTCCTCAAATCTTCTCTGAAATTCAATCAAAATCAATTAAAACTCAGACAAAATTTCAGTTTTGTTTTTACTGCAGATATTCTGCCCCAATTTGATTATATATCTTACAAAAGAATATATTTCCATCATCATATGGATGGGGTATTATATTATCACCTTAAAAGTATAATATCATTTCATCCTCATAATTCTACAATAGCTGATGTTATTTCATTGGTCATTTTGCATTCAATCATACTTTTTTTCTAGAACAGAAGGTGTATTTTATATCAAGAAATCAGAAATAATTTTGACATTTTTCTCTCACAGGAAAATAATATGACATGTAAGAACACAGATCATATAATAATTCATAGATAGAATAATTAAGTGCAGCATTCTGTGAAAACATAGAAGTAAGATTCATTATTGAGATTTCGAAAAATCATATCTCCGAAATTATTAGCTTGTTAGAGTTGAAAATGATATCAATGGATTTTTATGGTGAAACTACATCTTAAAAAAAATTGAATTTGAAATTTGTAATGTAAAAAATATGTTTTTTTTCGTTACTCCGAAACCATTAGGCGATTTTGCACAATAACGAACTTATCGAGATATTTATCTCCCAAACCTACTCTGAAAATGTCAACTGCCTAGCTCATTATGTTCGAGAGTTATTGTGGAAACAAAATTTAAAAATTTTTAAATTTTTTTTTGACACTTTACGACAATCCGATCAATACAAAACTTCGCTTGCATATAAAGGTAATAATAATAACCGCATATAAAGGTAATATAATAACCAAGTAATCGGTTTCGGAAATATGGATAAAAAATATTTTTACTAATTTTCGTCCGTTAACGAACTTGTCCAAGATATTTACGCTCCAAACCTACCCTGCAAATTTCAATCCTCTAACTCCTTTCTTTCGAGAGTTGTCGTGTTAACGGACGGCCGGACATAATCGATTTAGACCACGGATTCTGGATCAGTGAGTCGAACCAAATCGTTTTAGACCATTTTCATTAAAAAATTTGGAAATTACAGTATCAATTCCAAAACTTCTCTTGCATATAAAGGTAATAATAATAACCGCATATAAAGGTAATATAATAACAAAGTAATCGGTTTCGGAAATATGGATAAAGAATGTTTACTAAAAACGGCCCTAACTCGGAAACCGCTTGGTGGATTTCGTCCGTTAACGAACTTGTCCAAGATATTTACGCTATAAACCTACCCTGCAAATTCCAATCCTCTAACTCCTTTCTTTCGAGAGTTGTCGTGTTAACGGACGGCCGGACATAATCGATTTAGACCACGGATTCTTGATCAGTGAGTAGAACCAAATCGTTTGAGACCATTTTCATCAAAAAATTTGAAAATTACAGATATTTGGGCGCATGGATAAGCACTCTGTTCCGAGGAACAAGAGCGCCAAAAATATTTGACCTAAATATTATAGAAAACTTCGAGAATGAGAAGTTCGAGTTAAGGAAGTTCTACTGTATTTGGAAATAATAAACCACAATATGTCGAAAGCAATATTACGGCACTGAAAAGACGAACACATAATTTTGTCGAAATATACAGCGAACTAGGTATTGTCTTAACATTTCATTTTGAATAGACAAATCTCAATGTATCCGTTGGTATGTCTACAACAATTATCGAAACAATGACAAACCAGTTCTGCGAAATATCTATTGCTCAATGAGTGGCCGAAATACCAGATCACTTAATGAACAAAGAACCATTACTGGTTATAGTTCCATTACCTCAGGTGTCCCACTATACGAGTATGACCACTCGCAGAAGAGAGAGAAAATCACAAAATGTGGGAGCTCACTCGGTAGCTGACCCAGGATCTGATACAAACTGATTAACCGAAGGAATATCCTCTTTCGGACGACTCGGTCTTTTGAGATCTTCTCGTTTATGGTTTGAATTCTTTTTGGCGCACTTGTTGCCCTGTACAGAGTGCCAATCAATTTGTCCTAATGCTTGTATTTTTGGGGCTGAATATGGTCGCAACCGATTAGGTTCGACCACTGATGAAGAATCCGAAGTCAAAGTTAATTCTGTCTGCCCGGCCGTCGGCACGGTTACTCTCGAACGAAATTAGTTTGAAAGTTGAAATTTGCGGGGTAGGCTTGGAGTTCATCAAATGCGTCGGTTGTGTTCGTTAATGGCCAAAATCCGCCGAGTGGTTTCAGAGTTACAGCCTCCTTAATCCTCCCAATACACTGATCTGATCAAATTAAGCTGCTGTGAGTAGTTAAAATATTCTAGAAAAGCACTGACGTGACATCTGGAGCTTTTGCGCGCATGTTCCATTCTTAATTCACGCCTCATACAAAGTTGATCGTCTGAAATTCGATACTCGATTGTAAAATGGTATCTAGAAGGTATGTGCGAAATTTCAGCATATTCTCAAGAATAATTTCTGAAATATAAAATTTTTTAAGAATTTTTTTTCTAGTGATAGGTTATTCTTGTGATACGATATTACTCGAACATTAGCGCGTCGGTATTGTACACGTAATTACCAAGTTTTAATTTGATCTGATGTATATATTTTGAGTTATTAAGGAAAAAACAACAACATTTAAGATGGTTATAACTCCGAAACCGATTATGCTTAACGACAAAATTAACTGTCCCATTTGAATGCGCAACCTAGCTCGAAATCTCGTCGCTATCTCTTTCCGTTAGAAAGTTTTCGTGGCAATGATCACCCATCCAGCTACTGAACATGAATTTGGATGCGCAACATACCCTGAAAATTGCTTATCTCTTTCCGTTCTCAAGTTATCGTGAGATACATAATATTTTTCAATAATTTATTTAAAATTTACTAATGATGTAATCCTGAATTTTTGCATACGTATTTATGTCGGTATTCTACAACTAGTTGCTTTATTTCAATTCGATCGATTTGTATTGTTTGATAACAAAATTAGTACCTACTCGGAAACCCTTGGGCCGATTATGCCCATTAAGGAACTTAACCGCCGCATTTGGATGCTCCACCGACCCTTCAAGTCGCTATCTCTTCCCATTCGAAAGTTATCGTGGCAACTGACGGCAGGCCTGCCGGACTGAATGAAATTTGGCCTAGGATTCCTCATATGTGAGTCGAACCTAATAGTTTGAGACTATTTTTGGCAAAAAGTTTGAAAATTACAGAGCAAAATGAGAGCACGCTTTTCTCAGAACATGCGCGCAATTATACCGACACGAAGATTATGGCGAAATTTCGAGAGGATCGTATGAATAGAAAATCAAACAAAAAATGGGTTCAAGCCCTGTGGACAGGAGCTTTCTGGCGCTCTAGTTCAAATAGACAAATTATATCTGGTATTGGTTTCTTTGAGTTGGGAATTATATCAATGTATTCATATGATAGAACTGCATCATAAAGGAAATTCAATTCAAATAATAGTTTATTTATCAAGATTAAATGAGCAATCATGAGAATGAGAACTGCACCACATTTTCGATTTTTTTTTTGACACTTTGCGGGAATCTGGTCAATACAAAACTTCACATGCGTATAAAGGTCATGATTCTACAATTTGATGCTAAATTTCAGATAGATCGAGTGATCAGTTTCGGAAATATTCATAAAAAATATTTTTACTAAAATCGGCCATAACTCCGAAACCACTTGATGGATTTCGCCAATTATCGAACTTGTCCGAGATATTTACGCTCCACAACCACGTTGCAATTTTCAATCCGCTAACTCCTTTCGTTCGAGAGTTATCGTGCCTACGGCCGGTCGTCCGGCCGGACAGAATCGATTTCGCACTCGGATTTTTGATCAGTGAGTCGAACCAAATCGTTTGAGACCATTTTCAGCCAAAAATTCCAAAATTACAGACACTTGGGCAAATTGATAAGCACTCTGTTCCGAGGAACTAGAGAGCCAAAAACACAAGTTTCGTATGACAATTGCCCAAAACAGGTTTAAAGTACCTACAAATAGTAGGCATTCCATAAAACATGTATGAAAGAAGATAAGTAATAATAAAAAATTACCTTGTAATCGATGAAAAATTTCCTGATCTACGTTCACCAAATTTTCTCCTCTCTCGAACTACAGAATTATGCTTTCAATATTTGCGTAATATTTTCAAACAATTTCGGGTGAGGTCCCCGTTGCATCGCTAAAATACGAGTATTTCAACCCCAATTTTTTTGAAATAGGAATTAATTTCGGGGGGGGTTTTGAAAAAGGAATTAATTTCGGGGGGTTTTGGGGGTGTAAGGGTCACTTTTGCAGCAAAAAATTTTTTTTAAGTGAAAAATAACATTTCGGGGCTTTGTACCCCCAAATCTCCAAAGCTCTCTATCCAGCCCTATATAGGAACGCTCCTTGGTTTCTAAATTCATGAAGAGCCACCACTTTCAGAAGCGGGTTTTCGATTTTCAATATCCTTACTGCCATTTCCAATGTTTGTTGATGGTGTTGGTATCCCAAACTTTGCAAACCCCTGCCTCCCTGCGTTAGTGGGAGGTATACTCTTCATATCGAGAACTTGGGATGCAGGCTACGGTTCATGTTCTTCACTTTACGTGTGGATCTGTCGAGCTCGAGAATTTCATTCACTGTCCAGTTAAGTACTCCGAATGAGTAGGTGACTATCGGGACTGCCTAGCTGTTCTTAGCTGACACTTCATTTTTCCCGGACAGCTGTGATTTTCATATATCTCGGAACTTCTTTTTGTAGCTAGCTGTTAAGGCATCCTTGATTTGGGCTGCCTCTTTCCTTCATTCCAAGAAATTTGTAAGTTTCTTCCTCTTTGAGTGGTCGAATGCTTAATCCCCTTTCTAGTTCCTTCTTTTCTCCTGTCTGTTCAGTTCTTCCTTTGCTTAGATGAAAAACAGCACATTAGTCCAAACTGAAGGACATTCCTATTACTGAGGTGTATTCGGCAACGATATTCAGTAGTTGTTGTAGTGCTGCCTTGAATGGAGCGTACATTTTTAGGTCGTCCATGTACAGGAAATGTGAGATCAGATGTCCTCTTCGGCCTGGTGGTCTGGCCTTGCACCCTATTTTGCTTGCCCTCTACTGAGTTGTTAATTGTATTAGTGTTATGCAGAACAATAACGGGCTTAGCGAGTCTCCTTGAAATACGCCTCGCATGTATCTCACCCATGCGGTATAAGTGGTCCAACCTGCGGATCAAACGGTGAACTTAATCTTCCATAGCACCATGATGTTTTCCATCGCATGGACTATGTTTGGGTGGACATCGGGTGAGCATCTCTAGCAGCCGTATTATCAGGCTGTGCGCCGATGTGTCAAATGCTTTCGCGTAATCCAACCATGATGTATGTAGGTCGCGCTTGTAGTGTCTCGTATCTTGACAACTGCTTCTGTCTTTATAGAGGTTGTCCTTACACCCCTGTACTCCTTTCCTCGCTCCTCTTTGTATATGGATTTGATTCCACACTGGTCCAATGGAGTCCAGAATCCGATGTTGTTACAGTCCAAAATTCAGATTATTCATTCGAATTTATATGAAGGGTACAGGGGAAAAATTGGTCAAGTCAAGTTTTGTTGAATTCGAGATATGGGCATTTTAGATGTTCAATTCATTCTTGTGAAGGATCGCATTGGAAGTTTGAACAACTATTTACTGTTGTGAAAATATCATAATGTTGTTATAGTGTACGCTCAAGCAGAGTGGAAACAAAAAATCCTAAGCTCCTGATCTTTTGAAATTTCGATAACAAAACCTTGACTTAGCTTGTTTTTCCCCATTTTGACTCTGAAATCTGGCGAATCTTGATTTTTGGGGGATTATACGATCGATTAAATAATTACACACATTTTAATAAGAATTTATTTTTTCAAAGTAAAAAGTATTGAAGGGGAAAAACAATCATAATTTATTATTTTGAGTCTATTTATGTGGAAGGGCTTCAAAATAGTTCTGCGCTTCAGGCCCACGAAACTTTTCTTTTTCCTTTCGGCAAACAATTTGTTCTGTGACAGTATTATCTAAAATATATCTCACTTTATAGCTTTATACGCTGCAATACAATCCCTCAGAAGAGCTTCCTCTTGAGGTTTACGTGGTCGTCTTTGTGCTACTTGTAATATACTAATAAGGCCGCATAAATGACGATTTTGCTCGCTAACGGATTGAAGACTATTGAAATGCTTTAATATGTCTCGTTTGGCCACATCAGGAATAATTTCATAGCATCTAATTCATTACCGATCTCATGAGTTTGTTAACGTAACTTTTTACTAACCGCTGTCAATCTTCCATGTCTTGGTCTCATTTTTGAAGTTTTCAATGCATCTGCACTACATTCACTACTACTGTTATTAGCTTGTTCCATTATTTTATACATTCAAGGCGTATACAATCTATACTGAGGAAATAATTGCGAATGATATTCAACCATTGTAGGTTAACTACAAGTCTGAACGTGATTTCAGATGCCGGGTATTTCATCGCGATTTAGGCGCGTAGACGTGACTTAACCGATTATTTTCCTGTACCGCATGGACATAGCCTGTTTTTCCCCTGTATGGGTTATTTTGAATCGTTTGTTACAGCCAACTTAGCCACTTATTTCCCATTCTGACACACTGAAATGGTAGATACTCTGATTGGCTACAATCTGAGCGCACTCTCCCCAAATATGAAAATTAGTGACTTAGCCAGTTTTTCCCCTGTACCCTTCATATGTAAGCGGAATCCTTGATTTAGTGATTAGTACAGAATAATCTTACAGATGGTAGCATAAAACCAGTTTCCATTTTCAATTTTCGGCTATCAATTTATAGATGTCATTAGCGTAAGTTTCAGTAATCGAATTTAACTTTCATTTTGTTTCATTAGGTGTCGACACTTTACATTCTTTTATCTGATTTCAACAACGTATTTATTCGAAATTGATGTCAACAGTAATATTCCAGAAACACTTTTTTCACATTTTTTTTAATTGAAGTAACATTTGGATTCGCACATCGTACATCTTTCTTTCCAATTCGAATGGCAAGCAGTTAAGACGTCGAAAGTCGTGAATTCAAAAGAAGTAGTTTTGGATATTTTGCGGTATATGGTATATTGTACAAAGTTTATTTCTTTTGAAAAGGCAAGATTGGATGCGATTATATTCGGATAGCCTAAATCACCTTTCATCTGTCGCAAATCCTCGTGGTTCGAGGGTAAGTTAAATTATTATTGCCGAAAAGAAACTGATGTATTTTGTTCAACTCCTTTAGATTTTTGTATTTTTGTATTTGGAATCAACACATTTATCAAAGTAGTAATAGAATCTGGACTGGAATTTTCCCACTTGGAGTACGTTGCTGAATAATAACTTGGGATTGGAATTATTCACGTAAGGGTTACCAAAAACCCCTTCCACCTCACTGTTCTCACTTATTGGAGCCTGTCCGAACGACGAAAAGCAGGAGCCACGTTTCCTTCGATAAGTTAAGTTAATTTTGTTTGTTCAGTATATTTCTATTGATGTTAATAATTAATTCCATTTAGAACTGTTACTTGAATCATTATAAGTATCATTTTTTTTCCTTGAATTGTTCATCTCACATTTTCAATTCCTTGATCATCTCATAAATGCAGAATTAGTGGTGATGAGGTCATCCTAGTGTCAGCCATGTTATTTTGCTTAGGTTAATTTAATCTGCATAATCAATAACCATTGTTATTAAATTTGTACATTGAAGCAGCATTGTATTATTGAAAATTTTGAATGGTGTAGTATTACGGTTGTTTTATGATTTATTTTGTATCTAGTAGTTGCAATAAGCTGAGTTGGGCCAAACCTAGGTAATGCTAGATAGGGTATTTCTCCTCCCCTGAGTATTTGTAACCTCATGATATTGAATTGTATTAGCGTGTAATTATAAGAGTGGCAGCTTAATTTTGAATTTTCTTTAGCCTGGAAATTGAAGGTTGCAATGTTGAAGAACACTTGTGAGAATTTTATACAGTGTGTTGAGACACGTGAATGGCGGTAGGTAGTTGTTTGGCTGTTCTAGATCGCCCGATTTCTGATTTTCAGTACAATTCTGCCCTCTACCAACCATGAAGGAATTGGCTCACGGTGAATTACTATCTCACTGAATAATCTAGCTAGATGTTGGTGGGTAGCTGAAAGTTCTTCCACCAGTAGTTCTGAACGTCTGTGAAGTGCTGGAGTATCCCTGGTTTCCGCTGGTCGCTCGTACAAATGTTTCCAGAAAGCTTCGACTTCATCCGGTGATGGTGGATTTTGCCTCTACTTGTTTGAGTTGAAATAACTTTAAAGGTTCTGCGGTGAAGGTGTTGTTATTTTCAATCCACTTTTGCCTCTTGATCAGCTTCTTCCTTGCCGCCGCAAGTGAACTCTTTTTATCGACAGCTTTCTGCTTCAATAGGTTTATGGTGGGAAGGCTTATCGTACGATGAAACGCACGCAGCTCACCCACCATGGCCTCTAGTTTCTTGCTCGGCTGCAGTTGTCTTTTCATAACATCTATGATACATTGGTACCAAGATGCTTGCTGCCTTGTGGTTCTTATCTTCTTGTCTAGCTACTCAGTCTTGACCTTTGTTTGCCCTCCTTTGTTGTTGTTCTTCCTGGTGGGTATAGAAGTGTAGCAGCTCTCACTGCAGCTACGAAATCTTCTAGCGAACAGTCCTCCTCTATGTAATCGTCGATAATAATATTCATCACGGCTAGATCTTCAGCCGGGAGTCTCGATTTCAGCCTTGTGGTCGATAAGTTAGGATTCCCTACTCAAATACCATTTGTTTGCGATGTTTGCGGCATCTCTCACTTGTCTCTCATCCTGTTCTCTTCTCCTTTGATTCATTCAAGTGTTCCTCTTTGTTTGGAGCATCTCTCACCTGCTCTTCAGCTTGTTCTTCTATCCCCTCTGACACTTAATGCTGCTGCAAGATTCCCCTGTTCTTGAAATGGCTCACCTGGTCTCGTAGGTTTAGCTGCGTCATGAAGTTGAGATCTGGTAGATTCTCACACCACAGACCATACAGTATACCCATGTATCCCATTCCTTCTGGTCTCGATCTTCGTATAGCGCAGACGGTTCTTCGTGTTGATAGGGTATCCACTTGTGGCGTCCCCTTTGTGCGACCTTATTCCTGTTGATGGGTCCGACTACGGGTAGCTCTTGCGAGCGCTGATCCCTATGCGACCAACAACTTGTTCTATCTCCTCCTCGATGTCCTCGTTGGAAGCTGTTATTTCTTGTATGACAGGCGTCCGCCTCCTCAGCATCCTGCCGTTAGTGGTCCGCATGCTGTCACGTCCAGCACCAACCCCAGACATGCCCTGGTGATCCCCAGGCAGCAGTTGTTCTCCGAGGCTCCGTAGACTGTGATTCATCATCGGTTGAGAGTGACCGGGGTCCGCGGGCTTGTCACACCTGTATGCTACTAAGTAGTGCCCCCGTGGGGTTTGCCTTTTATACCTACATCCAGGTTTGGCTAGGGTATCCCGGGTTTGCCGAGTCCGAATATTAAACTATTAATATTATTATTACTAAAAGTCTCACCCTGTATATAATTATTAAACATAAACATACAAATTCTTTGATGTATGTTTAGCTTGCAGATTGAACATTTCCCATTAATTTATTGCAAAATCATTTAATATCCTCCTAGGTTTCATATGATCCTTGAAAGTGTGTTTTCCGTGCTCACGCGGTGCGGAAAATCTCCGCAATTTTCCGAATCAGACTTCCACGCATACTGACCGAAGTTCTAATTACCTAGACCATTAGCTATGTAAATATTTTCGTGTGTCGAACGCACATACACCCCGAGTGGGATCGCTGTTCAGTGAATGAATCGAAAAATTATTCGTTCAGAAATAGATCTGACGTAGAGACTCGCGCTCCGCATCGTTCTACGAATTTAGATACACGCGTCCGCAGACGTGGAATATTTCCTGTATGAATCGGCAACTTTGGGTTTTGTTGATCTGCATGCAGATGACCGAATGCGGTGTTTGAGGGATCCGTACCGTTCGAGATGGTGACTCAGCTGCGTTCATTGCAAATGAATAATTATACATAAGAGGTTGATGCGTTCTTGAGAATTAAATTCTTGAAATAGCAGGGCGCTGACGGGATATGACCCATCTTAACTCATTTATTTGTGGAAGGAGTCTATGGAATGTTCGAATTAGCACTCTGTATCCAATATGAAATTTACTCCAGTCAATCTAGATATCGAAATGTATGTTTGCCTGCACTCTGCAGAATGTTGGATAATCATTAAAGGATACTGTAGGAGGTATATTCATTATTAAATGGTTTATTTCTGGGTTTTCTCTCCCAAACTCTGAAAAATATCTATAAAATAAAAAATTCAATATTTTGTGATTTGCTTCTGCGTAAGAAACACAAGATATTTGTCAGAAGCAATCAATAGAACAATGTTGCCTAGCAAAGAACAACAAGAAAACAACATCAACGATGTGACAATTCTCGAATTTCAGAATAAATATCAACAAAATAATTCTGAAGATTTTCGTTTTGTTTTCGTGTCTGACGAAGGAATCTGATATAGACTCCAAAACATTACGATATAGTTGTTTCTTCGTTGACGTTCTGTTTTTTCGTTGTTGTTTGTTAGGCAACATTGTTGGATTGATTGCTTCTGACAAATATCTTGTGTTTGTTGTGTATTTTTCCGAGACTACTCATTCGATCTATCTGAAACATTGCAAATTGTAACTTTACGACCTCTATATGTGTGCTAAGTTTTGTATTGATCGAATGCCTACGAACAGAAAAAAAAATTGTTCCCAATAACTCTAGATCTTACCGAATCGCTCCATAAAATCCCCTTGATATCTAGTCTAGTCAACAAGTGCTTTTAAGGTCATAATTTGTGCGTATTCTCTGAAAATTATGATTGAGGTGTCGTTCGATTCGAAATGGCGTGTAGATAGTTTTTGATGAAATTCCAAGGCCGCTCGCAAAAATTGTAATAGTTATAAGCAATCAAGTGAAAAAAATAGTAGGAGGATTAGGCTTTCGCCAATATCTTGAAAACTGTACGAGATAATTCAAATTTGAAAAAAGATTCAAAGAGAGGAAGAAATTTTGTAAAAAAAGTCTGAACTGCCGGAACTGTAGGACTAATATTTATAATTTTACTAGAGGGTTGAAAATACGCCCGAAAACGGGTACTGCGGCTTGCGCAAGCCTCGCCCCTTTTGTACCTTTGATGAATAAATATTATTTAAACTTATTGAATATGAAAATAAATAATTGAAAAATAATCAGGCACCTGCAGAATAGATCAATGAACAATAATCCGTGGTATAAAAATGTGTATCACGATTTTTCAATTAGTTATCTATTAGTTAATTAACATTTTCTTTCAGCTCGAACATTAACATTGCAAGTACGATAATCGTTAAACTATTGATCTGAAAAATTTTTCCTTTCTTGGAGCTATTCTTCAAAGGTCTTTGAATAGATTCCTATTAGAAAATTTTAAAAATTATTAGTTTTTGTTTTGTTATGAACAATTTAGTTAAGTGAAAAATTATAGAGTTTCAATTTATAATATTAATATTGATCCATATTCGTATGATCAGAAACTACTTAAAAATGATTTCAATAATCATTATCTCCTATTGTTTAAATTATCGTTATAAACCAATGCGTTGTTAATGAGATAATTCAAAATTTTCTTTTGAAAACATAATTGAAGCTTATAATTTTTCACTTAAGTAAATTGTTGATAACAAAACGAAAATTAATAATTTTTCAAATTTCTCAACGCAAATCTATTCCAAGACCTTTGAAAAATAGCTCCTCGGAAGGAAAAAATTCTCAGATTAATAGTTTAACAATTATCGCACTTGCAATGTTAATGATCGTGCTACAAAAAAGTGTTAATTAACTAATGGATAAGTAATTGAAAAGTCGCGATAAACATTTTTGTACCATTGATCTATCCTGCAGGTGCTTGTTTTTTTGGCGCTCTTGTTCCTCGGAACAGAGTGCTTATCAATTTGCCCAAATGTCAGTAATTTTCGAATTTTTCGATGAAAATGGTCTTAAACGATTTGGTTCGACTCACTGATCAAGAATCCGTGGTCGAAGTTCATTCTGTCGGGCCGGTCCGGCCGGCCGTAGGCACGATAACTCTCGAACGGAATGAGCTAGACAGTTGAAATTTTCAGAGTAGGTTTGGGAGATAAATATCTCGGCTAAGTTTGTTATTGGGCAAAATCGGACAGATGGTTTCGGAGTAACAAAAAAAATATATTTTTTTTTACATAACAAATTCCAAATTAAATTTTTTTCAATAAGATGTTTTACCATAAAAATCCATTGATATCATTTTGAACTCTAACAAGCTAATACTTTCGGAGATATGATTTTTCAAAATTTCAAAAATAAATCGTATTTCTATGTTTTCACAGAATGATATAAGAATTATGAGAATAAAGTGTATTCCGAAATGTGAGTGAAGTGAGAAAAATCTCAGTTATTTGTTCCAAAATTAGTTTTTCTCAGAAAAGTCTTACATTTCGGAACGGAACATGAAGTGAGACTGCTTTTCATCATGCTCAGTTCTCTCACTTAATGACGGGACTGACGGAAGGGAATATTATAACTTCAAAAATATTATGTTGGTGTTGAAATACTCGTATTTTGGCGATGCAACGGGGACCTCACACCCAAAAATGTTCGAAAATATTACGTAAATATTGAAAGCATAATTCTGTAGTTCGAGAGAGGAGAAAATTTGGTGAACGTAGATCAGGAACATTTTGATCGATTACAAGGTAATTTTTTATTAATACTTATCTTCTTTCATACATGTTTTATGGAATATCTACTATTTGTAGGTACTTTAAACCTGTTTTGGGCAATTGTTATACGAAACTTGTTTTTTGGCGCTCTAGTTGCTCGGAACAGAGTGCTTATCAATTTGCCCAAATGTCTGTAATTTTCGAATTTTTGGCTGAAAAAGGTCTCAAACGATTTGGTTCGACTCACTGATCAAGAATCCGAGGTCGAAATCGACTCTGTGGGCCGGTCCCGCCGTAGGCACGATAACTCTCAAACGAAATGAGTTAGAGGATTGAAATTTGCAAGGTGGGTTTGGAGCGTAAATATCTCGGAAGAGTGCGTTAATGGGTGAAATCCATCAAGCGGTTTCGGAGTTATGGCCGATTTGAGTAAAAATATTTTTTATGAATTTTTCCGAAACCGATCACTCGATCTATCTGAAATTTAGTATCAAATTGTAGAATCATGGCCCTTATACGCATGTGAAGTTTTGTATTGACCAGGTTATCGCAAAGTGTCAAAAAAAAATTTTGAAAATTTTTAAATTTTTTTTTCTACAATAACTCTCGAACGGAATGAGCTAGGCAGTTGAAATTTTCAGACTAGGTTAGGGAGATGAATATCTCGGTTGAGTGCGTTATTGGGCAAAATAGGCCAGATGGTTTCGGAGTAACGAAAAAAATTTTTATTTTATGTAACAAATTTCAACCATAAAAATCCATTGAAGTCATTTTCAACTCCAACAAGCTAATACTTTCGGAGATATGATTTTTCGAAATTTCAATAATGAATCGTACTTCTATATACGTGATCTGTGTTCATACTCGTACATGTCATCCTGTTCTATAAGAGAGAGTCAAATTCATTTCAGCTATTTTGATTTGATTTCTTCCATGGTGCAGTTCTCATTCTCAGATTGCTCATTAATCTTGATAAATAAACTATTATTCGAATTGAATTTCCTTTATGATGCAGTTCTATCAAGAATACATTGATACAATTCCCAACTCTGAGAAACCAATACTTTCGGAGATATAATTTTTCTGTTTGAACAAGAGCGCCAGAAAGCTCCTGTCCACAGGGCTTGAACCCATTTTTTCAATATCTTATCTTCATATTTAATTAGTTTAAATAATATTCATTCATGAAAGGTCCGAAGGGGGCGAGGCTTACGCAAGCCGGAGTACCCGTTTTCGGGAGTATTTTCAGACCTCTGGAAAACTTATAAATATTGGTCCTAGTTCCGGGAATTCCGGAACCTTTTCTAGGAAATTTCTTCCTCTTCTTGAATCTTTTTTCCGATGCGAATTATCTCAGATAATTTTTGAGATATTGGCGAAAACCCAAACTCCCTTCTAATTTTTTCACTTAATTGTTTATAACTATTGCAATTTTTGCGAGTGGCCTTAGCATTTTCTCAAAAACTATCTACATGCCATCCTGAATCGAATGACACCTCAATTTTCGGAGAATACGCAAAAATTTTGACCTAAAAAGCACTTGTTCACTAGACTAATCTTCATCAGGCATGCGTGGACGGGATGTTATATAATTGCTAGAGTTCTCTTCTGAGAGGAGTGGGGTTTGGAGTTGGAGCCTGGAGGATGCTATCACAGTATCACACCCATAAAATCCCCTAGGGAGCATTCACGCGTGCGTGGATTGATGTTGCGATATCTCCTGAATCTCTGGTGCTGGAGGATCGGAGTTTGGTGTGTGATTTTGGGAAGACGTTCAGCCAAAAGTGGTCTGCGCATGGGCAGATGAAATGTTATCTCCCGATAATTCAAAGAGGTTTATTTTGGATTAAACAATAGTTAAGAACTACACATGATACGTTCAAAAAAATGAAAAATATGACCACGAAAAATAATATAAAAAGATAAATGTTTCATATAAATTGTTCAAAGTTTCCACCGTCATTAGTGATAGACATAGACAACTTTTCTTACACTCGTTGGACGAATAGATTGAAAAGCATTACCAATTTTCACTCGAAGGTGTTCCAAACTATCAGTTCTTGTTGAATACCCTTTATTTTTTACTGTACCCGATAAGAAATAATCAAGTGGAGACAGACAAAGAGATCTAGGAGGCCAACGGAAGGGGCCGAATGTACCCATCTAAGAAACTGGGAATCTATCGTTCATATACATATTGCTTATAACAATTGGAGAGTTATAGGATGCAGCTCCATCTTGTTGAAACCATTGCAGATTTCTTAGCAATATCAGTATTCTTCTAGTTTGTTCTCTCAAAAAATTCAAATACTCCGGGCCAGTCAAAGTATTTTCTAGGAAGAAGGGGCCTCTATTTCATAATCCTTGATAGCTTGTCCAAACGTTGACGGACTAACGTATCTGTGCGTGAACTTGTTTCACATATTTTTTGGGGATTCTCCGCGTCATAAAAATGTTAATGAAAATAAAAAAATGAAAAAATTCAGGCATCTGCAGTATAATAGATCAATGAACAATAATAATCCGTGTTACAAAAAGGTTTTCAAATAGTTATCCATTAGTTGATTAACAATTTTTTGTAGCACGAACAATAACATTGCAAATGCGATAATTGTTAAACTATCAATCTGAGAATTTTTTCCTTTCGAAGAGCTATTTTTCAAAGGTCTTGGAATAGACTTGCATTGGAAAATTTTTAAATAATTTTAATTTTCGATTCGTAATTAACAATTTACTTAAGTGAAGAATTATAAGCTTCAATTAGGTTTTCAAAAGAAAATTTTGAATTATCTCATAAATAACGCATTGGTTTATAACAATATTCAAACAATAGGAGATAATAATTATTAAAAATCATTTTTAAGTAGTTTCTGGTCATAAGAAAACGGATCAATAGTAATATTATAAATTGAAGCTTTATAATTTTTCACTTAACTAAATTGTTCATAGCAAAACAAAAATTAATAATTTTCAAAATTTTCCAATAGAAATCTATTCAAAGACCTTTGAAGAATAGCTTCACGAAAGGAAAAAGAATTCAGATTGATAGTTATATAGTTAACAATTATCGTACTTGCAATGTTAATGTTCGTGCTACAAAAAATTATTAATTAACTAATGGATAACTAATTGAAAAATCGTGATAAACATTTTTATACCACGGATTATTGTTCATTGATCTATCCTGCAGGTGTCTGAATTTTTAAATTTTTTTATTTTCATATTTAAAAAGTTTAAATAATATTTATTCATCAAAGGTACAAAGGGGGCGAGGCTTGCGCAAGCCGGAGTACACGTTTTCAACCCTCTAGGAAAATTATAAATATTGTTCCTACAGATCCGGCAGTTCGGACTATTTGGCGCTCTTGTTCCTCGGAACAGATTGCTCATCAAATTGCCCAAATGTCTGTAATTTTCGAATTTTTGGCTGAGAATGGTCTTAAACGATTTGGTTCGACTCACTGATCAAGAATACGTGGTCGAAATCGATTCTGTCCGATCGTCCGGCCGGCCGTTAACACGATAACTCTCGAACGGAATGAGCTAGACTGTTGAAATTTTCAGAATAGGTTTGGGAGATAAATATCTTGGCTAAGTTCGTTATTGTGCAAAATCGGTCAGATAGTTTCGGAGTAACAAAAAAAAATTTTTTTCACATTACAAATTTCAAAATGAGTTTTTCTCAATATGCAGTTCCGCCATAGGAATCCATTGATGTCATTTTTAACTCTAACAAGCTAATACTTTCGGAGATATGATTTTTTTTAATTTCAATAATAAATCGTACTTCTGTGTTTTCACAGAATGCGATAAGCGATAATTATTCTATCTATGAATTATTATAATATGATCTGTATTGATACATGTCAACTTATTTTCCTGAGACATGATATGTCAAATTTTGATATTTAATGCCCGTGGTTAATCCATATGATGACGGGAATGGTAATGGTAAGTTAATAATATTGAGTTCAGAATATCTCCAGTAAAAACAAAACTGAAATATTGGCTAAAGCTTCAATTGATATAATATAATTTTCATAGTGCATTTGAGGAAAAAATATATCGTTCATCATAGAATTGAGGAACGAATATCTCGGATGAGTTCATTGTTGGGTAGAATTGGTCTATTGGTTTTGAACTAATCATTTTTGGCACTCTTGTTGAATTTAAATTCTTTTTTGATGTTTGAATTAATTTATTTCTGTTATTATGAAGTTCTATCATAAGAATCCATTGATATAATTCCCAACTCATACCAATACTTTCGAAGATATGATTTGTCAAAGCTTGAACAAGAGCGCCAAAGCTCCTGTCCAACAACAATAGAAACTCAAAAATATATCTGAATTTCACAACCTATTTCATAATGACATTTATGTTTATTGTATTTTGAAAATCATTGAAATTGAATACTGTAGCGGAGATAGTCTTTGAAGAATTCATGCTACGTATTTCACAACGGACAAGATGATTAGTTACTTATAAGTTTATCACCCCTCTGTTGCTTTGTTTGACACAAACATATTATATGGAGTATTATAGGGAGCCCATTAATGTCCTCAAGAAATAAGTTATAGGGAGGGTGTACGCCCATAAATGACCTTATCAAATTGGCGCGAGTAATGGTATCCATTTTGTTTTTCATAAAGAACGAATTTATTCTACTCTTGACAAGCGATTGTATTGATAATAATCGTTTTAATTTGTGAAAGTCATGCAACCTATTTGTTAATAATGCAGCAGCAGAATTCTATTTCTAACATAATTTCCCTGCATGGATCAATGTTGTATAGAAACTTGAAATAGATCTATTTTTAGCGGAAACTTTTCTTGTTGAAAGGGTTTTCATGCAATATACCTTTTCTGGGTTAATTTGATATGCAGTAATGTGTACCCCCAGAAGAATAACCTTCATTTCGTTCTTCGAATGCCCTCTTCTTGCTTTGAGCACCCATTTCAATCAAAATTATATAATAAATTTGAATGTGTGCTTCTTTGTGTATTTTTTTGTCTGTTATATTATATTTTATGACTCAACCGATCTAGAAATTCCATACACAGATACATATACCCATTGTAATAGTGGGGAGGAATGCTAATTTTCCACATGTGTGATTATAGAAAATATTGTTGGAGACTCCGATTTGATATCCTGGTTTTGAATGATGATTATGTTCCATATCTGAGTGAAATCCTTAGAATGTTTGTCCGGAATCAAATCAGTACCTTTAAAAATTGGTTAAAGCCCTGTGGACAGGAGCTTTTTGGCGCTCTTGTTCAAACAGACAAATTATATCTCCGAAAGTATTGGTTTCTCAGAGTTGGGAATTATATCCATGGATTCCTATGATAGAAATGCATCATGAAAGAAATTAAATTCAAAAAAAGTGTCGTTAAAAAAATACTTCAAAAATTATCTTATACAAAAATTAAATTGGTTCAAGCACTGACGTGAAGTCAGGAGCTTTTGCGCGTATGTTCTATTGTCCATTCTCCTGTGTTGAACCCTCTTAATCCAATTAACCATGGTGAATTATATTGTCTGTTCTCCTGTATTGGACACTCTTAATCGAATTTACCATGGTGAATTCGATTAAGGCTGTCCAATACAGGAGAATAGACAATTGAATTCACCATGGTAAATTCGATTAAAAGTGTCCAATACAGGAGAATGGTCAATAGAACATACGCGCAAAAGCTCCTGACTTCACGTCAGAGCTTGAACCAATTTTTTTTTTCGTGAAGTCAGGATAGAAAGCAATGATGAAAAAATTAACACATTATTGTCTACCTTCAATTCTTCCTTAGGAGAAGAATACATAATTATTCTTGAAAAATATTACTGGAATTAATGTCATATTTAAATAATCAAGGTAAAGAAAATTATAAGTTTAGTTACTAACATATTGAATGAAATTCAATTGAATACCAGTAATATTCAATTACTTATTCTTAACCAATAAATGTCCATTGATAGATCTAAAGGTGATGAGGCGAAATATAAAGATATATTCTCATTAGTGATAGAAAAACTGGCCTGAAATTCCTCTCTACCCATCACGAGATTTAATATCCACAAATGAACCCCTCACCTTACAAGATCAGAAAGTGTGGTTAATTTAAAGTTAAGTTTTGAAGCCTTCTGCAAAATTTCATCGATATCATATTAAAAATAATACATAACCTTTCAAAAGTCCCCTCTCACAAACATACTCCTCTGAAGGCACATGGATCACTTGAAGAAGAATCGCCTTCTCTATTTCTCAAAGATATTCACTCTTTTTCATATAAATCCCTTCAATATTTAGTTGCCTCCTCCTAAGGAGGATTTCTCCCAAAACCAAGTCTGACCGCGAATAAAGGGCTATCATCTCCCATAGATTTGTGATGAAATAACACGATTTTCCCAAGAACATACGCGCAAAGATATGTCATCATGACATTCATATTTTTGAAGGTTCTCGCAGAAATACGACCATAGACAACATATCATACGACGATTCGCATCCAGCTACCGAACTCACAAAAGGCTGCTCGGTTCTCCAACAATATAGATCCGATCGTGTTCAAACCTGGAACTCTGCAGAAGAGTTAGGTTCTGAAGGCTCTTCTAAAATTTCAGCCATGCCGGACGAATAGTTTATGATATATAGAATTTTTTTTCAATTATTTTCAATAATTTTTTTGATATTTTCTAGTTATACTATCCTCACGAAATTCTGCAAGAATTTTCGCGGTGGCATTCTACAACTAATAACCATGTTTGAATTCAATCGGTTCTGTATTTTTCGAGTTAATGAGGAACAAAAAACAACCAAATTTCAGATGGCTATAACTCTAAAACTGTTTGGCCGATTATGCTTATAAACGAACTCAAATGTCGCATTCAGATGCACAACCAAACCTGAAAATTTCAAGCCGCTATCTCCTTCCGTTCTCAGGTTATCGTGTCATGAATAATATTTTTTAATAATTTTTTTAAAATTTTCTAGTGACACGATTCTCACACAATTTCACAAACGTGCTTAGGTTTATATTCTACAACTATTCACCTAGTTTAAATTTGATCGGATTTATTTTGGTTGAAAACAAAATTATTACTCGGAAACCATTGGGCCGATTATACCCACTAACGAACTTGTCCGTCGTATTGGGATACGCCCCTTTCCTGAAAATTTCAAGTCGCTAGCTCTTTCCGTTCTCAAGTTATCGTGGCAACGGCCGGACGGCACCACAGAATTAAATTTCACATTTGGGCAAAATGATAACGCGATGTTCCCCAGGACATACGCGCAAAAAGAGCAATCTACAATGCTTCGAAGCCTTAATGCTTCAAAAATTGTCATTAAATTTATTTATCAAGATTAAATGAGTAATAAACAATGATTCAACCTCTTGGAATGGGTTGTTGCAACTTACACTCGGTGCATAGTTTTCACAACTCGAAATACCTAAGGATAGTATCATCGAAATGTCTAGAGCAAGGCTGGAGACAATCATAGCAGATTGTCCATTTATTCCTGATATTTGAGTAGATAGTGGATAACGAACAAATTATTTTAATTGTTCAAAATATATTAATAAAATACTATCCTCTTTTCATAATTTAAAATTTAATAGTTCATACCACTAACACATTCTTTTCTGTATTATGAACCTTAACTCAAGAAAAAATGATTGATACTCAAATTTAGATCCATATTTCAGTATTTTTTTGCTAGCAATATTATGAAAATACTGTATATAGGAACATGTCTCACTACTTAAGGAAGTAAAAGGTAATATTAACCTCAGTGGTCAACGAACAGTAATTTCTTTTGATGATTCCATTATGTTTTTTTTTTCCTATTGCCTCCATAAACAACATCAAAACAGTCTTGTATATATTCACAAATTCAAGAATCGAATACTTGCTTTCCAAGAGAAAATAACAACTACGAATTGACAATCTCTAATAGCTAGAAAATATGACACTTATGAATAGTGATCACAGACAGATTATGTGTTCACATTCTGTGAATACGTAGAAGTTACTATGTAATATTGAAACTTTGAAACATCTTATCTCCGAAAGTATTAGCTTGTTAGAGTTGAAAATGGTAACAATGGACTCTTATGATGAAACTGCATCTTAAAAAAATGTGAATTCAAAAGTTGTAATGGAAAAAAATTGTTTTCCTTACTCCGAAACTATTACACCGATTTTGCCCAATAACGAACTTAACCGAGATATTTATCCCTCAAACCTACTCTGAAAATTTCAACTGTCTAGCTCATTCCATTCGAGAGTTATGGTGTTAACGGCCGGACGGCCGGTCGGACAGAATCGATTTCGACCACGGATCACGGATCAGTGAGTCAAACCAAATCGTTCAAGACCATTTTCAGCCAAACATTCGAAAATTACAGACATTTGGGCAAATTGATAAGCACTCTGTACCGAGAAACAAGAGCGCCAAAAATTAATGTTTTGATGATCTGGATAACAGATAATTTAAAAGTTTTAGTCACTCTTGGTGGTAAATAGCAAGATAAATTCAAGGAATAACACAGATCATAAATATCCTGTTCAATTATTTCCCAAAAGATAAATAACCTGCAATTCAAGTTGTTTCAATTGCTGGTGAATTTGCACAATTCACAAATGAGCTGAAATTTGAAATTAAAAATTCATCATTGAATTAGAATTCGATTATAAGACGTTTATATTATAAGATGTTTAGTTGATATTAACTTCGTTTTAAGATGATATAGGTACCTAACTAATTCTCTGTACACGCGAGATTCGAGTAATGTAATATCTTTCTATCATGATTCAAGTGCACAAAAATGATATCATTATCCCATAAGATAAGAAGTGTACTAACTATACCTATGTCAGTCTTTCTAGAAGTGTTATGTGGACGAAAAGAGGGGGTCCATAGAATAATAAAGAAGGAGCAGTTGGCGTATTGAGTGTTGATCGGATTGGTTCTTGCATATGGCGAATAACGTAACCGTAGCGTAACTTTGAAAACTATTAAAATATCTCTCCTAACACTATTATAGCTAACTTAAATATGTTCAAAACTTACAATACACCATAAAGTTACACACGAACAAACCTCCAAATATAACACAGCGATAATGCACCAATCAATTCAATCAAAATTGGTTGGAGTTCGTAAGGATTTCCCTAGGTGGCGCTGGTGAGATTTTTCACTACAGTAGTTCGCAACAATAGAGTTTAAGTTTCTTGTTTTTCCTGTGCTGAATTAGAAAAAATTGTAAATGAAAAAATTCTATTTGATGAGAGAGATTTATGGCTAAAATTAATGTACAACTTAAAGACTCACCCTGTCTGTATATTAAGCACTGTACCTACCTAAGTACTTAAATGAAATTTAAATGGATTAATTTTTCAGGAAATATACATTTTTACGGTTAGTTTAACTATTATATTTAATCTGATTTATTTTGTTGGATGGGAGGAAAATGTTCCTAATAGCCTCTCTTCAACTGATTTTTATTTATCAAAGTGTCAACCAGATCTAGAAAAAAATCATATTTCTGCCGATGTGTTGATTAATCAAAAATATGAAAAAGGACTGACGAGAATAATTAAGAGTGCTTTATCAGGGCTGGCGTGAGGATAGAGTAACAAAGTCGACAAAGAACACAACTGACCCTCCTTAGACGCACAAGCTCCTAGAAGGTTCTGAGGCATCTCCTTGGGGAAAACCTAGGAGGGTCATCATAATCATGTCTATAGCACGCGCCATAGCAGATCGACCCCACGCCAACGCTTTTTTAGGCTTTTTTAAATTTTTTTCTACTCTCACTATCTTCACAAAATGTTGCACAAGTGTTTGCGTCGGTAATTTGCATCTAACTACCGAGTTCCAATTCAATGGGACTGGTATTTTTCGAGTTATTGTGAAATTTCTTTTTGTTAGTCGATAGCCATCCGATCATTACAAAACTTCGAACGCATATTAAGGTCATCATTCTACATTTTGTTGCTAAATTTCAGATAGATCGAGTGATTGGTTACGGAAAAATTCATGAAAAATATTTTAAAGAAAAAGGGCCATAACTCCGAAACCGCTTGATAGATTTCGCCCGTTAGCGAACGAGTCCGAGATATTTACGCTCAAAAACTAACCTGCAAATTTCAATCCTCTAACCCCTTTTGTTCGAGATTTATCGTGGTAACAGCTGGACCGGCCAGCCCGATGGACAGAATTAGATTTTACCTCGGATTATTCATCAGTGAGCGAACCCAATCGTTTGAGACCATTTTCGACAAAAAATTCAAAAAGTACAGACATTGTGGTAAAATGATAGAATGTTCCTTGCGGATCACGCGCGAAAAAAAGAGATTTTTGTTCACCTGCTCGATACCTGATGAGGTTATTGTATATCGGAACGCGCAGTGCCCAATAAAAATATATGAAAATCCCAATCTTATTAATTTAAAATGGATGTTCATCATGTATCCCTAATTCAATTCTATATTCAATTAACGAACCAATGCTTTTTTCTCATTTCCCGTGAAAAGGATTGCGCACAAAGTTAAATATTCGAAGGAAAAAAATAAAACTGCTGAAACAATGAAAGTAATCATCTTGAACCTGAGGTTCCCGAATATCTTGACGTCATGCGATAACGTAAACAGTGGAAAATTACCCATTAAAATCCCAATTCAGTTTTACACCGTATTTAAATTATTTATGGTATAAAGAAAACATACAACACGAGATCATTTCGGATAATGACACTAAATAAAATGATATTTTAAGAACGTTTTCTCCGTCGACTTTAAAAAATAATGAGGAAATATTGATACATGTAGGTATTGATGGTTTTCTTGCGTTCAAAATTCGAAGATTGTGATGCAATGCGGGGCGGGACAAGAACGAAGTGGGCTGAAGCAGATTTATATGCTCACTTGATTTGTGCTCACTCGCTAAGAATATGATGAATGAACTTTTGTGTATACATATATGTGAATAATGAAAGATTTTTATTCGTACATAACACTGGCGGACAAAAAAAAATGTTTTTGTTGTAACATACACTGCAGAGCATATTATGGTATAATGGACGTGTCCGAATAAGATAATGAGAAAAAATGATTTTCTTGTTACATTTATAGAACCACATTTAGTGATACAATATCTGATGTGTTTTAAAAAAAATAATTTAAGAATTTTTTACGGTATACAGGGTTAGAACTATTTTAAGTTGGACTACAGGGATATCGAAAACCGCTAAAAATACGGGGTGGCTTATATTACAAAAAAGTTCTATTATTTAGGGATGAGTGCGATGGTGTAAACAGATCGAAAATATCTCCAATGGTTCCCGAGATATCTCGAAAAAACTAAATATGGTGATTTCTTCTTTTTGTTTATAACTCATTTATTTATGGAGATAACTTCACGAAGTTCTGTTTGTAGCCATTATCCAATATAGAGATTCTAATGGTGTCGTCAGATTTGTTCTATTTTCTATTGTTTCAGAGTCGCGATAGTCAAGTTTTTATTTTCTTATCGACGCCATATTGGTTTTCCTAGTGAGGTGATAAAGAAAAAAATTACGAATTCATCAATGCATCACACTCTACGAAAATATCGTTTCTAGCTACGCAAATTTCCTTTTATTTTTTTGTTTAAGTAGTAGGCTGGTGCCAGAATTGTCAAATAACTTGTTACTTTGTTGGCAGTTATTATGTGAAATCATCACTTGAGTTTTGTAAAAACCTCAATCCTGTTTGATAAGTAATGTCCTATTAATTACATAAATAATGAAATATTCGTTGTTGGAAAAACAAGACATGTATGATACTTACATACGCGCGCATATAGAAACTCCAGAGTAGCATCTGAACGTTATTTTCAACAATATCCAGAACGAATGCAGCCGAATTGTACCATTTTTCATAAACTGGACAGATGTATGAGGGAAAATGGTAATTTGGAAAAAGAGAGGCAAGTACAACATAACCGCTATACACATAATGAAATAAATGTGCTTGCTCAAGTTCATATAAACCCAGAAACTTCCACAAATGCAATCGCTAGGGAATGTGGTATGTCACAGAAAAACGTATCAAAAATTTTAAGAAAGCATAAATTTCATGATTACAAGTTCACAATAGTACAAGGGTTACAACAGGGCGATCATCAAAACCGATTGAATGTTTGTAACTGGCTTTCTCAAAAATTAATAGAAGATCTCAATTCCCGACAAATGTCTTGTGCTCGGATGAATCCACATTCACTAACAATGGTGTATTTAACCAGAAAAATCATCATCACTGGTCAAATGCCAACCCACATTTAGAATATGAGTCAAGCCATCAAATCAGATTCAATGTGAATGTTTATTGTGCTATATTGAATAACCAGATAATTGGACCCTACTTCATCAATGGTACATTGAATGGACCTAAGTACTTAGATATTCTACAAAATTATGTAGAACAATTTCTACAGACATTGCCAGTTTTACGCTATGTAGAGTGTTGGTATCAGCATGATGGTGCTCCAGCGCATAATTACTTGGATGTCAAAGAATTTTTAAATACTAGATTCGGCGAACAGTGGATTGGAAAGAACGGACCCATTAGCTGGCCGGCTAGATCTCCGGACATGAGTCCGATGGATTACTTTTTTTGGGGAGTCTTAAAGGACTACGTTTATCAAGTACCCATGAAAAACACAAATGAAATTCGCAACAGAATTATAGAAGGGATTAGATCCATATTTGCTGAACCAATTCGAGCGGCTATTAACGAAGGAAACCGTTTTGAACATTAACTCATTTATTATTTATTTTGGATACAAAAAGATTTGTTTTACTGAACTAATATTAAAATTTTTGTTTGATACACAACACACGGGAATAATGTTATACATTTAACATTAAAGAAATGACAAGTGAATCATTAGCCTACTATCCACTTCACAAAGTTTTATCAAAAACTTAATTTTAGCTGTGAGAATTCATATCTTTGTAGAGTGTGATACATTGTTGAGTTCGTAATTTTTTTCTTTATCACCCCATGTGTAAAACCAAAATGGCGTCCATAAGAAAAAAAAATTGACTATGACGTCTCTGAAACAATAGAAAATAGAAAAAATCTAACGACACCATTAGAATCGCTATATTAGATAATGACTTAAATCGAATTTCGTTTAGTTATCTCTAGAAACAAATGAGAAATAAAGATAATCTAGAATTTCAGTTTTGGAGATATCTCGGGAACCATCGGAGATATTTTGGATCTCTTTACACCAACACACTCATCTCTGAATAAAGCAACTTTTTTGTAATTTAAGCCACCCTGTATTTCTAACGGTTTTCGATATCCCTATAGTCCCCCTCTAAATAGTTCTAACCCTGTATGTCGACTTTCTTTAGTTTTACACGTACTAAACGTACCTTACAATCAAGAAAAACACAAAGATTAAAAATTGGTTCAAGCACTGACGTGAAGTCAGAAGCTTTTGCGCGTATGTTCTATTGTCCACTCTTCTGTATTGGACACCCTTAATCGAATTTACCATGGTAAATTATGTTGTCCATTCTCCTGTATCGGACACTCTTAATTCGAATTTACCATGGTAAATTCGAATTAAGTGTCCAATACAGGAGAATGGAAAACATAATTTACCATGGTAAATTCGAATTAAGTGTCCAATACTGGACAATGGACAACATAATTTACCATGGTAAATTCGATTAAGGGTGTCCAATACAGAAGAATGGACAATAGAACATACGCGCAAAAGCTTCTGAGTTCACGTCAGTGCTTGAACCAATTTTTTTTTTCGTGATTTTTTTGAAATTTTCTAGGGGTACGGTTCTTAAAATTTTTTTTTTCGTCATTTTTTTCGAATTTTCTAGGGGTACGGTTCTTACAAAATTTTAAACACGTCTTTATGTTGATTTTCTACTACTAGTTACCAAGCTTCAATTGGATCGAATATTTATTTTTTGAGTTATCAAGGAAATAATATTCCAGGTGGGTATAACTCGGAAACCGTTAGACCGATTATGCCCAAAATCGAACTCAACTCTCCCTTTCGGATACGCAACCTACCCTGAAAATTGCAAGTCCCTATCTCCTTTCGTTGGAAAGTTATCGAGGCAACGGTCACCCATCTACTGAACTCACACAAGAATGCTCGAATCTCCAACAATATTTAACCGATCGTTTTAAAACTTGAAAATTGGCAGAAGAGTTAGGTCATGAAGGCTCTTGCAAAATTTTAGCAATTTCAAACGATTAGTTACTGATATATAGAATTTTTTTTTTATATTTTCAATTATTTATTAAAAATTTTCTACAAATTCTATCCTCACCAAATTTTGCAAACATTTTCGCGTTGGCATTCTACAACTAATAACCATGTTTGAATTCAATCGGTTCAGTATTTTTCGAGTTAATGAGGAACAAAAAACCACAAAATTTCAGAAAATTTCAGATGGCTATAACTCTAAAACCGTTTGGCCGATTATGCTCATAATCAAATTGAAATGTCGCGTTCTGGTGCACATCCTAACCTGAAAACTTGAAGCCGCTATCTCTTTCCGTACTCAAGTTATCGTGACAATAAAAATATTTTTTAATAATTATTTAACAATTTTCTAGCCATACGATTTGCACAAAATTTTACAAACGTGCTTAGGTTCATATTCTACAACTACTCACCAAGTTGATATTCGATCGGATTCATATTGGTTGAAAACAAAATTATTACTCGGAAACCACTAGGCCGATTATGCCCATTAACGAACTTGTCCGTCGTATTGGGATGCGCCACCCACCTTGAAAATTACAAGTCGCTAGCTCTTTTGGTTCTCAAGTTATCGTGGCAACGGCCGGACGGCCGGACGGACAGAATCAAATTTGACATCGAATTCTTCATTGGGGAGTCGAACTTAATCGTTTGAGACCATTTTCGTCAAAAAATTCGAAAGTTACAGACATTTGGGCAAAATGATAACGCGATGTTCCCCAGAACATACGCGCAAAAAGATTTACTTAAAATACTAATTAAATTCTATTTTTCTTTTTATGAGGGGTCATATCTTCTCTCTGCAAAAACCAGCAGGTATGTGGCTAGATCCCATCGTAACCAACTTTCAGCTGGTAACTAGTTGTAGAATGCCGACACAGAGACATATACAGAGTGAGTCAAAAATGTGTACCGAGCTTTCTGGGGGTGATAGCACATTGAACAATAAGTAAAGTTTGATGCATAAAGTGATGGCTCAAAATGCATATTAAGGGAGATATATCCTTCCAAAGTTGTAAAATTATAAAAAAATATCCGCATAACTTCTATACGGTAAATGCCACCAGATTGAAATTGCATAAATATATGTTGTTAAATTTTTTTTTTATTACACTTCTACATTTCTGATATTGTTATAAAGGGTATTTTTATAGGGTGAGTCGTGATTTTTTAGGACAAAGTTCTTTCGTTGTATTCACTTTGGTGAAAAAATAGAAGCATTCGACGAAGCATAAAATCATATGAAAAATTATTCTTATCTAAATACCAAAAATTGAACCGTTTTCGAGATATTTGAGTTTTTGTAGTCACCTGATGTCAGCAGATTAATTCATCGCGAGATTCATCGGTATTTTAGCAGGCCATGAACAATTATGTTCTTAACCGATATTATAACCTTCCTGTGCCGTTGATAAACAATAAGTACATAACAATAAGTCTGCCCAACCAGAGAAATTTTTTTGATTTTATCAACTTTGGAAGGATTTATCTCCCTTAATATGCATTTTGGGCCATAAGTTTACTCATCAAACTATACTTATTTATATGTGCTATCACCCCCAGAAATCTCGGTACACATTTTTGACTCACCCTGTATATGCGAAATTTTTTGAGGATCGTATCACTAGGAAATTAAAAAAAATATATTCTTATGAACTATCCGTCTGATATCGCTGATATTTGCGAGACCCTTCACAACCTAATTCTACAGCCAAGTTCCAAATTTGAACATGATCAGTTCCTTAATGGTGGAGATATTGAAAACAATACTGGAAATCGAGTAGCGTTGGGCGAGTTCAGTATCTGGATAGGTGACCGTTACCATGATAACTTCCGAACGTAAAGAGATAGTGACTTGCAATTTTCAGGGTAGTCTTCGCATCCGAATGCCAGTCATGTTCGTCAACAGGCATAATCGGCCAAACGGTTTTGGGGTTATACCCATCTGAAATGTTGTTGTTATTTCCTCAATAACTCAAAAAATACAAATTCGATTCAATTCAAACTAAGCAATTAGTTGAAGAATGCCAACACGCAAAGTTTGCGAAATTTCGTGAGAATCGAATTACTAGAAAATTTAAAAAATATTCTGTATATCAGAAACTATCCGTCCGATATCGCTGATATTTTGCAAGGGTCTTCAGAACCTAATTTTACAGCCAAGTTCTGCATTTGAACACGATCATGTCTATATCATGGTATATTAAGATGGCGGACGATACGGACGTATCTGATAGAGAACCTGATGAATTGGGTATTAATCCGGTGACTACTGGGGATAAAATTTTCAAATGTTGTGCAAAAACGTGTAAAGTGTATGTGTGCAGAAACTGTTTAGGTGTTTTTCACGATAGCTGCACCAGAAGGTTAAAAAATGTCAAGTTAATCGATGAGAAAACAGTCGTTTGCTGTGAGGCAAAAAATGAGCAAGAAACTGAGGGCGGTAAATCTGAAATAGAATCATTGAAAATGGAAATACACTACCTGAAGCTCCTAGTGGAAGAAATGCGGGATAAAAATAAGGTTCTTACATTAAACAGCGAACTTCTTCAAGAAAAGTTGAGTAAGGTTAGGAAAGAAAAAACCGATGATAATGATATAAACATAATTCCTATTATCGAGGTAACAGAGGAAGAAGTAAAAAGAGATAGGAAATGCGAGCAACCCAAACGAGGCCACACATATGCAAGCAGAGTAGGCGCAAAAGAAAGTAGCTCAAATGAACCGAAAGAAGAAATCCCACAAATGACAAGTCAGAGTAAACAAACAAACTTAACGAACTTAACAAACCTTTCAACCCAACCTACCCAACAACGAATTATAACACGACGTCAACAATCATGGAAGGAAAACAAAATGGTAGGAACAAGTGTTGAAGGAACGGAAAGAGGAAATGGGAAGACTGAAAACGGAAACCAATATCAGAACAGGAAAATAAACAAAAGAAGAATGGGGATGATAGGAACAGGTAGAGTAACAAATAGCGAAGATTTCGGAGGAGTTAAGAGAAAACTGTGGATTTACATATATAGAGTAAATAAAGCGTGTACGGAGGACAAAGTTCAAGCATATATACAGCAAAAAACTGGCCTACCAGATAACGAAATATGGACTAAAGAAATTCCAGGGAAAGGAAATGGCCTAAACAGATTTGTGGTAACAGCACCTTTGGATATAAAGGAATTACTTTATAGCCCCGACTTTTGGCCTGCTGGGGTAGGAATCAAGCGTTTCGACTTTGACAAGCACAGAGAATTTCTACAAACCATTCAAACAAATAATGAATATTCTTTTTAGAGTTTGAAGCGGCTGGGATGGTACAAAATGGAGCACAGAGTAAATGCAGTAGACAACATGATGATGTGGGTAATCTGGGATTTGGCATACTACACCAGAATGTGAGATCGGTAGGAAATGCCGGAGAACTATTGGAGGAAGTGATAAGAGAAAATGAGGAAGTGAAAGTATTGTGTATTTCGGAACACTGGAAGACGGAGGAACAGCTGAGATGCCATACAATAGCAGATTTCACATTGGAAACATGCTTTTGTAGAAGGGAGAGAGAGCACGGAGGAGTAGCAATTTACATCAGAAATGGCCTACCTACAAGAGAGAGAAAAGATATCAAAAACATGTCCATGAAAGGAATATTTGAATGTGTGGCAGTGGAGTACCATATAGAAAAAAGGAAGCACATCTGTATTGCAATTTATAATGATGGAAATGTTGATACAATGATGGAAGCGTTGGAAAAGATCTTACAGAAGCTATATCAGGAAAATGCAGGGATTGTTTTGACAGGAGACTTTAATGTAGATATGACAAAGGAATCAAATAAAAGACGAACTATCTTAGACTTAATGGGTACATATAATATAAAGCAAACAATATATCAACCAACTCGAATAACAAAGAACTCGGCAACAGGCATTGATGGAATTTTCACAAATGTGGAGATACCACATACAGTCGATGTCATTGACACACACATATCTGACCACACAGCCCAAAAAATAGTTTTTGACACAAATGTAGTGCAAACAGAGTGCAAGTATAGACGTATTTTCTCGCAAAAAAAGATAGAACACTTTAGGAATGCTCTCAAAGAACAGAATTGGCTTTCTCTGTATGAAATTGATGAAAAAGACATAAACAGTCAGTTTGATCATTTCCACCATCTATACTGGAATAAATTCAATGAAGTGTTTCCAGCAAAAAAGATCAACCTGAAAAGAGAACGAAAAAGTGAAAGAATGGATCCAGAAGCAGAAAGGATCAAACAAAAACTAGACCTACTACTGGTGCTTAGCACACACGATAGTTCTTTCAAAGAGATGTACCGGGAAACAAAAATACAATATGATAACCATTTGAAGAAAAAGAAACGAGAAAAATTTGATATGGCAATCAAAACATCTGAAAATAAAAGCAAAACTATGTGGTCATTCATAAAGTCATTGAGCAACTCCCAGAAAAGAGATCAATTACAGATGAATGGTAATCCACAAAATATAGTAAACGACATGAACACCTTTTTTGTAAATACTGCAACAAAATTGACCACAAACCTAACAAAAAGTAAGAGTACCTGCCGATATATGGAAGAAAATCAATCATTGCTACTGAGGAAAATTAGTATAGAAGAAACCAGAGAAATCATCAAATCATTAAAAAACAAACATTCGAGTGGATATGATGGAATATCAAACAAAATGATCAAACAAACAGTTGAAGAAATAGTCCAGCCCATTAATTACATCATTAACAGATCTTTGAAATATGGGATATTTCCTGACAGCATGAAAATAGCGATTGTCAAGCCAATATACAAAAAAGGCAATATCAATGAATATGGTAATTACAGGCCAATAAGTATACTGCCCAGCTTCTCAAAGGTATTAGAAATGGCATATTGTAAACAAATTATGAATTTTTTAACAGAAAATGCATTCTTCAAGGAGAGCCAACATGGATTCAGGAAAGGAAAATCAATACAAACAGCGATATATCGTTTTGTGACAAAAATTGTAGAGGCTTTTGAGAACAAAGATATGGCAATGGGAATTTTTCTAGATCTGACAAAGGCATACGACTGTTTGGATGTGAATGAGTTGATGAAGAAATTGGAGAAATATGGCATAAGAGGACCAGCTTTGATGTGGGCGAGATCATATTTTAAAGCAAGAAAACAAATGGTGGAAGTGGAAGCAGAGGGAGAAGTATTCAAATCTGACTTAGAGGAAATGATTTTGGGAGTTCCACAGGGAAGCATTGCCGGCCCTCTCTTTTTCATAATATATGTTAATGATTTCGATATGTGTCTTGGAGAAGATGAAAGTGTGGTAGTTACGGCAAACTATGTAGATGATACAAATTTATTAGTCATCCATGGGATTCTTTCAGAACTTAAGATCTTGAGCTCAAAATTAATAGAAGAAAGTCGGAGATGGTTTGAAGCAAATAATCTCATATTAAACAAGGAGAAAACAAGAATGGTTCTTTTTTCACCTTCAGCGGTATGTGAAGAAAATTTATACGCTGATGAGTTGAATGAATCCACCAAACTTTTGGGAATATATATAGATAGAAATCTAAAATGGAATGAGCATGTTGGTTATTTGAGTGACAAGATTAGAGCAGGGGTTTATGGACTGAGAATAATGAAACGATACATTAGCAAGGAGGCTATAAAGGTTCTGTATCATGCAATAATTGAATCAAAGTTGAGATTTGGGATTGTATTCTATGGAACATCAAATATAGAGAGGCTATTCATATTACAAAAGAAAGCAATGAGAATAATGAGTGATCTCAAATACAATGAATCCTGCAGAAGTTTCTTCAAGAAGAATGGAATACTGACTATATATGCTCTATATATACAAGAATGTTTATTATTCATGAAAAGAAACAATCAACTGTTCGAAAAATACGAGAACAAGAAAGTATTCCATAAGACCAGAGGTTTAGATTATACATATCCCAAGTTCAATCTAACAACAAGCCAACGACAAGTAGAGTATAGATGCCTGAAGATGTTCAATTCATTGCCTGAGAACATAAAAGTAACGGAGGATATCAAAGGATTCAAAAGGAAACTGTACGGATTTTTGTTAAATCTGGAACCGTATAACATGACTGATTACATGAGATGAATTTGAACTTGTATATTTTTTTTTTCCTTTTGACACTGTTTCATTTCACTCTTTGATCCTCAATGTGATTGATTTGAAATAAAGACCAATTTATTTATTTATATTGTTGGAGATATTGAAAAAATATTGGAAGCCGAGCAGACTTGGATGAGTTCAGTAGCTGGATGGGTGACCGTTACCACTTGCGATTTTCGAGGTAGGCTGCGCATCTGAAGTTGACATTTAAGTTTGCTAATGGACAAAATCGGCCAAACGGTTTCAGAGTTACATACAGTGCGCGTCAAAATAATGGAACACATTCATTTTCTCAGAAGAAAAATATTTGGCAACAAAATCCTGAAACCGGTCAATTTTTGTTTCACTTTTACCAAATTTTTATGCATTTCTGATAGTGTCCGACCGAAACTGGTTTTTCAGCCGAAACCGAAACCGAAACCGAACTTTCGGCCATGCAGGGTCTCAGTTTCGGCCGAAACCGAAACCGAAACCGAAACTTTATTTTCATACTGAAATCTGCTGTATTTTTTACAATTTTATTTGCATATACATAAAAACAGTTAAGCAGTGTTAAATAAAATAAAAAGAACTTTTTTGATATCTTTATTTATTATTTTGGTATTACCAAGTTATAAAAATAATCAGTCGAAGTATACAGGGTAATTCCAAATCAGACGTCAACCTTGGAGGAGGTGTTAGTATGGATAATTTGCTGTGTTTTGAGCAATTTTTATTGATGACCAAAGATCAACAGTTTCCGAGAGATTTGAGTTCTGGTTCTGATGAAAAAGAATTAGTATGATTTGAAATGGGATGTAAGAAGCAAATAGAGAAAAATAACGAATTCAATATTTTTTGTTGCAAATGAGCTCGAAAGTTCATTAGAAAATGTATTCATAAATTATGTTCCACCATTCCATATGGGCAAGCACATGCCGTCTTTCTGATATCTTCAGTTGTTATTTTCCGCCTGAAATGTACTCACGCTGTCTTTTGATACACATTCACTATATTATATGCCGGACATTCAAGAGGTTGCTTACAAAAAATCTGCTGAAACGAAACTAGTTATGCAATCTAACGAAATCTTTTATAGAATAAAGAAGGATTTGGCAAGTTTTTAAAATAATTTCTGCATACAAAATTGTGAAATTCGAAAGTTGCAGACAAATTGATATTACAAATTGATTTTTCATTTATTCATATACCACATTTCAAATCATACTAATTCTTTTTCAACCTCTTATACAGCATAGTTTCGATTTTTTCGTACATATCATATCCTTTTCTGATGAAAATAAACCAAAATTATCATCAAATTTGGTCAACGTAGAAAAAATTGACGAAATATGAACTAAGTTCAGAAATCTTTTAAAAATCACCCGAACTACAAAAACTGTTGATTTTCGGTTATTAATAAATATGTATTAAACAACAGCTAATGAAACATACTAACTCCTCCTCAAAGTTTCACGTCTTATTTGGAATCACCCTATGTAATCTAATTAATAATCATTAAAGTGAATTCTCATGAATTCTCAGTCTTAACAAAGATAGATTAGAATAACTTGTACGACAATTATGTATACCTACTTTTAACTCCTGGCCAAACGACCAGGATAATTCACGAACAATCATGTTTCGGCCCGGCCGAAAGTTTCGGCCATTTTGGGCCGAAACCGAAACTAAGGCCGAAACTAGATTTCTTGGCCGAAACTGGCCGAAACCGAAACCGAAACCGAACTTTCGGTCGGTCACTAATTTCTGAAGGATTTTTGTTGGACCCCGTGCCGTCCCCATCAACCTTATACATTTTTTGAATAGGGAAAGTGGGTCCTGTGGTACTTTTTTGGCAAGGTCTTTGTATCTTCTTTACAGGCGTGCAGAAATTTTCAAGAAAACAGTTTTCTTTTTTGGAAAATAGTTGGAATATACCAACACCTTGCCAAAAAAGTACCACGTGACCCACTTTCTCTATTCCAAATATTTAGAGGGTTGATGGGGATGGCACAGGGTGCAACAAAAATCCTTCAAAAATGCATAAAAATTTGATAAAAGTGCAACAAAAATTGACCTGCTTCAGGATTTTGTTGCCAAATATTTTTCTTTTGAGGAAATTAACTTGTTCCATAATTTTGACGCGCACTGTTTATCTGGAATTTTGTTGTTATTTCCCTAATAACTAAAAAAAAACAAATGCAATCCATTTTAAACTTGGTGAATACTTGTAGAACTCTGATCCACTAATTTTTGAGACATTTCGTAAGGATTGTATGACTTGAAAAAAAAATATGAAATATTTCTTCAATAAGAAATTGGTTCAAGCACTGACGTGAAGTCAGGAGCTTTTGCGCGTAGGTTCTATTGTCCATTCTCCTGTATTGAACACTCTTAATCGAATTTACCATGGTGAGTTCGATTAAGGCTGTCCAATACAGGAGAATAGACAATAGAATTCACCATGGTAAATTCGATTAAAAGTGTCCAATACAGGAGAATGGACAATAGAACATACGCGCAAAAGCTCCTGACCTCACGTCAGTGCTTGAACCAATTTTTTTTTCGTGAAGTCAGGACAGAAAGCAATGATGAAAAAATTAACACATTATTGTCTACCTTCAATTCTTCTTTAGGAGAAGAATACATAATTATTCTTGAAAAATATTACTGGAATTAATGTCAAATAATAAAAGTAAAGAAAATTATAAGTTCAGTTACTAACATATTGAATGAAATTCAATTGAATTCCAGTAATATTCAATTACTTATTCTTAACCAATAAATGTCCATTGATAGATCTAAAGGTGATGAGGTGAAACATAGAGATATATCTTCTTGTTGAAACTTGGAACTCTGCAGTAGAGTTAGGTTCTGAAGGCTCTTCCAAAATTTTAGCCATTTTTATATATTTTTTCTGTATCTTGCTCTTAACCGCAGTTTAAACTCTGAAATCGGCTGGTAATAAATTCTAGTGGTTAACCACTGGTTAACTTCCAAAACATCAGAGTTACAACGACTTAACCAACGATAATCCGATGATCAAGGATAACCAGAGTTTAACCAACTGAGTTACAACCCGCCCTTACTGTTGCTTCGAAAATAAAAAGTGCTCTAAGTAATAATTATAGTATACATTGCTGAAATTTCGCGAGAGCCTTCAAAACCTAACTCTACTGCCAAGTTCCAAGTTTGAACATGATCGGATCTAAATTGTTGGAGATCCGAGCAGCCTTGTGTCCGTTCAGTAGCTGGATGGGTGATCGTTGCCTGTACAACTCTCGAACGAAAGTGGATAAGGAGTTGTAATTTTCAGGATAGGTTGCACATCTGAATGGGAGAGTTAAGTTTGCTGTTGGCCATAATCGGCCCAACGGTTTCGGAGTAATACCCATTTGGAATATTTTTTTCTCGATAACTCAAAAAATGTAGACTCGATCGAATTGAAGCTTGGTAACTTGTTGTAGAATATCGACATGAAGACGTGTGTAAAATTTTGTGAGGACTGTACCACTAGAAAATTTTTAAAAAAGTACTGACGTAAAGTCAGAAGCTTTTGCGCGTATGTTCTCTTGTCCATTCTCCTGTATTGGACACTCTTAATCGAATTTACCATGATGAATTAATAATTATATTGTCTGTTCTTCTGTATTGGACACTCTTGATCGAATTTACCATGGTAAACTCGATTAAGAGTGTCCACGAATTTACCATGGCAAATTCGATAAAGAGTGTCCAATACAGGAGAACGGACAATAGAATTCACCATGGTAAATTCCATTGAGAGTGTCCAATACAGGAGAATGGACAGGGAACATACGCGCAACAGCTGCTGACTTCACGTCAGTGCTTGAACCATTTTTCAGACTAAAATCGAGAAGGAAACCAGTTCCATTCGCGTCATACTAAACGGAGTGTAGGAATTGATGCACATACAGAAATTATTGAGGAATAAACAGGCTAACTTGCCGTCAGCGGCCACGGTATTATATTCGGTGTGCACTGAACCTTGTCCCGCGTAGTGTTTGCTCTGTTTTGATTCTGTCCGAGCGGATTCGTACCATTACTACCTTTCGACGTGACGACGCGGCCTAACTTGCTCGGATCGTGTGTACCATGGCGCGGCCATGTATTCGTTGCACAATCAGATCACGACATAACGGATTTCTTGCAAAATTAACAATTTCCTCCCACCTGTACCAATGGCGCAATGGTGATCTAATTGATTCGTTACAGACGTCGAACCCGATGCAGATGAAATATTTGAATATGGGCTGATGACTTTTACGATTCGTTCCAAATTTCGAATATAACAGCGTGAGCATCAGTAGAAATAGGAAATAGTTAAAATACCATGTAATGGTAGGTGGCACTGGTCAAGAGAGCAGAAACTTTGATCGAAATGTTTGACAGATGTAGGTTGATTTCCTGATCGCAAAAATTGTATAAAGGCAAGGCCAGACCAACGCGTTCAGCTCGCGTCTGCGGTGGCGTGCACGGTGGCGATCAGTTGTTGTCTATGAACTTGTAGTGACGCGTTACCAGCGATGCGTCCTGCGATTGGCCGCGGCGTCCGGTGCAGCGTCCGCACGCGGCGGTGGTGATCAGGGGATCTATTCTCGACCATTCGCAATTTACAGGATCGTTCGCATCTCTATAGCAAAGACGGCATTATGCGACCGATCGTGAAAATTGCGAATGGTCGAGAGTATATCCCCTGATCGCGCACGCAGCGTGTATTGTCATGGTTTCTGTTTATAACCATTTGACGGTTCAAAATAAATAGTTGTCATATTGATGAGATCAGGTATTCGAAATTGTAAATACGTACAAAGTAGTTCATGGATGGAGAAACCGGAGAAACGGGGAAATAATTGAATGGAAGATTGAAATTATTTTGTCAGATTTCTGGGAGCAGAAATTATAAGTTTATACTTTAGTCATAAGCTTATAAAACTTGATTATATTAAGAAATAATTGTAGTTAAAGTTACGGAATTCATAATACTATATTTAAATCATGGAGAGAACGGAAGAAATTATAAATGAGGTCCGTAAATACCCAGTATTGTATGATACGTCTCATTACAATTACAAGAATAATAGAAAAAAATGGGTTCAAGCCCTGTGGACAGGAGCTTTCTGGCGCTCTAGTTCAAACAGACAAATTATATCTCCGAAAGTATTGGTTTCTCAGAGTTGGGAATTATATCAATATTATTATAATTATATATTTGGGAGGGTCAGTATAATCCTAATCATGTTTATAGCACGCGCGCCAAAGCAGATTGACTTTTTACACTTTTTCTTTCATTGTTAAGTCAATCTGCTTTTGCCCACGTGCTATAAACATGATTAGGATTATACTGACCCTCCCAAATCTTCTTGGAGCTTGTGCGACTAAGGAGAGTCAGTTGTGTTCTTTTCCAACTTTGTTACTCTATCCTGATGGCAGCTTAGATACAGCACTGTTAATTTTTGAACCGACAGCGAATGGTGTCCACTATCCTTTGGGTCGATCTTCGGCTCGCTCTATCCACTGAGCTTGAAGCGCTCATCATTCAATTCGAATTAGCCACCGTGAACACGCGCGCCAAAGAGTACTGACTTCACGTCAGTGCTTTTTTTTTCAAGTTCCTTTAAAAAATATAGCTATCAATACAGTTTGGCTGTTAGCTTTACCGTAGATCGAAAAAAATTGCGGTTGTGGGACCTCCGTTAGGAACGCAATTGACTCTTCTCCAAATCCGAATGTATTTTAATATAGATCTACCGAAAATAGTTATTTATAAATTCGCCTCAGGGCTACCATACAGACATTTCAACTCGGAAACGACGCTACTTCCCCCAAACTGACTTGTGTCCGTGCACTGAATTGACATGAATATTCTTTTAAAACCTCACAATAGCGGCTCATTACTCCCAACATAACCCAAACAACCCAAAACCATTCACTTCTCGTCTGCGCATGCGCAATATACTCGTGGCTGGAAGTCCTCCCAAAATTACACACCTCACAAAAAACTCCTATTCTCCAACACTAGTGGTTCAGGAGATATCGCTTCTTGAATCCACGCATGCGCAGACCCTCACCAAGGGATTCTATAGGGGAATAGCATCCGCCACCCCAAAACCCCAATCCTCTCTGACGATAGCACCAGCAGTTGAATCACTGATGGTCTGCTCATGCGCATAACGAAAAATGCCCGTAAGGGGTAACATCAATTTCGAAATTAGCCCCAGGGCCACGGTACGGACACTTTAACTCGGAAACAACGCTACATCCCCCAAACTGACTTGTCCTTGCACTGAATTGTCATGAATATTCTTTCAAAACCTCACAATATCGGCTCAGCACTCCCAACATAACCCATACGACCCAAAAACAGTCACTTCTCTTCTGCGCATGCGCAATCTACTTGCGGCTGCAAGTCCTCTCAAAATCACACACCTTACAAAAAACTCCGATTCTCCAACACTAACGGTTCAGGAGCTATTGTATCTTTAACCCACGCATGCGCAGACCCTCACCAGTGGATTCTATGGAGGAATAGCATCCGCCACCCCAAAATCCCAATCCTCTCTGACGAAAACACCAGCAGTTAAATCACTGATGGTCTTCTCATGCGCATAACGAAAAATGCCCGTAAGGGGTAATATCGTTTTCAAAATAAGCCCCAGGGCCACGGTACGAACACTTCAATTTGAAAACAACGCTACATCCCCCAAACTGAATTGTCCGTGCACTGAATTGCCGTGAATATTCTTTTAAAACCTCACAATATTGGCTCAGCACTCCCGACGTAACCCATACAACCCAAAATCAGTCACTTCTCTTCTGCGCATGCGCAATCTACTTGCTGCTAAAAGTCCTCTCAAAATCACATAAAAAACTCCGATTATCCAACACCAGTGGTTCAGGAGATATCGCATCTTTAATCCACGAATGCGCAGACCCTTACCAGGGGATTCTATGAAGGAATAACATCCGCCAACCCAAAACCCCAATCCTCTCTGACGAAAACACCAGCAGTTAAATCACTGATCACTTATGCTCATGCGCATAGCGAAAAATGCCCGTAAGGGGTTACATCAATTTCAAAATTAGCCCCAGGGCCACGGTACGGACACTTCAACTCGGAAACAACGCTATATCCCCCAAACTGACTTGTCCTTGCTCTGAATTGCCATGAATATTCTTTTGAAACCAAGCAATATTGGCTCAGCACTCCCAACGTAACCCATACAACTCAAAATCAGTCACTTCTCTTCTGCGCATGCGCAATCTACTTGCTGCTAAAAGTCCTCTCAAAATCACACACCTTACAAAAAACTCCGATTCTCCAACACTAGTGGTTCAGGAGATATCACATCTTTAATCCACGCATGCGCAGACCCTCAACAGGGGATTATATGGAGGAATAGCATCCGCCACCCCAAAACCCCAATCCTCTCTGACGAAAACACCACCAGTTAAATCACTGATGGTCTGCTCATGCGCATAACGAAAAATGCCTGTAAGGTGTAACATCAATTTCAAAATTAGCCCCAGGGCCACGGTACGAACACTTTAACTCGGAAACAACGCTACAACCCCCAAACTGACTTGTCCTTGCACTGAATTGCTATGAATATTCTTTAAAACCTCACAATATCGACTCAGCACTCCCAACATAACCCATCCAATTCAAAAACAGTCACTTCCATTTTGTGCATGCGCAATCTACTCGCATTCCTATCAAAATAATACACCGTACAAAAAACTCCGATTCTCCAACACTAGTGGTTCGGGAGATATCGCATCTTTAATCTACGCATGCGCAGACCCTCATCAGGGATCTGGATTCTATGGAGGAATAGCATCCGCTACCCCAAAACCCCAATCCTCTCTGACGAAAACTACAGCAGTTAAATGACTTCTCATATGCGCATGCGCACAACGGAAAGGGCAGCATGAACCTCAAAAAAATAGGTTTCGGCATTTTAAGCAAAGTATTCCGCAAAATAGTAGTAATTTTTTGATTTTTTTCATGTCACTTGATATTCACGAAATTTTGCAAAAGTGTTTGCATTGGTCTTGTGCATCTAACTACTGAGTTTCAATTTAATCAGATCAGTATTTTTCGAGTTATCGTGAAAACAAAATTTTAAAATTTTTTTTTGCCACTTTAGGGCCGTCCGGTCATTACAAAACTTTGCAGGCATATAAAGGTCATGATTCTACAATTTGATGCCAAATTTCAGAAAATTCGAGTGATCGGTTCCGGAAATATTCATAAAAAACGTTTTGACTAAAAACGGCCTCAACTCCGAAACCGCTCGGTGGATTTCACCCGTTAACGAACTTGTCCGAGTTAGAGGATTGAAATTTGCAGGGTGGGTTTAGAGCGTAAATATCTCGGACGAGTTCGTTAACCAGCAAAATCCAACAAGCGGTTTCGGGGTTATGGCTGTTTTTAGTAAAAACATTTTTGGCGCTCTAGTTCCTCGGAACTGAGTGCTTATCAATTTGCCCAAATGTATGTAATTTTCGAATATTTCGATGAAAATGGTCTTAAACGATTTGGTTCGACTCACTGATCAAGAATCCGTGGTCGAAATTCATTCTGTCCGGCCGGTCCGGCCGGCCGGCCGTAGGCACGATAACTCTCGAACGGAATGAGCTAGAGAGTTGAAATTTTCAGAGTAGGTTTGGGGGATAAATATCTCGGCTAAGTTCGTTATTGGGCAAAATCGGACAGATGGTTTCGGAGTAACAAAAAAAAATTTTTTTTTTTACGAAACAAATTCCAAATTAAATTTTTTTTAATAAGAGGTTTTATCATAAGAATCCATTCATATCATTTTTAACTCTAACAAGCTAATACTTTCGGAGATATGATTTTTCAAAATTTCAATAATAAATCGTATTTCAACGTTGTCACAGAATGATATTATTCTATGTATGAATATGAATTGTCATAATGTCAAATGATGTTCCTGACAGATTATCTAATCAATCGAAGAATTGTGAGCGAAGTGAGAAAAATCTCAGTTGTTTGCTCCGAAATTAGTTTTTCTCAGAAAATACTTACATTTCGGAACTGAACATGAAGTAAGAGATCTGAGAGTAGTGAGACTGCTTTTCATCCATAGACATAGATAGAACTCTCGAACGGAATGAGGTAGGTAGTTGAAATTTTCAGAGTAGTTTAGGGAGATGAATATCTCGGTTAAGTTCGTTATTGGGCAAAATTGGCCAGATTTAATTTGATTTCTTCCATGGTGCTTTTCTCATTCTCATGATTGCTCATTTAATCTTGATAAATAAACTATTATTTTATACATGTTTTATGGAATACCTACTATTTGTAGGTACTTTAAACCTGGTTTGGGCAATTGTCATACGAAACTTGTTTTTTTGGCGCTCTAGTTCCTCGGAACAGAGTGCTTATCAATTTGCCCAAGTGTCTGTAATTTTGGAATTTTTGGCTGAAAATGGTCTCAAATGATTTGGTTCGACTCACTGATCAAGAATCCGAGTGCGAAATCGACTCTGTCCGGCCGGCCGACCGGCCGTAGGCACGATAACTCTCGAACGAAAGGAGTTAGCGGATTGAAAATTGCAAGGTGGTTTTGGAGCGTAAATATCTCGGACAAGTTCGTTAATGGGCGAAAACCATCAAGAGGTTTCGGAGTTATGGCCGATTTTAGTAAAATTATTTTTTATGAATATTCCCGAAACCGATCACTCGATCTATCTGAAATTTAGCACCAAATTGTAGAATCATGACCTTTATACGCATGTGAAGTTTTGTATTGACCAGATTACCGCAAAGTGTCAAAAAAAAAAATTGAAAATGTGGTGCAGTTCTCATTCTCATGATTGCTCATTTAATCTTGATAAATAAACTATTATTTGAATTGAATTTCCTTCATGATGCAGTTCTATCATATGAATACATTGATATAATTCCCAACTCTGAGAAACCAATACCAGATATAATTTGTCTGTTTGAACTTGAACCCATTTTTTTATAAGATAATTATTGAAGCATTTTTCGATGAAAACGGTCTTAAACGATTTGGTTCGACTCACTGATCAAGAATCCGTGGTCGAAATTCATTCTGTCCGGCTGGTCCGGCCGGCCGGCCGTAGGCACGATAACTCTCGAACGGAATGAGCTAGACAGTTGAAATTTTCAGAGAAGGTTTGGGAGATAAATATCTCGGCTAAGTTTGTTATTGGGCAAAATCGGACAGATGGTTTCGGAGTACAAAAAAAAAATTTTTTTTTACAGAACAAATTCAATATTAAAATTTTTTCAATAAGCAGTTTTACCATAAGAATCCAATGATATCATCTTTAACTCTAACAAGCTAATACTTTCGGAGATATGATTTTTCAAAATTTCAATTATAAATCGTATTTCAACAATGATAAAATTATTCTATATATGAATTGTCATAATGTCAACTTATTTTCCTGAGACATGACATTATCTAATCAATCGAAGAATTGTGAGCGAAGTGAGAAAAATCTCAGTTGTTTGCTCCGAAATTAGGTTTTCTCAGAAAAGTCTTACATTTCGGAACGGAACATGAAGTAAGAGATCTGAGAGTAGTGAGACTGCTTTTCATCCATAGACATAGATATAACTCTCGAACGGAATGAGCTAGGTAGTTGAAATTTTCAGAGTAGGTTAGGGAGATGAATATCTCGGTTAAGTTCGTTATTGGGCAAAATTGGCCAGATTTAATTTGATTTCTTTCATGGTGCAGTTCTCATTCTCATGATTGCTCATTTAATCTTGATAAATAAACTATTATTTGAATTGAATTTCCTTTATGATGCAGTTCTATCATATGAAGACATTGATATAATTCCCAACTCTGAGAAACCAATATTTTCGGAGATATAATTTGTCTGTTTTTTATGAATACTTCCGAAACCGATCACTCGATCTATCTGAAATTTAGCATCAAATTGTAGAATCATAACCTTTAAACGCATGTGAAGTTTTGTATTGATGTGTAAAAAAAAATTGAAAATTTTTAAATTTTGTTTCTACAATAACTCTCGAACGGAATGAGCTAGGCAGTTGAAATTTTCAGAGTAGGTTAGAGAGATAAATATCTCGGTTAAGTTCGCTTTTGGGCAAAATAGGCCAGATGGTTTCGGAGTAACGAAAAAAAATTTTTTTTAACTCCATTTATATCATCTTCAACTCTAACAAGCTAATACTTCCGGAGATATGATTTTTCGAAATTTCAATAATGAATCGTATCTCTATCTTTTCACAGAATGCTATAATTGTTCTATCTATGATTTATTATATGATCTGTGTTCATACTCGTACATGTCATCCTGTTCTATAAGAGAGAGTCGAATTCATTTTAGCTATTTTAATTTGATTTCTTCCATGGTGCAGTTCTCATTCTCAGACTGCTCATTTAATCTTGATAAATAAACTGTTATTTGAATTGAATTTCCTTTATTTTGCAGTTCTATCATAAGAATACAACGATATAATTCCGACATATGTATTCTATTGGAATTGAAATTCGTTGAATATCTAACAATATACGAAAAATCTGACGCCTCAAGTAACTTCAGGATGCGACATTCAAGAAATTCCACGAAAATTAGTGGGTCGGCATTCTAAAAGTATTTACTTGTTTTAATTGGATCAGATTTGTTAATTTTGAGTTATAAAGGAAATAACAACAAAATTTCAGACTGGTATAACTACAAAACCGTTTGGCCAATTACGCCTGTTAAAAAACTCAAATGTCACATTCAAATGCGCCCCCCACCCTAAAAATTGCAAGTCGCTATCTATTTCCGTTCTCAGGTTATCGTGAGATAAATATTGTTTTTTAATAATTGATACTATACTCACAAAATTTCGCAAACGTATTTGCGTCGGTATTCTGCAACTAGCTACCAAGTTTCAATTTGATCGAATCTGCATTGGTTGATGACAAAATTCGGAAACCATTGAGCCGATTATGCCCATTAGCAAACCTGTCCGTCTTATTTGAATGCGCCTCCTACCCTGAAAATTTCAAAGTTGCTATCTCTTTCTGTTCTCATGTTATCGTGGCAACGCCCGGCCGGCCCGACAGAATCAAATTTGACCTTGAATTTATTTATTTAGCGTATGGCATACATGGATTTTGTTATAATTAGTTAAAATTGTACACATTCACATTACTTCATAAAATATGTAAGTGAATTCTTCATCAGTGAGTCGAACCTAATCGTTTGAGACCATTTTCGGCAAAAAAATTTGTTCAATGTTACAGGCATTTGGGCAAAATGGTCTTCTTTTTATTTCTTTCATGAATTTTCCACAATATGACATCTCTGTCACGACTTTTATTAGGCAGTTATAGCGTTGGACTTAGTGGCCGGAGGTCCCGAGTTCAATCCCGGGGCTAGGAAAGAAATGTTCCAGTCACAGTAACGAAGCCTACACAGAACACAACCGATTCTCTTGACTCGCTCAAGCTCTTAAGAGCTTATGAGGGGTGTTCTTGGGGAAGACCTAGGAGGGTCAGTATAATGAAATCATCATTAAAGTAATCAATCCTCGAGGCACTTCTGAAATGTGCTTTTCGGTATGGCGATCAGCTCGTTTTTGCGCGCGTGTTCCGCAAGGAACAGCGTGCTATCATTTCGTCACAATGTCTGTATTTTTCGAATTTTTTTTCGAAAATGGTCTCAAACGATTGGGTTAGCCTCCCTGATGAAGAATTCGAGGTCAAATTCAATTCTGTCCGTCCGGTCCGGCCGGCCGGCCGTTAGCACGATAACTCTCGAACGGAACGACTTAGAGCGTTGAAATTTGCAGGGTAGTTTTGTAGCGTAAATATCTCGGACAAGTTCGTTAATGGGCGAAATCCACCGGGCGGTTTCGGAGTTAAGGCCGTTTTTAGTCAAAACGTTTTTTATGAATATTTCCGGAACCGATCACTCGATCTTTCTGAAATTTGGCATCAAATTGTAGAATCATGACCTTTATATGCCTGCGAAGTTTTGTTATGACCGGACGGCCCTGAAGTGGCAAAAAAAAATTTCAAAAATTTTAAAATTTTGTTTTCACGATAACTCGAAAAATACTGATCTGATTAAATTGAAACTCAGTAGTTAGATGCAAAAGACCAATGCAAACACTTTTGCAAAATTTCGTTAAGATCACGTGACATGAAAAAAATCAAAAAATTACTACTATTTTGCGGAATACTTTGCTTAAAATGCCGAAACCATTTTTTTGAGGTTCATGCTTCCTTTTCCGGGCATTTTTCGTTGTGCGCATGCGCAGATGAGAAGTCATTTAACTGCTGTAGTTTTCGTCAGAGAGGATTGGGGTTTTGGGGTGGCGGATGCTATTCCTCCATAGAATCCAGATCCCTGATGAGGGTCTGCGCATGCGTAGATTGAAGATGCGATATCTCCCGAACCACTAGTGTTGGAGAATCGGAGTTTTTTGTAAGGTGTGTTATTTTGAGAGGACTTTTAGCCGCGAGTAGATTGCGCATGCGCAGAAGAGAAGTGACTGTTTTTTAATCGGATGGGTTATGTTGGGAGTGCTGAGTCGATATTGTGAGGTTTTAAAAGAATATTCATAGCAATTCAGTTCAAGGACAAGTCAGTTTGGGGAATGTAGCGTTGTTTCCGAGTTAAAGTGTTCGTACCGTGGCCCTGGGGCTAAGTTTAATATTGATGTTACCCCTTACAGGCATTTTTCGTTATGCGCATGAGCAGACCATCGGTGAATTAACTGGTGGTGTTTTCGTCAGAGAAGATTGGGGTTTTGGGGTGGCGGATGCTATTCCTCCATAGAATCCCCTATTGAGGGTCTGCGCATGCGTGGATTAAAGATGTGCTATCTCCTGAACCACTAGTGTTGGAGAATCGGAGTTTTTTGTAAGCTGTGTGATTTTGAGAGGACTTTTAGCCACAAGTAGATTGCGCATGCGCAGAAGAGAAGTGACTGTTTTCGGGTTGTATGGGTTATGTTGGTAGTGCTGAGCCGATATTGTGAGGTTTCAAAAGAATATTCATGGCAATTCAGTGCAAGGACAAGTCAGTTTGGGGGATGTAGCGTTATTTCCGAGTTAAAGTGTCCGTACCGTGGTCCTGGGGCTAATTTCGAAATTGATGTACCCCTTACGGGCATTTTTCGTTATGCGCATGAGCAGACCATCAGTGATTTAACTGCTGGTGCTTTCGTCAGAGAGGATTGGGATTTTGGGGTGGCGGATGCTATTCCTCTATAGAATCCCCTGGTGAGGGTCTGCGCAAGCGTGGATTCAAGAAGCGATATCTCCTGAACCACTAGTGTTCGAGAATTGGAGTTTTTTGTGAGGTGTGTAATTTTGGGAGGACTTGCAGCCACGAGTATATTGCGCATGCGCAGACGAGAAGTGAATGGTTTTGGGCTGTTTGGGTTATGTTGGGAGTAATGAGCCGATATTGTGAGGTTTTAAAAGAATATTCATGTCAATTCAGTGCACGGACAGAAGTCAGTTTGGGGGAAATAGCGTTGTTTCCGAGTTGAAATGTCTGTATGGTAGCCCTGAGGCAAATTTATAAATAACTATATTCGGTAGATCTATATTAAAATACGTTCGGATTTGGAGAAGAGGCAATTGCTTTCCTAACGGAGGTCCCACCACCGCAATTTTTTTTGATTTACAGTAAAGCTAACAGCCAAACTGTATTGATAGCTATATTTGTTAAAGGAACTTGAAAAAAAAAAAGCACTGACGTGAAGTCAGTACTCTTTGGCGCGCGTGTTCATGGTGGCTAAGTTGAATTTAATGATGAGTACTTCAAGCTCAGTGGATAGAGCGAGCCGAAGATCTACCCAAAGGATAGTGGACACCATTCACTGTCGGTTCAAAAATTAACAGTGCTGTATCTAAGCTGCCATCAGGATAGAGTAACAAAGTTGGAAAATAACACAACTGACTCTCCTTAGTCGCACAAGCTCCTAGAAGATTTGGGAGGGTCAGTATAATCCTAATCATGTTTATAGCACGCGCGCAAAAGCAGAGTGATTTAACAATGAAAGAAAAAGTGTAAAAAGTCAATCTGCTTTGGCGCGCGTGCTATAAACATGATTAGGATTATACTGACCCTCCCAAATCTTCTAGGAGCTTGTGCGACTAAGGAGAGTCAGTTGTGTTCTTTTCCAACTTTGTTACTCTATCCTGATGGCAGCTTAGATACAGCACTGTTAATTTTTGAACCGACAGTGAATGGTGTCCACTATCCTTTGGGTAGATCTTCGGCTCGCTCTATCCACTGAGCTGGAAGTACTCATCATTCAATTCAAATTAGCCACCGTGAACACGCGCGCCAAAGAGTACAGACTTCACGTCAGTGCTTTTTTTTTCGATTCTGATTTTATCTCATCAATTGTGGGAGCTGGGTACTTAAGGATATCAGAATGGAACGAAAAAATCAATTTGATTAGTTATCTGATCGATACATGTATCCTGATAATTATTTTTCTTGGCCGGCAAATTGAATCTTCAGAAAAAAAAAATTCCAACTTATATCTGAGCAGTATGAGATAAATCTCATATTTCGATCCTTGGAGGTGGGTACTTAAGGATATCTGAATCGAACTAAAAAATCAATTCGATTAGGTATTTGATCGACACATGTATCCTGCTAATTCTTTTTGTTGGCCGGCTACTTGAATCTTCAGAAAAAAAAAATTACCAACTTCTATCTGAGCACTATGAGATAAACCTCATATTTCGAACCTTGGAGCTGGGTACTCAAGGATATCTGAATCGAACGAAAAAATCAATTTGATTATGCATTTGATCGACACATGTATCCTGCTAATTATTTTTCTTGGCCGGCTACTTCTTCAGAAAAAAAAATACCAACTTCTATCTGAGCACTATGACATAAATCTCATTTTTCGATCCTTGGAGCTGGGTACTTAAGGATATCATCATCATCATCATCATTTATTTTGCCTATCAGAAATATAATCCTAGGACACGTCAAATCAAATATCTACTCACAAGTATACACAGAAATAAAACATTCACATTTACAGAGGAAAAAAAAAGAAGCATGCTCTCATCCGAGATCGCCGCCCCTTATCCGTTCTCGAAACTCGCTAACATCATACACCGCTTTATTTTTCAAGTATTTCTTGAGCGTGGATTTAAATTTCACCATAGACAATCTGGTGAGCGAAAATGGCAGGATTTTATATACCGCGATCCCGGTACACATTGGGGACCTCTTCATATATTCATGTGACGCGGTCAAATTCCTTATTTTGTGTCGATTTCTAGTGGGGTAGTCGTGGACATCGGAATGTCGAACATGGGCATCACGGATGGAGTGGATATGACACATGAGCTTCAGTATGAACATGGCCGTGACTGTCAATATACCGGCGACGCCAAACACGACCCTGCAGGTTTCTCTGAAAGGAATATCGTAGATTAGCCTCACGATCCTTTTTTGCTGAATGAAAATCCGATGGGCCCCCGGTAGCATACCCCAAACACAAATTCCATAACCAAGTAGGGGGTAGACATGGGCATAGTATGCTGTCAATAGGCACTCACGTGGAAGGGAGGATTTGAGGGACGAAATGAGGTAAAATGCTCTGTTCAGCTCTTTATTTAGTTTTCCAAAGTGTGCCTCAAAGTTTAGTAATGGATCTATTGTTATTCCAAGGAAACGAGTCTCATCCTGGAAATTAAGAGGTGTTCCATCAAAAGATATTCCGCGACTGGAGACTTTCTGCTTCCTACAACCGAATTCCATTACAACGGTTTTATCAATGTTTATGATAAGCCTATTTTGATAGCACCAGGACTTGAACCGCTCGATAACCCCCAACACACTAGAGTATAGGCCCTCAATATCTCGATCTGAGATCACAAAACATGTGTCGTCAGCGTACAGGTACGATTCCAACAGGTACTCAGAAACATGCTGAGGAAGGTCGTTAATGAACATCAAGAACAACACCTCCCCCAGATTCCCACCCTGTGGAGTTCCTAATATCGTCTCAAATGCCTCAGAAAGATGAGCGTTAACTTTAACTCTCATTGTCCGATGAGACAGATAGGACATCAGCCAATCATGAACAACACCGCGGATACCCATATTATGCATTTTTTCAGACAAGATCGCAGAATCAATCGAATCAAAGGCTTTCGCGATATCGAAAAATATCGCTACTACAAATCTGCCCGAATCGATCTCACCTAAGATGTTCTGAACGCAGTCAAAAATTGCCGATTCAGCTGATCTACCTGGTCTGAATCCATATTGAGATGGTGAAAGGATAGAATTTTTCTCTAAATAGTCAATGAGCCTGTTGACCATAATTTTTTCGAATATTTTTGAGAAGACGCTCAAATTTGAAATCAACCTATAGTTAGCTACTTCATTGGCAGAGCCTTTCTTAAATATAGGAAAGGCAATGGCTCCTTTAAGGGAGTTCGGAAACCTGCCCTGAGTTACAGAAGTGTTCATCAACTCACATAAGATATCCGGAAGCAGTTTATCGTTCTTAAAAAGGCATATCGGCATTTCATCAGGACCCGCGCATTTTTTATTTGGCATATTAGTAATGACTGCGTTCACCTCATTGGGATCACATGGATAGAAAAACATATTACAAGTCTGAAAAGGCCCAGATGTGCCGCCTCCACCAGCAGGAAATCTCTGCTTGATAAGCGCTGGTATACTGGTTGTAAAGTATTGGGCAAAAGCCTGAGCCACTTCGCCATCTGCCGACATCACCTCACCCCTGTATAACAGATTGATACCGGCGTCGCTGATCTCATCGCACCGCAAGTCTCTAACGATCCGCCACAGAGTTTTGGATTTGTTTGAAGACTCATTGATGATATTCGAAAAGTGAAGAATCCTCTCTCTGTGCATGTCACACTTTACAACTCTGCGAGAAACGGTAACATTTTCTGCCAGGCTACTCGATGGAGCTATATTATATAGCCATCGCATATCTTGTAGATCCTGAACTTTACGAAGAATTTGGTCAGAGTATTTAAAATTTCTGAAGCGGCAACATACACGTGTCTTCAACTTTTTTTTTTGTGGAAAACCATGTTAAAAATGTATATCTGAATCGAACCAAAAAATCAATTCGATTAGGTATTTGATCGACACATGTATCCTGCTAATTATTTTTCTTGGCCGGCTACTTGAATCTTCAGAAAAAAAAATTTCATCTTCTATCTGAGCAGTATGGGATATATCTCATATTTTGATCCTTGGAGCTGGGTACTTAAGGATATCTGAATCGAAAGAAAAAATCAATTTGATTAGGTATTTGATCTACACATGTATCCTGCTAATTATTTTTCTTGGCCGGCTACTTGAATCTTCAGAAAAAAAAATTACCAACTTCTATCTGAGCACTATGAGATAAACCTCATATTTCGATCCTTGGAGCTGGGTACTTAAGGATATCAGAATGGAACGAAAAAATCAATTTGATTAGTTATCTGATCGATACATGTATCCTGATAATTATTTTTCTTGGCCGGCAAATTGAATCTTCAGAAAAAAAAAATTTCAACTTATATCTGAGCAGTATGAGATAAATCTCATATTTCGATCCTTGGAGGTGGGTACTTAAGGATATCTGAATCGAACTAAAAAATCAATTCGATTAGGTATTTGATCGACACATGTATCCTGCTAATTATTTTTATGGCCGACTACTTGAATCTTCAGAAAAAAAAATTACCAACTTCTATCTGAGCACTATATAAACCTCATATTTCGAACCTTGGAGCTGGGTACTCAAGGATATCTGAATCGAACGAAAAAATCAATTTGATTATGCATTTGATCGACACATGTATCCTGCTAATTATTTTTCTTGGCCGGCTTCTTCTTCAGAAAAAAAAATACCAACTTCTATCTGAGCACTATGACATAAATCTCATTTTTCGATCCTTGGAGCTGGGTACTTAAGGATATCTGAATCGAACCAAAAAATCAATTCGATTAGGTATTTGATCGACACATGTATCCTGCTAATTATTTTTCTTGGCCGGCTACTTGAATCTTCAGAAAGAATAAATTACCAACTTCTATCTGAGCACTATGAGATAAACCTCATATTTCGATCCTTGCAGCTGGGTACTTAAGGATATCAGAATGGAACGAAAAAATCAATTTGATTAGTTATCTGATCGATACATGTATCCTGATAATTATCTTTCTTGGCCGGCATCTTGAATCTTCAGAAAAAAAAAATTCCAACTTCTATCTGAGCAGTATGAGATAAATCACATATTTCGATCCGTGGAGCTGGGTACTTAAGGATATCTGAATCGAACCAAAAAATCAATTCGATCAGATATTTGATCGACACATGGATCCTCCTAATTATTTTTCTTGGCCGGCTACTTGAATCTTCAGAAAAAAAAATTACCAACTTCTATCTGAGCACTATGAGATAAACCTCATATTTCGATCCTTGGAGCTGGGTACTTAAGGATATCAGAATGGAACGAAAAAATTAATTTGATTAGTTATCTGATCGATACATGTATCCTGATAATTATTCTTCTTGGCCGGCAACTTGAATCTTCAGAAAAAAAAATTTCCAACTTCTATCTGAGCAGTATGAGATAAATCTCATATTTCGATCCTTGGAGCTGGGTACTTAAGGATATCTTAATCGAACCAAAAAATCAATTCGATCAGGTATTTGATCGACACATGGATCCTACTAATTATTTTTCTTGGCCGGCTACTTGAATCTTCAGAAAAAAAAAATTACCAACTTCTATCTGAGCACTATGAGATAAACCTCATATTTCGATCCTTGGAGCTGGGTACTTAAGGATATCAGAATGGAACGAAAATATCAATTTGATTAGGTATCTGATCGATACATGTATCCTGATAATTATTCTTCTTGGCCGGCAACTTGAATCTTCAGAAAAAATAATTTCCAACTTCTATCTGAGCAGTACGAGATAAATCTCATATTTCGATCCTTGGAGCTGGGTACTTAAGGATATCTGAATCGAAAGAAAAAATCAATTTGATTAGGTATTTGATCTACACATGTATCCTGCTACTTATTTTTCTTGGCCGGCTACTTGAATCTTCAGAAAAAAAAAATTACCAACTTCTATCTGAGCACTATGAAGTAAACCTCTTATTTCGAACCTTGGAGCTGGGTACTCAAGGATATCTGAATCGAACGAAAAAATCAATTTGATGATGTATTTGATCGACACATGTATCCTGCTAATTATTTTTCTTGGCCGGCTACTTGAATCTTCAGAAAAAAAAATTACCAACTTCTATCTGAGCACTATGTGATAAACCTCATATTTCGATCCTTGGAGCTGGGTACTTAAGGATATCAAAATTGAACGAAAAAATCAATTTGATTAGGTTTTTGATCGACAAATGTTTTCTGCTAATAACCTTTCTTGGCCGGCCTTTCAGATATCCAGAAAACTAAAATTACAAACTTCTAACTGAGCGCTACGAGAATAATTTCATATTTCGAACCTGTAGTGCTTACAGAATTGAACGAAAAAATTTGAGTAATTTATTAGTGCTTAGGTATATGCATTTAGGCGATAACAATGCTTAGTCGCCTATTCTGAACATCGGAAATCGGAATAAAATATCAAAAGCGCCAGAGAACAAAGGGGAACGGTATTGACCGTGGTGGAATAGCAGCGCTTGGAGTTGGCCGGCCGGGAGCTAACAACACCTCGGTGAACTAGAGCGCCAACAAGTTTCGTATGACAATTGCCCAAAACAGGTTTAAAGTACCTACAAATAGTAGATATTCCATAAAACATGTATGAAAGAAGAGTAATAATGAAAAATTACCTTATAATCGATCAAAAATTTCCTGATCAACGTTCACCAAATTTTCTCCTCTCTCGAACTACAGAATAATTATGCTTTTAATATTTACGTAATATTTTCGAACATTTTTGGGTGAGGTCCCCGTTGCATCGCTAAAATACGAGTATTTCAACCCCAATATTTTTGAAGTTATAATATTCCCTTCTGTCAGTCCCATCATAAATTGAGAGAACTGAGCATTCTCTTACTTCATGTTCCGTTCCGAAATACTTTTCTGAGAAAAACGAATTTCGGAGCAAACAACTGAGATTTTTCTCACTTCGCTCACATTTCGGAATACACTTTATTCTCATAATTCTTCGATTGATTAGAAAATGTCATGTCTCAGGAAAATAAGTTGACATTATGACAATTCATACATAGAATAATTATATCATCCTGTGAAATACGGTTTATTATTGAAATTTTGAAAAATCATATCTCCGAAAGTATTAGCTTGTTAGAGTTAAAAATGATATCATTGGATTCTTATGGTAAAACTGCTTATTGAAAAAAATTTAATTTGGAATTTGTTTTGAAAAAAAAAAAATTTTTTTTTGTTACTCCGAAACCATCTGTCCGATTCTGCCCAATAACGAACTTAGCCGAGATATTTATCTCCCAAACCTACTCTGAAAATTTCAACTGTCTAGCTCATTCCGTTCGAGAGTTATCGTGCCTACGGCCGGTCGGACGGCCGGACCGGCCGGACAGAATGAATTTCGACCACGGATTCTTGATCAGTGAGTCGAACCAAATCGTTTAACACCATTTTCATCGAAAAATTCGAATATTACAGACATTTGGGCAAATTGATAAGCACTCAGTTCCGAGGAACTAGAGCGCCAAAAATCACGAACAAGCATTGATGTGTGAGCTGGTGCAATATCGTGATGCCGAATCCATGATTTGTTTTGCCACAATTCCGATCGTTTGAGCAGTATTATTCCACGGAAACGCTGCATAACTTCCTTGTAGTATTCTTTATTAACCGTGCGACCTTTTGGCCAGAACTCATGATGTACCACGCCATTATAATCGAAGAAAGCAGTGAGCAAAACCACGGTCCACTATAGAGATAGCCTGGAACACAGTCTGACAACGCCGCAATTAATTGTCTCTTAGAGGCATACTTCTTCAATGCGGTAGCGCTGGATTTTGATGAAATTTCGACTATTTCATCATTTTTCGAATGATTTACTGTCGAAAAATGATGAGGACTACAATAAGATCTTATTTATGATGAATATTTACCGATAAAACAGTTTAAAACAATGTAATTACGAGATGAAGTGTTGTGATTTTGGACACTTAGGGATTTAAAAAAAAAAACTAGAAGAGAGCACGGATTTTCAACTTCAGATTCGTTATCTACAACCCAAAATTAGCAAGTGAGTAAATTTTCAGGACGATTAGACAGTTATGGGATGCTACAAGTCTATGTGAATTCAGAATATCAATTCAATGCTACAAAGAGTAAATTCACATAAAATTATTTTTTCGGCAACCGTCCGGGAAGTGCCCACTTCCCGGACGCTTTTTCTTTGAGAAAGAAGCATTTCCCGGCCTAGTCCGGGAAGTACGTACTTCCCGGACTAGGCCGGAAAAATCACGTCGATTTGGTCATTGTAAATATGAAAATCTTGGTAGGTATATTTTTAATAAATGAAGTTACCATAGCACTGAGAAAACGGCTGACAGTTCATATAAAATTAGTTGTCAACAATTTGCACATGTGATATTTTCTGTTCTGTTTAATTTGAATAAGAATCAAAATATATAAAAAAGAAGTGTGTCGTCTCATTGATTTGTTATTCTACACGGTTGCCGAAAAAATATTGTACGCAACACGCCCGAAAAAGGTTTTTTTGGACTCATAGACTTCTAGGACTCGCTTACGCTCGTCCTAGAATTTTGTCTATTCGTCCAAAAAAACCCTATTTTCCGGACTTGTTACGTAAATTACTATTTTGATCTGAACTGTGTAAAATTGTTGATAAAACAAATTGATAAATGCCGAAACTGAATCCCCATTAATTATATTTCTATAGCGGGAAATGTTTTCTTATTGATCTGAGGTTGAGACCATCTGCTCGGGTAAAGGTAAGATCGAAAGGAAGAATCCATTTCAAATCACTGCAGAAAATCTGAACATTTTTAATGAATAATAAGGTCCTTATTGATTTCAACTGAAGCATCTACCGATGCAGACTTTTGGAAATTGAATACATATATATAAAAATAAATAGATTCTTTGAGCTTCTTGATCTCCCATCCAGATGTATCAATTTTTGTTGAAAAATTATTAGAAAGGTCAACAAAATGTTTTATAAAATCGGAAGAAATGAAAGTTCTATTTCACTCATATTTCTAGTCCATCTTGTTGTCTATAGTCTGAACTTTAATGTACTCATCTCCAATAAGTAGAAATAATCCAAAGGAAATTTCACTATTTACACACTGCAGTTTAATCACAGAACATATAAATATCCGACCATATTTATCACTGCATTGCATTAATTCACATTTGACACCGTTGTACACAAAAATACCACGAAATGCCCGCGAAAAACTCCAGAATCAGAAGTAATCGTCCATTTTTACAATAACAAACCAACAAACGTTCGACTGACGTACGTCTCCGAGCTGTGTTGCCATTTTATCATCTTCCAGGCTAGTAGATATAGTAGGTTGTGGCAAAACCTTCACATTTGAACTTGGCGTGCTTTTTTCGGTCTTTGCTCATCTGGCCGCTTCCATTGGGATGATTGGGCCTTGGTTCCGACGTCATAACCATATACCCATGTTTCGTCACCAGTTGTAGCCCTTTTGAGCATACCTGAATCGTCGTTGACGTCATTCAACAAATCCTGAGCGATATTAAAGCGACGTTGCTTTTGCTCGAAATTTAGCAATTTCGAAACAAACTTCGCACTTGACTAACCTTTTAAGTTGTCAGCAATAAACTACTAATCCAAATTGACTGATAATGCCAACATATGATATAAATATGTGTATGAACATAACGAAAAAAAAATTCCATAATCGAATGGACACAGTAGACAAAAATTCAAAATTCACCTTTGTTTTTGAACAGACCTCGTATATTAGCTGGTACCATATAAGCTTTTTGTTTTTTATATGAAGCTGAAGGTATCTCAAATAGAGATGGGACATCTCGAGTGAAAATTAATTAGAATGATTTTAGGCTGTCTATCATGTGGCATCGAGATATGCGCGACTCGAGTTACGAGATATCTCTTCAACGTTATTTCCTAGAGGTCTGTTTTAAATTTTGCACGCTCTAAGAGGTCATTTTTGCTCACCAAAATGCTAAAATTAGACTCAATCCGATATTTGGTTTCGGAATTTCAAGCAAAATATTCCGCAAAATAGTAGTAATTTTTTGAATTTTTTTTAGTTCTCGTTCCTCACGAAATTTTGCACAAATGTTTGCGTTGGTCTTTTATTGCATCTAACTAATCAGTTTCAATTCAATCAGATCAGTATTCTTTGAGTTATTGTGAAAACAAAATATCAATAAATTTAAATTTGTAGCTATTCGATCAATACAAAACTTCACGTGAATATATAGGTCATGATTCTACAATTTGATGCTAAATTTCAGATAGATCGAATTATATGTTTCGGAAATCTTCATAAATAATGTTTTAACTAAAATTGGCCATAACTCCGAAACCGCTTGGTGCATTTAGGTCACGAACTTTACCGAGAAATGCAGGCTACTCTGCAAATTGCAAATCTCTAACTCATTTCCATCTATAGGGTTATCGTGCTAACGGACAGACGGACAGAATTGGATTTGATCCCGGATTATTCATCAGCGAGTGGAGCTCAATCGTTTGAGGGCATTTTTGGCAAACAAATCGAAAAATACAGACATTGTGGCAAAATGATAGCACGCAAGCGCGTCAACTTGTTATAAAACTCGTTACTCAACTGTATGAGGCTCAAAAACTGAAAAAGGAATTATGGACCCATTGTCATGGAAATATAACTGGACACGATTAACAGTTTCAGAATTCCAAAACAGAATTTATTATGATCTTCAGGGAGAAAAGTTTCAGACAGTGGACATATATTTTCAAGAAATGTCGGGAATTGAAGAACATATAAGTATATTGTTAATAACAACTCATTGAAACCGCCATGGTTCAGCAAAACACGAAGAAATCGTTATTTCATTGTGACTGAAAACGAGCCGCACTGTAGCTGCGGATAAATGGAATCATTCGATCATATTTTCATGGAGTGCCCTTAGTACTCAAATTACAAGTCCGATATCATGTCGAAGATTTTTAAAATAATATAAGCTGGACCAATAAACTTTGACAGTGTTATTGCCTCCAACAACGATAAAATATACGACATCCTGTACGAGTTCATTATGAACTGTGGAATACGAGTTTGAGTGGATTGGTTTATGTCTGATTCTCTTGGTTAGGTTATGTGATTCTTTCCATAGTTTCTACCTTGTGTTGGAAAACCTATCATGCCATGGCTCATTTCAGAGAAAAAAATCACTTTGAAGAGCCCTCCAGTGTTTTGTATCCTTGTCTCCCATTTTGATAATTTCTTTGTAGATTCCTTAATTTAATGTAGACTGGTTTGTGAATTCACTAAGGTCAAAAAATTCTGAGTCAAACCCTTATCCACAGAGCTATACGCATACGCATACGCATCATTTAATGCAAATTAATCAACGTAAACATCTATTATATATAGGGTGTCCCATAATTGGACTGACAAGCTTCTAGTGGATGTTCTAGACATTATTTTAGTCACTTTCGAGCCAAATCATATAATGCAAAAATGCTTCGTTGAGGACCTTGAGCCCTCCGACGATGACTCCCAGGCAACAGTTTCTGTCACATATCTCCAAACCATTCGGTGCGTATATTTGATATTAGCCAATGTGTAAAATTTCAACACTTTGGGTGAGGCCTTTTTGGATATATGTGACAAAAGTGTTGCCTGGACGTAATTTTCCGAGGGCCCTAGCTCCTTAACGAAGCATTTTTGCATAATATGATTTGGGACGAATGTGTCTGAAATAATGTGTAGAACATCCACTAGAAGCTTGTCGGCCTAATTATGTGACACCCTGTATATCAGATCTACCTCCCCTCCTCGAGTCCTCCCTGTTCTTATTTGCTGTCGACGCCAAACTCTTCAACCTTCCCCTTCTTCGTGTCCACACTCTTCAAGAGGACCTGGATATCCTTGGTAGATGGTGCCATGAATGGATTCTTCCTCTCAACATCCAGAAATGCTGTGGTCTTCACATTGGCAGGAACAACCCGAAACGGTCTTACTCAATCGATGGTCATCAGCTGCAACTGCAACTCACCATGTTCATCTTGGAGTTACTGTCTGTTCAGATCTTGCATGGTACGACCATGTTGGGTCTATGACGTTAAAGGCGAAAGGAATTACATACCTCTTCAGAAAGACTTTCAAAAATTGCGAAGTATCAACTTGGAAATTCCTCTACAAAACGTACATAAGACCGATCTTGGGTAATGCTGGTCAGGTATGGTGGTCATCAACTAAACACGATGAAAATCTTCTGGAGTCTGTGCAGCGTTGGGTCACACGTCTGCCATATTCACGCCTTCACCTATCCTATGAAGATCGCCTGACTATTATTGAGCTGCCTACCTTTGCCGAGCAGCGATCCAGGAAATATTTTATTTTCACATTTCGTACGTTGAATGATCATCTTGGCGAGACAATAAGAGACTTTGTCCATCTCAACACAAACAGCTTGCGTGGCCACCGCTTCAAGTTGTCCGAGGAACCCTTCAAATCATCGCAATGCCAGATGTTTCTTCCAAACAAGGTATTCAACGCTTGGAACCAGCTGCCGTCAACGATTGTGGAGTCTCAAACTGTCAACGCATTCAAGAATGGACTGGACGAAGGCGATCGCATTGATCTCTTAGCTTCTTCTATTTTATTTTTTCTTCTCGGTAACCATTTCAGCCGGTTGTTAATTGTTGCGTTGAACGTTTAACGCTCCTGGGAAGGGAAAATAAAAAGAGTCAGAGCGAGAGTTAATGCGTGGCACTCGAACGCATGCGTGTAGTTTTCTACTCCTTCCCATTTTCCATTACGAAGTTTTTGAAGTGAAACTTCTAATGCGACTTCCAACAAGGTTATGTTAAACGTTTAACGCTACCATGGAGGGGTATGAAAGCACTCTTGCGTTAAACGTTCAACGCAAGAGGGAGAGAGAAAGAAAGATAGACAAAGGTAGAAAGTAGGAGAGAGAAAGAGAGTGAGTCGGTAGATTCCAAGTACATGCGCGTGGTATTCTTGCTATGCAGTGATGTAAACAGGTTGAGCGTCGTGAAATTAGCTTAAATACGTACTTGTTGTACTATTTTATTGAAGTGAAACTTCCAATGCGTGGCACTCGAACGAAAGCGCGTAATATTCTTCCCCTTCCTATTTTCATTTCCACATTACGTTATTCTTTTTTGATTTATAATATACATAATTTCATTGACTTGTTCTTTTAGTTTGATTTGGTACACATATAATTTAATAGGGTTTTGAAGTGATCCTTCTAATGCTACTTCCAACAAGGTTTCACTTCTTCCGCGTGGAGAGACTCCACGCACTAATCGTTTTTGGGCGCATGTTCTAGGGGAACATCGTCCTATCATTTCGTCCAAATGTCTGTAATTTTCGAATTTCGAGCTGAAAATTGGCTAATAGACTAATTCGGACTCCCTGATCACGAATCCGGTGTCAGATTTTAGGGTGCCGTCCGGCCGGCCGGCCGGCAGGCCGGCCGTAGGCACGATAACAGGAGCACCGAAGGTCCTATCGACTTCAAACTTTCAGGGTAGGTTTCTGATCAAAATGCGACGGTTAAGTTCGTTAACGGGCAAAATCGGCCGGACGGTTTAGAAGTTATAGACATTTCAAATTTTGAGGTTAATTCCCTGATCTTTCAGGAACTAAAGAAGATGTTGAATCGAAACTTGGTAGTCAGTTCGAGGATATAGGCGCGCAACTTTTGGCAAAATTCTGTTATGATCGAAATGTTGGTAATTTTTAAAAAAATATTTCTTTTAATTTTTTCGTAAAAAAAATTTTTTTTTCGTGAACTATTCATCAGATTGCAACAAAAACTTGTACTAACGTCAATTGTAGTATTTTGCAACATTGTGCAAAATTTTGGCTCTATACAATTTCAATTTCTGGAGATATAAGACAAAATGTGTCAAATTTCCTGGGTCTCTCTCAGTATTTTCATCGATTATTCTATGAACTCTTTGAATTCCACCGAAAACAAATTCAAAGACATAAACATAAAGAATCAAGTCATAGTTTAGACGTCGAAAGAAGGACGATGTTGATCGACTTGAAAAGGTACCTATTTCAAGAAATGCAATAATGAAATGCTTAATTTATGGATATAATATTATCTAAGTATTGTTGGGATCGGGCAGTTGGAAAATTTTTTAATAAAAAAATTTGTACCGACGTTAAATCAAGCATTCTACACGAGTGTGCAAAATTTCAGTTCGATACGATCTCAATTCCAGAAGATATTGCTTAAAATTCACATTCCAGCGTGTTTTGACGTTCTTTGGTCACAGAAAATCGTCACAATAATTCCAATAATTGATGTCAGATTTCCTACATACAAAGATCAAACACATAATATTAAATGAAAAACAATTATTATGATCACATTCTACAGGAATTGATACTAAATAGAAGCTAGATGAAGATTATTGTAATGGAAAATTTGTGTTCCAGAATGAACATGCGCCCGATAGCTCCTGTCCACAGGGCTTGAACCCATTTTTTATTTGTTGGGTTTATAGGTCAATCCTAAAACGTGCTTTATAGTTAAATAAATTTTCAATTTTCTTGTGATACGATCTTCACGAAATTTCGTACAAGTCTTTGTGTCGACATTCTACAACTAGTGACCAAGTTTCAATTCGATCAGATATAGATATCGGACAGATGGTTACTTCTCAATTTTTTTATTGATTTTTTCAAAATTTTCTAGTGATACTAACTACTATGTTTAAATTGGATCGGATCTGTAATTTTTCAATTATTGAGGAAATAACAACAAAATTTCAGATGGGTATAAATACAAAACCATTTGGCCAATTATGTCTATTAACGAATTCAACTATCGCATTCGGATGCTCAACCTATCCTGGAAGTTGCAAGTCGTTATCTCTTTCCGTCATGATTGCCAATATTTTTTCAATATCTCCACCAATATAGATCCGATCATAAGTCTTTGTGTCGGCAGTCTACAACTAGTAACCAAGTTTTAATTCGATCGGATCTGTATTGTTTGAAAACAAAATTTCAAGCTCGATGCCGTTTGGCCGATAATGCCCATTAACAAACTCAATCGTTGGATTCGTATGCGCAACCTACCCTAAAAATTTCAAGTCGCTATCTCTTCCCGTTAGAAAGTTATCTTGGCAACGCCCGGCCGGACAGAATCGAATTTGTGAGTCGAACCAACTCGTTTGAGAACATTTTCTGCGAAAAAATCGAAAATTAAAGAAATTTGGGCAAAATGATTGCACGCGTTCCCTAGAATATGAGCGCAAAAATTCGGGAGCTCCAGGAAAAAAAAGATTTTCAAAGTGGGCGGTGGGCAAAAAATTTTTGAGAACCAATGATTTAGCGGCATGGTTAGGTCGCGCAGCCTCGACATGAACTGGTCGCCGAAATCCTATTTGGCGTTTCGCGCCTTTCAAAATATTCCATCAGAACTACACTCACATGCAAAAAAAAACGCAACAAGTTAATATTTTGTAAAATCTGAGGTTTCATAATTTCTTTATTTTCATTTCAATATTCAAAATGTTTTCAGCAGACTGTAGATAAAATTATTAATTTCAACTTGTACATTCAGTCTTTTGTTAAATAGTGGCTTATTAATCATTATACAGGGCCCGGGGCCGCCACACCGACATGGGCAAGGAGCTGGTAGGGTACCATTAGGGTGTCACACTTCCTGGTTTTAAACTGTCCTCGGGGTCTTCTGATGAATTTAGGGATGGTTGAAGCCAGGGGTGAGTTTCCTTATTTTGCAAATATTTTAGAGACCAGTTGGGATAGAGCAATGAAATTTGACGGTTCGAGTATGCAGCTCGAGTACTTTGAAACCCCCACAAAAGCAATTGGTAGGGAGTGAGGTTACTTTTAAAAAAATTTTCTGAAATTTGTTGGTTTTTTGTTCCTCATTAACTCGAAAAATACTGAACCGATTGAATTCAAACATGGATATTAGTTGTAGAATACCAACGCGGAAATGTTCGCAAAATTTAGTGAGGATAGCATTTGTAGAAAATTTTTAATAAATCATTGAAAATAAAAAAAGAAAATTCTATATATCAGTAACTGATCGTTTGAAATTGCTTAAATTTTGCAAGAGCCTTCATAACCTAACTCTACTCCCAAGTTTCAAGTTTTAATACGATCGGTTAAATATTGTTGGAGATTCGAGCATTCTTGTGCGAGTTCAGTAGATGGGTGACCGTTGCCTCGATAACTTTCGAACGAAAGGAGATAGGAACTTGCAATTTTCAGGGTAGGTTGCGTATCCGAAAGGGAGAGTTGAGTTTGTTTTTGGGCATAATCGGTGTAACGGTTTCCGAGTTATACCTACCTGGAATATTATATCCTTAATAACTCAAAAAATAAATATTCGATCGCATTGGTGCTTGGTAACTAGTAGTAGAAAATCAACATAAAAACGTGTTTAAAATTTTTTAAGAACCGTACCCCTAGAAAATTTGAAAAAAATTACGAAAAAAAAAATTTTAAGAACCGTACCCCTAGAAAATTTTAAAAAAATCACGAAAAAAAAAATTGTTTCAAGCACTGACGTGAAGTCAGAAGCTTTTGCGCGTATGTTCTATTGTCCATTCTTCTGTATTGGACACCCTTAATCGAATTTACCATGGTAAATTCGATTACCCGATCGTATTAAAACTTGAAACTTGGGAGTAGAGTTAGGTTATGAAGGCTCTTGCAAAATTTAAGCAATTTCAAACGATCAGTTACTGATATATAGAATTTTCTTTTTTTATTTTCAATGATTTATTAAAAATTTTCTACAAATGCTATACTCACTAAATTTCGCGAACATTTTCGCGTTGGTATTCTACAACTAATATCCATGTTTGAATTCAATCGGTTCAGTATTTTTCGAGTTAATGAGGAACAAAAAACCAACAAATTTCAGAAAATTTCAGATGGCTATAACTCTGAAACCGTTTGGCCGATTATGCTCATAATCAAACTGAAATGTCGCGTTCTAGTGCACATCCTCACCTGAAAACTTGAAGCCGCTATCTATTTCCGTTCTCAAGTTATCGTGACAACAAAAATATTTTTTAATAATTTTTTAATAATTTTCTAGCCATACGATTCGCACAAAATTTCACGAACGTGCTAAGGTTAATATTCTACAACTACTCACCAAGTTTCAATTCGATCGGATTTATATTGGTTAAAAACAAAATTATTACTCGGAAACCGCTGGGCCGATTATGCCCATTAACGAAATTGTCCGTCGTACTGGGATGCGCCACCTACTCTGAAAATTTCAAGTCGCTAGCTCTTTTCGTTCTCAAGTTATCGTGGCAACGGCCTGACGGCCGGACGGCCGGACGGCCGGCCGGACAGAATCAAATTTGACCTCGAATTCTTCATTGGGGAGTCGAATCGTTTGAGACCATTTTTTTCAAAAAATTCGAAAGTTACAGACATTTGGGCAAAACTATAACGCGATGTTCCCCAGAACATACGCGCAAAAATGATATTTTTCCGCGGTAACGTACTAATAATTAATTATATCCCAAAACTGCGAGAATTTTTTTATGAAGAGTTTACTTTGGTTTACTTAGGTTATGAGTGTAGCAATGAGAAAGCAACAATATATTGTTCAGTATTGATGATAAATAATTAATGCAAAACTTATTTATGGAAACTTATTCAATTCAAATTGAAAATCAAACTTCAAAACAAAGCAATTGAACCATAACGAATAACCTGAAGAAAAATACTTTTTACAACAAATTCAGCTGGTAGGCATTTTGTTGTAAAAAAGTACACTTTTTCAGGTTGTTTAAATTACAATTGAATTGGTTTGTTTTGAAGTTAGATTTTTAATATGAATTGAATAAGTTTGCATAAATAAATTTTGCAATAATTGCTTAATTGATTTATCACTATTAACAGATTTGGTTCCTTCTATTGACACAGCTGCATGTAAAATTAGGTGTAGTTTCGGATCTGCAATTATTATACTCGTTCTTTATATTCCACCTAACACTGAAATTGCATTGTATGAATTGTTTTTTGAATCATTGTCATCTCTTGATTTCATGCTGAATGATCAACTTATTATACTGGGGGACTTTAATGCCACCAAATATGTTGAAAATTCTTTAACTGATAATCGCACTGTATCAATCAATATGTTCAGGCAAACCCTTATCCTGTGTCAGTTCAATAATGTGGTAAACTCTAATGGTAAATTGTTGGATCTCGTACTCTCCGACATGGAATGCTTGGTAACTGGCTCTGACTTCCCACTTATCCCACTGGACTTCCATCATCCTCCTATTGAGATTTCGTTTTGTCTCAAGCAGCCTAAGAGAGTGCCCAATCTTGGGATCGATGGCAATGCTACGTTCTCGTCCTTTAACTTTCGTAAAGCCAATTTCGTTGACATGTATAGTCTCTTCCTCGACGCGGACTGGTCAAAGGTTCTGGGGAGTTATGATTCTGAAATAGCTTGCACGGAATTCTATATTATTCTCAATGATATATTCGAGCAAACTGTTCCGGTCAAAACTAGGAGGAAAAAACGTTTTCCATCATGGTATACCTCTGAAATAATTGAGTTGATCAAATCCAAGTTGAAGGCATTGACTAATTATAGAAGGTACAAAGATAATATCAATTTTTTTTAAGTATAAATCACTCCGTAAACTGCTCAAATCTAAAATTAGTAGTGCACTTAAAAAGTTTGTTACTTCTTCCGAGGATAATATACGATCTGATCCTAGTGCTTTTTGGTCATTTATGCAGGAGAATAAGGGACTTTCTCGTATACCTGGTGTTATGACCAATGGTTTTGAGACTTTTGCAAGACCTATTGAGATTGTGGATGCATTTGCTACTCACTTCTCTAGTGTGTATGAAGAACCTTCAGAAACTTTATCCACCGATCAGGTTTTTGATAGCAATTTGGTTGAAATGGGAAATATTACGGAGGAGGATGTAATTAAGGCGTCTAGAAGGCTTTCGAATAAGTGTACGGCTGGACCGGATGGAGTTCCTAGCTTTTTAGTGAAGGACTGCATTGGTGTGTTTGCTGCACCTTTAGCTCATATTTTCAATTTATCTGCTATTAGGGGAAGTATCCTTCTGTGTGGAAACAATCAAGAATTATACCTATTTTTAAAAAGGGAGAGAGATCTGATATAAAAAACTACCGACCGATTGCTGTACTATCAAATTTTTCTAAGCTATTTGAAATTATTTTATATAATTCAGTTTTTCCATCCATAAAGCACTGTATTAAGCCTAATCAACATGGTTTCATGCCTAAAAGATCCACCTGTACTAATCTTGTATGTTTTTTTGAACAAGTGTTTGATGCATTGGATAAATCTGAACAGGTGGATGTAATCTACACGGATTTTCAAAAGGCTTTTGATAAAGTTGATCATGGAATTTTGTTGATGAAATTAAAGTATATATTCGGATTTGGAGATAGGTTGACCTCACTGATAGGGTCTTACTTAAGAGATAGAGTATGTTTTGTGGAGATCGAGCAATCTCGCTCATTTGAGTTCTTTGCTACTTCTGGCATTCCGCAGGGCTCTAATTTGGGACCTTTGCTCTTTCTTCTTTTCATAAACGATATTCTACATGGTACAGATATTTCTATTTTGATGTTCGCTGACGACTTGAAGCTTTTCTGTAGGGTATTTTCTATCGCTGATTGTCTTCGATTGCAGGAGGCACTTGACACTCTCTTAAGATGGTGTGAAATTAATAGGCTGTCATTGAACGTGTCTAAATGCTATTCAATGTCTTATACAAAGAAAAAGAATATGATTTATAATGATTATCGTATCGATAGTCATGTTTTATCACGTGTAACGGAATATAGGGATTTGGGAGTGTTGTGTGACAGTCAATGTTCCTTTGTACCACACTTGAATCAGCTTATTTCTTCTGCCAGTAAAACCTATGGATTCATTATTCGTAATGGTAGGCGATTTCAAAATTTTTGTACCTTAATTGTGTTATTCAATAGTTTTATTAGAAGTAAATTAGAATATTGTAACATCATTTGGAGGCCAATTTATAATTGCCATAAAAAAAGGATTGAATCTGTACAGAGAAAGTTCTATAAGTATTTGGTTTGGAGGGAAGATGGGGTTTATCCTCATTTGGGCTGTAACAATATTACGTTACTCAGTAGATTTGGTGCTGAGCCCATAGAACATAGGGTCAATGTTAAAGCACTGATGTTTCTTTATAAAATTGTGCATGACTTAATCGATTGTCCTGAATTACTTGAGCGTGTCTCATTTGTGGTTCCTCGAGACGGCTTGAGGAGTAATACCGTGTTCTACTGCAGGGCGGGTAGAACGAACGCCAGTTTTAGATCACCGGTTAATTTAATGTGCAGATTATTCAATTCTGTAGCCAACAGATGTGACATACATAATGATTCTCCCCGCTCTGTAGTAGCTGCCTATTTGGAAGAATCTGGTATGTCCGACCTTTCTTAGATTGAGTTCATCTTTACTTTGTTTTTGGTATTTATTTCTCTTAATGTTAGATGTTTATTTTTGTGATAAATTTTCCTGTAATTGGGTATTTTCACCTTTTGGAAAATAAAGGCTTATTATTATTATTATTATTATAACTGAACAATATATTGTTGCCTTATCATTGCTAAACTCATAAATTGAGCTGTCAAACTGACATTATGGCGCAATGAGCAAAGCCATCTAGACAAAAAAAATTTAATTTGGAAATACTGTTGTTTCGAGTTAATTTCTCTCTTAAAAATGAACTAGTCCACTCAAAGGCATGAACCAAAAAACAAATTGTTCGAAAGCAATGATTCTTAACAAAAATTAGTATTCTGAAATAATTTGACCACGAAATTATTCCACAAGATCTTTTAAATTTAGCGTCTAAGAACAAACATCTAATTAATCCTATATAATGAATAATGACTAATAGGTCAGCATTTAACCTCGCATTTAACGAAAGACTGAATGTGTAAGTTTAAATTAATAATTTTATCTACAGTTTGCTGAAAAAAATGTGTACATTGAACTAAAAATGAAAAACTAAGAGACCTCAAATTAGGTCAAATATTAACATGTTGCGTTTTTCTGCATGTGAATGTATCTTGAAAAGTAAGTATTTACGAATAAACTGCGAAAATGTATTGTCTCAACATTAACAGAACAAAAACCATCCAGAAATACAGCCAGATTAATACGAAAATCTGATCAAAATTCGGACCTCCCAAAAACGTGCCAACAAGAAAGTCGGGCATTCAACGAGGATATCCCATTCTTAATACCATGAATTATAACGCTTGTTCTATATTCATTGGGAAAGCGAGTATACTTATTGACCCTTTACATTATTATCTGATTATGAAGACTATTTATCTGATCTCCTGATAGACTTGTATAGCAATAAAACAAAAAATTATGTTAATGATGATGAATATAATCGAGTATATCATCCGAAACGTTAATTTGAAATGGTGAACTGAAAACTGCTACCGTGCATACCTATATGTCCAGTTGAATTGAACGATCTCATTGGTGGAATTGTTTAAGTTTGTTACGGTGAAAGCTGAACAGTCTACCTTATAAGGTTACATCTGTCAGATTTATTTATAACTCGCCCAAGGCAGTCTCGGCGGTTCAACTGGGTACACTAACTTTGTCCATGCAAACTGGCTTTTTAATGATCATATGTTTATGTACACGTAGGTATCACCTTATACGCATTCATGCGTAAGCCTATTGTATGTGAAGATGATTCACAGGTACAATACTACAGTCAAAATGTTTGGGTATTTACGTTTGTTTTATCTTGCAATCCTCTGTTGATTTGATGAAATTTCAGATGGGTATAACTCCGAAACCGTCTGACCGATTATGCTTATAAACAAACTCAGATGTCGCATTCAGATGCACAACCTAACCTGAAAACATCAAGTCCCTATCGTCCTCAGGTTATTGTAACATAAAAATATTTTTAAATGATTTTATTGAAATTTTCTAGAGACACGATTCTCACAAAATTTCACAAGCGTGCTTAGGTGCACCAAGTTTCAATTCGATCGAATTTATAATGGTTGAAAACAAAATTATTACTCGGAAACCATTGGGCCGTTTATGCCCATTAACGAACTTGTCCGTCGTATTGGGATGCGCCACCTAACCTGAAAATTTCAAGTCGCTAGCTCTTTACGTTCTCAAGTTATCGTGGCAACGGCCGGCCAGCGGGCCGGACCTAATCATTTGGGACATTTGGGCAAAATGATAACGCGATGTTCCCCAGAAAATACGCGCATAAAGTTAAAACTCGCATAATTACTCCACAAGTCATAGAGGAAATCGGCAGGTTATTCACGAAGAGGGTAAACATAGGAAATTTCTAGAGCAAGAACATCACACCCTTATACTCAAAATTTGGTTCAAGCACTGAAGTCAAAAGCTCGCATGATCTATTGTCTATATTCACCTCTATTGGACACTCTTGATCGAATTTACCTTCGATATAGGCCGTTTTCTCAGCTTTTATAAGGTATGGCTTGAGTAATGGGAGAATCGTCTATGAGCCCAGAATTTTTAATTCTGGAGTATATCGCACCTGTCGTGGAATACATCTCTGAAAAATTCGATTTTGAGTTTTTTTACACCAAATCACTCAAAATGACGTTATCTTTATGTTGTATAAATTGTATTAAATTTAGTTCTTCGGTTGGCCGATTAGAAACAGAAGTTACATTTCGAATGTGAGGGAATTAGTCGAAGTCGTTTGTGGAATACTGTAACAAATCACAAGCTCTTCAAACACCGGACGTACACAAGCTCTCAGATAAGCTGATACAATTTCAATACGTATTATACTATGTTACGATGTTGTAAGGATGATTATACCCAATTTTGATAAATATTTTTTAAATTATGAAAAGTTATTTTGAGTCAAAATTAATACAAAAATAACCATGTTTGAATCCAATCGGTTTTGTATTCTTCGAGTTAATGAGGAACAAAAAACATCCAAATTTCAGAAAATTTCAGATGGCTATAACTCTAAAACCGTTTGGACGATTATGCTCATAAACAAACTCAAATGTCGCATTCAGATGCACAACCTAACCTGAAATTTTCAAGCCGCTGTCTCTTTCCGTTCTCAGGTTATCATGACAACAAAAATATTTTTTAATAATTTTTTAATAATTTTCTAGCGATACGATTCTCACAAAATTTCATAAACGTGCTTAGGTCTATATTCTACAACTATTCCCCAAGTTTAAATTCGATCGGATTTATTTTGGTTGAAAACAAAATTATTACTCGGAAACCATTGGGCCGATTATACCCATTAACGAACTTGTCCGTCGTATTGGGATGCGCCACCTACCCTGAAAAGTCGCTAGCTCTTTCCGTTCTCAAGTTATCGTGGCAACGGACGGCACCACAGAATTAAATTTCACATTTGGGCAAAACTATAACGCGTATGTTCCCCAGAACATACGCGCAAAAAAGTGGGAAAGCCCTGTAGACAGGAGCTTTCTGGCGCTCTAGTTCAAACAGACAAATTATATCTCCGAAAGTATTGGTTTCTCAGAGTTGGGAATTATATCAATGTATTCATATGATAGAACTGCATCATAATGGAAATTCAATTCAAATAATAGTTCATTTATCAAGATTAAATGAGCAAATCATGAGAATGAGAACACACCATGGAAGAAATCAAATTAAATCTGGCCAATTTTGCCCAATAACGAACTTAACCTACTCTGAAAATTTTAACTACCTACCTCATTCCGTTCGAGAGTTATATCTATGTCTATGGATGAAAAGCAGTCTCACTACTCTCAGATCTCTTACTTCATGTTCCGTTCCGAAATGTAAGACTTTTCTGAGAAAAACTAATTTCGGAGCAAACAACTGAGATTTTTCTCACTTCGCTCACAATTCTTCGATTGATTAGATAATGTCATGTCTCAGGAAAATAAGTTGACATTATGACAATTCATACATAGAATAATTATATCATTCTGTGACAACGTTGAAATACGATTTATTATTGAAATTTTGAAAAATCATATATCCGAAAGTATTAGCTTGTTAGAGTTAAAAATGATATCGTTGGATTCTTATGGTAAAACTGCTTATTGGAAAAAATTTAATTTGGAATTTGCTTTGTAAAAAAAAGTTTTATTTTTTTTGTTACTCCGAAACCATCTGTCCGATTTTGCCCAATATCGAACTTAGCCGAGATATTTATCTCCCAAACCTACTCTGAAAATTTCAACTGTCTAACTCATTCCGTTCGAGAGTTATTGTGCCTACGGCCGGCCGGACCGGCCGGACGGCCGGACAGAATGAATTTCGACCACGGATTATTGATCAGTGAGTCGAACCAAATCGTTTAAGACCATTTTCATCGAAAAATTCGAAAATTAAAGACATTTGGGCAAATTGATAAGCACTCAGTTCCGAGGAACTAGAGCGCCAAAAAAAGTTCACAGTGGCGCAACAATATATCTATCGATGAGATTTTTTGCATGCGATAATGTAATATAATGTGCCATATCGCGTCAGTATGAACCGCACCTAATACAGCCATTAAAGTTGACGAGTCAGGAAAAAGCTTTACGAGTAAGCACAATACTAAAGGAACGCCCAACAAGTCTAAGCGCTCTGTCAATACATTTCCATGTCAAAAACAAAAATAAAGAATACAAGAACATCGAGGGTAACTTTACCACCGAAGAAAATATCTAGAAGGTTATAGACTGAAGAGCATACAATTCACTTATTCCGATCGTCAAGAACAAGAAAAAAGATATACCGCCGTATTCACAAAGCATTCAATCTCCGTTAAGTCATACCTGAGGTCCTCAGTTTGGGATAAATTGGGGATAATAAGGGACAATAAGGGATAAAAGTGGTAAAACAGGCCTGTTTCACCACCGTTAAATACGTTAAGTGAGGTTGCGATTCAAATTTATCCTTAACTGACGAACTCAGTTAGGACTTAACGGAGATTTAAACACTTAACAATGCTTTGTGAATACGGCGGATAATGTTCTTAGTAAATAACAACTACATTTAACTGACATATTTTGACTTCCACAATTCATTGCAAAATTTCTATTATAAATAACTTGTCTCCATTGTAAAACTATTGTCCATAACGAACAGGTTTTGGCGCTCTAGTTTAACTTCAAGTTGTTCAAATTGATAAAGTAATATTTTATTCCTTTTTTGACGCGTTTATTTTTGTTTATAATAAACTAGCTGCCCGCCGCGGCTTAGCACGGTTGAAATGCTGATACTAAATAGGTATACTACAGAATTTCTTCATATACAACGTAAACAGCATTTTGTCGTTAGACAATACAAACATGTTTTCTTTAGAGGTTACTCTTGAAAGAGAGACATATAATTGGCCATGTGAAAAACACTCAACGCTCAAATATAAGCCTGTAGCGTTGAAAGTTGGAACCTGCGATTTATTAATGGTCATTGCAAAAGATATCTTTATCGAAAATTGTAGGCGTTTAAATTGGATTAATAAATCCGATGGTATCAAAGGAATTCGGGGAATCAATACATCTATCCTGGCCGAGGCGAGCCTCACGCTCTACAGATGATTCTCTGGCTCTCTGTATTCGATTTCTATCCCTACCCTGGATGTAGTTCTACAGGTAATTGCCGCTTTTTAATTGTATCCGATTTGTATATTTTGAGTTGTAGAGGAAACTTGAACTTGAAAGTCGCATTCGGAAGCGCAACTTACCCTCAAAATTGCAAGTCGCCATGTCTTTCCTTTCTAAAGTTATCGTGAGATACCTGATATTTTTTCATAATTTTTCAAAAATGTTCTTGTGATACGACCCTCACAAAATTCCACATATTTCTTTGTGTCGTTATTCTACAACCAGTGACTAAGTTTCAATTCGATCTGATTTATATTTTTTGAGTTATGGAGAAAATAATATTCCAGATGGTTATAACTCTGAAACTGTTTGGCTGCTCAGATCTCCAACAATATAAAGCTGATCGTGTTCAAATTTGGAAGTTGGCCGTAAAGTTAGGTTTTGAAGGCTCTCGCAAAATTTCAGCGATATCGGACGGGTTTCTGATATATAGAATTTTATTGAGTTATTGTATTATAACAACAAAATTTCAGGTATAACTCCAAAACCATTTGGCCGATTATGCCTATTAACAAAATCAAATGTCATATTCGGATGCGCTACCTATTCTGAAAATTGCAAGATGCCATCTATTCTTCGACAAAACAGTGAATGTATAATGTATTTTAATTGAGAAAACCATATGAGCCTGGATATCATAATATTCTGAGATTATTTTCGAAATAATAAGTTAAGATATCTACGACTTTCTCAGATCTTCATCCAAACTGTCCCATATCCAGTCGATAAGTCAGTAACAGTTCCGGTCAAGGATATGTTCATTTCTATCGAAACAACTCTGAGGAATCGGTTATCCAACGAATTTGGGTTGATTTTTTCTTAAAATTATGTGAAACGTGACTATTTTCGTATATTATTAGATGTGAAAATTACTTCTATACAGAATGTTTTTTTGTGAATTGTCAACTTATAGTTGACACAACCGTACGATTGAACTGATTTGTTTCATAGAAATTACTCTCCGAATACACTATTGTTTATATCATGGCACAATTGCATGATTGAACTGATTTGTGTCCTTACGCTACATAAACAAAGCACTGTTTATTTTCGACCCAGCAGTAAATGCATGTATTTTAATGGGTCCTTACGCCACCACAAACATAGCACTGTTTGTTTTCGACCCAACAGTTAAAGTATGTATTTGAATAGAAGCCATAGGCTACCACGAACACAGCACTGTTCATTTTCGAACCAATAGTGGATCTATGCATTGGAATGGGATCTTACGCCACCGCAGAGACAGATCTGTTCATTTCGAATCAACGGTGAACGTAGGTATGTGTGTTGAAACTAATCGTCTTACACTATTCTCGGCCAAAAAGTTTACCTGTGTTTTTGGACGCTTGTTTTTACTGTCGGATTCAAAATCGTGGAAATATTATTCAGTACCTTGATGTAGCTCTGGCTATAAATTTGAACAGCGCACTAAAGCCCCTGTCCACAGAGCTTTCCCACTTGTTTTTTCCAATTCTATCGGATTAATAACTTTGTGAAAAGGGTTATGGATGGAAATAAGTCGATATTTTTATGAAATTACGCGAGGGTTTTCGTATATTATTAGATATTAAAAAATGGGTTCAAGCCCTGTGGACAGGAGCTTTCTGGCGCTCTAGTTCAAACAGACAAATTATATCTCCGAAAGTATTGGTTTCTCAGAGATGGGAATTATATCAATGTATTCTTATGAATAGTTCATTTATCAAGATTAAATGAGCAATCTGAGAATGAGAACTGCACCATGGAAGAAATTAAAATTAAAATACCGCTTTCTTAGGAACCAAGTTCCGTAAATAACCTATATTTCAGGAACCAACCGAACATTTCATATTAACGGAACGGAAAAGTATAATAGTAGTATTCCATGTCTATGGTAGTAACCGCAACAACCAAGGTGATTTACGGAACGTATACTATATCATTATGTGAAATCATAGAAATACGATTTATTTTTGAAATTTTGAAAAATCATATCTCCGAAAGTATTAGCTTGTTAGAGTTAGAAATGATATCATTGGATTCTTATGGTAAAACTGCTTATTGAAAAAAATTAATTTGGAATTTGTTATGTAAAAAAAAAATATTTTTTTTTGTTACTCCGAAACCTTCTGTCCGATTTTGCCCAATAACGAACTTAGCCGAGATATTTATCTGCCAAACCTACTCTGAAAATTTCAACTCTCTAGCTCATTCCGTTCGAGAGTTATCGTGCCTACGGACGGACCGGCCGGACCGGCCGGACGGCCGGACAGAATGAATTTCCACCACGGATTCTTGATCAGTGAGCCGAACCAAATCGTTTAAGACCATTTTCATCGAAATATTCGAAAATTACAGACATTTGGGCAAATTGATAAGCACTCAGTTCCGAGGAACTAGAGCGCCAAAAAGTACTGCTATACAGGGCTCTTAATAAAATGTCAATTCATAGGTCCTCATGGCACAACCATACGATTCGACGGATTTTTATCATAGAAATAATTCTCGGATTGAACTATTGAAAATAAACCGCTATGATCGAACCGATTGGTGTCCTTACGCTGCCACAAACAAAGCACTGTTTATTTTAGATCCAAAAGTAAATGTATGTATTCGAATGGGTCCTAACGCTTCCACAAACACAGCATAGCATACAGTGAATGTACGTATTTGAGTGGATCCTTGCGCCACCACAGACACAGCAGTGTTTATATTCGACCCACCATTGAATAGTATATATATGAGTCGAAACTAATCGTTTGAGACCATTCTCGGCCAAACTGTGGACCAGTTGCTTTTACAGTCAGATTTATATGCTTGGGAATATTGGTAATATTATTTTTTTCCTGGAGCTAAGCAACCACGGGCGAGTACACTATCTGGACGGGTGACCGCTTTGGCTATACATTTGAACAGCGCGCCAAAGCTACTAGCCACAGTGCTATTCCAAGTTGCTATATTTATATTTCTTGCAATGAACAGCCAATAAAGAAATATGTATTCACGTTGTGGACTTGAATCTTGAGAAAATTATTGGTTACGTATAGATCAGATATTGGCACTATGTGCACTTTGAATTATGATAGATGGGTATGATTATGATGACAAGAAAGGTTTCATCATATCTCACTAGAAATAGATTCATTTCACTAAAAATTTTATCCTCCCCGGCGGGGAATCGAACCCCGGTCTCCCGCGTGACAGGCGGGGATACTTACCACTATACTACCTCAAGAAATCCTGGCAAACTTTCCGTTTGGTAAGGCCACATGCAACCCTACCTTCGAGACCGGAGGGCGCAAGATTATAGTACGGGCGGGAGGCAGTATATACACGGAGAAGATCCACCATAATAAACCGGACATCATGGTAAGATTTACAAACCCAGATGTCATATACATATTCGAAATTGCAGTGGCCCACGTCCAGAACATCAGGACCCAAGAAAAAATAAAAAAGGTTAGATACTCCGTCAATGGCGCGGTGCACATCGACCACACAAACTCCGAGACAGCTGGCAGAGACCTCAACCTGATCGGAGAGCTGGAGTCCCAATACCATTGCCCTGTACACCTGGGCATATTTGTGGTGGGGTGCTATGGAGAAGTGCTGAACACTGGGGAGCACAAAAACTTCCAGAAACTGTTAGCAGAAGTTGGATTAACTAACTTTGAAATAAGATCATTGATAAATAAGTGCTCGTACAGTGTGGCAGTATCCACAACAAACATTTTGCTCAAACACCTAAGCATTTAGCTGTGATAGGGAACAGTGATCTGTGATAAACAAGAGCTTTAAGTAATCTTGATATTTATGTTTATAAATTTTATTTGTCATAACTTATTTACAACTGTTTGTATTATATGTACATATATTCGTTTTATACCTGTAAATTTAGTTGAAGTCCACACTCTCGGGCAACTGGGGGTGACTGGCATCTGATATGTCTTTGAAAAACGACAATATTGTTAGTTTCATAAGTAACATTTAATATGGGATGTATGAGACTGTAACAAATAAATGATATACTACCCAGGATGTTGAATCTACACAGTATTTTTAGTTACTTACATATAAATAAGCCCGGACGCTATAAACAAGTGAGCGAGAGAGATGCAAAGTAGATTGACCGTGAGCATCAAAAGTATGGAATAATGGATTTATTTTCTACCGTTTCAGTAAAATCGTTTGATGGGTCAAAGTGCTTTATTTATTAAGGAACATTCTCCCACAACTCTTATTTTTCTAACTTACCAATCAGACACGTCATAGAATTTTTTTTAATTTTAAGAACCTATTTTATCGTGACATGGATAGATTTTACAATTCCAAATTCAGCAATGCAGATGTAACGCCATTTTGGGCAACAATTATCGAGAAATTATTTTTTCAAATTTGAAAAACATGTGAATACCTTTTATAAATTAAGTATTCCTTAAATAAACACTTTTTGGCGCTCTAGTTCCTCGGGACTGAGTGCTTATCAATTTGCCCAAATGTCTGTAATTTTCGAATTTTTCGATGAAAATGGTCTTAAACGATTTGGTTCGACTCACTGATCAAGAATCCGTGGTCGAAATTCATTCTGTCCGGCCGGTCCGGGTGTCCGACCGGCCGGCCGGCCGTAGGCACGATAACTCTCGAACGGAATGAGCTAGACAGTTGAAATTTTCAGAGTAGGTTTGGGGGATAAATATCTCGGCTAAGTTCGTTATTGGGCAAAATCGGACAGATGGTTTCGGAGTAACAAAAAAAAATTTTTTTTTACAAAACAAATTCCAAATTAAATTTTTTTCAATAAGCATTTTTACAATAAGAATCCATTCATATTATTTTTAACTCTAACAAGCTAATACTTTCGGAGATATGATTTTTCAGAATTTCAATGCAAATCGTATTTCTACGTTTTCACACAATGATAGAATTATTCTGTGGGTATTCTATGAATTGTTATAATGTCAAATTATTTTCCTGAGACATGACGTTGTCTCATTGTCATTCATTCCAGCAATCCTATAAATATGAGGATTCTAATTTAATATCATACTTTTTGTTGGTTGATATTTTCATGCCGATGGTCAATCCATATGATGATGGGAATGGTAATGGTAAGTTAATAATATTGAGTTCAGAATATCTCCACTAAAAACAAAACTGTAATATTGGTGTATTGGAGTAGATTTGAGGAAAGATATATATTATCGTTCATCATAGAATTGAGGAATGAATATCTCGGATGAGTTCGTTGTTGGGTAGAATTCGTCTATTGGTTTTGGATTGATAATTTTTGGCACTCTTGTTGAATTTAAATTCTTCTATGATGTTTGAATTCAATTTCTGCTAAGATGAAGTTCTAAATTTCAATAATGAATCGTACTTCTATGTTTTCACAGAATGCTATAAATATTTTATCTAAGCTTTATTATATGATCTGTGTTCATACTCGTACATTTCATCCTGTTCTATAAGAGAGAGTCAAATTCATTTCAGCTATTTTAATTTGGTTTCTTCCATGGTGCAGTTCTCATTCTCAGATTGCTCATTTAATCTTGATAAATAAACTATTATTTGAATTGAATTTCCTTTATGATGCAGTTCTATCATAAGAATACATTGATCTAATTCTCAACTCTGAGAAACCAATACTTTTGGAGATATAATTTGTCTGTTTGAACTAGAGCGCCAGAAAGCTCCTGTCCACAGGGCTTGAACCCATTTTTATACATAAACGATACTACTATTGATACTTCGGAGAAATATATTCAAATGTTCCTTTTGCAGAATTACTCGTAAAACTCTTCCACTATATTTACTGAAAGACAAAAAATATTTTAGACCATCTGGAATTGAATATTGCAAATCGTTGGAATTGGCAGTGGTATCTGAACTAAATTCGAATTAGTTTGTTAATTGAGGGTATGTTCTGGGGAACATCGCGTTATCATTTTCCCCAAATCTCTGAAACTTTCGAATTTTTTACGAAAATGGTCCCAAATGATTAGGTTCGACTCCCCAATGAAGAATTCGATGTCAAATTTGATTCTGTCCGGCCGGCCGGCCGGCCGTTGCCACGTTAACTTGAGAACGGAAAGAGCTAGCGACTTGAAATTTTCAGGGTAGGTGGCGCATCCCAATACGACGGACAAGTTCCTTAATGGGTATAATCGGCCCAATGGTTTCCGAGTAATAATTTTGTTTTCAACCAATATGAATCCGGTCGAATTGAAACTTGGTGAATAGTTGTGGAATATAAACCTAAGCACGTTTGTGAAATTTTGTGAGAATCGTATCGCTAGAAAATTATTAAAAAATATTTTTGTTGTCACGATTACCTGAGAACGGAAAGGGATAGCGGCTTGAACTTGTCAGGTTAGGTTGTGCATCTGAATGCGACATTTGAGTTTGTTTATAAGCATAATCGGCCAAACGGTTTTAGAGTTATAGCCATCTGAAATTTGGTTGTTTTTTGTTCCTCATTAACTCGAAAAATACAAAACCGATTGAATTCATATATGGTTATTAGTTAGAAAATTATTAAAAAATATTTTTGTTGTCACGATTACCTGAGAACGGAAAGGGATAGCGGCTTGAACTTGTCAGGTTAGGTTGTGCATCTGAATGCGACATTTGAGTTTGTTTATAAGCATAATCGGCCAAACGGTTTTAGAGTTATAGCCATCTGAAATTTGGTTGTTTTTTGTTCCTCATTAACTCGAAAAATACAAAACCGATTGAATTCATACATGGTTATTAGTTGTAGAATGCCAACGCGAAAATTCCTGCGAAATTTCGTGAGGATAGTATTTGTAGAAAATTTCTAAGAAATCAATGAAAATTTAATTAAAAAAAAATTCTATATATCAGTAACTATTCGTCTGAAATTGCTGAAATTTTTCAAGAGCCCTTAGAACCTAACACTACTGCCAAGTTTCAAGCTTTAACACGATCGATTAAATATTGTTGGAGATTCGAGCAGCCTTGTGCGAGTTCAGTAGATGGGTGACCGTTGCCTCGATAACTTTCGAAGGAGAGGAGATAGGACTTGCAATTTTCAGGGTAGTTTGCGTATCCGAATGGGAGAGTTGAGTTCTTTTTTGGCATAATCGGTTTAACGGTTTCCGAGTTATACCCACCTGGAATATTATTTCCTCGATAACTCAAAAAATAAAGATTCGATCGAATTGAAGCTTGGTAACTAGTAGTAGAAAATCAACATAAATACGTGTTTGAAATTTTGTAAGAACCGTACCCCTAGAAAATAAAAAAAAAATGACGAAAAAAAAATATTGTAAGAACGGTACCTACCCCTAGAAAATTTGAAAAAAATTACGAAAAAATAATTGGTTCAAGCACTGACGTGAAGTCAGGAACTTTTGCGCGTATGTTCTATTGTCCATTCTCCTGCATTGGACACCCTTCATCGAATTTACCTTGGTAAATTATGTTGTCCATTTCCCTGTATTGGACACTTAATTCGAATTAACCATGGTAAATACGAATTAAGAGTGTCCAATACAGGAGAATGGACAACATAATTTACCAAGGTAAATTCGGTAAAGGGTGTCCAATGCAGGAGAATGGACAATAGAACATACGCGCAAAAGCTCCTGACTTCACGTCAGTGCTTGAACCAATTTTTTATATTCACCTACTGTCAAAAACTAAAATAAACATTGTTCGGCGTTTATCGGTATCAGACATAATTGATATTCTAATTATTAGGGGTTGTGGAGATAGAACACGTATCTTCCCATACTGTTTGTGATTATTTCAATGAAAACTATCCTAATGCTGAACCTGTAACTATCGGAAGTATGAGGAGTTCGGATACGTAAAGCATCATTCAAAGAGTGGTCGACCGGCAATTCCAGAGAAGGTAGAATTGAACATTTTATTAGAGTTGGAGGAAAATCTTCATTTGTCTTCGAGAGCTATAGCGGCAAATAACAATATATCGCAAAAATCAGTTTTGAGAAAGTTAAAAATGCCATAAATAGCACCCGTTCAAGATTTATTTAGTGCATGAACTTAATGGAGAAGATCTTGACCGCTGACCTCAGTTTTGCGAAAAATGATGCACTTTTGCAATGGTGTGGGGGATTTTCAGCTAGAATTTCATTTAGTGACGAAACAACAATGTATTTGAATCGAACTACCAACAGGCAAAACTGTCGGTATTGGTCAAATCATAATACAAACTGGATGATGGAGACACATACATAATTCCCTGAAAAAGTGAATGTAGGGGCTGAGAGTGTTATAGGGAACAGGGTTATAGTGACGTCTTCATAGAAGGGCCCTTCACCAGGTCCAAAATATTCGGATTTATTACGGGATGAGCTGGTTACGACGTTGGCGGTTGTTTTTTCGGACTATGCAGATCCAGATCTCCCAAATGAAACGCAATTGTTTCAATACGATGGAGCTCTACCCCATTATTTTCAAGATGAACGTGATTGAATGAACGAAATGTTCCCGAACAGGTGGATCGGACGGTGGGGTTTTATCTGGTTTTATCCAGATCTGACTCTGGTAGACTTTTTCTTATGGAGTTATATCAAAAGCAAAGTTTACTTTAATCGGTCAACAACATCGAGGAGTTGAAACAGAGGATTCAGACGAAATAACAGCAATACAGCCTGAAACTCTCCAAAATATTTGTTCCAAGTTTCAAGCTCGATTGACTTACTGCCAGAAAGTAAATGGTCATCAACTTGAACAGTAACTTTGATAATTTATGACACCTTCAAGCATCGTTTTTGCAGGAACAAGTGATGGAGGTAGCACCCAGGAAGATAGTGAAGTTTATTAAGACATTACTATCGGACTGGTAAACAGCGCGGGGTCGCACAATAGATCTCCAGGTCAAAGGGTATGCGAGCTCTACATGGCCTTATCGCCTCTCCTATAATCTAATCTAAAAATCGTTTTTGCAGTCAAAACGTCAAGACTTTCTTTCAAAATTTTCACCTGTTTTTCAAATTTGAAAAATAAATATCTCGAGAATTATTGACCAAAATGGCGTTACATGTGCATTACTGAATTCAGAATTGTATGGTTTATCCATGTCAAGAAAAAAATAGGTTTTTACAATTTAAATACTTCCGATAGTTACAGGTTCAGCATTAGGATAGTTTTCATTGGAATAATCACAAACAGTATGGGAAGATACGTGTTCTATCTCCACAACCCCTAATAATTAGAATATCCTTTATGTCTGATACCGATAAACGCCGAACCATGTTTATTTAGGTTTTTTACAGTATAGGTGAATAAAAATTAACAAACTAATTCGAATTTAGTTCAGAGACCACTACCAATTCCAACGATTTGTATTCAAAGAGAAAGAGTTTTACGAGTACAGTCGACTCTCGATAACTTGAAACTCTAGGGACCAGCGAAAAATTTCAAATTATCGAGAGTTCAAAATAATAAGGGTTCAAATAATCAAGAGGGTGTTCTGATGAAATTCAAATAATCAAGAGTTCGATCAAAATTAGTGATTTATGTATTATTTCAAATATTTGTCCATCCTCCACAGCTTCAATCACACGCTTTCTTGAAATCATTTCAATAACACAAATCAAAAATTAACGTTTGAACTTTGAATGTAAACTGGAATGAGAATTGCAAACTGCATTTATGTAAACAAACGACAGCCCTGAGCATGATAAAAATTCAAATTATAGAGTGTGGGGTAGCCCGGACTTCAAATTATTGAATGTTGGCGGGCAAGATACCATTCCTTCAACTTCAAACTACCGAGGGGACCAATTAGTATTAATTTTTTTCAATATATCGAGTATTTTTCAAGGGACTGGAAAAAAAATTCGAATTATCGAGAGATTCAAATTAACGAGTGTCAATTTATCGAGAGGCGACTGTAATTCTGCAAAAGGAACATTTAAATATATTTCTCCGAAGTATCCTAATTTCCCTAATATCAATAGTAGTATCGTTTTTGCGCGTATGTTCTGGGGAACATCGCGTTATAGTTTTGCCCAAATGTCTGTAACTCTCGAATTTTTTGACGAAAATGGTCTCAAACGATTTAGTTCGACTCCCCAATGAAGAATTCGAGGTCAAATTTGATTCTGTCCGTCCGGCTGTCCGGCCGGCCGTTGCCACGATAACTTGAGAACGGAAAGAGCTAGCGACTTGAAATTTTCAGGGTGGGTGGCGCATCCCAATACGACGGACAAGTTCGTTAATGGGCATAATCGGCCCAGTGGTTTCCGAGTAATAATTTTGTTTTCAACCAATATGAATCCGATCGAATTGAAACTTGGTGAGTAGTTGTAGAATATGAGCCTAAGCACGTTTGTGAAATTTTATGCGAATCGTTTGGCTAGAAAATTTTAAAAAAATTATTAAAAAATATTTTTTTGTCACGATAACTTGAGAACGGAAAGAGATAGCGGCTTGAAATTTTCAGGTTAGGATGTGCAACAGAACACGACATTTCAGTTTGTTTATGAGCATAATCGGCCAAACGGTTTTAGAGTTATGGCCATCTGAAATTTTCTGAAATTTGGTGGTTTTTTGTTCCTCATTAACTCGAAAAATACTGAACCGATTGAATTCAAACATGGTTATTAGTTGTAGAATGCCAACGCGAAAATGTTTGCAAAATTAGGTGGGGATAGCATTTGTAAAAAATTTTTAATAAATCATTGAAAATAAAAAACAAAAATTTTATATATCAGTAACTATTCGTTTGAAATTGCTGAAATTTTGCAAGAGCCATCATAACCTAACTTTACTGCCAAGTTTCAAGTTTTAATACGATCAGTTAAATATTGTTGGTGATTCGAGCATTCTTGTGTGAGTTCAGTAGATGGGTGACCGTTGCCTCGATAACTTTCGAACAAAAGCAGATATGGACTTGCAATTTTCAGGGTAGGTTGCGTATCCGAAAGGGACAGTTGAGTTCGTTTTTGGGCATAATCGGTCTAACGGTTTCCGAGATATACCCTCCTGGAATATTATTTCCTTGATAACTCAAAAAATAAATATTCGATCGAATTGAAGCTTGGTAACTAGTAGTAGAAAATCAACATAAAGACGTGTTTAAAATTTTGTAAGAACCGTACCCCTAGAAAATTTGAAAAAACAGACGAAAAAATAATTTTAAGAACCGTACCCCTAGAAAATTTAAAAAAAATCACGAAAAAAAATTGGTTCAAGCACTGACGTGAAGTCAGAAGCTTTTGCGCGTATGTTCTATTATCCATCCTTCTGTATTGGACACCCTTAATCGAATTTACCATGGTAAATTATGTTGTCCATTCTCCTGTATTGGACACTTAATTCGAATTTACCATGGTAAATTCGAATTAAGAGTGTCCAATACAGGAGAATGGACAATATAATTTACCAAGGTAAATTCGGTAAAGGGTGTCCAATGCAGGAGAATTGACAATAGAACATACGCGCAAAAGCTTCTGACTTCACGTCAGTGCTTGAACCAATTTTTTGTAATAAAAAAGTGTTAATTTGATGAATACTTAATTTATAAAACGTATTCACATGTTTTTCAAATTCGAAAAAATACTATCTCGATAATTGTTGCCCAAAATGGCGTTACATGTGCATTACTGAATTTAGAATTGTAGAATCTATCCATGTCACGAAAAAAATAGGTTCTTAAAATAATAATTAACCGAGATATTCATCTCCCTAATCTACTCTGAAAATTTCAACTACCTACCTCATTCCGTTCGAGAGTTATATCTATGTCTATGGATGAAAAGCAGTCTCACTACTCTCAGATCTCTTACTAACTTCATGTTCCGTTCCGAAATGTAAGACTTTTCTGAGAAAAATTTAATTTCGGAGCAACCAACTGAGATTTGTCTCACTTCGCTCACAATTCTTCGATTGATTAGATAATGTAATGTCACAGGAACATAAGTTGACATTAGGACAATTCATACATAGAATTATATCATTCTGTGACAACGTTGAAATACGATTTATTATTGAAATTTTGAAAAATCATATCTCCGAAAGTATTAGCTTGTCAGAGTTGAAAATGATATGAATGGATTCTTATGATAAAACTGCTTATTAAAAAAAATTAATTTGGAATTTGTTTTGTAAAAAAAAAATTATTTTTTTTTTACTCCGAAACCATCAGTCCGATTTTGCCCAATAACGAACTTAACCGAGATATTTATCCCCCAAACCTACTCTGAAAATTTAAACTCTCTAGCTCATTCCGTTCGAGAGTTATCGTGCCTACGGCCGGCCGGCCGGACCGGCCGGCCGGACATAATGAATTTCGACCACGGATTCTTGATCAGTGAGTCGAACCAAATCGTTTGAGACCATTTTCATTGAAAAATTCGAAAATTACAGACATTTGGGCAAATTGATAAGCACTCAGTTCCGAGGAACTAGAGCGGCAAAAATAAAGCACTTTGACCTATCAAACCATTTTTAAATATTCCTGAAACGGTAGTAAATAAATCCATTATTCCATACTTTTGACGCTCACGGTAAATCAACTTTGCGTCTCTCTCGCTTACTTGTTTATAGCGTCCGGGCTTATTTCATAAGTAAGTAGCTGAAAATACTGTATAGATTCAACATCCTCGGTAGTATAGTGGTAAGTATCCCCGCCTGTCACGCTGGAGACCGGGGTTCGATTCCCCGCCGGGGAGGATAAAATTTTTAGTGAAATAAATCTATTTCTAGTGAGATATGATGAAACCATTCTTGTCATCATAATCATACCCATCTATCATAATTCAAAGTGCACATAGTGCCAATATCTGATCTATACGTATAACCAATAATTTTCTCAAGATTCAAGTCCACAACGTGAATACATATTTCTTTATTGGCTGTTCATTGCAAGAAATATGAAATATAGCAACTTGGAATAGCACTGTGGTCAAGTAGCTTTGGCGCGCTGTTCAAATTTATAGCCAAAGCAGTCACCCATCCTAATAGTGAACTCGCCCAAGGCTGCTTAGCTCCAGGACAAAAATAATATTACCAATATTTCTAAGCATGAAAATTATTTTTGTGATCATAATCGTACCCATCCATCATTATTCGAAGTGCCCATAGTGGCCAGGTCACAACGTACTCGGTTGTAAATTTCATTATAGGATGTTTGTTAGCCATATACATTACATAAAATATAGATACAACACTCACAGTGACTTCAGTGACGTCTATGATCACAGAATTTTTAATTCTATTGGAATTGAAATACGGAAAAACTCCTCAAGACGAAAAAACACCTCAAGTAACTCCAGCATACGATATTCACGAAATTCCACGATTATTAGTGGGTCGGCATTCTACAAGTAATCACAGAATTTTAATTAGATCAGATTTGTATATTTTGAGTTATACAGGAAATGCCAACTTATGTATATTTTATATGTTAAGTATAAGTTACAATGACCGATAGAAAAATTTTTCAACATATAATATATATAAAATATATAATATAATATATAACAACTCTAGAGATGTACAGGGTGTTCCGTAAATAGAGGATCATGGGAATGTCGGTGATAGAGGGAGTTATTAGAAATACGGAACAATCAATTTTATTTTCCTATAGGCCCAATTGTTTCAGAGATATAATTCTTTCGATATTTGAACCAATTTTCGTTACTTTCCATGGAAAATCAATCATTTTTGTGGGATGTTAACATTTTTTTGCTATCTTTAGTCTTTATAATCACAATGTTATTTATGGGATATAAATGGCGGCCCAAAATTTGAAGACATAAACTTGTCCATGTTTGAAATCACAAAACATGGCAAGTGATTTTTGAATCAATACTGGTGTAAATTAACCCATTAGCTGCCATGATCCCCAATTGGGGATTTCGCACATGAGCGCTGCTAGCGACACCATAATTGTTTTCAGTTGAGAACTGTCAAATAGATGTGGTTATGTACACTTGTTTCTAGTGAGTTTTGAAGGATTTAGTGCTTTATTGCTTTAAAGGTGAGTATGAGATCTGTTTCTTTCTGTCGTATCGTCGTTATTGATGTGCTCAGATATTCACAACTTTCAAGTGACTTCATTTTTATTAATTATACAAAAATTGATTATAGGTTAGGTTTGATAGGTAGCCTTATATGTTTATCTTAAAATTTTGATGCATTTTAAGATTTTTATGACGTACACTTGCTACAGCGCTACAAGGAAGATTGATCCCCATTTGGGGATCATGGCATGTGTCGAGTATATTTTTAGTATGTATTTTGTTCGCAGATAAAAATGAGTTGGAGAAGAGCGTTATCTCTCAAAGAGATGGAGGAGATGATAAATGACCCTAACTTTTTCGATTTTGATGATGTGGACTCAAATGTGATCGATGTTGTGGAACTTCCTCCTGATCGTGTTGACGTTGTGTCGGATGAGGAGGAAATCGACGAAAACGAACTTGAAGAGTCCGCACCACCTAAGGATGTTCCAGGTTTTGTTGAACTTCATAGTCTATACGAAGCGGAAGTGGAGTCTTCGGAGGAAATCGACAAAAACGTACAAGAGTCCGTGCCACCTAAGGATGTTCCAGGTTCCGTTGAACTTTATGGTCCAAATGAAGCGGAAGTGGAGATTTCGGAACAAAGTGAGTTCTCTATGGAACCCCCAAATAAAAAGAAAAAACCTGCAAAACTTGTTACTAAGTGGCGAAAAATGGATGCTACATACACTTCTAAGTACACTGATTCGGGAAGAATTGAAAAACAAAAAAGTGATCTCACTATTGCTCTGCAGAACAAAAGCCCAGTTCAGTGTTTTGAAGAACTACTTGATGATGCAATCATTGAACTAATTGTGACAGAAAGTTTGCGTTATGCCTCTCAAAATAATTTTCACAATTTCCGGCTCTCAAGTGAATGCATAAGAAAATTCATAGGAATTTTACTTTTTACTGGCTACCATTCTCTTCCCCAAGAGCAAATGTATTGGTGTGAGGATGAAGATATGGACATTCGATGTATTAGGAGATGTATGAGCCGTAACCGATATCTAGAAATAAAGAGATTTTTACATATTGCGAACAATGAGGAACTGCAACAATTACCCAATGACCAACGCGATAAGCTCTTCAAAATCCGACCTCTCCTTGATAAATTGAACAAACAATTTTTGAAATTTGGCGTTTTTTCAGAAAAACTCAGCATTGATGAGCAAATGGTCCGATATTACGGCCATCATTATCTGAAGCAATTTATAAAAGGTAAACCCGTCAGGTTCGGGTTCAAACAATGGGCCTTATGCTGTCCCGAAACAGGATACTGTTTTCAGATGAACTTATATGAGGGTAAAAGTTCAAAATCCAAGGACTTACCATTGACCGGACTTGGCGCTTCGGTGGTCACTGATTTGGTAGCCGTAACTGAAAACCCCGAGGATCACAAATTTTATTTTGATAATTTTTTCTCGAGCTTTAACCTTATGCAACATTTGAAAGAGAACGGAGTTAGAGCAACTGGAACAGCCCGATACAACAGATGCAACAAATGCCCAATGACCAACGATAAAGAAATGCAGAAGAAACAACGTGGTGAATTCGACTACCGGTTTGATTCTAACTCTGAAATCTTGGCAGTGACTTGGAAGGACAATAATGTTGTCAAAGTGCTATCAAATCACGAACACATAGAGCCGATTTGCCAAGTAACTAGATACAGTCGTATTGAAAAAAAAGATGTTCGCGTTCCACAGCCCAAGCTTATAGCAGAATACAACAAGGGTATGGGAGGCGTCGACAAACTGGACTGGAATGTTCAAAAGTACCGAATAAAAATAAGAGGAAAAAAATGGTACTTTCCTCTACTCACCAATGCTATAGATGTTGCGCTAACCAATGCTCATGCGCTTTATAACATAAGCCATCGACACCATTTATCACTGCTTGAATTCAGGAGGAGAGTAGCAACAACCTATTTAGCAATTACATCAGAATATTCTGACCCAAAGAGAGCAGGACGACCATCGTTTCCCAAGCCATCAGTATCTCGAGTCCCTACTGATGTAAGAACTTCGCCAAGTGGACATTTCATAGAAAGAACATATGAAGGGAAGCAAAGGAAATGCGGTGTGTGCAAGAGAAATGCCAGAAAACAATGCGAAAAATGCAATGTTGGACTCCACGTAGATTGCTTTATAGCATGGCACAAGAAATAGTTCGCAACTGCCATGATCCCCAAATGGGGATCAGCCAAAAATTCACAGTAACAAAAAAACCAATTGCATTTTTTCATTAAAAGTATTATAAATTACATTTGTAAGCTAAAAACAACCTATTACGAAATAAAATATCAAATTAAAAAATTTGGCAGTTAATGGGTTAAGTCTGAGGAAACCTTGTGGAACATTAATCTAAAAACATCTGCGATTCATACAGATTCTAAAAACGTAAAATTCGTCAGCTTCAATTGAGTGAAAGTTCAAAGAATACCCTAATTATTGTAATACCTCTACATTCACAGCACTATTAACTATTGGAACTATCACTTATTATTTTTACCAAGGCTCTGCTATATTCTAATTTTAATGCGAAAACGGTCCCTTAGTCATGGGTTAGAGTCATTGATGAACAATTTGTGGACCCAACAAATTCTGTAGGGCCGACCAACCGGAAACGAACACAATAACATTCAGAGGAAAATACTTTAAGATTTAAATTTTTAGGATAGGTTAGGAACAATAAGAGCCAAGGCACAGGGGTCGACCGGCATATATTTGACGCGATCAGAATCGCATCGGCAATTTCAGCGATCTGTCATTCAGGGCTTTGCTTTATCGTTCAGTCACAGATCACAGAATAAAATTCATTCAAACCAGAAATTCATGTATGATTCGTAGATGTTTTTAAAATGACGTTCCACAAGATTTCTTCAGACTTTTTTTCACACCAGTATGATTCAAAAAATCACTTGTCATGTTTTGTTATTTCAAGCATGGACAAGTTTATGTCTGTAAATTTTGGCCGCCCTTTATATCACATAAATAACATTGTGATTATAATGAAAAATTTTCTCTTAAACATTCTAGCCAAAAAACACCAAAAAAATAATAACATCTCCTGAAAATTTTTGATTTTCCATGGAAAATAACGAAAATTGGTTAAAATTTTGAAAAAATCATATCTCTGAAACCATTGGGGCTAGGAAAATAAAATTGATTATTCCGTGTTTGTAATAACCCCCTCTATTAACGACATTCCCATGATCCTCTATTTACGGGACAACCTGTATATTTTGTTGCATATTATGACGATAACAACTTTTATAACTGTTTGAATCGTTATATCTCAGAAACGGTGGCTCGTACGAAAAAAAGTGTCTGATACATTTTTGAAGATAATTTCATGATCTACAATTTTTGTCAGGAGTATTTTTATGAGAAAACTTACCGTTTTGCTGAAAATCGTGAAAAGCACATTTTTTTGATCTTTGACTTTGAATACAATTTTTTCCATACGTGGGAATGATGGGGATCTTTTAAATATTATTTATAATTATGTATTGAACAATTTTACTTTCAGCTTGTAGGGATTTTATGTACCTTCACTCTCATTTTTTGGTCTAGAATCCATAGGAAACTGTTCTAACAAATTTGGAACAGTTTTGAAAAATATCGAAGAGCTCACACTTTTGCTTATGTCCATGGGTTACACTGATGGGCAAATAATCCAACACGACATTCTTCGGAATTTCATCCAGTGAAACATCAAAATCAGTTAATATCTAGGTAGCAGGATGAATACTACCAAAATATTTCAACTTTTCAATATAATCGGTAGGTCTGCGCCTGAAACATTTATTTGTTTAGCACGAGAGAATTCAGGGAAGACTTAAGTTGAAACGCTCAAACGGTAATATTTTCATTTACCGTTTCACTTCGGAATAAGAATTATGATGAACCTTGCACTACTTCTAGCACAAAATATACCCATAATCCTTCTTCAATTCTTTGAAAAAAAAACAGGTCCTTAAAACGCTATTTTCCGCTTATAATTCACTTTAACGATACACTAAACAGTGCCAAATACTAGGAGATGGGTTTGTTTATCCACCTTACTTCTTTGGCAGCCATGTTGTGAAGTCAGCTTAAATGCTCTATTAAAATGTTGTACATCATTCTCGTCCAGGATAATTTTCGTCTGAACTCCCACTTCGCCTGAAACGCCTCCATAACCGACTTATTACACTTTATGAACACCCATTTTCCCAGCTGTATCGATTTGCCGCATGCCAGCTTTAAGCAGACCTACCAGCTAATTCATTTCTTCTGAAATTAATTGACGTCGTTCCATTGTGAAACACGATTTCAAACAAATTATTCTATCGAGTGAGCGCCACTAAAGTCACAGCAAAATGAATGAAATGAAATCAAACAATTCTAGGAATATTGCAATTGAAGTTTTTGCTCACTATCACATAACCCCAACATTTTCAATATGCCTGGCAGAAAAACTTGTAGATTTAAGTTTGAATTAATAAATAAGATATTTATTTGAATTGACTTTTCTGATGACTAAAATATAGAAAATTTCTCAAAATAGTTTTCACTTGCAATCAGGGGAAAGCCCATTGCCCCCTTTGATAAGATAATGTTAAGTTGTATCTACGAAACAAAAACACTGAAAATTCTATTCACCCTGTGTAGTGATTTCATAAAAAGTTCTATTTTATTTTATTTTATTTTATCTTTTACATCCAACAGGCAAATAAATAAATAAATCGTGTGTTTTTTATGTAAGTACCTCTATCATATTTATTATACTCTCACATGCTATACCTAGATAAAAAAAATTGGTTCAAGCACTGACGTGAAGTCAGAAGCTTTTGGGCGTGTGTTCTATTGTCTACTCGCCTCTATTGGACACTCTTAATCGAATTTAACAAATGTTAACGGCCGGACGACCAGATAGAATCGATTTTAACCACGGATTCTTGATCAATGAGTCGAACCAAAACGTTTGAGACCATTTTCAGCCAAAGATTCGAAAATTACAGCCATTTGGGCAAATGAATAAGTACTCTGTTCCGAGAAACAAGAGCGCCAGAAAAGTAAAGTTTTAAATTCAAGATTGAATGTATGGTAACACGGCATGGAAGTCTAGGAAAATAATTCTTAATACAGTTCTTTCATATACAAGAACCCATCCAAAATCCCAGAAAGACGCAGCAGTTCGATTTTTTGGACATGGAAAAGATAAAAAAATGTTTAAAGATTTCCCACACAACTTTATTATGGTTTGGCTAACCTATCCGAGACACAAATACCTCTAGGAATGGCCAAAGACAAAAAGGGTTTGGAAAATATTAAAAAATGAAAATTTGTATACATTTCTCCATCTCGAAGAAGGCGCCACATTTAACTTTCTGCAGATGGGATTTAGCTCATAAGAGAACCATATCAAGAATACTTTTCTCCGATGAGGGTTTTATTCACTCGTTATGGTATTATTAACTCACGAAACAACCATGATTATCAGCAAATAATCCGTGTGTGGTGCTGTTTGTACAACAACCTTTTAATTGGATCTCACATATTTGAGGGAAGGTTGACCGGTTGAACTTTGTAACACATATTTAACCCCAATTGTTGCATGGAGTCAACATTAGGAATATTTTGATGCAGCATGTGGATGTAGTTAGGATGGCCCTATAACTCTCAACGACAAGTGAGGGCGCTATTAAATGAAAATTATCCGAACAAGTGGATCGAGTAGTCGAGTAGGTCCAGTTGATTGGCCGACAAGATCACCCGATTTCACGCCCGTTGATAACTTATCGTGGGGAAAATTGAAAGAATTCGTATACAGTGTAGATTCAAGGATCCTATTTAATTGTTCGCCATTTATTGTTCAAAAACAATTAATTTAATCAAATACCTAACTCAGTTTCACTAACATTGTGAAGATCTATTTATGGCTTTTCAGACAGGTTGTAACAACATACAAATTTGAAATATACAAGTTAATAGTGTTCAACAAACTGTAAGGAAAATGCAAGACTGACTTCCTTTTTTTCAACTGATTGTAGTTTAGAATGAATGCCGTATACCCACTACACGCATATACTAAATTTTATTGAAATCGTTTTTTCCGTTACGAAATTATCACCAGAAATAATTTTGGCCAAAACCCTTCAATTGGTTTTTGACTCAGTTTTGAATTTGTCCATGTGTGACCTATAACCTCGAGAAATGTGTACATCAAAATCAGAAATACCCTGCGTACGGAAAGAGATAGCGACTTGAAATTTCCAGGGTTGGTTGTGCATCTGAATACGACATTCAAGTTCGTTATTAGGTATTCCGCCGTATTGACAAATCATTAAATCTCCGTTAAGTCTTAACTGAGATCCTCGGTTAAGGATGAATTTGAATCGCAACCTCAGTTAACCGGAAAATTAACGTGAAACAGGCCTGTTTCACCATCGTTAAATACGTTAACTGAGGTTGCGAATCAAATTCATCCTTAACTGAGGACCTCAGTTAGGACTTAACGGAGATTGAATGCTTTGTGAATACGACGGATAATCGGCCAAAGCGGTTTTGGAGTTATACCCATCTGAAATGTTATTGTCATTTTCTCAATTATTCGAAAAATACCGATCGAATTCAAAATGGGAATTAGTTGTAGAATGCCAACGCGCAATTATTTGCGAATTTTCGTCAGGATCGTATCCCTAAATAAATTTAAAAAAAATTAGAAAAAATTCTGTATCTCAGAAACTATCCATCCGATATCGCCGGTATTTTGCTAGAGCCTACACAAACTGACTTTAAGCCAAGTTGAAAATTTTAACACGACTGAATCTATATTGTTGAAGATATTACAAAAATAATTGGTTCGAGCCCTTGGACAGGAGCTTTTTGGCACTCTTGTTCAAACATACAAATTATATCTCCGAAAGTATTGATTTCTCAGAGTTGGGAATTATATCAATGGATTCTTATGATAGCACTGCATCATGAAAGGAATTAAATTTAAAAAAAGTGTCGTTTAAAAAAAAAACCTTCAAAAATTATCAAAAAACATAGAAGTATTATGATTCATTATTGAAATCTCGAAAAATCATATCTCCGAAAGTATTAGCTTGTTAGAATTGAAAATTATATCAATGAATTTTTATGGCGAAACTGCATCTCAAAAAAAATTGAATTTGAAATTTGTTTTTTTCGTTACTCCGAAACCATGCGGCCTATTTTGCCCAATAATGAACTTAACCGAGATATTTATCTCCCAAACCTACTCTGTAAATTTCAACTGCCTAGCTTATTCTGTTCGAGAGTTAATGTAGAAACAAAATTTGAAAATAAAAAAAAAAATTCTTTACACTTTACGGTAAACCGATCAATACAAAACTTCGCATGCGTATAAAGGTCATTATTCTACAACTTGGTGCTAAATTTCAGAAAGATCGAGTGATCAGCTCCGGATATATTCATAAAAAATATTTTTACTAAAAATGGCCATAACTCCGAAACTGCTTGATGGATTTCGCCCGTTAACGAACACGTCTGAGATATTAATGCTCCAAATCTACCCTGCAAATGTCAATCCTCTAACTCATTTCGTTCGAGAGTTATCCTGTTAACGGACGGCCGGACAGAATTGATTTCGACCACGGATTATTATTGATCAGTGAGTGGAACCAAATCGGTTGAGACCATTTTCAGTCAAAAATTCGAAAATTACAGACATTTGGGCAAATTGATAAGCACTCTGTTCCGAAGAACAAGAGTGCCAAAATATTGGAAGCCGAGCAGCCTTGGGTGAGTTCAGCAGCTGAATCAATGACCGTTGCCACAATAACTTTCGAACGGAAAGAGATAGCAATTTGAAATGTTCTGGGTGGGTTGCGCATCCCAATGTGACGGTAGAGTTCTTTAAAAGGCACAATCGGCTTAACAGTTTCAGAGTTATACCCATCTTATATTTTGTTCTGACATGTGAAAGGTAACAATTTTGAATCAAGTATTATACCCAGATCTATCACTTGACCCACCCTACCTAGAACCAAACTGCCGACCAGCCGACCGCACAGGAATATATAATTCTGTTTATATTTTTGCGCGTATGTTCTGGGGAACATCGCGTTATAGTTTTGCCCAAATGTCTGTAACTTTCGAATTTTTTGACGAAAATGGTCTCAAACGATTAAGTTCGACTCCCCAATGAAGAATTCGAGGTCAAATTTGATTCTGTCCGTCCGGCCGTCCGGCCGTCCAGCCGTTGCCACGATAACTTGAGAACGAGAAGAGCTAGCAACTTGAAATTTTCAGGGTAGGTGGCGCATCTCAATACGACGGACAAGTTCGTTAATGGGCATAATCGGCCCAGTGGTTTCCGAGTAATAATTTTGTTTTCAACCAATATAAATCCGATCGATTTGAAACTTGGTGGGTAGTTGTAGAATATGATCTTAAGCACGTTTGTGGAATTTTGTGCGAATCGTATGGCTAGAAAATTTTTAAAAAATTATTAAAAAATATTTTTGTTAACACGATAACTTGAGAACGGAATGAGATAGCGGCTTGAAATTTTCAGGTTAGGATGAACACCAGAACGCGACATTTCAGTTATAGCCATCTGAAATTTTCTGAAATTTCGTGGTTTTTGTTCCTCATTTACTCAAAAAGTACTGAACCGATGGAATTCAAACATGGTTATTAGTTGTATAATGCCAACGCGGAAATGTTTGCAAAATTTGGTGAGGATAGCATATGTAGAAAATTTTTAATAAATCATTGAAAATAAAAAAAAAAAATTCTATATATCAGTAACTATTCGTTTGAAATTGCTGAAATTTTGCAAGAGCCTTCATAACCTAACTCTACTGCCAAGTTTCAAGTTTTAATACGATCGGTTAAATATTGTTGGAGATTCGAGCATTCTTGTGCGAGTTCAGTAGATTGGTGACCGTTGCCTCGATAACTTTCGAACAAAAGGAGATAGGGACTTGCAATTTTCAGGGTAGGTTGCGTATCCGAAAGGGACAGTTGAGCATAATCGGTCTAACGGTTTCCGAGTTATACCCACCTGGAATATTATTTCCTTGATAACTCAAAAAATAAATATTCGATCGAATTGGTGCTTGGTAACTAGTAGTAGAAAATCAACATAAAGAGGTGTTTAAAATTTTGTAAGAATCGTATCCCTAGAAAATTTGAAAAAAATGACGAAAAAAAAAATTTCAAGAACCGTACCCCTAGAAAATTTTTAAAATTCACGAAAAAAAAATTGGTTCAAGCACTGACGTGAAGTCAGAAGCTTTTGCGCGTATGTTCTATTATCCATCCTTCTGTATTGGACACCCTTAATCGAATTTACCATGGTAAATTATGTTGTCCATTCTCCTGTATTGGACACTTAATTCGAATTTACCATGGTAAATTTACCATGGTAAATTCGAATTAAGTGTCCAATACAGGAGAATGGACAACATAATTTACCATGGTAAATTCGATTAAGGGTGTCCAATACAGAAGTATGGACAATAGAACATACGCGCAAAAGCTTCTGACTTCGCGTCAGTGCTTGAACCAATTTTCATAAAAGTATTATGGCATTAGTTGTCAACATTCAAGTCAAGACAACTAGAAGTACAGAATTCAGATATTCGAAGTATATCTTGTTGAAACAATTTAGCATGTTCAAATGACTTTATGCTTAAAGTACAAAGAAAGTGTCATCAATATACAAGGTATTCCTAAATAAGTGTCGCAACAAGAAACTGTAGATCCCTCGTGATTAATGAAAAATTTTTTTGTCTTCCATTTTCTCTCTGGGCTTTCGTTTTTGAGATAAAGTGGGGGGAGGGGGTTAAATATTTTTTTTTTAGTTCTTTTCAAATATCCTACGAACCGTTTGAACTATAGAACTGAGCTGTTGTACCATAGCATCGTAAGGCTCTTTCTTCACTAATTTTATGCCACTGGAAAAATTGAACATTTCAACAGTTCTAAGATAATTTCCTTTGAATGGTAACTAAATTTTTTTCCGATAACATGTGGAGCCAACATGGCGGGGTATCCTTACATTTTGCTTTACCAAAGATTTTCAAAACGTTAAGAAAATTTTTGATTTTGTCCATAACAAGGTATTTTTCTCGAAAGTGGTTAACATTAAGCAATGAACTAAAAGATCACTTTTTGTGTAAAATTCATAAGTGCTTCAGAATTTGCTATCATAATGTTAATTCTTACAGTGCGTCAAAGTTTATTGGCGAAAAACCCTTACGATACCTACCTTACCTCCACCACTGGCCTGTCCAATTAATTCAAATACGGTGCAAAAAAGTAGCTATTAATAGTGGAAACCGTGCACAAAAGCTATGTCCTATAGTTCAAACGGTTCCTAAGATATTGGAAAAAAACTAAAAACAGGAACACCCAGGCCCTGTATAAAGAAAAAATTATGAACAAATATACACACTTTGTAGCTAATATAGGAGGATGATAACGAAATATACCGTTAGTTCTGACGCAGTCGTTACAATAATTGATTTAAGGAGTTTTAGCGAAAGTGAATCAACTCTCTAAATCTTACCTAACTAATTAATTTCGAACCATCATCAGTGATTGAGCTCTCCCTGCTTTCTTCGACATTGTCGGTTCTCTCCATTTCAAGTGAATTGTTCTGATTAGCCGAGGCTATTTCGGTATACATTGTAATAATAAGTATTCTGAAGTGGTTACTTCGATTTGCCTTTGTCAGGATTCATTCCAATAATTTACATAACACCAAAGCTTTGTTGATATTGATTTTTTTTGAGCAATAATACGAGGGTGATATCGTTTTGTCCAAATCTCTAGGTTCTGAGCCTAAAATCGCTCGAGGTCGTTAGACCGGACCTACTTATGATAAATTCAATATTGTCCTTGCCTCCAATCAGATTCCTCTGAATCTTAAAAAAAATCTTAAAAAGCACCGACGTTAAATCAGGGGCTTTTCGCGCATGTTCCATTGTATATTCACGCCTCATATGAAGTCGATCGAGTTGAAGTTCGATACTCGATTGTAAATTGGTGGTTGGAAGATATTTGCGGAATTTCAGCGGATTCTGACAAATAGTTTCTGAAATATAAAATTTTTGGAGAAAAAACTTATATTTTCTAGTGATATTTTGCGAAAATTAGCGCATCGTAATATCCAAGTTTTGATTGGACCTGATTTGTATATTTTGAGTTCAGGAAATACAAAAAAATTGAGATGGGTGTAACTCCGAAACCGTTTGGCCAATTATGCCTCATCGTGTTCAAATGGGAATTGGCTGTAAAGTTAGGTCTTGAAGGCTGTCGCAAAATTTCAGCGATATCGAACGAATAGTTTGTGAGAATTTTTCGACGATTTTTTGAAAATTGTATAATGATACGATCCTCAAGAAATTTCGCAAAAAACTGCTCGTCGGTATTCTACAACTAATTATCATCATTGAAGGGTTTCTCTCTGGGTTTTCTCTCCCAAACTCTGAAGAATATCTATAAAATAAAAATTAATTATTATGTGATTTGCTTCTGCGTAAGAAGCACAAGATATTTGTCAGAAGCAATCAATTGAACAATGTTGCCTAACAAATAACAACGAAACCACATCATCGAAGAAACAACTATATCGTAACGTTTCGGAGTCTATATCAGACTCCTTCTTCAGACGCTTAACAAAAAAATGTTCAGAATTATTTTGTTGATTGTTATTCTGAGACTCGAGAATTGTCATGTTTGAATTGTGTCGCATTCGTATTTTTTGAGTTATTGAGGATACAGCAACAAAATTTCAACTTGGTATAACTCCAAAACCGTTTGGCCGATTATGGCTATTAACTATTAACCTATTAATTTTCTAGTGTTATCATCCACACGAAATTTCGCATACTTCTTTGTGTTGGTATACTAAAACTGGTTACCAAGTTTCAATATGATCGGATCTGTATTGTTTGAAAACAAAAATTAGTACTCAGAAACCGTTGGGCCGATTATGCCCATTAACGAACATAACCATCTCATTCGGATACCCAACATACCCTGTAAATTTCAATATCACTTTCTGTTCGAAAGTTATAGTGGCAAGACCGGTCGAACAGAATCAAATTTGAGCTCGAATTCTTCATCAGTGAGGACTTAATCGTCTGAGACTATTTCCGGCAAAAAAATATAGACCCCCCCCCCCCGAAATTAATTCCTGGCTACGCCCTTGGTCGATCTGTTTCAATTCTCAGTTTGTCGTGACATAAAAAATACTTCTTAATAATTTGTTTTAAATTTTCTGGTAATGCGATCCTCACAAAATTTCACAAACGTGCTTAGGTTTATATTCTACAACTATTCATCAAGTTTCAATTCGATCGGATTTGTATTGATTGAAAACAAAATTATTACTCGGAATCCATTGGGCCGATTATACCCACTAACGAACTTGTCCGTCTCATTGGGATGCGCCACCTACCCTGAAAATTACAATGCGGTAGCTCTTTCCGTTCTCAAGTTATCGTTGGAAAGGCCGGTCGGACAGAATCAAATTAGACCTCGAATTCTTCATCGGGGAGTCGAACCCAATCGTTTGAGACCATTTTCGGCAAAAAATCGAAAATTACAGACATTTGGGCAAAATGATAACGCGATGTTCCCCAGAACATACGCGCAAAAAGGTTTATTGCAATTAAAAACATACTTTAGTTGTAGCATATGAGGTTTTTAATGTACCAATGACCAAAAACTGTCTATTATTGTCGGCCTGCAAATTGCTATCCGAGGAGGAAAGGAGGATAGCAAGTAGGCGAGGCAATAGACAGTTTTTCGCCAAGGTGCATATTTCATTTTTTCGTCGACCTCTACATACTTTTATGAATTTTGGACCTCTTAAATAATTTCACAATAGTAAATGATAGTTATTCTCATATACACATATGTTTGTATTGAACAGTATCATGCCATATTCATAGTGACCACAGCGGACGAAAAAGTGCTTTTTATTTTTCTGGAACGTTTGCGCTTTCATTGTCGAATACGGAATTTTAATATTGAGTCCCAAGATCCCGCACGGAAAATCCCGCAATGTTGATCCCGCAGAATTTCAGCGGGATCCCGCATTTGCGGGATCCAGCATTTGCGGGATTGGATTCCCTACCCTTAAGTTATCGAGGTAACGGTCGTCCATCTAGCTACTGAACTCACGCAAGGCTGCTCGGATCTCCAAAAATATAGATCCGGTCGTGCTAGAACTTGGAACTTGGCAGTAGAGTTAGGTTTTGAACGCTCTTGCAAAATTTCAGTGATGTCGGACGAATAGTTTCTGATGTATAGAATTTTTTTGCGTCGGCATTTTACAATTAATTACCATGTTTGAATCGGATCGGTTTCTTATTTTTCTAGTTATTGAGGCAATAACAACTCCAAAATAGTTTGGCTGATTATGCTTATTAACAAACTCAAATGTCGCATTCAGATGCACAACCGAACCTAAAATTTGCAAGTCGCTATATCTTTTCGTTCTCAGGTTATCGGGACATAAATAATGTATTTTAATATATTCTTTTAAATTTTCTAATGATACGATTCTCACAAAATTGCACAAACGTCTCACCACGTTTCAATTCGATCGGATTTGTATTGGTTGAAAACAAAATTATTACTCAGAAACCATTGGGGCGATTATGCCCATTAACGAACTGTTCCGTCGTATTGGGACGCGCCACCTACTCTGAAAATTTCAAGTCACTATCTCTTTCCGTTCTCAAGTTATGGTGGCAACGGACGGCCGGCCGGACAGAATCAAATTTGTCCAATCGTTTGAGACCATTTTCGGCAAAAAGTTAGAAAGTTACAGAAATTTAGGCACAATGATTACGCGATGTTCCCCAGAGCATGTGCACGAAAAAAAATGTTTTTCTTCAAACATTTCATGTCTCAGAATCTGTCATATTTCGGTGTAATTCCGCACAAGCCTTCAAGCAGCAATTTTACAATGGATTACCGGACTTCAGCTTAATCGAATTTGCATTTTTGGAATTATTTCATTTTAAGATTTGAATTCAGTTGATGCCTAACGTATTTTTCACGTGTTAACGCTTCTTATTCATACTGAACTTCCAGAAGTATTTCGTGAGGGTGTGTGACCGTGAGGCGTGGTAGACGTAGAACATGCACGCAAAAACTCCTGACACATCAGTGTTTTTCAGAACTTTTGAGCGTATGTTCTGGGGAACATCGCGTTATCATTTTGCCCAAATGTCTGTAATTTCCGAATTTTTCGCCGAAAATGATCTCAAACGATTGGGTTCGACTCCCTCCCTGATCAAGAATTTGAGGTCAAATTTCATTCGGTCCGGTCCGTCGGTTGCCACGATAACTTTAGAACGGAAATAGATAGCGACTTGAAATTTTCAGGGTAGATAGCACATCCCAATACGACGAAGAAGTTCGTTAATGGGCATAATCATAATCGGCCGAACGGTTTCCGGGTTCTAATTTTGTTTTCAACGAATACATGTCCGATCGAATTGAAACTTGGTGAGTAGTTGTAGAATGCAAAACTAAGAACACGTGTGAAATTTTGTGAAAACGTATAACTAGAAAATTTCAAAAAATCATCAAAAAATATTATTTATGTCACCATAACCTGGTTGTGCATCTAAATGGAACATTTCAATTTTTTTATAGGCATAATCAGCCAAACGGTTTGCAACGTCTTGCACGCCTATGCTTATCATTTCCTTTTGAAATGCCACTGGTAATCATGGAATGCACATTGACGGACTGTCAACTTATGTCAGGTTATTTCTCTTCTATGATCTTCGTATCTGCCTGATGTAAGGAAGTTGATCTAACTTTCCTTTTCCTGCTTTTCTCTGAAGGAGAAATCATCTTTCGAATATCGTTAAGAATTTTTATCTGAATTCATCTAGTATTCCCTGTGGAATTTCTAAGTTTTAGTTTGCGAGATGAATGGTATTTATTCTCGGTAAGTCTCATAATTCCTTTAATTTAAGTAGGGATTTGGATTTTAAGGGGATATTTTGCTGGTTCTGAATTATTGCATTGCTTGCCTTCATTTTGTTTTACAGCACATGTTCTGTTTTTCACTTTTCATTTCCCCAGGGCAGAATTCCTTCTCAGGTTCACTAATGATTATCGACATAATGTAAATGTCTAATTTATTTTCTTGAGAAGCGAGAAGGAGTTCTGGTGAATTTTTGTGCACATTTTCATTTACTTTAATTTTATATAGCTCCTTGGTTGGGACCATATGAGTTACACTACCATATTTGTTACACTCCTTGGTTGGGACCACATTATTTGCACCGAAATACAATCATTTGCTGAAGCTTGACTTGAACTGAAATACAATCATTGGCTGAAGCTGAAGTAATTTTGGCTGTTACGTTTGCCTGTACGTTTGCTTGGAAGTTAACTTATGGTGGAGGAGCTGGAAGCGCGCCTGAAGTACATTCGATTCTGACTTGAGGGTATATTCCATTACCGAAAACATCTGACACACAGAAAACATCATATTACATTGGAGGTGGAACCACGAATTGAACCTTGCTTTTAAGATAAGTAGTTATAAGTTTGTGTAGTTTGAGAGATTGTGATTGGAACTGTAAATTAAGATTTGTGCACCTTGTTCTTTCTATAATATACTAGCTGGCCCGGAAGACTTCGTACTGCCTCCTCAACGCCTGCCCAACGCCAACGCCAACGCCAACTCCAACTCCAACTCCAACTCCAACTCCAACTCCAACTCCAACTCCAACTCCAACTCCAACTCCAACTCCAACTCCAACTCCAACTCCAACTCCAACTCCAACTCCAACTCCAACTCCAACTCCAACTCCAACTCCAACTCCAACTCCAACTCCAACTCCAACTCCAACTCCAACTCCAACTCCAACTCCAACTCCAACTCCAACTCCAACTCCAACTCCAACTCCAACTCCAACTCCAACTCCAACTCCAACTCCAACTCCAACTCCAACTCCAACTCCACCTCCACCTCCAACTCCAACTCCAACTCCAACTCCAACTCCAACTCCAACTCCAACTCCAACTCCAACTCCAACTCCAACTCCAACTCCAACTCCAACTCCAACTCCAACTCCAACTCCAACTCCAACTCCAACTCCAACTCCAACTCCAACTCCAACTCCAACTCCAACTCCAACTCCAACTCCAACTCCAACTCCAACTCCAACTCCAACTCCAACTCCAACTCCAACTCCAACTCCAACTCCAACTCCAACTCCAACTCCAACTCCAACTCCAACTCCAACTCCAACTCCAACTCCAACTCCAACTCCAACTCCAACTCGAACTCGAACTCCAAGTCCAAGTCCAAGTCCAAGTCCAAGTCCAAGTCCAAGTCCAAATCCAACTCCAACTCCAACTCCAACTCCAACTCGAACTCGAACTCCAACTCCAACTCGAACTCGAACTCGAACTCGAACTGGAACTCCAACTCCAACTCCGACGCCAACTACAACGCGAACTCCAACTCTGATTCATTCCTAAAATGACTATTAAAAAATAGGGGTTGGTGATAGAACGGTGAAAATTTAGGGTTGTATGTATTTTGTAACGCTAACGCCAACTCCAACCCCAATACTAACTTCAATGCCAACTCCAACACCAACTCTAACCCCAACTACAACGCCAACTCCAATACTAACGCCAACCCCAACGCCAACTTCAACGCCAACTCAAACTCCAACTCCATTTCCACCTCCATCTCCATTTCCACCTCCATCTCCACCTCCAACTCCAATCCAACTACAACTCCAACTACAACGCCAACTCCATAACCAACGCCAACCACAATATCTACTCCAACTTCAACTTCAACTCCAACCCCAACGCCAACGCCAACTTAAACTCCAACTCCATTTCCACCACCATCTCCATTCCCATCTACATTTCCATCTTCATCACCACCTCCAACTCCAATTCAACTACAACTCCAACTACAACGCCAACTCCATAACCAACGCCAACCACAATGCCTACTTCAACTTCAACTCCAACCCCAACGCCAACTCCAATCCTAACGCCAACTTTAACGCCAACTCAAACTCCAACTCCACCTCCACTTCCATCTCCACCTCCAACTCCAATCCAACTACAACTCCAACCCCAACGTCAACTTTATTGAATAACCATAAACTTCAAATTGACTCTACATTTTAGTTAGAAAACGTTTGTATGGAAAAAAGAAAAGGGCTGTTTTTAGGGTTTTCCCGGCAATTATTCGAAATTTTCTCCCCGTAAAAACCATCCTTGGACTTCAACGAACATTTAAAAAAATTGGTTCAAGCACTGACGTGAAGTCAGAAGCTTTTGCGCGTATGTTCTATTGTCCATTCTTCTGTATTGGACACCCTTAATCGAATTTACCATGGTTAATTATGTCGTCCATTCTCCTGTATTGGACACTCTTAATTCAAATTTACCATGGTAAATTCGAATTAAGTGTCCAATACTCTTAATTCAAATTTACCATGGTAAATTCGAATTAAGTGTCCAATACAGGAGAATGGACGACATAATTAACCATGGTAAATTCGATTAAGGGTGTCCAATACAGAAGAATGGACAATAGAACATACGCGCAAAAGCTTCTGACTTCACGTCAGTGCTTGAACCAATTTTTTTTTCGTGATTTTTTTTAATTTTCTGGAGGCGCGGTTCTTAAAATATTTTTTTTCGTCATTTTTGGCGCTCTAGTTTTCAAATTTTCTAGGAGTACGGTTCTTACAGAATTTTAAACACGTCTTTGTGTTAATTTTCTACTACTAGTTACCAAGCTTCAATTCAATCGAATATTTATTTTTTGAGTTATCAAGGAAACAATATTCCAGGTGGATATAACTCGGAAACCGTTAAACCGATGATGCCCAAAAACGAACTCAACTCTCCCTTTCGGATACGCAACCTACCCTGAAAATTGCAAGTCCCTATCTCCTTTGGTTCGAAAGTTATCGAGGCAACGGTCACCCATCTACTGAACTCACACAAGAATGCTTGAATCTCCAACAATATTCAACCGATCGTGTTAAAACTTGAAACTTGGCAGTAGAGTTAGGTAATGAACGCTCTTGCAAAATTTCAGCAATTTCAAACGTATAGTTACTGATATATAGAATTTTTTTTTTTTATTTTCAATGATTTATTAAAAATTTTCTACAAATGATATCCTCACCAAATTTCGCGAACATTTTCGCGTTGGCATTCTACAACTAATAACCATGTTTGAATTCAATCGGTTCAGTATTTTTCGAGTTAATGAGGAACAAAAAACCACCAAATTTCAGATGGCTATAACTCTGAAACCGTTTGGTCGATTATGCTCATAAACAAACTCAAATGTGGCATTCATATGCAAAACATAACCTGAAATTTTCAAGCCGCTATATCTTTCCGTTGTCAGGTTATCGTGACAAAAAAAACATTTTTTAATAATTTTTTTAAAATTTTCTAGCCATACGATTCGCCCAAAATTTCACAAACGTGCTTAGGTTCGTATTCTACAACTACTCACCAAGTTTCATCTTATCGGATTTATATTGGTTGAAAACAAAATTATTACTCGGAAACCACTGGGCCGATTATGCCCATTAACGAACTTGTTCGTCGTATTGCGATGCGCCACCCACCCTGAAAATTTCAAGTCGCTAGCTCTTTTCGTTCTCAAATTATCGTGGCAACGGACGGCCGGACGGACAGAATCAAATTTGACCTCGAATTCTTCATCGGGGAGTCGAACTAAATCGTTTGAGACCAATTTCGTCAAAAAATTCGAAAGTTACAGATATTTGGGCAAACTATAACGCGATGTTCCCCAGAACATACGCGCAAAAAAGAATTAGCAAAATTGGTCCAGGCACTGTTGAGTTATGCGCTTACCAACACATTTTGCGATTCATTTTTGCGCGCGTGTTCCGCAAGGAACAGCGTGCTATTTTTTTCGAAAATGGTCTCAAACGATTGGGTTCGACTCCCTGATGAAAAATTCGAGGTCAAATTCAATTCTGTCCGTCCGGTCCGGCCGGCCGGCCGGTCCGGCCGTTAGCACGATAACTCTCGAACGGAACGACTTAGAGCGTTGAAATTTGCAGGGTAGTTTCGTAGCGTAAATATCTCGGACAAGTTCGTTAACGGGCGAAATCGACCGAGCGGTTTGGGAGTTAAGGCCGTTTTTAATAAAAACGTTTTTTATAAATATTTCCGGAACCGATCAGTCGATCTTTTTGAAATTTGGCATCAGATTGTAGAATCATGACCTTTATATGCCTGCGAAGTTTTGTGTTGAACGGACGGCCCTAAAGTGGCAAAAAAAATTTTTGAAAATTTGAAAATTTTGTTTTCACGATAACTCGAAAAATACTGATCTGATTAAATTGAAACTCAGTAGTTAGATGCAAAAGACCAAAGCAAACACTTTTGCAAAATTTCGTGAAGATCACGTGACATGAAAAAAATAAAAAAATTACTACTATTTTGCGGAATACTTTGCTTTTAATGCCGAAACATATGTTTTTGAGGTTCATGCTGCCCTTTCCGGGCATTTTCCGTATTGCGCATGCGCAGATGAGAAGTCCTTTAACTGCTGTAGTTTTCGTCAGAGAGGATTGGGGTTTTGGGGTGGCGGATGCTATTCCTCCAGAGAATTAAGATCCCTGATGAGGGTCTGCGCATGCGTAGATTAAAGATGCGATATCTTCCGAACCACTAGTGTTGGAGAATCGGAGTTTTTTGTAAGGTGTGTTATTTTGAGAGGACTTTCAGCCGCCAGTAGATTGCGCATGCGCAGAAGAAAAGTGACTATTTTTGGGTTGGATGGGTTATGTTAGGAGTGCTGAGTCGATATTATGAGGTTTTGAAAGAATATTCATAGCAATTCAGTGCAAGGACAAGTCAGTTTGGGGGATGTAGCGTTGTTTCCGAGTTAAAGTGTCCGTACCGTGGCCCTGGGGCTAATTTTGAAATTGATGTTACCGCTTACAGGCATTTTTCGTTATGCGCATGAGCAGATCATCAGTGATTTAACTGGTGGTGTTTTCGTCTGAGAGGATTAGAGTTTTGGGGTGGCGGATGCTATTCCTCCATAGAATCCCCTGTTGAGGGTCTGCGCATGCGTGGATTAAAGATGTGATATCTCCTGAACCACTAGTGTTGGAGAATCGGAGTTTTTTGTAAGGTGTGTTATTTTGAGAGGACTTTTAGCCGCGAGTAGATTGCGCATGCGCAGAAGAGAAGTGACTGTTTTTGAGTTGGATGAGTTATGTTGGGAGTGCTGAGTCGATATTATGAGGTTTTAAAAGAATATTCATAGCAATTCAGTGCAAGGACAAGTCAGTTTGGGGGCTGTAGCGTTGTTTCAGAGTTAAAGTGTCCGTACCGTGGCCCTGGGGCTAATTTCGAAATGGATGTAGCCCCTTACGGGCATTTTTCGTTATGCGCATGAGCAGACCATCAGTGATTTAACTGGTGGTGCTTTCGTCAGAGAGGATTGGGGTTTTGGGGTGGCAGGTGCTTTTCCGCTATAGAATCCCCTGGTGAGGGTCTGCGCATTCGTGGATTCAAGAAGCGATATCTCCAGAACCACTAGTGTTGGAGAATCGGAGTTTTTTGTGAGGTGTGTAATTTTGGGAGGACTTGCAGCCACAAGTATACTGCGCTTGCGCAGACGAGAAGTGAATGGTTTTGGGTTGTTTGGGTTATGTTGGGAGTAATGAGCCGATATTGTGAGGTTTTAAAAGAATATTCATGTCAATTCAGTGCACGGGCACAAGTCAGTTTGGGGGAAATAGCGTTGTTTCCGATTTGAATGGTCAGTATGGTGGCCCTGAGGCGAATTTATAAATAACTATATTCGGTAGATCTATATTAAAATGCGTTCGGATTTGGAGAAGATGCAATTTCGTCCCTAACGGAGGACCCACAACCGAATTTTTTTCTGATCTACGGTAAAACTAACAGCCAAACTGTATTGATAGCTATATTTGTTAAAGGAACTTGAAAAAAAAAAAAAAAAGCACTGACGTGAAGTCAGTACTCTTTGGCGCGCGTGTTCACGGTGGCTAATTTGAATTGAATGATTCAAAAATTAACAGTGCTGTATCTAAGCTGCCATCAGGATAGAGTAACAAAGTTGGAAAAGAACACAAGTGACTCTCCTTAGTCGCACAAGCTCCTAGAAGATTTGGGAGGGTCAGTATAATCCTAATCATGTTTATTATATATAAGATTGTTGAAAACCTGACTAGGAATTTTGTTGCTGGGGTAATCAAACCTGACATGAGAAATTAGTGTTAGAGTCTCATGCTCAAATACCCCTTGGATAAAAGTTAACGTCACAGGTTTTGGAGTTGAAAATCATTTGAAATCATCGAAATTCTATATATCAGAAACTATTCATCCGACATCGCCGAAATTTTGGGAGAGCCTTCAAAACCTAACTCTACTGCCAAGTTCCAAGATTGAACATGATCGGATCTATATTGTTGGAGATCCGAGCAGCCTTGTGTGAGTTCAGTAGCTGGATGGGTGACCGTTGCCACCATAACTGTCGAACGAAAGGAGATAGGGACTTGCAATCTTCAGGGTGGGTTGCACTTCCCAATAGGAGATATAAGCTCGTTTTTGGGCATAATCGGTCCATCGGTTTCGGAGTTATACCCACCTATAATATTATTTCCTCGATAACTCAAAAAATATAGACTCGATCGAATTGAAGCTTGGTAACTAGTTGTAGAATATCGACATAAAGGCGTCTGTAAAATTTTGTGAGAACCGTACCCCTAGAAAATTTTTCAAAATTACGAAAAAAAAATTGGTTCAAGTACTGACGTTAAGTCAGGAACTTTTGCGCGTATGTTCTATTGTCCATTCTCCTGTATTGGACAGTATTAATCGAATTTACCGTGGTAAATTCGATTAAGACTCCAATACAGGAGAATGGAATATAGAACATACGCGCAAAAGCTCCTGACTTCACGTCAGTGCTTTAACCAATTTTTTTGCAGCTTATACCTCAGAATCAGTGCGATCTCCGTCCTCCTTTCTAACCAATCGAGATACACCCACCCCGTATATTTGATCTCCTATGAATCTAAATCATTAATCATTGATAAACACCTAGACGACTTTCCTAATTCTATCCTCTATTCAACGATGTGGGAATGTGAAAAAGCAAATCCATGAATGAGTTTCACCTTTAATTCGCCACTTGCCAAACGTGAACAACACAATATTGGACATGTTGTATGCAAGTTATTATGCGTCATAATTTGCTCAATGTCGTTGAAATGGAAAGTTTTTATGATTATGTGTACCTACTCTTTTGTCGATCCCAGTTGTACTTGGAGTTTGATGTGATTCACGTTTCTCAAGGTTGATACTAGCAACTGCCGATTATTGTTATCACCTGTATATCATCGACTGGCGAATAGTTAATGAATTGTATCTCCATGAAATATAGAGGGAAGCAGTCAGTATTATATCTCTTTGAGCGCTCAACACAGGACGTTGGCCCGAATGTCTGAAGTTTTAAAAATTTGAGCCTAAATTTATCTCAATCGATTCTATTTGATTTTTGACATACTGATGGAGAATTTGTGATCAAATTATATCCGTCCGTCCGGCCACCTCGGCCGTGAACGCGATAACTTTCGATAAAAGGAATCGGCTCAATGGATTCAGAGATATACCTATCCATTTGAAATTTCATTTTGCCAATATACAGGGTGAGTCAAAAATGTATACCGAGCTTTCTGTGGGTGTTAGCACATTGAAAAATAAGTATAGTTTGATGAATAAACTTATGGCCCAAAATTCATATTGAGAGACATATATCCTTCCAAAGCTGGTAAAATTTTAAAAAAATCTCGGCATAACTTCTAATCGGTGAATGCCACCAGATTGAAATGTCGTGCATAAATGTATGTTGTTTAAATAATTTTTTTTATTGCACTTCTACATTTCTGATATTGTTATAAAGGGTGTTTTTAGAGGATGAGTCATGATTTTGTTGGGACAACTTCTTTCGTTGTATTCGTTTTAATGAAACAATAGAAGCATTCGATATCTTCTACATATCAGAAACTATATGTCCGAAAACCCTGAAATTTTTTAGAGCTTTCAAAACCTAACTCTACTGCAAAGTTGGACATGATCAGATATATATTGTTGGAGATCCGAGCTGCCTTGGATGAGTTCAGTAGCTGGATGGGTGACCTTTGCCTGATATCTTTCGAACAAAAAGAGATAGGGACTTGAAATTTTCAGGGTAGGTTGCGCATCCGAATGGGAGAGTTATGTACGTTGTCGGCATACCCGGCCGAACGGTACCACTAGAAAATTTTTTAAAAATTTCGAATAAAGATTATATGGGTCAGAATCAGAGAGGTGAGCATTTTATGTTTCCAAATATCTGAGAAATTAAGTTTTCTTTTGAAGAAAACTAACTAAGTGGAGTCCGTTGTGTCATTAGTCATGAACCTCTCCTGTGAAGAGGCACGCACAAAAATATATATTTTAGAAATTATACCTGTCAAGAAGCATTATACCAAGGCCAAAAGTCATTTTGGGAACACTTTTAAATATTTTTTTTTATAATAATATAACAAATGCATTTAAGAATCACCTTCAAGAAATTGTAATTAACCAGTTCCTAACTCGGAAAATGTTATAATTTTGTATATTTTTATAATAAAAACACTTATTTTGCAAATTACTCTCCATAAATTTTCCATTGTGTAAATTTCGCTCCAAAAATTTCAATTTATTGTATTCATTTTTGTACTTCGTTATATATTAATAATATAAATACAAAAGTACAAAGATCATTTCATTTTGTATATATAATATTTAACTGTAGCTTTACTCATTAGTATTTTATTTGCTGTTTTTGTGATGTTCCCGAAAATGATGGGGTGTTCCCTGAATGACGTTGACGTTCCCTGAATGAACGCAACGCCCGGTTTTGGCCTATTTTATGCATGAAAATATTACACATTTACAGAGTATTATACCTTTTTTACTACTCAAGGAATGAGGAACATGAATATAAAAATTTAAACTCGAAATCGGTGTTTTTTCATATGGTTTCCACTTACGCATTTTTGAAAAGCCTCCCGCTGTTTAGAATTTTTCGGTAATTCATCAACGGTGTCTTCTAGTTGTGTTTTGCCACAACCTCGCCAAATAATAGTCATTTACGAACGGGGTAATAGAACATCCTCTTATTTTTCATCAACTTTACGAGTAAGCGTATCAGCACTCTTTTGGAATGCTCTTTCTTCGCGTCTTCTGCTTCTCTGAACTTTTTTTCGCAACTGATCTATAATTCCTTGCATTTTCTGTATTTTATGTTTCTGTTTTTTAATAGTTTGGTAAGCCTGTACTTTTTCTTTTTAAACCTGTTTTCATCCTAATTTCTTCCTCGACACGCGATTATAGTTTTCTATTTCATATTCAGAATATGGGAGGCTGTTAGCTAAAATATTTTCCATGATCAATTTTTTTTTGTATATACTTTTGGGAATTTATTCTCCATAACTTTCTCTGTTTCCTCTTCTGTCTTTCAGTCATATAACTTACAGTCTTATCTTTATTTTCAGCTTTCTTCCTTTGGTAATATTCCCTATCTTTCAAACTCTTCATCTCTTTTTTTTTCAGGTGTTATTTTATTTAAAAACTTGCGCTTCCTTGCATTACCCTTTTCACGATATTTTTTATAAGCTATACTGTCTTTTTCCCTGATACTCGTACTAAATGGATACCTAAAACCAAAATTTTGCATGGTTATGCTTTTAAAAGCATTAGAGTATCATGTTGCCTATAAAACTTGTCATTTGAGTGACCGACCGAAAGTTCGGTTTCGGTTTCGGTTTCGGCCAGTTACGGCCAAGAAATCTAGTTTCGGCCTTAGTTTCGGTTTCGGCCAAAAATGGCCGAAACTTTCGGCCGGGCCGAAACTTGACTGTTCGTGAATTATCCTGCTCCTTTGGCCAGGAGTTAAAAGTAGGTATACATAATTGTCGTACAAGTTATTATAATCTATCTTTGTTAAGACTGAGAATTCATGAGAATTCACTTTAATGATTATTATATAGATTACATAGGGTGATTCCAAATAAGACGTGAAACTTGGAGGAGGAGCGAGTATGTCTCATTAGCTGTTGTTTAATCCATATTTATTAATAACCGAAAATCAACAGTTTTTGGAGTTCGGGTGATTTTTAAGAGATTTCTGAACTTAGTTCATATTTCGTCAATTTTTTCTACGTTGACCAAATTTGATGATAATTTTGGTTTATTTTCATCAGAAAAGGATATGATATGTACGAAAAAAACCAAACTATGCTGTATAAGAGGTTGAAAAAGAATTAGTATGATTGGAAATGTGGTATATGAATAAATGAAAAATCAATTTCAAATATCAATGTGTCTGCAACTTTCGAATTTCACAATTTTGTATGCCAAAATTATTTTAAAAACTTGCCAAATTCCTTCTTCATTCTATAAAAGATTTCGTTAGATTGCATAACTAGTTTTGTTTCAGCAGATTTTTTATACGCAACCTTTTGAATGTCCGGCATATAAAATAGTGAATGTGTATCAAAAGACAGTTTGAGTAAATTTCAGGTGGAAAATAACAACTGAAGATATCAGAAAGATGGCATGTGCTTGCCTTAAGTAATCATTAAAGGATACTGTGGGAGGTATACTCATTATTGAAAGGTTTTTTTCTGGGTTTTTTCTCCCAAACTCTGAAAAATATCTATAAAATAAAAATGAATTATTTTGTGATTTGCTTCTGCGTAAGAAACACAAGATATTTGTCAGAAGCAATCAATTGAACAATGTTGCCTAACAAACAACAACGAAACAACATCAACGAAGAAACAATTATATCGTAACGTTTCGGAGTCTATATCAGACTCCTTCGTCAGACGCTTAATAAAAATCTTTAGAACTATTTTGTTGATAGTTATTGTGAAATTCAAGAATTGTCACAATAATTCAAGAATTTCACAATAACTATCAACAAAAAACATCTAAAGATTTTCATTAAGCCTCTGACGAAGGAGTCTGATATAGACTCCGAAACGTCACGATATAGTTGTTTCTTCGTTGATGTTGTTTCGTTGTTGTTTGTTAGGCAACATTGTTCAATTGATTGCTTCTGACAAATATATTGTGTTTCTTACGCAGAAGCAAATCACAAAATAATTAATTTTTATTTTATAGATATTTGGGAGAGAAAACCCAGAAAAAAACCTTTCAATAATGTGCTTGCCTATATGGAATGGTGGAACATAATTTATGAATACATCATCTAATGAAATTTCGAGCTCATTTGCAACAAAAAAATATTGAATTCGATATTTTTCTCTATTTGCTTCTTACATCCCCTTTCAAATCATACTAATTCTTTTTCACCAGAACCAGAACTCAAATATCTCGGAAACTGTTGATTTTTGGTCATCAATAAAAATGGCTCAAACCACAGCAAATTATCCATACTAACACCTCCTCCAAGGTTGACGTGTCTGATTTGGAATTACCCTGTATACTTCGACTAATTATTTTTATAACTTGGTAATACCAAAATAATGAACAAAGATATCAAAAAAGTTGTCTTTTTATTTTATTTAACACTGCTTAACTGTTTTTATGTATATGCAAATAAAATTGTAAAAAATACAGTAGATTTCAGTATGAAATAAAAAGTTTCGGTTTCGGTTTCGGTTTCGGCCGAAACTGAGACCCTGGCCGAAAGTTCGGTTTCGGTTTCGGTTTCGGCTGAAAAACCAGTTTCGGTCGGACACTAGACTCATTTCAGAAACACCGGGTCATTTAGGGAACGCCCTTCATACGAGAACGTTCCCGAAATGACCGTTCCCGAAATGACTATTCGATCAATATTTTCATGTCACGCTTGATGCCGCCATGTTAGATATTATTTTTAGAGGTTATGAACAAGTGAGCTGTAATAGTTATAAGAATTTCACAAAAAGTATGCAAATTTTCGAAAAACAAATCACCAAACAGCGTTCCCGTAGTGACAGGGAATTGAAGTACGCTTCACACATATCAAATTAAAAGGTACTTTTCAACAAAATCAATTATTTTTTTCCATAAACAAGACACACGCCTTTTACTTCGACTAGTGAAGTTTACACTGAAGCTCACGAACGTCACATAACATGTATTGTTTTAATTACATCGACCGATATCCACCACGTTCACGGAATGATTTGATAAACGTCAGACAGCATTTGAATAGCCAAAATATGAAGAAATCAAACTGGTATTCATTCAATTTATACGTATATTCTTAATCAGATGATTTTCAACGCTCATATTAAAATATGACATTTGTAAGTCGTAATTGTACATATTTTTGACTGGTCTGATCTATGAAACATGGTATAAGGACGCATTCCCGGAATGACTATTTAGACCCTTTTTTTTTTAACAATTAAAATATTATTATTGAAAAATAAAAATTGTAACTGCCTCGTAATTAAGCACAGGACCTTTATTTGAAAATGAATATTTTAGTAATATCATGTTATTTTATTAAGAAAACCTTTGTCAGAAGCGTAATGCTCACCTCTCTGATTTTGACCCTTATGTATCTGACGATAACTTGAGAATGGCAAAATATATTGACTTGCGATTTCCAGGGTAGGTTGCGCATTCGAATGAGTTCCTTAATTGGCATAATCGGCCAAATAGTTTTGGAGTCATACTCATCTGAAATTTTGTTGTTATTTCCTCTATAGCTCAAAATATACATATCTGATCCAATCAGAACTCGGTGATTACTTCTAGAATGCTGACCCACTAATTTTCGCGGAATTTCGTGAAAATCGTATACGGAAGTTATTTGAGGCGTAAGTTTTTCGTATTTCAATTCCAATAGAATACATATGTCAGAATTTAAAATTCTGTGATCATAGTAGATTCACTCGTTACTGAAGTATGTCATTAAAATGGTATGAAATTTATTCATATATTTTAAAAACTGAGAAAACGGTATACCTACCTACATATATCGATACTACATTCGATTAAGAGTATCCAATAGAGGTGAGTGGACAATAGAAAATGCGCGCAAAAGCTCCTGATTTCACGTTAGTGCTTGAACCAATTTTCTTCGAACATGTCGATAGAAAATTTATTTCGAATTATTTTTTTCTGTAAGGTTCCATATGCTTACCATCTATCGTTTCCAATAAAACATAGTTTTAACTGAAATTATCAGATTAATTCAGGTTATTAAGGTTCTTAATGTAACAAAAAGTAATCAAAACACATATTTTTTTGAAAAACGAGAACAACCATTTTCCTTTTTGGCATTTCTTGGTTTAATTAAATTGAAATCAAAGTTTTATCTAAGTTCGACTTTATTTGGTCTATTTGCATAAATTTAGTCGATTGAATAACATAAAAACATAAGCATTACCGAGACACTTTTCGGATACGCAACCTACCCTGAAAAGTCCCTATCTGCTTTCGTTCGAAAGTTATCGAGGCAACTGTCACCCATCTACTGAACTCACACAAGAATGCTCGAATCTCCAACAATATTTAACCGATCGTATTAAAACTTGAAACTTAGCAGTAGAGTTAGGTTATGAAGACTCTTGCTAAATTTCAGCAATTTCAAACGAATAGTTACTGATATATAGAATTTTTTTTTTATTTTCAATGATTTATTAAAAATTTTCTACAAATGCTATCCGCACCAAATTTTGCAAATATTTTTGCGTTGGCATTCTACAACTAACTATCATGTTTGAATTCAATCGGTTCAGTATTTTTCGAGTTAATGAGGAACAAAAAAACACCAAATTCCAGAAAATTTCAGATGGCTATAACTCTAAAACCGTTTGGCCGATTATGCTCATAAACAAACTGAAATGTCTCGTTCTGGTGCACATCCTAACCTGAAAACTTCAAGCCGCTATCTCTTTCCGTTCTCAAGTTATCGTGACAACATAATATGTTTTAATAATTTTTTTAAAATTGTCTAGCCATCCGATTCGCATAAAATTTCACAGACGTGCTTAGGTTCATATTCTTCAACTACTCACCAAGTTTCAATTCGATCGGATTCATATTGGTTGAAAACAAAATTATTACTCGGAAACCACTGGGCCGATTATGCCAATAAACGAACTTGTCCGTCCTATTGGGATGCGCCACCCACCCTGAAAATTTCAAGTCGCTCTCTCTCTAGCTAGCTCTTTTCGTTCTCAAGTTATCGTGGCAACGGCCGGACGGCCAGACGGCCGGCCGGACAGAATCAAATTTGACCTCGAATTCTTCATTGGGGAGTCCAACTAAATCATTTGAGACCATTTTCGTCAAAAAATTCGAAAGTTACAGACATTTGGGCAAAACTATAACGCGATGTACCCCAGAACATACGCGCAAAAATGGATGGGCGTAGAACAAGCGCCTGTGGACAGGAGCTTTCTGGCGCTCTAGTTCAAACAGACAAATTATATCTCCGAAAGTATTGGTTTCTCAGAGTTGGGAATTAAATGTATTCCTATGAAAGAACTGCATCATAAAGGAAATTAAATTCAAATAATAGTTTATTTATCAAGATTAAATGAGCAATCTGAGAATGAGAAGTGCAACATGGAAGAAATCAAATTAAAATAGCTGAAATGAATTTGACTCTTTCTTATAGAACAGGATGAAATGTACGAGTATGAATACAGATCATATAATAAAGCTTAGATATAATAATTATAGCATTCTGTGAAAACATAGAAGTACGTACGATTCGTTATTGAAATTTAGAAAAATCATATCTCCGAGAGTATTAGCTTGTTGGAGTTGAAAATGATATCGATGGATTTTAATGGTGAAACTGCATCTTAAATAAAAATTACAGACATTTGGGCAAATTGATTAGCACTCAGTTCCGAGGAACTAGAGCGCCAAAAAGTGTAATTCCCTTTCCGGGATTTGAGCCCGCCTTCTCTCGTACCGAAACCGAAACCCGACGGCCTAGACGAACCGGCTATCTGGCTCCTCGTACGATCTTGTCGATCTCCGGTATTTAGAATAAAACGTCGGTACTTACCTGGGATATACAGGGTGTCCCAGAAATCAACGATAAGCCGGTAACGGGCGATAGGCCAGGTCATAACAGTTATCAGAAAAATATTTAAAAAAATCTTTGTCATGTACTTTTCAAATTATAGGTATTAGAAAAAAAAAAGGAAAAACTGACATCCTGTGATGATCTTTCAAGTCCTGTGTCTACAAATATTAATTTTTCAACAGTCTTTTTTTTGTAATGTAATCATGAATAATCCTTCTGTAAATTACAGTTCAAAATTAAAACATATCTGCCTCAGTTTTAAATAAAGTGTTGGATTTTTGCCCAACATTAAATTCAAAATAATTTCATCATCCAACTTTAACCGACTGTACTGTAAAAAAAATGTACCACACTATTTTGTCAAGTAACATCAAAAGATGGCGCATTTAGTCTGGATTCCAAAATGGTATGATACTTGCTAGATTACTTCTTAGTTGAGGAAAATAATAATGTTTTTTTAAGTGGAACCGGATTTCAGTCCAATTCTGTTTAATTATTGGAAATGGAGCCTAGGCATCTTTAAGTCCACAATTTACAAGTAAAGTTTGATTTAAACGGTAGACGGAGAGTGACGTTATTTTGCCTTGTAAGAGTGAAACAGATGGTGACGCTAAGTGGAAGCGAGATGACGGCGAGTGACGCTACTTTTATGCGAGAGTGAGACGAAATAAAAGATGCAAGTTTGAAATAAAATTAAGACATTGGATTTTTTCAGTTGACTTTAATTTAATTAGATTTACAAGAAATTACAGCAAATGTTCAAATTGCTGGCTTTCAGCTGCAATGCAAACGAGGTAAACATGTGGACGGGAATTTTGAATGGTAGAGTTATTGGTCCATTCGAGCTGCCGGAGAACTTAAATGCCCAGGTTTATTAGGACTTCTTACAAAATCAATTACCAGATTTATTGGGAAAAGTGCCACTGAACATTTACGGCAGCATGTGGTACCAACAAGATGGCTGCCCAGCGCATTATGCTCCCACAGTTCGGGAGTTCCTCGACCGAGAATACCCCGATAGGTGGATTGAGCGGAGTGGTACAATTTCGTGGCCTGCCCGTTCACCCGATTTAAACCCCATAGATTTCTTTAACTGGGGAACGATAAAGGAGATTTAGCCGAGCTGCACCAAAGAATTACAGAAGCCGCTGAATACATTAACTCAAGAAGTTATACCCGTCTTATTACGCTATCATTTTTAAGAAGATGTCTAGCATTGCAGCTGAAGGCCAACAATTTGAACATTTGCTGTAATTTCTAATTAAATTAAAGTCAACTGAAAAAATCCAATGTCTGAATTTTATTTAAAACTTTGCACCTTTTATTTCGTCTCACTCTCGCATAAAAGTAGCGTCACTATCTATCTCGCTCACACTTGGTGTCACCATCTGTCTCACTCTTACTAGGCAAAATAACGTCACTCTCCATCTACCGTTTAAATCAAACTTTACTTGTAAATTGTGGACTTAAAGATGCCTAGGCTCCATTTCCAATAATTATACAGAATTGGCCTGAAATCCGGTTCCATTTAAAAAAACATTATTATTTTCCTCAACTAAGAAGTAATCTAGCAAGTTTCATACCATTTTGGAATCCAGACTAAATGCGCCATCTTTTGATGTTACTTGCCAAAACAGTGTAGTACATTTTTTTACAGTACAGTCGGTTGAAGTTGGATGATGTAATTATTTTGAACTTAATGTTGGGCAAAAATTCAACATTTTATTTAAAACTGAGGCAGTTATGTTCTAATTTTTAACTGTAATTTACAGAAGGGTTATTCATGATTACATTACAGAAAAAAGACTGACGAAAAATTAATATTTGTAGACACAGGACTTGAAAGATCATCACAGGATGTCAGTTTTTCCTTTTTTTTTCTAATACCTATAACTTGAAAAGTACATGACAAAGATTTTTTTTTATATTTTTCTGATAACTGTTATGACTTGGCCTATCGCCCGTTACCGGCTTATCGTTGATTTCTGGGACACCCTGTATATTCTTAATTTTCACTTTTCGACATAAAATCGCCACATGGGGGTTTATTTGACGGTTTTTTACCCGTGTCTCTCTAAGTCGATTTTGACGTTTCTCGAACCAACTATTAGCAAGGAATTAGGCAATGTCATGTCTCAGGAAAATAAGTTGACATTATGACAATTCATACATAGAATAATTATATAATTCTATGAAAACGTAAAAATACGATGTATTATTGAAACGTTGAAAAATCATATCTCCGAAAGTATTAGCTTGGTAGAGTTTAAAAATGATATCATTGGATTCTTATGATAAAACTGCTTATCAAAAAAAATATAATTTGGAATTTGTTTTGTAAAAAAAAAATTTTTTTTTTGTTACTCCGAAACCATCTGTCCGATTAAGCCCAATAACGAACTTAGCCGAGATATTTATCCCCCAAACCTACTCTGAAAATTTCAACTGTCTAGCTCATTCCGTTCGAGAGTTATCGTGCCTACGGCCGGCCGGACATAATGAATTTCGACCACGGATTCTTGATCAGTGAGTCGAACCAAATCGTTTAAGACCATTTTCATCGAAAAATTCGAAAATTACAGACATTTGGGCAAATTGATAAGCACTCAGTTCCGAGGAACTAGAGCGCCAACAACTATAGTACGATACACGAGTTGTCAGCAATGATCTAATAATAACTATATAGATGTGCCCTCGCGTCATCGTGCCGTGCATAGCATTCCAACATTAAAGAGGGAAAGGGTTATAGGCTATTTTCATGTCTAACTGAAACGGGTAGAAAATGATCACGTGACTTCTGGCAAAAGATTCTGAAAAATTTCCTGAAGATCGTATTACTAGAACATTTTAAAAAAATCATTGAAAGAAATTCTATATATCAGCAAGTATTTTTCCGACATCTCTAAAATTCCGGGTAATTATCTAGAACATTCCATAACTCGAAAATTGTTGTAAAATATATACTCACTTACTAATTTTGGGTCGTAGATTGCGAATCTGAAGTCAAAAAAGCCGGTCGCTTCTAGTTTTTTCGAAAAAATTCATAAAGTGTGGGAATTACGATGTTAAAACTTTTTTGCTGGTGAATATTCATCATAAATAATATTTTATCGATTCCCAAATTATTTCTAACTAATGATTTTCTCCATGATTTCCTCATTTCAATGGAAACAATTTGTTTATTTATGTAACATGTTTACGTACATTTTGAATCCTATGACATGACGGCTAGCCAAGTGCTCGCAATCAGCGACGTTGCCAGATTGTAAATATTTTCAGAAGTACTTCCGATAATATTACAAATAACATTTCCTGCATGTTTGTTCGTCTAGGAACTACTTGCTTGTTATCACATTTTGTGGATATCATGAATTATTTAACTTAAACTGATCAAACCTAACCTTTTTTCGCGCGCATGTTCTAAGGAACAGCGTGCTATAATTTTGCCTGAATGTAATTTCCGTCCATTGCCTCGATAACTTTCGAATGAAGAGATAGCGACTTGCAATTTTCAGGGTAGGTTGCGCATCCGAATGCGACGGTTAAGTCCACTAAACGGTTTCGGAGTTACAACCATCTATAGTTTGGTTGTTATTTCCTAAATAACTCAAAAAATGCATATCCGATCGAATTTAAACGTGGTGATTAATTTTAGAATGCTGACCCACAAATTTGTGCAAAACTGCGAACCTAAAAAGGTTAGGATAGTTTAGATTAGGTCGGTTTACATTTTCTCAAATTCCAATCTCGCATAACAACGCACCATATCGAATTCTAAAACAGAAAGGTACGAAAATTTAAGAAGTAGGAAGTAGAGTTGATATATTGCACAAACAATATATCTCCATGGTTTGTAGTCAATCATAGTTTGAGAAGAAAGAAATCGACAGAATCAAAACCATAATGGGTTGAGTTATGACACCACGAACGAAGTCACACCGGCAACATTGCAAAGCCTGTTTGAAGTTATATGTCAAATCGTAAAATGACAACAATTATTGCACTATGGAAAATGTTGATTTTGATCAATTTTCAGCTATTATATTGCCAAGAAATGATTGAGGAATCAATAAAATATCATTTATGAGGAATATTCACCAGTAAAACAGTTTAAAACATCGTAATTAATGAGATTGAGTGAGGTTACTTCTGACACTTTCGGAATTTTTTTCGAAAAAACTAGAAGCGACCGGCCTGTTTTGAATTCAGATTCGCAATCTACGACCTAAAATTAGTAGGTGAGTGATTTTTAAACAACAATTTTCGAGTTATGGAATGTTTTAGATAATTTCCAAATTACGAGAACCTTCAAAAACTAACTCTAAAACCAAATTGCAAGTTTGAGCACGATCGGATCTCTATTGTTGGAGATCCGGGCAGACTTGAGTGAGTTCCGATATTTAAAAAGTAATTTAAATCTAATACTCAGTAGAATAAATACGGAAAGGGGATTTATGCAGTATTTTTTTGTATACTATTAGATATTTAATGAATTTCAATTCCGATAGAATACATATGTCAGAATTAAAAATTCTTTGATATTAGACGATTCTCTCATTACTTCTGTACTTAAAATGGTATGAAATGTATTTATATCTTATAAAATCTTCTGAGAAAACGGTCTATATCGATGATAAATTCGATTAAGATTGTCCAATAGAGGTGAATGGACAATATAACATGCGCGCAAAAGCTCATGACTTCACGTCAGTGCTTGAACCAATTGTTTCTAGAAGCCGAGAAACATCTATCCTTAGATTAATCTATTTACTATTCAATCTTTGCATCTATCTATATCTATTTTTCGGTCTTGCCTCAAGCTAGAATAATTTCTGCAGGCGCCTATGCTAATCAGTAGGATAATCGTGAAAGGTCATTAATTGAACCGGGTCCTACAACTTGACAATCTAACTGACAACAAATCTCATTATTTTGTTTTCACACCAAGCAGTGATTTTCTCGGATACCATTACCAATCACACGAGCCAGGTCGTTTGGACATTCAGTAACATAAACATGCTACAAAAAGAATAGAGTCGCGTCGGTGTTGATGCAGGCAAACTTTGACCATGATACGACTGCCAGGAACAAAAATCGTCGAACGAGCTGTTATCGGGCTGCTTTCACATTCTTGGATCAGAGTTTCAATTCGAACTCGCGATACTGTACCTATCTATCTATATACAGAACGAAAAGAGGCGTTCGTGAGTGACTGACTCAAAGAGAGAGTTCAATGGGACAGGATTACATAAATATCATGTAACAATCAATTTTTCTGCTCGACTGGATACGAACCTATTTGATTCGTAGAGAAAAAGAAGAATACAGGGAACTAACCATCGATTGATTTTCATTACTTTTGACACGCTCTATACCCTGGACTGTGTTTCATTTTGCCTAATCGATATTTAAAAATCAATGCCACTTTTCGTTGCAATTTTATAACTCAAGAACGGGCTCACCTATCCATACCAAATGTTAAGGCTTTGTTCGGAATATTTAGTTGATGGTTAATGTGAAGTTTGCACAAAATCAGTCGAGCGGTTCTTCATTTATCAGAGGAAACTTTTTGAAAATGTAACTATAAACGTGATGTTTTTTTATTGGATGTTAGGAGGGGGGTTTGTGAAAATTTCGAAGGGGTTTATCGAGGAAAAATACGGAAGTTTCGTAGAGTTTCGCGTTTTCAGAGCGAAAAGATGGGGCTGTATTTCAAAGAAAATCGCGAAAAGTTGAAACAACGCCGATTTTGGCAAAAGGAGTAAAATTGTGGAAAGGAATTCGAAAGAACGGTGGCGTTCGGAACGACGGTATTTGCGGGAACGCCAAGAACTGATTCGATATTAGTCCATAACGGAGCCCTTTTTCCGATCTTCTTTTTCGATTTCCCGGAAGAACGATAGGAAAATGTGACTTTTCGCGAAAATCGACAAAATTCTGACGTTTCATGTATTTCTGTGGCGAATTTTAACGCGGCTGCTTCAAGGTTTACGGTCTGAACGAGCGACGAGAAATGTCAAATCAAATTCGAATTTCGAACGAAATTACTCGAAAATCTTGGAATGCCAATATCCAAATGTCTAAGAATAATTTTAAAAGTAGCTAGCAATTAATAAAGTATTTTTTGTTTGAATAAATGAATTTGATGTTTCAATTAATTTTTTCCTACGTGCTAGGCTACGGGGCGGCTAGTTGTCTGTAATTATATTTTCGAAGTTTTAGCCGAAACTACGAAAAGGGCTCTTAATGTTTAGTTTCGAATCACTGATGAAGAATCCGAATCAGAAATAGGAACACTATTGTCTGCACTGTCTTGTATAGAGTCACTGTATAGAAGTGTACAGTGACTCTATACAAGACAGTGGCGACAATATAGAATATAGTGTTCCTATTTTTGATTCGCTGTTGGCGTCACAGCTGCCTTGACTAGGGAACTGAGGTTGCGATTCTTATTTATCCTTAACTGAGGACCTCAGTTAAGACTTAACGGAGATTGAATGCTTTGTGAATACGGCGGAATGTGATTTAAATCGTACAAAGTCAAGCCGCCGGTTATCGTCGCTATGAAAATCCATCTGTATACAAACAATCAAAAATTCCATCAAGTTTCAATTCCACCAATGGGCGAACATAATACATATTTTATATCATTCAATATCATCCATTATTAATCAATTAAACAAAATGTTATCAGGCAAGTGACCCAAATTCAATTCTTCAGATTCCTTACATACAAATATTCACCAACGTTTCGGCACCCTTCTCTAGCCTTTATTGAAGGCTGAGAATTTCATGAACATGAGTAACTTACAAAATACAACCAATGTAAAATTATACAAATATAGAATATTTCAATAAAATGACATAATTAAAGACAGTATTAACATAACAAAACAGTTAAAAATCAATGTTTGTGTAATCGTCAACGATGTTAATTGCTCTTCCATATTAGTTTTTTGCTCTGTTTCCATTATTCAATCTTTATCAAATCATTTAAAAACTCCTTTAATTCATCATATTTCGGAACAATGTTATATCTTACTTGAAATTTCTCTATTACGCGCGTGTTCCGCAAGGAACAGCGTGCTATCATTTTGCCACAATGTCTGTATTTTTCGTTTTTTGGCGCTCTAGTTCCTCGGAACTGAGTGCTTATCAATTTGCCCAAATGTCTGTAATTTTCGAATTTTTCGATGAAAATGGTCTTAAACGATTTGGTTCGACTCACTGATCAAGAATCCGTGGTCGAAATTCATTCTGTCCGGCCGGCCGGCCGGCCGGCCTTAGGCACGATTACTCTCGAACGGAATGAGCTAGACAGTTGAAATTTTCAGAGTAGGTTTGTGAGATAAATATCTCGGCTAAGTTCGTTATTGGGCAAAATCGGACAGATGGTTTCGGAGTAACAAAAAAAAAATTTTTTTTTACAAGGCAAATTCCAAATTAATTTTTTTTTCAATAAGCTGTTTTACCATAAGAATCCAATGATATCATTTTTAACTCTAACAAGCTAATACGTTCGGAGATATGATGTTTCAAAATTTCAAGTATTTCAACGTTGTCACAGAATGATATTATTCTAAGTATATATATATATATTCTTTTGAACTTGAGCATTACAATTAATTTTTCATCTAACAATAAAGCATGTGTATTTAAAAAGTGTTAGCAGAGGTTAGTGTAACGGGGTACCATATAATTTGATATATGATACTAGAGCTTAGGGAAAAAACCTCAGCAAAAAAACCCTATCTCCCCGTTAGTGTTGTGATTTATGAAAATTGAAATTGTTAACAAAATATGCTGAAATATTAAATATTGAAGGGCATCTTTTTCTTCATTATCGCTTCTTCCTTCAACAATCAGAGAAGTTTTCTCCAAGGTACCCGAAACCCAATCTGGAAAAGGAAAAGGCAAAGGGAGAAAACGAACAAATTAAAAATGGAATATTCTATATTTTATTAAATAGATTTAAAACTCGCTACCCATTCTAAAAAAGATTCAGAAACATTATGAATAGCCCTAAAACCATCTTTGAATCTATATATGCGACAATTATTAACTAAATGATCTATGGTTTCCTCTGCTTCCCCGCATTCACAACTAGGACTCTCAACTGAGTTCCACCTGAAAAGCATGCTGTTGCAACGACCATGACCGGTTCTTAGACGATTCAGAATAGACCATATTCTCCTTGGAAGATCAAACCCCAGAACTCTATTTGAAGGATCAGAAATTAAATCTTTGTTGAATAAATTGCAAGAAATCCATTCAGACCGCCAAACTTCCTTGTCACTTTTATTCGAATTAAGAAAACAGTTGGACCATAAAGGGTTTCGTGACTTCAATCTGGGAATCTTATTGTCTGGAATGTAGGAGATAATCGGAAATGAATTCGGAAAAGAATGAAATTTATTCCAAGAATTTGAAACAGCAGTCTGCCTGCGAATGTGGGGCGGGACAATGTTTGAAAGAACTGGCAACCAATGAATAGGTGTAGATCTAATAGTTCCAGTGATGATTCGCATAGATGACTTCAACTGTGCATCAATTTTTTGAGTATGAGCACTATTAAACCAGACGGGGCAACAATATTCAGCGGCAGAAAAAACCAAGGCTAAGGCAGCCGTTCGAAGAGTAGCTGCATCAGCACCCCATGAAGTACCAGCTAATTTCTGCAGAATATTATTTCTCGTTTTCAACTTCAGACGCAAAGCATCCAAATGAGCTTTGAAATTCAAAGATGAATCTAGTTTCACTCCTAGATATTTAGGATAAAAATTATGTCTCAAGAAAGAATCACCGAAAGACACACTCAATGTTCTATATTTTTGGTGATTGTTCAAATGAAAGCAAGAAACCTCAGTTTTATTCGGATTCGAACACAAACGCCACTGAAATAGGTACTTTTTCAGAATATCTAAATCTGCAGATAGATTTTTTTCTATACTTTGGAAATCAGAATGACGAAATGCAAGGGCAATGTCATCAGCGTAGATGAATTTCTCAGACGAAGTAGCAGGAATATCACACAGATATAAATTGAAAAGAAGAGGTGCTAAAACTGAACCTTGTGGGAGACCATTATTCAAATTCTTGAATTTACTACTATTATTATCAATAAAAACACGAAACCTTCTATCCGAGAGCATATTTTCGAGTAAACGAACCATTTTTCCACACTTTAAATGAGTATAAAGTTTGGAAATCAAACCATCTTTCCATACCGTGTCATATGCTGCCGACAAATCCACAAATGCTGTTCCTGTTTTCATTTTACTATTGAAACCTGTTTCGATATAAGTAGTTAGACTAAGAACCTGATCACAACAATTTCTATTTTTCCTGAAGCCCCCCTGGCAATTCTGTAGAATGTCTTCTACAGACGATTCAATCCTAAAAAGAATCAATCTTTCTAAAATTTTAAAAGGAACACTCAACAGACTAATGGGTCGATAACTGCTAGGATCGGAAGAATCCTTTCCACGTTTTAAAATTCCTATGACTTTAGCTTTGCGGAATTCTTTTGGAATATTTCCAGTATTCAGAATATTATTATAGAATGATAATAGCCAGGACATGGCTTTTTTGCCCAAGTGTTTGATGAATTCAGGATAAATTCCGTCAAATCCGGCTGCTTTCCGAGATTTAGTGCATTTAAGTGCTGCTTTTAATTCATCCAAGTTGAATATATTCGAGATACTGTCTACAGATGAAGATGATGTCCTAAATTTGTGCAAATTATACTTCATATTCTTGATTTTTGATTTTGAAATTCCAACCGAATTGGAAACATCAACTAGCCGACGAGCAATCAATTCAGGGTCAATTTTAGAAGATGACAATGTTAGAGGAGTAGCTTCCCCTAATTTTCTCAAAACATCCCATGTACTCCTACTCGAATGTGTGAAATTCATATCGGAAACTACACTATTCCACTTTTCCTTACGACTTGCATTTATAGAATTCATTAGCTTCTCGCATTTTTCAGTAGTTGGCGAATTTTGATAATCCTTATATAAATTTTCTGTTTCAACTGACCAACCAGGAATATACTCTTGACGGAAACCCCTCGGAATGAATTTCTTAGCTGAAGCTTTTACTACACCAACAAATCTATAGTAATTGTCATAAGTTGGTCGAATCCATCTTATGTCACTATCCACTTTTTTCGCGAATTGAACCCAATTAGCCTTCTGGAAATTCCAACGGGGTTTATTCAAACAGGGAGCAAAATGAACCACATTTCCTATAGTTAATAACATGGGCTTATGCTGACTACGTGGAAAAACACCTAAAATTTTACGTTCTACTGAAATAGGTTTAGAAGAAGCATCACAGGAAACCATGCATAAGTCAGGGTTATAGCCTTTATTCCATCTTGAAGAATGGAAAGAAGGTGTATCTTTTGCATCGAAAATCAAAAAATAATCATTGTCTTCCATCCAATCGGTCAAAGCTATACCATTTCTATCATTAACATCATAACCCCATGTAACATGATGCGAATTGAAATCTCCGCAGTAAATTGATGGATGATTAACATTTATATTGAAATTTCTTGGCCAAAAACTATTTGGAGGTTTATAAATGTTGATGACAGAAATGTCACAAAATTTGAAGGAAATGAAGAAAACTCCTTCAATCTCACCTTTCCTAATTAACTCAACATTTTGAACAGAGGAATTCTTGACATAACAAGCTAGACCGTAAATTCGACTTAGAAGAAAATCAACTAATACATAACCTTTCAAAAGTCCCCTCTCTCGAAGATTTTCCTCTGTTGCTGTATGGGTCTCTTGGAGAAGAATCACCTCTGCACCTTGCTGGTCCGCTAATTTTCCTAGGTAATCGCACTTATCCTTTGATATCCCTTCAATATTTAAATTTAAAATAGAAACTTCGTTACTGCTCTTCTGCCGGGAGGGTTCTTGGAACCTAGTTTGGCAATCCAAGCGATGATTTTTCGGAACTTCAGATCTTCGAAGACCGCTACAGGACCCTAATGAAGGGCAATCATCTCCCATAGATAAAAGCTTCACATTCAAATTGAAAATCGATATAAAAATCTCCAAGAAAAATTTGGCGTTTCTATTTTATATGTCTATATATATATTCTATTTTATATGTATGAATGGTCATAATGTCAAATGATGTTCCTGGGACATGACATTCTATAATCAATCGAAGAATTGTCAGCGAAGTGAGAAAAATCTCAGTTGTTTGCTCCGAAATTAGGTTTTCTCAGAAAATTCTTAAATTTCGGAACGGAACATGAAGTAAGAGATCTGAGAGTAGTGAGACTGCTTTTCATCCATAGACATAGATATAACTCTCGAACGGAATAAGGTAGGTAGTTGAAATTTCCAGAGTAGTTTAGGGAGATGAATATCTCGGTTAAGTTCGTTATTGGGCAAAATTGGCCAGATTTAATTTGATTTCTTCCATGGTGCAGTTCTCATTCTCATGATTGCTCATTTAATCTTGATAAATAAACAATTATTTAAATTGAATTTCCTTTATGATGCAGTTCTATACTATTTTCGGAAGCGAAACTGACGATTTAGGCCTTTTTGGGGCGTGAAACTTGAAGAAAATGAAAGATAAGGGCGAAAAACCGTCCCATAAACCTCCATGTGGCTATTTTCGATCTAGAAATGTGAAAAATGAGCAAATTCAGGTGAGGTAGGTACAGAGAGCGAGGTGCCGAGTTGGTTTTGTCTAAAACTTAAAAGGAACCGCTGCTCTGCCCCCGGAATCGTTACCGAGTCGAACGAGAAGTATCAATTCGTCATTTTCCAACTTTTCATGTACCTACATTTAGTCTAAATATAAGAAATCGATACATGTTCTGGAAGTTTTGACCTGGAGAATTTTCCTTTGTAAATTCGATCATAGAAACGTCACAGATTCTACGTAATGAGAGACGAGGTTTGAGATTTTTTTAGGCCTAATTTGGCCGTTCTAGGTGGTTTTGGGACCTGAAACTTGAAGAAAATAGAAGATAATTGTGAAAAATCGTCCGATAAACCTTCGTTTGACGATTTTTGATCACAATCAGTAAAATATAAGATTAACAATCCAAGGTGAGTAAAACGAGAATTTTGAGAATTTTTTTAAGAATCCACAGAAAATGTGGGGGTTTGAAAGAGGTAGATAACGAAAATTTGCTAGAGAGAAAAGGTAAAACCGAAAACCCCGAGTCGATATCTTTAATAGTTTATGATTTATGAACAAATTTGTATTTTTTCCTAAGTAACCTAGAAAAACGAGGTTCCAATTTGATTTTGCCTGAAACTCAAATCGAAGGACTTTTTGTCCCTTAAAATTATTATCGAGATGATGGAGAAGTATCCATTTTTGCTTTTCTACATTTTCATTCACGTACAATAAGTCTAACTATATCAAATTGATACAAGTTCTGTAGGTTTTTTCGACCCCGGGGATTTTCCTTGATAATAGTTGGTTCGAGAAACATGTGTGTGAAGTTGGCCCAGCACTTTTTGATTTTCAAAAAAAAAAAAATTGTGCTGAATTGTGCTAGGTTTGTGCTGCTTTGTGCCGTTGAAATTTCCTTTCTATTTCATGTGGTTCTCAAGATATTTCAAAAGTCGATAAAATGGGCTAGCCCAGCACTTTTCGAAAAATTAGGTTTCAATGGCTGAAATAGATTGTGCTATGCATGTACTGAGTTGTGCCGTTCGAATTTTTCTGTAAGTCCCACTAATTTCGCAGAAAATCGAGAAGTAAAAAAAAAGTTAGCCCAGCACTTTTGTTTTTTCTTCTCACAAATGAGTGAAATAACTTGTACTACATTTGTGCTGTCTTGTGCCGTAAATATTTTCACGAAAATTTTTCGAATTTTCTATGAAATGGCGAAAATGAAAAATGAAGTCAGCCCAGCACTTTCGAATTTTTCCATTGGAAACATGCTCAAAAAATTGTGCTACACGTAGTATAAGTTGTGCCGTTGAAATTTTCACGAATATCCAGTTAATTTTCCAAAAAAATTAAGAAATAAAAAAAAAGTTAGCCAAGCACTTTCGTTTTTTTTTGACGAATTTTTATTACCTAATTGAACTTCATTTGTGCTGACTTGTGCTGGTCATATTTTTCAGGAAAAACTTTCAGTTTTCCCTATAAATGGAGAAAATAAGAAAATTCAGTAGATTGTTTGAAAACTTGCAATGCGTGGCAACAGTGTGCGTGAAGTTGGCCCAGCACTTTTTGATTTTCGAAAAATTTTTTATCGTACTCAATTGTGCTGGGTTTGTGCTGCTTTGTGCCGTCAACATTTTCGTTTTATTCCATTCCGTTTTCAAGATATCTCACAAAACATCCTTTCGAATAGAGCCTCATTTAGTTATATATGTTGCAACTGACTGAATCCCGTTCGATTAATAAGATTAATTATTTTACTTTTTCACACGAAATGTCCATTTTATTTTTGTTTTGTTTTTCATAAAAAATGTTTCTGTTCTTCGCATTTTATTCCATCGGTAAGAATATCGAAATTTCAGAGAGAGTTATCAAGCTCTTCGAAAGTTCATGTGAACAGTAAAAAGTGTTCAAATATAAAAATTTAACTAATGGAAGTAGAGTAAAAATGTCTTACTTACCTAAAGGTTCTTGACCGAATAGAAGAGTTTAAATATTAAGCATTATTTTGTTGATCATAATACTACTAGTGAAAATACAAATAGTAAGAGACTTTCAATTTCTGTTTTTCCCAGTTGAAGGTTCCTTGAAGGAATTGGAGAACATGAAATTTTCAAATTTTTATCTTTCGAAATGCCATTGGAACAGATGCACTGAGACACCCAGTATATCGAAATATTTGAAATACCAATTTTTCAGAAACACCCTGTAACTTGATAACCAATCAAGATATCTGGGATTTTTTGCTGGTAATTGATTATCTGGAAAAAAAGGGTATCCTTAATTTTTTTTTTCTAACCCTTATGATTCTCGAGATGCTCTCAGTGATCATCAAATTTCGGATACACTGTACAACCTGTCAATTTCATATTCGCAAGAAACAATAAAATAATGAAATCTGTCGACAATCTACTTTCAACAATATTATGGATATTCTGCTCTGAAAGTTGAACTATGGCAACAGCGCTATCGAACCCCGCGGCAGTTGATGTCGTAAATTAGTACGAATGGAGTATGTAGTGACAGTTGACAGTTATGATCAGAGCGTTGCGGGTTGCTGTTCTCAACGATTAGAATAGTATTTGTTGCTACGTTGCCCATTACAGATTTCCCTTATCTAATTCCGTAATTTACACGATTAGAAGAAAAAAATTGAAGACGAAAATTATGATTGCTGATACAAAATTGTTTTAATTTCAATTTTCTGCAAAATAGGAGGAAATTTCGGAAAAGTTTGAACGGCACAACTCAATGTATATATAGCACAATCTATTTCAGTTGTTTTACATCAATTTTCCGAAAAGTGCTAAGCTGGCCGGTTCTACACATTTTGTGAGATATCTTGAGAACCGAATGGAATAAAACGAAAATGTTGACGGCACAAAGCAGCACAAACCCAGCACAATTGAGTACGAGCAAAATTTTTTCGAAAATCAAAAAGTGCTGGGCCAACTTCACGCACACTGTTGCCACGCATTGCAAGTTTTCAAATAATCTACTGAATTTTCTTATTTTCTCCATTTATAGGGAAAACTGAAAGTTTTTCCTGAAAAATATGACCCCCACAAGTCAGCACAAATGCCGTACAATTAGGTAAAAAAAAATTCGTCAAAAAAAAACGAAAGTGCTTGACTAACTTTTTTTTATTTCTTAATTTTTTGGAAAATTAGCAGGATATTCGTGAAAATTTCAACGGCACAACTTATACTACGTGTAGCACAATTTTTTGAGCATGTTTCTAATGGAAAAATTCGAAAGTGCTGGGCTGACTTCATTTTTCATTTTCGCCATTTCACAGAAAATTCGAAAAATTTTCGTGAAAATATTTACGGCACAAGACAGCACAAATGTAGTACAAGTTATTTCACTCATTTGTGAGAAGAAAAAACAAAAGTGCTGGGCTAACTTTTTTTTTACTTCTCGATTTTCTGCGAAATTAGTGGGACTTACAGAAAAATTCGAACGGCACAACTCAGTACATGCATAGCACAATCTATTTCAGCCATTGAAACCTAATTTTTCGAAAAGTGCTGGGCTAGCCCATTTTATCGACTTTTGAAATATCTTGAGAACCACATGAAATAGAAAGGAAATTTCAACGGCACAAAGCAGCACAAACCTAGCACAATTCAGCACAATTTTTTTTTTTTTGAAAATCAAAAAGTGCTGGGCCAACTTCACACACATTCGAGAAACGTCAAAATCGACTGAGATAGACGGGGTATGAAAACGGCCGTTCTAGGCATTTTTAGGGCCTGAAAGTTGGCGAAAAGCGAAGTTAATGGTAAGAAACCGTCAAATAAACCCCCATGTGGCGAATTTATGTCCAAAAAGTGAAAATTAAGAATATAATTTCTCTGGTAATTACCGACGTTATATTCTAATAGCGGAGATCGACAAGATCGTACGAGCAGTCCGATAGCTAGGTGGTCTAGAACGTCGGGGTCTCGGTTTCGTCACGAGAAAGGCGGACTCGAATCCCGGAAAGGGAATTACGCTTTTTCGTGTTTTTTTTTCAATTTCTATAGGAATATTAACTTCGAATTACGCTATATCTGTCGACTTTGAGTAAGGGTGTTTTTCTTTTTTTTCCGAAGCTCTTATCGCTGAAAATAAACCATTACTATACAGGGTGTTCTTTTTCTATCGGCACAATGTTACGCGATTTATTTGATTTTTGACACAAACAAACTGTTATCTAAATAGGAATCTTGGATGGATTCTTTTAATGTATTTTTTAGAAATCTCTATACAGGGTGTTCTTCTTTTAACGTCAATCGCAACTTGCTGCTTTTCACGAAAAATCGTACTCTTGTATTCAATTGTGATAAAAGATATACTTTCGGACATACATCGTTGAAAATAAACCATTACTATACAGGGTGTTCTTTTTCTATTGGCACAATATTACGCGATTGATTTGATTTTTGACACAAACAAACCGTTATCTAAATAGGAATCTTGGATGGATTCTTATAATGTATTTTTAAAAAATCTCTATACAGGGTGTTTCTGTTTTAACGTCAATCGCAACTAGCTGCTTTTCACGCAAATCGTGCGATTGTAATCAATTGTGTTAAAAGATATGGTTTCGGGACCTACATCGTTGAAAACAAACCATTACTATACAGGATGTTCTTTTTCTTTCGGCACAATATTACGCGATTGGGTTGATTTTTGCCACAAACAAACCGTTATCTAAATGGGAATCTTGGATGCATTCGTATAATGTATTCCTTAGAAATCTCTATACAGGGTGTTCTTCTTTTAACGTCCATCGCAACTTGCTGCTTTTCACGAAAAATCGTACTATTGTAATCAATTGTGATAAAAGATATACTTTCGGACATACATCATTGAAAATAAACCATTACTATACAGGGTGTTCTTTTTCTATTGGCACAATATTACGCGATTGATTTGATTTTTGACACAAACAAACCGTTATCTAAATAGGAATCTTGGATGGATTATTATAATGTATTTTTTAAAAATCTCTATAAAGGGTGTTTCTGTTTTAACGTCAATCGCAACTAGCTGTTTTTCACGACAAATCGTACTATTGTATTCAATTGTGATAAAAGATATACTTTCAGGACCTACATCGTTGAAAACAAACCATTACTATACAGGGTGTTCTTTTCCTATCGGACCAATATTACGCGATTGATTTGATTTTTGCCACAAACAAACCGTTATCTAAATAGAAATCTTGGATGGATTCTTATAATGTATTTTTTAGAAATCTCTATACAGGGTGTTCTTCTTTTAACGTCCATCGCAACTTGCTGCTTTTCACGAAAAATCGTACTATCGTATTCAATTGCTCATTTAATCTTGATAAATAAACTATTATTTAAATTGAATTTCCTTTATGATGCAGTTCTATCATACGAATACATTGATAAAATTCCCAACACTGAGAAACCAATACTTTCGGAGATATAATTTGTCTGTTTGAACTAGAGCGCCAGAAAGCTCCTGTCCACAGGGCTTGAACCCATTTTTTTTTAACATGGTCTCAAACGATTGGGTTCGCCTCACTGATCAATAATCCGAGGTCCAATTCGATTGTGTCCAGCCGGAGGACTTTAAGCCACTAGTAGAAAGCACATGCGCAGAGGAGACGTGGCTCTTTTTGGGTTGTATGGCTTATGTTGGGAGTGGTTGGCGTCTAGCGGTCATGGATTTGGTGCCGAGGAATTATTGTGAGGTTTTAAGAGAAATTTCATGGCAATTCTATTCATCTGTAGGTTTAGAGGAAATAGCGTTGTTTCCGAGTTGAATTGCCTGTATCGTGGCCTTGGGCCCAATTTATAAATAACTATATTTGGAAGATCTAAATTAAATTACGTTCGGATACGGGGGTCCCATAACAGTATTTTTTTAAATTTGATCTACGGTAAAACTAATAGCCAGATTGTATTGATAGCCAGATATGTTAGAGGAACTTGAAAAAATATAAAAAAGCACTGACTTGAAGTCAGTACTCTTTGGCGCGTTTGTTCACGATGGCTTATTTGAATTAAATAATTTTTCAAGCTCAATGGATAGGACGAGCCGGAGATCTACCCAGAGGGTAGTGGACACCATTCACTGTCGGGTCAAAATTAACAGTGCTCTGTCTAAGCTGGCATGAGGATATAGTAACAAAGTTGACCAAGAATACAACTGACTCTCCTTAGTCATACAAGCTCCTAGGAGCTTCTGAGGGATCTCCTTGGGGAAGACTTGGGAGGGTCAGTATAATCATATCATGTTTATAACACACGCGTCAATGGCAGATTGACTTCACAATGAAAGAAAAAGGCTAAAAAAGCCTTGACGTGGGGTCAATCTGCGTTGGCGCGCGTGTTATAAACATGATTATGATTATACTGACCCTCTCAAGTCTTCCTCAAGTAGATCCCTCAGAAGCTCCTAGGAGCTTCGGCGAATACGGAGAGTCAGTTGCATTAATTGTCAACTTTGTAACTCTATCCTTATGCCAGCTTAGACACAGCACAATTAATTTCGACCCGACAGTGAATGGTAAATGCTTGACGAACTGTTACATTTTTGTTATTATCATTATTTATCAGAATGGGGTCGAGATTCTTGTTCCGGTCCTTCAGAACTGTGACCGATAGGATCTTTTGTTCTATTACCCTACTTATTTAATTCTAAGCACATTTTGAATGATATTGACATACCTGGTGACGTCCTCAGGAGCCTTGGCTATTATGTCGTGAAGTTTTAGAACTGACTCTCCCAAATGTGAAATCCTTAGGCTGGCCAGCTCTGGGTATTTTCAAACAATGTGTTTGGCAGTTTCTTTTTCCGATCCACAGGGTCTGCATATTTCGTCTGTTGACTTGTCCATGCGGTATAATTGGTATTCCTAACGACAGTGCCCTGTCAGCTTTTGGCCTGTGCTAGTCCTGGAGTATTTCTCCCAAGAGCTGTACTGTTATTTAGCTGCCATTGTTGGACCGCTGCCCTGTGGTAGTATTTTCCAAGCCCACAAAGATTTCTGGTCCAGCAGGTGTTACCCTAGAGGCCCTTTTTACAAGTTCATCGGCCTTCTCATTTCCTTTGATTAACTGTTAAATTTTTTTTGAATTAATTTTGATTTGAAATTTCGTTCGTATTACAATGAAATATTCTGGAATTTCATTTTTAGACTTGAAAGAACTATGTCCACACCTTTCAAATGTATTTAAAAATAATAATAATATAATATTTGATTGAACACCGTATTAAGTTCATTCTACCTGAAAACTGCAAATCATCGAATTCCAATCAGATCATGGAATAGGCCATTCACCTCTTCCGACTAAGCTCTATTAATCCACAGGGTCACAATGCTGTTTCGTGTTGTCAATGAACAATCGACGAAAGAGTGAAATCTTGAAAGAACTTACCATTTATCCATTCATCATTGATAATCAACAAGAAAATAGCTAACATTGACAAAAATAATTATAATGAAGATTTTCTTCTTCTGCCAGTGAAATCAATATCCAACAAACTGATATTAGTTTGGATATTCCTCTGCCAACCAACATTGATACATTACACCGGGTATTTTATTTATTTTCCCATAATTCATAATGGATTCAATTGATTCCAAGATACTCCAAAATATTTATTTTCCACTCGATACTGAAGGAATGTTCGTTCCACCATAACCACCTTCATTATGGAACTCCGAATCATTATTAAATGGCAATATAGTCTCGAGAAACACGCTTCACGTTTCGAGGGTTATGACCTTGTCCGCCATTAAACAGTAATAAGTTTGTCGGTTAGTTTACAAGTGCCGGTCAATTTATATTTCGTGAATAGGTCTCTTGCATGAATTTTGTTTATTATTGGAATCGTGACTTAACCCGTCATATCTACTCCCACTCTCTTCTCGTGTCCGTTCCACTCTTTCTTTATTCCAGTGTAGCATTGGCTGTAACAAGCAGATGGTAAATTTTTATTACGTCAGCCGTCATAGCAACGATTCAGAAGCGTTTCACCTCATTTGAATTTGCTTCTAGATTTACAGATTTTCAATACCGAAATATTCAAATTTTATAAATTATGAAAGTGGATGAGGGCATACATGATGATATGGTATTGAAGTTGATTCCGAAAAACATAAACATATGGAATTTCGTGTTACATGCAAGAGAGCTATTAGTGCAATACAATGATATCTATTATGTGATTACATAGCGTGTAAATAGTGAATTTTGCTTTGGAATATTTTCTACTTGGGGTGAGGCCGAATAAGATGAATTCCAAAGTTTTGGAATAGGACCGATTATATATCTGCTATCAAGCAGAGGAAAAATACCCTTCCCACCAGGGGTCTTCGCAGAGCAAACTTTGGCAGGTTTGAGAGCCTCTTCCACGTGCTCCAGAAGTGTGAATTGAGCCGCACCAAACTTATCGCGAGGCACCGGTCTGCGATAGTGGTGAAAGATTCCCATAAATATAAAAATATTTATATACTGACTGACAAAGAAACTGCAACACCCAGAAGGAACTGTTTAAATTTAATTTTTTTTTTTTTTGTAAAACAGATAGTATAGCAAGGATTAAATGATTGAAATTTGAAGAAGAAAAACGAAGGGTTCACAATTTTTTTTAATAAATCTGTTAATAATGTGTTTGTCCACCACTATTAACTACACACTCCCCAACCCTTCTCGGCATTGATGCAATAAGATGGTCTATTTCTTCTTGAGGGATACTATCCCAAGCTACCTGTAGTTCATGTATCAGAGCCGCCAAAGTCCGTGGGGGCTGGGGTAAATTTCCAAGCCTTCTACCCATGATGTCCCAAACATGCTCTATGGGCGAAAGATCGGAGGATCTAGGCGGCCATGGCAAAAGATTCACATGGGTCGCTTCAAAAAAGTTAAAACTAACTCTGGCAACATGAGGTCGAGCATTATCTTGCTGAAATATTGAATTTTCGAGCAGGTTAAGGTAAGGGAGAACATAGGGCTCCACTATTTCTTGAATTTAACGCAGCGCTTTCATGTTATCTTGAATATAGACTAACGGTGACCTACTTGCATATCCAATAGCACCCCATACCATAACGCCTACTGTCCGGTGAACACGACGCTTAATATCAAACTGAGGTTCACGTATTTCTCCCCGACGTAGTCTAACCCTTCTTCTGCCATCATTTGCACCCAAGGAGAATCGAGATTCATCAGGAAAGACGATCTGATGCCATTGCACATTCCAATATTGACGTTTTCTACACCACTGTAATCGTTGCCGGCGATGCTCAACCGTCAGAGGTAACACAAGATGGAGTCGATAATGCTTTAGTCCAAAAGACCTTATCCGGCGCTAAACCGTTCGTACAGTTACAAGATGGCCTTGTTCTCCTAACCACTCATCAGCCAAAGATCGAGTTGTCGCAAATCGGTCTCTAATAGCCATAAGTCTTAGACGTCGATCTCGAACTTCATTTGTGCCCCTTCGGCGTCCGGTGCCTACTCTTCTTCGATTTTGAGCATTATCAAACCACGCTTGATAACATCTCATAACAGTAGTGGGGTTTCGGTTCGTACGGTTAGTGATATCTCGAAAGAACAACCCGGCCTCCCGTAGACCAATAATTCGACCTCTTTCAAATTCACTTAGCTGGCGATAAATTCCGCGTACACGTGCTCTAGACATTTTAACAACAACTAAACATCGACTTTGGATCTCCTTGAACAGCTGGTTTGTTGTAAATTTAAAAAAAAATGCAAAAAACGACTACAATAATATGTGAGTAATAAAAAATGTTTACATGAGAAAACCTTCACGATTTTTTTCTCCAAATTTTTATCACTTACTCCTTGCTATACTATCTATGTTTTACCGAACAAAATTTGAAATTTAATCAGCTCCTTCTGGGTGTTGCAGTTTCTTTGTCAGTTAGTATATTAATCCCTTCGGACATACATTGATGTATGGGACAGGGCAATTACAATTCACTATGCTATATATTATATAATATATGCTATAAGTATAACATAACATATCTAGGCCAAAATAAGAAATATAGTGAAATATAAGGAGAAAATTTAATTGATTGTATATCTTGATCACTCAGGTATTCGCCAATACTATAATAAGTTTTTGCACAAGGAATGTTTTGATATTGTATTTGTAGGAAACTGGATTAATGTTTTCATAGACAATTGGAAGATAATTATAGGGCAGTATTCCCTGATATAAGGCAGAAGTTTCAATTTTTTTTCTAAACCGGTGTACTCAGCATATCCAAGTGACTAGTTGTGAAAATGTGATAACTAGAATTCTTCTTTAGTGAACTTAAATTCGATCTGATTTGTATCAACACACTATAAATATAAATACATGGTAGGCTTGGAACTTTTTCAATGAAGTGGGGTCTACACAATTGTCTCATTGAACATGAGGTGCAAAATTCGCTTCTGGACGATAAATGATCTATTGCTGCTCCCTGCATTACCGAACTGAATAATATTGTACGATAGATGACAGTACACAAGCCCCTAATACACGCTCATGATAGAACTCAGTGGCATTGAGTTTCTAATACGGTATATGGCATAGAAAGACTTATTTATTTATTATCGACATGTTCATCCCAGCGTAGGAATTGATCTATGAGTACTCCTAGAAATCTAATAGAACTATTGGACAGGATTTTCTTTATTGAACTGCAATTCAATATTTCCTTTCTAGGTGAAATTAGCACCAAAATAAATACATTCAGTCTTACTCACATTAACAATAAGGCAATTTATGTCACACCAATGGTCAAACCTCTCCAAAAGATACTGGAGTTGTCAGCCGTCAAAACCAAGGACACATAATCAGCAACCATAATTCATATTGGCTCTTATATATTCCGGCAGATCATTTACGAACAATAGGGACAACAATGGTCCCAACTCAGAACCTTGTGGAACTCACGATTTATATAAAATACCTTGGATAAGAATCACGAACTTTGGCTCTCATAGTCCTGCCCACCACATAACTTTGCAAATGAAAACCGCATGTCGTTATCTATCACCGTTACATAATAATAATAATAATAATAATAATAATGATGTTTATTCAATCAGAAATACAAAAATCATATAATGATAGTTACAGTTTTTCGAAATATTGCTGTAACTTTTCTTCTGATGAAAATTTTCCATTTCCGTAAAAAAAATTATTGTGATTACTTTTGACGTAGAATTCAAAAAGGTTAATTATATTTATTGGAAACTCATATTTTATCTGATCTTGGCATGAAAATATGTTTTTCAAATAGGTCACCCCATATATTTTTGCATATTTCGATATAGGGCTTGTGATAACATTATTGAATTCTACGTAAAAAATATCTACAATGTTTTTACAGAAATGAAAAATTTTTATCACAAGAAGCCAAAACATTAACCTTTTGAGGGAATTGCGGGTGTTCCTCTCTCATCCAGTGAGGATTTTGGTGGACCAGTAGCGACAATTTTGACGATTAGCATGGCCGTAAAGAGAAAGAGTACACTCATTACAACAAAAAACGTCTATTAATGGATAATATTGTTATCCAACATGTCTATCATTTGTTCGCAAAAATAAGTTCTCCTATCAAAATCATCTTCCAAGAGCTCCTGGGTATCATTTTATAGGGATGCATTTTATGTTGTTTTAATTTTGTTTAGAATCGATGTATGGCTGATATTGAACGTTGTGGAGGCATCTCTACTCAATTTATGTGGATTTTCTTCAAAGTCAAGCATCACATCTAATTTCACATCCTCACACAGTGTATTAGCTTCTGCTTTCTCAATCTGCCTTACATGCCCAAACTCGCGAAATTGCTTCTCTATTTTACTTATTGTCCCTTGGGTTATAGGCGGCAAATTCGGAAATTTCCCACGAAACAAGCGACTTCCTTCTTTTTGTGTTCGGGTGTTATCTCCGTAACCAATAATTTGTAAAATTGTTATTTTGTGCGTTTCCGTTAATCGAACCATTATTCAAAATTGAAGTTAATGAAATTCAAACACAAATTAGACAATTTATAAACTACAACAGCACAAAACAATTTGAGAAGGCATTCTAAAGAAACTAACATTGCCACAGATAGTGTTTTAGGTAGTTTTCATGGTACCTTCTGGAAAACACAATGTTATACTTATTTTTCATTTTCTTTCATCCTGAAGGCAACTAAATTTAGTATTATTGAAAAAAGATTTGGGAATATTGGAGGGAATATTATAAAGAATTTTGGTAATTACATGATTTCATTTTTTCTATTTTGAGTTTTGCAATAAACATGAAAGTGATAACATTTCAGAATAGATAATGACACGACCTTTAAAACGATGGATCACAAGCCCATACTTCTTATTTGAAAAATTGGGGGAAAGGAGGTAGGGTTCTCATTTTCACTAAAAAGAATGACAATTTGAAATTTAGATTTGAAGTGTTTTCCTGAACCAAGATAATGAATTTATTCCATTTAGCTTTTCCACACTGTATATCCTGTACGAATTTTCCCCAGCGTGCAGACCAGAACTGCATATAGTTCTGCCTGCACTATAGAACAGTTCTCCCCAATAGGAATGGATATATTGGTGCGAGGACCCACAATCCCGGTACCAGCCCCACAGGAATCACAGAGCCATCGGTAAACCAGGTGGGGCCCTCCGGTTCAAAAAGCCTGAATGGTGTACATCATTGACCTCGATCAAGGGAAGGACGTAATACCGATTTGGTTTGTTCTTGAGAGCATGTGCACCGGACTGTTGGAGTAATGGTTTGGTGTATGGTAGCTGTGCGTCACGTTGATGATGTCCTACAAACCACTCATCACCTCATCTAAATGAACGTCCCAGCTCAGGCGGCGATGAAGAAGAGACTGTCCGCTTTGTAGGTATCTTCCTCTCCAAAATCTGGCTCAGGTAATTGACGGAATTCAAGACGAGATGATAGATAACCCAGGAAAATCCAACGTTGCCATATTGAATGATCGAGCATAGAAATCAAAGTAAGAAAATGTCAATTGTCAAAACTTCGGATTGAGATAGAGAACTAAAATTTAAAAATTTGAACGAAAAAATCTCGCTCAGCATGTTTGTATTGTCAAGTATTACTCTTGTTAATAATTAATATCTTCAATTTCTCTATAATCACCTTATAATGCTATTATTTGTTTGTTTCTTCAACGCTTTAATTCCATGTCAAGCAGAAAAGTGATGAGTATATATATTACATTAATAAATGAACTGTTGAAAAGGATGGTATTTCTTTAGTTTAATGCACAAACCCGGTCAATGAAAGGTTTTGATAGATATGACAAATTTTGACATGATTTCATTGATAAGGAAAGGCAGTTAGATTTTTACTCAAATCTAGGATTAATAATTTTCATCTCCAGAGTTATTAAAATCGGTAACTGAGCGCTCAACTAGGTAATAACCCTGACAATTTTTGGACAGATTGAATTTTCATTTTTGTCCAAAATTGAAAAAAGGGCATTGAATGTAGTTTCTTTTTGGCGCTCTAGTTCCTCGGAACTGAGTGCTTATCAATTTGCCACTTTCTGCCAATCTACCACTATTTTATTACTCTCATTAGTTACCTTTATTTCACTCGTGCAAGAATTATTCATTTTACATGACCCCTGACTCTTCAACAATCTTTTTCTTTAGCCAATTTCTTTAGTCTTAGAGCCTTAAAGAAAAAAAATGTTAAACAAGTTATGAACAATTATATGCAACAAAAAGAATCCAACAATATATTTGATGAAATTAATTAGAAAACTTATAGTAAGTTTTCTAATTTTTTTCTAATTTTACTTCTGTTACATTTGTAATATATTGCTTCACCTACAGTACAGGAATATTTACTTTTTAGAACATAACAACCGTTAGCTACCTCTATTTCTGTCTTCCAGTTCTCAAAATCTGGAAAAAATATAAAGATTTCAATGTCTTTTTCAGATGAATTAATTCACTCAAATTGTTCATATATTACCAGTGACACTAACCATTAGTATTCTGGAATACAAGAGATTCCGTCTCAAAATTCATTGAATGATCATCACGTTAATGTTGCATTAGATTTCTGTTGTTCGAAAATGATTTATTGCAGTTTGGTTCCAGACAACAGCTACTCCAAATGCTATATTTTCCATAAGATAATGGTTCTGTAGATTGCTTGTGCACTTCGTTGATATGTCGATTTTGGTTGGATTTATTGCTGAAGACCTTTTCACAAAATTTGCACATAACAGGCATTTTTATAAATGCTGTGAGTACTGTAATTGAACAATATTCAAATATCTGCAAATAGCAAAGATATGAATGTCAATATTTCGCGCCTTAACCTGCTTGCTGCCTGCTGCTTGACAGAATAGAGGCGGGTTTATACAGCAAATAAGATAAAATAAGAAACAAATTAAAATAAAATATGAATTAAGGGTTAAGTGGATCGGTTTATACCGATAATCTAAAACAAAATAAGAAATAAGAATGAACCAATCAAATAGCAGCTTTTTGACAATTTCATGAAAGTTCTATGAATATCACTCTTTGAGCATGCGCATTGTCATTTTCCAAACAAAATAACATAAAATAAGAAATAAAGATGAGAGTTGGCCAACTTTAATTCTTATTCTTATTTCTTATTTTATCTTATTTCGTGTATAAACGCTCTCATAGAAATGTACATGTTTAACTTTCTTATTTTATTTCTTATTTTATTTTATCTTATCTTATTTGCTGTATAAACCCGCCGTAAATGTGCACGGTGAGGAGACTGTAGATGTTACAACTGGCAACGCTGGATTCTCCTGGGTTATCTATCATCTCGTGAATTCAAGTTGCTTGGAACGAGGTGCCACGAGCAGAAATGGAACATATCATTTTGTCGATAACAGGAGTGAACTCATCTACAGGATCGCCAAACATTGAATATCAATTTTTTTCGGATTACATGCAAAAAAAAAATCTTGTTAATGCTATCGTTTCATTCTTGATGACTTCCACATTGCCAAAAATAAATTATGCCTTTTAGTCCGGTTAATCTAGATCAAAAAATGAGAGTGAAGGTACATGAAATCCCAACAAGCTGAAAATCAGTAAAATTATTCAAAACATAATCATAAATAATATTTAAAAGTTTCCCATCATTCCCGTGTATAGAAAAAAATTTATTCAAGGTCAAAGGTCAAGAAAATTAGTTGTTCGCGATTTCCAGCCAAACGGTAAGTTTTATCATAAAAGTACCTCGAACAAAAATTGTAGTTCATAAAATTATCTATAAAAAAAGTATCAATACTTTTTGCGCGTATGTTCTGGGGAATATCGCGTTATCATTTTGCCCAAATGTCTGCAACTTTCGAATTTTTTGACGAAACTGGTCAAAATGATTCCGTCCGGCCGGCCGTCCGGCCGTTGCCACGATAACTTGAGAACGAAAAAAGCTAGCGACTTGAAATTTTCAGGGTAGGTGGCGCATCCAAATACGACGAACGAGTTCGTTAATGGGCATAATCGGCCCAATGGTTTCCGAGTAATAATTTTGTTTTCAACCAATATGAATCCGATCGAATTGAAACTTTTTGAGTAGTTGTAGAATATGAACCTAAGCACGTTTTTGAAATTTTGTGCGAATCGTATGGCTAGAAAATTATTAAAAAATTATTAAAAAACATTTTTGTTGTCACGATAACTTGAGAACGGAAAGAGATAGCGGCTTGAAGTTTTCATGTGCACCGGAATGCGACATTTCAGTTTGTTTATGAGCATAATCGGCCAAACGGTTTTAGAGTTATAGCCATCTGAAATTTGGTGAGGATGCAAAATTTCGTGAGGATAGTATTTGTAGAAAATTTTTAAAAAATTATTGAAAATTGAAAAAAAAATTCTATATATCAGTAACTATTCGTTTGAAATTGCTGAAATTTTGCAAGAGCCTTTAAAACCTAACTCTACTTGCAATTTTCAGGGTAGGTTGCGTATCCGAATGGGAGAGTTGAGTTCGTTTTTGGGCATAATCGGTCTAACGGTTTCCGAGTTATACCCACCTGGAATATTATTTCCTTGATAACTCAAAAAATAAATATTCGATCGAATTGTCCATTCTTCTGTATTGGACACCCTTAATCGAATTTACCATGGTAAATTATGTTGTCCATTTTCCTGTATTGGACACTTAATTGGAATTTACCATGGTAAATTCGAATTAAGAGTAATTGAACTCAACAACTGCCTGTTTAAAAAAGCATCGATATGCATGTTTCGTTAAAAATACTAAAAATAAAGAACAAGTTCCATTAGCTTCTTCCTCCAACCTCAGTTGCTGCTCATCAACATCTTTTTCGGGTATATTACCAAGTTCAAGTGTGGCTTGATTATCAGCTAGACCGGTGACACCGAAAGAATATTATTTCGGTGCAAAACATGCGGTATTGCATTGTTTCACCAGCGAGCTTCACCACGACGAGCCATAAAAACGCGGTTTTACTCACCCATCGATCAGGGGCTTTAAGGTCCTGGCGCCACCTTTCAAGCTTATATGATTTATCTTCAGTTTTGGGTAATCCTGAACAACCTCTTCTTCTATTGAATTTCCATTCCTATTGTTTGGAATTGAAGTTCATGCTATTGTAAAACCTCAGCGAAAGTGGAGTCCAAATTTAATTGAAAGTCACTCAACACACAATACTGATAAAAAATCATTCATATTTGAATAAAAAAATGAGATGACGACAGGAATTATCATGCTATCAATGATATCGTTTATCGACCTGGACCTGATAATACAGTGGCAAATTCATTACGAGAATATGTTGCTACATGAAAAATCAATAAGTTATTTGATGGTTCATTTTGTCATCCAGGTATAAAAAGGATGTTTCTTAGAATAAGGTGAACTCTAGCTACTTGCTAATAACAAACAGAAACACGGTGAAATATTCGTCTATTTTAAACCATCAAGAAATATTCCCTCGTGATCCGGACTAGCCACCTCATCGCTCAGTGTTCCCCCCAAGAGGAAAGTGTCACTCAGGGCAGATAGGTACCGGTTTTATGATTGTTACCAATCATCAGTTTAACTAAGCCACTGAATGGCAAACGACGGAGCTGTAGGAAACTTAAGCCCTATTGTTAACGTCAACCAAATACCATCTTATCACTATCACAGATGAATATTAGAGGTTTCCTTTTGCTCTCCCATGTTCGGATATGACTTCGGACAGTTGTTAATTGCCTCATACAATTATTTTCCAACTAAAAAATGTTCCTACAAGGTTTCATAAAAATGTACCATAATTAAAATACGGAATATAATAGAATTGACATACTGTATATGTACTCCAGCAGATGTCATTTGACATTCAGCAGGAAAAACGTGTCAATAAAACAGCAAGCAGGACACGGAAATTACAAATGGTGTGAATTCGGAAGAGTTACTTCCGGATGAAGAAAGTCCTCCGAAACGGTTCAAAGGTTATGGATAATTACGTCAGTTTTGACATCCGGATACACCTTCTGAGACGGGTCAGTGCTTTTTTATCGAACAGAACCTTCCGTGTAAGAGCCGGAGGTGTCTGTTCCTCCATGGACACTGCTGTCAAATCTGGTGTTCCACAGGGTTCCGTGTTAGGACCTATATCGTATGCTCTACATTTCGTATCTGCCACGCCTGTTGCTTGTGTGTATTTTTTGCTGATGACGGTAAATTATACAACAATGTTATTTACGGTAACCTTCACGATGATTTGAATATTCTTTACCAGAGGTGCTTGGACTAGATGCAGCCTTTAAATATAGAGAAATACACGGTGCTTCATTTTGGACGAAGTAATCATAAGTTTGTCTACAACATCTGTGGTCACCGTCCCATCAGAGTTGAGTTGGACAGCAGACATCTCCAACATCGTTTCTTAATACAAACAAAGTGCTTTATAACGACATACGACTGTTCCCAAGTCGCAGTGGTTAAGATCGGAGCTACTAGAACTCAGGGATCCGCGGTCTAACTCCAGTGGAGATGGGAGTGGGTGTCTAACAAGGGAACCTAGTAAATGGGCGCCAGGTAAATTTAAGTCTCCCAGATACCCCAGCGTAATGTAATAATTCCTAAATTCACCAAAAGAATATGCACGCTAAAAACAAACAATTTATTCCAGTAGCTTACAACCCAGGTCTTTAGCTTCAATAAAGTAAAACTACTGTGAAACCCTGAATAAGGGTGACGGAAATTGTACGTAGATAATATTATTATTTGATTCAAATACGCGTCGCTTGAGCTCAGGCGCATCCACGTTTCTTATCTATGATCATATATGACTACCACAAATCTTTCCCCAATTTCCGCTTTACAACAACAATAATTTACACAATTGATGACAATATATGTTCACGTTATATATATAGCAGGTATAAGATGTTTCGAGATATGTTTTCTATAACTTGCGTGCTATTCCTTATGCCTGAACGTAGTATTGCGTCGATGGTCTCGCAATACTGTTCTCCTTCCGTCTGTGCTCGCAGTCTGCAACCCTTGATTGAATGTCCCACAGCGTTGCTTACTGACCACCTTGTATATACTCGGGATCGGTAACACTGCGTTGGCTGCCTCACAGCGCTACTTATGGACCACCTTGTATATATCCGAATGTCTCAGTTATACTCTTCCTGCCATAAAAAATCGAGCTGGCCTCAAAAACTCCTGCCACCATAAACTTCGGACTGCCACAAAAACTTCGGACTGCCACAAAAATCCGTGCTGCCATAAAAACTCCTGATGTTACAAAAACTTCTGATGTTACCAAAAACCCCTGATGTTCGGGGTTGTCCTGCACACGTTTGCTTCGAAACCCAATCTGGCCGTGCCTCCACCAAATAATTCTTCAATCACACAGTGATATTCTGTCAAAGTCGCCAAGATCGTTCACGTGTCCAACTCTTAGATTTGCAGAAAGGTCGTTAGATCCTCTTTCGAGACGAGTGCAAGGTACCTGTTATCTTCCCAAATCAAACCAATGTAACCCTCACTCCTAATTCGATTTTCGAAACTATATCCAACTAAGAAGAAATCACCAATTCTTACGAAGTTCCGAAAATACGCCTAACCTACTGCTCCTCCGTTGAATGTTGACAAAATGGACGACCTCATGTCCCTGACTGGCGCAGACCCTCACAAACTTCAGACCGTCACAATGCAACAATATTGCCAACATATTCGGTTCTTCGAATCCAACAATTATTATTTAGCGTCGATTGGCACCACTGAGATCCAACCTCAACTTCGATGTCAACAAACACGACATAAATGACACTCGCCAACCAAACGTAAACAAACCCCTGCCCGGGTTAAAAATAAAACGTTACAGCTTCCAAGTGATCCCAATACTCACAATCTTACCCTATGGCTACTAAGTACTACTACTACTATGGCTACTAGGTATATACGCCGTATTCTGAAATATACTGGTTCTGCCAGGCATCCTTGTACACAGGGAGACAGGAATAGGTTGAAGTTGGTTCAGCAGCATCACGAGGTTACCATAAGATCCTGTGTGACCTTGTTATGATGATAGATTGCGAATTTTTGAGTTGCCATGTTTTGAGAATCGAAGATTGCGCTGTGACCTGATATATATATATTCGTTCAGAGCTCTTAGAAGTTTTTGCCGAAAATGGTCTCAAACGATTTGGTCCGACTCACTGATGATGAATTCGAGAATTCGATTCTGTCCGGCCGACCGGTCGTTGTCAAGATAACTTTCGGACAGAAAGAGATAGTGATCTGCAATTTTCAGGGTAGGTTGCGTATCCGAATGTCGTAGTTAAGTTCGTTAATGGGCATAATCGGCAAACGGTTTCGACCTTAAAATGTTGCTTTCACAGTAACTCAAACAACACAGTTCCGATCGAATCGAGACTTGGTAACTAGTTGTAGAATACCGACACAAATGCGAAATTTCGTCAGGATCGTATCACTAGAAAATTTAAAAAACAATCAGGAATATGGTGAATCTCCAGAACTATCCGTCTGATATCGCTGAAATGTTGGGAGAGCCTTGAAAATTTAATTTTACAGCCCAAATCTTAATTTGAAAACAATCAGATCTATATTGTTAGGGATATTGAAAAAATATTGGAAGCCGAGCAGCCTTGAGCGAGTTCAGTAGTTGGATGGGCCAAGATAACTTTCGAATGGGTAGCTAATTGCAATTTTCAGGGAAGGTTATACATCCGAATGCGACAGTTAAATTCGTTAATGGGAATAATCGACCTAACGGTTTCGGAGGCACAACCATCTGAAATTTCGTTGTTATTTCCTCGATAACTCAAAAAATTATCACCCGATCCAATTAAAACTTGGTAATTACTTGTAGAATGCCATCGCTCTAATATTTGAGAAATTTCGTGAGCATCGTATCATAATAAAATTTTTGTTTACTTAAAAAATGTTATTGTATATTGTATATTATTATACTGATCCTCCTAGTTCTTCCCGAAGGAGACCCCTCATAAGCTCTCGAAAAGCTTGAGCGAGTGAGGAGAACCAGTTGTGTTCTGTGTAGGCATTGTTACTGTGTCCTTACGCCACCTCAGGCACAGCACTGTTAATTTTTTACCTAAAATTCCGCACGATGTTTTAAAGGAAACCATCCTGTCTATGATTGATTAATGTTATGAAATGAATCCAAGTTGAAACCTTCGATCCGCCATTTTACAATCGAGTACCGAATTGAGCTTCATCAACGTTGTATGAGGCGTAAATAAACAATGGAACATGCTCGCAAAAGCTCCTGAGCTCACATCATTGCTTTTTAAGAACCTGGGTCTGGTATTTTCTGTCAAACCTGCCTTATCAAGATTTCGGCAAGTTTACTACTGAAATATATCATATTGGCGGAACTAACTCTTCAACTTGCGTTTTCAATTATTTCCTTTGTGACTCAACTGGAGACAAAGTCCAGAAGTAGAACAGATGATCTGGATCTGCTGGTGAGTTTTCGGGATAAACCTTAGATTTGGTGCTGTCCAGGTTCTTTGCCTTACCTTTGCCCTTCATCTTCACCACTTGTAGATTGCGACCTGTAGAGTGAACTTTAAGATTGCTTTGATTTAATAGTAATAATTCTCATTCCTGGATATATCTAGAGCCTTTGACAACACAACACATGTGTCGGTTGAATAAGCACTTGAAAACATTATTAAATGGATGTATGAGCTGTAGTCTATAAGGATAGCTGAGGCACAGGTGGGTAATAAGACCACTTCTGTCAAAGTCACTCGTGGAACACCTCAAGGGGGAGTAACGTCTCCCCTTCTTTGGACCCTAGTAGTGGACGAGCTCCTCCACAGGCTAACGGAGCTCGGCTTCGGGTGTATAGGCTATGCCGATGGCATAGTCCTAATGGTCAGAGGTAGATTCGGGGGCACCTTGTGTAACTCACTACAGGAGGGTCTTAGAATTATCGAGCAGTGGTGCTTGTCAGTGGGGCTGAGCATAAACCCGAACAGAGATTCTGTTTCCTCGGAGAAGGAAACTTACAGCTGTGAGATCTCTCTTTTTGAACGGAGATATTAAAGAATGGAAGTCTGAAGTTAAATATCTAGGGGTAACACTAGATAGTAAACTTCTGTGGAATAGGCATGTTGAAATCACTGTTAGCAAAGCAATAAATGCTTCAATGGCGTGCAGCTATCTAGTCGGTAAGACTTGGGGCTGCAACCCTAAGATACTGCGATGGATTTACGTCATGATTATGAGAACCATAATCACGTATGGTACACAAAAACAAGCAAGAATAGCACGAGGAAAACCCTCGGCAAAGTACAAAGGCTGGCCTGTGTATGTATCACTGGAGCTATGGCTACCTGTCCTACCAGGGCACTTGGGATTATCACAAATCACACATCACTTCATCTAGTGATAGACAAAATGGCCCATGAAGCCATTCTCAGAATATCTAGGAAAGGAACAGGTAATGAGAGTATCAAATACCAGAAAGCTGGGTCCTCTCTTTCCAGGTACATTTCATTAGCCAATCTTCCTAGTGACTAAATGATTAAGAAAGTAAGCATCGAAAAGAATTCCACTATGATGCTCGGTAGGAAAAGGGACTTGGACAGGGAATCCACCTCCCAAGTTCTTAAAAGAAATACCATTAAATTTTACACATACGGTTCAAAACCACTACAGGAGCTGGCGTTGGAGTATGTGGGCCAGGCACCAAATGCTAACTATCGCTAGGCTCCTATCCGAGCGTCTTTCAGGCAGAAGTACTTGCAATAGGAATATGCATAAAAATGAACCTGGAGAGAAACTATCAGAGATGTGATAGAGCAATCCACTCTTACAGTCAAGCTGCTATTAAAGCTATGAGCTCCCATGTTATCGAGTCCAAGCTAATAACAAGCGAAAAAAACTCAATGAAGTAGGCAAGAACAGCAGGGTTTTCTTGGTCTGTGTTTCTGGTCACGCGGGAATTAAAGGAAATGAGGAGGCCAACACACTTGCCAAGAAAGGAGTACAAAACCCCCTTTATTGACCCGTAACCCTACTGTGGGGTTGGTAGATACACCTACAAAAGTGAATCTCAGATAAAAGAAGAAACTGAAAGAGGTATTTTCTGGAGATCTCTCCCCGGAATGTATCACTCCAAAAAAGTCCTCCGGAACTTTGACACTGTCAGATCCAATAAATATATGGACCTCAGTAAGAACACGCGCTGCACCTTCTCACTGGTTTCCTCACAGAGCACTGCGGCCTTAGGAAGCATATGATGAGAGTAGGGCTAGCAGAATCTGACGAGTGCAGATTCTGTTGGGAGGAGGATGAAACTCCTGATCATCTGATAATGGAATGCCTGGCCATCTCAAACCAAGGCAAGGAACGCTTTGGGCAAGAAATCTGCTTTGAAACCATCCCAGATACTGGAGTTCATCAGATCTCTGCAACTGGAAGGCGAGCTGTAGATGGTGATTGCATTGACGGCTCTGATGGGGGGGGCACAATAGACCTTAAGGTTGCAGTGCATTGTTGCCCTCTATAACAATATACAATATACAATGATTCTTAATGAACCAGGATGAAGAGCAGTTCGCAGAGATTAGGCAAATAGTTTCACAGACTAAGCCCATATTCAGACACCTCCAATCAAGGTAACTGATCAGGTCAAGGAGCAATGAGGAGAAAATTGGTTCAAGCCCTGTGGACATCAATCATATCTCCGCAATTATTGGTCTCTGGGAATTATATAAATGGTTTCTTACGATAGAACTGCATCATGAAAGAAATTAAATTCTAACAGACCGTTTCTCCCGAATAACGAACTATTTCGAGATATTAATTCATCAAATCTACTCTGAAAATGATACTATATCAATTAAAACTTAGACAATATTGCAGTTTTGTTTTTACTGGAGATATTCTGAACCCAATTTGATTATGTATCTTACCAAAGAATATATTTCCATCATCATATTATCCACGGGCATTATATTATCACCTTAAAAGTATAATATCATATCATCCACATAATTCTAAGATAGCTGAGGTTATTAAATTGATCATTTTGATTTCAATCATAATTTGTTTTCTAGAACAGAAGGTGTATTTTTATCAAGAATAACAAACCAGAAATAATTTTGACATTTACCTCTCATAGGAAAATAAGATGACATATAAGAACACAGATCATATAATAATTCATTGAGCATTCTGTGAAAACATAGAAGTACGATTCACTATTGAAATTTCGAAAAATTATATTTCTGAAAGTATCAGCTTGTTAGAGTTGAAAATGATATCAATGGATTCTTATGGTGACACTGCATCTTGAAAAGAATTGAATTTGAAATTTGTAATGTAAAAAAAATATTTTTTGTCGTTACTCCGAAACCATAAGACCTATTTCGTCCAATAGCGAACTCAACCAAGGTATTTATCTCCCAAACCTACTCTGAAAATTTCAACTGCCTAGCTCATTCTGTTCGAGAGTGATTGTAGAATCAAAATTTTAAAATTTTTTAATTTTTTCTGACACTTTACGGCAACTCGATCACTACTCATTTTCACGAGCATATAGAGGTCATTATTCTACAGTTTGATGCTAAATTTCAGATAGATCGAGTGATCGGTTTCGGAAATATTCATAAAAAATGTGTTTACTAAAAACGGCCATAACTCCGAAACCACTTGATGGATTTCGCCCGTTATTGAACTCGTCCGAGATATTTACGCTCCAAACCTACCCTGCAAATTTCAATCTTCTAACTCCGTTCGTTCGAGAGTTATCGTGTTAACGGCCGGACAGAATCGATTTCGACCACGGATTCTTGATAAGTGAGTCGAACCAAATCGTTTAAGACCATTTTCAGCCAAAAATTCGAATATTACTAACATTTGGGCAAATTGATAAGCACTCTGTTCCGAGGAACAAGAGCGCCAAAAATTACCTCCATATTTGTCCACATTATAATAAAAATAAGTTCAGTTGATTTCTTCTTATTTTGAAACAACGTATAACATTTTAATTATAACGTTGTAATTTTCAGTTGTGTTTCGGATCTCTTTCCTTCTTATTTTATGCCTTTGCTTATCGATGATAATTTGAGAAATGGAAATACAATATACCTAATAATTTGCTAAATCTCCTGTCAGAAAATGTTTAACTTCATTTTGTGTTTTTTCAACGATATTCTGTTGCCTCTGGTACTTTCGTAACTTAAATTAAAATTCCTTGAATAGTATGCCTAATTTCAGTATTTCTAAATTTGGAATTCAGTCAATAATACAAATAAATTCATTTCAGGTTCTGGTCATTTTAGACGTTAACACGTATGAGTGATTAGAGTTGTTCAATGTTTGCAGATCTGTGATCAAAGGGGATATCCGAGCGGCCGAGTAGAACTTCCTTTTCTTCGGTCTTAGAATTGGGCATTGAACACGTCCAGTTATCTCCCTAGTAGTATTCGGTTAGATTTACCCTGAGGAGGTGTTCTAGTAGTAAAAATAATTTGTGTGTAAAAATTTACTTCGAGGAGACGTCGTATGGTTAAGACGGAAACTACATTAGAATCCTAAAGTTAATAATAATACCTAATAATTGATTGGATTCAATGATGAAACTGGGGATCCTATATCCAATGCATAAGGTTAGGATGGTTTTACTAATCATAGGATGTCTAGGCGGAATGAGAGCGAACTACGTGACGGAATTAAAGATTATTCCGGCTTGTAAATCCCTGGTCGAGGTTTTGGCACACACCATATAGAAAGCATTGGTTGCTCGGATCCCTTCCAGTCCCCAAGGCCACTTGCAGCTCATCTCTTTTGTTAAGGGATGCTGTAAGGGCAGGACGAAGGGCTACTCCAAGGAATGTACTAGAGGATTTTTAGTGAGTAATCAAGGAACAACTGGAGTCTCACACTGTAGAGAGAGCGGCCCCTTTCAGGTTTTCATAGGTTTTTCCTCTCTCGCGAACAGAAAAAACAATTAATTGATCCCTTTAAACACTACAAAATGTATGAGACAAGTCAAGAAAGAGAAATAAATTCAATATGAATGATGGAAATCAACAATAATGACATACATTTTATCCGATGAACACAGGAAAGCTCTCATGAATATATTCAATCAAACTGTAATAACATTTTCTTATCCTTACAGCTGAATACACGGGCCATTGTGGCCTTAGGAAACACCTCAATACACTGGGGTTGACTGAGGACTCCGAGTGCAGACTTTGCCTGGAGGACGACGAGTCTATCGAACACATCACGTGTGACTGCTCCGCTGGGGACAGGATCAGATTGGAGGAACTAGGAGTCCACAAACTGACACTGAGGGAACTGGACAAGTTCTCACTCACCATACTCATATCCCTCATAAAGAGACTCGAGCTTGTGGGTGAAGTATAGATTATATACTACAGGTGTGCCACAATAGACCGATTGGTCGCAGTGGAGGGGCGGGTTTCGTCTGCCCAGCACAACCCATAAATAATAAATAATAATAAGGGATGCTGTAAGGGCAGGACGAAAAGCTACTCCAAGGAATGTACTAGAGGATTTTTAGTGAGTAATCAAGGAACAACTGGAGTCTCACACTGTAGAGAGAGCGGCCCCTTTCAGGTTTTCATAGGTTTTTCCTCTCTCGCGAACAGAAAAAATAATTAATTGATCCCTTCAAACACTACAAAATGTATGAGACAAGTCAAGAAAGAGAAATAAATTCATTATGAATGATAAAAATCAACAATAATGATATACATTTTATCCGATGAACACAGAAAAGCTCTCATAAAATATTCACTCAAACTGTAAAAACATTTTCTCATCAATAAAAATGTTATTGTTCTTTTGAAACTTTTTCCATTTTGTGTTTAGTAGAATCAGGTAATTTATTGAAAAGTTTCAAACCTTTGTATGCAAGGGAACTTTCAAACTTGGAAGTTCTATGTTCAGTCAGAGACATAAAATATTCATAGACATAAAATGTTCATAGACTGGCATAGACATGAATTATTCTTTGTCTATGATTCCTGGTGACATACGAATGATTACTAGAAAGTTTCCTCAGTGATGAGTAATTTTCCCTTACAAGTTGAAGGGACATGAAAATATATATCCGACAAAATTTCCTTTTCAGTAAATATAGTTCCACAGGAGTAACGTGAGTCGATGCCAAAAATCAGGCAAAGAATTCTTTTCTGCAGTATAATAACTCTACTCACATCCGTTCAGGTACCCCATAACAGAATATTATATGATGAGTGACTATAAACTAGATTGTAATATAAATTCAGAAGTGTTTTAATCGGAAAAGCGCTGCTCACCGGACTGATGGCATAATATGATTTACTATATTTGTTTACAAATCATGTCAACATGATGACAGTGTGCTCCTACAGGTATTTTGTAGCATTGTCTTCTCAACATTGACAATAATTTCATTTTTTCAACATCAATCTACAAAACTCTCCAATAAATTTTTACAGGCACTCATAAGTTCATCGATACTTGAAGCTGTAATAATTACTGATGTGTCGTCGCAAATAAGATTACAAAAGATTTCAGATGGATAGGCAAATAATTTATGAATAAAATAAACAAGAGAGGTACGAAAACTGAGCCCTGGGGTACACTGGATTTGATATCATGCTCCTCAGATAAAATGTTCTGCATCTTAACCCTCATACTACTATCAGTAATGTAGCTCTTTATCCAGTCGAGGAAATCACAATAATAAGTGTTCTTATATTGTTTTGTTTTCCAAATCTTAGGGAGCTTGACGATTTATTCGATTCACCAGTTTTAGTATTGCAATCAGAGGAATAGATTAAACAACTAATTTAAGACTAGACTTTCATTACCTGACCCCCCAGAGAGAGAATTATATTAACGTGAGAATCCCCGGTTAGTCGGAGCATTCTTTTACAGGAGATTTTAGCGTCATACAATTAGATATAAATTGTGGATCCCAGGTAAGTATTATTGGCTGATATATTCCTATTCAAATATTAATAGTGATATTATGTTCCAGTTTAATTATGAGCAGGGTGTTATCTTTGCTAATATTATTATACGGATATCTCTCATCTATTGCTGTGATAACTGTCAAAATCAAACAAATTTTATCCAATCAGTAATTGTTTTCCACTATGTATTCATTCAGTCTTCTATAGGTGAAAAGTTTGGATGACTTTTGGTCTATCACTAACCAAATTCAACCTTTTGGTCGAACGGTGAAATTCATGTCTATCCTGTTCCTGAAATATTCTGTCGCGTGTCGGAGTATTTAGAGTCCCAAACTCTGATGAAACAAGTTGGAAAACAGTTCTTTTCCAGGAGCATTTGTTCAAATTTATTGCCAGAGCAGTCACCCATCCATGTTCTGAACTCACCCAAGGCGGCTAAGCTGCAGGGAAGAAAATAACATTCCCACTATTTCCTAGAATATAAATCCGACTGTAATAACAAGCGTCCAAATAAAACTGGTTCACTTTATGGCCGAGAATGGTCTCAAACAATTAGTTTCAACTCAAATACATCCATTCACTGTTGGTTTGACCATGAACAGTGCTTTGTCTGCGGTGGCGTAAGGTGCCATTCGAATACATTCCTTCACTGTAGGTTCGAAAATTAACAGTGCTTTGTTTCTATGCACATGATAATTCAATAAATTGTCTCCAACACCTCAAATATTGAAAACTGTTGACAACTTGTTTCGTCGAGTGTAAAATAATGGACCAGTACATCTCGTTCGAAATATTTCTATACTTCGGCAATATCTTCACCATTAAATGGTTTCTCTCTGGGTTTTCTCTCCCAGACTCTGGAAAATATCTATAAAAATAAAAAAAAAATTATTCTGTGATTTGCTTCTGCGTAAACACAAGATATTTGTCAGAAGCAATCAATCGAACAATGTTGCCTAACAAATAAGAAACAAACGTTACGATATAGTTGTTTCTTCGTTGATGTTGTTTCGTTGTTATTTCTTAAGGCTGGTTTATGCTGGCTGGTAACTTCAACTTAACCCTTAACTTAAAAATTGAAACAAAGATTTCTAGGAATATTGTTTATACTGAGACTAAAGGATCCGTTTACTTATTAATAATAATAATAATTAATAAGTTAACGCATTCTTTAGTCTGATTATAAGCCAAAAATCTATGTCTATAAATATTATATTATAGGATTAAGTTAAAGTTACCAGCCAGCATAAACCAGCCTTATGGCGTAGGTTGCGCATCGGAATGGGACAGTTGAGTTCGTTGTCGGGCATAATCGGCCCAACGGTTTCGGAGTTATACCCATCCGGAATATTATTTTCTCCATAACTCAAGAAATACAAAGGCGATCAAATTGAAACTTGGTAACCTGTTGTGAAATACCAACAGAGATTTTATTAGGATCGTATTACTAGAAAATAAAAAAAAAATATTATGTTATATCTCACGATGACTTGAGAATGGAAAGAGATAACGACATTCGATTTCGTTAATATGCATAATCGGTTGAATAATTTTGGGGTTATATACTTCAGAAATTTTGTTGTTATTTCCTCTATAACTCAAAATATGCAAATCCAATTAAAACTTGGTAATTACTTGTAGAATGCCGACGCGCTAATTTTCGGGTAATTTCGTCATTAGAATGGTACGAAATGTATTATTATCTAATAAAATCTGCGATAACAGTCTCTAGCGATGGTAAATTCGATGAAGAGTGTCAATAAAGGTGAATAGAGAGTAGAGTTCACGTCTTTGCTTGAACCATAATTTTGTACCATAGTAATTTACTAATTTAGTTATATATCGTTCTTTAAACATCAACTAATATAATAAAACTAACAAATAAACTGCTTTAAATGCGCTCATCTCTAAAAAATCTCTATATTGTATAAAGACGCTAATTTAAAAAAAGCCATTTTGACCTCAGTTTGCCGATTTTTTTCTTAAAGAGAACGTAGTAACATTTACTTTTGAATTACTGTAGCATTAAATCACTACCTTGGAAATTAATTTTTGCTGTATTGGGATATGCTTTTCCAGCCTATCTTTATTTACTTTATTTGCCCGCTTAATATTAAATTAAAGCAAGTAGGAAAACCATAAAAGTATTTTATTTTAATTTAATAAAGTAATAATCATAAGTGAGAAACTGGGTAAACGTGAAAAATTTCAAGATGATTGAAAGAAAGGTGAAACAGTAATATTCGTTTTCCAATTCCTCAAAATGCATCATCATCCCCTTTCGATACGCCGATGATCAAATATTTTGCACGTTGGCCAGAGGCATCCCCAAAAGTTCCCTTAGAATAATATGTATTTAAAACGAGAGGTGGTCGAAGTTACACGAAACAGTCGTCGATTTGGGTGACTAACAGGGGTATATCGGTTCTTCAAACTCGCATACCAGGTAGAAATTGACGGTTGGAGTTCACATTCATTCTTTTATTTTCGGATATCCGGTCTGCTCGTCGAGTTCCGTCTACATCCGGTGAACGATCCAATAATAGCGCTACAGACGATTTGATTCTTGGTATAATTTAGGGCCCTGGAATTCAAGGCCTTCCTGACGACATTCGAATGGGTTCCCGCGAATTCCATGTCAAAATGAACTGGGAATACGGAAGAATAAAAAGTAGAACATATTTCAATTTACAATTTACAGTCGATATCAGTGAAATATCACAGGAATGTTCATTTTAGGCGATCTTGTTCCTTGTGCTTATCAATTTGCCCAAATGTCTGTAATTTTCGAATTTTTGGCTGAAAATGCTCTTGAATGATTTGATTTGACTCACTGATCAAGAATCCGTGTTCGAAATCGATTCTGTCCGGTCGTTAACACGATAACTCTCGAACGGAATGAGCTAGAAAGTTGAAATTTTCAGAGTAGGTTTGAGGGATAAATATCTCGGATAAGTTCGTTATTCGGCAAAATCGGTCTAATAGTTTCGGAGTAACGAAAAAATATATCTTTTTTTACTACTTATGAATTCAAATTTTTTTAAGATGGAGTTTCATCATAAGAATCCATTGTTATCATTTTCAACTCCAACATGCCAATACTTTCGGAGATATAATGTTTCAATAATACATCGTAAGTTCTATGTATTCACAGAATGTGAACACAGAACCTGTCTGTGATCACTATTCATGAATATCATCTTTTCTAGCTATTGGAGATTGTCAATTCGGAGTTGTTTTTTTCTCTTGGAAAGCAAGTACCTATTCGATTCTTGAATTTGTGAATATACAGGGTGAGTCTTTGACCACTGCATTAATTTTAACCAAAGATTCCTCCCATCAAATGAAACACTTTTTTTATTTACCATTTTTCCTGATTCGGCTCAGGTAAAAAGTTACAAGCGTTTAAAGATTTCACAATGTGCTAATACACTCCCGCATATAAATTATCTATGACATTGTTGGCGGACGAGAATAAGGCATGGTAACGTGGTTTACAGCTTGATTTGGGATTCCTACGCTCAGGGACGGATCCATAAAAGTAGTGAAATTTCTGGAGTTTTCCATTTTAAAACATTCAATGAAGAATATCTCGAAAACGGTGCGTTTAAGGAGAAATGATGAAGAATAATATAATGTTCTTAAACGATGGAATATTCTTGAAATGACTCAAGAAAAACTTTATATGCTTTCTTTATGCTAATTTCGTTTAGTTTTATGAATCCACGAGTCCATAACTAGAAAACCAGTAGAAGTAGAAAATAACTAATATTTGGAAAATATGTATCATAGTTATAGGAAACTTTACGCCAACATTCATTTTATTCGAGAAAAGGATGTCAAAGCTACAAAATAAAAACTGATTTTTTTTCAAAATTTCAACAGCCTGTATCTTTTTACCTGAGCTGAATTTGGAAAAATGTTGAATGAAAAAAGTGTTTCATTTGATGAGAGGAATCTTTGGTTAAAATTAATGCAGTGGTCAAAGAGTCACCCTGTATACAAGACTGTTTTGATGTAGTATATGGAGGCAATAGGAAAGAAGAACATAATGGAATCCTCAAAAGAAATTACTGTTCGTTGATCACTGAGGTTAATATTAACTTTTACTTCCTTAAGTAGTAAGACATGTTCCTATATACAGTATTTTCATAATGTTGCTAGCAATAAAATACTGAAATATGGATCTGCGTTTGTGTATCAAACATTTTTTCTTGAGTTCAGGTTCATAATAAAGAAAAGAATGTGTTAGTGGTATGAACTATTAAATTTTAAATTATAAAAAGAGGATAGTATTTCATTGATATATTTTGAACTATTAAAATAATTTGTTCCTAATCCACTACCTACTCAAATATCAGGAATAAATGGACAATCTGCTATGATTGTCTCCAGCCTTGCTCTAGACATTTCGATGACATTTTCCTTAGGTATTTCGAGTTGTGAAAACTATGCACCGAGTGTAAGTAGCAACAACCCTTTCCACGAGGTTGAATCATTGCAGATTGCTCATTTAATCTTGATAAATAAATTTAATGACAATTTTTGAAGCATTTAGGCATTGAAGCATTGTAGATTGCTCTTTTTTTTATAAGATAATTTTTGAACAATATTTTTAAACGACACCTTTTTTAAATTTAATTTCTTTCATGATGCATTTCTATCATAGGAATCCAATGATATAATTCCCAACTCTGAGAAACCAATACTTTGGAAGATATAATTTGTCTGTTTGAACAAGAGCGCCAAAGAGCTCCTGTCCACAGGGCTTGAACCAATTTTTTTTCGAGTGTTGCCTACATTAGAAAATCAAATTTCCTACAAGGAAGATGGAAATTTCCGTTTTGTGGATAAAATTTTCCGTTTTGTGGATAAAATTTTCCATTACATTAACCAAATTTTACAAAACGAATTTTAGCTAAGCGTTATACCTGGGTTAAGAAAAAATTCCATAAACATTTTGTAGAAAAATGCTCAACATTTTATTATAAATATCGCAACTTTTAATGTGTAATTGAGGTGTTTTTTCATACATCCTCTATGAGGGGAGGAGGGTAGTTAAGGTTTTTTTAATGGCAACACATCTAACTTTTGCGTCAGAAATGGATAGATCATTTATTGCTGGGGATGATTTGGTCATTGATGGAGTGTTTTTATCAACCCTTTTTGCGTGCTATCATTTTGCCCAAATGTCTGTAATTTTCGAATGTTTTGTCAAAAATGGTCTCAAACGATAGGTTTGACTCACTGATGAAGATCGAGGTCGAATTCGATTATGTCAAGCTGTCCGTCCGTTGCCAGATAGCTAATTGCAATTTTCTGGGTAGGTTTCGCCTCCAAATACGACGGTTATGTTCGTTAATGGGCAAAAGTGACGAAATGGTTTCTGAGTTATACCCATCTGCAGTTTGTTGTTATTTCCGACGTTAACGGTCGTCAATTTTCGATACATCATTCTGTGAATTAATTTGTTATAGTATACAGGGTGTCCCAAGTTCGAGTGCCTATTAGAAAATTTCTGGAGAACTGCACATATTTGAAATCTGAAAATTTTTATTATGATATTGCTTGAAATTCTCTACAGAGCTAAAATATTTTTGAAGCCCAAGCACTTCCAGTTGTACAGAGAGTGAAAATAAATTTGATGAAAATAATTTTTTTCAAGTTTTGCATTCCTGATATGATCAAGTCTTCAATGCTGAATACATTCTGCTAAAACCATTCGAATAGTTTCTAAAATATCGAAAAAAACCGGAAAAACTGGTTCAAGCACTGCCGTGAAGTCTGAAGCTTTTGCGCGTATGTTCTATTGTCCATTCTTCTGTATTGGACACCCTTAATCGAATTTACCATGGTAAATTCGAATTAAGTGTCCAATACAGGAGAATGGACAACATAACTTACCAAGGTAAATTCGATTAAAGGTGTCCAATACAGAAGAATGGACAATAGAACATACGCGCAAAAGCTTCTGACTTCACGTCAGTGCTTGAAACAATTTTTATTGTTCAAATAAAGATATTTTGTCAACTTTTTATTGGACACTCTTAATTCGAATTTACCATGGTAAATTCCAATTAAGTGTCCAATACAGGAGAATGGACAATAGAACATACGCGCAAAAGCTTCTGACTTCACGTCAGTGCTTGAAACAATTTTTATTGTTCAAATAAAGATATTTTGTCAACTTACAAGAATTTCTTCATTCAATGGAATTTCAAAGAACTAATTACAGTTTTAAATATTTAATAAAAAAATGGAATAAATTTCATTACATATACAGGGTGAGTTTTTGACCACTGCATTAATTTTAACCAAAGATTCCTCTCATCAAATAAAACAGTTTTTTCATTCACCATTTTTCCAGATTCGGCTCTATGACATTGTTGGCGGACGAGAAAAAGGCATGGTAACGTAGTTTACAGCTTGATTCGGGATTCCAACGCTCAGGGACGGATCCATAAAAGTAGTGAAATTTCTGGAGTTTTCCATTTTAAAACATTCAATGAAGAATATCTCGAGAAATGATGAAGAATAATATAATGTTCTAAAACGATGGAATATTATTGAAATTACCCAAGAAAAACTTTATCTGCTTTGTTTATACTAATTTCGTTTAGTTTTATGAATCCACGAGTCCATAATTAGAAAACCAGTAGAAGTAGAAAATAACTAATATTTGGGAAATATGTCTCATAGTTATAGGAAACTTTACACCAATATTCATTTTATTCGAAAAAAGGATGTCAAAGCTACAAAATAAAAACTGATTTTTTTTTGAAATTTCAACAGCCTGTATCTTTTTACCGAATCTGGAAAAATGGTGAATGAAAAAACTGTTTTATTTGATGAGAGAAATCTTTGGTTAAAATTAATGTAGTGGTCAAAGACTCACCCTGTATAGATCCTATCGTATTCATACATGGAACTTGGTAGTAGGATGGATAATAGGTGGTCGGATGAATAGTTTCTGATATCTAGAATTTTTTTTCAATGATTTCTTGAAAATTTTCTAGTGATACGATCCTCACAAAATTTTGCAAGAACTTTCGCGTTGGCATTCTACAACTAATAACTAAGCTTGAATTGGATTAGTTTTATATTTTTCGAGTTATTGAGAAAATAACAATCAAATTTCAGATGAATATAACTTCAAAACCGTTTGACCGATTATGCTCATGAACAAACTCAAATATCGCATTCAGATGCACAACCTAACCTGAAAATTTCAAATCGCTATCTCTTTCCTTTCTCAGGTTATCGTGACATAAAAAATATTTGTTTTAATTTTCTAGCGATACGGATCACACAAAATTCTACACACGTCTTCAAGTCGATATTCTACAACTAATTGGCAAGCTTCAATTCGATCGAGTCTATATTTTTTAAGTTATCGAGGAAATAATATTCCAGGTGGGAATAACTCGGAAACCGTTAGACCGATTATGCCCAAAATCGAACTCAACTCTCCCTTTCGGATACGCAACCTACCCTGAAAATTGCAAGTCCCTATCTCCTTTCGTTCGAAAGTTATCGAGGCAACGGTTACCCATCTACTGAACTTGCACAAGAATGCTCGAATCTCCAACAATATTTAACCGATCGTATTAAAACTTGAAACTTGGCAGTAGAGTTAGGTTATGAAGGCTCTTGCAAAATTTCAGCAATTTCAAACGAATAGTTACTGATATATACATTTTTTTTTTTTTTCAATAATTTATTAAAAATTTTCTACAAATCCTATCCTCACCAAATTTTGCAAACATCTTTGCGTTGGCATTCTACAACTAATAACCATGTTTGAATTCAATCGGTTCTGTATTTTTCGAGTTAATGAAGAACAAAAAATCACCAAATTTCAGGAAATTTGAGATGGCTATAACTCTAAAACCGTTTGGCCGATTATGCTCATAGACAAACTGAAATGTCGCGTTCTGGTGCACATCCTAACCTGAAAATTTCAAGCCGCTATCTCATTCCGTTCTCAAGTTATCGTGACAACAAAAATATTTTTTAATAATTTTTTTAAAATTTTCTAGCCATACGATTCGCACAAAATTTCACAAATGTGCTTAGGTTCATATTCTACAACTACTCACCAAGTTTCAATTGGATCGGATTTATATTGGTTGAAAACAAAATTATTACTCGGGAACCACTGGGCCGATTATCCCCATTAACGAACTTGTCCGTCGCATTGGGATACGCCACCTTATCTGAAAATTTCAAGTCGCTAGCCCTTTTCGTTCTCAAGTTATCGTGGCAACGGCCGGACGGACGGCCGGACAGAATCATATTTGACCTCGAATTCTTCATTGGGGAGTCGAACTTAATCGTTTGAGACCATTTTCGACAAAAAATTCGAAAGTTAAAGACATTTGGGCAAAACTATAACGTGATGTTCCCCAGAACATACGCGCAAAAAGTCAAATATGTTTAGTCAGTATTATGTTCATTATTCTTATTTTGAAGATCCTGGGCGTGAACATTTTTTACAACATCGAAGAGGAAGAATGTGGAAAGATCATGCATCTTTTGAATTTCAGAAATATCATCACAGGGTGTTTCAAATTTTGTGTCGAAAATTGTGATAAAAAAAATTGGTTCAAGCCCTGTGGACAGGAGCTATTGGGCGCATGTTCATCTTCCTTGTGGCCTGTACTGACCAGTAAAGAAAAAAAGCAGTATCATGTTGAATACCTTAATATTATTGATTATTATATAATAATCGATGAAAATACTGAGAGAGACCCAGGAAATTTGACACATTTTGTCATATATCTCCAGAAATTGAAATCGTATAGAGCCAAAATTTTGCACAATGTTGCAAAATACTACAATTGACGTTAGTACAAGTTTTTGATGCAATCTGATAAATAGTTCACGAAAAAAAAATTTTTTTTTCGAAAAAATTAAAAGAAATATTTTTTTAAAAATTACCAACATTTCGATCATAACAAAATTTTGCCAAAAGTTGCGCGTTTATATCCTCGAACTGACTACCAAGTTTCGATTCAACATCTTCTTTAGTTCCTGAAATATCAGGGAAATAACCTCAAAATTTTAAATGTCTATAACTCCTAAACCGTCCAGCCGATTTTGCCCGTTAACGAACTTAACCGTCGCATTTTGATCAGAAACCTACCCTGAAAGTTTGAAGTCGATAGGACCTTCGGTGCTCCTGTTATCGTGCCTACGGCCGGAAAACCGGCCGGCCGGCCGGCCGGACGGCACCCAAAAATCTGACACCGGATTCGTGATCAGGGAGTCCGAATTAGTCTATTAGCCAATTTTCAGCTCGAAATTCGAAAATTACAGACATTTGGACGAAATGATAGGACGATGTTCCCCTAGAACATGCGCCCAAAAAATGGGTTCAAGCCCTGTGGACAGGAGCTTTCTGGCGCTCTAGTTCAAACAGACAAATTATATCTCCGAAAGTATTGGTTTCTCTGAGTTGGGAATTATATCAATGTATACATATGATAGAGCTGCATCATAAAGGAAATTCAATTCAAATAATAGTTTATTTATCAAGATTAAATGAGCAATCATGAGAATGAGAACTGCACCATGGAAGAAATCGAATTAAATCTGGCCAATTTTGCCCAATAACGAACTTAACCGAGATATTCACCTCCATAACCTACTCTGAAAATTTCAACTACCTAGCTCATTCCGTTCGAGAGTTATTGTGGAAAAACTTTTTTTAAATTTTCAAAATTTTTTTTTTACACTTTGCGGTAATCTGGTCAATACAAAACTTCACATGCGTATAAATGTCATGATTCTACAATTTGATGCTAAATTTCAGATAGATCGAACGAACTTGTCCGAGATATTTACGCTCCAAAACCACCTTGCAATTTTCAATCCGCTAACTCCTTTCGTTCGAGAGTTATCGTGCCTACGGCCGGTCGGCCGGCCGGACAGAATCGATTTCGCACTCGGATTCTTGATCAGTGAGTCGAACCAAATCGTTTGAGATCATTTTCAGCCAAAAATTCCAAAATTACAGACACTTGGGCAAATTGATAAGCACTCTGTTCCGAGGAACTAGAGCGCCAAAAAAACAAGTTTCGTATGACAATTGCCAAAACTGGTTTAAGGTACCTACTAATAGTAGGTATTCCATAAAACATGTATGAAAGAAGATGAGTAATAATATGAAAGAAGATGAGTAATAAATAAAAAATTACCTTGTAATCGATCAAAAATTTCCTGATCTACGTTCACCAAATTTTCTCCTCTCTCGAACTACAGAATTATGCTTTCACTATTTACGTAATATTTTCAAACATTTTCGGGTGAGGTCCCCGTTGCATCTCTAAAATACGAGTATTTCAACCCCAATATTTTTGAAGTTACAATATTCCCTTCTGTCAAGTTGACATTATGACAATTCATACATAGAATAATTATATCAATGTGTGAAATACGATTTACATTGAAATTTTGAAGAATCATATCTCCGAAAGTATTAGCTTGTTAGAGTTAAAAATGATATGAATGGATTCTTATGATAAAACTTCTTATTAAAAAAAATTAATTTGGAATTTGTTTCGTAAAAAAAAATTTTTTTTTTGTTACTCCGAAACCATCTGTCCGATTTTGCCCAATAACGAACTTAGCCGAGATATTTATCCCCCAAACCTACTCTGGTAATTTCAACTCTCTAGCTCATTCCGTTCGAGAGTTATCGTGCCTACGGCCGGCCAGCCGGCCGGACCGGCCGGACAGAATGAATTTCGACCACGGATTCTTGATCAGTGAGTCGGACCAAATCGTTTAAGACCATTTTCATCGAAATATTCGAAAATTACAGACATTTGGGCAAATTGATAAGCACTCAGTTCCGAGGAACTAGAGCGCCAAAAATGGCCATAACTAATGTTTTTCAAATTAGAACCCTATTTTTGGTGCTCTAGTTCCTCGGAACTGAGTGCTTATCAATTTGCCCGAATGTCTGTAATTTTCGAATATTTCGATGAAAATGGTCTTAAACGATTTGGTTCGACTGACTGATCAAGAAAACGTGGTCGAAATTTATTCTGTCCGGCCGGCTGGTCCGGCCGGCCGTAGGCACGATAACTCTCGAACGGAATGAGCTAGAGAGTTGAAATTTTCAGAGTAGGTTTGGGGGATAAATATCTCGGCTAAGTTTGTTATTGGGCAAAATCGGACAGATGATTTTTTTTTTACAAAACAAATTCCAAATTAATTTTTTTTTAATAAGAAGTTTTATCATAAGAATCCATTCATATCATTTTTAACTGTAACAAGCTAATACTTTCGTAGATATGTTTATTCAAAATTTCAATGTAAATCGTATTTCACATATTGATATAATTATTCTATGTATGAATTGTCATAATGTCAACTTGACAGAAGGGAATATTGTAACTTCAAAAATATTGGGGTTGAAATACTCGTATTTTAGCGATGCAACGGGGACCACACCCGAAAATGTTTGAAAATATTACGTAAATATTGAAAGCATAATTCTGTAGTTCGAGAGAGGAGAAAATTTGGTGAACGTAGATCAGGAAATTTTTGATCGATTACAAAGTAATTTTTTTATTATTACTTATCTTCTTTCATACATGTTTTATGGAATACCTACTATTTGTAGGTACTTTAAACCTGTTTTGGGCAATTGTCATACGAAACTTGTTTTTTTGGCGCTCTAGTTCCTCGAAACAGAGTGCTTATCAACTTGCCCAAGTGTCTGTAATTTTGGAATTTTTGGCTGAAAATGGTCTCAAACGATTTGGTTCGACTCACTGATCAAGAATCCGAGTGCGAAATCGATTCTGTCCGGCCGGCCGACTGGCACTAGGCACGATAACTCTCGAACGAAAGGAGTTAGCGGATTGAAAATTGCAAGGTGGTTTTGGAGCGTAAATATCTCGGACAAGTTCGTTAATGGGCGAAATCCATCAAGGGGTTTCGGAGTTATGACCGATTTTAGTAAAAATATTTTTTATGAATATTTCCGAAACCGATCACTCCATCTATCTGAAATTTAGCAACAAATTGTAGAATCATGACCTTTATACGCATGTGAAGTATTGCATTGACCAGATTACTGCAAAGTGTCAAAAAAAAATTTGAAAATGTGGTGCAGTTCTCATTCTCATGATTGCTCATTTAATCTTGATAAATAAACTATTATTTGAATTGAATTTCCTTCATGATGCAGTTCTATCATATGAATACATTGATATAATTCCCAACTCTGAGAAACCAATACTATCGGAGATATAATTTGTCTGTTTGAACTAGAGCGACAGAAAGCTCCTGTCCACAGGGCTTGAACCCATTTTTTATGATTGCGTTGGATTCTCCGTCTAAAAATAATGATAGTTTTCTAACATGATTATGCTCCTAAATTAATTTGAAGAAAAAACTCAGAAATTATTGAATTTAGGAGCATAATCATGTTAGAAAATATTTCTCACTGCAGAATCCAACGCAATCATAAAAAAATAGGGTTCTTAATTGAGAAACAGAAGTTATGGCCAATTTTTGATCACAATTTTCGACACAAAATTTCAAACACCCTGTGTGATATTTCTGAAATTCAAAAGATGCATGACCTTTCCAAATTCTTTCTCTTTGATGTTGTTAAAATGGTTCACACCCAGGATGTTCAAAATAATAATAATAATTGACATAATATGTACTGACTTAACATATTTGACCTTTTTTCCGATTTTTTGTTACATATTTTGAAAACTATTCGAATGAATTAAATGGTTTTAACAGAAATGTATTCAGCATTGAATACTTGATCATACCAGGAATGAAAAACTTGAAAAAAAAATTTTTTCATCAAATTTATTTTTACTCCCTGTATAACAAGAAGTGTCTGGGCTTCGAAATTATTTTTGCTCTGTAGAGAATTTCGAGCAATATCATAATCCCAATTTTCAGATTTCAAATATGTACAGTTCTCCAGAAACGTCTAAAAGGCACTCGAACTTGGGACGCCCTGTATATAGTTGTAAATGATTCGTATGATGGAACTGCCTCTTGAAAAAAATTAAATTCAAATATTGCATTTAAAAATTTTTTTTTTTCAATACTCCGAAATCATCCGGCCGATTGTGCCCGATAACAAACTCAACCGAGATAATTATCTCCCAAACCTACTCTGAAAACTTCAACTGTCTATCTCGTTCCGTTCGAGAGTCATCGTGTCTAAGGCCGGCCGGCCGGACCAGCCGGACAGAATGGATTTTGACCATGGAATCTTGATCGGTGAGTCGAACCAAATTGTGTAAGACCATTTTCATCCAAAAAATTGAGATTCACAGACATTTGGGAGAATTGATATCTAAGCACTCTGTTCCAAGGAACAAAAGCGCCAAAAAAGAGGCTTTATAAAAAATTGAATTTATATCTCAGAATCAATCTTCCAAATTCAATACAAACCTTTAAGCAGCCATTTTGCAAAAAATTATAGGATTTTAGCACGATTGGCTTTGTATTTTTGGAATTATTTCATTTTTAATTCTTTTTCAGAGTTAATTGATTTAATTAACTGATTTTGAACAATAAATGGAAAAGTTAAGAAAATTTCATTGATTTTAACAATTGTCCAAAATGTAATCCATCGCCATTGATACATTTGCGGACACGTTTTAAAATGATCCATACACACTTTCAGATCATTTATGTTTCATTTTATTTGCTTCATTAATTCTTGCAAATAATTGCTTCAATACACATATCTCTACTATCAATTCCATCCAATACCTAGGTCAAAATACTATTAGGAAAAATTTTTAGCAACATTGCACTTACGACGACAGGATTTTTGCGCGCATGTTCTGGCGAACAGCGGGCTATTATTTTGCCCAAATGTCTGTAATTTTCGAATCTTCTGCCGAAAATATTACAAACGATTTGGTTCGACTCCCTGATGAAGAATTCGAGGTCAAATTCGATTCTGCGCATCCGAAGGCGACGATTAAGTTCGTTGATGGGCATAATCGGCCATATGGTTTTGGAGTTATACCCATGTGTAGTTTTGTTGTTATATGCTCAATCTGATCTGATAACCAGAAAATTTTTCTTCAAAAAATTCATATTCGAAATACTGTTAGACTCCACTGAAATTCCGCAGAAACCTTCAAGCAGGCCCTACGTTCATGGAAGGTATATTCTTTGAATCGAGCAGTTGGGATTCAGGCTACGATTCATATTCTCTAGAATAGTGAATAATCACATATGCATATCTATAGAAGAATCGAATAGATAATAAAAAGATATTCCGCCGTATTCACAAAGCATTCAATCTCCGTTAAGTCCTAACTGAGGTCCTCAGTTAAGGATAAATAAGAATCGCAACCTCAGTTAACGTATGTAACGGTGTTGAAACAGGCCTGTTTCACGTTAATTTTCACTTCAACTGAGGTTGTGATTCTTATATATCCTTAACTGAGGACCTCAGTTAGGACTTAACGGAGATTGAATGCTTTGTGAATACGGCGGTTAATCTTTTTATTATTTATATTCGATTCTTCTATAGATATGCATATGTGATTATTGTGAACGAATTGCAAATTTTAATATTTAATAATATTTGTCATCTAGACTTGCCAATTTTGACTTTAGCTTTATATATGATCAGAGGAGGCTGGAAGACTTCGGTCGTATGCTAATAAAGTTAATTCTCTCTCTATGATCAGAGTCGTTCGCTAAAAACATCCTTTAAATTCTGTAAAACATCATGGAAAATTTCAAACCGCAAAGTTGAAGTTGAAGTAAACTTTTCTCATGGGACAACTGTCAATACTCAGCAGTGTCAACGTACCGACGGTCAGCGGAAACTGACGAACACTGGGTTGTGGCTGAAGGATATCTACGGTAATTATGTGGTCTAATGTCTTGGTTATAATTTTCCTATATTTCCCCATAATCTTCAACATTATTGACCCGATCGAGTTCAAATCTAGAACTTCGAGCAGATCAGTATTTTTCGAGATATTGGGTAAACAAAATTTCAGATTACTATAATTCAGTAACCACATGGCGGATTTTGTCAATGTATGAACTTAACCGGTTAATTTCGACTCCAAACCTATCCTGCAAATTTCAACCCTCACATAACTCATATAATTTCGTTCTAGAGTAATCGTGTAATCAAATTTGTACCCAGATTCTTCATCAGTCCATCAGCCCATTTTCGGCCTAGAATTCGAAAATTTCGGACATTTGGGCAATTTGATTGGCACTCTGTTCAGGGGTACAAGCACGCCAAAAAAGCTGTGCAGGTATCCAAGTGAACGATCCGTTGATTGCTATAAATTTGATTCATTTCTAATATTATCTTGGTTCTCTGAATAATATCTGTAGATATCGTTACTATGAAAGATTAAAAAAATTGGAGTATAAATATATATAATATAGAATTGTATTGTAGAGTGTCATTTCCGGGAAAATCTAAATAGCATTTGAATTTGCGTATTTATCCGTAAGTAAATTATGACTAATTTTCTGGGCATTTATACCGCAAATATTTACAAAATTTCGTGGGGATCGTATCACTAAAAAAAAATCACGAAAAAAAAAATTGGTTCAAGCACTGACGTGAAGTCAGAAGCTTTTGCGCGTATGTTCTATTGTCCATTCTTCTGTATTGGACACCCTTAATCGAATTTTCCATGGTAAATTATGTTGTCCATTCTCCTGTATTGGACACCCTTAATCGAATTTACCATGGTAAATTCGAATTAAGTGTCCAATACAGGAGAATGGACAACATGAACCATGAATTCAATCGGTTCAGTATTTTTCGAGTTAATGAGGAACAAAAAACCACCAAATTTCAGAAAATTTCAGATGGCTATAACTCCAAAACCGTTTGGCCGATTATGCTCATAAACAAACTGAAATGTCGCGTTCTGGTGCACATCCCAGCCTAAAAACTTCAAGCCGCTATCTCATTCCGTTCTCAAGTTATCGTGACAACAAAAATATTTTTTAATAATTTTTTTAAAATTTTCTAGCCATACGATTCGCACAAAATTTCACAAACGTGCTTAGGTTTATATTCTACAACCACCCACCAAGTTTCAGTTCGATCCGATTTATATTGGTTGAAAACAAAATTATTACTCGGAAACCACTGGGCCGATTATGCCCATTAACGAACTTAACCGTCATTTTGGGATGCGCCACCTACCCTGAAAATTTCAAGTCGCTAGCTCTTTTCGTTCTCAAGTTATCGTGGCAACGGCCGGACGGCCGGACGGACAGAATCTAATTTGACCTCGAATTCTTCATTGGGGAGTCGAACTTAATCGTTTGAGACCATTTTCGTCAAAAAATTCGAAAGTTACAGACATTTGGCAAAACTATAACGCGATGTTCCCCAGAACATACGCGCAAAAAATTTAAATTTTTCTGATATTTCAAAAACTATCCGTGAGATTCCGGTCAAAAACCTGCGGACGGACATTTTACAATCCACTACCGGATATCAGTTCTAACGGCTTTGTATGCAGGTGAAATTATTTCATTTTAAAATCTGAATGCAGTTGATGCCTAAATCATTTTTCACGTGTTTTTCACGTCAATAAAACCTTGCCGACCGATCCACCTGTTCGGGGACACTTTGTTCCGCTAATCACGTACATCTTGAAAGTAATGGGGTGGAGCTCCATCCTATTGAAACCATAGCGTTTCATTTGGTAGATCTGAATCTCCATCGTTCTTAATATAACTGCCAATGCCGGAATCAGGTCATCCATTAATAAATCCAAATATTTTGGACCTGTTAACGGTCCTAACATCTCCATTTAGTTCGTGCACTAAATTAATCTTGAATGGGTACCATTAATGGCATTTCGATTTTCACAAAACCGGTTTTTGCGATATATTGTTATTTGCCGCTATAGTTTTCGAAGACAAATGAGGATTTTCCTGAAACTCTCCGGCAATTCTAACCCATCTGGAATTGCCAGTTGACCACTTTTTGGATGATCTGATGATCCTTCACGTATCTCAACTTCTAATACTTCCTGATTATTTTACTAACAGCACCCTGAGTTACAGGTTCAGCATTAGGAAACGTTTCATTGAAATAATATCAAACTTCTTGGTGGGTTCTTGTTATATCTGCACAAGCCCTCATAATCAAAATGGCTATTCTATCTGATGCCGATAATCGAGGAAACATTTTTAGTATATTTTTTGTCAGTAGGTGATTAAGAATAAACAAACTAATACGAATTATATTCAGATACGACTACCAATTCCAACGATTCGCATTATTCTCTGACAGATGGTGTAAATATTTTTGCGAGTTTCAGTATCACTTCTAGTATCGTTTTTGGCGCTCTAGTTCCTCGGAACTGAGTGCTTATCAATTTGCCCAAATGTCTGTAATTTTCGAATTTTTCGATGAAAATGGTCTTAAACGATTTGGTTCGACTCACTGATCAAGAATCCGTGGTCGAAATTCATTCTGTCCGGCCGTCCGGCCGGCCGGCCGGTCCGGCCGGTCCGTCCGTAGGCACGATAACTCTCGAACGGAATGAGCTAGACAGTTGAAATTTTCAGAGTATGTTTGAGGGATAAATATCTCGGCTAAGTTTGTTACTGGGCAAAATCGGACAGATGGTTTCGGAGTGACAAAAAAAATTTTTTTTTTTTACAGAACAAATTCCAAATTAAATTTTTTCCAATAAGCAGTTTTATCATAAGAATCCATTCATATCATTTTTAACTCTAACAAACTAATACTTAAGGAGATATGATTTTTCAAAATTTCAATGATAGAATTTTTCTGTGGCTATTCTATGAATTGTTATAATGTCAACTTTGACGTTGTCTCATTGTAATTCATTCCAGTAATGGTATGAATATGAGAATTAGAATATTATCATACTTTTGTAGGTTGATATTTTCATGCCGATGGTCAATCCATATGATGATGGGAATGGTAATGGTAAGTTAATAATATTGAGTTCAGAATATCTCCACTAAAAACAAAACTGGAATTGAGGAATGAATATCTCGGATGAGTTCGTTGTTGGGTAGAATTCGTCTATTGGTTTTGGATTGATAATTTTTGGCACTCTTGTTGAATTTAAATTCTTCTATGATGTTTGAATTCAATTTCTGCTAAGATGAAGTTCTAAATTTCAATAATGAATCGTACTTCTGTTTTCACAGAATGCTATAATTATTCTATCTAAGCTTTATTATATGATCTGTGTTCATACTCGTACATTTCATCCTGTTCTATAAGAGAGAGTCAAATTCATTTCAGCTATTTTAATTTGGTTTCTTCCATGGTGCAGTTCTCAGATTGCTCATTTAATCTTGATAAATAAACTATTATTTGAATTGAATTTCCTTTATGATGCAGTTCTATCATAAGAATACATTGATATAATTCTCAACTCTGAGAAACCAATACTTTCGGAGATATATTGTAATAAAAATTGGTTCAAGCACTGACGTGAAATCACAAGTTTTTGTGCGTATGTTCTATTGTCCATTCTCCTGTATTGTTTTAAAACTTGAAACTTGCCAGTACAGTTAGGTTCTAAAGGCTCTTGGAAAATTTCCGCAATATCAGACGAATAGTTACTGATATATATAGAATTTTTTTTTGAATTTACAATGATTCCTCATAAATTTTCTACAAATAATTTTGCAAGAATTTTCGCGTTGGCATTCTACAACTAATAACCATGTTTCAATTCAATCGGTTTAGTATTTTTCGAGGTAATAATGAGAAAAAAACAACCAAATTTCAGATGGGTATAACTATAAAACCGTTTGGCCGATTATGCTTATAAACAAACTCAAATGTCGCGTTCAGATGCACAACCTAACCTGAAAACTTCAAGCCGTTATCTCTTTCCGTTCTCAGGTTATCGTGACAAAAAAAATATTTTTTAATAATTTTCTAGCGATACGATTCTCACAAAATTTCACAAACATGCTTAGGTTCATATTCTACAACTACTCACCAAGTTTCAATTCGATCGGATTTATATTGGTTGAAAACAAAATTATTACTTGGAAACCATTAGGCCGATTATGCCCATTAACGAACTTGTCCGTCGTATTGGGATGCGCCACCTACCCTGAAAATTTCAAGTCGATAGCTCTTTCCGTTTTCAAGTTTTCGTGGCAACGGTCGGACGGCCGGCCGGACAGAATCAAATTTGACCACGAATTCTTCATTGGGGAGTCGAACCAAATCGTTTGATACCATTTTCGTAAAATTAGAAAGTTACAGACATTTGGGCAAAATGATAACGCGATGTTACCCAGAAAATACGCGCAAAAAGTGTATTTGATGAAGACTTTTTTAAAATTGTTTTTCAAATTTAAAGAATTATTGACCCAAATGGCGTTGCATGTGCATTTCTGGAATCATAATTTTATGATCTATACACGTCAAGATAAATAAAGGGGGAAAGCTCTGTGGACAGGAGCTTTGACGCTCTTGTCAAACTTTGAGAAATAATTATCTCCTAAAGTATTCGTTTCTCAGGGTTGGGAATGATATCAATGGATTCTTATGATAGAACTGCATCATAAAATAAAAACTGTCATTTAAAAAAAAAACAAGAGTGCTAAAAGTTATTAATCCGAAACCACCAGACCGATTCTACCCAACAACGAACTTATCCAAGATATGTATTCCTCAAATATACTCTGAAAATTATATTACCTATAACCTATATCAATTGAAACTTAGCCAATATTCCAGTTTTATTTCTACTGGATATTCTGAACCCAATTTGATTAACTTACCAATATACAGGGTGCTCCCGAATTGGAGGTACAAACGAAGAGGAGAGATTCCTTAAGAAATTTCAAGAGAAAAATTGGTTCAAGCACTGACGTGACGTCAGGAGCTTTTACGTGTATGTTCTATTGTCCATTCTTTTTTATTGGACACTCTTAATCGAATTTACCATGGTGAATTATATTGTCCTTTCTCCTGTATTGGACACTCTCGTGATCGAATTTACCATGGTAAATTCGATTAAGTGTTAATGTTGTAATAAATTTTTCGTAATCATTATACGAATTTATCGAATCTTTATGACTCATTGCTACAGATCCGGATAATAACCATAAAAACTAATTATCCATTCATTAGTGCATAATTCGGATTTTTCTGAGAATTTCGAGAGAATAGTTCAAAATTTTTTTCTCGAAATCGGCAGTAGATACGACAAAACTACAAGAAACCAAAAAGGTTAGTATAAGAATAAAGCTTCTTTTTACATTTTTTCAAATTAACAGTGATTCACCAAAAAGAAGTTCTGGAGGAAAACAGGGGACAGTGTCACCCTATAGATTTGCCATCAAAATGGTATGTCACATGTTGTGAACTATCAAATATAATATTTGTGCCAAATTTCAGTTGGATATCTTGTGGAGTGTAGATACTATAAGAGAAAAAGTCGAACATAATTCTAACTTCAACACCCTGTATCTTGAAAGCGGAACGTTTGCGGTCCCATGTCAATGAACTTTTTTTTCTTAAAATTACTCAAGAAATATCCTCTTTTCGTTAGTAGCTTCAATTTAGGAACACCCTGTATATATTTCCATCATCATATGGATTACCCAAGGACATTATATTATCACCCAAAAATTATAGTATCCTGTAATCCTCATAATTCTACGATAGCTGAGGTCATTTTGCATTCAATCATACTTTGTTTTCTAGATCAGGAGAGGTATTATATATCATGAGAAACGAACCAGTAATAAATTTGACATGTCTCTTATATGAAGATAAGATGACATGTATGAACACAGATCATATAATAATTCATAGATAGAATAATTACAGCATTCTGTGAAAACATAGAAGTACTATTTATATTATAATTTTGAAAAATCATATCTCCGAAAGTATTAGCTCATTAGAGTTGAAATTAATATCAATGGATTCTTATGATCCATAAAAAAATTAAATTTGAAATTTGTAACGTAAAAAAAGTTACTCCAAAACCATCCGTCCGATTTTGTCCAATAACGAACTCAACCGAGATAGTTATCTCCCAAAACTACTCTAAAAATTTCAACTGTCTAGCTCATTCCGTTCGAGAGTTATCGTGTTATCGGCTGGTCGGACAGAATCGATTTTGTCCACGGATTCTTGATCAGACCATTTGCATCTATAAATTCGGAAATAACAGACATTTGGGCAAATCGATAAGGACTCTATTCCGAGGAACAAGAGCGCCAAAAATTGGGGCTCGCGATTCAAAAAAAAATATATCGATGAGATCACTGCTTGGTACCGGGAAATGGTAGAACAAATAAAAATTGCGTGAAAATGTTCGTTAAAAAATAAATTAATTTGACCTATTGAAACTATTTTTGTTATTTTAGGGAGAACGGGAGAAAATAAATTCATTATTCCATACTTTTGAAGGTCACGGCATAATCAGATATGCTTTAATATAGCATTGATTGCACTAGCAATAATGTTATACGAGAAGAGTAGTCCTGAATTCCAATTTTATTTTAATTATTTACATTTTTCAGTTTGGTCCTTTTATATTGAAACAAATCAATTCACTTGAAAATTTTTTTCTTACTGTTTGACATCAGATTACATATGTTTTCCCGAACTCCAATACACATTTTAGTGAAAAATGCAATTTGCTCTTGATAAAGGCATAATTTCACAACATTTCGAAACACTTGAGCTTCTTGCAATGAAGCCAGTTCAATTTCTCATAGCGCAAGCGAAGGGAATAACATTGTGCAATACCTAGTTCGGTGAAATGTGAAATACAATGGAATGGTGTCGAAATTTGTAACTTCGAGATTCGTTCTATCATGGATAAATAGAATACTTGCATACTATTCAAGGTTTTCATCAAGGATAGAACAATAACCCGCAAATAATCAGACCTATTTCTGACACGTATCGGGTAGATAGAAAGGGGAAGATATTGATTTCGCCATTTCCAGAGGCAATTCCACCAAAATATGAAAGAACGGAGTTCGCTACAAACAAATACAATCTCATATACTGACTGACAAAGAAACTGCAACACCCAGAAGGAGCTGTTTAAATTTAAATTTGTTTTTGGTAAAACATAGATAGTATAGCAAGGAGTACATGATTGAAATTTGTGAAATTTGTCCACCGTGATTATCTATACACTCCCCAACACGTCTCGGCATTGATGCAATAAGATGGTTTATTTCTTCTTGAGGGATACTATCCCAAGCTACCTGTAGTTCATGTATCAGAGCCGCCAAAGTCCGTGGGGGCTGGGGTAAATTTCCAAGCCTTTTACCCATGATGTCCCAAACTCGCTCTATGGGCGAAAGATCGGGGGATCTGGGCGGCCATGGCAAAAGATTCACATGGGTCACTACAAAAAATTTTAAACTAACTCTGGCAACATGAAGTCGAGCATTATCTTGCTGAAATATTGGATCCTCGAGCCGGTTAAGATAAGGGAGAACATATGGCTCCACTATTTCTTGAAGGTAAAGCATCGTTGTCACGTTACCTCGAATAAAGACTAAAGGTGTCCTACTTGCATGTGCAATAGCACCCCATACCATCACGTCTACTGTCCGGTGTACATGACGCTCAATATCAAACTGAGGTTCACGTCTTTCTCCCCGACGTCGTCTAACCCTTTTTCGGCCATCATATGCACCCACGGAGAATCGAGATTCATCAGAAAAGATGACCTGATGCCATTCCACATTCCAATGTTGACGTTCTCTGCACCACTGTAATCGTTGCCGGCGATGCTCAACCATCAGAGGTAACACAAGATGGGGTCGATAATGCTGCAGTCCAAAAGACTTTATCCGGCGGTAAACCGTTCGGACAGTTACAGGATGGCCTTGTTCTCCTTACCACTCATCAGCCAAAGATCGAGTTGTCGCAAATCGATCTCTGATAGCCATAAGTCTTAGACGTCGATCTTGAACTTCATTTGTGTCCCTTCGAAGTCCGTTGCCTACTCTTCTTCGATTTTGGGCATTATCAAACCACGCTTGACAACATCTCATAACAGTAGTTGGATTTCTGTTCGTACGTTTAGCGATTTCTCGAAATGACAACCCCGCCTCCCGTAGACCTATAATTCGACCTCTTTCAAATTCACTTAGCTGGCGATAAATTCCGCGTACATGTGCTCTAGGCATTTTAACAACAACCGAACATCGACTTTGGATCTCCAAATTTTAATGATTCACACCTTGCTATACTATCTATGCTTTACAAAAAAAAAATTAAAAACTTAAACAGCTCATTCTGGGTGTAGCAATTTCTTTGTCAGTTAGTATATATATTCAAGAAAAATACTTGATTCAGGTGATTGTGATTCACGAATTCACTCGGTTTTTTTTTTCATTCGAATTTTAAGTTCTTCGTACTTCAAGACGTTAACTGTGTTCACAAGAATCACAAACATTTTTCTCGCTGTACGATGGTTCATTGCAGAACTGTTAGAACAAAGCAAATTCAAAATCAATCGATCAGCCATATGTTCGGAATGCTTCTAAACTATTTGGGATAAATTAGTTAAACTAGTATTGTGTCGATCATTGTAAAAGTGGTGTAACTCCATTGCTTTTAAATACATATATAAATCATTAAAATATCCTGACAATACCCCAACTATTGCAGTACTATCAGGATTATCGAGGTTCGACTGTAAATACTGTAATTCAAAATGTAATTATATTAATAAGAACATAAGAGTTAGGTATGATGACATTTTCTTAGGATTTTAGAGCAAAAGATCTCTGCGAATACAAATAGTTTGGTGGTACCATAAAGATATGTATAGTAGGTATGGTCTTCTCGTATTGGGACGAATATTACGCCAATAGGTAAATAAAATTATCTGTTCAGCTGGAATATTATGCACTAGTGACAAATCTGTTCCTCAAAAATTAGTTCAAGCACTAACCTGACGTGAAGTCAGGAGCTTTTCATGCATGTGCTATTGTCTATTCCCCTCTTCTATATTGGACACTCTTAATCGAATTTAACGATCGACCGTTCTATATGATATTAATAAATTTCGTATCATTTTAATAACAGACTTGAGTATTGAGAAAATTGTCTAAGATTACAGAATTTTTTATTCTGTCATATGTATTCTATCGGAATTGAAATTCACTGAACATCTAAAAATATACGAAAAAACTCAAGTAATTTCAGAATACGATATTCCGAGAAAATTTGCGCGTCGGCATTCTACATACATACAATTACATACCTATTTTAATTGGATCAGATTTAAATATTTAGAGTTGTAGAGGAAATAACAACAAAATTTCAGATGTGTATCCATCCAAAATCATTTGGCTGATTATGCCTATTAACGAACCCAAATATCACATTCGGATGCGCAACCTACCCACAAAATTGCAAGTCCGTTCACAAGTTATCGTGAGATACATAATAGTTTTTCTCAATTTTTTTAAAATGATACGATCCTCACAAAATTTCACATACCTCTTTATGTCGGTATTCCACAACTAGTTAGCAAGTTTCAATTCGATCGGATCTATATTGTTTGAGTTATCTAGAAAATAATATTCCAGTGGGTATAACTCCGAAACCGATGGACCGATTATGCCCAAAAACGAACTTAACTCTCCCATTGGGATGTGCACTGATTATGCCCATTAACGAACTTGACCGACGCATTTAGACCCTCCACCTACCCTGAAAATTCCAAGTCGCTACCTCTTTCCGTTCTCAAGCTATCGTGGCAACGGCCGGCCACACAGAATAAAATTTGATGTCTAATTCTGAATCGCACATAATTTGTTGTGCCATTTTCGGCAAAAAAATCAGTTACAGATATTTGGTCGAAATAATAGCACCCTTTTCTCCAGAACATGAGCGCGAAAACTGAATTGAAACTACGTAGATTGTTGAAAAATACCGACACGAAGACATGAGCAAAATTGTGAGGATCATTATATTACAAAATTTGAAGAAGCTTATCAAAAAAATGATGTATCTCAGAAACTAACAGATATCGCTGAAATGTTGCAAGAGCCAAGATCTAGATACATAAATATCCGTTATATCCAGAAAATGAAATTTCAAATGGGCAATTACATTCTGGAAGTGGTTCAAAATATGCAGTCTAATAAATACACAAATCCATCAAACATTAAAAATCGACACTTTTTCATGCAAATCTATAGATCTTTATTATTTGATCCACTTTAGTGAATCTTTCAAAGAAATGCCATCTATTGATATTTTTCAGTGACCCAAAATAATATAAATAGGAAATCAAATTCATAGCCACGAAATGATTGATACCATCTATAGGGTGATTTAATTTCAAGAAAAACAATGCTATGAAATTCAGAACCCGAAAGCGGATAACTCTTTTTATCGGTGTCATTCAGCGAGTTCTGGCGAGGCGTATACAAAAATGATTACGCTGATTTATTATTTGAGACCATGATTAAAAAAATCTACAGAAGTAAATCCTTCAGTATTTCGATTGCATGATTGAAAAAACGATTCCACTGAACCTATCTCGAAAAATTGTACAAATATCGCTATCTAAGATAAAGTTATCGATCGATCTCTTATCATAACAACACAAATGATTCACCCATTCTGTCATTACTATGCCCTATTTCCGCTAGGTCATACTAGAACCTAAATTAAATGATTAACTCATTCTATGAATAACTGTGACCACTATAAATGCTCAATTTGTAGGTAATTCATTCACTAAGCCATATTTAGTAAATTATATTGGATCAAAACTCCTGAGGTGTACCCAAGCATGCTTTATTTGGTTGTGATCCATTATTGGCAATTTCACATTAAGACAATGATTAAGTCGTACGTAGATGTATGAATAATCAGATTGTGTCATTTGCAACTAAACGGATACACAAGAGAGTTTGGGATATTATATGAAATAATTTCAAATATACACAGGGTTGGGCGATAGTATGGAATAAAATAATTCATACTTTTTGTGCGTGTGTTCTGGGGAACATCGCGTTATCATTTTGCCCAAATGTCTGTAATTTTCGATTTTTTTTTATGAGAATGGTCTTAAACGACTAGGTTCCACTCACTGATGAAGAATTTGGGGTCAAATTTGATTCTGTCCGGCCGTTGCCACGATAACATGAGAACGGAAAGAGATAGCGACTTGAAATTTCCAGAGTAGGTGGCGCATTCCAATACGACAGACAAGTTCGTTAATGGGCATAATCGGCCTAACAGTTTCCGAGTAATAATTTTGCTTTGAACCATTACCATTTTAATCTGATCGAATTGAAACATGGTGAGTAGTTGTTGAATACTATTTCCCCGATTGAAGCTTTGTAACTAGTTGTATGGGACACTGAGTGCCCAATACCGGAGAACGGACAATAGAATTCACCATGGTAAATTTGATTAAGAGTGTTCAATACAGGAGAATGGACAATAGAACATACGCGCAAAAGCTCCTGACTTCACGTCAGTACTTGAACCAATTTTTTTTTTCGTAATTTTTTAAAAATCTTTTAGAGGTACGGTCCTCACAAAATTTTTCACACGTTTTCATGTCGATATTCTACAACTAGTTACCAAGTTTCAATTTGATCGAGTCTATTTTTTTTTTATTCATCGAGGAAATAATATTCCAGCGGGGTATAACTCCGAAGCCGAGTATGCTCAAAAACGAACTTAACCCTCCGATTCGGATGGTTGAACATCCGAATCGAATCCTTAAAATTGCAAGTCCCTATCTCCTTTCGTTCGAAAGTTATCGAGGCAACGGTCACCAATAGTATTCAAACTTGGAACTTGGTAGTCAGGTTCTGAAGGCTCTCGAAAAATTTGGGTGATGTCGGATGATTAGTTTCTGTTACATAGAATTTGTTTCAATGATTTTTCAAAAATTTTCTAGTGATACGATCCTCACGAAATTTTGCAAGAATTTTCGCGTTGGCATTCCACAACTAATAACCATGTCTGAATTGGATTGGTTTTCGAATTTTTCGAGTTATTGAGGAAATAACAATCAAATTTCAGGTGAGTATAACTCCAAAACCGTTAGGCCGATTAGACCTATAAACAATCTAAAATGTCACATTCAGATGCACAAGCTAACCTGAAAATTTCAAGTCGCTATCTCTGTCCATTCTCAGGTTATCCTGACATGAATAATATTTTTTACTCATTTTTTTTTTATTTTCTAGCGATACGATTCTCACAGAATTTCACAAACGTCCTTAGGTTTGTATTCTACAACTAATCACGAAGTTTCAATTCGATCGGATTTGTGTTGGTAGAAAACGATATTATTACTCAGAAACCATTGGGCCGATTATGTCCATTAACGAACTTGTCCGTCGTATGGGGATGCGCCACCTACTCTGAAAATTTCAAGTTGCTATATCTTTCCGTTCTCATGTTATCCTGGCAATGTCCAGTCAGCCGGCCGGACAGAATCAAATTTTACCTCGAGTTCTTCATCAGTGAGTTGAACCTAGTCGTTTGACACCATTCTCGTCAAAAAATTTGAAGATTACAGACATTTGGGCAAAATGATAACGCGATGTTCCCCAGAACATACGTGCAAAAAAAGGGTATGGTAAGATTCCATTTTGCATAAACTTTTCTACGAGCCCACACATGTCGTATATGTTTATATTTAAAAAACAAAATTTGGGTAAGGTTGCTGCCCAGAGGTTGAAGGGAAATATTCTCTTTCATCGCCAAAAAATGGGGAAAATTCAAATTCAGTGGACGGGTTTCAGCGTTTTGTGCGCGCTGTTCAGGTGAACAGTCTCACTAATGAAGAATCCGAGGTCAAAAATGATTCTGTCCGGCCGGCCCTCAGCACGATTACGCTCGAACGCAAAAGTTGGAGAGTTGAAATTTCCAAAGTAGATTTGCAATGCGCCGGCTAAGTTCATTAATGAGCAAAATCCACCGAGTGGTTTCAGAGTTATCACTTACTGCAATTTTGTTTCCCCAATAATTCTGAAAATACTGATTCGATCGAATTAAAGCGCAGTATTTAGTTGAAAAATACTGATACGAAGACTTATGCAAAATTTTGTGAGGATCACATGAAATAAAAAAAACATTTAAAAAAATCTGTAGCTCAGAAACTATCCGTCAGATATCTTTGAAATTCTGCGAGGACCTTCACAACCCTACTTTTATATTAAGGCCGGTCCAAACGCTACGTTTTGCACAACGTTTTGTCTGCGTAGTCTCAAGACGGAATGAAAACGTAGCAATTTTTAGTGCATCTACACGATGCAGAGATATCTGTATATTTCGCACAGTTTTAGTGATATCGTCATGGAGGAGGTACTACTCTTGTCAATTTTACCATGCTGTTAATATAGTTACCGTCTACATGCAGCGACAAATCCGCGCAATTCACGGATATATCTATGCTCTCTAGCTCAGTTATCACTGCAACTGCAACGTATCCGCGCCGTTTTCAAAACTGCGCAATTTTCCTATCTACACGCAACGTTTTACCGGCAACGTGTTGAACTCTGCAGGCAAAAGGTTGTGCAAAACGTAGCGTATGGACCGGCCTTTAAAGCTCTAGATTTGAACTGGATCGGATCTATATTGGTGAAGATATTGCCGAAATATCGATATAACATTATTTCAACGATCGAGATGTACTGGTCCTTAATTTTAAACTCGACAAACGAATTAGTCAACAGTTTATGATTTTTGACGTCACAGAATTTAAAGAATCACGACGTGTTTGGGTAAATCGCGATATATACGGATTCGGAGCGTTTTCGAACGGAAAACATGGCAAAAACTGAAGATGAGGGATCAATAAAATGTGGGAAACCCCTGTGGTCAGGAGCTTTGGTGCTCTTGTTCAAACTTTGACAAGTCTTAACTCCGAAAGTACATATTGGTTTCTCCGAGTTGGGAATGATATCGATGGATTCTTTCGACAGAACTGCATCATTAAAGAAATTAAATTGAAGAAAGTCATTTAAAATAAACAAGAGTGCAAAAAATAATTAATCCTAAACCCCCAGACCGAGATAAAAATTCCTCAAATCTACTCAACAAATTCTATTATATCAATTGAAACTAAGCCAATATTCCAGATTTGTTTTTACTGGAGATATTCTGAACCCAATTTGATTAACTTACCAAAGTATATACATATTTCCATCATCATATGGATTATCCAAGGCATTATAAGATCACCCAAAAATTATAATATCCTATAATACTCATAATTCTACAATAGCTGAGGTTATTTCATTGGTCATTTTGCAATCATACTTTGTTTTCTAGAACAGGAGGTATTTTATGTCATGAGTACCTAACGAATATTGAATATAACCATAAATAAATATGATTTTTATCGGTAAATAAGATGACATATATGTTAAGAGATCATTCATATATATGTTCATAGATACGTAAGAATATGGAATACTCTATATTCTAAAATAAAATACGGGCGTTAATTTTCGATTTCAGCATTCTGTAAAATCATAGAATTACGATTTAATATTGAAATTTTGAAAAACCATATCTCCGAAAGTATTAGCTTGTTGGAGTAGAAAATAATATCAATGGATTTTTATGATAAAACTGCATTTCAAAAAGAATTGAATTTGAAATTAGTAATGTAAAAAATAAAATTTTCAAACTATCGTTCAACCCTTTATACAATTGTGAAAGTTGCAATGAAAATCGCTGTAAATTTCACACGAAGGTTTATTACGTCCTCATTAAAATGCACCAATTTATTCTACTAATTTTTCCACATTATTGATACCACTTTTTTCGTAATTAACGAACTCTTGTTCGAAGAATATTGTGGTGAACACAAATTTATTAATCACGCTAAAAATTTAGGCACTACTCGTTAAATAAAATATGAATTCTTGAAGTCTTAAGCACTGTGGAGCAGCATATCTCTTCCCTCAAAGTGTAGAAGTATGAAGAGCACAGAACTGCGCTCATTCCATGGCGCTCTTTCATATCATGCAAATATCTGCAATTTTCGAATTTTAAGCAGAAAATGGTCTTAAACGATTCCAACATTCGATTCTGTTCTTTCAACCGTAGATACGAAAACTTTCGAAAGAAGGAATTCGAGGTCATTAAAAGATTATTATATCTATGTATTATAAGTTAGATGTAAAATACATGTTTATATTTATTTAGAACATGACATGAATAAAATATTATATTGTACTCACTTTCTATTTTTTTGTAATGTGAAGAAGCAATGAATTCATAGATACTTTCATTGAACATCTCTGCCATAGCTACTGCATAATAGTGTTTGTGGACCTTATATCGATAGCACATGGAGAAATCACATATTGAATAAAATATTCTTTCCTTGAGAGTACTTTTAGTTAATAGTGGAGTATTCAGTAGTTGTTAGTAACCACACATTTTGGAAAAATCCGAGCGGATTTTGTGAAAACCTGGGATGAACTATACTCAATTAGGGTTGCGCTCGAATAATATCTACACCGAGTAGAGTACAGGGTGTCCCAAATTCGATGTCCATTGATGATATCTGGGAATCAACAAACGAAGTGTACTTTCTCGATCTCGATTTTGAAGACGAATCAAACTTCCGAAAACTTCATTTCGATATCGCTGATCGATTTCGAGATGAAGGCTGATTTCGATTTTTTCCAAAAAAACAATTTGATCTAAGTATAACTTTTTTGTTTATGCGAATATTTCGATCCTGTAAGAACAAGTTTTTTTAATTTTTTACACTTATTATTATGCGTTTAATATGATTCATGCATGCTGATTCCTTACGGAGATATTGGTAAATCATTTAATTTTTCTTATGGGACACCCTATATATTTTCAGTTAGTTTGATCACGTTTTTAATTCTATTTACGAATATATATAATGCTTTATAATTCTCCAACAATTTACATGTTGAAATTATTGTCTCTTGTCTTTTCGTAAATTATATATCGATTTTTTAGTTGATTCATCGAATAATCAAGAATCAATTCATACGCAACTTTAATTTCGCATTATCGTGAGAAAAAAAAAAGTTATAAATATTCGTATATAGAATTAAAAACCTATTGAAACTGAATGAAAATATATAGGGTGTCCCATAAGAAAAATCACATAATTCACCAATATCTCCGTAACAAATCTTCAAGCATGAATCGAATTAAACGCATAATAATCAGTGTAAAAATATAACACAAACTTGTTTTTCAAGGATCGAAAACTTCGCATAAACAAAACAGTTGTAATCAAATTGTTTATTGGTAAAATTCCACATCAGCCTGTATCTCGATATCAAAGAATGGTTTTCGGCATTTAATTCGTTTTCAAAATTGAGATCGGGAAAGTAAACTTCGTTTTCACCTACCGTGTGTAGATTCCGAGATTTCATCAATGGACATCGAATGACACCCTGAACATTTTTTGAGGGTTAGATGAATTTAGTGTAGAGTTGACTACTGTTCATGTGATATTCGAATGGTTGTGGTTTTCATTTGGAGTTCGCGTGACAGAAGGTGCCAAATTCGGAATAGGTTATGTTGGTTGTTGGTATTAAGAAAGGACCTATTTTTATTATTGTTTTCTTCACATATATGCAACTCTAATAATACATATTATTATGAGAAGTATCAAAACTATTAAATTAACTTACTTGAGTACTCACAGAACGTAAAATATACTCTTCATAAAACAGTGATACAAAGATAAGAGATTTTCCGTCCCATGAGTAATGTCAATTTTGAGAGGAGTAAAATAAACCCTGCATTCTGTGAAAACATAGAATTAGGATTTATTATTGAAATTTTGAAAAATCATATCTTATATTAGCTTCTTAGAGTTGAAAATTATATCAATGGATTCTTATGATGAAACTGCATCTTAAAAATTTGCAATGTAAAAAATTTTTTTTTTCATTACTCCAAAACCCATGTCGATGCCCAATAACAAACTTAACCGAGATATTTATCTCCCAAACCTACTCTGAAAATTTCAGCTGTCTAGCTCATTCCGTTCGAGAGTTTGACCACGGATTCTTGATCAATGAGTCGAACCAAATCGTTTAAAACAATTTTAATCCAAAAATTCAAAATACAGACATTCGGGCACATTGATGAGCACTCTGTTCCGAGGAACAAGGGCGCCGAATATGAATACTCTAAAAAATCAGAATGTGTGAGGAGAAGAGTTAAATAGTATTCAATTCCGTGTTTTCTGAATTAATAATATGAATTAAGAGTATGAATTCAAACAGACATTCCGGCTGTATATTGCCAGCCTAATAGAGTCTTGGTTTTCTTTATCGGTATTGTATGATATTTCTGTGAACCGTCAACCAGTTCTATGGAATAGCACGCTGCATCAAAGACCAAGGCCAATATAGGCTCGTCGGTCTATGAACGTGCACAGAGATTCTAATTAGAGAATTCCTTCTGATTCAATTTCAGTTAATTTCATGGTACATGTGATGGGGAATGATTCATTAGTTTCAATAACAACGCGGAATTTTGCGCTGCAATTATAAATCTCAATCGATGTGAGCGTAACGCTGTTAATGAATCATAGATCATCCGGATCTGTTTGGACAATTTACAGAGGACAACCATGTAAACAGTTTGGGCAATTCCACATAATCCGACGGAAATGGAAGGTTCGTTTGGTTGAAAATGCATAATCCCAACGGCGTCATTGATTCGGCTCTATGAACATATAATTTCAATGGAACTGACTCGAATCTGTGTGAGGTTTCGCACAAATTCAAATTTCATCGAAATACTCGCAGTGGAGGAATAGTTCGGTCGTTCATTATATTACATTATTGATGATACTAATTCGATATGAACAGTATAATGGAACACGTGTAACCTTAAACCACGATTCGTTAGCCAAGTTTTTCTTGAAAATTGAAGAGTGAACTAGGTATGAAAACAGCAGAGCAGAGCTGTTTAAACCAGATTGGATCCTGGACCAACAAAAATTATAAATAGTTTGGAGAGCCGTAGAAACAAATACTAAAAAATTTTCAAGCTATATTGTCGAGAGCGATAGATATTCTCACTGTTATAGAGGCAGAAAACGTATTGAAAACGTTAATCATTTATGCAATGCTAGACTAACAAAATAATGTTCAACCAAATGATTGGGGTTTGGAGTTTGGACCACCCTAGCTTAGAGCATCTTCATAAAATGTTTTGCCCTTTCAGAAAAACTTGTTGTGAGGAACTCTAATCTGCCGAAAGGGTATATATTACCAAAGAGATCTAGACAAATTTTAATCATTTCTTGAAAGCAACATGTTAGTGTAAAATTTGTCCGTTAAGTTGCATAGAATTTCGATGTTTCGTAGTGTTCTTCAATAACACTTGACAGGCTTTTAGGTAGTTTTTATCTACCAGGGATATATTCCATAACAGTTTCATTGCATTGTGTTTCTATATTGACATGAATTTTGGAACATTATAAAATCAGGAACTCATTAATTGAATGATAATAATAGTCAGTAGTAAAACTGACTAGTTACAATTTATTGTAGGGCAGAAATAATACTAACTGTGATTCAAATAAATAAAATCTTTCTGACAATCAGTCCATATTTTATGGATGGTTTAAAACGTCACAAAAATATTAATATTTAGCACTCGTGCAAATACCCGGATATTTTCACGCTGATATTCGAAAATATTGGCTCGTTGCTAAGTGATTTGTATCATATGCGTTAATATGATTAGTTGAAATTTTTTAAGGGGAATAGTCATGCATATCATTAAAGGATACTGTGGAAGGTAGGTACATTCATTATTAAATGGTTCATTTCTGGGTTTTCTCTCCCACACTCTGAAAAATATCTGTTGAATAAAAATGTATTATTTTGTGAATTTTTTCTGCGTAATAAACACAAGATATTTGTCAGAAGCCATAAATCGAAAAATGTTGCCTAACAAACAATAACGACACAACATCAACGGTAAAACAACTGAATTTCATAACGTTTCGGAGTCTAAATCAGACTCCTTCGTCAGACACTTGACGAAAATATTCGGAATTATTTTTTGTTGATATAGCTATTCTGAATTTCAGATTCATTTCTGTCCTTTTTTAGTGCATGTTTCTCACAACCAATCCAAATTATTCTATGTCATAGACTAAAAATAATTTATAGCGTATGAATGAATGGACAAAAAAAATTGAGGAAAGTTCTGACGTGAAGGTAGGTGCTTTTGCGCGCTTGTTCCACTGTCTATTCACGCCTCATACAAAGTCGTTGGAGCTGAAATTCGCTACTCTATTATAAAATAGTGACTCGAAGCTATATGCGAAATTTCAAAGTATTCTGACGCATAGTTTCTGAAATATAAAATGTTTGTAGAAAAAATTAATTAAAAGTAATTACCGAGTTTTAATTGGATCGGATTTGTATATTTTGATTTATAAAGGAAAGAACAACAACATTTCAGATTGGCGGATTATGCATAATAACGAACTTACATGTCCGCAAATATCTTGTGTTTATTACGCAGAAGCAATTCACAAAATAATAAATTTTTATTTAACAGATATTTTTCACAGTTTGGGAGAGAAAATCCAGAAAGAAACCATTTAATAATGAATGTACCTCCCACAGTATCCTTTAATGATTATTTAATTTTGTACTAAACTAACCTTACATTATTTATAAATCTGATACTCTTTTGTATAACGTGAAAATACTTGGTTCTGCTAGCTTAACGTAAAGCTAGCAGCACTCAATATTTTCTCGATATACAAAAGAGTATCAAATTTTAAAATATGGTACAAAATTAATGCGAAATTAGTAAAAAATTAGTACTAAATTGTGGCACATTCATTTCTTCAAATACTTTTATATTAAGAGGTGTGCTAACTTAACGTGAAGCTAGCAGAAACCAGTGTTTTCTCCGTGTACAAAAAGAATATAAAATTTTTAAATCAGGTACAAAATTAGTACAAAATAAGTAGGTACTAAATTATGGCCATGAAATTTTTTGAAAACCAGAAGTTTTCAGAAAGTGTTCTGCTAGCTTAACCTTCGAAAGGGGTAACCAAAAATTTGAAGAAAATGCGAAGAACTATTATTTAAAGGAGACATTTAAATATGAGTAGGTACGTCCCATAGACATAGAATAATATGGACTGGTTCTGAGAAAGAGACCATTGATATCAGCATTAAAAAGAGATAGAATACTTCAAGGCAAAACCAGAGACAATAAAATAGATTCTATTTCTCTATGGGCAAAACCACGGTGTGACGGTATAAGAATATATTCTTATACTGTGGCAATTGGGAACTTCCAAAACTCTGGTGGCGGGATTCGACAACTAACCAAGCTCCTAATGAGCCACGTGTTCGAGTTTAATTGTTCACTATTCGTCAATAAACTTTTGTTTAAAAGAAAAATTCAAGTTGAAATAGTGAATATTATCCTGCCTAATATGTCTTCGACCAGAAACGACTATTGTTGTGTGCCTCAATGCAATTCATGGGCGAAAAAAATGCCAAAATGTATAGGTTTGAGTTTTCACTTCTTACCTCCGGAAAACCAAATATAAATATTGGAAGAGTACTTAACCTGGACCTACATCCAGATAATCTTTATTATACCTCAAACATTACACTTATTGTTAATAATTCTTTTCACATAATATATATGTATCATATTTTGAAAAAATCATTTCAATTATTGGTAACTGTTTTACAAAAGCTTTATCTGGTTCAATTTGACACTATATTCTCATAAATAAACTAGAACATCATGCACCTGAACTTTAATTAATACATCAGTAATATATTTACACCTCCTCCGTGCTCCGATTTTACAAGAATATACCATACCTTCTATTTTAAGTTTACCATTCTCCACATTAATGGGCCATCAATTTTATGTGGTACTGAATTAAGGGCACTAATTTGTAAACATAAAGAACAAATATCTATAAAACTGGGACCACAATTTGTTTTGTCACACACGATTACATGATCTACATTTAGAACCTCTTCTCCTTCTACAAGGACTCTAGAATTAGAAGTTGAAGCTCCTATGTACTCCAGAAATTCTAATCAACTGAGTCCCTTCCTAATCATTCGCAAATAGTAACTGAAAGAACTTTTAAATATAATGGAAGTTTGACAAACATATATGAATATACTTACTGGTTGTAGTCTTTATATCAATCAAGTGCCATAAAATTAGTTATATAATGATCAATATTATAATCTATATCACAAAGTAATCCAACAATGATCTCAAGTCAATTATAATTTAAATTTTCCATGAAAATTTCGGTCAAACTTCGTCGACTGACCTGTCCAACACGAGATTGTTTACATTTATTACTAGCCTGGTTAGTTGCCGAATCCCGCCACCAGAGTTTTGGAAGTTCCCAATAAATATCCCATGTATATTTGCCCATGGTATAAAAACACCATTATTTTTATACCATGATATATGCCTTGAATTATTCCATCCTTCATAACATCTCTCTCTCTAATGTATTCCGCAATGAACAGTGTGATAAAATTACGTGAGGGCCAGTCCATGTTATTCTATGTCTATGGTACGTCCGGTGTCATTTCTAAATACATATATTCTACTAGCGGTCCGGTATGTGCTTCCCTACGTATAAAGTGAAATTATTGGTTCAAGCCCTGTGGACAGGAGGTATTGGGCGCATGTTCATCTTCCTTGTGGCCCGTACTGACCAGTAAAGAAAAAAAGCAGTATCATGTTGAATACCTTAATATTATTCTGGAACACAAATTTTCCATTACAATAATCTTCATCTAGCTTCTATTTAGTATCAATTCCTGTTGAACGTGATCATAATAAGTGTTTTCCATATAATAAAATGTGTTTGAACTTGGTATGTAGGAAATCTGACATCAATTATTGGAATTAATTGATTTGACAAACAGCCGTCAAATGAGGTAAATAGATTTTTGTGACGATTTTCTGTGACCATAGAACGTCAAAACACGCTGGAATGTGAATTTTAAGCAATATCTTCTGGAATTGAGATCGTATCGAACTGAAATTTTGCACACTCGTGTAGAATGCTTGATTTAACGTCGGTACAAATTTTTTTATTAAAAAATTTTCCAACTGCCCGATCCCAACAATACTTAGATAATATTATATCCATAAATTAAGCATTTCATTATTGCATTTCTTGAAATAGGTACCTTTTCAAGTCGATCAACATCGTCCTTCTTTCGACGTCTAAACTATGACTTGATTCTTTATGTTTATGTCTTTGAATTTGTTTTCGGTGGAATTCAAAGAGTTCATAGAATAATCGATGAAAATACTGAGAGAGACCCAGGAAATTTGACACATTTTGTCTTATATCTCCAGAAATTGAAATCGTATAGAGCCAAAATTTTGCACAATGTTGCAAAATACTACAATTGACGTTAGTACAAGTTTTTGTTGCAATCTGATGAATAGTTCACGAAAAAAAAATTTTTTTTTCGAAAAAATTAAAAGAAATATTTTTTTAAAAGTTACCAACATTTTGATCATAACAGAATTTTGCCAAAAGTTGCGCGTTTATATCCTCGAACTGACTACCAAGTTTCGATTCAACATCTTCTTTAGTTCCTGAAATATCAGGGAAATAACCACAAAATTTGAAATGTCTATAACTTCTAAACCGTCCGGCCGATTTTGCCCGTTAACGAACTTAACCGTCGCATTTTGATCAGAAACCTACCCTGAAAGTTTGAAGTCGATAGGACCTTCGGTGCTCCTGTTATCGTGCCTACGGCCGGAAGGCCGGCCGGCCGGCCGGCCTGCCGGACGGCACCCTAAAATCTGACACCGGATTCGTGATCAGGGAGTCCGAATTAGTCTATTAGCCAATTTTCAGCTCGAAATTCGAAAATTACAGACATTTGGACGAAATGATAGGACGATGTTCCCCTAGAACATGCGCCCAAAAATAAAAAAAATTAATCGAAACATCAAATTAATTTATTCGAACAAAAAAATATTTTATTAATTTCTAGCTATTTTAAAACTCAATCCAATACATTTGGATAAATAATATTTTTTGTTTTTCCATTTTGAGAATGAATGAGTGTTTGAATATTTTGAGTAATTTTAATGCAAAAATCCGTCCGATCGAACGGATATTCATTATAGATTTCGTAACTCAACGAAAAGATCCGAATCCCAAGATAAGTTTACTGGAGTAACGCTCCTTTAAGATTTTCATTGGTTAAAAATGAAAAAAAATTAAGAGAAAGCTATTTCGGATGCCCCGAGATTCGATCTCGCCGCCCCGCGAGTCTCGAGAGCTATAAATTCCCAATCCAACGCCTCAGCTCACTCAGACAGGTTGCCTACGTGAAATAACTCCGATTATATACCGAATAAAGATTTTTAGTACTCGGATGATTTCCGTCTTTTGATTTTCAGAATCCTGTCAAGCGATCGATCGAAATCAGTTACTCGTTCATATTTCTCGCAGTTTCTCTAGACGATTCCAAGATTTTCGAGTAATTCCGTTCGAAATTCAAATTCGATTTGACAGTTCTCGTCGCTCGTTCATACCTTAAAGTCGACCTTGAAGAAGCCGCGTTAAATTTCGCCACATAAATACGTGAAACGTCAGAATTATGTCGATTTTCTCGAAAAGTCACATTTTCCTATCGTTCTTCCGGGAAAACGAAAGAGAGGATCGAAAAAAGGGCTCCGTTACGGACTAATTTCGAGTCTCGTCTTCGCATTCCCGCAAATACCGTCATTCCGCACGCCACCGTTCCTCCGAATTCCTTTCCACAATTTTTCTCCTTTTGCCAAAATCGGAGTTTTTTCGCCTTTTCGCGATTTTTTTCAAAATACACCCCCATCTTTTCGCTCCGAAAATGCGAAACTCTACGAAACTTCCGTATTTTTCCTCGATAAACCCCTTCGAAGTTTCCCCCAAACCCCCCTCCTAACATCCAAAAAAACATCACGTTCATAGTAGCAATTTCAAAAAGTTTCCTTTGATAAATGATGGACCGCTGCTCGACCGATTTTGTGCAAACTTCACATAAACCATCTACTAAATAGTCCGAACAAAGCCTAAAAATTTGGTTTGGATAGGTGAGCCCGTTCTTGAGTTATAAAATTATAACGAAAAGTGGCATTGATTTTTATATATATTCTATTGAGACTATCAACCTACGGATTCTCTATTGACCCCCGTATATCTCCGAAACGAGAAAAGTGTTAAATTTGGAAATGAGGTACAAAATTAGTGCATAATTTTTCCAAACTTATTCCATAATCATATAAGGAACCGTAAAAAAAAGCAAAATTTCACGGAAATCCCGTTTATTAGTTTGGAGAGGAGTACTTAATTATGGCATATTCATATCTTCAGATACTTTTCCACTAAGAGGTGGATTCTGCTAGCTTAATGTAAAGCTATCAGAAACCAGTGTTTTCTCGGTATACAAAGAAGTATCGAATTTTTGAATTAGGCACCTACAAAATTAGTACAAAATAAGTACAGTGTTACTTCTTTGATCTGAACAGCTGATGGCAAGGTAGTTGTCCGGATTTTCAATCTGTCCGGATTATAGAAAAACAGAATAATTCCTATAGTTTGTTCATAAAATGAAATAATTTATTCATAAAAGTAACAGAAAACATTAAATTAATTTAAATTCTCAACTACAACAGCAATACAACATATCTATTTATTAATCTTGTAATTTGTTTATTAAATAAGATATATATTCAAATTTGCATAAACAAGAGATCACATTCAAATTTATCTGTTTACTTATTTTCAACTTTTGAAGTAATCTGAAATTTTTGTTTGAACTTCAGAGTCAGCTTCATTTTGCACTGCTTTTTCAGAATACCTGTAAAAGGAATATTGAATAAACTTCCTAAGTCAGGTGTTCCCAAGTTGCGAAGGTATAATGATGTGGAAAAGCCACCAGATTCGGTGGAAAAATGAGGAAAACCAGGGTATTTTAAAACTTTGAATAGTGAGTATTGAACCGTTCTGAATTCTCCAGCGCCCTATAAAACAACTGAATCAGGTTCACGTCGTTTCAACGAGACGCAAACAAACAACCAGCGATTCTTCTCGAACCTATTACGTGCAATTTCTCTTTTATTCCGAAGCAATATTCACGACGAAGCATACGCCATCGCCAGAAGTTTAGTTACGCTTTCCTCTCCTGTCAATAATACATCATTATTAACAATTGTGTAGTCTATTCTACTCTACAACCTTTCACTTATCCTCGTTATTCGGTCACAAATTTTTATCCGTTCGGTTCGGATATCTGAGTATGATCCCAATGTTGTGAAGTCAGGAAATAGGTTTCTTGGGTAAACATATTATCCGTGTTCACCTGAATATAGTCACCGAGAGAAATTGGCAAAAGGCGTGAATACAGTCTCGAGTATTTTTCGGGAAGGAAAAACGACTAACACTCAAGTGTAATTATTTTATATGTTTTTGAGGTCTACGGAATCAATAAATTACAGACTAATACTTGAATTAGAAGATTAAAATATTTGTAATCTTATTGAACAAGAGGCAGAATAAATCAATCAAGAAAATATTATTAGTCCGGTCAAATTAGTCATAAAAAATTGGTTCAACCACTGACGTGAAGTCAGGAGCTTTTGCGAGTATGTTCTATGGTCCATTCTCCTGTATTGGACACTCTTAATCGAATTTACCATGTTGAATTATATTGGCCGTTCTCCTGTATTGGACACTCTTAATCGAGAATGAGATCGAGAATGGACAATAGAACATAAGCGCAAAAGCTTCTGACTTCACGTCAGTGCTTGAACAAATTTTTTGTTGCAATTTTTTTAGAATTTTCTAGGAATACGGTTCATACAAAATTTTACACGTCTTTATGTCGATATTCTACAACCAATTACCAAGCTTCAATTTTATCTAGTCTATATTCATTGGGGAAATAATATTCCAGGTGGGTATAACTCCGAAACAGTTGGACCGATTAAGGCCAAAACAAACTCAACTCTCCCATTTGGATGCGCAACCTACCCTGAAAATTGCAACTCCCTATCTCCTTTCGTTCGAAAGTTATCGAGGCAACGGTAACCCATCCAGCAACTGAAGTCAAACAAGGCTGCTGAGATCTCCATCAATATAGATCCGATCGCGTTCAGACTTGGAACTTGGCAGCAGAGTTAAGGCTCTCACAAAATTTCAGCCATGTCGGACGAATGGTTTCTGATATATAGATTTTTTTTCAACGATGTTCAATGATTTTTTTTTAATTTTCTAGTGATGAGATCCTCACGTAATTTTGCACGAATTTTCACATTGACATTCTACAACTAATAGCTATGTTTGAATTGGATCGGTTTCGTATTTTTCGAGTTATTGAGGAAATAACAACCAAATTTCATAAACCCAAATGTCCCTTTCAGATGCACAACCTAACCTGAAAATTTCAAGTCGCTATCTCTTTCCGTTCTCAGGTTATCGGGACATAATTAATATTTTATTTCAAGTCGCTATCTCTTTCCGTTCTCAAGTTAATGTGGCAACGGACGGCCAGTTGGCCGGACAGAATAGAATTTGACCTCGAATTCTTCATCAGTGAGTCGAACTCAATCCTTTGAAACCATTTTCGGCAAGGAATTCCAAAATTACAGACATTTGGGCAAAATGATAACGCGATGTTCCCCAGAACATACGCGCGAGTATTGGTAAAATAACAAACATTCCGACAGAGCTGAATTTTGGTAAAAACCTTTGGTATACTATTAGAAATAAGGTATTATAAATCCCCATCGATCCCATGCCTGTTAAAAATGTTATTCGAGGTCAAATGTCAAAATTAGGGTTTTATGGATATTTTAATCTGGACCATACTCTACAGTCAACTTCTACAGTCATGTCTTCTTCTTCTTCTTGCTGGATGTTCATAAATCGTTCAAGTGAAGATGAATCAGCTGTCTCTTCATAGAAATCGCATGAATCTTCGACTGTTGTATTCAATAATTGGGCATGTCTAGAAGTATTAAAAATATTTGAAAAAAATATGTTCAAGCACTGACGTGAAGTCAGGAGCTTTTGCGCGCATGTTCTATCGTCTATTTACCTCTATTGGACACTCTTAACCGAATTTGACATCGATATATTCGCTATTTCTTTCCGTTCTCAAGTTATCGTTAGATACATAATATTTTTTCATAATTTTTTTTTATGTTCTTGTGATACGATCCTCACAAAATTTCACATACGTCTTTATATTGGTATTCCACAACTGGTTACCAGGTTTTAATTCGATCAGATCTGTATTTTTTGAGTTAATTCGAGAAAATAATATTCCACTGGGTATAACTCCAAAACCATTTGACCGATTAAGGCCAACAACAAACTTAACTGTCCCGCTTGGATCCGCAACCTACCCTTAAAATTGCAAGAGCATATCTGTTTCCGTTCGAAAGTTATCGTGGTAACGGTCACCCAACCGGCTACTGAACTCACCCAAGGCCGTTCGTATCTCCAACAATATACACAGATCCGATCGTGTTCAAATTTGGAACATGGCTGTAAAGTAAATGGCTGTAAGTAAATGTCGGACGAATATTTTCTGACATATAAAATTTTTTTCAATGATTTTTTTGAAATTTTCTAATGAACCGATCCTCACGAAACTTCGCAAAAATTTGCGGGTCGACATTCTACAACTAACTACGATATCTGAATTTGGTCAGTATGTTTCGAGTTAATGAGTAAATAACAAGAAAATTTCAGATAAGTATATAACTCCAAAACTGTTTGGCCGATTATACCTATTGAAGAACTCAAATGTCACATTCAGATGCACAACATACACTAAAAATTGCAAGTTGCTATCTCTTTCCATTCTAAATTCATCAGGAAATAAATATTATTTTTTAATCATTTCTATTCTACAACTAGTTATCAAGTTTCAATTTCATCATATCTTTATTGGTGGAAAACAAAATTTGTTGTTATCTTTTTCCGTTCTCCAGTTATCGTGGTAACGACTGGTCGGACAGAATCAATTTTGACCTCGGATTCTTCATGAGTGAGTCGAAACTAATCGTTTCAAACCATTTCGGCAAAAAATTCGAAGGTACAGACATTTGGGCTAAATGATAACCCGCTGTTCCCAGAACATGCGCGTATTTACAGAAAAACGATTCATCACTATTTTTTACAATAGCAGAAAAGAAAAGGATGGAAAAGAAGAAATAGAAGGAAATATGACTGTTGAGGTTGTAATTGAAGAGTAAGAATCAGATTAAAAAAAAAAAAGCACTGACGTGAAGTCAGTACTCTTTGGTGCGCGTGTTCACGGTGGCTAATTTGAATTGAATGATGAGTACTTCAAGCTCAGTGGATAGAGCAAGCCGAAGATCTACCCAAAGGATAGTGGACATCATTCACTGTCGGTTCAAGAATTAACAGTGCTGTATCTAAGCTGCCATCAGGATAGAGTAACAAAGTTGTAAAAGAACACAACTGACTCTCCTCAGTCGCACAAGCTCCTAGAAGATTTGGGAGGATCAGTATAATCCTAATCATGTTTATAGCACGCGCGCCAAAGCAGATTGACTTTTTACACTTTTTTACACTGCTTTTGCGTGCGTGCTATAAACATAATTAGGATTATACTGATCCTCCCAAATCTTCTAGGAGCTTGTGCGACTAAGGAGAGTCAGCTGTGTTCTTTTACAACATTGTTACTCTATCCTGATGGCAGCTTAGATACAGCACTGTTAATTTTTGAACCGACAGTGAAGGGTGTCCACTATCCTTTGGGTAGATCTTCGGCTTGCTCTATCCACTGAGCTTGAAGTACTCATCATTCAATTCAAATTAGCCACCGTGAACACGCGCGCCAAGGAGTACTGACTTCACGTCAGTGCTTTTTTTTTCTAGTCCCTTTAACGAATATGGCTATCAATACAGTTTGGCTGTTAGCTTTACCGTAAATCGATTAAAATTGCGGTTGTGGGACCTCCGTTGGAAAAGCAATTGCCTCTTCTCCAAATCCGAACGTATTTTAATATAGATCTACCGAATATAGTTATTTATAAATTCGCCTCAGGGCCACCATACAGAAATTTCAACTCGAAAAAACCGCTATTTCCCCGAAACTGACTTGTGTCCGTGCACTGAATTGACATGAATAATCTTTTAAAACCTCACAATATCGGCTCATTACTCCCAACATAACCCAAACAACCCAAAATCATTCACTTCTCGTCTGCGCATGCGCAATATACTCGTAGCTGCAAGTCCTCCCAAAATTACACACCTCACAAAAAACTCCGATTCTCCAACACTAGTGGCTCAGGAGATATCGCTTCTTGAATCCACGCATGCGCAGACCCTCACCAGGGGATTCTATAGCGGAATAGCATCCGCCATCCCAAAACCCCAATCCTCTCTGACGAAAGCACCAGCAGTTGAATCACTGATGGTCTGCTCATGCGCATAACGAAAAATGCCCGTAAGGGGTAACATCAATTTCGAAATTAGCCCCAGAGTTACGGTATGGACACTTCAACTCGGAAACAAGGCTACATCCCCCAAACTGACTTGTCCTCGCACTGACTTGCCATGAATATTCTTTCAAAACCTCACAATATCGGCTCAGCACTCCCAACATAACCCATACAACCCAAAAACAGTCATTTCTCTTCTGCGCATGCGCAATCAACTTGCAGCTGCAAGTCTTCCCAAAATCACACACCTTACAAAAAACTCCGATTCTCCAACACTAGTGGATCAGGAGATATTGCATCTTGAATCCACGCATGCGCAGACCCTCACCAGTGGATTCTATGGAGGAATAGCATCCGCCACCCCAAAATCCCAATTCTCTCTGACGAAAATACCAGCAGTTAAATCACTGATGGTCTGCTCGCGCATAACGAAAAATGCACGTAAGAGGTAACATCAATTTCAAAATTAGCCCCAGGGCCACGGTACGAACACTTCAATTCGGAAACAACGCTACATCCCCCAAACTGGCTTGTCCGTGCACTGAATTGCCATGAATATTCTTTTAAAACCTCACAATATTGGCTCAGCACTCCCGACATAACCCAAACAACCCAAAAACAGTCACTTCTCTTCTGCGCATGCGCAATCTATTTCTGGCAGAAAGTCCTTCCAAAATCACACACCTTAAAAAAAAACTCCGATTCTCCAACACTAGTGGTTCTGGAGATATCGCATCTTGAATCCACGCATGCGCAGACCCTCACCAGGGGATTCAATGGAGGACTAGCATCCGCCACCCCAAAATCCCAATCCTCTCTGACGAAAATACCAGCAGTTAAATCACTGATGGTCTGCTCATGCGCATAACGAAAAATGCCCGTAAGGGGTAACATCGATTTCAAAATCAGCCCCAGGGTCACGGTACGAACACTTCAATTCGGAAACAACGCTACATCCCCCAAAATGACTTGTCCTTGCACTGAATTGCTATGAATATTCTTTTAAAACCTCACAATATCGACTCAGCACTCCCAACATAACCCATCCAATTCAAAAACAGTCACTTCTCTTCTGCGCATGCGCAATCTACTCGCGGCTAATAGTCCTCTCAAAATAACATACCTTTCAAAAAACTCCGATTCTCCAACACTAGTGGTTCGGGAGATATCGCATCTTTAATCTACGCATGCGCAGACCCTCAACAGGGATCTGGATTCTATGGAGGATTAGCATCCGCCACCCCTAAACCCCAATCCTCTCTGACGAAAACTACAGCAGTTAAATGACTTCTCATCTGCGCATGCGCACAACGAAAAATGCCCGGAAAGGGCAGCATGAACCTCACAAAATAGGTTTCGGCATTTTAAGCAAAGTATTCCGCAAAAAAGTAGTAATTTTTTGATTTTTTTCATGTCACGTGATCTTCACGAAATTCTGCAAAAGTGTTTGCATTGGTATTTTGCATCTAACTACTGAGTTTCAATTTAATCAGATGAGTTTTCTCGAGTTATCGTGAAAACAAAATTTTAAAACTTTTGAAATTTTTTTGTCACTTTAGGGCTGTCCGGTCAAAACAAAACTTCGCAGGCATATAAAGGTCATAATTCTACAATTTGATGCCAAATTTCAGAAAGATCGAGTGATCGGTTCCGGAAATATTCATGAAAAACGTTTCGACTAAAAATGGCCTTAGCTCCGAAACCGCTCGGTGGATTCCGCCGAACTTGTCCGAGATATTTACGCTGCAAAACTACCCTGCAAATTTCAACGGTCTAAGTCATTCCGTTCGAGAGTTATCGTGCTAACGGCCGGCCGGACTGGACGGACAGAATGGAATTTGACCTTGAATTCTTCATCAGGGAGTCGAACCCAATCGTTTGAGACCATTTTCGAAAAAAAATCGAAAAATACAGACATTATGAAGAAATGATAGCACGCTGTTCCTTGCGGAACACGCGCGCAAAAATGAACATAAATCTGAGCTACAGTTAAAATTAATAAACAATATCAATAATGGAGTAAATAGAGCAAAAACATGACGAGGAGTAGGCCTACCGGAGAAATACAGACAGATACAATTTGCATTCTGTGAAAACATAGAAGTACGATGTATTATTGAAATTTTGAAAAATCATATCTCCGAAAGTATAGCTTGTTAGAGTTGACAATGATATCAATGGATTCTTATGATGAAACTGCATTTTAAAAAAAATTAAATTCGAAATTTGTAATGTAAGAGAAAATTTTTTTTTCGTTACTCCGAAACCATTTGGCCGATTTTACCCAATAACGAACTTAACCGAGTTATTCTGAAAATTTCAACTGTCTAGCTCATTTCGTTCGAGAGTTATCGTGCCCACGGCCGGCAGGACAGAATGAAGTCCGACCACGGATTCTTAATCAGTGAGTCGAACCAAATCGTTTAAGACCATTTTCATAAAAAAAATTCGAAAGTTACAGACATTTGGGCAAATTGATAAGAGCTCAAAAACGGGCCAAGTCATGTAGAACATGACTTCTTCAACTTTGAGAATTGTGATATATAAGGAATAGTGATTCTTAGATCATTTTATGATCTATAATTGGACGTAGTTAAGGAGATATTGCTTCGAAAAGTTATCGCGCTTAACAATGGACGGACAAAATTGAATTTTGACATCAACAAAGTCAATTAAATCGTTTGAGGGCAGTTTAGAAACAAAATTGCTGAGGGGTCAAGTAATAAAGCATATTGAGTGAAGCATACAATCAAAAGAAAGACAAGATGAGCTGAAAATAACAATAACAGATAAATTCTCGGTCGATTTCAATATGACAACCCTTGAGTAGCTTCAAAAATACAGCAATTACAACCTCAAATCCGCGCTTAAAGAATTAATCACATGAAAGCGAATAACTTCCTACGATGAACATAATATTTACAGGAAAGGAATAGGGCACATATATTTATCACACGCTATATACACTCAAATGGGTGGGTAATCGGAAGGGTCAGTATAAAGAGGGGATCGAAACTTATTGTATGATTCAATCATAGGGGCTTTCGACAAAAGAATGACTCACATAGGAATTGTTACCCCATTCTGGGATCATGTCGGTGGCCCTGATTAAATGATTAACAACATCAAGTTAGCAACAGCTTCTACGACGACTACTAGTTGATCGCCACTTGTAACATTGAGGTTATGTTTAGATAAATTTGAGCGATATGCGATTAATTTGCATTTCTGGTCATAGTATTAACTCTGTTAATATAAGTGAGAGTGTCTGAGATCGAGGAAAGGGAATGATTCAACTGAAATTGTGGTGAATCATGATGTATCATTGAATTAAGTAAATTGAGGTTTTAGATGACAAATTTCCTTGTTTCTTGGATTGATCATCTGGGTTGAATGATTGTTTTTTCTAAGACTGACTGATAAACTTTTAAAATAAGGAAACCAAACCATCAGGACCATATTAAGATAAAATAACTCGTAAAATAATTAAATAAATTAATAAGTAGGTAGTAACTCTTCTCAATTAATAGTAAGCAATTCAATTTACACGCAGATAGAAATAGTGCGGATGGGTGATCCCCCCCCCCCAATGTAGAACAAAGTCGACAAATTTTCAAAACAGTTGGAAAAATTTTAAAGCAGTTGCAAAAATTTCGAAGCAGTTGGAAAAATTTCGTCATCATTGGATAATTCATTCATTTTTCGTCGGAATTGAACTGAAATTTTCGATGCTTTCCCACTTTCCCACAAAAATTTAACATCGGCCCGTCCCTGGTTTCAGAGGGTTGGAAAACAGTTATTTAGATGCATTTATATCGATATTTGAAACCATTCGTTAGTCAAAAAGAATCAAATATTATATAATGAACGTATTTTGATTAATTGAAACAGATATTCTCAGATCAATGATGCTGAAGTAGATTTTTGGCGCTCTTCTTCCTCGGAACAGAGTGCTTATCAATTTACCCAAATGACTGTAATTTTCGTATTTTTGGCTGAAAATGGTATCAAACGATTTGGTTCGACTCACTGATCAAGAATCCGTGGTCGAAATCGATTATGTCCGGCCGTCCGGCCGTCCGTTCGTTAACACGATAACTCTCGAACGAAAGGAGTTAGAGGATTGAAATTTGCAGAGTAGGTTTGGAGCGTAAATATCTCGGACGAGTTCGTTAACCAGCAAAATCCATCGAGTGGTTTTCGGGGTTAATATTTCCGAAACCAATCACTCGATCTCTCTGAAATTTAGCATCAAATTGTAGAATCATAACCTCTAGACGGCATGTGAAGTTTCGTATTGAACGGGTTACCGTAAAGTGTCAAAAAAAATTTGAAAATTAAAAAAAAATTTTTCTACAATAACTCTCGAACGGAATGAGCTAGGCAGTTGAAATTTTCAGAGTAGGTTAGAGGGATAAATATCTCGGTTAGGTTCGCTATTGGGCAAAATAGGCCAGACGGTTTCAGAGTAACGAAAACAATTTTTTTTTTAACTTATAAATTTAAAAATATTTTTTTCTTAAGATGCAGTTTCACCATAAAAATCCATTGATATCATTTTCAACTCCAACAAGCTCATACTTTCGGAGATATAATTTTTCGAAATTTCAATAATGACTCGTACTTCTATGTTTTCACAGAATGCTACAATTATTCTATCTATGATTTATTATATGATATGTTCATTTTCGTACATGTCATTCTGTTCTATAAGAGAGAGTCAAATTCATTTTAGCTTTTTTAATTTTATTTCTTCCATGGTGCATTTCTCATTCTCAGATTGCTCATCTAATCTTGATAAATAAAGTATTATTTGAATTGAATTTCCTTTATGATGCAGTTCTATCATAAGAATACATTGATATAATTCTCAACTCTGAGAGACCAATACTTTCGGAGATATAATTTGTCTGTTTGAACAAGAGCGCCAGAAAGCTCCTGTCCACAGGGCTTGAACCAATTTTTTTTGTTCTCTAATGAATCAACAATCTCTCAGTGGACATGGCTATTAAAATATGAGACCTATTTTAAAGTATGCTAATCTAGAACCTATATTATTTTAAGGACATTGAGTTGTTGGAGAGATTGCAGAGGATATTTGCAAGATGCAGCAGTCAATTGACTTATCAGGATTTCGGTTCAACCTAACCACATTAAGAGTGTTTCGTCTCTTATTGAGACATACAAGATCCTAAGCGAGCACTACTTGCTACAGATGGATTTCTTTTGTAGACCCCTTAGGGAATCCTTGAGTGGCCACAAACATAAACTACATAAAGACAAATTTGCTACACTGCAACATAAAAATTTCTTCAAGAGTAGTTCATCAGTGAAATTATCTTAAACATGCTACAGTGTCATCTCCCTCAATTAACAGCTTTAAGAACTGCATAGTTATACATAGGTATGCATAGGTAAGATAAAATGGCTGTGAACAGTGTGAAAACCTAGTCTAATCTCAGAAAGTAAAATACAGTTACATCGACTTCGGCCACCTACTGTGATATGTATAATAATAATAATAAGAAAAGTGATTATTGCTTACAGATGATGTCATGTGGTTTCGTTCACTTTGAGGAGGAAGAATTGGGACTTGTAATAAAGAAGTGTTCTTGTTTTTTTTTCTGTGGTGAATCTATGTTTTTTGGATATTGAGTAATTTATTAGTGGTCGATTGACTTGATTGGCTGCGACATCCTCTTCTGCACTGCTACCAATGAAATATATTTTGCGAAACCACGTTTACAATAAGTTCCTCCGGAATATCGTTTTCTTGGCAAACAATATGTTTATTGTGAAAGCAAAGAAAACAACTTTGCTTAAGTTTCACAATATAATAAAATGTAGTTGATGTTTCAAGTTTTATACCAGTTCTCAAAATTTAACGATGCAATTTATACCAAATCACAAATATTTTCTGAATGTAAAATTTGTTTTGTGGTGAAACGTACCAACCATTTTTTTTTATATGAAGAATAATAATATAATAATATTCATTTCTTCTTGAATGTTTCACCAAGTGAGTGCGACAATTTGTTTCGTACATTAAATCCACCTGCGTGACGTCATTGCACAGGAGAATTCATAATTGTCATTGTCATTTTATATATTGTACTTGAACGTACGGTCTATTATGTATTTATCACGTTTTGTCAAAACAATCATTGTTTCATCATACTATTATTTCAACTTGGAAGAACTATTCGTAAGTGACAAAAAATACTTCTATAGGATACTTGATATCCCTCCTAAAGCCTTCTCCATATTGACAATATCGTAGTTTTTATTTGCCAAAATCGATCTCCTAAATAGAAATCTGATGTTATAATTGGCTGGCCCAATCAAGCCAAGGTCTGAGGAGGTTCCAATTTTCGCCATAATATTCAAAAATATTCACCCACGTGACGTGACTACAAAATGCGCAATGACATACCGGTTATTTGTGTATCATGTGTAGGGCCAGAGTTCAGACAGATTTTAGAGCTACCGGAGCTTCAGCTGTAAACTGTGGTAGAGTTGTAGAGCCTTCTCCATCATTACCTTTTTGGAGAGGTGATAATCATGCTCTTACTATCTTTTACACAAAACGACCCATATTCCGTTTAGATCTTTGGTCATTCTAAATATCGTAATCCTTATTGTTCGTTCTATAATCTTGGCAATTTGAGACTTTTTATCGCACTTCAACCCTGTCCATAACCGCACTTAAATAATTAATCTTATGAAAGATAAGTATGTGGGTCTTAGACTCGTAGATTTTCATTTCGATTTTCGAATCACGCACCACGTTTCGTTCCAGCCCCTACCTTACAACTTGGTAAGGGGCCTGCTGTAGAAGTGTTCCTTCGATCTTCGCGAATTGCGAAGACTCAAATCAAATAAAAGACAAGTTTGCTTTGCAGCAATTTTTAATTTCAATTTGAAATTGCTTAAACTATATACGGGGTGAGTCTTTGACCACTGCATTAATTTTAACCAAAGATTTCTCTCATCAAATGAAACACTTTTTTCATTTACCATTTTTCCAGATTCGGCTCAGGTAAACAGTTACAAGCGTTTAAAGATTTCACAATGTGCTAATACACTCCCGCATATAAATTATCTATGACATTGTTGGCGGACGAGAATAATGCATGGTAACGTGGTTTACAGCTTGATTCGGGATTCCAACACTCATAGACGGATCCATAAAAGTAGTGAAATTTCTGGAGTTTTCCATTTTAAAACATTCAATGAAGAATATCTCGAAAACGGTGCGTTTAAGGAGAAATGATGAAGAATAATATAATGTTCTAAAACGATGGAATATTCTTGAAATGACTCAAGAAAAACTTTATATGCTTTCTTTATGCTAATTTCGTTTAGTTTTATGAATCCACGAGTCCATAACTAGAAAACCAGTAGAAGTGGAAAATAACTTATATTTGGAAAATATGTATCATAGTTATAGGAAACTTTACGCCAACATTCATTTTATTCGAAAAAAGGATGTCAAAGCTACAAAATAAAAACTGATTTTTTTTCAAAATTTCAACAGCCTGTACCTGAGCTGAATTTGGAAAAATGTTTAATGAAAAAAGTGTTTCATTTGATGAGAGGAATCTTTGGTTAAAATTAATGCAGTGGTCAAAGACTCACCCTGTATACAGGTCTACTTACAAGGGGAAATATACAAGATATTAATCGCTCACATTAATAGATCTACAATAATTAGTGCCTGATCTCGGGGATCATATAACATTATATAACAGTCTTGAGATTTGTGGAAGAATGTGATAGAAGGATTCTGGAGTTCTTGTCATCGTTTTAACGATAACGATCTTCCTGAAGGATGAGTTGGTGGGTTTTCCGTCGTGGTAGTCCCGAGATGTTGTGTTTTTTCCAGTTTCCAGTCGTATGTTTGAAAACTTTGTTGTCTGTTTTTTAATTATGTCGTAAATAGTTTCCGCGTTTCTGGATTTATGTAGATTTTCGATTTTCGTGTATCTGGGTTTGTTTAAGATTATTCGGAAGAATTTATTTTGAATTATCTGTAGCTTTTTAAAGATTGTATTTGACATGAAAACACTGGTCTGATTCCTTGATTGTAAATTCTGAGTTTTGATTTTCGACCCAATTTACTATGCTTGTCCAGTAAAGGAAAAATATTTCTTTGGATTATGTACGCCTTTCGCGATAAATCGTGCTCTTGTAGTTGTATGTATCTGTCTTCCTGATTTGGATGGAGAGATTCTGCTATTACTATTACCGCAGTGTCATCAGCATATATTTTTCAGTTTTGTTCTGTCTGATTTTGGAATGTCGTTTCGTTTATGTAATAGTTGAAGAGGGTTGGAGATTGGAGATGGATTTGATGATTTGTATAATTTCTCCAAGAGTTGTGGAGTATTTGTGAACTTATGAAGACATGAAGATAAGACGCACTTTATGACCGATGCGGTCGACCTAGAGGGTAAGGCGCAGACAAGTGCGCCATCTACTGGGGGGATCGAGAGGTGCTAGGGAGGAAGTAGATACCTACAGGTACATATCTTCCGCCAGTCAATCTCAAATCTTCTGTTTGCTCTTCCGTTCTTAAAGAAGCCACTCGTCTTCAAGTAGCCGCTAAACGACACGGCAAGGACCGGCAAACAAAATCCGAACTGGCAAGATTGAAAATCATCGTCTCCCATTGTCGTTTGTTTCTCGGCTTTAGGGGTGACATACGTGACGCGGGGACGTCCATGCGGAGGCGTACGGGCGGCCATCTGTCAAGGGGGAATAAAGAATGCACGTGCCATTGAGTCATCTAGCAGCCCGGCCGGTTGATTCAGAGAGATGCTTTAGCCCTGTGGATGCTCTCCTTGGCGAGGCGTTAAATGCGCGGTATGCCCTCGATGTCGAAGTAGCGTCTTTGGATCGTTAAAGGTCGCCATGAATGTTAGGATTGCGATGTTCGTTGAGATCAACATGTGGAAAAACAGCGGAATCAGTGACGCCTCGTGTACTAAATCCGCAGAACTGTTGCACCTGCCCTGGAAATGTGAAAATCAACGGAACATTACAGATTCGTAGAATAAAAATGTTTGATTTGGTAATTTAGTTGTCGTAAAAACTTCATCCATTTGCGCCACCAATAGCGGCGCCTATGTCGGAGTGCGAACATCTCTGATCTAATTGTTATACTACCATAGCGTCCTACATAATTATAGACGGCAATGATACGACGTGAACATAATCTGCATTCTGCACACGTCCTCAGAGTGAAGTTTTTTACCTTGAGCGGACCAATAGCATTTGAGAAATATCTGCAGGAATTGAAGGGCAGATTATTTTAGCGTAGGTTCTGAGGTGAACGTTAAGGCTGTTTTCATCTGATTGGCTCCGCTCTTGTGTCGTTTAGTATCCTCTACAGGCCAGAAATAAAACTAAACGAATAAATTTAGTAATACATTTATAAAAATTTGGGTGCATCTGTTACAGCGATAAATAATCAATATTTTTGTTCTGCGTGTGTACTTTTTGATGATAACAAGCATTGCACTGTGAGTGGATTGGTGGTTTAGCTCTTAAAAAGCTGAATATCATAGGATTTCCAAACATCATCCGAGAATGCACCGTTCATTAAACGAGGGTCTTCCTGTGGGACTTCACCTCCACAACTTAAATAAAGGGTAGACACACTACCCCCACTATTCAGCCTGTACGCCAAGGACGACAAGAATTTCAGGATCTCTGTCCTTTGGAGAACAAAAACTGGAGAAAATTCGAGCTGGCAGGGACCGGAGAACCTTCGAAGGCTTACCTATCTCTTTACCACCATAAGGGCAGCCAAGGATGTTCCATTGGACCTGACTCCTCTGCACATACATTTGAAATGACTGCTCTCCGAATAGAACACAAAGAGATGAGGTGGAGAGCATGAATAGACTCCACATGAATTCTGTAATTGTGTAGGGTTCAAAATAAAATCTAATATCTTGGATTTTCCGTCGACAAGCAACACATTACGGAAAAGACATAGAGAGTAGAGCGAGAGAACGGAATAAAAGGGATATGAAAGGCCAAAGGCATTATAGAAGCTTTCATATTCTTCTTTCATTAGATTATTAGTTTTTACTACTACATTTTTCCTGGGAATAACTATAAGTCCAATTCAGGACAAATATAGACCAAGTGATAAAGGGAGAAGAAAACCCAGTAATAATCAATTTATTACAACAATTGTTTGTATACATGTCTCTAGGATTAGGTGAGTAGTAATTGATCAAGTTCTCAGAAAAAACTCAGAAACACATCTGGCATACTCCTAATGAGATGATCGATTTCCTCTCGAGGCATCTTATCCCAGGCTACTTGTATATCTTGCCGCTAGAGTCTGTAGAGTGTAGAGGATAGGACAAACGGAGTAATCTTCTTCCAAAAATGTACCAGTCACGAAAATCATCGATATGATCGAATTATGGATATGATTGAATCCTTATTTATCCTAAATGAAATAAACATATTTGTTGAAATTCATTATAACTGGGTGTTCTTCTTCCTATATCACTTAGTATAATTCTTCAGATTGCGGATTTTCCTCAAGATATATTGTTCGGCGTATGGCCGCCTTATATTTTGCCGCTATCCACGGTGAGCGGCGATCACGTAGGCTTGTTACGCGGTTGCGTACATCAGCTAGTCAATGGTCTACACTACAAAGTGATGAACTTGGGACTTGCAAGGCTTGGAACTGTAGTAGCAGAGTTCAAATCGGAATGTTTTCACTCTAATCGCTTGTGACTGGTGACGTAGCCCGTAGATCTGCAACAGCGCGCGAAAAGTTCAACCTCGACGTCCATCCTCTCACCGAATGATTAATTTCGAATGGAAATTGATGAAATCGTTATTATTTGTAACGCTGTCTGTATCTCTCGGATGTTTGGTTTCAATTCGGTTATTGTATGGAGGTGTTCGATGTTTGTTAATCATCTGACTAGCTTGGGACGCAACGCTATGATTCATTCGGAAAATTTGTGTTTACTGAATTAGGATTATGTGGAGAAACCAAATGAAACCTGGAAATTTAACTATTATACAGCGTGCCAAAAAAGTAACGTAACTCGTCAATAATTCTTGTACGAAGAATTAAAGGAAAATCCTCGCACCCGTCGATTTTTAATTTCAAGCAATTTATGCTACGCTTTTTGAATTTGATATTTCTCACCCCCTACACCCCGCACCACACTACTTCATTTTTTGAAGTGTGAATATATGGAATGTGATACATCAAATGAACGGTAATTTGATTACCTATTCAGCGATGTGGCTAAAAGTAGAATGGGTTGTGCCGTTTTTGGCGCTCTTGTTCCTCGGAACAGAGTGCTTACCAATTTGCCCAAATGTCTGTACTTTTCGAATCGACCAAACGGTTTCAGAGTTATGGCGGTTTTTACTGAAAACATTTTTTATGAATATTTCCGAAACCGATTACTCGATCTTTCTGAAATTTAGCATCAAATTGTAGAATAATGACCTTTATATGCATGCAAAGTTTTGTATTGATCGGATTGCCGTAAAGTGTAAAAAAAAAATTTTTTTAATTTTTTAATTTTTTTTCTACAATAACTCTTGAACAGAATGAGCTAGGCAATTGAAATTTTCAGAGTAGGTTTGGGAAATAAATATCTCGGTTAAATTCGTTATTGGGCAGAATAGGCCGGATGATTTCGGAGAAAGGAAAAAAAAATGTTTTCAACTTACAAATTTCAAATTCAATTCTTTTTAAGATGCAGTTTCTCCATAAAAATCCATTGATATCCTTTTGGACTGTAACAAACTAATACTTTCGGAGATATGATTTTTCGAAATTTCAATAATGAAACATACTTCTATGTTTTCACAGAATGCTATAATTATTCTATCTATGAATTATTATATGATCTAATGATCTGTGTTCATACTCGTACATGTCATCCTTTTCTATAAGAGAGAGTCAAATTCATTTCAGCTATTTTCATTTGATTTCTTCCATGGTGCAGTTCTCATTCTCAGTTTGCTCATTTAATCATCTCGTACGGGTTCGTTAATGGGCGAAATCCATCAAGCGGCTCCGGAGTTATGGCCGTTTCAGTAAAAACATTTTTTATGGAAATTTCCGAAACCGATCACTCGATCTATCTGAAATTTAGCATCAAATTGTAAGATCATGACCTTTATACGCATGTGAAGTTTTGTATTGAACAGGTTACCGCAAATTGTCAAAAAAAAATTTGAAAATTAAAAAAAAAAAATCGACAATAACTCTCGAACGGAATGAGCTAGGCAGTTTCAGAGTAGGTTAGGGAGATGGATATCTCGGTTAAGTTCGTTATTGGGCAGAATAGGCCAGATGGTATCGGAGTAACAAAAAAAAATTTTTTTTTTCAAGTAACAAATTTCAAATTCAATTTTTATTCCAACAAGCTAATACTTTCGGAGATATGATTCTTCGAAATTTCAATAATGAATCGTACTTCTATGTCTTCACAGAATGCTATAATTATTATATCGAAGCTTGATTATATGATCTGTGTTCATACTCGTACATGTCTTCCTGTTCTATAAGAGAGAGTCAAATTCATTTCAGCTATTTTAATTTGATTTCTTCCATGGTGCAGTTCTCATTCTCAGATTGCTCATTCAATCTTGATAAATAAACTATTATTTGAATTGAATTTCCTTTATGATGCAGTTCTATCATAAGAATATATTTATATAATTCTCAACTCTGAGAATCCAATACATTCGGAGATATAAATTTTTTTCGTTACTCCGAAACCATCCGGCCAATTTTGCCCAACAACGAACTTAACCAAGATACTTATCTCCCAAACCTACTCTGAAAATTTCAACACTCTAGCTCATTCCGTTCGAGAGTTATCGGCACTCTGTTCCGAGGAACGAGAGTGCCAAAAATGCATGAAACGAAAAAATGTTTTAATGGATGCCCCGAATATTTTAAATTTCCTGAAAGAAAGTTAAATATACAGCAAATATTTTCTTTGAAATCTTATTAAATAAGGCGTTCAAACTGTTATCCATTAATCCATTCACCTCCTGATTGTAATGATTTCGTTTAACAAAATTTTGTCTTGAATCATGTTGGCCGGAATGCTGGAAATTTTATGCGTTATCCTTTTTTGCAACTCTTCGATATGTGCCGTATCAATTTTATTTAGAATTTGTTATTCTTAAATTTTCTTCATTCTAATAGATTTAAAAAAAAAAACCTACAAACTTTCGCCCCTCAATATATTTCGCTAGCTATCTTAATTTAGGAGATAATCCACGATTTCCATATAAATCAGCGATCCTGTATAAACCGACAACGTCGTCAGGGGTTAATTGTTTCTTTATTGTTACGTAATAAACCACCAAAATTATTAATTGAATTGCACAGCATGTATAGTATAATGGACGATAGCAACATTGATTCAATTCTAGTCTAAACGTTGAACCCTGATTCGAATAAATACAAAATCATGTATGTATATCCATGTCATATAATAATAATAAAATAATCACATAATTTTCACCAGATGATTTAAGTAGTACATATATTAAAAAAAATGTGATATATTTTGATAATTTTACCACTTAAAGCTTTATTTATCAGTATTTTCAAATGATTATGAACCATAATCATCCATAATCATTATGTTGAGAACTGAACTTAATTTAAGGTGCTGAAACAATAAATAACAAATTTGAACAAAATCCATTCAATCATTAACATTTGAAGAAGCTTCAACATATGCCAAATCCGAAGAAATAAAACATTTTATCCAAATCCCTCCCACAAATTTGCTGAAAAAATAACGCTGCGAACAGGATTCGAACCTGTGCGGGCAGAGCCCATTTGATTTCGAGTCAAACTCCTTAACCACTCGGACATCGCAGCTGCTTGAGAGGGTGAGGAAATTCGTCCTCATGGAAATAGTGAGGATGAGTAATATCAACTATAATGATGAAGCCGATTCTTTCATATTATGTACTTAGGAATTAGATGAACCATTTCATATTAGAAAATATTGAAATATATATCAATAAATTTCCAAATTTGATACCTTCCGAAAGATGAACTCCTCACAGTCACACTAAATCCATAATTTGAGCAGTGATGTCAAGTCTAGTTTTCTTGACCATAGTTTTACTCTATTTGACAGAAAACATCATAATATTCATTTTAACATAATTTATTGATTATGCACGTCAGTACGGTCATTATTCCTGATAATATTATAATCTGTTAATACTACGCTACTGAACAGTTCACAACGAAACAAGTATTTCAACGGAGTTGTCTATCTTCAATAAATCTCTAATAAAGAACCAGTTGGCATTGAGAATTCAGAAATATTCAAATTAATCACCTATTGAGAAACTGATTTTAATTTTATTCAAATAGCTAACACTCTCGATTAGATCCATACATTCAACCTAATATTATAAATAACTGAGAATTATATCATTTTCTTTCATTGTTTCTGTTGTAATTTCAAAAACCAACAACGCTCAAATTAATTATTACGCCAAATACCATCTAAATTTGAAAGCACTCACGTGGCGTCAGGAAGTTTATCGCGCTCGTTCATTTGATGATCATTCTATTTCACTGATTTGAGGGATTTGAAACATTATTGAAATTTATGGATATTATAGGTCCATTATTGCAAGAAAATAAAATCCAAATAGAATAGACTCACTAAACTGGATCAAAAATAGAAATATGTTATTTGCATCGATTTCACGTTCTTGGAATGTCCAATTTGGATTTCCGCATTTATTAAAATGCATATTTTAATGGATTTCCAGGATAATTATGCATTTCAAAAATACGCAAATGCATTGGACCTTCAAAGAACTACAAATCTATAAAGCGCCTCAAAATGATATTATGGTAGTAAATCAAGTTCATAGCAAAGGATGATTAGATATTTGTTCAGATAGTTACCATTATTGATTAATGTAGAATGTAGATTCCAGAAAACCCCATTTTCTGTTATGATAGAAAATCTATAATTTTTCAGGTAATTCATGTTATCGTTGTCTTTTAGAGAACTATAGTCTTCTAGTGATACGATTCTTATAGAATTCGCATAAAACATCAATTCTACATCTAAATAGCAAATTAAATCGGATTACATTGGATCTGCATTTTTGGCTCTCTTGTCCCGCGGAACAAGAGTGTTTATCAATTTGCCAAATGTCTGTAATTTTCGAATTCTAGGATGAAAATGGTCTTAAACGATTTCGTTCGACTCACTGATCAAGAATCCATGGTCAAAATCGATTCTGTCCGGCCGTCCATCCATTAACACGATAACTCTCGAACGGAATGAGCTAGACATTTGAAATTTTTAGGGTAGGTTTTTTTTACATTACAAATTTCGAATTCAATTTTTCTTAAGAAGCAGTTTCATCATAAGAATCCATTGATATCATTTTCAGCTCCAACAAGCTAATACTTTCGGAGATATTATTTTTCAAAATTTCAATAATACATCGTAATTCTATGTTTTCACAGACTATATGTCTGTGTTCTATCTGTGTTCACTGTTCATGCATGTAATATTATTTACCTATACCAGACATGTCAAATTTGTCTCTCAATAATCTATAATAATCTAACAAACAAAGTATGGTTGAATGCAAAATTACCAACTATAGGATATTATAATTACCCCTAGCTTATATGCCCTTTGATAATAATCTATATGATGATGGAAACTTATAATTTGGTAACTTCAGAATATCTCCAGTGGAAACAAAACGGGAATATTGGCTAAGTTTCAATTGATATAATATAATTTTCAGAGTAGATTTGAGTAATGGATATCTGTTATAAGTTCGTAATTTAATTTTAAATTAGTTTCTTTTATGAATCAGTTCTGTAAGAATCCATTGAAATCATTCCCAACTGTGAGAAAACAATAATTTCGGAGATGAATTGTCCAAATTTGAACAGGAGCGCCAAAGCTCCTGTCCACAGGGCTTTCCCACATTTTTATTTTATCACAGTATTTGGTACCTATACATTTGATACCTGACCCATGGTAGAGCTATACTTTTTGAAATCCAAATCTTTGTACTTTTGGTGAATATGAAAAGAGTATTTCTGTTTCTCCACCCATTTTTGGCGCTGTAGTTCCTCGGAACAGAGTGCTTATCAATTTGCTCAAATGTCTGTAATTTTCGAATTTTTGGCTGAAAATGGTCTTAAACGATTTGTTTTGACTCACTGATCAAGAATCCGAGGTCGAAATCGATTCTGTCCGGCCGGCCGTAGGCACGATAACTCTCGAACGAAAGGAGTTAGAGGATTGAAATTTGCAAGGTGGCTTTGGAGCGTAAATATCTCGGACGAGTTCGTTAATGGGCGAAATCCATCGAGCGGTTTCGGAGTTATGGCTGATTTTAGTAAAAACATTTTTTATGAATATTTCCGAAACCAATCACTCGATCTATCTGAAATTTAGCATCAAATTGTAGAATCATGACCTTTAGACGCATGTGAAGTTTTTTATTGAACAGGTTACCGCAAAGTGTCAAAAAAAAATTTTGAAAATAAAAAAAAAAAAATTCTACAATAACTCTCGAACGGAATGAGCTAGGCAGTTGAAATTTCAGAGTAGGTTAGGGAGATGAATATCTCGGTTAAGTTTGTTATTGGCAAAATAAGCCAATGGTTTCGGAGTAACGAAAAAAAAATTTTTTTTTTTAGTAACAAATTTCAAATTCAATTTTTATTCAAGATGCAGTTTCACCATAAAAATCCATTGATATCATTTTTAACTCCAACAAGCTAATACTTCCGGAGACATGATTTTTCGAAATTTCAATAATGAATCAAACTTCTATGTTCTCACAGAATGCTATAATTATTATATCTAAGCTTTATTATATGATCTGTGTTCATACTCGTACATGTCATCCTGTTCTATAAGAGAGAGTCAAATTCATTTCTGCTATTTTAATTTGATTTCTTCCATGGTGCAGTTCTGCTTTTCAGATTGCTCATTTGATCTTGGTAAATAAACTATTCTTTGAATTGAATTTCCTTCATCATGCAGTTCTATCATAAGAATACATTGATATAATTCCCAACTCTGAGAAACCAATACTTTCGGAGATATAATTTATATGTTTGAACAAGAGCGCCAAAAAGCTCCTGTCCACAGGGCTTGAACCAATTTTTCTTAAACCTAAAGACCTCTAAATATTGTCTTCAACACATTGTATGATTGGAATAAACGATGAATCCCCGTCTACATCTATCGACGTATCAAGACATTGTAGATATCCAGATTTGATAGGCCAATTAATTGGCTGGGAAAGAAACAACAATAACATAATAGTTCTCACGAATTGTTGAATTCCTTGAACAAAGGATGTGATTCTTTCATTATTCAGAACGGAATAATCAGGAATTGTTTTTGCCCGTTGCTATCGACTTATGATCTCAAATTTATCTTGTATACACAGAGATTAGCTAGGTATTTTTAGATGTTTCTCTGTTTCAATCTGTCAATAGGTAATATTTAATTTTTATGAATAAATATTTTACGAGGGTGGGATAGGGTCGAAGAAGAGGTCCCAACTTTAAGAGTTGTAATGGTAATGATAAAAAGTTTCCATCGTAGGGGTAAATGAATGGAAAATGTGTCAAATGCATTCAGGAAATGTACTTTATGGAGCTCTTGTTCCATAGAACAGAGAGCTTATCAATTTGCCCAAATGTCTGTAATTTTCGAATTTTTGGTTGGAAATGGTCTCAAACGACTGGTTCGACTCACTGATCAAGAATACGTGGTCGAAATCGATTCTGTCCGGCCGTCCGTTCGTACGGCCATTCGTCCGCCCGTTAACACGATAACTCTCGAACGGCATGAGCTAGACAGTTGAAATTTTCAGAATAGGTTTGGGAGATAAATATCTCGGCTAAGTTCGTTATTGGGCAAAATTGGTCAGATGGTTTCGGGGTTTTTCTTAAGATGCAGTTTCACCATAGGAATCCATTGATGTCATTTTTAACTCTGACAAGCTAATACTTTCGGAGATATGATTTTTAAAACTTTCAATAATAAATCTTACTTCTGTGTTTTCACAGAATTCGATAATTATTCTATCTATGAATTATTATAATATGATCTGTGTTGATTCATGTCAACTTATTTTCCTGAGACATGATATGTCAAATTTTGATATTTAATGAACATGGTTAATCCATATGATAATAGGAATGGTAATGGTAAGTTAATAATATTGAGTTCAGAATATCCCCAGTAAAAACAAAACTGAAATATTGGCTAAAGTTTCAATTGATATAATATCATTTTCAGAGTGGATTTGAGGAAAACATATATCGTTCATCATAGAATTGAGGAACAAATATCTCGGATGAGTTCGTTGTTGGGTAGAATTGGTCCATTGGTTTTGAATTGATAATTTTTGGCACTCTTGTTGAATTTGAATTCTTCTATGATGTTTGAATTTAATTTCTGCTATTATGAAGTTCTATCATAAGAATCCATTGATATAATTCCCAACTCTTACCAATACTTTCGAAGATATGAATTGTCAAAGTTTGAACAAGAGCGCCAAGGCTCCTGTCTACAGGGCTTGAACCAATTATTTCATTATAATTCGAACTTTGTAGGATAATTAAAGATTCTGGAAGAAAACTTAGAATGAGATATTGCAGATATTGCCATTCCCCTATACGACTCGTATGGAGATGCTTGTCAAATCGCAACTATATACCAAGTTGATATTGTTCATTTCCCTTAAAATTTTTTAATGTCACTCACATTGTTTTTGCGCGCATGTTCTGGGGAACATTGTGTTATTATTTTGCCAAAATGTCTGTCATTTTCGATTCTATCCGGCCAGCCGTTGCTACTATAACTTGCGAACAGAAAGAGATAGCGACTTGCAATTTTCAGGGGAGGTTTCTTACCGAATGCAACATTCAAGTTCGTTAATTGGCCAAATTGTTTTGGAGTTATAATCATGTGGAATTTTGTTTTTATTTCCTCTTTAACTCAAAAAATACAAATCTGATCCAATTAAAACTCAGTGATTACTTGTAATTTGTAGTTGCATTTGTCAATGTCTACCATTTAATCATGGAAAGGTACACGCTTCAACAACGTTCACAATTAATCCAAATTTATTATGAAAAATCGCGATCTGTTACTCTAACTTTACGTGCTTTAACTTTCTACTCTATTTAACTAATTTAAATTTAGGTCGTTATAATCGTCCGGATAAAAGAATAATTAAACATTTAGTGAAGAAGTTTGAAACAAATGTTATACTTCATGATGTTACAGTGCCAGTGATACAAAAAAGACAAGAGGTGAAGAGAATATTACTGCGTACGTGAAAGTATTCGTGAAGACCAAAATTTATCGATTTCTTGTTGATCTCAAGAACTAGGCATCTTCTAGACGTCTTTGTGGCGAATTTTACGAAACGACCTTGGTTTACATCCACACAAAATTGTTTTAACAAAAGAACTCAAACAAACTGATCATTTAAAGCGTCGTGTATTCAGTAATTGGTGCTTAGAATAAATCGGAAATGATGCAGATTTTCATAAGAAAATCATTCTCAGCGATGAGGCTCATTTCTGGTTAAACAATTATGTTAACAAGCAAAATTGCCGTATCTGTAGTGGTGATAAACCTGAAGAATATCAAGAACTGCCATTACATCCTGATAAACTTACTGTTTGGTGCGGATATGCTGAGAGGAGTCATTGAGCCATTTTTTTTTTCTACGAAGCTCATAAGGTGGTAACTATCAATGGAAATCGTTGTCTTTCAGTGCTGACCGATTTTTTGGCGCTCTTGTTCCTCGGAACAGAGTGCTTATCAATTTGCCCAAATGTCTGTAATTTTCGAATTTTTGGCAGAAAATGGTACGATTTGGTTCGACTCACTGATCAAGAATCCGTGGTCGAAATCGATTCTGTTCGGCCGTCCGTCCGGCCGTTAACTCGATAACTCTCGAACGTAATGAGCTAGACAGTTGAAATTTTCAGAGTAGGTTTGAGGGATAAATATATCGGTTAATTTCGTTACTGGGCAAAATCGGTCTAATAGTTTCGGAGTAACGAAAAAAAATATTTTTTTTTTACATTACAACTTTTGAATTTTTTTAAGATGCAGTTTCATCATAAGAATCCATTGTTATTATTTTCAACTCTAACAAGCTAGTACTTTCAGAGATATGATGTTTCAAAGTTTCAATAATACATCGTAAGTTCTATGTATTCACAGATTGTCACTATACATAAATGTCATATTTTCTAGCTATAAGAGATTGTCAAATCATAGTTGTTATTTTCTCTTGGAAAGCAAAAATTCGATTCTTGAATTTGTGAATATATACATGTTTTGATGTAGTTTATGGAGGCAATAGGAAAGAAGATCATAATCGAATCATCAGAGAAATTACTGTTCGTTGACCCCTGAGGTTCATATTACCTACCTTTTAGTTCCTTAAGTAGTGAGACATGTTCTTATATATACAGTATTTTCATAATGTTGCTAGCAAATAAATACTGAAATATGGATCTACATTTGTGTATCAATCATTTTTTCTTGAGTTAAGGTTCATAATACAGAAAAGAATGTGTTAATGGTATGAACTATTAAATTTTAAATTGTGAAAAAATGATAGTATTTTATTAATACATTTTGAACTATCAAAATAGTTTGTTCGTAATCCACTACCTACTCAAATATCAGGAATAAATGGACAATCTGCTATGATTGTCTCCAGCCTTGCTCTAGACATTTCGATGATACTTTCCTTAGGTATTTCGAGTTGTGAAAACTATGCACCAAGTTGCTCATTTGATCTTGATGAATTAATTTAATGACAATTTTCGAAGCATCAAGGCATTGAAGCATTGTAGATTGCTCTTTTTTTTAAAAGATAATTTTTGAAGCATTTTTTTAAACGACACTTTTTTTAAATTTAATTTCTTTCATGATGCATTTCTATCATAGGAATCCATTGATATAATTCCCAACTCTGAGAAACCAATACTTTCGGAGATATAATTTGTCTGTTTGAACAAGAGCGCCAAGAAGCTCCTGTCCACAGGGCTTGAACCATTTCTTTATAGCCCGAATTGGTAGTCTTGATTTGAAGAATGTGGTTCAACAGAACGGTTTCACTTGTCATATTGACAATGACACAATGACTTTATTGAAAACAAAATTCAGTGATTCGATTATTTCAAGAAATGGACCAATAAATTATCCGCCTCGTTCCTGCGGTTTAAATCCATTGGACTTCTTTCTTTGGGGTTATCTACATAAGTCATTGGTTTACAGCAATCATCCAGCAAATTTGGACGATTTACAGATCCATATTGAATAGGTAATCACTAACATACATACGATCTGATTTGTGTGAGAGAGTCATGGAAAATTAGATTCAACGCCTTCATTCCTGCCAGCGTTTCCGTGGTGGATATTTAAATGATGTTTTATTTCATAACTAATGATATCCATTGTACTTTATAATGAAATAAAAATTTCAATAATTTTCAAATAAATAATGTGTTCTATTTACGAATTAAAATGGGGCGCTCTGAATGAAAGACCCGTTACATACCATTATCGCTAGAAGAAGATCCCTAGAGAAAAGAATTTTGTTTGTGGCTCTTGAATAATAAGAACCTAACCATATCTATTTTGTCCACGAATAAAGCTATACTTTCTAGAAGTGAATTTGTATAATTCCATTGACTGGGTCGTCCCAAAAACTACCCACCTGTACGGAGAACAGATTTTCCGCGAGGATTTTCCTAGAATATTTGAATATGGGTTATTTAATATTATTAACAGTTCTTTATTGGCACAATCCAAAAGGCCATCGACCAAAGTCCTTCAGCCATATTTAATATATAATCGAGTATTCAATAGTCCCAGCAATTGTTAAAGTTCAGTTTTTGGCGCTCTAGTTCCTCGGAACTGAGTGCTTATCAATTTGCCCAAATGTCTGTAACTGTAATTTTCGAATTTTTCGATGAAAATGGTCTTAAACGATTTGGTTCGACTCACTGATCAAGAATCCGTGGTTGAAATTCATTCTGTCTGGCCGGTCCGGCCAGCTGGCCGTAGGCACGATAACTCTCGAAAGGAATGAGTTAGACAGTTGAAATTTTCAGAGTAGGTTTGGGAGATAAATATCTCGGCTAAGTTCGTTATGGGGCAAAATCGGACAGATGGTTTCGGAGTAACAAAAAAAAAATTTTTTTTACATAAAAAATTCCAACTTAAATTTTTTTCAATAAGCAGTTTTACTATAAGAATACAATGATATCATTTTTAACTCTAACGAGCTAATACTTTCGGAGATATGATTTTTCAAAATTTCAATAATAAATCGTATTTCTACGTATTCACAGAATGATATAATTATTCTATGTATGAATTGTCATAATGTCAACTTATTTTCCAGAGACATGACATTATCTAATCAATCGAAGAATTATGAGAATAAAGTGTATTCCGAAATGTGAGCGAAGTGAGAAAAATCTCAGTTGTTTGTTCCGAAATTAGTTTTTCTCAGAAAAGTCTTACATTTCGGAGCGGAACATGAAGTAAGAGATCTGAGAGAAGTGAGAATGCTTTTCATCATGCTCAGTTCTCTCACTTAATGACGGGACTGACGGAAGGGAATATTATAACTTCAAAAATATTATGTTGGTGTTGAAATAGTCGTATTTTGGCGATGCAACGGGGACCTCACCCAAAAATGTTTGAAAATATTACGTTAATATTGAAAGCATAATTCTGTAGTTCGAGAGAGGAGAAAATTTGGTGAACGTAGATCAGGAAAATTTTGATCGATTACAAGGTAATTTTTCATTATTACTTCTCTTCTTTCATACATGTTTTATGGAATATCTACTATTTGTAGGTACTTTAAACCTGTTTTGGGCAATTGTCATACGAAACTTGTTTTTTTGGCGCTCTAGTTCTTCGGAACAGAGTGCTTATCCATTTGCTCAAATGTCTGTAATTTTCGAAATTTTATGCTGAAAATGGTCTCAAACGAAATTGTAGAATCATGACCTTTATACGCATGTGAAGTTTTGTATTGACCATGTTACCGCAAAGTGTAAAAAAAAAAATTTTGCAAATTTTAAAAAAGTGTTTCTACAATACCTCTCGAACGGAATGAGCTAGGTAGTTGAAATTTTCAGAGTAGGTTAGGGAGATGAATATATCGGTTAAGTTCGTTATCGGGCAAAATAGGCCGGATGGTTTCAGAGTAACGAAAAAAAAATTTTTTTTTGAGGCACAAATTTCAAATTCAATTTCTATTTAAGATGCAGTTTCACCATAAAAATCCATTGATATCATTTTTAACTCCAACAAGCTAATACTTTCGGAGATATGATTTTTCGAAATTTCAATAATGAATCGTGCTTCTATGTTTTCAAAGAATGCTATAATTATTCGATCTAAGCTTTATTATATGCTCTGTGTTCATACTCGTACATGTCATCCTGTTCTATAAGAGAGAGTCAAATTCAGTTCAGCTATTTTAATTTGATTTCTTCCATGGTGTAGTTCTCATTCTCAGATTGCTCATTTAATCTTGATAAATAAACTATTATTTGAATTGAATTTCTTTTATGATGCAGTTCTATCATAAGAATACATTGATATAATTCTCAACTCTGAGAAACCAATACTTCCGGAGATATAATTTGTCTGTTTGAACTAGAGCGCCAGAAAGCTCCTGTCCACAGGGCTTGAACCCATTTTATTTGTTAAAATGTAAAAAATAAAATATCTTGTTTCACATCTTCCGATATCCTCCCTATATCTATATATTTTGCGCAGTAGTATCTATCTGACTGATAGGTCCTTGCAAAAATGCGATATATCCTCTTGACGAGTTGCATCATATTACACCCATTTTATCTCAGGAAACTCCCATCATCCAGTTAATTCGTGTTATCTGGGATGACAAGGCTATTTTGTCGATGCATTTCCATGACCTTTCCCGTTTATTCCTCAGCTCAGACGCCATACGTCATAATAGCATGTCAACAGAGGCGGATTACGTTGTCTGTGCACTCCATAGAATGGGAGGATGAATGGCCTTAGATTTGGCACGATGTTCCCGCTGAAAAAGCAGGCCCGTGCACTCGTGCCACAAACGTTTCCCGTTCATGCGACCTTGCAGCGTTGCAGCGCTTGGTCGGTTTTCAGGCGTTTTGAAGAAAACCATTCTACTTCGTTGTAAAACATGAGATATCGAAAAGAGGGCTTTTGGTAGCATGCAGTTGCGGACGCAGTTTTCCTATTAATCCATTCAGAATTTGAGCCTGCAGGGATAATAATAACAACTAATATAATATATTAAAATATTAATATCAAACCTAATCATCATTGAATTAAAAAAAAAGATATAAAATGTAATTTAGAAACAGTATTATACGACGTTTCCATCTACATAACTTGAGACTCATCTGTAATATGGAATTTACATCATAACCGTTGAACATATTCAAAGACTAACGACAAAAAAGTGGAAAAGCCCTGTGGACAGGAGCTTTGGCGCTCTTGTTCAAACTTTGACAAATAATATCTCCGAAATTTACCAAAGTCATCATAGGGATACCTAATGGATAATGGCTCATTTTGCATTCAATCATAGGTACTTTGTTTTCTAGAACAGGAGGGGTATTTTATATCATGAGAAACGAACCAGATATAAATTTGACATGTCTCTTATTAGATAGGTAGATTTATGACGTAGATAGAATAATTACAGCATTCTGTGAAAACGATTTGTTAATGAAATTTTGAAAAATCATATCTCCGAAATTATTAGCTTGCTAAAGTTGCAAATGATATCAATGGAGTCTTATGATGAAACGCATCTTAAAAAAAAATTGAATTTAAAATTTGTAGTGTAAAAAACATTTTTTTTTCGTTACTCCAAAACTATCTGGCCCATTTTGCCCAATAACGAACTTAACCGAGATATTTATCTCCCAAACCTACTCTGAAAATTTCAACTGTCTAGCCCATTCCGTTCGACAGTTATCGTGTTAACGGTCGGCTGGACATAATCGATTTGACCACAGATTCTTGATCAGTGAGTCGAACCAAATCCTTTAAAACCATTTTCATCAAAAGATTCGAAAATTAGACATTTAGGCAAATTGATAAGCACTCTGTTCTGAGGAACAAGGTCGCAAAAAAAAACCTCTACAATATTATCTATTCTCTATGTTCAGCACCATTGTCTGTGCCGAATGCGCTTTTTAACGCTAGTTGACTTTGTGTGTGGAAGATATTGGGACACATACTTAAAGGATTGTTTTCACCAATCGAAATATGGCTGAAATCGTTGAATGTATATGCAGATGATGAAATGATTTCCCCCATCATTACAATTAAGGATTTTAGGTCATTAACCTCGGCAACGTTGCGAAAGCAACGAATTATTCTGAGCTCGATGTACACACCTGAAATTGTGAACGTCAATCGTGGCCAGCCATGTTTCGTCATGGCATTCTTGACTGAATGTCCTTATTTAGACCATCTCGTGCCGACGATCATTTGAATTTTACTACACGAATAATTGAATTTTATTTCCTGCAGAGAGTTTTTGTACAGGAAGACCTTTTTTAGGGCGTAGTTCGACTCAGGAAGAAGATTGGATATTGGTGAATTATAATGGTTATATTTAACAAGACGTTTCACATCTTTTTGATTTTCTTGTCAGTTTTCTATAAAATGGTTTTCGACATTTTTTATCTATTTGGCCAAGCCAAATATATATATATATATGTAAAGAAAAGTACACTGTGCTTTTCATTTAATATTTTATTGAGTGACCTGGAATGTCAGGTAGACAGTTCATATTTCTGTTGTTATTTTTTTAGAATTGTCAAAGATAGAATTTTGTTTGAGTTGTGCTTGTTGAAAATCCGAATTAGAGGCTTTAAATGTTGTTTCCCTCTACATTTTAGGTAAGTTGTATTGTACCTATGTGTTGATATTGTTAATAAAGGTCCCTCTACATTTTAGAGAAACGCAGTTGAGTCTCAATTCATACTGGAATAAGAAATATTATTATAAAACAACATTTTCTGCATCTATTCCACAACTCATGGAAAAACTGAGATTCGATTTTGCTCTGAAACCAACGATAGATGGAAAATCAAACACAATATGTTTAACTTCGATAGCAACAACTAATGGAGAGGTTTTCGGATTACCAGATGAATACCAACCAATAAATGTGCACCAACTCCTTACTAAAACTCCAAACTATGTGAAAGTTAAAAAATCCTTGACTAAGAGATATCAAATAAGAAGAATATGGATAAAACTAACGGAACATTTATCAAAAACCTATTTAGATGAAGAGGAAAATATCCATTTTGATGATATTTACTTAGAGAAAATTGAAGAAAAAATTGATGTTGTTGAATCTATTCCTACAAACGTAGAGCAAGTTTTGGGAAAACTTTTGGAGAAAGTAAATGACAAGCCAGCCCAATGTCTTCCAAAGAATTCAGGACAAATTTCAAATGAATTTATGATAGGAAAATTCAATGGCAGGAACTTCAATGCAAATCAATGGATTGAGGATTTCAATAAAGAATGTAAACGTTTTCAAATCAGTCAGGACCAAATGAAAATTGAGATTTTAAAACTTTTTTTGCAATGTTCTGGTGCAGAGTGGTATAGCTGCATGATGATTAAATATTCAATAGAATCAAGATGGGATACATGGGAAAGGAGTTTTCTTGATACTTTCGGGAATAAAGGATGGTCATCAACTAGGTATGCTTTAGCCTTCAAATACCAAACAGGTTCATTGCTTGAGTATGCCTTAAAAAAAGAGAAACTATTACTGGAAGTGAGAAAATCAATTGATACTGGGACACTCATAGACCTTATAGCTTTTGGCCTACCTAATTATGTTGCAGATAAAATTGATAGAGAAACTTTAGGGAAAACCGAAGATCTTTACAATGAAATTGGAAAACTAGAATATCTGATTTCGAAAACCAATAAACATGACAAAAAGAGAACTATTATTAACTGTAGTGAAAAGAATGAACGGAATGATGAGAAGAAACCATGCCGAATTTGTATAGATGAAAAGAAAGGCATACGTTATCATCCTGAGAAAAATTGCTGGTTCAAAAAGGACAATCAGAAAGGAGTTGTGAAGACCGTTAATAATACTGCATTGGAGATTGAACTAAATGAAGAGAATCCAAAAAACTAGTTGTGCCACCATTAATAAGGGTAAAGTTACTATTGAATGACATTCTAGAAGTTTTTGGTATATATGATTCTGGTTCGAATGTATCACTGATTAATGCAAAATTATTAAAAATCCAAAAAAATCCGAATAAAATTGCTAATAACATCGAAATAGTAAACTTGAAGACTATTAATGGTGATGAAAAATCAAAAGGTATAGTAACTCTTAAAATCAAAATCTACAATATAGAAAAAGTTATGGATATTTTCGTCGTAGACAATGAAAATTTCAATTATGACTTTCTAATTGGTTTAGATTGTATTAAAAATTTCAAATTAATACAAAATGAAGACTTGAAGATCACACAAAACTTAGAAAAAGATAAATTTATGGAAAACAATTCTCTGATTTCAGAAAATTTAGAAATTCCCGATGTACTGGGTGAAAAGAATGAAGAGATTTCAAATCTTTATAAACAAGAAATAGATACTGAGAGTAGATATGAGATAAATTTCAATGAGCATGTAAATACAGATGAATTTGAGATAGTTGTAAACCATTTAGATGCATACAAAAAATCTGAGATAGATGAATTGATAGAGAAATATAAATCAGTGTTTGCAAAAGATAAATATGATATTGGTACAGTTCAAAATTATGAAGCTCATATCGATTTAATAGTGGATAAATATTGTTACAAACGTCCATATAGATGTACAAATGATGATAGAAAGGAAATAGAGAATCAAATATCGAAATTAATAGAAAAAAATTTGATTGAAGAATCTTACAGCCCATTCGCTGCTCCAGTGACTTTGGCATACAAGAAAGAAGATAAAAAAAAGACAAGACTATGTATAGATTTCCGAGAATTGAACAAAATCGTTGTCCCTCAATCACAACCGTTTCCTTTGATTGAGGATTTAATGATCAAGACTGTAAATTGTAAATATTTCTCCACTCTTGATATTAATTCAGCTTTTTGGTCAATTCCTTTGAAAATTCAAGATCGACACAAAACGGCATTTGTAACACAAGAAGGTCATTTTCAATGGACATGTCTGCCATTTGGATTAAGGACTGCTCCAGCTATTTTTCAAAGGATATTGAGTAACATTATAAGAAAATACAAACTATCTGATTTTGCAGTGAATTTCATAGACGACATTTTGATTTTTTCGAAAAATTTCGAAGAACATATATCACATCTATCTAGATTGTTGGAAGCAATTCAAAAGGAAGGTTTCAGACTGAAATTTTCAAAATGTACATTTGCAAATAGTTATGCCAAATATTTAGGTCACATAATAGAAAATAATTCAATCAGGCCGTTGAAAGACAATTTGACAGCTGTGAAAAATTTTCCAGTCCCAGTTACAAAAAAAAATATACGTCAATTTTTAGGAAAAATAAATTTTTATCATAAATTTGTACCAAAGAATGCACTTATCCTGGATCCATTACATAAATTATTACGGAAAGATGAAAAATTCATATGGTCTATAGAATGCCAAGAATCATTTGATAAAATAAAATCATTGCTTTGTTCTGAACCATTCCTGAAAATATTTAATCCTGAGTTGCAGATAAATATTTACACAGATGCTAGTATTAAAGGAGTGGGGGCGGTACTGAAACAAGAAGACGAAAACGGAGAATACAGACCGGTTGCTTATTTTTCAAAAAAATTGAATGAAGCACAAAAAAAGAAGAAGGCTATATATTTAGAATGTCTGGCAATAAAAGAAGCTGTGAAATATTGGCAACATTGGTTAATGGGAAAAGAATTCGTGGTATATTCAGATCATAAACCATTAGAAAATATGAATATTAAGGCTAGAACAGATGAAGAACTTGGAGATTTAACATATTATTTATCCCAATACAATTTCAAAATCAAATATAACCCAGGAAAATCAAACCAAGAAGCTGACTGTCTAAGCAGAAATCCAGTTTTAGAATTTTACGAAAATAATGACGATTTTTTAAAAGTAGTGAATTTAATAAACTTTGGGGATATTAAAAAAGATCAAAAAGAGAATTTAGACATAGAAAATAGGAAACTCATATTAGAAAACGGAATTTTTTACAAAGGAAATAACAAGGGGAAAAAAATTATACTGTCAGAAGAGTTTAGCAAAATTTTAATTAAAGATGTCCATGATTTCTACTGCCATATTGGACAAACCCAGATGAAAAATAAAATAACACCATTTTATACAGCCAAAAATATTATTGGAAACATAAATCAAATTTGTGATAAATGTGAAATTTGTATAAAGAACAAATCGAGAAGAAAACCAAAGTATGGTTTGATGTCACAATTAGGTCCAGCAAAACGACCATTTGAAATTATGTCTATTGATACCATCGGAGGATTTGGAGGATTGCGGTCAACAAAAAAATACATGCATCTCCTTGTTGATCACTTCACAAGATACGCCTATATTTCAACATCGAGAAATCAAAGCTCTGGGGATTTCATAAAACTTCTGAAAAATGTGACACCAGTTTATGATATTGATATATTACTAACGGATCAATATCCTGGGATAAATTCGAAAGAATTTAAAAAATTTGTAATGGAAGAGAATATAAAATTGGTTTTCACTGCTGCTGATACGCCATTTTCAAATGGACTTAATGAGAGATTAAATCAAACTTTGGTGAATAAGATAAGATGCAAAATCAATGAAAGTGAAAAAAAAATTGCATGGTCTTCTATTGCACAGAAGTGCGTAGAAAAATATAATGAAACAGATCACACAGTAACGAGGTTTGCTCCAAAATATCTTTTGGAGGGCGAAAATGTAAGCATCCTACCCAGTGAATTGAAATCGAGATGTACAAAGGAAATTTTAGAAAGAGATAGGAAAATTGCATTCGAGAATACAATGAGATCCCATGAAAATAACAAAAAATTATTCGATTCAAAAAGGAAAGATTATAAATTCAAGGAGGGAGACAAAGTCTATGTCGAAAATGGAAATCGACTTAACAGAAAAAAATTAGAGGAACTGAGAATTGGCCCATTCAAAATCGTAAAAAAAATTTCAGATTCAATCTATGAAGTAAATACTGGACACAGAAAAGCAGAATCAAATTTCTATCACATAACGAAATTGTGTCCAGTTTTTGTTAATGAATGAACAATTACGAAAATTATTATTTGAAATTGTTACACCCTGTGGGGGGGAGATGTAAAGAAAAGTACACTGTGCTTTTCATTTAATATTTTATTGAGTGACCTGGAATGTCAGGTAGACAGTTCATATTTCTGTTGTTATTTTTTTAGAATTGTCAAAGATAGAATTTTGTTTGAGTTGTGCTTGTTGAAAATCCGAATTAGAGGCTTTAAATGTTGTTTCCCTCTACATTTTAGGTAAGTTGTATTGTACCTATGTGTTGATATTGTTAATAAAGGTCCCTCTACATTTTAGAGAAACGCAGTTGAGTCTCAATTCATACTGGAATAAGAAATATTATTATATATATATATCCAGATATACATTTAAAAATCCTGTTGGGCTGACAAAAGCGGTACAAAAAAATTTTTGTTTTCGGAATTTTCTTGAAATTTTCCAGTGGTACGGTCCTCACAAAATTATACACAGGTCTTTATGTCGATATTCTACAACTAGCTACCACTAGCTTTTTTTAGTTATCTAGGAAATAATATTCCAGATGGGTATAACTCCGAAACCGTTGGGCCGATTATGCTCAACAACGAACTTAACTCTCCCATTCAGATGCGCAACCTACCCTGAAAATCGCAAGGCCCTATCTCCTTTCGTTCGGAAGTTATCTGAGCTTACACAAAGCTGCTCGGATCTCCAACAATATAGATCCGATCGTGTTCAAACTTGGAACTTGGCAGTAGAGTTAGGTTTTGAAGGCTCTCGCAATTTTTTTTTTCAATTTTCTAGTGATACGATCCTCACGAAATTTTCAAGCCGTTATTTTACAACTAGTAGCCAAGTTTGAATTATGCCTATTAACAAACACAAATGTCGCATTCAGATGCACAACCTACCCTAAAAATTGCAAGTCGCTATCACTTTCCGTTCCCACATTATCGTGACGAAAATAATATGTTTTAATCATTTTTGAGTTGGATCATTGGATCATTGGATCATTGGAAATAACATCAAAATTTCAGATGAGTATAATCCTAAAACCGTTTGTCCGATTATGCCCATTAACGAACTTAAATGTCGCATTCGGATGCGAAAATAATATTTCAGATGAGTATCACTGCGAAACCGTTCGGCCGATTATGCCCAACAATGAACTTAACTCCACCATTCGGATGCGCAACCTACCCTGGAAATTTAAGGTCCCTATCGCTTTTCGTTTGGAACTTATAGAGGCAATGGTTACCCATCCAGCTACTGAACTCATCCAATGCTGCTCGGTTTTCGAACAATATAGATGTGTTGAAACTTTGAACTTGGCAGTTGATGTTGGATGAATAGTTTCTGATATACAGAACTTATTTCAATGATTTTTAAAAGAAATTCTAGTGATACGATCCTCACGAAATTTTGCAAGATTTTTCGCGCCAGCATTCTAGAACTAATTAATATGTTTGAATTGGATCGGATTTGTATTTTTCGAGTTATTGAGGAAATGACAACCAAAGTTCAGATGGGTATAACTCCAAAACCCTTTGGCCGATTATGCCTATTAACAAACTCAATTGCCGCATTCAGATGCAGTACCTACCCAAAAAATTGGAAGTCGCTATCTCTATTCGTTCCCAGGTTATCCTGGCATAAATCATATGTTTTAATAATTTTCTTAAAATTTTCTAGTAACACGATTCTTACAAAATTTCACAGACGTCTTGGTATTAGTATTCTACAACTAGCTACCTAGTTTCAATTTGATCAGATCTGTGTTGGTTGATGACAAAATTATTACTCGGAAACCGTTGGGCTGATTTTGCCCATTAACGAACTTGCCCGCTGTATTTGGATGCGCCACCTACCCTGAACTATTTTCTAAAAACATATTGCAGCTCCTCCTACTGGGTCCTTTTGTGAACGTGATACCCACTTAAACACACACAAAGTACAATCTAAATAGGTACGCAGTGGTTTTTCTTTGCAAAAGTTGATTTTCTGCTTGATGTTCAAAATTTAAAATATCAAACAGAAAATCCCGTATTCTCAACATTTAATGCTGAGAATACCCTACACCCTGTGGATTAGATATAAAAATAATAATTATCAATATTTAGACGTCTTTCGTGATACTACAACAGATGACGAAAAACGCAGGATCAGCTTCGGGAATCGAACCCGGAACTGTGGAGCTTGAAGTAATAGAGCCTTATTGATCAAGCCATTTACTTTTATGTGATAGTAAGGGGATCGGGTTGTAATTGAGAGAATGATCATATTTGAAAAACCGTGTAGTTCTTAGAATTTCTGTTTTTTTTAAATCGCCCATTAGCAGAATTAACTATCGTATTCACCTATTACTGACGTTTTTTGTGAATTTGAAAAATTTCGACGTACATATTTCGAGGAGTCAAGATGTCGACCATCTGACCTTTCTAGAAATTTAGAGTGTTTTGATTGGTCGAATATATCGAAAAAACGCTGGAAAAATTCTGAATTTTCTGTCATTTTTTTAAAATTCTAGTTCAGAAGTGGGAAATGAAATTTATTCATTTCGTCAAGTTTAACCTTCCTACGTGAATCCCGACCGTATAAATTTATGTCTACAATTATAAATAATATCTGTACAAATTCCCCTTAAAATTGTCAAAAATCCGTTGCCATGGAATAAATACATTTAGTATATTATGGAAAAATTTAAAACAATAAACTTCCGGGTAAAATATGCTGCGGTTCCCATCAATTTGTAACTGAAGTGAATTCTGACTAATTCTAAATATTGACCACCATTGAATAATGTTTGAAAACATCCGTTCTACACGGACAAAAATTTGTGGGGCACATGTTCATATAATGAACTTCTGTGGAATTCCCTATTGTCGTTGGCGTTCTTTCTACCTGGTTGACCCGCGCGACCAGATTCAACAAAGACCACAAATCTACCTGAATGAGGGTACTCGTGCATATTGGAGACTTTACGAGAAGGTTTATTCTGAACGCGGCATATTTTGAATGAAAATAATACTCGTCTGTACACTGATAGCCATTTAACACCACTTCAACACGTACTTACCTTGATACGAAGGACTTTCGAGAAGTTGTGTGTCAGAAAAAGGTTTGCTCGTTCGCTTGATAATTCAATAGATTCTCAATGGAGTGTTCTCTATTTCTGCGTGAGAATCACTCCATTTTTGCGCGCTTGTTCCACTAGGAACAGCGTGCTATCGTATAATAATTTTTTTTTTAATACATGATTGTTTTTGTTTTTTTAAGCAAAAAGAGAAAAAAATACAGAGATATATATATACAGTATGGTGCAAATGAAAGGAATTAATTCGTTATTTCGTAAACTGGCGTCTTTAAGGAAAAATCCTGAAACCCGTCGATTTTTATTCTTAAACGGGCTATTCATAAGGATACCTTTTTATTTTTGACGTCATCTATGTGAGCGTGATGACGTCATCGCTAAAATTTTCAGATGGAAAGGTGGGTGTTGTAATACATTATTTGAAAGGTCTTTTAAATACCTATTCAGCCATATCAATAATGTACAAAAATTGTTCTTTTTATTTTTTTAAACAATTAATAAAATTTTATTATTTTTATTTAATATGACGTCAGAAATAAAATGATGTCAAAAATAAAATGGTTTCCTTACGAATAGCCTGTTTAAGAATAAAAATCGACGGGTTTCGGGATTTTTCCTCAAAGTCGCCAGTTTACGAAATAACGAATTTATTCCTTTCATTTGCACCATACTGTATAATATGTTGTATTGCTTATAACAAATTGTTTATTAAATAAATAGTATTTTTTTAATATCAAAGACCAACATAAATAATGATTTAAAAAAAAATGATTCCTTAATATTGATTACACATAGTGCCCCCCCCCCCCCCCCAATGTTGCAAATTTTCAACACAGTTGGAAAAATTTCGAAGGAGTTGGAAAAAATTTCGAAGCAGTTGGAATATTTCCGAAAAAATTGTTATAAAATGTGAAGGAATTTGACCGCCTGACCGAATAAATGCAAAGCAGGCAGATAATAGGGACGGGATAACATGGTCAACATGGAATAACGCCATGTACCCTTCTACACATTCCTGTTGCCGTAAATTCAATATTCAATAGTTTTTGGCGCAATGTGTGCAGCCGGCAAAAAATAATATTTATCATAATATTGTGTTATCCCAAAGCGGGTAGCTCTCTAGATGTTTCAGTTTCGCCAACTGGAGTATGTCAAACCATCTGGTACCAATTCGAGCTGTTTCTCTCTGTCGAGCGGCATTTTAAAAAGCTTTTATTTCTATCAAATTTAGCAACGTAAATATGTGAGTACGCAGTTTGCTCCTTTCTTTTAATAATAGAAATAGATAAGTTTGAATTTTAGAAAACAAGTTTTGATGTTATGGGTTTCTTGCAAATGGGCAGTTGTACGGACGGAATAAGTATTACGCAATACCAGGGACAGGCCTAAGGGGGGCGGGGGGAGATCTCCCCAATGTTGAACGGAGTTGGCAAATTTTCAAAGCAGTTGGACACCACCCACCACAGCCACACCCCGGTTCATTGTTCATTGATCTATCTTGTAGGCGCCTCAATTTTTTCAGTTCTTAATTTTCCTAGTCTAATAAATAATATTTATTCATTGAAGGTCCGAAGTGCGCTTGGCTTGCGCAAGCCGGAGTACCCGATTTCGGGCGTATTTTCAACCCTCTGGGAAAATTATAAATATATGTCATACAGTTCCGGGAGTTGGCACTTTTTTGGGAAATTTCCTACTCTGTTTGAATCTTTTTTCAAATTTGAAAAATCTCAAATAGTTTTTGAGATATATGAATATGCAAAAACCAAACCCCTTTTTTTTCACTTAATTGTTTATAACTTTGGTAATTTTTGCGAGCAGCCCCTTTTTCAAAAATTATCTACATGCCATTCCGAATCGAATGACACCTCAATCATAATTTTCGGAGAACTATAAAAAGTTTTGACCTAAAAGGCACTTGGTTACTAGACCATATTGGAGAATGGTCTCAAACGATTGGGTTTGACTCACTCATTAATCCTGGGTCAAATGTCCGTCTGGCCGCCCGTAAGCACGATAACTCTCGAACGGAATGAGTTAGAAAGTTGAAATTTGCAGGGTAGATTCGGTTGTAGCCATCTGAAATTTTGTTTTCTCGATAACTCCAGAAATCTGATCAATTCTGATCTGATCGAATTGAAAAATAGCGACACAAAGACGGTGTGTGGAATTTTAAAATTCTTTCCAAATTTTGTCTGAAAGTTGAGCACCTGGGCAAGGCATGCTTGGCAGAAACAGTAGATACCATAGTGTCACTTCATCACCACACGCTAGAAATGGAGTGTCCATACCGTGGCCCTAGGGGCAATTTTGAAATTCGCGCTGCCCGTTTCAGGCATTTTCGTTCCCATGAACAGACGGAAAGTGATATAGCTGCTGGAGTTTTCGTTTGATAGGAGTTGGGCTTGGAGTTGTAGGATGCAATCCCTGCATATAATTCCTTTGAAAAGGTCCGCGAGCATGCGTGCATTGAAGCTGCAATATCTCCTGAACCACTAGTGCTGGATAATTAGAATTTGGGGCGAGGTGTATGATGTTAAGAGGACTTTCAGCCACGAGTGGATTACGCATGCGCAATTGAGAAGTGGCTGTTTTTAGGATGTAAGGGTTAGATTGGGAGTGGACTACATCTAACGGTCATGGATCAGGTGCTGAACCAATTATTGTGAGGTTTTAAAGGCAATTATGTGTGTCGGTTTGGATAGCGTTGTTGTTTCCGATGTGGCCCTAAGGACAATGTTGAAATACACGCTGTCCCTTTCGAGTACTTTTCGTTCTGCGCATGACCAGACGGAAAACGTTATAACTCTTGGAGTTTGTGTTTGGGAAGAGTGGAGTTTTTGTGAAGAGATTATGTCCTGCAACAGAATCCTGTCAGGAGGGTTCCCGCATGCACGGATGAAAGAGTCGATATCTCCTGGTTGGTGTTTTGGGATCTTGGTTTTGGATGGCAGGCAGCATATAGAGAGCATTATCGGTGTCGAGTGGACGCCACATGCGCAAATGTAAGCTGGCTGTTTTTGGTGTTATATGGGCTGAGATGACTACTAATTGTTTTTTGGAAATCTCCTCCTATTGATACTTTATATTTATGCAAATTTCCAGATGACTCAGATCTATTGTTCTCTGGATATACAAAATATGTTGAATAGTTCTTCCCCGAAATTCGGCATGAACATTCAAATCAACAAAGTACATCTATTCTCGATATAAAGGCGGCTAAAATTATTTTTTTTTTCAATATTAAGAAAATAAAATCATAAAGGGCAATATTTATGGACTAAATTGGCGGATCATGCCCAGCCACGTGATTGATCTTTCGATTCGAGACTCCAATCCACCCAGCAGATTATTAGCTATATTATACCATACAATTAGCTAGTCAAACGTAATCTCGTCAATTTTTCTTTGAAAATACGAAAAATACAGATATTTAGGTAAAAAATTATTGTGCTCAAATGACATTGGTTATCGATGAAATTTTCGATAAATTGTACATTATATTGGTACATACAGCATCTCTGCTAAATAATTATTATTTCAAGTAATCATTAAAGGATACTGTGGGAGGTATACTGATTATTGAACGGTTTTTTTCTGGGTTTACTGTCAATGTGACAATTCTTGAATTTCACAAAATAACTATCAACAAAATAATTCTAACGATTTCCATTGAGCGTCTGACAAAGGAGTCTGATATAGGCTCCGAAACGTTACGATATAGTTGTTCCTTCGTTGATGTTGTTTCGTTGTTGTTTGTTAGGCAACATTGTTCAATTGATTGCTTCTGACAAATATCCTGTGTTTCTTACGCAGAAACAAATCACAAAATAATTAATTTTTATTATATAGATATTTTTCAGAGTTTGGGAGAGAAAACCCAGAAAAAAACCGTTCAATAATTATTATTTCTTCGGAAAAAAGTCTGGAAGCCTATATTGTGAAAACTGTTACTAATGTATATACATATATGTATAAAACTATATTTTCTTGTTTTTTCATGAATTATGGTAATTATATGATTAATTTTTCAAGTCATAAATAACAAAATCATGAAAATATATCTCCACAAAAACATTCAGCTAGTATAATAGTGTATTTTCAGAGTTTATAAGTATAACTGCTGCCTATCATATTGGTCTGTTATCAACAGATTCAATATATGCAGGTATCTCGACTATTTGACCATCTGCTACACATCGAAAAGTCACAGAGGAAACGACAAGACCACAGATAACATTTCGCAACCCATTCCTTATTCCAAACATCTATTGCACATTGGTATGTATTCTACATTTTCCTAACCTGTTAGTTAAATATCAACTGGTTGGTACGATATGATGTAAGCTTGTATGCAAGGACGACGCCGTAGCTGGCGGCAACTTGGAGCTGAACACCGTAGATACCATGACTTCCGGAAAAAAACTGACGTCACGAGGTGAAAGTTACGGTAGAGTTCTACATTCTACGCTCCTTCGATGACCGGAAAGTTTGAGGAATACATTATTTTCGGTGATCATTGTTACATTGAATTGATTTTGATTTGAAAGATCTGCTGATCTGTGATATCGATTGTATATTTGTATATTGTATTGTATACAGTGCGCGTCAAAATTATGGAACCAATTCCTTTTCTCAGAAGAAAAATATTTGGCAACAAAATCCTGAAACAGGTCAATTTTTGTTTCACTTACCAAATTTTTTAGCATTTTTGAAGGATTTTTGTTGCATCCTGTGCCATCCCCATCAACCCTCTAAATTTTTTGAATTAGGAAAGTAGGTCATGTGGTACTTTTTTGCAAGGTCTTTGTATCTTCTTCACAGGCGTGCAGAAGAAAAAAAAAATTCTCTTTTGAAAAATAGTACCTAAGTTCAAAGAGGTTTTCAGTATGTGCACTTTGTCATGGCTCATTTACTTTGAGATGATGGCACCTGATGAAATTTGTCACCGAATGAAAGTCGACCATTACAGTTTTGTTCATGCACAACTTTCAACTCCTACAAACCCTTTAATGGAGAAAAAAATGGGGGGGGTGGCGTGAGGGGGTTGAAAGGGGTTGAAATATTTCTATCAAATCCCAAAATGTCTATATACAGGGTGTTGAATCTCAGTTTGGAAGAAGACCTGTATTTTTTGAGCTATTTGAATATGAATTGTCCCGTGGAAGTGAATCATAAATTCCAAATATCAATCAGACCTCACTGGGTGGTTCAAAAGTTATGAGGAATTGAAAATATTGGTGAATACATAAACCCGCCTGTATCTCGGTTATGGAATTGTTTAGATTTCTCATGGGATTAGTTTAGGGTAGCTTTGTCTCAGGTTACCGTATGTTCAATTACCAGTGAAACACTCTGTATAAGTATTCTTCCTATATCTTTCGACCTACCATCAAAATATTCAATCTAATTTCGGGACACTCTGTATACATGGATTCAATGGAATAAGAGATTTTCATGTGCCTCTAATAAGAGGGTAGTGCCAAAATATCATTTTTGGCGCTCTTGTTCCTCGGAACAGAGTCCTAATCAATTTGCCCAAATGTCTGTAATTTTCGAATTTTTGTCTGAAAATGGTCTCAAACGATTTGGTTCGACTCACTGATCAACAATCCGTGGTCGAAATCGATTCTGTCCGGCCGTCCGGCTGGCCGGCCGTCTGTTAACACGATAACTCTCGAACGAAAGGAGTTAGAGAATTGAAATTTGCAGGGTAGGTTTGGAGCGTAAATATCTCGGACAAATTCGTTAACGGGCGACATCCATCAAGCGGTTTCGGAGTTATGGCCGTTTTTAGTAAAACATTTTTTATGAATATTTCCGAAACCGATCACTCGATCTATCTGAAATTTAGCATCAAATTGTAGAATAATGACCTTTATACGCATGCAAAGTTTTGTATTGATTTTCTTTTTAATTTTTAAATTTTGTTTTTACAATAACTCTTGAACAGAATGAGCTAGGCAGTTGAAATTTTCAGAGCAGATTTGGGAGATAAATATCTCGGTTAAATTTGTTATTGGACAAAATATGGTTTTGGAGTAACGAAAAAAAAATGTTTATTTAACTTACAAATTTCAATTTCTATTTTTCTTAAGATGGACTTTCACCATAAAAATCCACTGATATCATTTTAAACTCTAACAAGCTAATACTTTCGGAGATATGATTTTTCGAAATTTCAATAATGAATCGTACTTCTATGTTTTCACAGAATGCTATAATTATTCTATCTATGAATTATTATATTATCTGTGTTCATACTCGTACATGTCATCCTGTTCTATAAGAGAGAGTCAAATTCATTTCAGCTATTTTAATTTGATTTCTTCCATGGTTCTCATGGTTCTCATTCTCAGATTGCTCATTTAATCTCGATAAATAAACTATTATTTGAATTGAATTTCCTTTATGATGCAGTTTTATCATGAGAATACATTGATATCATTCCCACACTTATAAAAAACCAATACTCGGAGATATGATGTGTCAAAGTTTGAACAAGAGCGCCAAAACTCCTGTCAACAGGGCTTGAACCAATTTTTTATTTTATTGATTCCCATATCGCTAGAAAATTGTCATGACTATTCCCCTCAAAAAAAAATTTAACTGATTATATCGATGGTTCGAAGCACATATATTGTATGTCCACTTGTTGCCAATGTTAGGGTAAAGTGATATTTTAAACGCAGGAAGACAAATAGAGTCTGTGCAAATATTATAACGAGAAGTAAGTCTTACTTCTCGTTATTCGGGACATACAATATTTGCACAGACTGCTATGTTAGGGTAAAGTGATATTTTGAACGTAGGAAGACATATCAAAAAGGGGCTTTAAACCATCGATATTAACACATATTATACAAATCACTTAGACTAGGCGCGCAAATGCGATTTTCTGTCGTGCGATCGTTTAGTCGCAAAAATGGAACACATACTCTCAAATACGAATGCGCGCACATACGACCATTTAATCGCAGCGACTAAACAGATGCAACCTGTCCCATTTTTGAAGCGACGCGATTGTCGCAAATTTAAATCAATCACACGGACAGGAATGAACCTGCACGCACTTGCGACAATTCAGTCGCGATTTAGTTACTGCCGAGCGTTCTTTGTATGAGAGTGAAATATTATTTGGCACTTTATAATATAAAATTGGTTCAAGCACTGACGTGAAGTCTGGAGATTTTGCGCGTTTGTTCTATTGTCCATTCTCCTGTATTGGACACTCTTAATAGAATTTACCATGGTGAATTCTATTGTCTGCTCTCCTGTATTGGACACTCTTTATCGAATTTACCATGGTAAAGAATTCTGATTGTTCCGTGAGAACTCACTATCCAGAAATTTCAGAAGGTTTACTATCCCCTACGGCGGCTTCTTCATCATGTGTCTTCTCTATGGTAACATCGCCTGCGCTCTCCGATAATACCCAGTAATTTGACATGTCGAATCAATAATTATTTGGTCAATTGATTTGTGAATTATAAGATTTGTAAAAATTAGAGTTATTTCAACAGATACGTATTGTATGAATAAAACAATAAAACAACAATTTGCCTGCCTACTTAACTTACCTCGCAATGTTACTGATGAGCGCTCTTCTGGAGGTACCGCGTTCCTCCATTTTTGGTGCCTTGATGTGTTATTTTTGGTCCTATTACGCGAAGTATTTCATCAAAACTCTTCACACACATCCTATAGTATTGAAAAAAATTACTAGAATGGTTTCTTAAGTCGGTATACATTTTGTGAAATTGTCCTTTTAACCGCCTTTGACTTATAACTGGATGCACCCAATGGAGTCAACGGATCCCTATATCCATCCATATTCATATCAATTTTCATATATCCTGTAACTTAAGGTTGTGATGCTGTGAAAACTTAAAGAAAAACTTCAGCAGTGGTGATGACTATATTCTACAATGCATTATTAAAATTAAGGTTGCATTTCACCTATTCTAGACCTACTTACATTTATTATAAGTAATTCGTTGTGTTCTGAATGTTTTTCTGACAAATTCAAAATTGCTTTAGTTTTACTGGTAGGTACATACAAAAATGTGGGAATGCCCTGTGAACTGGAGCTTTGGCGCTTTTTTTCAAGCTTTGACATATTATATCTCCGAAAGTATTGGTTTCTTAGACTTGGGAATGATATCAATGGATTCTTATGAGAGAACTACATAAATATAATTGCAGTGTTCCAGGAAGAAATATTTATTGCGGCCAAACCACACTGAATATGCTAGATACCGTTCGAACACTGAAGTCAAGCTGCCATCCGCTTGGGAATACCACGTACTCTAATATTTTCTCAACTTGGCTTCTGTGCGTCAATTTTCAAGAATTTTCGTAATTAAATTCAAAACGTAGGTCTATGACTCACCTTATGTTCGATTTACATATATCAGCAAATTATAATTGAAGGGGTCAATGCAAGAAGTGCCTAAGTCACATTTTAATCGATATTCGGAATGTGCCATCATATAGTGGTATTTTTCATAGGCTTTCTGATGGGATATTCAAATTAGCAGAATTATCCCTCCCCAATGTTAAGAGGAGGTGAATTTTCAACACAGTTGGGAAAAGGAGAGGAAGGAGTTGGAAAAAGTTCGAAGTAGTTGGAAAAACTTCAATGGAGGTGGAATATTTCCGAAAAAATTGTTATAAAATGTGAAGGACTTTGACCGCCGACCGGATAAATGCAAAGCAGGCAGATAATAGGGACGGGGTAACATGGAATAACACGTATAACATGTAACCTTGTACACATTCCTGTTGCCATAAATTCAATATTCAATAGTTTTCGACACAAAGTGTGTAGCCGGCCAAAAATAATATTTATCATAATATTGCGTTATCCCAAGGCGCGTAGCTCTCTAGATGTTTCAGTTTCCGAGTTGTCATAAAACAAACCATCCGATACCAATTTGAGCTGATTCTCACTGTCGAGCGGCAATCGTGAAAGTAGAATCCATTTTCTACATATAATACAATACCACACGTATTTTGATGAAAACAGTTTGTGTAATGTTTCATAATCAAACATAAACTTTCACACCTTAATATCTCATAATCACTTATTTGTGACTTAGGTACTTCTTGCATTGACCCCTTCAATTAGAGTATTCTATGAAATCATAGATATAAGAATAATTATTAAAAATTTTGAAAAATCATATCTCGGAAAGTATCAGTTTGTTAGAGTTGAAAATGATATAAATGGATTTGATGATGTAACTGCATCTTAAAAAAAATTGAATTTGAAATTTGTGGTGTAAAAAAAATATTATTTTTCGTTACTCCGAAACCACCAGTCCGATTTTGCCCAATAACGGACTTACCCTAGATATTCATCTACCAAACCTTACGGCCGGACGGTCGGACATAATCGATTTTGACCAAGGATTCTTGATCAGTGGGTTGAACCAAAACATTTCAGCCCAAAATTCGAAAATTACATACATTTGGGTAAATTGATAAGCACTCTGTTCCGAGGACAAGAGCGCCAGAAGGTGATGAATATAAGATTGACAACTATTACCGATAAGTCTTATTTCATCCTTTTCAAACATTTTCAAGAATATTATGTGTGGTAGGCTCTAGACATGGCTCAACATAACAACTCTGTCAATAGTTACCAACTTGAGTTAACAACTTAACCTTAACATAGAAAAAAAAGGGGGAAAGCCCTGTAGCAGGAGCTTTGGCGCTCTTGTTCAATTTTTGACAAACGATATCTCCGAAAGTATTAGTTTCTCAGAGTTGGAAATGATATCAATGGATGCTTGTAATAGAGCTGCATCATAAAAGAAACAAATTATTTTAATAGTTCAAAATATATTGATAAAATACAATCCTCTTTTCATAATTTGATAGATCTTTCCACCAACACATTCATTCTGTATTATGAACCTTAACTCAAGAAAGAATATTTGATACACAAATGTGGGTCAATATTTCACCTTTTTTTGCCAGCAACATTATGAAAATACTGTATATAAGAACATGTCTCACTACTCAAGGACGTAAAAGGTAATATTAACCTCGGTGATCAACGAACAGTAATTTCTTTTGATGATTCCATTATGTTGTTCTTTCCTATTGCCTTTATAAACTACATCATTAAAATGATCCAATTCTAAATCTTTTGAAACATCATCCCTAATATTTGCACATAAATTATTCAATATGCAACAAGCTAATATTATTTTTGGTATCAAAACAGTCTTGTATATTCACAAATTCGTGAGTCGTGGAACCTTGTTTTCCAACACAAAATATTTTCTAGTACGAATTATATTCATACTCATAATTCTACGATAGCTGAGGTTATTTCATTGGTCATTTTGCATTCAATCATACTTTGTTTTCTAGAACAGGAGGTGTATTTTATGTCAATTATAACGAACCAGAAATAATTTTGACATTTATCTCTCATAGTAAAATAAGATGATATGTAAGAACACAGATCATATAATAATTCATAGATAGAATAATTAAATACAGCATTCTGTGAAAACATAGAAGTACGATTCATTATCGAAATTTAGAAAAATCATATCTCCGAAAGTATTACCTTGTTAGAGTTGAAAATGATATCAATGGATTCTCATGGTGAAACTGCATCTTAAAAGAATTTGTAATTTTTTTTCGTTACTCCGAAACCTTCTGGCCGATTTTGCCCAATAAAAAGCTTAAGTGAGATATTTATCTCCCAAACCTACTCTCAAAATTTCAACTACCAAGCTCATTCTGTTCGAAAGTTATTGTAGAAACCAATTTTTTTTCACACTTTACGGCAACCCGATCAATACAAAACTTCGCATGCATATAAAGGTCATTATTCTACAATTGGATTTCAAATTTCAGACAGATCGAAATATCGGTTTCAGAAATATTCATAAAAAATGTTTTTAATAAAAACGGCCATAACTCCGAAACCGCTTGGTGGATTCCGCCCGTTAACGAACTCGTCCGAGATATTTATGCTCCAAACCTACCCTGCCAATTCCGATCCTCTAACTCCTTCGTTCGAGAGTTATCGTGCCTACGTCCAGCTGGGCTAATTGATAAGCACTATATTCCGAGGAACAAGAGCGCCAAAAACGAATGTAATGCTTTTCACCACCAATAAATTATGAAAACATATCTATACATACATATATATTGCATTGACAAAATTAATTTCCTCATCATCATGGCAAGTTTACAATTTTCAACAAAGATGTTAAGTGATGATAAGATCACAAACATTAATGCCTCTTCTACTCGTCGATGATTTCACTGCTTGTCATAGAATTTAATTGTGTGAGGAATATCCAACCATAGCGTAAGATCGATCAATCAGTTAAGTCTGATTTTTCCAGTATCCGTTTTATCGTTCACATTTGCAATTCAAATTGAGAATAAGTTGTAACGTGTTCTTGAAATTATGTTTCCTCATACGATAACCTTGGATAGAATGTATGACGGGATTTTCGATATTTAAAAGTATATCTTCTATCCGTATATTGAAACGAGTTTTTATTTGATGCGAAGAATTTAAACGCCGTTTTAGGAGGGAATTTTATCGACCGGTCGTTTCCTCCTCAGCGAATACATAATCCTTCTATAATTGAATCAAGGATTTTGCTTTGAAATCAGTTACACCATTGTGTGAGCAAACTCTAGAAGCATTCACCTATGTCGCAATACATGTACTAAATCCTTGTGGAATCGAAGTTATTACAGTGATTTTTGGCTATTTGTAGTGATATCACACGTTAAGAAGGTATTCGCTACCACATTTATGCCTTTTGAAACCTACGAGCATTGAATTCATTTCCGATAGATCAACAAGTGGATGGAGAAGAACGTTTGCAAGATGCAAGTCGAGATGCATGATATTCTATGTAATTGGTCAACTCACAGAAGAATCACATCAATAACATAGAATATTTAACTATGGCCTCGAACTAATTATTTTAACTATCTTCTGAGAATGCAAGTTCATATTCGAGTCTGTAATCTGTATACTTCCCTGCATCCGCTTCGAGATATACTATCATTGAATTAACTCCGTCTGGTTTTCCGCATAGGCTATTTCAACCGTGAACTGATCGTGAAAGACTGAAACGAGATGACAAAAACAAGGTGTGCAGAACATCGTCGACTTACCCTATAAATATGTTGAACGACTCATAACTACAGAAAGCCTGTTTTCGATATGCAACAAAATGGTCGGACTACAGGTGCATTCCAAGGTAAAAGCAACGTATCCTTCTTGCGCTACTAGAAATCATATCGGAGGTAAATTCAGCTAAGCCGAACGATTAATTCGAGTATGTGGCAGTAGATTCTGAGGAAGATTTCTTTATTGTAGAATGTATGTTTTCCAGAAGGAGAATAATGGCTCTGGTAAAATATCGAATTCACATTGAAATTTGTCATGTGTTTCTAACATTAAAGAAAAGTGTTATTTTCAAAGTTTTGATACAGGTTTGATCTGCTAAACGATTCGTAATGGGAATACGTCGACCCTACTGGAATCTGTCTGCACGTTGGACAATGCGTGGCGGGTTGCCACACAGAAGGCCTCTTTAATTCACCTGTCCGAACAACTCCCTCAGCATGTGCAGGTGTTACATATATCTAAATTTCAACGCACCTGTCTTTCCGATCTCTTGCCATTTCAACGGTTGCGTTTCAACCCATCGTTGTCGCTTCATTAAAATATAAAATGTACTGCTCGTTGCCAATGCTTCTATTGAAAACGGTGTGAAATGAACACAGAACAGAACATATATGACATCGACTGGTATGCAAACTGCCTTCTCCCGTTACTTTCTATGACAGTGCAATTGGAAGGTTGGAACATCGACATAAATTTTATTGTTCTAGGTCTGAGCACTGTGTTCATATCGACATTTATATACCTAAACCGTATGGAGTAGATCACGCAATAATTCATCAGTTATTTGAGAAATTAGTTGCCTGTAGTGATATTTTATTGACTGTTGTTAACTACTAACATATATGCAAATCTAATGATAACTAGCAGCATATTTTCGGAAATGCTGATACATCAACCATTTTCAATTGGTTCAATTGGTTGAATTTCTTTGAATATTATTCGTAATTTTTTGTATGTAATGGTACCAGATAACTCAAAATATCCCAAAATTTTATTACACCACCAGATAAACTCCACGTCAAAGGTAAAGATATTGAGTTATCTTGTTTTGCCCTCACAAAAACAGGTTCACACCTCATACGAAGTCGATCGAGCGTAATTTATGAAATTTAAAATTTTTCCTGATAGCTGAAAAAATATGTTTAGCTTAAACGAACAAAATTATTGTAATGTTTTATTCACATGTATTGGACTATCTTAATCGAAGTTACCATGGATATACACCGTTTTCTGAGCTTTTATAAAATATGAATACATTTTGTACCATTTTAATGATAGACTTGAATAATCCCAATACGACGGACAAGTTCGCTAATGGGCATAATCGGCCCAATGGTTTCCGAGTTGATATTTTGTTTTCAACCAATACAAATCCGATCAAATTGAAACATGGTGAGTATAGTTGTAGAATACAAACCTAAGGACGTTTGTGTAATTTCGTGAGAATCGTAACACTAGAAAATTAAAAAAAATATATTAAACAATATTATTTGTTTATTTATGTCACGATAACCTGAGAACGGAAAGAGATAGCGACCGGAAATTTTCAGATTATGTTTTACATCTGAATGCGACATTTGAGTTTATTTATAGGCATACTCGGCCAAACGGTTTTGGAGTTATACCCATCTGAAATTTGGTTGTTATTTCCTCAATAACCCGAAAAATAAAAAACCGATCCAATTCAAACATGGTTATCAGTTGTAAAATGCCAACGCAAAAATTCTTTAGAAATTTCGTAGGGGTCATATCACTAGAACATTTTTAAAAAATCACTGAAAAAAATTCTATATATCAGAAACTATTCGTTCGACATCGCTGAAATTTTGCGAGAGCCTTCAGAACACGATCGGAGATATATTGTTGGAGATCCGAGAAGCCTTATGTGAGTTCAGTAGCTGGATGGGTGACCGTTGCTTCGATAACTTTCGAACGACATTGGAACTTGCAATTTTCAGGGTAGGTTGCGCATCCGAATGGGTGGGCCAAGTTCGTTTTTGACCATAATCGGTCTAACGGTTTCGGAGTTCTATACCACCTGGAATATTATTTCCTCGATAACACAAAAAATATATCGAATTGAAGCTTGGTAACTAGTTGTAGAATATCGGCATAAAGACGTGTGTCAAATTTTGTGAGAAAAATTACGAAAAAAAAAATTGGTTCGAGCTCTGTCGTGAAGTCAGGAACTTTTGCGCGCATGTTCTATTGTCCATTCACCTCTTTATTAGACATGCAAGCAAAAGCTCCTGACCGCACTTCAGAGCTTGAAGCAATTTTTTTTTTCATAATTTCTTCAAAATTTTCTAGTGATACGATCTTCACAAAATTTCACATACGTCTATATGTTGGAATTCCACGACTAGTTACTCAGATTCAATTCGAAGGATCTGTATTTTTTGAGTTCTATGCATTCTGTTCACCAAGTTATTAATTTGTGTCACTGTTCTGGAAGGAGACCTCTGAGTCGTTGAAGAGTTTCTGGCTTTATCTGTGAGGATCTAGACCTAAAGCTATTTGCAGCTAATTGCAAGCGAGCCCAATTATATTGATAATAACTGGAGCAGTAATTTACTGTTCTTGTTTCAAATATCAGAAATTCATTCGCGACAAAACTTCGGTCACTCTCCAGCGAATGCACAAGCACGTGATGAAATCGTCAGTCCGCTTAAATCAGATTAATCGCATTAAAAGATATGGCTCTCTACGTTTCACAGTAGCTGAAATCAGATTTAGAGGTCGTGTAAAGGATGCAGACCGGTCGATCAGCAACAATGCCTGGTAAGAGATACCCGTACCCATACTACAATTCAAATAACAAAAGCGAAGATATCCCTGCCCCGAGTTGCCAGCAAAACCTGTCTGGACTCGATGGATTCTTGTCAGATTATACAGATACAAACACCAGTCTTTCGAACGTCTTTTGAATACCGAATTTCGCGATTTCACGCCATTTTTCAATTTGTGTTATTTGTTGGCGGAACGAGTCCTTAAAGATATACCACTGTCGTATCAGTATGAATAATATCCGATTATATTCATATGAACTGTCCACCAGACTTAGTAGGTCACTCGATGATTTGAAGGTTCTATGACGAATTCATAAGTGCAATAGAAATGTCAAAATGTATGTGTGTGCCTCGGGATATTCATTGTGATGAAATTTCTTTAATATCTCCTGTTCTATATTGTACGATAATCGATATTTTTTATTTTGAAATAACGTCCTTAGGCAAACTGAAAATTGACCCCGATAATCTCTAATATCTAAAATATCTATAACTCGCATTGACTTCAACATTTATAGGATTTATGCATAGGTGAGGGTATGCTCTAGATGGGTCTATGGTTTTATGAAATCATAACCCATCATAGAAAGCTGGCCTCGGTGTGTAGTGGGAGACGCCTGCTACGGTGCCCGCGGTCGCAGGTTCGAATTCGGCCTAGGGCATGGGTGTTTGTTTGTCCGGTTTGAAAAAATTATATAATACTACATGTATCCTGGGTACATGGCAAGAGCAGGGCCTAAAAAGTTGGAAAGCCCTGTGGACAGGAGCTTTGGCGCTCTTGTTTGAACTTTGACAAATCATATCTCCGAAAGTTGGTTTCTCTATTAGAATCTTATGATGAACTGCATCATAACAGAAATTAAAATCAAATAATAGTTTATTTATCAAGATTAAATGAGCAATCTGCAATGATTTAACCTCGTGGAATGGATTGTTGCAACTTACCTGAGTAAAGTATCATCCGAATGTCTAGAGCTAGGCTGAAGACAATCATTGCAGATTGCACATTCATTCTTGATATTTGAATAGGTATAGGCTGACGAAAAAAAGATTTTAATAGTTGATTTAAATTTTTTGGAAGATTGAATATGTATTTTATATATTCTTGTTTTTCTTTATATGAAAACTTATCTCATTATATGACAAAATATATTAATAAAATACAATCCTCTTTTCATAATTTAATATAGTCCATACCATTAACACACTCATTCTGTATTATGAACCTTCACTCGGGAAAAAATATTTGATGCATAAATGTAAAACCATATTTCAGCATTTTTTTGGTAGCAACATTATTGAAATACTATATAAAGGAGCATGTCTCACTAGTTAAGCCAGTAAAAATTAATATTAACCTCAGTGGTCAACGAACAGTAATTTCTTTTGATGATTCCATTAGGTTGTTCTTTTCTATTGACTTCATAAACTACATCATTAAAATGATCCAATTCTTAATCTTCTGAAACATCATCCCCGAATATTTATACATAAATTATTCAATATGCAACAAGCCAATATTATTGTTGGTATCAAAACAGTCTTGTATATATTCACAAATTCAAGTCGCAGAACCTTGTTTTCTAACACAAAATATTTACAAAGCACGAATTATATAAAATATTCCCAATATTTCCAAGAATTTAAATCCGACTGTAAAAACAAGCGTCCAAAAGAAATTGATACACTTTTTGGCCGAGAATCGTCTCAAACGATCAGTTTCGACTCAAATACATACATATTCACTGTTGTGTCAAAAGTAAAAAGTTGTGTGTTTGTGGTGGCGTAATGTATACAGTGGTTTTATTTTCAATAATCAGTTGAATCGTATATAAAGTTGTGCCATGAGGACCTATGAATTAACATTTTATCAAAAACGCCCTGTATAGGAATATTGACTTGTCAAATTTGAATTCGGCCAATCTAATTTGTTAAATTCTCTACTTCACGTCAAAAATAAAAAAACTCTTAACAACTTCGCTGATCGAGTGTAAAACCAGTGGACCGGTACTTCTCGATCTTTGAAATATTTCGGTAATATCTTCACAACTATAGATCCGATCGAGTTCAAATCTAGAACTTTACTGTAAAATAAGGCATTGAAGGGTCTTGCAGAATTTCAACAATATCTGACGTAATTTCTGATATACAGATTTCTTTTAACATTTTTTCTTATTTTCCAGTCATGCGATTCTCACAAAATTTTGCGTAAATCTTCGTGTCAATATTTTTCAACTAACTACCGCGCTTTAATTCGATCAGATCACTATTTTTCGAGTTATTGGGAAAACAAAATGTCAGATGGCTGGAACCACTCGGTGGATTTTGCCCATTAAAGAAAAATGCCGGCGCATTTCGAATCCAAACCTACTCTGAGAATTTCAACTCTCTAACTCATTGCGTTTGAGAGTAATCGTGCTGAGGGCCAGCCGGACGGGCAGGCCAGAATCAAATTTGCCCTCGGATTCTTCATCAATAAGTCGAAACTAATCGTTTGAGACCATTCTCTGCCAAATAATCGAAAATTACACACATTTGGACGAGTTGATAGGCACTCTGTGTACCAGAATAGCTCGCCAAAAAGTGTTAGCAGAGGTAAGTGTAACGGGGTAGCATAGAATTCGATGTATGATACTAGAACTCAGGGAAAAAAACCAACAAAAACCCTGCATGACCGTTAGTTTTGTGATTTGTAAAAATTTTTCTTCAATATCGGTTATTTCTTCAGCAAGCAGAGATGTTTCTCAAAGGTACCGGAAACTCAACCTGAAAAAGGAAAAGACAAAAGGAGAAAACGACCAAATTAAAAAGTAAAATAGCTAAAATGAATTTGACTCTCACAGGATGACATGTACTAGTATGAACAAAGATCATATAATAAATCATAGATAGAATAATTATAGCATTCTGTGAAAACATAGAAGTACGATTCATTATTGAAATTTCGAAAAATCATATCTCCGAAAGTATTAGCTTGTTGGAGTTGAAAATGATATCAATGGACTTTTATTTATGGTGAAACTGCATCTTAAAAAAAATGTTTTTGTTACTCCGAAACCATCTGGCCTATTTTGCCCAATAGCGAACGTAACCCAGATATTTATCTCCCTAACCTACTCTGAAAATTTCAACTGCCTAGCTCATTCCGTTCGAGAGTTATTGTATAAACAAAATTTAAAAATTTTCAAAATTTTTTTTGACACTTTACGGTAACCCGATCAATACAAAACTTCACATGCGTCTAAAGGTCATTATTCTACAATTTGATGCTAAATTTCAGATAGATCGAGCATCGGTTTCTGAAATATTCATAAAAAATGTTTTTACTAAAATTGGCCATAACCCCGAAACCGACCGATGGATTTTGCTGGTTAACGAACTCGTCTGAGATATTTAAGCTCCAAACCTACCCTGCAAATTTCAATCCTCTAACTCCTTTCGTTCGAGAGTTATCGTGTTAACGGACGGACGGCCGGACAGAATCGATTTCGACCACGGATTCTTGATCAGTGAGTCGAACCAAATAGTTTGATACCATTTTCAGCCAAAAATGGAATACTCGTATGTTAATGTTCAAGCTCAGTGGATAGAGCGAGCCGGAGATCTAGTCACAGGGAAATGGACACCATTCACTGTTAGGTCAAAAATTAACAGTGCTGTCCATAAGCTGGCCTAAGGATATAGTAACAAAGCCGACAAAGCATACAACTGACTCTCCTTAGTCGCACAAGCTCATACGAGCTTCTGAGGGATCTCCTTGGGAAGACCTAGGAGGGTTAGTATAAGCATAATCATCTCTATAGCAAGCACGCCAAAGCAGATTGACCCACGTCAATGTTTTTTTAGCGTTTTTACTTCTTTCATAGTGAAGTAAATCTGCATTGGCGTGCTTGCTGGAGACATGATTATGATTATACTAACCCTCCTATGTCTTCCCCAAGGATCTCAGAAGATCCTAGGAGCTTGTGCGACGAAGGAGAGTCAGTTCTGTTCTTCCTCGACTTCGTCACTGTATCCTTACGTCAGCTTAAGCACAGCACTGTTAATTTTTGACCCGATAGTAAATGGTGTTCACTGCCCTCTGAAAAGATCTCCGGCTCTCTCTAGCCACTGAGCTTAAAGCACTCATCATTCAATTCAAATTAGCCAACGTGAACAAGTGCGCCAAATACTACTGACTTCACGTCACTGCTTTTTTATATTTTTTCAACTTTCTTTTACAATTCTGTCAATTCTATATATACACTATAACTTTTAAAGGTCGAAAAAAAAAGGTTTCTGTCAGAAGACCCCCGTTAGGAACGCAACTGCTTACACCTATTCCTCAAATCCGAATGTAATTTAATATAGATCTTCCAAATATAGTTACTTATAAGTTGGTCCCAGGACCACGGTACAGACATTTCAACTCTGAAACAAGGCTATTTCCTTGATACTGACTTGTCCGGGCGCAAAATTGCCATTAATTTTCTTTCAAAACCTCACAATATCAGCTCAGCACCAAATCCATTACCACTCCCAACATTAGCCATACAACCCAAAAAGAGCCATTCCTCTGAGCATGCGCATTCAACGCGTGGCTGAAAGTCCTCCCAAAATCACACACAAAACACTGATTCGTCAACACCAGTGGAGTCAGAAGAATAGCATCCTGTACCTTAAAACACCAATCCTCTCAGACGAAAACTCCAGCAGTTAAATCACTTATCGTCTGCTCATCCCAATAACGAACAATGCCCGAAAGGAGTAACATGAATTTCAAAAATCAGCCCAAGGACCACGTTATGGATGCTCCAACCCACAGAATTGATATAAGGTGGTAATATGGGCCTTCAATTTCTCCCCAGTGTCTCAACTTTCAGAGAAAGTTTGACAACAATATAAAATTCCACACATCGTTCATCCATTTATTCAATTGCCACCGTATATTATATACACGTCCATATCTAAATTAGTTGCCCTAGTACAGACAGTACGCCTCAAAATTAGGGAACAAATTCATTTTCTCAGAAGAAAAATATTTGGTAACAAAATCCTGAAACAGGTCAATTTTTGTTTCAAATTTGTATGCATTTTTGAAGGATTTTTGTTGCACCCTGTGCCATCCTCATCAACGCTCTAAATTTTTGAATAGGGAAAGTGGGTCATGTGGTACTTTTTTGGCAAGTTCTTTGTATCTTCTTTACAGGCGTGCAGAAATTTTCAAGAAAAATTTTTCTATTTTGAAAAATAGTTAGTTCAAAGAGGTTTTCAGTATGTGCACTTTGTCATGGCTCATTTACTCTGAGACGATGGCACCTGATGAAATTTGTCACCGAATGAAAATCGACCATTACAGTTTTATTCATGCACAACTTTCAACTCCTACGAACCCTTTAATGGAGAAAAAAATGGGGGGGGGCGTGAGGGGGTTGAAAGGGGTTGAAAGTTGTGCATGAACAAAACTGTAATGGTCGACTTTCCTTCGGTACCATCGTCTCAAAGTAAATGAGCCATTACAAAGTGCACATACCTACTGAAAACCTCTTTGAACTAACAATTTTTCGAAAAATAAAAATGTTTTCTTAAAAATTTCAGTACGCCTGAAAAAAAGATACAAATACCTTGCCAAAAAAGTATCACAGGACCCACTTTCCCTATTCAAAAAATTTAGAGGGGTTGATGGGGATGGCACAAGGTGCCACAAAAATCCTTCAAAAATGCATAAAAATTTGGTAGAAGTGAAACAAAAATTAACCTGTTTCAGGATTTTGTTGCCAAATATTTTTCTTCTGAGAAAATGAAATTGTTCCATAATTTTGACGCGCACTGTATACTAGCGATCGCAATAATCAGATAAAACACGTGTAGGACCGAAGTCGAATGTAAACCAGATGTAATTTTCCATGTCGAAAAACAACTGAAATAATTTGCCAAGTTTGGAAGTTCTAAATTATTAATTTTTTTTTGAGGCTCCTAGTGGTCTGTTCTCAGTGAAATTTTGTACACCCCAAGAGGTCACTCTTGGTCAACAAGACGCCAAAATTAAACTAGATCCAATATTTGGTCTCGGAATCTCAAGCAAAATATTCCGCGAATAGTAATCGCGTTCGGAAATATTCATAAAAATATTTTAACTTAAAATGGCCATAACTCCGAAACCACTGGTGGATTTTGCGCATTAACGAATTCAACTCAGATATTTACGCTCCAAAACTACCCTGCAAATTTCAACTCTCTAACTCACTTCGTTCGAGAGTTATTGTGCCAACGTTCGGACGGACGGACATAATCGGATTTGATCCCGGATTATTCATCAGTGAGTCGAACCCAATCGTTTGAGACCATTTTTGGCAAAACATTCCAAAAATACAGATTTTCGGGGCACAATGATCCCTGAACTGCGCGCCGAAAATCAATCTGAATCAAGAAGCCTTCTCTGTATATTGAAATTATTTCACACTCAGAAGATTTAAACTGATGTTAGCCTGCTGGGTCAAATATTTCATACATTTCGCTATAGTTTTTTAATGAAACTCACGCCGTCAACATATTATGTTTTCTCGGAATCTGTAGGTGTGTGGTGCGCCAAGAGATTTTATGACTCCATATTGAAGGGTATGTAGTAGGGTGGTTCAAAAAAGATTTTATATTCTTTCTTTTACCGTTTTCTTACCCTCTCAATTATTTCTATTTGATCCTCACCAAAGATGAGCGCTGTAGCCCAATTCTCTGGGAGGTCGCTATTTTGTTTTAGTTTTCCATTTGATTAACATGGAAGAATTTTGTTTTTGCGCGCATGTTCTGGGAACATCGCGTTGTCATTTCACCCAAACGTCTGTAATTTTCGATTTTTTTTGCCGAAAATGGTCTCAAACGATTGGATTCGACTCCCTGATGAAGACTTCGAGGTCAAATTTTATTATTCCCGGCCGGCCGTCACCACGAATACTTTCGAACGCTGCCACGATAACTTGAGAACGGAAAGAGAAAGCGCCTTGAAATTTTCAGAGTAGGTGGCACGTCCCTATACGACGGATATTTAAGTTAATGGGTATAATCGGCCCAACGATTTCCGAGTAATAATTTTGTTTTCAACCAATACAGATCCGATCGAATTGACACTTTGTGAGTGGTTGCATAGAAAACAGATTTAAAGACGTATGTGCAATTTTGTTAGAATTCTATCACCGGAAAATTAAAGAAAAATGATTAAAGAATATTATTCATCTCACTATAACTGAGAATGGAAAGAGATAATAATCGGCCAAACGGTAGTGGAGTTACAGTAATCTGAAATTTTGTTGTTATTTCCTCCATAACGCAAAAAATACGAATCCGATCCAATTCAAACATGGTAATTACTTAGTTGTAGAATGTCGACTCGCAAATTTTTGAGAAATTTCGTGAGGGTCATAACACTAGAAAATTTTAGAAAAATTTTGTATCTCAGAAAGTACCGACCAATATCACTGAAATTTTGCGAGAGCCTTCAAAACCTAGCCTCACAGCCTAGTTCAAAATTAGAAACACGATCGGATCTATATTGTTGGACATCCAAGCAGTCTTGTGGGATTAGAGCAGCTTGATGGTTGACCGTTGCCACGATAAGTTTCGATTGGAAGGAGATAACTAAAAAAATACAAATCCGATCCAATTAAAAATTGATAATTACCTGTAGAATGCCGACTTGCTAATTTTCGCGGAATATAGTATCATTAGAAAATAAATGAGATAACAATGTTTTCAAAAATTTTATATTTCATAAACTATGGGTCAGAATCCGCTGAAATTCTGCACATAACTTCGGGCTACAGTTTTATAATCGAGTATCGAATTTCAGTTCGATCGACTTCGTATGAGGCGTGAATAAACAATGGAACATGCGCGCAAAAGCTCCAAACTTCACGTCAGTGCTTTTTAAGAATTTTTAAAAAATTGCTTTATGACAGAATGCTTCAATTGATTTAGGAAACTTGGACAGTATTAGGAATTATGAAAGAAACAGTATCCTTCACTCCCTCAATTGGGAACGGAAGCCCCAAGTTCAATTCCGAGGCTAGGAAAGAAATTTTCTAGTCACGGTAACCGCCACCATTCACTGTTCGGTCAAAAATTAACAGTGCTGTACCTAGGGTGGCGTAATGACACAGTAAAAAAGCCAACACAGAACACAAACTGGTTCTCCTTACTCGCTCAAGCTCTTCGACAGCTTATGAGGGGTATCCTTGGGGCAGAACTAAGAGGATCAGTATGATTATATACAATATACAATATATACAATAAAATCTCCACATGATGGCAAATATAAATAGGCATTTCAACGAAATGGTACCAGTTCGTGAAAATGAAAATTAAATAACAGAAAAATTGAATGTGAAATTGATTATTGTTTCGCTAGGGATTCACTTCTTCAGAACGAAATCTTTAGAACAATCATCACCTCTTTCGAGATCGAAGCGATAAAATGAAGTGACCCGCCATAGAGCTCTGTATGCATGACATCTCGATCTCGAAAGTATTAACTTCATTATTTCCCCCATAAATTCTAAACGGATCTTTGTACTACATTCGAAGGCAGTCAATTTGCGTAAAACCATTTTAGAGTGTACCTATTATAACTGTTTTATTAACTACTAAAACTCTATGCGAACTTGAAACAACGTATATTCCGAAGCGACTTCCACGAACTCGGTGAGGTCATTCTGTATTTTTATTGTTATCTCGTTTGTGTTTCGCTGCGATCTTCGTGAAAAAGAATTGGAAGGCATCTCTGGGGAACCTGTCAACCATGGAGGAAAGATGAGGATGGTACAATATTCGCTGATATTAGTTCTAAATTCATTACTTCTTAAGAATTTAGTCTGATGAAGTCGCTGTGCCGACGAAATGCGTCACAATATTCAGTAAATTAGTGTAAACCGTATATAAAGGGTTTTCCAATAAGAGGTGTTATTTTGAATAGCCCGTTATTTCGGTAGATGTCACTTTTGAAGCTGTCATTTTTTGACATTTGACGAGTAGAAACTACGCCATTAATAAAAATGGAACGATACACGCTTCAAGAACACATTGAAATTATTAAAATTCACTATTAAAATGGTGAAAATTTGGCAGAGACGGATCGTAAAACTCGAAAATTTTTGGGTCGTCGTGAAGCACCTTGTCGGACCGCAATAAAGAAATTGGTGGAAAGATTCGAGCATTCCACAAACGTCATTACATCGTATTTTGCATAAAGATTTGGGTCTTAAGGCTTATAAAGTTCAGTTAACACAAGAACTCAAGCCGGCCGATCATCAACAACGTCGTGTCTTTGCTGATTAGGTCGTTGAAATGCATTGAAATGATCCGGAATTCCATCGAAAAATCATCTTGAGTGATGAGGCCCATTTCCACCTCGGTGGCTTCGTCAACAAGTAAAATTGTTGCCTCTGGGGCTCGGAAAACCCAAGAATTATTGTTGAAAAGCCTCTCTATCCTCAACGTGTGACTGTTTGGTGCGGTTTATGGTCCGGCGGAGTCATTGGACCTTACTTATTCGAAAATGAGGCTAGAGCAACAGTTACGGTGAATGGATTGCGCTATCGAGAGATGATTAATGATTTTTTATGGCCGGAATTGGATGGTATTGATCTGGACAACGTTTACTTCCAACAAGACGGCGCTACGTGCCACACAAGCAACGAAACCATTGATCTTTTGCGGGAAAAGTTTCCGGACCGTGTTATCTCTCAAAGAGGTGATCACAATTGGCCACCGAGATCTTGTGATTTAACAGCTTGCGACTTCTTCCTTTGGGGCCACGTGAAAGAGAAGGTCTACGTCAATAGCCCAGCGTCGATTCAAGACATCAAAGATGGAATTCGTGAGGCTATCGAGGACATAGGGCAGCCACTTTGCGATTCGGTTATGGAAAATTTCATTAAAAGGATATGGTCCTGTAAGCGTGGTCGTGGTGGTCATTTGCCTGATGTTATTTTCCACTATTAACGGCATAGCTTCTTCTTTATAATGAAATAAACATCCGATCATTTATATTGAAAAATTGGTTCAAGCCCTGTGGACAGGAGCTATTGGGCGCATGTTCATCTTCCTTGTGGCCCGTACTGACCAGTAAAGAAAATAAAGAAAAAAAGCAGTATCATGTTGAATACCTTAATATTATTGATTATTATATAATAATCGATGAAAATACTGAGAGAGACCCAGGAAATTTGACACATTTTGTCTTATATCTCCAGAAATTGAAATCGTATAGAGCCAAAATTTTGCACAATGTTGCAAAATACTACAATTGACGTTAGTACAAGTTTTTGTTGCAATCTGATGAATAGTTCACGAAAAAAAATTTTTTTTTTCGAAAAAACTAAAAGAAATATTTTTTTAAAAATTACCAACATTTCGATCATAACAGAATTTTGCCAAAAGTTGCGCGTTTATATCCTCGAACTGACTACCAAGTTTCGATTCAACATCTTCTTTAGTTCCTGAAATATCAGGGAAATAACCTCAAAATTTGAAATGTCTATAACTTCTAAACCGTCCGGCCGATTTTGCCCGTTAACGAACTTAACCGTCGCATTTTGATCAGAAACCTACCCTGAAAGTTTGAAGTCGATAGGACCTTCGGTGCTCCTGTTATCGTGCCTACGGCCGGAAGGCCGGACGGCACCCAAAAATCTGACACCGGATTCGTGATCAGGGAGTCCGAATTAGTCTATTAGCCAATTTTCAGCTCGAAATTCGAAAATTACAGACATTTGGACGAAATGATAGGACGATGTTCCCCTAGAACATGCGCCCAAAAATGGCATTTTTCTTTGAATATCAAAATAACACCTCTTATTGGAAAACCCTTTAATTCACAGGGGTAGTTCAGACTTGTCGATTCAAAAATTACAAAATTAACCCTTCGAAAATATTCAGCCAGACTGATGTTTGGCACAGATACTTTTGAAAGCAAAGAGAAACAAAATGGTTCAAGCACTGACGTGATGTCAGGAGCTTTTGCACGCATAATCTAATGTCTATTCACCTCTATTGAACACTCTCAGCTTTTATAAGATATGAGTACATTTCATACCATGTTAATGATAGACTTGAGTAATGAGAGAATCGTCTATGATCACAGAATTTTTAATCCCGACATAGATTCTATTGGAATTCGTTGAATATCGAATAATATACCAAAAAAATTTACGCCTCAAGTAACTTCAGATACGATATTCACGAAATTCCGCGAAAATCGTAATTACCGAGTTTTAATTGAATCAGATTGGTATATTTTGAATTATAGAGGTAATAACTTCAAAACCGGTTTGCCGATTATGCCAATTGATTAACTTAAATGTCGCATACGGATACGCAACCTACCCTGAATATTGCTATCTCTTGCCGTTCGAAAGTTATCGAGGCAACGTTCACCCATCCAGCTACTTAACTCACCCAAGGCTGCTCGGATCTCCAACATTGTAGATACGATCGTGTTCAAACTTGGAACTTGACTATAGAGTTAGGTTTTGAAGGCACTCGCAAAATTTGAGTGATGTCAGATGAATAGTTTCTGATATATATAGAATTGTTTTCATTGATATTTTTGAAATTTTCTGGTGATACCATTCTCACGAAATTTTTGCGTCGGTATTCTACAACTAATAACCATATTTGAATTGGATCGGATTCGTATTTTTGAGATATTGAGGAAATAACCACCAAATAGGTCTCTAGCATGTAACACGGAATACCATATGTTTATGTTTTTCTGAATCTACTTCAATACCTACCAGATTATCATGTATGCACTCATACACTTTCATAATTTATAAAATTTGAATATGTCGGTATTGAAAATCGATAAATCAAGAAGCAATTTCAAATTAGGTGAAACGCTTCTGAATCGTTGCTATGACGGATGACGTAATCAAAATTTACCATCTGCTTGGCCAGCCAATGCTGACTAGGAGCCCTTTATAGGAAGCTGTATTACACTGGAATAAAGAGTGAAACGGACACGGAAAGAGAGTGAGAATAGATATGACGGGTTACTTCACGGACTAGCGCCAAGTTTCGATTGTTTGAAAAGGCATTATGTGCAACCAAATTTGAATGATCGTTTTCTCGTTGAAAATTGAAATGTTTGACGGCGGTTGAACTTTTTCAGTATTCTTATGGCTATAATAATCGATTCCAATAATGAAAAAATTCATGCAAGAGACTATTGCAGATGGGTATAACTCCAAAACAATTATTATCAAACTCAAATGTCAACCTACCCTAAAAATAGTGAGTCGCTATCTCTTTCTGTTCTCAGGTTATCGTGAGATAAATAATGTTTTTTAATAATTTTTTTTTTATTTTTCAGTGATACGATGTTCACAAAATTTCATAAACGTCTTTGTGTCATTATTCTACAACTAGCTATCCAATTTCAATTCGATCGGATTTGTATTGGTTGATGACAAAATAATTAGGTACGCGGAAACCGTTGGGCTGATTATGCCCATTAACGAACCTGTCTGCCGTATTTGGACGCGCCACATACCAAAGAAATTTCAAGTCGCTATCTCTTTCCGTTCTCAAGTTATCGTGGTAACGGCTGGCATTTGGAATTTTCTTTTATATCCGCTGATTCTTGTGACTAATGTGTATTTCTGTTATTTTATTTTCTTCAAACCCCTCCCCGATTCTAAACCCTGGCTACGGGCGCGGTTCGAAGTACCTAATTTACCCCTAATTTTTGTGACTAGTTTACATGAAATGTATATTTCCTTATTTCAATATAATATTCATGTAATATTTTGCTTATTTATGAGAGGTTTTAACTCCCAAAACCCACAACCTCTAGCTACGCCCGTGCTTCGAACATATGCAGTGTAGAAGGTTCAGAATATTTTCTTCTTATATCGATTCCAATCCAAGGGCTTATTATACGAATCAGTACCTCTCGGATTACCTCAAACAACCTTCAGCAGAAAGCTCCACCTACGTCACATGTCAATATAACCATAGACCGTCGTCATCACGCTTCCGAAAGATAGCCAGGACCTGGTGCATTTCGCGAAACGTACGCGTCCCTCCTCATGCAGAAATCGGCATTTTTGTGTTGCACGGACGATTGTGGAGTAGATGGTAGATCCCGGTTCAGCGCTCGGGCCGAGGTGGTCAACGACCCGGCTCGATGAACACCTTCGCCTGTAAATCCACTTGCAAGTCGTTGTGGATGATAGCCGTTCTGCTTTCGTTGTCGGCCACCTTCTTAGCTGCTACAGGTCCATGTAGCGTGGAGCGCCGTAGACGACAACGACAGTCTTCCTATTCAGAGGCGTATGCAGTATGCACGTTCGGTGGGATCTGGGATCTTTGTTGCGTTGGGCAAACAATCATTGGCTACTTTGTGTCCGGCACTTATTGGGCGTTCTGTTGTAAAATGAAGAATGTGCGTTCTTCACGTAAATATTGGTTTTGAAGGTTCACATCGAAACCGTTTTCAGATGATTGTGTTCTGTCTAATTATCAGTGGCGGCTGGTGATAATTTTGTTCAGGGGGGCGCTGATTCAAGAATACCATAAAACCATATATATTTTGAATAAGTAGGGTAGAGGAGGGCAGGTTTGGACATGGGGCACCTCCGGACATTTCATGTTTAGCGCCTCCCGGTTGCTCTAGATATCTGTAATTACACAATTTCGCAGCTTTGGTCGCTTGAACGCAGTGCACTAAACAACGCTCTTCCAAACTTCCTATTTCGTCAAAAATTTTGTTTTTGTTTTTAAGTATCACCAATAGTAATTTACGTAACAAGTCCGGAAAATAGGGTTTTTTTGGACGAATAGACAAAATTCTAGGACGAGCGTAAGCGAGTCCTAGAAGTCTATGAGTCCAAAAAAACCTTTTTCGGGCGTGTTGCGTACAATATTTTTTCGGCAACCGTGTAGAATAACAAATCAATGAGACGACACATTTCTTTTTTATATATTTTGATTCTTATTCAAATTAAACAGAACAGAAAATATAACATGTTAACTAATTTTATATGAACTGTCAGCCGTTTTCTCAGTGCTATGGTAACTTCATTTATCAAAAATATACCTACCAAGATTTTCATATTTACAATGACCAAAACGACGTGATTCTTCCGGCCTAGTCCGGGAAATGCTTCTTTCTCAAAGAAAAAGCGTCCGGGAAGTGGGCACTTCCCGGACGGTTGCCGAAAAAAGTAATTATTTCACACATTATTCTACTACTGGGCATTCAAACGAATGCCGCCTTTTTTATATTTTTTCTAACAACTCTCTTCATTAATAAAGTTTGGACTACGCATATTTTATAGTTTTAAAGCCGGTAGCAATAAATAAAATTTAAGAAAAAAGTCAAGATCTTTTGCGGTCTATTCACGCCTCATACACCCTCACGATATACTGCATGAACCTGCAAGCCGTCTTTTTTCAACCGAGTACTAGATTTCAAATCGATCGGACTTGTATTTTTGAAAATATTGTGAAAATAAAATTCGGTTTGAAGGTTTGTGTGTAATTTCAGCGGAATCTGCCAAATAGTTTCTGAAACTTAAAATTTAGAAGAAACCTTTTTTTTGAAGAAATATAACTTTTTTTCTCGTTATACGATCCTCATGAAATTTCTCAAAAATTAGTGCGTTGGCATTCTTCTACTACTCATCAAGTTTCAATTCGATTGGATATGTATTTTCTGAGTCATCGAGAAAAAAATATTTGGCAACAACCAAATTGTTCGTCGCATTTGGACGTGCAACCTGCTCCGAAAATTTCAGGTCGCTATCTCTTTCCGTTCTCAAGTTATCGTGGCAACGGCCGGTCGGACAGAATCAAATTTGACCCCGACTTCTTTATCGGTGAGTCGAACCTAATCGTTTGAGACCATTTTCGGCAAAAAGTTCGAATATTACAGTTGTTTGGTAAAAACGATAGCACGCTGTTGCCATGAACAAAAAACAAAAACTTTAATATGGAAATGTGTTTTTTTTCTCATTCTAGCTACCACTATTTTTCTTACTTCCACTTTTACTACCACTATTTTTCTTAATTGAAGTTATGTATGTCCCACTTCTCCAGGAACGACTAATAGGCACTCGAACTATATTTGAACTTATGTATTTTGTGTTGTCACTTGTTAATTAATCGGATAATTTGTCTTTTATGGTCACAGAATATTCTTATGATGCAGATTTGATTAATCTGGCACAATGTACCTATACAACATAAATTTAAAAAATCTCAAATAACTTGTAACGATTGAATTTAGGAACATAATCATGTTAGAATACGATCATTATTTTTCCTCGCAGAATCCAACTAATCATGAAAAAAAGGAACTAATTTTAAAAACAAAAGCTACGTTCAAATTTTGTTCACAATTTTTGAAACACCCTGTGATGATATTTGTCAAATTCAAAAGATTTACGACATTCCCACATTCTTCGTCTTAGGTGGTGGTTTACGCTTAGGATGTTGAGAATAAGAAGAATGAACATCATACTGACTACGCATTTTATACTTTATTTTCAGATTTTTTTTTGACATTTTGAAAACTATTTAGACTAAGGCAATATTTCGAGAAGAAAATCCTTCAGAATTGTATACTTTATCATATCAGTGAAGAAAAAATAAAAAAAAATTCTTTTGAGAAAATTATTTTTTTTATTCCCTGAATAACCGTAATTGCTTAGGTGGCAAAATTATTTTATCGAACAATATCATAATTCTAATTTTTAGAGTTCAAAGAGACCCAGTCCTCCAGAAACATCTAATAGGCACTCGAACTTAGGACACCCGATATATTACTATTCGAGAGTAATTCATGAAACTATGTAGTTTCAAGAATCGAATATTACCTGACGATGCTTCGAACATTCAACTCGGATCGATCACTCTAGGGCTTGAAACTATAGAAAATATTCCTCAAAAACTAATCAACCTATTTATTTGAATGTCAGAAAGTTTATTACTGTTTTTGTGTTCAATACAAATGATGTTATTAAATGGTTCCTTTCTGTGCTTTCTCTCCCAAACTCTGAAGAATATCTAAAATTAAAAAAAATATTATTTTGTGAATTGCTTCTGTGTTCTAACACAAGATATTTTTCAGAAGGAATCTATCGGACAATGTTGCCTAACAAACAATAACAAAACAACAATGATAAAACAACTATTTCGTAAAGTTTTAGTTGTTTTATCGTTGTTGTTTGGAAGCAATTCACAAAAGACTAATTTTTTTATTTTATAGATATTTCTCAGAGTGGGAGAGGAAACCAGAAAGGAACTATTTCATAATGATTGTACCTCCCAAAGTATTCTTTATTGATTAACTAAATAATGTTACTGAAATGTTCAGTTTCAGTAGTTTCTGAGTTATGTTAATATCGGTACATCTGGAATTGGATACAAATAGAGAGAATAAACCTTTGAATAAAATTCGCAGTCTTTTAAGTTGGTTTTAAGGTCTTTTCTGAACAACGTATGTTGAAAGTGTTGAAACTTATGAATGCATTTATATAGATGTAGGAATACAGTAAGGCTCAGACTTAATTTTTTTCAACACAATGTTTTAAGAGCAATGGTTCACGAGATACGAAGTAAAATATGGTGAAAATTCGAAAGTAATCAATAGGTACTTACCTACATAACGACAAAAATATAATACAGTTTAATAGGCAATAATATGAATGTCTCTAGAATTTGCTATAATTTCCTATAAATAAACGGTTCTCCATGATTTGCTGTGAATGCTTCCTAGTCGTTTTTGAGCTACTTCATAAAATATAGTTGAGAAATTGTTAACTGCCATTCTTCATATCTGCTGCATTATCAAAAATTAACAATCTAAGGCGAAAATTAAAAATAGTGGAAGTAAATATGGATATCTCCTCTCGTAAAAATTTCCAAATGAAACTAGGCCAACTATACCAATAATAGGAGTGGGGCAGGTCAAGACCATCAAATTACGAGATTGTGTGATCATGTTCAAATAGAAAATACCTACGTCAGCTATTTTAGCTGATTCATCAGAGTATATACCAACCATTCAGGGTATCGTGAATGATTCACTTCCGTTTCTGATAATAATTTCAGTAAGTACTTCAATAATGGGAATAAATATTTTCTTTAGATCTATTAGAAAACGCTAAGTGATTGATCATGGATTACATTCCATTCTCAAAAACTGGTCACCTTCAACTTTTAATCAGAGAACGACTAATATATAATATTCGTAGGAGGCAAGTAGGTACATGTTTGGCCACAGAAAATTAAATGAATGCCTGAAAAATGTCTTTACTTCTCGTACATTTGGGAATTCCCAACAAAATATAGGCTCATAAATGTAAATTATTCTTTATCAACGTTATTATAGGTTCGGTTAGGATGAAATTAGCCACCAAAAACATTACACATGAATTAAATAATATAGCAAATAATTTCCGTTGAATCGCCCTTTGACTCACAAACCACAAATAGAGTGACTCAGAATTCCTGATTTTGAACTCATCTTCCCAACAGCAAGTGAGTTATAGGTTCAGTATTTCGCTCTTGAGAAAGGTTTTTGACATCGCCTACTTCTCAAATTATGAAAGTTTAACTAATGTAACATCATCACAGAGTGGTATGATGCCACATATATGATTTATTTTATCGGGGTATGTACTTAGTTCAAGGAAATTTAAATGACTAAACAATTGAGACATATGCGTTATCTCTGGCTGATAAAATTCGAATAATATTGAAGGAAAAAAAATGTGTTTGCCTGTATTAATCTATAAAAATTCAATTTATCCTTAAAAAAGCTTGGTGTAATGGCGGGTAATCGGGTATAGAGTTTATTATTTCCCTAGTCATAAAAAATCAGATTTTTCCGAATATTAATGTTTCTATGGATATAATTTTTGTTTATTTGGCAGTTTCATAAAGAAGTGATCTTTATTTTTTAGGAAATTGGTTTGAATTAACTAGCCTTCAGTGCATTTTCTTCGGGCATGAAACTTTGACTGTCCTGAATTGCCGTGAATTAGTGTGATTCTATGTCGATTTTCAGTTCATTTCTAATGAAACCATCGAATTTAATCTATAATTAAGCTAATGGAGGATTTATGCAACCCACCGTCAATCAAAAATTTTGAGTTCCATTAATTAATAATGATTCTTCGAACATACAGTGGAAATTTTTGCTCGGAATGAGAATTATTTACTGATAAAGGCCAAAACTAGAATGGCATGGAATACCTACTACATCAGACCATTTTGATATGATATCGCAAGATAAGAAATTAATTATATCTTGCGTAGTACTGAACAAAGGATATATTTAAAGATATTTACGAAAACACAGAAATGACATTTAAAAATTTATTTTCAAATTATATAATCATAGCATATTTAAGATCGGTATATACATGAATAAAATTAAAAAGGGCTCTTAAAACAGAGTCAATATACATGATACAATTATATACAAGTCTTTTGACCACCACAAATTCCATGGAAAATTTTCAAGGTCGGTACGTTTCGAAAATCGTGGAATGTGTTTTCTTTTCAGGTAATCGCCCAATTATTGGTTGTTCATGGAAAAAGTGGAGGTTTTTAGTACCTCGATAGTTATTTATGTGATTTGGACTTACAAAAATAGAAGTGGTTGAATTTTTTCTATCAATTTTATCACAAGGTAAGTACCTATTTTTTAATTTATATTCAATCAAGTATCACAACATAATCAACGTACCGAAATTCGAAACATATGTAAAATGGGCATGTAAAATCTGGGATTGCTTGTTCGTTGTACATAGAGATCTCTCGGGTTCGTCTTCCAATGGCTACAGCAGTCTGCGACCCTTCACCGTCTCTGACTCCCTTACCATCATCCTTCACGAAGTGGCAGTGATGAAAAATTACCTAGTTAATCGCCTCTCTCGATTACACCGTCATGGCTAAAAATGGTCGTTGCTGGATCGTATCGCCCACATCTTTCGCCTGCGTCGAGCACAAATCGGGCGTACTCATTGACCTGTTGAGTTTTCCGTTACTATCTTGTTGCTGTTGCATACTAAAACTGAATATGGATACCAAAGATGTAATTCTGTCAATTTCCATAGCGGACTGACCATTCGAACAATCCCCCTGGCTAATGTTCCTCTCAGCTTCCAGCTCTCTACTAACAGAATTAGAAAGAACCGTTGCGTCGTCCACAAAAACATCATCATCTTCTTCTTGTCTGCTTTTCTTGGGCAGGATGGACTGCACAGCTTCTTCAGTCTCCCATTCGGTCACAGCACGCCTACGTTTTAGACAAGGAGAATTACTACGTTCTTTCAACACGGCCGAACTTTTGTCCAGATCTAAGTAAGTCAGTTCGGACGACTGGTAAGGCGGATGGTTCTCCTTATCTTGGTTCTCAGCGCACTTCGCACAAGGTTGTATAAAATCCGAACTTGATTCACTAGAGGTTTCACGGAGATCATCAGTGGGGCCCACAGGGTCAACACCAGCTTCTTCGGCAGTTATTCCTATTAAATCTTCAGATGGGACTGGACGAGGTTGCACGGGGGCTGGGGAGTGATAGGTTACCATGTTGTAGGCTTCTTCCATGAAGATGTACCGCGCTTTCTGGAGCACTGTAGCCACCAACAGATTTTTATGTAAACTCACACCACCGCGATGGGACCTCGATTGTGCTATTTTTGTTAACGATATTCCAATCAGTCTCTGTGCTTCACTCGCCATATTTTCACTATAGGTATACATTAACAGTACGATTAAAACTTATTCCGCGTACAACGCGCGCTTACTCACTAACTCCCTTTTAACTCCTCACTCAAGACCAAACCGACTAAATTGTGGCGTCCCTACGCGATCGGCATATACTTATAGCCTTTTTTCGTGACGTCACAACCTACTTTCAACGTGTCGTCGACCAATCGGCGTGCGGCCTTGCCGAAAACAACCGCGAACGTACGAACGACCGTAGGCGATACGAACGATACACATTGAGCTCATTATTCCGATATATTTGCTTTATTATAAGCTTTATGAGCCCTGTATGTAATGCTGTTCGAAGCGGAAGTCGCCGCCAGAAAAACTACGTCTTGCGTACGCAAGCACTCCAGATTTCTTTGTTTGATAATGCGTGTGTTTATATATTCTCTTATTTATAAGTAGGTGTAACACCTCCGTCAATTCGATGTTAAAAATTGTCTCAGGATTTCAAGCTGGAAGATTTTATGCATCTTATATCTGATGACTTTCACTGGAAATTGGATCACCGAAAAATTCATGGACTTGGGCTTCTAACGTATGCATGGATAATGGATAAATGTCAATATAAACAAATGCGTTATATGATTCGATCATTTCGTCCGATCGTTTAAAAATCTGCAATTCGATTAAATAGCTATTTCGGATCATGTGGGAATAATGTTCCTTTTTATAACTATTACGCCTACCTATATAATGTAAATACCTTAAATTTATGCCATTTTCTTAGGTATGATGTTAAGAATTTCACATTAAAAATTAATCTCGAACTATTTCAGAAGAAAATAGTCCAGAACATTTTTTCAAAAAATAAATTCATGGATCGATATGTTTCTCTGATATTACTTCAAATATTCGTTTGAGAACAATTATATTGAGCTTTTCAGAGTAACTAGAATCCAAATTAGTGGGAATTGCATTTGAAGTTTATTTCAAAACTTGCGTGATAATACTTTATAACAGTTATTGTACCTATCTCATTTAAACAATATATATATATATATATATATTATACATATATATGCATATATTCTTTTGATTGAAAGCTTTAGATGTGTTAGCAGAGGTTAGTAGAAAGGGGTATCATACAATTCGACATGATACAAGAGCATAGGGAAAAACCTCAGCCAAAGTCTCCCCATGAGTGTTGTGATTTGTAAAAATTGAATTTGTTTACAGAATTAGCTGAAATTTAAAATATTGTTAGACATTTCTTTCTCCATTATGAATTCCTTCGTCAAAAAACGGAGAGGTTTCTCCAAGGTACCTGAAGCTCAACCTGAAAAATGAATAGACAAATTAATATTGGTCTAATGAGGAAAAGCGATTCCACCAATTTAATTATTTCACATGTTTCCTCCTTTCCGAGAGGGGTTTGATTGCCGAAATTTAATTATATCATGGTTTCATCATTCTCTCAAATAATAATCCTTCAGGATTGTGGATTTCGATGTGTGAATATTTATTGTCAGAAGCTGGAGAAACAATACTGATCTATTACTAACTCAATCATCAAGCATACTTTGTATGGTTTTCCGGAGTGACTCCGCCATTTAAATTTATCGATTTAATTATCAAATTCCTTTTCAAAAAGCAAGTAGGTGTCAACTTTCCATTGTAATCTATTAGATTTTATACTGAACTAAGTTGTATCCAATTTAAAATATAGTATTATTATAAAAAATATTATAATTCGTTGACTTACGAACATTATCATTGATATAGTTAAGTCAAATAATTTGAATTGGGGCTTGAAAGTTACAGGGACCTCATTTGAGAAGCTCGAATTACTTTATATGAAATGTTACATATTAATTATATATATCAAGTAACGTACCACAGTTAGTAGTGTTGTCATTTGGTATTTACTCAATCTCAATTCGAGGGTATTGTATTTCAGGATTTATTTAAGGGATTTACTTCAATTTTCTTGTAGCGGCTCTAATTTCCCATCATGAAGTTGATCAGTGTAACAGCAAACTTCTGGAGTTTTTGCCACGCTTGTCTTCTAAAATATTGTATGAGAAATTATTTCAGTACTTTATGCGCATCCACCAAAAACTACCCAATAATTATTGATGAACTTTCCATTTAAACTAAATTTGGCACTCACAAATACTTTCAAATATTTCTTATTTTATAATGAAAACAGGAAAATTCACAATTTACCTGATAAGAAAATCCTTCAACAATTGGAATTTCAATTCAAATCTGATCAACTTTGTGCCTTATTCTTGAAGTATTATACAAAGCATGTATGATAATTCAAAACATCAAGAATATAATAATTTCAGATGTTCGAGATAACAATTGATGAAACATAATTATTTTTGTTTCTCACACTGTTCGTAAGGGTTTCATGGAAAATATCATTTTAGTAAATTTGTTTCAAAAATTTAATTACACAACAATTACACAAAGGAAGGACTAGAAATGATATAAAAACACATTTAAAATTTATAAAGACTGTTCTTGTTGACTTCTTCCATTTATTGGCATTATATCATCATATATACATATATATGCATAACTTGGTTGCTTGTACGGAAGACAAGACAAAAGGCAAGTGTGTTATTAGCGCCTTCATAATCCTTAATATACATAAAGAAGCCTTTCAACTCAAATTTTTATCATCCATGCAAATAAATAGTACTATTATTATTTAATTCAACTAAGCATATCGGACTTGTCATAAATTTGAAACTTGGAAAGTGTAGGGTTGTCTGAAATACTCTTTGCAGTTTTCAACAAAAATTTAATAGCATTTTGAAACCTCAGTAGCAAGATATTTATTCATTCAATTGAGTATGGAACGATTTGTTGCACAACCAGTCTCCATGTTTCATGCAACAATTTCCCATTTAACATACATGCAGTCAGTAAAAAATGGGGTTTTTCTAACAAAATAAATGGACGTACATGTTTCTAGGAAAGGGCCCAATAAAATGAGGAAATATAGAAGAGCATAGAAGATTATTCCCAAGTAAACTACTATATGTAGTTCACACACTGAATAAAAACCAAATATCAATGCTGTAAAGCATAATTGTTATGCTGGAATAGCTTTGTACATATCTGAAAAAAATTCCAAAAGATCACGCCACCTCCCACAACTATTTGTATAGGAATCAAAATATATAATCAATTACCTACAGTGTTCAAAAATAAACAACACTTGAAAGTGTTCTCAGATGGAGTAAAAAACTATCAATGTAATAAAAAAAATAAATATATACAGAAATTCATGAAATGCAAATAAAGTGAAGTGTTAATGTATTTTCTCTGGTAAATGTTTATCATGTTATGTACACCTGCATGAGACTTATGTTAGTACTTTACTTATAGCATATTTCTTCAATGGGAAGACTTTAACTGCTTTATAATGGTTAAGATCATAATATAGAGAGCAACTTTAAAAAATAAATACAGCTTGAAATCTCCATGCAACAGAACTTCTCGAGATTCTTGCAAATAAATTGCTCAAGCTGATTTTTCTTGTCCTAATTTCAATTTCGCAAAACCTACACACGTGATAACCAGTAAAAATACATCCAATTTTGTCAAGAATTCTATGAGACATAAGCCAACGTTGTCCTGATGAAACACAAAACCACTACTATAAGACAAATTTGGCTAATTCTACAAGATTGCCGTCTTGGACTTGTTTGAAGCAATACTAGTGGCATCTAAACATTTCAGCACCCTTCAGGCCTATTTTGATCATCTACTCCCTCTGCCAGAATGAATTTACTAATATTTGTACAGAATTTTGTCATATTTGATGAACTAAAATGAAATTTTTAATGACCTAAACTGTATAATAGTGAAATGACTGGTGGTAGTGAATTCTTGGACCATACAAACTACCTGGAATTGTGATTATGAGGCAAAACAGAAACTGACCATGTGCATGAACAACGAACAAAGCTGACCTGATAGCGACCAAGGTATTTATCATCATGTGCAAATACTGTTTGAAAAACAGAAAACTGTTTTCCTGTTTCCAAGTGTTAGTAATTCGAAATAATTGACATAACAACTACATATAACTCATCATTCTATCAGCCATTTCAACATTCTCTCAAATTTTTTATTATTGCATAAAAAGATGATAACACAGACAAGTTTTTTGTTCCATATTCCAAATAATATAAACTTGATTTTTATGTCAATAGCTAAAAGTACTATTCTCAAAGTTCGTCATGAATATTAACCTTACTCTTTTCTTTGGGAAATGCCCAAAAAGAGGAAGAAAACTTGTGTACATCACGTTCTCTCTTCACAAAAGCAGTATATGAAGATATACAATTGCCTATGAAATGATTTGCTTGCCCTAGAATGGCCAAATCTATGTGAGGATTATTCCCAGAATATTTAAACACTCCAACATTCATTCTCTTCAGAGCTTCATTCAGGTCATTAATCATATGATTACTATCGGAGGCTACAAATACCGATTTTATTGTCTTACCTTTGCTTCCAGAATTATTTATTGTCTTAATAACTCTTTTCAATTGTCTTACTATAGTTTCTTGCGTTGGGAGACACATGTCTTGTGTTGCTCTTCCTTTCTCATTCCGATAGCCCAAACATTGTGGAGCAGCAAACAAATTTGGGCTATCCTTAATATGTTCACAAGCCCTCACCCAATCAATACCGTTTCTGAGGTGTATTCCTATGAAGGCACCCTTAGGGAGTACATTTTTAATAAAATGTTGAGCTTTGGAAGAAATTTCTTCACTCCACTCCAAATATTTATGTAGCTTTCTATTTTCTTCTTGAACAGGAAAAGTTGCAGGTGCTCCAGTGAAAGCTAAAACTTGCCATTTTTCTGGAGAATACTTTGAATTCCATTCTTTAACTATGTAATGATGATGAACATCATAATGTAATGGACCATAAAACTCAGAATCAACAAAATTTATCGAATATGTGTCCCAAAATGGTCCAAAAGGGTTTCCTTCTTTGGCATTACATGATTTCTTTCCATCTCCACCTTAAAGAAATTTGGGGGAATATAATTTACTCACAATATGTTTTAGATACTCTACCTCTAGCCATATAACAAAAAGAAATTCTTCTATTTTCAGGCCATTCAAACGGAGCCACATTTACCATGAATTCCTCCATCGTTATCACCTTATGGAATTTCTTAAGAGCCTCTACCTTAAAATATTTATCGAAAGGTACTTGTACAGATTTGGGTTCTCCATAACGATATTCCACCCAAGGTGGTAACACAAGAGTTCTGTTAAGAGCATGAGCAAAGCCTAGCGTTCCAAGGAAATGATCAGCCTGATTTCCAAACCTCCCTAAAAATACAGAAGTATTATAAGGGGAAATTCTTAAATGTATCATAATTACCCATGCAAGGACAATATACTATGTATCCTAATGGATCTACATCAACCTCTGGCGTTACAGAAATTATTAATGATTGAAATAATATCAAAATTAGAACTGATTTCACATGCATTATTGAAGATAATTTAAGGATTCGTCAGGGTATCACCATAGAGATTTCACTTTAACGAACGGTTAGCAATTTCAATTCAAACATTTCAAACAAAATAGTCAAAATCAAAACAAATACAAATCTTTGAACCACAGAATAAGTTTTGAGCATAGAAATATATTAGAACAACTTTAACATATTATTTTAAACTGTGATTTTAAAGCTTTATTTTTAATGATAAGGAACGTTTCTGAAAATCCTATGATAATAATTCGCTGTGAAGAATGTACGTGATAGTTCATATCCAGATTCTATAAAATATCGAAATGAAAATACAAACAATTAAGTCAAACGTCAATTCAACCACAGATTAACTGTAATTTGTGATTCGACTGATGTCATGGCAGAGAAATAGAGGTCTCTATGACATAATAGTCGAGTTCGGTAATTATGTCCGAGAGGCGACGGATTTTTTCGTCACGTGACCACAGATCGCATGGATTTATCTGAAATAAACGAACGGGACAGAGCAGAATCACAGATTACTGCCTTCTGCGGTCATAATTCTGATTGACATTGGAAGTAAACATTTTGAAAATTTCAAAATTTGTTTTCTTTATACTGGCAAATAACGTTTATTTACAGTTTTTAATTTTTGTACGAGTGGAATTTCGTGATAATGGATCTGATTAACTATTATTCAATCATAGTTGGTATTCGTCAAAAGATATGACAAGAAAGTTGCAGAATTTGGCATGGAACCTTATCTTATGAAGCCAGAAGAATTGAAATGTTTCTCTATTTCCAAGAATTATGTATCCAGCAAAATGTTAATTATTTAATAAACAGGAATAGTACTTTCACAATGAGTGAAGTGAAAGCGTACAAGAGCTTGGAAGCTTATAAACTTTCAAGTTGTAGATGGTCGTGTGAAGCACAAATTCTCGTATTTTAGTATTTGGAAAGGTGAATAATCACACCTATAGCATTGTTGTTTACTAATTTCTGAATTTACTTCAGGTGATGCATTTACAAAGAGTAATTGAAAAATTATAAATGCCGTTGGTAATCAGTCTTGAAGATAGCTGTTGTTAGCACTCACAGGGGGTTCGGAAGAGAAAATGCACCAAAGCAAAGGATTTATTTCTTAAAGTTTCTGGAAATCTGGGCAAATATTTCACAAAATCTAATCCAGGACCCAATACACATCTACCACAATTCTGTATTGTCTATGTTAACAGGAAAATGATAGAATAACGCCCATGATAGCCTGTGCATCCTGTCTTTGTGAAAATAGTGATATCACTTTTAAATAGATAGAGAATGCTACTTTATGTTTTCAAGATGTTAATAATGGTGCGATAAATAAAAAGAAGAGTTGTATTTTATGTCATTAAATAATCATGTATACCAAGAAGGAAGATATGAATAAATCCCATTGTGGTATTTTCCTTAGTCCAAAACATGTTTGTCATACATGGTTCACATTGTGTTGTCCCCCTCTGAGCCATTGATGGTAAAAAATTATAGTTTTAATTTTCCTCATAATTGTTCTTGTTCATTCTATAGTAGTAATTGTTAAAGCTTATTGGAAAAAAGTTGATTTTATTATTGTACTTGTTTGTAAGATAAAAATAAAGTTATCCAAATAGAGAGAAGTTTTTTTTTAATTCAACTAGATTTGAAAAAGTATTCAAGTTGAGACTTATCACCACATGTACACAAAAAAATGGAATGCTACCTATATGCAAATTAATCACAAAGGTTCCAGGATCCCTTTTTATTGCAATCAGGTATAAACATTTCCATGAATAGCAAAAAAGTAATACAGAAAAAAAATCCAACATCATTTTGACGCTTAACAATAGTGCTTTTAGTAGCAGAAGTTAAAACAACCCTATCTATCCTGCCTAGCTATTATTTACTCGTGACGTCTTTCAAGAGAGCCTTCCTGATATTTCAAACAAGTATTTTAAACGTATGATGAACGTACATCGTACAATTATAATCGAAAATTTCCCGTTTACTCCACGAAAATTCAAATTTCGCTATAGGAATATTCAACGATTCAGATAAAATGAAGCAGGAAATGAATATTATTCTATAGTCTTAGGATAAAATCGCTTTGCTCCCTCTGAATACTCCGAGCAAAAAGATCGCTCTCGGATGGATCCGATTTACATTACCGAACGATTCAGATGTGTACTCCCCTACATCTGGATGTCATTAAAGAACGTTTCAGAGCAATCTGATCGGTCCGAGGAAATAAACGAACTCGTCTATTCATAGACATCTATGAATATGTCATAAAAGATTTATATATATATATATATATATATATATTTGTGATTTGTGATTTCTGTGATCCATTTCGTAACCAAAATTAATAATAAAAAATTATTGAAATTAAAAAAAACATTTGAGAAATGAATTATCCTTTAATGAATATTATTAGAACTAGTCGGAATAGAATAAGCAAATTAGTGCTTGCAAGATTTTCATCACTCCCTGAGGACCAAGTAACACATACAGGCCAGGTTGATACACGACTTCTGAATATGTTTGAAGTTAACCGATGTATTTATCCAATTTCTTTTAGAAATGGGAAAAAGATGACTATAGAATGGCTAGATTCATCAATAGTCCCAAACACGTAAATCCAAACATAGCCATGAAATTAATAGCTGAGGTACCTCCAAAGAAGGTTAAAAGTCGAGTAGTCTCTTGTGATGGAGGTGGTGGCCCTACTGGTCATCCCCAAGTGTTTATCAATCTAGTAAGAAAAATCATGATAGGGTTCTTTGTAAATTTACATTTTTTTCATTTGCAGGATAAGCCTGGTAATCATTCATGTGGTTATTGTGGGCTCAGGTTTGAATTGGAACATGGTCATTGATTTTATATTGCACTATGTAGAATTTAGGCGTAGGAAACGATTCAATGATATTCTAAATAGCTATTAAATAAATAAATAAGTTCCAAGCTGTGTATTTTGCTCTATATTCTGAGTTTTGGTAATATTCAAAAATATAAGTGCTGTCTTGTAACTATAACAGGAATACGTAGCCTCCTTCAAGCAATTCCATTTACAGGATTTCATCAGAACTGGAAGGCGAGCTGTAGATGGTGATGACATTGACAGCTCTGATGGGGGGCACAATAGACCTTAAGGTCGCATTGTAACGTTACCCTCTACAAATACAACCCTAACAATTGCCCAGATATGTGTGGGATCCCAATCACGATTTCAAAAATTGGAGAAGCACTGACGTGACGGTAGAGTGCTTTGGCGCGCTTGTTCGAATTCATAGCCAGATCGACCAAGGCTTCCAGAAAAAAAATAATTTTCCATATTTCCAACAATCTAGATCTGATCGAGTTTAAATGTAGAAATTGGCTGTTAAATAAGGTTTTAAAGACTCCTGTAAATCCTCAGCGATATCTGAGGGATATAGTTTCTGCTCGGGCGTACAAACTTTGGCGGACGCCATGTTAACTCAGATTAATCATCTGTGATATTATTGACACTTTATTCTGCAAAAACATGTATATATGTATTTAGCTCTTCAAATTTTTTAGTGTCTCAATTAAGAAATGGTTTTTGGTTTGTACTGAACAGACTGACTATCAATTTGCCCAAATGTCTGCAGTTTTGGAACTTTTGGCCGACTCACTGATGAAGAATCCGAGATCAAACTCAATTCTGTCCGGCCGGCCGTCAGCACGATTACTCTCGAACGGAATGAGAGAGATTAAATTTGCAGGGTATATTTTTGGACTCCAAATGCGCCGGTTAAGTTCGTTAATGGGCAAAACCCTATAAACATTATATATTATATTACATAACTAACTTGTCCCAACAGCTCGAATTTTTCCACCAATTTCTTTATTACTGTCCGACAAGGTGCTTCACGACGACCCAAAAATGTTCGAGTTTTACGATCCGTCTCTGCCAAATTTTCACCATTTTAATAGTGAATTTTAATAATTTCAATGTGTTCTTGAAGCGTGTATCGTTCCATTTTTGCGCGTATGTTCTGGGGAACATCGCGTTATCATTTTGCCCAAATGTCTGTAACTTTCGAATTTTTTGACGAAAATGGTCTCAAACGATTAAGTTCGACTCCCCAATGAAGAATTCGAGGTCAAATTTGATTCTGTCCGGCCGGACGTCCAGCCATTCGTCCGGCCGTTGCCACGATAACTTGAGAACGAAAAGAGCTAGCGGCTTGAAATTTTCAGGGTGGGTGGCGCATCCCAATAGGACGGACAAGTTCGTTAATGGGCATAATCGGCCCAGTGGTTTCCGAGTAATAATTTTGTTTTCAACCAATATAAATCCGATCGAATTGAAACTGGGTGAGTAGTTGTAGAATATGAACCTAATCACGTTTGTGAAATTTTGTGCGAATCGTATGGCTAGAAAATTTTAAAAAAATTATTAAAAAATATTTTTGTTGTCACGATAACTTGAGAACGGAAAGAGATAGCGGCTTCAAGTTTTCAGATAAGGATGTGCACTAGAACGCGACATTTCAGTTTGTTTATGAGCATAATCGGCTAAACGGTTTTAGAGTTATAGCCATCTGAAATTTGGTGGTTTTTTGTTCCTCATTAACTCGAAAAATACTGAACCGATTGAATTCAAACATGGCTATTAGTTGTAGAAATCCAACGCAAAAATGGTTGCAAAATTTGGTGAGGATAGCATTTGTAGAAAATTTTTAATAAATCATTGAAAAAAAAATTCTATATATCATATATTCGTTTGAAATTGCTGAAATTTTGCAAGAGCCTTCATAACCTAACTCTACTGCCAAATTTCAAGTTTTAATACGATCAGTTAAATATTGTTGGAGATTCGAGCATTCTTGTGTGAGTTCAGTAGATGGGTTACCGTTGCCTCGATAACTTTCGAACGAAAGGAGATAGGGACTTGCAATTTTCAGGGTAGGTTGCGTATCCGAAAGGGAGAGTTGAGTTCGTTTTTGGGCAAAATCGGTCTAACGGTTTCCGAGTTATACCCACCTGGAATATCATTTCCTTGATAACTCAAAAAATAAATATTCGATCGAATTGGTGCTTGGTAACTAGTAGTAGAAAATCAACATAAACACGTGTTTAAAATTTTGTAAGAACCGTACCCCTAGAAAATTTGAAAAAAATGACAAAAAAAAATTTTAATAACCGTACCCCTAGAAAATTTAAAAAAAAATAACGAAAAAAAAAATTGGTTCAAGCACTGACGTGAAGTCAGAAGGTTTTGCGCGTACGTTCCATTGTCCATTCTTCTGTATTGGACACCCTTAATAGAATTTCGAATTCGAATTTACCATGGTAATTTCGAATTAAGGGTGTCCAATACAGAAGAATGGACAATAGAACATACGCGCAAAAGCTTCTGACTTCACGTCAGTGCTTGAACCAATTTTTATTAGTACTATTATGTATATATATGCTGATATCAGCCTGGAATCTATTGAACACACGTTCAGTCAAGCGTCAAACTGACAAAAATATTTGATATTCCACCATTCCGGTCCATCAGTACGCGAATATAATCCGTTTCCCGTCAATCTCTTGTCTATGCCGTCAATCCATGATTGATGTTAGACAGGGGCTCTATTCTGAACTTCACTCGTTTTCGACCACTCGTAACGAAAACGAACGGTGGTAATTGCGAACGATAGTTTATATTGCTATTCCCATGTGCCCTTCGTAATGACCGATGACTTAAACGAATTCGTGTCGTCTGAAGACTTGGCAACATAGTAACATTTGAAATTTGAATGTGTTTATGTACATGTTATTGGCGCGCTTCTTCATAAATCAAAACGATAATTTATTGTTTGTTGAACTTGAATGATTTATTTGGTTTTTTCTGTTTGCTTCGATAAGAAAAAAGTAATTCTAAATTTCCTAAAATGTAAGTCTCAGTTATTAAGCGGGAAATTTACTACAGAATTTTCTTCGGAATGCCTATGAAAGAGGACTTGAGTACAATGTTAAATAGTATTCCTGGACCAAAAAAAAGAATGGAAAACTTGGAGAAAGTTTTGCAATATAATATTGAAAGATTTTTACAACGATTAAGGGTTATTTCACCTCTTTAGACAGGTCTTGGGTCAAGAGTTTGTATCGAATACTTTGTTTTCTGAAAGTTTTATTCCACTGAAATTGTCGAATGATTTTCTGTTTATTGTTGTGATATATTTTTTTAGAATGAAATACATTTTCTTCAAATAGAAATCGATATCTATTTATTTATAGTGTGTCTTTTACAATTCTACGAAAAGCTAAACGTATAATTATATTCCTCAGAATTCTTCACGAAATCAGCTCTGGTTTTTCTATTCCAAACTGGATTTTTGTTGTATAGGCATTATTTTTTGTTTACTGTGATATATTCTTTAGTAGGTATTGGTTATTGAATACTTTTATTTCTGATTCTTTTATTCTACATAGACACAGTGAGATATTTTTTTGTTGTTCGATGTTGTGATTACTTAGAACTTCATATTGAATATTTTTTTTGAAGTTGGATTCTATAAGGCATTGTTGATAAATATCAATACCTACCTTTGCCTTTACCTACTATTCAATTCCGCCAATGTTTGTGGGAATCTAACAAATCTATTCAATATTTCTGGTTTATTTAAAACATCGACAATTTGGAATATGATAATAATTCTGACAATTTAATTATTTTTACTGAATATATTTGTTAATTACACCGTAAAAATACCAACAACAGATTTGAGGTTACAAAATGTGTAGAGGCTTGCATAATCAACTGAATGCGAGTGGAATTCTTCCGAAAACGAGTGCTAAATAGCACTCGTTTAGAATTTCGAGCGCTCGTGTCACCAAATCATATCATCTGTCAGTTGAGAATAGCAAAACGAGTGAACGTTCGTGATGATTACGAAAACGAATGATAATCGTTCGCAATGTCGACCTCAGAATAGGGCCCCTGGGGCCCTATTCTGAGGTCGACATTGCGAACGATTATCGTTCGTTTTCGTAATCATCACGAACGTTCACTCGTTTTGCAATTCTCAACTGACAGATGATATGATTTGGTGAGACGAGCGCTCGAAATTCTAAACGAGTGGTATATAGCTTAGACTATAGAAAGAGGAGACACAGTATCTCATTCATAAATTCTCCAATAATTGAGGCCAACATGTCCTATGGGTGGGAAAGAGATAGCACAAGGAGAGCGATATAATTTACATTTGTATTGGCAACACCGGAGAAACTAACTCCACCCAATTTGAACAGGCACCAGTGGCGTAGCTTCCGTTATTAAATCAATGAAAATTAAATAACAATGAGTGAATTATCTGTCGATATCTGTAAGCACGATAATTCTCGAACGAAAGAAGCTAGAGTGCTGAAATTTGCAGGGTGGATTTGTGGTCCAAATGCACTGGTTATGTTATGCACTGGTGTGTTAGCAATCAATCGAACAATGTTGCATAACAAACAACAACGAAGAAAGAACTAATAATGATTATACCTCCCACAGTGTCCTTTAATGATTACTTACTCCAAAATAAATCAATACTATTTATATTTCGAGTATATTAAGTAGCTGGCCATTAAAATCGTCAAGTCTTCATTTAACTATTCCTAATTATTGGAAAGTGTTTCTGACACAGGCATCGTTACAGCCATAAATATTTTTGAAAAATTGCATTAATTCAGTTGTTTTGCAACACTATCTTGAATATTATAAAAAGGATAATGAACCAAACACTATATTAAATAAAAAACACAAATAATATTAAAGTCTTTTAATTAAACTCACTTAGCTTCAAGAAATCCGCAGTTTCGATTACAACACGTAAGAAGAAACTACAAGAAACTTACGTGTGATATTTATTAGACATACATACTTTATTGTTATTCATACCAAGATCAATTCAAAGTTATTATAAAGAAAAGTTAGAATACAATAATTATTAGCTTACAAACAAATCATGCATTATGTACAAATGTTTCTATATACATATCAAAATTTTTATACTACTACAAGATAATATACTACTAAAACCTTTATTTAGCCTTGGGCTATTGAGAATCAAGTGTTTACATCCACAATTCTGAAAAGGAATATTATTAACAATTTATTGAATTTTTTATATCATTCACAATATTTCAAAGTAATTGGCAAGTCATTGTACATAAAGCTCTCTTGCTGAATGTGGACTAATTCTAAAAAGTAGTGTTGAATTTCTCAACATGAGAATCATTTAGACGTTTTGTATCATAATCATGAATCTCATTAACTAATTGGATATTCTCAATCAAATAATACGGTAACATATTATATCTCAATTTGTATATCAAATCCAAAGTATTGAAAGCAATTTGTTGCTGATAATCGTTAATCTGTAGCGTCATAATCACAGACATTCTTCTATTACATTTTCGAACTATTCGCATACCTCTATTCTGAATCTTCATAAGTTTTCAATATGACCTTTTCCCAAGTTGAACATTACAAAAGAAAAATACTCAACATACAGTGGACATTGGTCAACAATAATATTGCTGTATATTAATATACCTTATTTCTCTATATGACAAAAAATTTTACCGTTTTAGACATCTTATTAGCAATATAATTCACATGCGTTTCAAATTTGCATCTATTATTAGGCCTAAATAGTCATACATCTCATGAACTTGTTCGATATGTTGTTCTTAAATTTTCACAGATAAATTATTCAAATCTATAACTAATATTCTTTGCTTACTGGGTTACTGGGAATTTACTTTCTTTGACTTCTTTATGTTAACTTTAAGATTATTATCACAAAGCCACCTAAAGTCTAACTAAATAATCATTGATTAATTTAAACATCATTTCTATATCCTCTACAGAAACAAACCATTTTATCACCAGCAAACAACGTTATTTGACAATTCAATACATATCAAAAAATGTCATAGATATACAAGAAAAATAGCAATACAGTATATACATCTACTGAAACATGAACCATATCCATATAAAAATAACCACAATAATTTTCGAAAAGAATTCATGCTTTTGCATTTTCCTCTTATTCGTCCCTGATCTACTTTGCTGCTCCTTTATTACAATTCTATCAGCTTTTATAAGCATAGTTAAATTCCTTCACTTCTGGTTTGTGCTGTGTTCCATTGATACAATGTATAGTTCTACAGAAATCCTTCAGTTTACGTTCCATGATGTCACTCATAAATCCAATACAAAAAACTTCTGCCCCCAGTATATACAATCTCTCTAGATTTTGTTCTTGACCCAAGACCTGTCTGAAGAGGTGAAATAACCCTTAATCCTTGTAAAATCTTTCAATATTATATTGCAAAACTTTCTCCAAGTTTTCCATTCTTTTTTTGGTCCAGGAATACTATTTAACATTGTACTCAGTTCCTCTTTCATAGGCATTCCGAAATAATTCTGTAGTAAATTTCCCGCTTAATAACTGAGACTTACATTTTAGGAAATTTATAATTACTTTTCTCTTATCGAAGCAAACAGAAAAAACCAAATAAATCACTCAAGTTCAACAAACAATTTAATATCGTTTTGATTTATGAAGAAGCGCGCCAATAACATATACATAACACATTCAAATCTCAAATGTTACTATGTTGCCAAGTCTTCAGACGACACGAATTCGTTTCAGTCATCGGTCATTGCGAAGGGCACATGAGAATAGCAATATAAACTATCGTTCGCAATTACCACCGTTCGTTTTCGTCACGAGTGGTCGAAAACGAGTGAAGTTCAGAATAGAGCCCCTGAACTGATGCCAGATTGACCGTATAACCTCCGTCTTATAGCACTAGCCGTTATTTATTCCATATATATATATATAATATGCAAGGAAATTTTACTTGCAAATCTCCTGACCTCAGTGCTTTTCCATTTAACTAGTTTTTATTGAAGGCCATACGATTAAAATGAACTGTCATTTATTTTTTTTTTGACACATCTGGACCATAGATACATGAGAATAATAGAAATTGAAATTACAGGAAATCAGAAAATATGCGTATCAGATTTGTCAGTATGTTTTGTGTAAATTGATTGTTACATTATCCGTAACAATTTATGGAAAGTGGAACATAATATTCTGTCTTAACGACCCTTCATTCTTAATAGAATGTTGTGTCCAGAAGTTTTTAATTTCAAAGCACCAGAATCCATTTTTCACAGCGATAAAGTTGATAAAGAGCATTGTCTGAAAAAAATACGCGAATTCAACTTTTTACATTCGGTGAGAAATTCACATTGTGATCATACGTTAAAGGCTAACCATATTACTTCCAGGTTACAGTGATTCTACCTGATATCTTGAGTGTACCTGATTCTTTTGGATTTGAATTAACTAACTGTGATTACTACAGAATCAATTCCTTAAATATTGATGAATTGGTGAAACCTGCATTTTTAGATAACTTTATAAATTGTGGTATGTTAATGTTTCAATATACACTTTTCGTCTATTGACCCTTTTTTTTTAAGGTAATGTCAATTTGTTAAGCGTGAATACCAGAATTGACTGTGACGATTGTGTTGCTGTTACCTCTTGTGGAAAACTCATTCTCAATCTAACTAAAAGAACTTTTCAAAGTTTTGGACTTGACGGAGAGGTGTCACATTTCCACAAACGCTCAAAAGAGAAATATAGTAAGTATTGAACCATTATATTAATTTAGGGTTTGTATTTATTAACCCAAAAATTATTTGTGAAAGTGAAATTAATTTGAATTATTAGTATGAATAGAAATGTAACAATAGGTTCTTTTGCAATATCAATAACAAACAGTAGTGGTTAGATTTTTGTTGGGTCGAGCAGAAGAACACTGCCCTACCACTGCAACGAGATGGCCTATTGCGGCACACCTAAGTCTATACACCCACAAGATCAAGCCCTTTAATAAGCGAGATGAGCCTACCTAGTGGGTGAGAACTTGTCCAGTTCCCTCAGGCTGAGCTTGTGGACTCCTAGTTCCACGAATCTAATCTAAGGTCTTCAAGGCGGCTTGACTATCCAAAAGGATCTTAATTGATCTGAGAACCCATCCTTTCTCAAGTATGAGCTTCGTGCAGTCATGGATGGTAAAAAATTTGGTTAAAAGACGGGCTCAAATCTACCCAGACTGATGGATTATCTATTAACAATTTTCCAACCACTGACTTATCACTTGGGTGGTAACAGAGTCATCTATGAACGAGCAGGGGCACTCAAGCAGTGGGGTCCCAGAGATAGTTCAATTGTCTCTGCTGGGAAAGACGATTTGGTAGTGCCACTTTGTGTAGGTTTTGTTTATAGATACGTCAGACCGCATGCATATTATTATTGGACTGAAAGTAGGCCTTCAGAGAAACAGGCGTGAACCTGATCGTGTCAGACTCGTTGTGAGAAAATCCATATTCAGCTTCCTTTACCTAGTGAATGGAACAATCAAGGTCTAAGACTAGCCGCACATTGAGGGCAGCCCAGCACAGTACAGCAGAGCCTAGACTAGTAGGGGATTTTGAAACTGTGCTCACTCCACAACTGACACAGTCCAGACAGAGTACTCTGTTACTACGTAGCGTAGGTCTCTGCTCTGCTACGTCCAATATACGGCATACTATTCAATTGCATTTGTTACAAACTCTAGCTAGACTGTGCTGTGCTGGGCTGCCCTCAATATGCGCCTAGCCTTATGCAGGTCCAACATTTAACTATTCCTTCTCACACCAGCCTTCTGTTGTTGTAAGAGGCTCTAGACCAGAACCGTGTCATCAGAACCCATGGCTATCATGACGTGAGGGCTGCATTGAATGTGCCCTGTATGTCCAGGAAGGCCACCAGAGAGGTAGCAGTAAAAGAAGCACAGAGCGTTCACATTTGAAATAAGTTCTTTTGCACTGGCTGTTTCCCCAGTTCTTGGATTGATATTTTTTCCAGTTCGATTTTCGCACCAGTTTTAGGAACTATAATGGAACTGTCCAAATGATTGCCAGTATCAAGCAAGAATCGTTACAAAAATTCGAGTTCGAGTTCAAAATTACCATTATTCACAATTCAAAACATGTATAAAAAGTATAATATAATAACCTAAATAATTTTCATTTTTGGTTTTTGGATTTCCAACAGCAATCACTTCGTCAACAACTGAATTTGAAGAACACATACTGTAATTCTTCCATTTTTTCCTGGTGTTCGATTTAAACAAAGTACAAAAATTATACATCGTAATTCAATATCCAAACACTGAACCTTCTTGACACCATTCCAGATCAGCTGATGAAGTAAGGTTAAGATTTTAAATAGGGACTGGACATTTTCGAGTCCTGGTTTCAATATTTCTGGTAATTTTACCATTTTTTTCCGCGCAAGCGCTCTGAACAATTCGATTACTAGTTACGAACAGTAACGGAATGCATATTGCAAAAGAACCTAATGTATCATACACAGATAATATGTATTAACAAGTTGATTCAGACAATTTTGTGCTTGTGTTCTGTGAAACAACTGAATTGGATACTTGTGTACTGTATGAGTCCTGTTACTCCTGTTGGATTTACATGAGTTTTACACACTAAAAATAGTTTATTGTTCTAATATTTTTAGGTCTGAAAATTTCTAATTCACGATTTCTCCTAACTGGAGATCCAAATTCTTAATGGTTAATGCAGTCTTACATAATATGACTACACAGTATTTAGTACCTTTATCAATAGTTAACACATTTTCTGGTGAAACTTAGTCAAAGTTGTAGTGTGTTCTTTTTGACGTCTAATACTCCTTCACTGAATACACAGGGTGTCTCAAAAAATAGTGTCAAACGGAAGTCCAGAGTTAGAGCACCACCTGGGGTACCCGAATCACCCTCATGTATGTTATGAGATTTTCAAGTTATGAATTTTTGAGAATTTTCGGCTTGAAAATCTTTAAAAAGAAAAGTAGAAGACTTATTTGAGATCATTCTGAAAGCTAAGAGTGTGAAGATTTCGCTATACCAACTTGGGAACCATGGTTAAATGAAAAAAAAATTGAAAATTTAAGTCAATAGTAATTCAATGTAAATTTAACACTTTATAATAATTTCATAATTTTCATCAAAGTTGCGAAGCTAACTTTTGTATGCATAAAGGTACAAGTCGTGAAGATATAGTTTGCAAAAACAAAATCTCCCACTTTTCTTTTCAAAAATTGTTCAAGTTGTTCAGGTCGAAAACTCAAAAATTCAGAAAAAAATTCATAGCTCGAAAACTAGGGAAAATCGCATAACATACATTGGGGATATTCGGGTACTCCAAGTGGTGCTCTAACTCTGGACTTCCGCTTGACTCCATTTCTTTAGGACGCCCTTGTATAATTGCGGATGCGGCAACCTTTTATATTTATCATAAAAATTATTAGGTTGACAACATATGCAGAAAATATACTACACAGCTAACAAGTTGATAATGTCATAACTAATTTCCCTCCCAATGAATACTTCAAATTTCTTGTGATTTGGCAACACTGTCATGTGAATATTGATATCAGTGGGTTATCTTGACAACATGAGGATAACCAGTACACTCACTCGCATGCTGATGTCACATGTTTCCCTCCTCTTCAGGTCATTCAAGTAAATTATTTTGGCGTTTTCAATAATTTTGGACGATATGAAATGATGAGAAATATAATGAAAAAACAATGACAGTTGTGTAAGAATCTAAAATTTCAGAATATTCATTCTGAAAATGATTGGAAAGGCCCATTGTACAAAAAATTTATTTCAGTTCGTCCATCAGTTGTTTTATAGAATAATCAAAGTAGTTTGAAATCCATCGTAAATTTTACACATAAATTCGATTATACAAACTCGTGAAAATAATGTGAAGTGATGGAGAAATATTGAAACATATGAAATTGTTTGTTACCTTCAAAACTTTGAGTGATTACACAAATGACATCATTGATCAGTGAGCAAAAATCAGGCTGTAAATATGTTATATTTGACTCAATCTCAAGTTTCTACAAGAATTTAATTCAAAGGAACATAAGTGTCATTTGAGTGATCATGAAGGAAGTCAGAAAAATAATCTCGAAGCTTTTAGATCATTTATTGAGGTCGAAGAAATATAAATAATATTAAATTCCCAATAGAGATGTTATAGTATAGAAAGATAATTTTTCAGACAATGCCGACATATCGTCAGGTGACACATCTCCAGACGTTGGCTCTGAGAAGTGTGGGAACAATGGTAACATCCCTAGCTCCTCAAATGATAGCAGAAATCAAACTGATCAATGATTCTCAACGTATACCGGAATTGCTCCAATTTAAGTTAGATCGCGTGAAAGACCTTTTGGTCTCACATGTCCCTTTCTATTTAATCGATAAAATGGCTGTGGAAGTATTAAAAGCTGTGAAATGTTTGATAGACGAAACCAAAAAATGTTACTATCCTCGAAGTAACATGTCGAAATTTTTGATAGAAATGAATGTTGTTGTAAGTTTAACAGAGGTAGTGTTAAATAGTAGATTGAGGGAAATAAGTTTTTCAGAATGGCCGAAAATAATGAGATACATTCTTTATAAAAATTTATACAAAATGAAGGGTCTTGAAGTTCTGAATTTAGGTTCCTGTATTGGAGGTTGGCGAACTTCTGAACATGATAAATATATATTGCATGGCATCAGGAGTATGAAAAATTTACGTTCGTTGTGTCTTTGTTTTGATTGTACTGACATGATCATACAGGTTCTATGCGACAATTGTCCCCATTTACAGTGCCTAGATGTGACATCTTCCAGATCTGTGACAGATAGAAGTATTCAGTGTTTGTTGGATTGTAAACAACTCAAAGAATTACAGCTGCATCATACATCAGTCACAACAGAAGGCCTAGCTCACCTTTTGAAAGGCCTCCCTAAAATCCAAGAAATTGGGAAATGGGATGAATTTGGAGATGTTGTCAAGTTTTTGTATCATAACTTGAATGTAACTGGTCCTTTTGCTTTGAAGAGAATTCAAACAAGAGATCTAGCAACTGAAAATTTGAGACTGTTTGTAGATATGTTCCCTAACATAGAGTGTATAAGTTTGTTTTATATATCCAGACAGGTTGCTGATTTTACTGTTTTTTCGTCACTAGAACATCTGAAAGAACTAAAGCTCTTATCTTGTGCTTTTTATGGTGATTATTTAAAACAACTATTGGAGGTAAAAGGGACTAACATCGAAAATTTACATTTGGAACATGTCGAGGAAATTGATTACGACGTTCTGGTGCATATCAGTCAATTTTGTCCATTCCTTAAAAGTTTGGTAATCTATAATTGTGATTTTCTCTCTGATAAAATCCTACCTCAACCTAATCGAGGTATTCTTCCGTTTCAACATTTGGACCGATTGTTTTGGATGGTAGATGGTGCTCTTCCACATTTAGAATATATACTATCAAATGCGTTCCGTATAAAAAATATCCACTTGGGATCATCAACAGGCATTAATCATTCTTCAATGGTTAGAATTTTGGGTAAAAACCGGATGACAAGTTTGGAAGAGCTGAGAATACTATTTAGTAGTGATATGAATATGAAAACTGTGGATTTACTGTTGGCAAACTGTACGAATTTAAAGGTACTTTCGGAGCTTGAAAGTTGGCAGGGCATATCGGTTGAGGAATTGAGGAATTTCCGAAGCCATATTATCAGAAAAAATTTTGATTTAGATATTCGACCAACTTTATCCCATTATTCATATCATTGATTTCTATTGAAACCTATATTCAGTAATAAAATTATTTGAAAAGGCAATGGGTTTTCAATAATCTTATTCACAGATGATGTATTTGTGAGTTTGGGGCATATCAAAAAATCTCTTTTTTAAGTGTATGTTGCTCTGATATTTGAATGTGATATTTGAAATACCATGATCCATCCAAAAAATGAAGAATAGGCCTTTTCAAATGATAGTAATGTGATCCTCATACAATAATCATTGGTGTGCAAATTGATATAAATTTACTAGCTTTATGTTGTGAAATGTATTCTGTGGAATAAATGATATTTTATTGAATTTGTTGGAAACATTTAAATCCAAAGATATCCGGTTCATAATTCCTAACTACTTGATATTTTAATGAATCAATTAATGTAAATGGAATAAACTTGAGTGAAATATCCGGGATAGCCAACTCTGGAGCTTTTGCGCGCATGTTCTATTGTCAATTCACCTCTATTGGATACTCTTAATCGAATTTACCATCTATATAGACCGTTTTCTCAGCTTTTATAGGATAGGAATACAGTTAGTACCATTTTATGGAGAAATAGCATCCTTTACCTCAGACGAAGACTGCAGCAGTTAAATCACTTCTCGGCTTCTAATGCGCATAACGAAAAATACCCGAAGGAGCAGCATCAATTTCAAAATTGGCCACGTTATGAACACTCAAACACTAGGCTATTTCATCGAAACTGAGGTGGTAATATGGCCTTCCAGTTCCTCCCCAGTCGCTCAACTTTCAGACGAATTTTGAAAAACAATCTAAATTCTACACATCGTTCACCCACTTACTCAATTGTCACGGTACTTACATCCATATTCAAATTAGTTGCCCTTGTACATATGCTAGCGCGATCGCAATAATCAGATAAATCACGTGTAGGAACCGAATTCAAAGTAAACAGATGATTCAAGTGGAAAACAACTGAAATAATTTTCCCAGCTTTGCATGTTCTAAATTGTTACATTTTTTTGGGGCTCCTAATGGTCCGTTTCCAATTCATCAAGAGGTCACCGAAATGCCAAAATTAAACTGAATTCGATATTTGGTTTCGGAGTTTCAAGAAAATATTCCGCAGAACAGTTGAACATTTTTTGAATTTTTTCTAGTCAGTCGATCCTCATGAAATTTTGTGTATGTTTGCGTTGATCTTTTGCATCTACCTACAGAGTTTCAAATCAATACCAAGTATTTTTCGAATTATTGTGAAAACACAATTTTCAAATTTTGAATTTTTTTTTCCAGTTTGTAGCTATCCGATCAATACAAAACTCCGCATGCATATAAAGGCGATGATGATGCTGAAATATAATATTTTGGTCCAATTGTAGTCTTGCCAATGGATGGGGCTTCAAACTGCCTATTCTAACCTATACATACTTGGTGTGGTAGACTATGGAGAATGCCTGTAACCTCCCATCATGATCAAATGCCAAAGGAAGGCCATTTTAAGCTTAACAGCACTTAAAATCTGGAAACTGGGAAGATGGCGTGATAGTGAATTGTTCAGGGGGCATGAAATGGAGATGATCGTTATTACCTTCTGCTACGACGAATCCTAGAGGGTAATTTTTCCTGATCAAGTTCAATGGTGTACAACTGTAAACCGTACAGGATTCTTAAACCAGAGGGCACCACCTGGCTTACCGGTGGCTCTGTGATGCCCTCAGGGACTGATGCCGGGAATCAGTCCATCCATCCCTCTTGGCAAGAAGTACTGCTCTATAGCAGAACATGCTGTTCTGGTCTGCACGCTGTACAGGGTGTCCCAAGTTCGAGTGCCTATTAGACGTTTCTGGAGAACTGGATATATTTGAAATCTGAAAATTGGGATTATGATATTACTTGAAATTCTCTACAAAGCTAACATATTTTCGAAGCCCAAGCACTTCCGGATATACAGGGAGTGAAAATAAATTTGATGAAAAAAATTTTTTTTCAAGTATTGCATTCCTGGTATGATCAAGTATTCAATGCTGAATACATTTCTGTTAAAAACATTGTATTCATTCGAATAGTTTTCAAAATATCGAAAAAAAAGTCAAATATGTTTAGTCAGTATTATGTTCATTATTCTTATTTTAAACATCCTGAACCTGGCCATAACTTCTGTTTTTCAAATAAGAACTCCATTTTTGGCGCTCTAGTTCCTCGGAACTGAGTGCTTATCAATTTGCCCAAATGTCTGTAATTTTCGAATATTTCGATGAAAATGGTCTTAAACGATTTGGTTCGACTCACTGATCAAGAATCCGTGGTCGAAATTCATTCTGTCCGGCCGGCCGGTCCGGCCGGTCCGGCCGGCCGGTCCGGCCGGCCGTAGGCACGATAACTCTCGAACGGAATGAGCTAGAGAGTTGAAATTTTCAGAGTAGGTTTGGGGGATAAATATCTCGGCTAAGTTCTTTATTGGGCAAAATCGGACAAATGGTTTCGGAGTAACAAAAAAAAAATTTTTTTTTTACGAAACAAATTCCAAATTAAATTTTTCTTAATAAAAAGTTTTATCATGAGAATCCAATCATATCATTTTTAACTCTAACAAGCTAATACTTTCGGAGATATGATTTTTCAAAATTTCAATAATAAATCGTATTTCAACGTTGTCACAGAATAATATTATTCTATGTATGAATATGAATTGTCATAATGTCAAATGATGTTCAATTGAAGAATTGTGAGCGAAGTGAGAAAAATCTCAGATATGATTTTTCAAAATTTCAATAATAAATCGTATTTCAACGTTGTCACAGAATGATATTATTCTATGTATGAATATGAATTGTCATAATGTCAAATGATGTTCCTGAGAATTGTGAGCGAAGTGAGTTAAATCTCAGTTGTTTGCTCCGATATTAGTTTTTCTCAGAAAATTCTTACATTTCGGAACTGAACATGAAGTAAGAGATCTGAGAGTAGTGAGACTGCTTTTCATCCATAGACATAGATATAACTCTCGAACGGAATGAGGTAGGTAGTTGAAATTTTCAGAGTAGTTTAGGGAGATGAATATCTCGGTTGAGTTCGTTATTGGGCAAAATTGACCAGATTTAATTTGATTTCTTCCATGGTGCTTTTCTCATTCTCATGATTGCTCATTTAATCTTGATAAATAAACTATTATTTGAATTGAATTTCCTTTAGGATGCAGTTCTATTATATGAATACATTGATATAATTCCCAACTCTGAGAAACCAATACTTTCGGAAATATAATTTGTCTGTTTGAACTAGAGCGCCAGAAAGCTCCTGTCCACAGGGCTTGAACCCATTTTTTTATGATTGCGTTTGATTCTGCGGTGAAAAATAATTATAGTTTTCTAACATGATTATACTCCTAAATTAAAAAAAAAATAATTATTGAATTTAGGAGCATAATCATGTTGGAAAACTATCATTAGTTTTCAACGCAGAATCCAACGCAATCATAAAAAAATAGGGTTCTAATTTGAAAAACAGAAGTTATGGCCAATTTTTGATCACAATTTTCGACACAAAATTTGAAACACCCTGTGATGATATTTCTAAAATTCAAAAGATGCATGACTGTTCCACATTCTTCCTCTTCGATGTTGTTAAAACGGTTTACGTTCAGGATGTTTAAAATAAGAATAATGATCATGATACTTACTAAACATATTTTACTTTTTTTCCGTTTTTTTTTTCGATATTTTGAAAACTATTCGAACGAATACAATGTTTTTAAAAGAAATGTATTCAACATTGAATTCTTGATCATACCATAAATGCAAAACTTGAAAAAAATGGTTTTTCATGAAATTTATTTTCACACCCTTTATAACCGGAAGTGCTTGGGCTTCGAAAATATTTTAGCTTTGTAGGGAATTGCAAGCAATATCATAATCCCAATTTTCAGATTTCAAATATTTCCAGTTCTCCAGAAACGTTTAATAGGCACTCGAACTTGGGACACCCTGTATAATATTCGTAGAGGATACCCTGGTAAACACATCTATATATTCTGGAACACTCAGGAAACACCAAAATCCCTCTCTGATATCATGATCAACTCCTATCTACGGAAGAATACAGGGAAGCTATGCGCGTGCTGGGCTCTGATAATTCTCTGAAGGTTATCTGGTGCCTGGTGCACTCAGAAATTCCTGGTAACGTGTGAGCAGATGCATTGGCTAAGCGAGAGGCACGCATAGCATTTACTGGGCCGGTACCGTCACCTACCTATATGTTGTACATCTGTCATAGTTTTTTTTTGAGAAATGGTTCGACAGGAAATTTTACTCTGAATGAAGTTCGAGGGACGACCTCAGACAGACGAGGTTCCTCATTGACAGGCCTTACTCAAATATTGAGTTTAAGAATATCCTAACTCTGTAGAGAAAAAAATTTAGTCTGGTGAATGAAACAAAAAAGAGTAATCTCAGTCAGTCATGTAGGATATATCTCACCCTGCAGTAATCATTGAAAAACTCAAATATGCAGCCTTCTTTGAGAACGATAGTACAGGTTGCGCCTTACCTTGTGAAGGCGCGTTTAGCTTGTATTTGTCCTTGAGTATCAATCCATTTTTACCAATTCTTCAACATCTACACTTCACAATGAGTCTTGTCTTTTCTCTCAATACCCTGGTGATCAGGTGTCCAAACCAGCACTAGTTTCTTGCTCTTATCCGGTTGTCTAAAGCGATTCCAAGTCTTGCGCCTTTGTACTGTCCTGGAGACAGACCGGAGCCAGACTTTAAATGCCTTCAGAATGGAATACAAACCACTGGCGAGAGGAAATCTACAGATTTTGGCCCCGGTGGGGGAGGAACTCTTAAATCGGACCGAGTATGACTTCGGGACGAACTATGAAGTTATCTTCAACTACCGCCAGGAAAACATATAGAATTACTATTTAATCTAGTATATAGATGCATGGAGAACGAGGAACTGGTAAAGGCATAAATGGCCGTAAATTTAGGGAAACAATATGTTTGGCAAACTCATATCAACGGCTTCCGTTATCCTTCATCTCTAAGGGGTTTGCCTCGTTTTGGTATTTTTTTTCTGCTGTTCGAAATTGAGTACTTATATGAACCTAAAATTCCCAAGAAGAGTTCGAGAATGAAAACAATACGCACGATTCGTTTTAGATTTCATAAATTCTCTTTGGATTGAATTAGATTCAAAGGCGAGAGTACAACAACAATCAATTGTGACTTCAACCACAACAGTGAAGTTCACACTACTTCAATATGTTGAAATGTCTCTTTTGGAAAAGATCGGATGGAATTTTGGAAAATTCACAAAAGAAATCTCGAAACTTGCAGTGGAAATAACGCTTTATGAAACGTACTAGCAGAGATCCATGCTAAGAGTAAACTACAGTCTGCAGTGCCGTTTTAAGGTGCTTTCGGGCACTGGGCACAGAAGACCTACAGGCCGCTCTTGGCACTGACGGATCTCTTGGATTCGCTTACAAATCGTCAAAAAAAGGCCCCTTCAGGTCTCGGGCAGCTTTGCCCCAAGCGCCCAGTGAATAAACCAGCACTGACAGAGTGTGTAGCTAATGTAGCTATCAAAGTTGAGTAACGGCAGATAGGTTTCGTCCTTGGTTGGACTCATCAGTGCAAGGATGATGAACAACAGGATGACGCAGAGGACCTTAATTTGAAGCCAGCAACCACTTCTGAGTACTTAGTAGTGTCACCTGGCGTTCAACCAACCAAGCTCCCTCGAAACTATAGATCCCTGCGTATATTCTTTTCCCCACTACGATGTTTCGTAAGTACCCCGTTTGGATTCTCATGATGTCCATCGTGGGGTAGCGAAAACACCCAGGTAATACGCAAGAGCGCAAATAACTGAAAACTCGCAAAAAAAAATCCCGGTAATATCAATTTCGACGGAAAATGAATTTTCGAAATGTGTAGGATACACCAACCTTCGTGGTAATAGATTAGAGCCAATAAATTTGAACCAAATAATTCTTCTGAATGGCAAAATGTAATTTACATGAAATATTCCATTTTTATATTTTTTACATTATATCATTATGTTTTTGCGGTCATGTTCTGGGGATCATCGCGTTATTATTTTGCCCAAATGTCTGTAATTTTTGATTTTTTTCCGAAAATGGTCTCTAACGATTGCGTTCGACTCTCTGATGGAGAATTCGAGGTCAAATTTCATTCTGTCCGGCCGGCTGTCCGTTGCCACGATAACTTAAAAACGGAAAGAGATAGCAACTTTAAATTTTCAGGGTAGGTGGCGCATCCCAACACGACGGACAAGTTCGTTAATGTTTTCAACCAATACAAGTCTGATCGAATTGAAACATGGTGAGTAGTTGTAGAACGCAAAACTCAGGACGTTTGTGGAATTTTGTGAGAATCGTATCACTAGAAAATTTAAAAAAATATATGAAAAAATATTATTTATGTCACGATAACCTGAGAACGGAAAGCGATAGCGGGTAAGGTTGTGCATCTGAATGGGAAATTTTAATTTGTTTGTAAGCATAATCGGCCAAATGGTTTTGGAGTTATACCCATCTGAAATTTGGTTTTTATTTCCTCAATAACTCGAAAAATACAAAACCGATACAATTCAAACACGTTATCAGTTGTGGAATGCCAACGCGAAAATTCTTGCGAAATTTCGTGAGGATCGTATCACTAGAAAATTTTTCGTCCGGCATTGCTGAAATTTTGCGAGAACCTTCAAAACCTAACTCTATTGCCAAGTTCCAAATTTGAACACGATCGGATCTATATTGTTGGAGAGCCGAGCAGCCTTGTGTGAGTTCAGTGGCTGGATGGATGACCGTTGCCTCGATAACTTTCGAACGAAAGAAGTTTTGTAATTTTCAGGGTAGGTTTCACATCCCAATGGAAGAGTTAATTTCGTTTTTGGGCATAATCGGTCCATCGGTTTCGGAGTTATACCCACCTGGGATATTATTATTTCCTCGATAACTCAAAAAACATAGACAAGATGGAATTGATGCTTGGTAACTAGTTTTAGAATATCGACATAAAGGCGTGTGAGAACCGTACCCATAGAAAATTTTCAGAAAATTACGAAAAAAATTTGGTCGAAGCACTGACATGAAGTCAGGAGCTTTTGCGCGTATTTTTTATTGTCCATTCTCCTGTAATCCGAATTTACCATGGTAAATTCGGTGGATTTAGAATGTCCAATACAGGAGCATGGACAATATGATTTACAATGGTAAATTCGTATAAGAGTTTCCAATATAAGAGAATGGACAATAAAACATACGCGCAAAAGCTGCTAACTTCACGTCAGTGCTTGAACCAATTTTTCTCAAACATATTGTGACGAGCAAGCATGAATGCGCCCCTGACTGCCTGACTATTGTGGAACTCCTTGGAAACAAGTAGCCCAGGGTCGAAGTCCTTAAAAATGGTATAAAGTGAAAGAAAATTATAGTAGAATGAAGCCCATTGGAAAATGAAGAGAATATAGGAAAAATAATTTACGGTCGATCTGAGTTCGGGAAGGGGAAGGGGGTCAGTTTTTAATGGTAAAAAACGATTTATCTTGATTTGCGGCAAAACTACAAGTCCAATGGGAACAAGTTGAATGGCAAAGTTGTAGGTAATAAAAAGATCTACAACTTTTGTTTCTACACTTTTTCCACATAACCTCAAAATTTATGTGAAAAATTCAAATAACCACGTTTTTGGTTTTTAATTTTTATGTTTTACAAAAAATACTTTTTTTTCACAAAGTTTGGTAAAAACTTACCTTTTTATGTCCCAAATACACTGTAATTTTTTGGATTTAAAATTTATTTTTTTTCACCTTAAATTGACTTAATATCGAAAAGACATCCTAATTTTCAACCATTAATTCTCACGTCAAAATATCTGCTTTTTTAAAATAGTAGGTTGGCTTTTTATTCATTGAAGTCTCTACTGTCCGATGGTCTAAAAAAAATTGGTTCAAGCCCTGTGGACAGGAGCTATTGGGCGCATGTTCATCTTCCTTGTGGCCCGTACTGACCAGTAAAGAAAAAAAGCAGTATCATGTTGAATACCTTAATATTATTGATTATTATATAATAATCGATGAAAATACTGAGAGAGACCCAGGAAATTTGACACATTTTGTCTTATATCTCCAGAAATTGAAATCGTATAGAGCCAAAATTTTGCACAATGTTGCAAAATACTACAATTGACGTTAGTACAAGTTTTTGTTGCAATCTGATGAATAGTTCACGAAAAAAAAATTTTTTTTTCGAAAAAATTAAAAGAAATATTTTTTTTAAAATTACCAACATTTCGATCATAACAGAATTTTGCCAAAAGTTGCGCGTTTATATCCTCGAACTGACTACCAAGTTTCGATTCAACATCTTCTTTAGTTCCTGAAATATCAGGGAAATAACCTCAAAATTTTAAATGTCTATAACTCCTAAACCGTCCGGCCGATTTTGCCCGTTAACGAACTTAACCGTCGCATTTTGATCAGAAACCTACCCTGAAAGTTTGAAGTCGATAGGACCTTCGGTGCTCCTGTTATCGTGCCTACGGCCGGAAGGCCGGCCGGACGGCACCCAAAAATCTGACACCGGATTCGTGATCAGGGAGTCCGAATTAGTCTATTAGCCAATTTTCAGCTCGAAATTCGAAAATTACAGACATTTGGACGAAATGATAGGACGATGTTCCCCTAGAACATGCGCCCAAAAATATACATTACTATGGTAAATTTTCTCAGAAAATGCTACGAAATAACAGGTAGTAAGGCCCAGACCCAAATAGCACTTTGCCCAATTCTCTATGAAATAACTTTTGATGGCCTAAAATTTTTCGTAAGTCACTCAGGTGTATATAAGTTATATTAAAATAGCAATAAATGAGCATCTACGCATATAATTTAGAGACGATTCTAAAACTTTATCAAAATATTGTAAGTGTCCTATTAAATATTAACTTCATTAACTTAGCATTATCTGAGAAAATTTACCATAGTGATGTATATTTTTTTTTAGACCATCAGAAAGTAGAGATTTCAACGAAGAAAAAGCTCACCTACCTTTTTAAAAAGGCAGATATTTTGACGTGAGAATTTTTGATTGAAAATTATGATGCTTTTTCAATATTGCGTCAATTGAAGTTGAAAAAAAAAATTTTAAATCCAAAAAACTACAGAGCATTTGGGACATAAAAAGTTAAGCTTTTACCAAATTTGGTGAAAAAAATTTTTTTTTTGTAAAAGATAAAAATTAAAAACCAAAAACGTGGTTTTTGAGGTTTTGAGGTTGTGTGAAAAAAGTGTAAATGCAAAAGTTGTAGATATTTTTATTACCTACAACTTCAACTTTTTTCCATAGGACTTATAGTTTGGCCGGTAATCGAGATAAACCGTTTTTTACCCTTAAAAACTGACCCCCTTCCCCTTCCCGACCTCAGATCACCCGTAAATTATTTTTCCTATCATTTTTGATATATTCTCTTCCTTTTACAACGGGTTTCAATCTACTATAATTTTTTTCGGTTTCAAAAATTATCGATACTGGTCTAAAGCGGAAAGCGCGGTCGAATATATTGAAGCCTGAGTCGCCGTGCGGGAATCAATCGATTCTTGCCAGCGACGTACGTACGATACTTGAGCGCGAGTGGAAATAAATCTAGTTGAAATAAATAGTGTGAAATAAATTCCGTGTAAATATTATTGGATTAAAGTTGAATGCCGTTAGAAGTACATTAGTTTAGTTCTAGTGAAAGTAGACAATTTAACCGAAAACGTAACAATATATTGCACGTATAAAATTTATTTTCGTTTAATTTCATACCCTCAATCAGTTCCGGAATTATTGAAAATAAAATTTGCATAAAACCAGTAACTGAAACTATCTACAAGCATCAAATGCCACTTGTACTAATATTTAAAGAAAATAAATAATAATATAATATATCGATTGTTGCACGAACATCCGGGGTCTCGACTCTAAATTAACGACAATATCGCATCCGCAATCCACAATGGAATGAAATCATTTACTAGCACCAGATGCCTGCAATAAATTCTATTGATTGTTAAACGAAACTTTCATAACTTATATCTCGCCTGCGAGTCTCAACTGAAGTGCCGCAACTCGAAATTCGAATTATCAAAACATTTGAAACGCAGACGAGATATCTCGACAATATCGCATCTCGAGTCCGATTATCTAATCTCGAACAAGGAGGATGCCCTTGTCCGTATAGGCTGTTATTTTCACTTTTATTGGATGAGGCTGAAGAATTGGTAAAGAAATACATAGATAAATTCTCATTGGATTAATATTCTAGATTCTAGAATAAAGACAAGGCTCGTAACTTCATGAAATGGCGCAATTCGCCCTATAGTTGTCAACATTTGTAAATCAAGTCGGATGACTTTCTTATCAGCGTATGCGGTATGTAGAAATGATATGGAATTAATCGTTCCAACTGTAATGACCGCCAGGATCTCATAAAGAGGTTGATTCAACTGCGAAAAAACCATTTAATATGGTATACAGATAAATGAATCCTCTATAGAAGACGCGGCTGGCTTAGGCACTTATGACATATAGATAATTAAGGAATTTGGGGAAACCTAAAATAACGCTCCAAATTGTTCTGGCATTGTAATGGACTTACAAAGGGCCAATAATTCGTATCACTGCAGACAGCCAATGGCCATGGCCATGGCGTTGAAATATCTGGACTCTAAAAACTGCTCGGAGTTGCAAGGAGCTCATTGTGCACAGAAGAAATGGCACAACTCGTCATATCAATATCAAACAATTGGTTCAAGCCCTGTGGACAGGATCTTTGGCGCTCTTGTTCAAACTTTGACACATCATATCTCCGAAAGTATTGGTTTATCAGAGTTGGAAATGGTATCATTAATTCTTATGATAGAACTGTATCATAAAGGCAATTCAATTCAAATAATAGTTTATTTATCATTCTGTTCGATAGTTATTGTAGAAAAAAGTTTGTTTACACTTTACGGCATCCCGATCAATACAAAACTTTGCATGCGTATAAAGGTCATTATTCCACAATTTCATACTAAATTTCAGATAGATTGAGTGATCGGTTTCGGAAATATTCATAAAAAATGTTTTTACAAAAAACGGCCATAACTCCGAAACCGCTTGAGGGATTTCTCCCGTTAACGAACTCGTCCGAGATATCTACGCACCAAACCTACCCTGGAAATGTCAGTCCTCTAACTCCTTTCGTTCGAGAGTTATCGTGTTAACGGACGGACGGCAGGACAGAATCGATTTCGACCACAGATTCTTGATCTGTGAGTCGAACCAAATCGTTTGAGACCATTTTCAGCCAAAAATTCGAAAATTACAGACATTTGGGAAAATTGATAAGCACTCTGTTCCGAGGAACAAGAGCGCCAAAAAGGAACTGATGCTGCTATCTGGGCTTCTCAATGGCCATTGCATGGCGAGATGTCGCCTAAACAAGATAGCCAAAGAGGATCACTATTTGAGTCGGCAATTGAAATCACTTAACACACACTTCTTGGTTATTGCGAAGTGGTTGTACAAATGATGCTTAATCTGCTGGGAAGTGATTCCCCAGGGAAATCATCAGCTTTGTGAAGTAGCTACTCTTTTGGGAAATTCACGATATCATGGTAAAACAAAAGTATTTGATTGGCCAGTGTATGAAGGCCACCAAATCAAGCAAGCTACAATAATACAAATATAGAACGTTTAAGATAGTAACGAATTAGTAGATATTTCACAAATCCAAGGAGTATATCGTCTTAAGTGTCATTGCTGTATACTTCACCACAATGTTACTTAATCATTTGTTCGCAAGATATACAAGTTAGTGTATTTGGTACTAGCAATCGACATACATATTATGTAACCTTTGATATTTTACAATTAAATACGTACTTTGTCATGAATTATGTTATATAGTTGCTAAATGAAAACAAAACTCAGCATCATGTTCTCTATAATTATTAATTAATACAGGGTGGTCCAAACCTTAACCAAGAAATTTTTACCAAGTATTCTACGTCAAAAATAAGTCCTAGTTTGTCATATAAACATATGTCGAGAAATGCTTCCTCTCCGAGATACAGGGTGTTGAAATGATAGAAAAAAAAACGTTTTTTATCAATAACTTTTACATTTCGTAAAATATTTCTATAAAATTTGGTAAATATGTTTTAAGGATCAAGGAGTGCTTTTTGAATTAAATTAATTTGTTTTATTCTACCAGTGGCGTCCGTACTGCATCGAGAGTTAATATTTTGAGACAAAAAAATGATACCTACGCCACTGGTTTTTCCAACAATAAAAATTACTCTCCACTTTTTGACGTACGAGGCACCGTTTCCGAGTAAAAGAATTAAACACATGCTCATGCATGAGGAAATCGCTCAAATTTGATATGGTACATAATAATAATAATACTATCTTTGTAAACGAAACGTGTAATTAAAAAAAAATAAGTGTTAACAGCCACACTCAAATACGAATTTAAAGAATATGTTCGAAGTAAAAGAAAAAAAAACATTTTTTTTTCTAATAATTTCAACACCCTCTGTATCTCAAAGAGGAAGTATTTCTCGACATACGTTTATGTGACAAACTAGGGCTTATTTTTGACGTAGAATACGTTCGTTGGTTAAAATTTCTTGGCTAAGATCTGGACCACCCTGTATAAGTGCAGAAGTCGGTTCTTGTATTATATTCTCCTTTTTACACTTGAACAAAATTTTAGCGCAAACATTTCATTATATGATAATTACTTTTAATTTTGTAATTTTTTCAGTTGTCACTGTAGATTTGAAGTTAGAATGTCTTAAACCAGAAAAAAAGTATTACGAAAGAGTTAGAACCTGTCTGCGAAAATTGAAATTTGACGTTATATTCCAATGGGAACCCTCAAAATCAAATGTGTGTCCGTCGTCAATTGCGAAGTATTTCTTCGATGTAGGATGCAAGGTTGAATTATGTAAAATCAAAAAAGAATCTGAGACCATTTTCGATGTAAATGTGCCCCTCATAGAAAATTTTGATGAATTTGATCATCACGAATCAGCCAAATTTGTAGAATGGTTAGGAGCAGTTATGATTAATGGATCCATGGAGGAATCTTCCGAATATATATCAACTTATGTCACTCCCAAGCCATCAGTTCGTCTTGGACAAGTTAAAACTTTGAGATGGAGGGGATTCTTCAACACTGTTAAACTGGTGGACTTTTTGGAAGAGGCAATGTAAGTAGAGTGAATATTATTATTATTATTATTATTATTATTATTATTATTATACTGATCCTCATGGGTCTTCCACAAGGAGACCCCTCATAAGCTCTAAGAGCTTGCCCTGAGTTAGGAGAACCAGTTGTGTTCTGTGTAGGCTTTGTTACTGTGTCCTTACGCCACCTTAGGCACAGCACTGTTAATTTTTGACCCAACAGCGAATGGTGGCGATTACCGTGACTAGAAAATTTCTTTCCTAGTAAAATATGTTTTACATGAAACCACTTGAGATATGCAAATGAAATTTGGAGGGTTTTAAGAGGTTGTTATTAGCATTTTTTGACATGCGATTAAGAATTTTATGTTCATCATTGGCGTGCATGCGGGTAATGATCTCAATTTTTTTAATGAAAAATAGGTATGCCACTCAGATATTAACTGAATGAAAAATTATATACGATTTACACTTTTTATTCAATATTGTGACGCGTTTCGTCGACACAGCGACTTCATCAGACTACATCATACTGCTGCGTCTGATGAAGTCGCTGTGTCGACGAAACGCGTCACAATATTGAATAAATAAGTGTAAATAGTATATAATTTTTCATTGAGTTAATATGGATTTGCATCAAGTAAAAGCCACAGGCATAAAATTTTTTCACTCAGATATTTCAAACTAAAAATCGGTTTTGAATTTCTTGTTCAATTTGTGACTAAAGTTCTTTCATGCCTTTTTCCGTATAGGGGCCGTTTTTAAGCAGAAAAATAATACCTCTCAACGCGTATTTTTCATATCTTTAATAAATCATCTAGAAGTGACGCTAGTAGGCTACTGTCAACTTTCTGTTAAATACGAATATTTCAATGAATTGCACCAAATTTCAATTGCATATCTGAATCGGTTTCAGGGCAATAAATAGCTAGTTTTTGGAGATCTTGTTCCTCGGAACAGAGTGCTTATCAATTTGCCCAAATGTCTGTAATTTTCGAATTTTTGGCTGAAAATGGTCTTAAAAATTTGGATCGACTCACTGATCAAGAATCCATGGTCAAAACCGATTCTGCACGCTTTGGGGCTGCAGCAATGTTTTCAGATTTCATCGTCAAACGTCAAACATTCCTCATTCGTTTGTTCAGCTCAGGGGTGGAGGGAGGGTGCGATCTCCCCAATGTTGAACGGAGTTGGCAAATTTTCAAAAAACAATTGGAAAAATTTTAAAGCAGTCGGACTGTATTGGGACAATTTTCTTAGCTTATCGATAAACCGCCTTGACTTCAATTATACTTACTTAGGGCCGGTTTCTCAATTGCGAGTTACGCATGTATTCAGCGATATCCATGAACGCGTAACACTTGGGTTACCCGCAACCAAGGGCTTAGCCAGGGGGGGGGTTTGGGGGTTCAAACCCCCCCCCCGAAATGTTATTTACACCCAAAACCCCCCCCCGACATTAAATCCTGGCTACGCCCTTGTCCGCAACCCCGAGTTAACTCGCAATTGAGTCCCTGAAATTGCCATTACTAATAAAATAATGAAATTTTAAAAACTTTAAAAGTATTTTATTTTAGTAAAGTATTTTGGGAATACGTATTATGCAGTTAGTATTTCAAATACAAAATGAAAAACCATTTGGTATTTTGTATTTCAGATAAAAAATATAAAAAATTTGTACAAGCCCTGTGGACAGGAGCTTTCTGGTGCTCTAGTTCAAACAGACAAATTATATCTCCTAAAGTATTGGTTTCTCAGAGTTGAGGATTATATCAATGTATTCGTATGATAGAAATGCATCATAAAGGAAAATCAATTCAAATAATAGTTTATTTATCAAGATTAAATGAGCAATCTGAGAATGAGAACTGCACCATGGAAGAAATCAAATTAAAATAGCTGAAATGAATTTGACTCTCTTATAGAACAGGATGACATGTACGAGTATGAACACAGAGCATATAATAAAGCTTAGATAGAATAATTATAGCATTCTGTGAAAACATAGAAGTACGATTCATTTTTGAAATTTCCGAAAATCATATCTCCGAAAGTATTAGCTTATCGGAGTTAAAAATGACATCAATGGATTTTATGGTGAAACTGTATCTTGAATGAAAATTGAATTTGAAATTTGTTACTTAAAAAAAATTCTTTTTTTCGTTACTCCGAAACCATCTGGCCTATTTTGCCCAATAACGAAATCAACCGAGATATTCATCTCCCTAATCTACTCTGAAAATTTCAACTGCCTAGCTCATTCCGTTCGAGAGTTATTGTAGAAAAATTTTTTTAAAATTTTCAATTTTTTTTGACACTTTGCGGTAACCTGATCAATACAAAACTTCACATGCGTATAAAGGTCATGATTCTACAATTTGATGCTAAATTTCAGATAGATCGAGTGATCGGTTTCGGAAATATTCATAAAAAATATTTTTACTAAAATCGGCCATAACTCCGAATCCGCTCGATGGATTTTGCCCATTAACGAAGATATTTCCGAGATATTTACGCTCCAAACCCAGCTTGCAAATTTCAATCCTCTAACTCCTTTCGTTCGAGAGTTATCGTGCCTACGGCTGGCCGGCCGGCCGGACAGAATCGATTTCGACCTCGGGTTCTTGATCAGTGAGTCGAACCAAATCGTTTGAGACCATTTTCAGCCAAAAATTCGAAAATTACAGACATTTGGGCAAATTGATAAGCACTCAGTTCCGAGGAACTAGAGCGCCAAAAAGTAGTTGCATTTTGTATTAAAATATATTTTGTATACTATTTTGGACATCCAAACATAATGGAGGGTTATTCGGCTCACTCCATCTACTTTTGCTATGAACCTTCAACTGGTTATTGGCTCCTTCACAACTATATGTAGAATTCTTCCTCAGTTTCGATCATTTTAGTTGATACATGCCACCCTCTGCATGCCCTCCTGGTTATTTCTTATAATGACCCACGCTTATTACATGTTTTACTGTATTCTGATTTAAATGAATGATATTAATTTTTCAGGTCCAAATATGGCAAAAGTCCGTTGTGGAAAGCCATATATTTTCAAGGATTTTCAGATTCACCTGTTGTTTGGGGGTTGAATGAACATCATTATTACACTAATGGGGACAATGGAGGTGTTGTAATTATGAATATGGATGAATTGGTTCTCTGTTGTCAAAAATGTTCCAATAAATATTATAAATAATTTTGTCCATATTTTTATAACACAGAATACTAATATATCGCAGGTACTAAATCCAAAACAATCGAGAAAAGCACTGACGAGGAGCTTTCGCCCGAATGTTCTATTGTCTATTCAAGCCTCACACATCTTCACGTCTTCACATCTTCACTTTCTTATGACTGCATAAACCTTCAAGCCGTCTTTTAAGTGTTAACACGTGAAAATATTTATTGGACATTTTAATTTTAAAATAAATAATACTTTCTCAGCGGGGATTCGAACCTGCATATCAAGCGGCAGGCGAGAAGCTAACCTCTAAGCTACACAGGGCTCGAGTTCTGAGATTTAAGTACTTGATTTGAAATTTCAGAATTGCGATACCTACCAATTCGAAATTTTATTTTCACGATATGTAATTGCAAAAATGGGTTCAAGCCCTGTGGACAGAAGCTTTCTGGCGCTCTAGTTCAAACAGACAAATTATATCTCCGAAAGTATTGGTTTCTCAGAGTTGGGAATTAAATCAATGTATTCTTATGTAAGAACTGCATCATAAAGGAAATTAAATTAAAATAATAGTTTATTTATCAAGATTAAATGAGCAATCTGAGAATGAGAACTGCACCATGGAAGAAATTAAAATAGCTGAAATGAATTTGACTCTTTCTTATAGAACAGGATGAAATGTACGAGTATGAACATAGATCATATAATAAAGCTTAGATAGAATAATTATAGCATTCTGTGAAAACATAGAAGTACGTACGATTCATTATTGAAATTTAGAAAAATCATATCTCCGAAAGTATTAGCTCGTTGGAGTTGAAAATGATATCGATGGATTTTAATGGTGAAACTGCATCTTAAATAAAAATTACAGACATTTGGGCAAATTGATAAGCACTCAGTTCCGAGGAGTTCCTCGGAACTGAGCGCCAAAAAGTGTAATTCCCTTTCCGGGATTTGAGCCCGCCTTCTCTCGATCCGAAACCGAAAACCCGATGGCCTCTAGACCAACCGGCTATCGGGCTCCTCGTACGATCTTGTCGATCTCCGGTATTAGAATAAAATGTCGGTACTTACCTGGGATATATATTCTTAATTTTCACTTTTCGACATAAAATCGCCACATGGGGGTTTATTTGACGGTTTTTTACCCTTGTCTATCTAAGTCGATTTTGACGTTTCTCGAACCAACTATTAGCAAGGAATTAGACAATGTCATGTCTCAGGAAAATAAGTTGACATTATGACAATTCAGACATAGAATAATTATATAATTCTGTGAAAACGTAGAAATACGATTTATTATTGAAATTTTGAAAAATCATATCTCTGAAAGTATTAGCTTGTTAGAGTTAAAAATGATATCATTGGATTCTTATGATAAAACTGCTTATTGAAAAAAATTTAATTTGGAATTTGTTTTGTAAAAAAAACCATCTGTCCGATTTTGCCCAATATCGAAACCATCTGTCCGATTTTCCCCAATAACGAACTTAGCCGAGATATTTATCTCCCAAACCTACTCTGAAAATTTCATCTGTCTAGCTCATTCCGTTCGAGAGTTATCGTGCCTACGCCGGACAGAATGAATTTCGACCACGGGTTCTTGATCAGTGAGTCGAACCATATCGTTTAAGACCATTTTCATCGAAAAATTCGAAAATTACAGACATTTGGGCAAATTGATAAGCACTCAGTTCCGAGGAATTAGAGCGCCAAAAATACAAACCCGATCGAGCTGAAATCCAGTACTCGATTGTAAAACTGTGGAATCTGACAGATTCTTTCTGAATTATAACGGCATTAACGAGGAAACAATATTTTAGAGTATTAGATGCCAGTTCGAAATTGTATTATCACAGTAATTGCTAAAATACAAAGCAAATCAAGCTGGAATCCTATACTCGATTGTAAAATGGTGGCTTGAAGGTTTATGCGGAATTTCAACGGAATCTGACCTAACTTCTGAAATATAAAATTTTTCAGAAAACTATTTTCACTTCGTACAATAATATTTACAACTTTCTCCGTTCACCTAAAGATTCCATCCCCCAATTAATCCCAAGGTGTATATGAGATACCATGCTCTGAATGTCCCGGGTCATACATAGGTCAAACTAACAGACGTGTGACTAACAGAGTATACGAACACCAACTCGCAGTACACAAAGCTGAATCATCCTCAGCTCTCTTCAAACTTCATGCAGATACAGGATACAAAATTGACTTTGCTAGCTGCAGAACCGTTGCAGTAGAGAAAATGCTTACCAGCCGCATTATTCGCGAAGCCGTTGAAATTGAAAGGCATCCAGATTGTCTTAACAAACTCGACGAAAGCCAAAGATTATCTCATACATGGAAACCTTTGATTTATCTCCTACCGCGGTCACCTCAAAGTCCTCAAATGCAACCAGTACCCCCACCATCCCCACTCCTACCCCAATCTCGACACGTATAAATAGTAAATACAGCATCTCGATCATCCGTTAATCACTAATCAGTCTTCTTGAAGTAATGGAAATACAGTGATCTCTGCGAGACTACTGGTGACGAAACCTGGAGTCCTGGGCAGATTGAGAACCCCGGTGTTAATTCACGTTTTTGGCGCTCTTGTTCCTCGGAACAGAGTGCTTATCAAATTGCCCAATTGTCAGTAATTTTCGAATTTTTCGATGAAAATGGTCTTAAACGATTTGGTTCGACTCAGTGATCAAGAATCCGTGGTCGAAATTCATTCTGTCCGGCCGTCCGTAGGCACGATAACTCTTGAACGGAATGAGCTAGACAGTTGAAATTTTCATAGTAGGTTTGGGCGATAAATATCTCGGCTAAATCGTTATTGGGCAAAATCAGACAGATGGTTTCGGAGTAACAAAAAAAAATTTTTTTACATGACAATAAAATTCACCATAAGAATCCATTGATATCATTTTTAACTGTAACAAGCTAATACTTTCGGAGATATGATTTTTCAAAATTTCAATAATAAATCGTATTTCTACGTTTTCACAGTATGACATAATTATTCTATGCATGAATTGTTATAATGTCAATTCAATTAATTTCAGCAATCGTAGAATTATGAGAATTATAATATGATATCATACTTTTTGTTGGTTGATATTTTCATGCCGATGGTCAATCCATATGATGATGGGAATGGTAATGGTAAGTTAAATAATATTGTGTTCAGAATATCTCCAGTAAAACCAAAACTGGAATATTGGTGTATTTGGAGTATTGGAGTGGATTTCAGGAAAGAATATATATTATCGTTCATTATAGAACTGAGGAGTGAATATCTCAGATGAGTTCGTTGTTGGGTAGAATTTGTCTATTGGTTTTGGATTGATAATTCTTCCACTCTTGTTGAATTAAAATTGTTCTATGATGTCTGATATCAATTTCTGCTAAGATGAAGTTCTTTCATAAGAATCCATTGATATAATTCCCAACTCTGAGAAACCAATACTTTCGGAGATTTAATTTGACTGAACAAACGCGCCAGAAAGTTCCTGTCCGCAGGGCTTGAACCAATTTTTGGCGCTCTGGTTTCTCGGAACATATAGTGCTTATCAATTTGCCCAAATGTCTGTAATTTTCGAACTTTTGGCTGAAAATGGTCTCAAACGATTTGGTCCGACTCACTGATCAAGAATCCGAGGTCGAAATCGATTCTGTCCGGCCAGTCCAGCCGGCCGTAGGCACGATGACTCTCGAACGAAAGGAGAGGATTGAAATTTGCAAGGTGGGTTTGGAGCGTAAATATCTCGGACGAGTTCGATAATGGGCGAAGTCCATCAAGCGGTTTCGGAGTTATGGCCGTTTTTAATAAAAACATTTTTTATGAATATTTCCGAAACCGATCACTCGATCTATCTGAATTTTAGCATCAAATTGTAGAATCATGGCCTTTATATGCAAGTGAAGTTTTGTATTGATCAGGTTACCGGAAAGTGTCAAAAAAAATTTTTGTAAATTAAAAAAAAAAAAATTCTACAATAACTCTCGAACGGAATGAGCTAGGCAGTTGAAAATTTCAGAGTAGGTTAGGGAGATGAATATCTCGGTTATGTTCGTTATTGGGCAAAATAGGCTAGATGGTTTCGGAGTAACAAAAAAAATTTTTTTTTAAGTAACAAATTTCAAATTCAATTTTTATTTAAGATGCAGTTTCACCATAAAAATCAATTGATATCATTTTCAACTCCAGCAAGCCAATACTTTCGGAGATATGATTTTTTGAAATTTCAATAATGAATCGTACTTCTATGTATTAACAGAATGCGATAATTATTCTATCTATGCTTCATTATATGATCTGTGTTCATACTCGTACTTGTCATCCTGTTCTATAAGAGAGAGTCAAATTCATTTCGGCTATTTTAATTTGATTTCTTCCATGATGCAGTTCTCATTCTCAGATTGCTCATTTAATCTTTATAAATAAACTATTATATTTGAATTGAATTTCCTTTATGATGCTGTTCCTATCATAAGAATACATTGATATAATTCCCAACTCTGAGAAACCAATACTTTCGGAGATATAATTTGTCTGTTTGAACAAGAGCGCCAGAAAGCTCCTGTCCACAGGGCTTGAACCAATTTTTGCGCGTATGTTCTGGGGAACATCGCGTTATCATTTTGCCCAAATGTCTCCCAACTAGCAAAGTAGACCCCTAAAAGAACGAAATGGTTTCATAACTATCGTATTGGGCCGCTTGAAAGGATTATTTTTTAATGCGTCTCAATACGACAATTTGGTCATAAAATAGATGGATTTCTATAATGCTGTTGTATAGAAGTTCTTACAACTCATATAATACGACAAATTTTATAACAGTCGCATAACGTACTATAAAATTCCTATAAAATAATTTTAAAACAGTGTTATACAGATTAGAATACGGTTGCATAGCTATTGTATTACTTATAATAGCGACGTTAAACAGTTGCATTAGAGTTCTTTAAGAGAAGTAATAAGATTGTTGCTTTACGCAGAAGTTGAACACTACACAATAGATATAAAACTATTTTATAATCATCTTATAACTAAAACAGTATTCTCTCTTATGAAGAGCTTAATATAGAATAAAAATGTGGTTCCAGGAATAAATTTATCTCATGTTCTGCGTTATAGAATCATCTACATATACCTACAAAAATATAAACATAACCCAATAGTAATAGAAAAATTACGCGGGTTTTCTAGCAGTTTTCGGGTTCAAAATGAATTCGGCAATATCTGAGTGGAAACAAATAAAAAAGAGTGCTAATTCGTTCCAGTTTGTGGGAACAATCGTAAACTCTTTTCTATTATTTTCCTCGGTTTCTACTATCTTGAACATATTTCAAATATATGAATACCGGTATAAATAAATCCAATAATTTGAGGTTAGTTCACGCTTGGAAAGAATCTGTATAAAGAAATTATTCGAAACACAATACAACTAAATGATTGTTTAATGTCGTACCGAACGCATGTTAAGAGATACTTCTGTTCTATTATGTAGTTTGCCAACGCGCTAAAGGATTACACGGAAATCTATCGTACAGTGTTGCTATCTTGGCAGTTAGTAGTTATTCCGGCATACATAAAATCAGTAGCAATAAATAGGTAGACTTTTTATTTTATTATGATACATCTTGTAGTTCAAGATGTTCTAAAAGCACCTACAATGTATGTTTTGCAATTCAATCATGAAAAGTCATATTATATATTTGACACGGATTGTCATAAGGGTTCATTGTAAATTTTAACAGTAAACTTGTGCTGAAGAGAGTTTAGTTATATGAACAAACACAATATTGCGATAGATTCCTTTATTTTTACTAAGAAAACAACTTTTTTTTAAATAATAACTGAATAATTAGCGCAAAAAAATCTTGTGTAGCCTACACTTCATGCAAAACATCGACGTGTACTTTTTGCACACAATGTGTTGGACCACTCACTATACCCGTGGTCCATCCTGATCCTTTATATAAATATCTACCTATTATTTCTGTAATAAACAAAATCTGGCAACAGTTGAAAGTGGTCAAGAATCAAACTGCACCATGATTCCTGAGACTGTTAAAAACAATTTTATGGCGCTGCATTAAACAACATAATAAAACTTTAATATCGTATACAGCTCAGAAGAAAACAGAATCATTGTATAAGGTATCTAATGTGTATTCTACCATATACGCCAATAGGGCCGTAGCGAAGAGCTATTCCGAGGGGGGGGAGAAACGTCTTTTGGCGCCCCTAATTTGGAAAAATAGACAAAAATCGAAAAACACACATATGGATGAAGTATACATATATTGATAAATACTACATAGTTTCTTAATAAAGAATGAATTATAAATTAATATAACTATCAATGAAAATTATTTTACAAAGAATACCGCGTTCTGAATTTGTGTTTTTGAGTGAAAAAAATTGTTTGCATCTCTCAACAGATCCAAGGCCAAAAAAGAATTATATTTGACAAATAATAATATATATACCAAGCTTTCGAGATGATAAGAATAATCTGAAGATTTTATAGATATTAAAAAGAAAACTTTAGAAAAATGATATAACAATAATTTCACGTTACCCTGCTATCTAGAGTGGAATGTTCCAACAATTCTTCGAAAATATCTGCTATTTGGAATATTGAATGAGAGTTTTTTGTAATTCCTGAATTTAAGCAATATTTTTGTACTCATCACCCTGAAAATTTTTGTAGTTTGCATATAGAAAATTAAATCTTCGATGTCACTCAATCGAATATTTTACCGAAATATCACGAAAAAAAAATGTTATTTTATAGACACTGAAAATCAACCTGTAAGTGCAGTTGTTAAATGAAGGTTCACAAGGTGCTACTTCCCTTAAAAACTATGTGTCAGCAGTGGCCAAAACTTTTCGCTCTATTCGAAAATACAGTCCTCTTTTTAGAACGCATGTTCTAGGTAACATCACACGTTATCATTTTGCCCAAATGTCTGTAATTTTCGATTTTTTTGCCGAAAATTGTCGCAAACCATTTAGTTCAACTCTCTAATGAAGAATTCGAGGTCAAATTTGATTCTGTCCGACCGGCCGGCCGTTGCCACGATAACTAGAAAACGGAAAGATATAGCGCCTTGAAATTTTCAGGGTAGGTTGTGCATCTTAATGCGAGTTTGTTCATAGGTATACCTATCTGAAATTTGGTTGTTATTTTCTCAATAACTCGAAAAATACAAAACCGATCCAATTCAAACGTGGTTATTAGTTGTAGAATACCAACGCGAAATCTTGCGAAATTTCGTGAGGATCGTATCACTAGTAATTTAAAAAAAAATCATTTAAAAAAGTTCTATATGTCCTAAACTATTCGTTCGATATCGCTGAAATTTTGCCAGAGCCTTCAGAACTTAACTGTACTGTCAAGTTCCAAGTTTGAACACGATCAGATAGATATTGTTGGATATTCGAGCAGCCTTGTATGAGTTCAGTAGATGGATGGCTGACTGTTAACTGACTCGATAACTTTGGAACGAAAGGAGATAAGCACTTGCAATTTTCAGGGTAGGTCACGCATCCGAATGGGAGAGTTGAGTTCGTTTTTGGGCATAATCGGTCCAACGGTTTCGGAGTTATAACCACCTGGAATATTATTTCCTCTATAACTCAAAAAATTTAGACCTGATTGAATTGAAGCTTGTACTAGTTGCGGAATATCGACATAAAGACTTGTGTAAAATTTAGTGGGAACCGTAGAAATTAAAAAAAAAATTGGTTCTTAATCGGTATATTCGATTAAGGAGAATGGACAATAGAACATGCGCCAAAAGCTCCTGACTTCGCGTCAGTGCTTGAACAACTCGCCATGTATTCATGACATTTGCGCCTTTTCCCGTTTCAATTTTTCTTTTCTGGGCTGTCCTTCTGAATTCCGCTCCAGACGGTTTGAACTTATTTTGGCAAGGACCCATATCCATATTCGGTTTTCGATTTTAAATTTCAATCAATATTCATATTCACTATTCACGAATAATGTATATAAGAAGAAGAAGGTTAGTTTCTTTCTATTGAACGATTTTTATGTATAGCCGGGGAAGGCTGGGAATTCCCCACTCCTGCCATCTAGTCTCTAGCAGCAACAAAGCTGTCTACAATGCTGTCGGTCTTGTACAAATAAATTGAGTAAATGGTAGGGTAGGCAATCATTCGATACAGTCACTGCACTTATGTATAATAATAATCATCTTATGCAAGTAGTAGTTCAAAAAAATCTATTTTCATTATGTCATTTTGCTATAGTTTTTCAAATATCCGCGGTCAATTTGGCGCCCTTTGAGATATGATCCGGAGGGGGAGGCTCCCCTCCCTCCCCCCCCGGTAGCGACGGCCCTGTACGCCATATTTATTAAACGTTCGGCTGTTCAGAAACCGCCGCCATTGTGAAAAAAATCATATAGAAACGAAAAAGGGTGAAATAAAAATGGATTTTTTAAGGAAATATGTGATTTCTTCCGCTTTTACAACAGCCACAATACATACTTTGTTTTAAGTTGAAAATTCAACAAATAATAAATTATTTTTTATTTTTCAATACCAATAAAATGTACGCTAAACTGAGGCGCTTTAATTTTTTACCAACAAAATATATACATATTGTCAGAAAAGTTAGCTGCGCAAATAAATTTGGCCCCCACAGTAGCGATATAGGTCTTCAATATGATTAACAACAGGTCCCATCTCCATCACCCACCGCCATAATAATGCCCGATATTGGATTTTATTCCTCTGTCATGACACAACGCGAACGTTTACACCTAATAATATATTCTTGTGATAATTCTATTCCGAATTTCAACGGTAGAGAACAAAATTATTGTATTAGCTATTCTGTCTGCATTATAAAATACTTATAAAATACTTTCTTAGTAGTTCTATATGTGGCCGTTAAATACTCTTAAACCGCAGAATAGGAGTACTGCTATACAATAGTTTTATAGCAGTTCGCAAATACATTGTATAAGTAATCTTGAAGACATACTTATAGGACAGATATATAGTCATCCTATAACGGTTGTGTAGTTTACTAAAGGATGTCCTAAAAGAACTGAACAGTTGTGTAAAGTGGGGCCCTTTTTGGTTGTAAAGACATTGTATAATGGTTTATATCCACTGTATAAGATTTTCACGTTTCTATAAGATATGCTGTATAGCAGTTCTTACAACCTTTATAAAATTATTTTTGCTAGTTGGGCTGTAACTTTCGAATTTTTTGACGAAAGGTCTCGAACGATTTGGTTCGACTCCCCAATGAAGAATTCGATGTCAAATTTGATTCTATCCGGCCGTCCGGCCGTTGCCACGATAACTTGAGAACGGAAAGAGCTATAGTGACTTGCAATTTTCAGGGTAGGTGGCGCATCCCAATACGACGGACAAGTTCATTAATGGACATAATCGCGGCCCAATGGTTTCCGAGTAATAATTAAGTTTTCAACCAATATAAATCCGATCGAATTGAAACTTGGTGAATAGTTGTAGAATATAAACCTAAGCACGTTTGTGAAATTTTGTGAGAATCGTATCGCTAGAAAATTATTAAAAAATATTTTTGTTCTTACGATAACCTGAGAACGGAAAGAGATAGCGGCTTGAAGTTTTCAGGTTAGGTTGTGCATCTGAATGCGACATTTGAGTTTGTATATAAGCATAATCGGTCAAACGGTTTTAGAGTTATAGCCATCTGAAATTTGGTTGTTTTTTGTTTCTCATTAACTCGAAAAATAAAAAACCGATTGAATTCAAACATGGTTATTAGTTGTAGAATGCCAACGCGAAAGTTCTTGCAAAATTTCGTGAGGATATTATTTGTAGAAAATTTTTAAGAAGTCATTGAAAATTGAAAAAAAAATTCTATATATTAGTAACTATTCGTCTGAAATTGCTGAAGTTTTGCAAGAGCCTTTAGAACCTAACTATACTGCCAAGTTTCAAGTTTTAACACGATCGGTTAAATATTGTGGGAGATTCGAGCAGCCTTGTGCGAGTAGATGATGGGTGACCGTTACCTCGATAACTTTCGAACGAAAGGAGATAGAAACTTGCAATTTTCAGTGTAGGTTGCGTATCCGAATGGGAGAGTTAAGTTCTTTTTTGGGCATAATCGGTATAACGGTTTCCGAGTTATACCCACCTCTGGAATATTATTTCCTCGATAACTCAAAAAATAAAGATTCGATCGAATTGAAGCTTGGTAACTAGTAGTAGAAAATCAACATAAAGACGTGTTTGAAATTTTGTAAGAACCGTACCCCTTGAAAATTAAAAAAAAATGACGAAAAAATAAATATTGTAAGGACCGTACCCTACAAAATTTGAAAAACATTACGAAAAAAAAAATTGCACTGACGTGAAGTCAGGAGCTTTTGCGCGTATGTTCTATTGTCCATTCTCCTGCATCGGACACCCTTTATCGAATTTACCATGGTAAATTATGTTGTCCATTCTCCTGTATTGGATACTTAATTCGAATTTAGAACATACGCGCAAAAACTCCTGACTTCACGTCAGTGCTTGAACCAAGTTTTATCTTGTTCTTGATAATGGCTCCATGAACGATGCTCGTTCTGTGTATAGTATCCACAGATAACAAAGTATAGTATCCACAGATAACAAAGTAGTATCCACAGATAAAGGCGAAAATTCATGTGACGATTTTGTCGCCGAAAACCAGCAATTTTGTCGCCCAAAATTTCGACGATTTTTTCGTTCAAAACCAGCGACTGTCGCTCGAAATTTCCCTTCCCCTATATTTCATGGAGCGACAAAATCGCACAACAGATTATTTTGAACTGACAGAAACATAACCTAATTGAATTTAAATATTACAACTAAATACAAATTTAGGTACAAAATGAGTTCCGGAAGTACTACAGTTATCTCTAATAATTATATAAATGTATTAAATCGCAAAAGAAAAACAAATGGGAACTTCCAAGACGATGCAATTTCTGGAGTACATATAGGAGCTTCAACTCCTAATTCTAGAATCCTTGTAGAAGGAGAAGACTAAGAGGTTCTAAATGTAGATCATGTATGACAAAACAAATTGACAGAGGAAAAGTTTTCTTTTACAGTCGCCAGGACTGTGGAATTATTGAATTCACATGATATATTCCCAAATTCATTATTTTTCCGAATTAAATTCACATTGTGAAAATACGTAATTATACTAGGACTTCTATGTAGAGAGGACAACGTTGCGTATAACCTAACATTTTCAGAATATACATGGTGAAATGTGTCAAAGTGAATGGAGTATATATATGTCATCAGCATAGACAAGTCACAGGGATGCCACAGCTACCGAAATATCGGTAGATCTACCGAATTTTGAAACTTTCTACCGATCTACCGATTAAGATTGAATTTCTACCGAATTTTTCTTAAGCCATGAACTACCTCACATTTTTCAATATGAATTGACTTTTATATTTGATTCCTGGGATAATAGTTTAATAATACTTGGATTTCTATTTTTCAAGGTGTCACGGACGAATCTGTTGCTAAGAACCAATAAGCAACGCTGCTATTACTCCCTTCGGGGATAGATGGCACTAGTAGTAAATACTTCATGTTTTCTTCATGCATTGAAATTCTTACTATTATTTATTGTTTTGTGTATAGATATTTACATACATAGCACTTTGTTCTCATAATATTGATATAAAACCGCTCGATTCGGCGCAAACGGACCAAATAAATGAAGTTATTTCAAATCTACCGAAATTTTATGGAATCTACCGAAATTATTCGATCCTTCTACCGAAACTTCGCTCAAAGTCTGTGGCATCACTGACAAGTCATCAGTTGTCGTTGGAATGCGACACGGACGACGTCGTCCAAAACGGTCCAAATGACAGTATAGTCATTTGGACGACAAAATCGCTGGTTTTTTGGCGACAAAATCGTCTCATGAATTTTCGCCTTAACAAAGTAGTATCCAAAGAGCAAATCTTGCTATGTGCTAGGTGAAATCTAAGGTCGATGGTTCAGACCAGGGTTTCTCAAAGTGGGGTACGCGAACCCCTAGGAGTTCGCCATTCGACTTAGGGGGTTCGCGACAAGATTTACGTAATGGTGCGGCACACACATGGTGGCGCCCGCATTATACTTAATAAGTTATTTAAGGGGTTCGCTGTCATCTGGAATCTTTAACAGGGGTTCGTGGAGCCAAAAGTTTGAGAAACCCTGATTTAGACAATTGATGGTGGCGAACTATATGTTATATGAGCGTGCCAGAAAATTACAAATATTACTTCTCGCGTTGCCGGAGTGTGTCATAATGTTCTTACAAATTATCTAATGTCATAGGTTCGCCACCACTGTTTTAGATTCATAGACAAGATATTTTATGATATGATATACGACAAGATATGTTTAGATTGAAGATGGCATTTGGCCATTTTAGATTAATTTCATTGGTGAATTTTAGTAGTTTATTTTTTACATTGTATAGACTAGTTTAGGTGCGATAATCCATTTTGATGATTTGTACTTCCTAATAAAATACACTCATTTGAAAAAATTATACAAATGTATACGTTGCTGGTCGCACCATCTCTAGCCGAACTGCCGAAGCAATATACATCCAAATACCTATGTATTTACAGGATTCTGTAGTTCATTATAATAGACATAGGACATAGGGTGTTTTTTGGGATTCTTGGTCTCTGTTAATGAAAAAAAAAATTGAAGGAATAATTCATATACATATTACTTATATCATTAATTAGGTACATAATAGTATTTGGAATCATTGATGCATCAGTAGTATTGGGTTAATTTTTTAATACAGATTTTTCTAATGTTTCCTAACCTGCTCAAGTTGAAAGGTTTACAATGGTGGATGTTTTTTTATTTAAGTAATAGATGAAATTTCATAATTTAGTTCATACGATTGGAAATATACTAATTGACGTTAAGTGGAATAATATGATTAGTCCATATTTACTGGATAATTGTAAAAATTGAAATCCATTGATTAAATCTATCATCAGTTATCATAATTTCTACTGTACGTCATCGATAACAAGGAAATTAGTCACATTTATTCCTAATAGGAGGTAAGGTTTTGCAATAACAATGCAAATTTATAAAGAATGTACTTGAGTTTAAATTACAACGTTAAGATTATCTTGATCCGTCAGAAACTTTGACTAATTAAAGGTTAAAAATCTGACAAGTAGTTGGTATAAGAAATCATAACAATGAATCAAACTGTTGACCAAGTGCCTGGGTTCTACCAATTATCAGTTACAGGTAAAGGAGTGGTATATTATATCGTGATTCAAACTATAATATAGCTTTTTTTTAGTGGAGAGTGCTCATCTTCGTGGGAATGTACTATTTAAACCATGTCCCTATGTAGAAATTATAGTGGACGAAGATATATCTTATAAAACTGAACCAACTAGAAATACATCTCAACCAAAATGGAATGAGAAATTAACACTCTTAGTAAAACCACATTCTAAAGTAAATTTCTGTGTACTTGATAAAAATAACTTCAGAAAAGATACAATTATTGGCGAAAAGAAGTTGGATTTACTGCAATTATTAAGGATTTTTAATGGTAGATGTGATAATTTGGAACTAACTATAGATTTATTCAATGAAAATAAGCAAGGAGAGAGTGCTTCTAAAGTTGGAGAATTAGTTTGTTTGTTACAAGGATTGGTTGTTGATCTTTCCAAATATGTCAGACAAGGAAGCAGTAATATGCCCCTGTCCCCAAGCAATAGTGATGTTGATTTGCAGCGGAATGTAATTTTGTTGCTGAATGGTATCAAGGCAAAGATTCGTACAATAGGTTCAGAAAGTGTGGTTCCATCTAGACCTAATTTAGAAAGACCTGTTACAATTCCACCTGCTAATGTTGCAGTTCCCATAACTTCAACTTCAAGCATTCCAAATGGTATGTTCTATGTTCTATATATTTGGGAATATGTTTTATACTGAATATGCTTTGTAGGATCTATTGGCCCCCCAGCTACAGTACCCCAAAGTAATATCAATCAGGTAGAGCCTTCTGGAAGTAGGCATGAGGATCCTTTACCACCTGGTTGGGAAATGAGATTCGACACTTACGGCAGGAGATATTATGTTGATCATAACACAAAGTGAGTTGGCCTAAAATATAATACTATCTGGAAAAATATACCGGTGTGAAATGAGCAGATAAAGATAGCAGATGAAATCTCCGGAAACACCCGAACGGCGCAACCAGTGATGCACCGATCGATTCAGTTATAATCATATAGAACCAAATATATTCCGGCATGAATTGAAGAAAATCGAACTTCTGCGATAATATAAATACACAACAACTTGAACTGATGGTTTCTTCGAGAGATGAAATTAATTTAGAACTTATACTTATATTGTGAATCCGATCAAGCTCTTGTTGAATATTGATGGATTTATCAATGCTGGGAAATGAATGTTATTTTGGCTAGATAATGATAATGGAGATTCGGTTCTTTACTGAAAAAAGTATCCGCATTGGATGAGACCCTGGGGTTGCAATTTCAACCCTTAACACAAAAAACCCGGTATTCATCCTTTTTTCCCAGAAGGAAAAGTTTTTTCATCAACAGATTTTGAGAACATCTTGACTACGACGATACCGATATTACGTAAAAATATGGTGCACTTCGGATGGGGCCCTGGGGTTGAAATTTCAACCCTTAACACAAAAAACTCGGTTTTTCGTCCTTTTTTCCCAGAAGGAAAAGTTTTTTCATCAACAGATTTTGAGTGAATCTTAAAAATAACGATATCGATATTCACTTAAAAAATGGTCCACTTCTAGGTTTTTCCTGTTCTCTTCATAGAAGGAAAAGTGTTTTCCTCAACAGATTTTGAGAACATCTTGACTACGACAACACCGATATTCAGTGAAAAAATGGTCCACTTCGAATGGGGCCTTGGGGTTGAAATTTCCACCCCTAATACAAAAAACTCGGTTTTTCGTCGTTTTTTCCCAAAAGGAAAAGTTATTTCATCAACAGATTTAATATCGTCATAGTTAAGATGTACTCAAAATCTGTTGATGAAGAAACTCTTCCTTCTGGGAAAAAACGACGAAAAACCGAGTTTTTTGAGTTAAGGGTTGAAATTTCAACCCCAAAGCCCCTTCCGAAGTGAACCATTTTTTTACTGAATATCGATATCGTTGTAGTCAAGATGTTGGTGAAAAAACTTTTCTTTCTAGGAAGAAACGACGAAAAACCGAGTTTTTTGAGTTAAGGGTTGAAATTTCAACCCCAGGGCCCCATCCGAAGTGGAGCATTTTTTTACTGAATATCGGTATCGTCTTAGTCAAGATGTTCTCAGAATCTGATGATGAAAAATCTTTTCCTTTTATGAAAAAAACAGGAAACCCGAAATTTTGTTCTAAGGGTTGAAATTTCAACCCCAGGGCCCCATCCGAAGTGGGCCATTTTTTTACTGAATATCGCTATCGCGTCGTCAAGATGTTCTCAAAATCTGTTGATGAAAAAACTATTCCTTTTGGGAAAAAACGACGAAAAACCGAGTTTTTTGAGTTAAGGGTTGAAATTTCAACTCCAGGGCCCCATCCGAAGTGGACCATTTTATACTGAATATCGGTATCGTCGTAGTCAAGATGTTCTCAGAATCTGTTGATGACAAAACTCTTCCTTCTATGAAAAAAACAGGAAAAACCGAGATTTTGTGTTAAGGGTTGTAATTTCAACCCCAGAGCCCCATCCGAAGAGGAGCATTTTTTTACGTAATATCGCTATCGTCGTAGTCTGGTTGTTCTCAAAATTTGTTGATGAATGAACTTTTCCTTCTGGGAAAAAACGACGAAAAACCGAGTTTTTTGTGTTAAGGGTGGAAATTTCAACCCCAGACCCCATCCGAAGTGGACAATTTTTTTACTGAATATCGGTATCGTCGTAGTCAAGATGTTCTTAAAATCTGTTGATGAAAAAACTCTTCCTTCTGGGAAAAAACGACGAAAAACCGAGTTTTTAGAGTTGAGGGTTGAAATTTCAACCCCAGGGCCCCATCTGAAGTGGACCATTTTTTTTACTGAATATCGGTATCGTCGTAGTCAAGATGTCCTCAGAATCTGTTGATGAACAAACTTTTCCTTCTATGAAAAAAACAGGAAAAACCGAGATTTTGTGTTAAGGGTTGAAATTTCAACCCCAGGGCCCCATCCGAAGTGGACCTTTTTTTTACGTGATATCGCTATCGTCGTAGTCAAGATGTTCTCAAAATCTGTTGATGAATAAACTTTTCCTTCTGGGAAAAAACGAAGAAAAACCGAGTTTTTTGTGTTAAGGGTGGATATTTCAACCCCAGAGCCCCATCCGAAGTGGACCATTTTTTAAGTGAAATTCGCTATCGTCGTAGTTAAAATGTACTCAAAATCTGTTGATGAAAAAACTTTTCCTTCTGGGAAAAAAGGACGAAAAACCGAGTTTTTTGTGTTAAGGGTTGAAATTTCAACCCCAGACCCCATCCGAAGTGCACCATTCTTTTACGTAATATCGGTATCGCCTTAGTCAAGATGTTCTCAAAATCTTTTGAAGAAAAAACTTTTCCTTCTGGGAAAAAACGATGAAAAACCGGGGCTTTTTTGTTAAGGGTTGAAATTTCAACCCCAGGGTCTCATCCAATGCGAGTACTTTTTTCAGTAGAGAACCGAATCTCCATTATCATTATCTTGCCAAAATCTTTCCATGCCAAAATAACATTCATGCTCCAGCATTGATAAATCCATCAATATTCAACAAGAGCTTGATCGGATTCACAAAATATGTTCTAAATTAATTTCATCTCTCGAAGAAACCATCACTTCAAGTTGTTGTGTATATTTATATTATCGCAGAACTTCGATTTTCTTCAATTCATGCCAGAATATATTGGTTCTATATGATTATGACTGGTTGCGCCGTTCGGGTGTTTCCGGAGATTTCATCCGCTATCTTTATCTGCTCATTTCACACCGGTGAAAAATATGAGGTTGAACGCAACAAAATCTGGCGCTAAAACTCTCTACAAAATGGGAACCACATTATGAAATCCTGTTATTCCGAATAACTCTCAAATTGCAGTACAGCCATCTGAAAATGTAACTCTATTGCCATGCAATGGGAATTTCCAGTATTTTAAAATACATATACAGGATGTTGGGAAAATTTCCTATAGGTATACTTGAGTTGACAAACAATATATAAGCGAGGTACAGAGTATTCAAATTTAGAGTCTGAGGATGGTTCTGAATGAATATTTCCAAAACGTTTAAAGATACAGAAATTATGATTTGCAGGTCTACTAGATAGTGCTTACATTTAACAACATACAATATACTGTGTTTTTAAATTTGAGCATGAACGAATCAATCTAGGAGCAATGAGAAATAATACCGCTACTCTTTAGTCTTAAAGTATTGCAAATGAATTCATGAAAGTAGATACAAAAATCCATTATTCCTTAAAGATGATCTTTCTGGGGTTGGAAATTTAAAAGAAATTATTTCTCAAGAACTGATGGCACACAATTCTGAATATATGTCAATTTTGTTACCGATGTGAACTTAGCAACCTCTTGCGGAAATACCCAAACACCCTAGACCAGTGGTGTGCATGCTGATTTCAATTTCTGATTCATATGTTTGCCAGAGCATTTACAGGTTTTGGATGTGTATTCCGTATAGCGATGAGAATATCCCCTGAGAGGATGATTGATTTCCTGAGGAGCATCGGGGTAGGTTTTTTCTTCCACCCTTCCATTTTCAAATTGGATATCTCAGGAACAATTCAATCTGGAGTTCACAGGAGAACACACGTACGATGTTTATTCGGAGTTATTCTCGATATTGACGCAATATCGAGATTGATTGTGTGAGGAATATATTGTGTCAATAATATTGCCGCGGCTTCAAAATGAATACTGTTGTGTGGGGGCTTCCTTCAATATTTCTATCAGTGCGCCTGATTTGAAACCGCACACATTGAAATTTATAGGTGTTTCGAGATGGAGACAAATATGAATTCAAGGAAACGAATTCGGCTTAATTTAGCGATGACAGAAGAGGAACGGAAATTTATATGTTGTACCCATTTTTATTTCATGATCCAAAATTAAACACTTTAACTGTCCGAAACACGATTTTTCCATCAATGCTATTTTTGCAGAGATTAAGAAATTTTGTGTTAGGGATAAATTCTTTCATATACATTTAATAGTAAAGGTACACTTAAGTAATCACTAAAGGATACTGTGGGGTTCTGTTCGAATATTAACTCCGTAGAGTAATATTTACTCCATTGCGTTCGAAAACTGAAAGGTTGAGTAAATTTTACTCTGTGACTGTCGTCCGAAAAGTCAGAGTATTCGACTCGGAGTTCATTTTACTCCTGTTAAAATTGACATAACTCATGGGACGAAAAATCTAGTATCTTTGTCTCACTGTTTTATGAATGTTTTGTGAGGCAATTTAATAGTTTCAATACTGCTCTCAATATATATTTATGATGAGTTACATACAGGGTGAGTCTTTGACCACTGCATTAATTTTAACCAAAGATTCCTCTCATCAAATGAAACACTTTTTTCATTTAACATTTTTTCAAATTCAGCTCAGGTAAAAAGATACAGGCTGTTGAAATTTTGAAAAAAAATGGGTTCAAGCCCTGTGGACAGGAGCTTTCTGGCGCTCTAGTTCAAACAGACAAATTATATCTCCGAAAGTATTGGTTTCTCAGAGTTGGGAATTATATCAATGTATTCATATGATAGAACTGCATCCTAAAGGAAATTCAATTCAAATAATAGTTTATTTATCAAGATTAAATGAGCAATCATGAGAATGAGAACTGCACCATGGAAGAAATCAAATTAAATCTGGCCAATTCTGCCCAATAACGAACTTAACCGAGATATTCATCTCCCTAAACTACTCTGAAAATTTCAACTACCTACCTCATTCCGTTCGAGAGTTATATCTATGTCTATGGATGAAAAGCAGTCTCACTACTCTCAGATCTCTTACTTCATGTTCAGTTCCGAAATGTAAGAATTTTCTGAGAAAAACTAATTTCGGAGCAAACAACTGAGATTTTTCTCACTTCGCTCACAATTCTTCGATTGATTAGATAATGTCTCAGGAACATCATTTGACATTATGACAATTCATAGAATAATATCATTCTGTGACAACGTTGAAATACGATTTATTATTGAAATTTTGAAAAATCATATCTCCGAAAGTATTAGCTTGTTAGAGTTAAAAATGATATGAATGGATTCTTATGATAAAACTTCTTATTAAATAAATTTAATTTGGAATTTGTTTCGTAAAAAAAAAATTTTTTTTTTGTTACTCCGAAACCATCTGTCCGATTTTGCCCAATAACGAACTTAGCCGAGATATTTATCCCCCACACCTACTCTGAAAATTTCAACTCTCTAGCTCATTCCGTTCGAGAGTTATCGTACCTACGGCCGGCCGGACAGAATGAATTTCGACCTCGGATTCTTGATCAGTGAGTCGAACCAAATCGTTTAAGACCATTTTCATCGAAATATTCGAAAATTACAGACATTTGGGCAAATTGATAAGCACTCAGTTCCGAGGAACTAGAGCGCCACAAAACAGTTTTCATTTTGTAGCTTTGACATCCTTTTTTCGAATAAAATGAATGTTGGCGTAAAGTTTCCTATAACTATGATACATATTCTCCAAATATTAGTTATTTTCTACTTCTACTGGTTTTCTAATTATGGACTCGTGGATTCATAAAACTAAACGAAATTAGCATAAAGAAAGCATATAAAGTTTTTCTTGAGTCATTTCAAGAATATTCCATCGTTTTAGAACATTATATTATTCGTCATCATTTCTCCTTAAACGCACCGTTTTCGAGATAGTTTTCATTTAATGTTTTAAAATGGAAAACTCCAGAAATTTCACTACTTTTATGGATCCGTCCCTGAGCGTTGGAAACCCGAATCAAGCTGTAAACCACGTTACCATGCCTTATTCTCGTCCGCCAACAATGTCATAGATAATTTATATGCGGGAGTGTATTAGCACATTGTGAAATCTTTAAACGCTTGCAACTTTTTACCTGAGCCGAATCTGGGAAAATGGTAAATGAGAAAAAAAAAGCACTGACGTGAAGTCAGTACTCTTTGGCGCGCGTGTTCACGGTGGCTAATTTGAATTGAATGATGAGTACTTCAAGCTCAGTGGATAGAGCGAGCCGAAGATCTACCCAAAGGATAGTGGACACCATTCACTGTCGGTTCAAAAATTAACAGTGCTGTATCTAAGCTGCCATCAGGATAGAGTAACAAAGTTGGAATAGAACACAAGTGACTCTCCTTAGTCGCACAAGCTCCTAGAAGATTTGGGAGGGTCAGTATAATCCTAATCATGTTTATAGCACGCGCGCCAAAGCAGATTGACTTTTTACACATTTTCTTTCATTGTTAAGTCAATCTGCTTTTGCGCGCGTGCTATAAACATGATTAGGATTATACTGACCCTCCCAAATCTTCTAGGAGCTTGTGCGACTAAGGAGAGTCACTTGTGTTCTTTTCCAACTTTGTTACTCTATCCTGATGGCAGCTTAGATACAGCACTGTTAATTTTTGAACCGACAGTGAATGGTGTCCACTATCCTTTGGGTAGATCTTCGGCTCGCTCTATCCACTGAGCTTGAAGTACTCATCATTCAATTCAAATTAGCCACCGTGAACACGCGCGCCAAAGAGTACTGACTTCACGTCAGTGCTTTTTTTTTTTTCAAGTTCCTTTAACAAATATAGCTATCAATACAGTTTGGCTGTTAGCTTTACCGTAGAGCGGAAAAAAATGCGGTTGTGGGTCCTCCGTTAGGGACGCAATTGCATCTTCTCCAAATCCGAACGTATTTTAATATAGATCTACCGAATATAGTTATTTATAAATTCGCCTCAGGGCCACCATACAGACATTTCAAATCGGAAACAACGCTATTTCCCCCAAACTGATTTGTGTCCGTGCACTGAATTGATATGAATATTCTTTTAAAACCTCACAATATCGGCTCATTACTCCCAACATAACCCAAACAACCCAAAACCATTCACTTCTCGTCTGCGCAAGCGCAGTATACTCGTGGCTGCTCCCAAAATTACACACCTCACAAAAAACTCCGATTCTCCAACACTAGTGGTTCAGGAGATATCGCTTCTTGAATCCACGCATGCGCAGATCCTCACCAGGGGATTCTATAGCGGAATAGCATCCGCCACCCCAAAACCCCAATCCACTCTGACGAAAGCACCAGCAGTTAAATCACTGATGGTCTGCTCATGCGCATAACGAAAAATGCCCGTAAGGGGTAACATCAATTTCGAAATTAGCCCCAGGGCCACGGTACGGACACTTTAACTCTGAAACAGCGCTACATCCCCCAAACTGACTTGTCCTTGCACTGAATTGCTATGAATATTCTTTTAAAACCTCATAATATCGACTCAGCACTCCAAACATAACCCATCCAACCCAAAAACAGTCACTTCTCTTCTGGGCATGCGCAATCTACTCGCGGCTAAAAGTCCTCTCAAAATAACACACCTTACAAAAAACTCCGATTCTCCAACACTAGTGGTTCAGGAGATATCACATCTTTAATCCACGCATGCGCAGACCCTCAACAGGGGATTCTATAGAGGAATAGCATCCGCCACCCCAAAACCCTAATCCTCTCTGACGAAAACACCACCAGTTAAATCACTGATGGTCTGCTCATGCGCATAACGAAAAATGCCTGTAAGGGGTAACATCAATTTCAAAATTAGCCCCAGGGCCACGGTATGGACACTTTAACTCGGAAACAACGCTACATCCCCCAAACTGACTGGTCCTTGCACTGAATTGCTATGAATATTCTTTTAAAACCTCATAATATCGACTCAGCACTCCCAACATATCCCATCCAACCCAAAAACAGTCACTTCTCTTCTGCGCATGCGCAATCTACTGGCGGCTAAAAGTCCTCTCAAAATAACACACCTTACAAAAAACTCCGATTCTCCGACACTAGTGGTTCGGAAGATATCGCATCTTTAATCTACGCATGCGCAGACCCTCATCAGGGATCTGAATTCTATGGAGGAATAGCATCCGCCACCCCAAAACCCCAATCCTCTCTGACGAAAACTACAGCAGTTAAAGGACTTCTAATCTGCGCATGCGCAATACGAAAAATGCCCTGAAAAGGCAGCATGAACCTCAAAAACATATGTTTCGGCATTAAAAGCAAAGTATTCCGCAAAATAGTAGTAATTTTTTTATTTTTTTCATGTCACGTGATCTTCACGAAATTTTGCAAAAGTGTTTGCTTTGGTCTTTTGCATCTAACTACTGAGTTTCAATTTAATCCGATCAGTATTATTCGAGTTATCGTGAAAACAAAATTTTCAAATTTTCAAAATTTTTTTTTGCCACTTTAGGGCCGTCCGTTCAACACAAAACTTCGCAGGCATATGAAGGTCATGATTCTACAATCTGATGCCAAATTTCAAAAAGATCGAGTGATCGGTTCCGGAAATATAAATAAAAAACGTTTTTACTAAAAACGGCCTTAACTCCGAAACCGCTCGGTCGATTTCGCCCGTTAACGAACTTGTCCGAGATATTTACGCTACGAAACTACCCTGCAAATTTCAACGCTCTAAGTCGTTCCGTCCGAGAGTTATCGTGCTAACGGCCGGCCGGACCGGACGGACAGAATTGAATTTGAACTCGAATTCTTCATCAGGGAGTCGAACCCAATCGTTTGAGACCATTTTCGAAAAAAAATTCGAAAAATACAGACATTGTGACGAAATGAGAGCACGCTGTTCCTTGCGGAACACGCGCGCAAAAAGTGTTTCATTTGATGAGAGGAATCTTTGGTTAAAATTAATGCAGTGGTCATAGACTCACCCTGTATATGTGAAGAAAACAATAATAATAGGATCTTTCTCAAACCAACATAACCTATTTTCCGATATTGGCACCTTCTGTCACTGTCAGTGTCAGTGTCAGAGTTAACTCCAGAGTAAATCTGCCAAACCTTCAAAAACTCTACTCTACTCCGTGGAGTTAATTTTAGAACACAACCTGGGATGTATTCTTATTATTAAAAGGTTTCTCTCTGGGTATACACTTGTTTTGATGTGTTAATAGCAAAATAATTATGCTTCGATGAATACTTTAATACAATTTTAGTTGTGTCTTTGTTATTGAACACAATATTGGGAATGTATAGACGGAAAGATATTTATTTATTTTGAGCACTGTATTATACAGGTAAATGAACGGGAAACCCCCAATACACATTTTAAGATAAAAATGAAAAAGATGAGTACAAACTTAATTCAATATTTGATTCAACACAAGATCAATGAGCCTAAGCCATCGATGGCACATAGAAAATCTCTTGCAAGCTAGAAAGGGTCCGATTCCAAAACCGCCTCAACGAAATGGAAAAAACCCGAAGTCCCCACACCCATCGCCAAAATAAAGAACACGCGACGGAAATATGTGTTCACTATTATTTGTTCTGTGCACTCTGTTACTAAACAAATGGACATTTGTGGTGAATCTCCGCGGGATGTTAAAAGCAATACGCTCCTCAGGAGAGTCAACAGATCAATTAAGCAGTTTGAACAAGAAGCAGAAATATGCCAATCGCTGGCACGCCTCAAGGGTGTCCAATCCCGAGTGTATACGAACTCTTTCAACGTCACAGTTGAATACACCTCCAGTCCTGAAGATGAGATAGCGAAGAAGCCTTCTCTGAATACTCTCCACAGCTCGTTTATGGCAACCAAACGGCTGATCCGTACTCCAATATTGGCCTAACTAATGAAACGTATAAAATTTTCAATGCATGTTGAGACAACTCAATAGAGTTACGCACGATAAAACCTAGAGTACGGTACGCTCTGCTGGTTATCTCAAATATGATTCTTAAAATCGAGTCTACTATCCAATTTTATGCACAAATCATCGACCACCTCGACTCTCGACAATAAACTGCCATTGATGTTATAATGGTAAGTGAAGAACCGATTATTATTATTATTATTATGGGTTGTGCTGGGCAGACTAAACCCGCCCCTCCACTGCGACCAATCGGTCTATTGTGGCACACCTTTAGTATATAATCTATACTTCACCCACAAGCTCAAGTCTCTTGATGAAGGATATGATTCTGGTGGGTGAGAACTTGTCCAGTTCCCTCAGTGTCAGTTTGTGGACTCCTAGTTCCTCCAATCTGATCCTGTCCCCAGCGGGGCAGTCACACATGATGTGTTCGATAGACTCGTCGTCCTCCAGGCAAAGTCTGCACTCGGAGTCCTCAGTCAACCCCAGTGTATTGAGGTGTTTCCTGAGGCCACAATGGCCCGTGTATACAGCTGTAAGGATTCTCAGGTCCACCCTAGAGAATTTGAATTTCAGCTGATGGGCCAGTAATTGTTGAGCGAGCATGTCTGTGTCCAGGTATGCTGCTCCAGATTTCTTGGACCTTTTGGTCCACCCATCTGTTGTTTTCCTTCGCCGCTGCTCTGAGAGAGATGCCGCAGGCCGGTTCTGGTCCAATGAGCCCCATAGAAGCCCCTCGTGCCGCCAATGAGTCCGCCATCTCATTACCCTTTATGCCCGAGTGGCCTGGGACCCACAAGAGCTGCAGCCTGCAGCGCCCTCCAAGTTCAGCGAGTGTGGTCCGGCAATCCTGCACAAGCAGGGATTTGCAGTTGTATGAAGTCAAGGCCTTCAAGGCTGCTTGGCTATCCGATAGGATCTTGATTGATCCATGAGCCCAACCTTTCTCAAGTATGAGCTTCGCACAGTGATCAATGGCGAGAAGAACCGATTACTGCGACGGAAACTAATAATCTTACATTTTGAGATGTTTAAATATAAGCAATTTCTGTTTGTCCATGAATGAAATATTTCAGTTCCTGCTTGCAACTGTATTGTATTCTCAAGGTTGTTGGCAGGAGAATACATTTTGAGGTCCTCGGCGAATAACAGAAACTTTCCAAATCATTAATAAATAGCAGGAAAAAACTGGTCCTAAGTGGGAACCCTGGGGCACACCTGAAGTTAAAACAAATTTCCTTGACATGATGTTCCTGTATCGTACCAGCTGGGTACGGCATAACAAAAAAGATCTAAATTGGAGGAGAGAACCAGACATATACTCCATTCACATTTATAAAGTCTCCCGGTTGGCCATGAAATTTTGACACATTTCACCATGTATATTTTGAAAATGTTAGGTTATAGTAATTTTCCTGTCAGATAACTGCGCAACGTTGTCCTCTCTACATAGAAGTCGTAGTAATTACGTATTTTCACAATGTGAATTTACTTCGGAAAAATAATGAATTTGAGAAGATTTTCTGTGAATTCAATAATTCCACAGTCCTGGCGACTATGGAAGAAAATGTTTGCTCTGATGTTACTGGAAACATTACACGTATATAAATTGGTTGGAAGATCCAATTATGCTATTTTCTTGTATGGAAATCAAAAATCAAGTGTTGAAATTTTACTGAAAAATAATGGATAGAGTATAGTTCGTTACTTTGTAATAGTTCATTTGAAAAAATAATAAAAGTACCTGAATAACCTTGAAATACGCCAGTTTCAAAATGTAGTAGTACTACGAAACCCTAGTCATTCTTATACCTTAATAAAATATAATGATAGGAAACTAAGTAATTTCATTCGAGAGTTCAACATGTCAGAATGAAGTTTTCCTATTGCAGATTTTAATGTTATGATTATGTTATGTTTGAGACTTTTGAGAGTAAAAATTGGCAACTTCTCGGCCAATTGTTTTGACCTTGACGATATTTCAGCAGTGCCAACCTGCCTCTGCTTTAGTTACAAAAACGTGATAGACCTAAATCATGGCCAACCAGGAGACTTTATAAAAGTGAATGGAGTATACCTACAGCATCTAATTTCGCGATCAAGAGGTTATGATTTACCTTGTCGAATGCTTTTGAGAAATCCGTAAAAATCGCGTTAACTTGAAAACCAAATTAAAAATATTCAACAATATCATGTCATTCTTAATACGATTAAATCCTTAAGACTTGTAAAATGGAATGAACGGTTTAAAAAAGTACCTCCTCAAGTATAATCTTATATTTTATTTTTGTATCAATTCAGTTGTACGAGTCCCTGCTAGTTCTTGGAAATTCATGGATAGGGATAAAAAGCATAAGCAATGTAATAATTACTAGAGGTGAATAAGGAGAAATATCCCTACAGTTCCACGATGGACGAAGTAAAATACAAGTTCAATTCTCTGCAGATGAATTGTAGGAAGAAATTTTGAAAAAATTAAAGATCTTTCGCGAAGGGATGATGTGTATGAACCCAACATATGCAACATATGCCATTTCTCGTGGATTAACATACGCCTAATCACGGAGAAATTACTCCGGTAGATGCATCTCCTCTAAAGCCAGTTCTTAACTGAATAATATTTATGCTATATTATTGACCCCGTATGAGGGCACCTCTTTTCGCCAAATATTGAGTCGAGATAATAATAATAATTGACCGTGTAAGGTGCACCTAACGGTGAATTTTGTCAAGAGGGAAAATAGGATTAAAAGACAATAAAAACAAGTTTTCGAAAGAAGTAATTCATTTTTGCGCGCGTGTTCCGCAAGGAACAGCGTGCTATCATTTCGTCACAATGTCTGTATTTTTCGATTTTTTTTTCGAAAATGGTTCAAACGATTGGGTTCGACTCCTTGATGAAGAATTCGAGGTCAAATTCAATTCTGTCCGTCCGGTCCGGCCGGCCGGCCTTTAGCACGATAACTCTCGATCGGAACGAGTTAGAGCATTGAAATTTGCAGGGCATGTTTGGAGCGTAAATATCTCGGACAAGTTCGTTAATGGGCAAAATCCATCGAGCCGTTTCGGAGTTAGGGCCATTTTTAGTTAAACCGTTTTTCAAGAATATTTCCGAAACCGATCATTCGATCTATCTGAAATTCAGCATCAAATAGTATAATCATGACCTTTATATACCTGCGAAGTCTCATATTGATCGGATGGCTGTAAACTAGAAAAAACAAGTTATATATTTGAGAATGAAATTGAAATTTTGTTTTCACTATAACTCGTAAAAAACTGATCCGATTGAATTGAAGCTCGGTTGTTTTATGCGAAGTACCAACGAAAACACTTATGCAAAATTTCGTGGGGGTAGCATGAGTAGAAAAATTTAAAAAAATTTTTAACTATTAGCGGAATATTTTGCTAGAAATTCCGAAACCAAATATCGGATTGAGTTCAGTTTTGTCCAAACTGGACAAATTACATTTCATTTCGAATTCCTACATGGAATATCTGCAACATCTGGTGATTTCGTTCCGACGTATTTTTTGCGCGTTTATCTGAATGAATGCGATATGTACGAGGGCAACTGATTAAAATATGGATTACTTACTAGCATGGCAATTGAATTAATGCGTTGTGGAATTTTAAATTGGTTTTCAAAATTAGCTGAACGGTGAACGACTGGGGGTGTAACTGCCTCTTTTGGGCATTTTTTGTTATTCGCATAAGCAGACGAGAAGTCATTTAACTGCTGTACTTTTCGTCCGAGAGGATTGGGGTTTTGGGGTGGCGGATGCTATTAATCCATAGAATCCCCTGGTGAGGGTCTGCGCATGCGTGGATTAAGGATGCGATATCTCCTGAACCACTAGTGTTGGAGAATCGGAGTTTTTTGTAAGGTGTGTGATTTTGAGAGGACTTTCAGCCGCGAGTAGATTGCGCATGCGCAGAAGAGAAGTGACTGTTTTTGGGTTGTGTGGGTTATGTTGGGGATGCTGAGCGATATTGTGAGGTTTTAAAAAAATATTTATGGCAATTCAGTGCAAGGACAAGTCAGTTTGGGTGATGTAAAGTTGTTTCCGAGTTGAAGTGTCCGTACCGTGGCCCTGGGGCTAATTTTGAAATTGATGTTACCCCTTACGGGCATTTTTCGTTATGCGCATGTGCAGAACATCAGTGATTTAACTGCTGGTGTTTTCGTCAAAGAGGATAGGGGTTTTGGGGTGGCGAATGCTATTCCTCCATAGAGGGTCTGCGCATGCGTGGATCAGGGCCGTCGCTACCGGGGGGGGAGGGAGGGGAGCCTCCCCCCCCGGATCATATCTGAAAGGGCGCCAAATTGACCGCGGATATTTGAAAAACTATAGCAAAATGACAAAATGAAAATAGATTTTTTTGAACTACTACTTGCATAAGATGATTATTATTATACACTTATAAGTGCAGTGACTGTATCGAATGATTGCCTACCCTACCATTTACTCAATTTATTTGTACAAGACCCACAGCATTGTAGAAAGCTTTGTTGCTGCTAGAGACTAGATGGCAGGAGTGGGGAATTCCCAGCCTTCCCCGGCTATACATAAAAATCGTTCAATAGAAAGAAACTAACCTTCTTCTTCTTATATACATTATTCGTGAATAGTGAATATGAATATTGATTGAAATTTAAAATCGAAAACCGAATATGGATATGGATCCTTGCCAAAATAAGTTCAAACCGTCTGGAGCGGAATTCAGAAGGACAGCCCAGAAAAAAAATTGAAACGGGAAAAGGCGCAAATGTCATGAATACATGGCGAGTTGTTCAAGCACTGACGCGAAGTCAGGAGCTTTTGGCGCATGTTCTATTGTCCATTCTCCTTAATCGAATATACCGATTAAGAACCAATTTTTTTTTTCATTTCTACAGTTCCCACTAAATTTTACACAAGTCTTTATGTCGATATTACGTAACTAGTCCAAGCTTCAATTCGATCAGGTCTATATTTTTTGAGTTATCGAGGAAATAATATTCCAGGTGGTTATAACTCCGAAACCGTTGGGCCGATTATGCCCAAAAACGAACTCAACTCTCCCATTCGGATGCGTGACCTACCCTGAAAATTGCAAGTGCTTATCTCCTTTCGTTCCAAAGTTATCGAGTCAGTTAACAGTCAGCCATCCATCTACTGAACTCAAACAAGGCTGCTCGAATATCCAACAATATCTATCTGATCGTGTTCAAACTTGGAACTTGGCAGTAGAGTTAAGTTCTGAAGGCTCTGGCAAAATTTCAGCGATATCGAACGAATAGTTTAGGACATATAGAACTTTTTTAAATGATTTTTTTTTAAATTACTAGTGTTACGGTCCTCACGAAATTTCGTTAGATTTCGCGTTGGTATTCTACAATAACTAATAACCACGTTTGAATTGGATCGGTTTTGTATTTTTCGAGTTATTGAGGAAATAACAACCAAATTTCAGATAGGTATACCTATGAACAAACTAGCATTAAGATGCACAACCTACCCTGAAAATTTCAAGGCGCTATATCTTTCCGTTTTCTAGTTATCGTGGCAACGGCCGGCCGGTCGGACAGAATCAAATTTGACCTTGAATTCTTCATTAGAGAGTTGAACTAAATGGTTTGCGACAATTTTCGGCAAAAAAATCGAAAATTACAGACATTTGGGCAAAATGATTACGTGTGATGTTACCTAGAACATTCTAAAATTACCTAGAACGTTCTAAAAAGAGAACTGTATTTTCGAATAGAGCGAAAAGTTTTGGCCATTGCTGACACATAGTTTTTAAGGGAAGTAGCACCTTGTGAATCTTCATTTAACAACTGCACTTACAGATTGATTTTCAGTGTCTATAAAATAACATTTTTTTTTTCGTGATATTTCGGTAAAATATTCTATTGAGTGACATCGAAGATTTAATTTGCTATATGCAAACTAGAAAAATTTTCAGGGTGATGAGTACAAAAATATTGCTTAAATTCAGGAATTACAAAAAACTCATTCAATATTCCAAATAGCAGATATTTTCGAAGAATTGTTGGAACATTCCACTCTAGATAGCAGGGTAACGTGAAATTATTGTTATATCATTTTTCGAAAGTTTTCTTTTTAATATCTATAAAATCTTCAGATTATTCTTATCATTTCGAAAGCTTGGTATATATATTTATTTTTGTCAAATGAAATTCTTTTTTGGCCCTGGATCTGTTGAGAGATGCAAACAATTTTTTTCACTCAAAAACACAAATTCAGAGCGGTATTCTTTGTAAAATAATTTTCATTGATAGTTATAATAATTTATAATTCATTCTTTATTAAGAAACTATGTAGTATGTATCAATATATGTACACTTCATCCATATGTGTGTTTTTCGATTTTTGTCTATTTTTCCTAGTTAGGGGCGCCAAAAGACGTTTCTCCCCCCCCACGGAATAGCTCTTCGCTACGGCCCTGGCGTGGATTCAAGAAGCGATATCTCCTGAAAGTCCTGAACCACTAGTGTTGGAGAATCGGAGTTTTTTGTGAGGTGTGTAATTTTGGGAGGACTTGAAGCCACGAGTATATTGCGCATGCGCAGATGAGAAGTGACTGTTTTTGGGTTGTATGGGTTATGTTGGGAGTAATGAGCCGATATTGTGAGGGTTTAAAAGAATATTCATGTCAATTCAGTGCACGGACACAAGTCAGTTTGGGGGAAATAGCGTTGTTTCCGAGTTGAAATGTCTGTATGGTGGCCCTGAGGCGAATTTATAAATAACTATATTCGGTAGATCTATATTAAAATACGTTCGGATTTGGAGAAGTGGCAATTGCGTTCCTAATGGAGGTCCCATAACCGCAATTTTTTTCGATCTACGGTAAAGCTAATAGCCAAACTGTATCGATAGCTATATTTGTTAAAGGAACTTGAAAAAAAAAAGCACTGACGTGAAGTCAGTACTCTCTGGCACGCGTGTTCACGGTGGCTAATTTGAATTGAATGATGAGTACTTCAAGCTCAGTGGATAGAGCGAGCCGAAGATCTAGCCAAAAGGTAGTATTCATCACTCAATTCAAATTAGCCACCGTGAACACGCTCGCCAAAGAGTACTGACTTCACGTCAGTGCTTTTTTTCTATTGGAAATTTCCGCGAATTGCGCGGAAATTCGGATTTAAAAGGGTGTACATATCCATTATCTTGAGCGACATATGTATGCTTAGTGATAACAACACGCCGCATAATTAAAACAAGTGGTAATCAAGATCAAGAGATAAATGATGTTACCAGCTGGGAATATCCCGCAAACTGTAATGAGTCATTCAAGTGCAGATCTATAGGACGATCCGCAAACATCAAGTTATTGGCAGAATTTCGTCAACAAGTGATGATGAATTCGCAAGCATGGCAGTGTATGAAACGCATGACAAAAAAAAAGAAAAATAAATAATTCAAAAAATAATTACCTAAATGAAAAAAAAATAAAGTACCTACTACTAAAGCAGAAGACCAAAATACCAGCCCTCCGCCAATTTTTTGTTTACGGAGTTACAAACTACAAAGAATTGATCACCTATTCCAGTCAAATTGTACAAATGTAACGGTTTACCACAAAAACATAAGCGTACAGGTATATACAATTAAAATAAGTTGTCAAACAGTTGAAGACTGTTGTAAATTGTTACATCATATGGATACCAATATAATCCACCATACATTTCAATTGATAGAGGAGTGAACATTTAGAGTAATGATCAAAAATCTTCATTATTCAACAAATTTAGAACACATCAAGAAAGAACTCATTGAGGAGGGATATAACGTGAGATATATCCACAATGGAAGAGGGCGGGTAACAAAGAAACCACTAAATTTTATTTTTATTCGTTGAACCAGCTCAAAATAACAAGGAAATATAAAAGATGCATGGCATACAGAACAGAATTGTGACCAACAAAAGTCAGAGGACTAGATCAATGCATGAGATGCCAACAATATGGACACATGAAGACCTACTGTAATAGAGCTTTTATAAGTTCTGAGAAAAAAGTGAAACAAAATTTTGAATATTGTAGCCCTACAATTGGTAAAGTTACACTTATCTGGAAAGGTGGTGTTTATTAGATTTTTTTAAATTAGCTTATAATTAAGCTAGAAGACTCAAAATAAGTCAGAATTTTCTTGAAATCTGGCTTTGAAAAAAAAACATACAAGTTATTCTAAGCAACACTTTATTCTTCATAGTCTTTGATACATACAACTATGTTATCGTAAAAATAAAAAGAGCATGAATTTATTGATTTGACCAAACATAAAAATAATTTATAATACTCCCACAAATAGAAAATATTTAATAACAAATATGAATAAAACTATTATTCTGGAAACATTGCCCTATAATATGCCTGATCAACTATCATGTAGTTTCAAAAGTTTATGTTGTACCTACATACCATTATGTAACTGAAAAAATTTACATAACCTTCATACAACTATGCAATTATGGTTGCCTAAAGTGGAATGATTGAGATACAGTTTTGAATCTCTACCAAACAAATATTTCCGGAACATACAGCTTTGTGATGTGGATAACTCGAAAATCATAAAAATGCGACATACAGCAGTGTAATTCTGAGGTGACGATGTGTCAAATGTGGTGGGGAACATAAAACCGAAAACCGAGCCACCAAAATGTGCTCTATGTGCATTGGACCCTATTCTGCTAACTATAGGATCTGCGAATTCTACCTAGCGCTCCTTAAAAAACGAAATAATGTCAACAACAGATTAAATATCCAACAAACATTATCATCAACACAACCAGCACCAAAAAATCAACATCAAAATAATAGACAACAAACAACAGATCATTAGCGAAAAACCCTAGATACTCAGACATCCTGAGGGGAACAAAGAATACAATAAGACAAACCAATGAAGACAGTTCTATCACTATCCGCCGTATTCACAAAGCATTCAATCTCCGTTAAGTCCTAACTGATTAAGGATAAATAAGAATCGCAACCTCAGTTCAAGTGAAAATTAACGTGAAATAGGCCTGTTACAGCACCGTTACATACGTTAGCAGAGGTTGCGATTCTTATTCAGCCTTAACTGAGGACCTCAGTTAGGACTTAACGGAGATTGAATGCTTTGTGAATACGGCGGTATGAGTGCTATCCTGGCAGAATTTAAAAACATGTCCCAGCAATTAGTCCAACAAAATAATATGACTCTGATTATGCTTTCAACGCTAATCACTGAAATTCGCTAACTTATTCAGAATAGCCCAATGGAATGCCTTCTGCAACATAAAAAGTTGAGACCTTCTTGAAATATAACTCAATAGACATTCTCCTTGTTGGATCCTGATTGGTTTATCAGGATGTTATGGTTTCGAAGGATCATAGGTTAAGTCCTGATTCTGTTATCAGGATATTATGTTGAATTTCGAAGGACCAGAATTATACACCCTGATTGTTTTATCAGGGGGGTGATTAGAGGGGTATACTTAACTTTAAGCACCCAGTAGTAATCTCATTGATTTCTGCGTAAGTTGTTACTTGCAATAAGATAACAATTACGCGGATAGGAAGTGGTGAAATATTCGAACGCACTTTTAACACGACAACAAAATGTGATACCTTGTTATCGATACTTTGATAACAAGCAGAAGTAATTGTACAATGCAATATTGATACAATTTAAAATCTTCCTTCTATATGAAAAAGGAAGAAGTGACTACTTAGTTGGAAGGAGAACTAAATGAGTATTAGTTTCGCGACCGTACAAAATATAAGTGATGTCTCTTGCACTAAGAGATGTAGTAGTTACAGAGGTATTTGTAGTAGTTACAATGGTTTTTTTAATAGTAGTGAATTATTTCAGTGTAAAATGTATATAAAAGCCCAGATATAAGGAAAATAGGAGGTTCCTTCATCTGGCTAAAAAAGGGGAAATATTAACAATGATTGGGGGTTCAATCTTAAAACCGCCCCAGATATGTTATAACACTACTCTCATTTGTCGATTACGAAAAATAGTAGGACTGCCTACTAGATTCCCGGTGCCAGCACCAATCAGTGAACTTCTAGCGGGTTTTATTCTTAGGAATTCGAAATCTCGAATTTCTCCCCCTATCGGGACCAAACTTCACTCGTTTTCTGCATATAATCTATCAACGAAAGATGATAGATAAGTTTTTACAGACTAGGGGTTTTCAAATCGTCTAGTCAAAAAGAATAACACACTGGGCAATATGTCTAGAAACTGATACGTTTCATAGCACTTGAGTTGTTAAATGCATTTTTATCATCTTTCACAGGAAATAGGCCAAATATATCGCTCAACAAGGTTCGAAGCTTACAAGATATGTCACTTGCAGTTATCTTTTCGTAAATGATTATTTTCGAGGGTGAGACCACACATGGTAAACTAACCCAGTTAACCCAAAACATTCAAGTTTTACAAGCGAGCTCCTTTGTTGAGAAAAAACGAATCTGCGTTTCCCATAATGTGAAGTCATGGGACGCAACACTCCTAGTAAGGGAAACACTTAATCGACAAATCATTCTTCCATGTACCAAATTATATAACATACAGCACCAATCATCCAGACAATGCAGCACATGCTGGAACAGCAATACTTATTAAAAATACCGTAAGTCACTATGAAATACCAGAATATAAAGAAGAATTCCTTCTAACCACTTCTTTGACGGTCAAGATGTCCTCTTATGAAATAACAATGTCTGCAGTATACTTTCTACCAAATTATAACTTGAAAACCAATCATTACAGAGAGTTCTTTGATAAATTAGGCTGAAGATTCATGGTAGGAGGAGATTTTAATAGCGAGCACATGCTATGGGGATCCCGTCTCACAACCACCAAGGGTAGAGAATTGGCTACACTGATTCAAGAAATTAATTATATGTTCCTGTCCACAGAACACGGACATACTGCCCCAGTGATCCTGATAAAACTTCCGACCTCCTTAATTTCTATAGAACCAATATAATTGCATCATTAAGCACATTTGCAATCAACAAAAAATTTTCATCAGGATCACATAACAGCAGAACAAATTGGGAAGAGAAGCCTAATGAATGAACAAATTAATAATAATAATAAATCCACTTTATTTGACAAATGTACAAGCATTTGCTCTGAAAGGGCGAAGATTAGCTAGATATCTACTCTTGAGCTCTAAAGGCTGGTTTATGCTGGCTGGTAACTTGAACTTAATCATATATATATAATATATATAGACATTTATTTTTAGTGTTATGCTTTATAATCAGACTAAATAATCCGTTAACTTATTAATTATTATTATTAATAATAAGTAAACGGATTATTCAGTCTCATTATCAACCATAGCGTTAGAAATCTATGTTTCAATTTTTAAGTTAGGGAAGTAAGTAAGTTAAAGTTACCAGCCAGCATAAACCAGGCTTTAACCTTTCCAGTTTACAAAATTAAAACAAAACACAAAAAAAAAACAAAACAAAAGAGGTAGCATTCTCTCATTAAGACTGAAAGACTCTGATGAGGTTATTGGGAACTTCCAAGACTCTGGTGGCGGGATTCGGCAACTAACCAAGTTAGTAATGAGCCAACGTATTGCACGTGTTCGAGTTTAATTGTTCAGTATTCGTCAATAAGCTTTTGTTTGAAAGAAAAATTCAAGTTGAAATAGTGAATATTATCCTGCCTAATATGTCTTCGACCAGAAACGACTATTGTTGTGTGCCTCAATGCAATTCATGGGCGAAAAAAATGGCAAAATGTATAGGTTTGAGTTTTCACTTCTTACCTCCGGAAAACCAAATATAAATATTGGAAATGCGTTAGAAGGATAACTAATAGACTGTAGAGTACTTAAACTGGAACTACATCAACATAATCTTCAAACAGAGGACAAGGAGGTACCTCGAAAGAGAAAGGAATGTGTAGATGACGTTTGCTGTGCTGAAAAACCTCAGTCAGAAGAAAAAATAAGCATCACCAGCACTCTTGAGTTAGTTGAACAGCAATAATAATGTTAGTAGTAGACTTGGTAGTGTACATTGTTACCAGACCACTTAACACTTGTGATGTTAGTGTAATGCTTGATACATCCGATATATACCTACCTACTTTGAGTGATACCTTTAACAGTGACAGTTTCACAGATATAAACAATTTTAATATTTTCAATTGAATACCTAGATGATCATCAAAACTCTTGGAGACAAAACAAAAACTTTACTATACCTCAAACATTACACTTATTGTTAATAATTCTTTTCACATAATATATGTAGGTATCATATTTTGAAAAAAATCATTTCAATTATTGGTAACTGTTTTACAAAAGCTTCATCTGGTTCAATTTGACACTATATCCTCATAAATAAACTAGAACATCATGCACCTGAACTTTAATTAATACATCAGTAATATGTTTACACCTCCTCCGTGCTCCGACTTTACAAGAATATACCATACCTTCTATTTTAAGTTTACCATTCTCCACATTAATGGGCCATCAATTTTATGTGGTACTGAATTAAGGGCACTACTTTGTAAACATAAAGAACAAATGTCTATAAAACTGGGACCACAATTTGTTTTGTCACACACGATTACATGATCTACATTTAGAACCTCTTCTCCATCTACAAGGACTCTAGAATTAGAAGTTGAAGCTCCTTTGTACTCCAGAAATTCTAATAAACTGAGTCCCTTCTTAATCATTCGCAAATAGTAACTGAAAGAATTTTTGAATATAATGTAAGTTTGACAAACATATATGAATATACTTACTGGTTGTAGTCTTTATATCAATCAAGTGCCATAAAATTAGTTATATAATGATCAACATTTACATATATATCACAAAGTAATCCAACAATGATCTCAAGTCAATTATAATTTATATTTTGCATGAAAATTTCGGTCAAACTTCGTCGACTGACCTGTCCAACACGAGATTGTTTACATTTATTACTAGCTTGGTTAGTTGCCGAATCCCGCCACCAGAGTCTTGGAAGTTCCCAATTGGAGCTTTAGAAACATTTGCCATTTACCAAACAGACAGAGCTTTTGCGCGCATGTTCTATTGTCTATTCTCCTCTATTGGACACTCTTAATTGAATTGAATCGGCATAGTATTTTTTGAGTTATTAAGGAAATAACATCCAAATTTCAGATTGACATAACTCCAAAACCGTTTGACCGATTATGCCTTTTAAGGAACTCAAATGTCGCATTAGGCTGCATAACCTACCTTAAAAATAGCAATTCGCTATGTCTTTGAGTTCTTAAGTAATCGTGAGATAAATAATATATTTTAATAATTTTCTTTTTAATTTTCTATTAATACGATCCTCACAAAATTCTTACAATATCCCCTGAAAAAAACATCGACTTCCTGAGATTTTTCATTTCGAATATTTATGGGTCGAATGAAGTATCAGGCAGCCTTGGGAAGTCTTTCATTTATACAGGTGTTATAGATATCGGTATAAGTAATACGTATATGAAATCTGTATGTGTTCTGGCAAATAGTTCCTGAGATATTAAATTTCGAAATATAACTGTTAAAAAAATTACCTCGCTGCTCCTCTGGAAATCGATAATTTTTTCAGGGGATGTTGTTATCGGTATAAGTAATCGACATACAAATTCGGTATGTGCTCCGGCGAATGGTTCCTGAGATATTGATTTTTGAAATTTTAGGGTTGAAAATAGTACCCCGTAGCCCCTCGGGAATCCGATCATTTTTTCATGGGTTATAGGTATCCTTATAAGAAATGTGTTTATGAAACCTGTATGTTCTACGCTGAATAGTTCCTGAGATATTAAATTTTGAAATTTAAGGGTAAAAAACTACCCCGAAGCCCCTCGGGAAGTCGGTAATTTTTTCAGGGGATATAGTTATGGTATATTACGTGTATGAAATATGCATGTGCCCTGGCGAATACTTAGATTAAATTCTGAAATTTAAGTAATGAAAAAACTAAAAAACTACCCCTCAGCCCATCTGGAAGTCGGTAATTTTTTCACAGGATAGTTTTATCGGTATGAGTAACCCACATACAAAATCCCCAAAATGTCCCCTGGAGAAAACTTCTTAAGATATTAAATTTTGAAATTCAAGGGTTGAAAGAACTACCCCGCTGCCCCTCCGAAGTCCATAATTTTTTCAGGAAATATTGGTATTGGAATGATGAACACGTGTGTTTGTATATGCCTTCCGGCTAATATGCCCTGAGATATTGAATTTTGAAATTTAAGGGTTGAAAATATTACCCTGCAGCTTCTTGGGAAGTCGATAGTTTTTTCAGGTGGTATAGGTATCAGTATATGTAATACATGTAAAAAATCTGTATGTGATTCAACGAATATTTCCTGAGATATTAAATTTTGAAATTTAATGGTTGAAAAACCTAACCCCGCAGCCCCTCGGTAATTCAAATGTTTTCAGAGGATATTCTCATCGCTATACAAAACCCACGTCCAAAAGTGCTCTGGCGAACATATGAATGAGAAATTAGAATCACCATGCACGCCACTAGTCAAGGTTGTCCGGGTGTTTCTGCCAAACAGTCTGCTAGGTTCACACCGGTAATTTTGTAACGATTCTTCAAAAAGAAACGAAACCACCCCAATATTCTACAATCAGTTGTTTGCATGTAATAATAAAGTGGTGATGGAAATGTGAGAAAACTAATAGATGTAGATGACGAATAATGAATGGATCATTTTACTTAAATATTCTTCTGTGAATTTCAGGTCAACATCATGGGAAAGACCACAGCCTCTGCCACCTGGATGGGAAACTAGAAGGGATTCCAGGGGAAGGGTTTATTATGTGGATCACAATACTAGGACCACTACTTGGCAATGGCCAAACTCTGAAAGATTGCAACATTATCAACAGTGGCAGGGAGAAAGACAACATATTGTCTCCCAAGGTGAATATTATTTCTGCTCTTTTGAACGTTTACTCATTGCATTGATTTTGAAGGAAACCAAAGATTTCTGTATCCTCAACACCAAGCTGCTCCTGTACCTGGACCTTCCACTGCTGTTCCAGAAGAGGATGATGGCCTGGGACCTCTTCCTCCAGATTGGGAAAGAAGGGTACAACCTGAAGGTATTGAGTTTATTATTCTTGTTTTATATATAGTTAATATCTTATGGGTAGATTTATGCAGTACCAATTAAGAACGATCATGTAACTGTGATCAATTAAGAAGTATAGTTTGAACATCTCGTACAAAAATATATTTGAAAATGAACAAGTAAGAAGCTGACAAAGTTTTAACTGCTTAGGTTAATTCTATGGCATTTTCTTCTAGTATGCAGATTGGTTCAGTTGATAATAAATAACTTTGACATTACATTCTGTTGAATTGAAAAGAGGTTTGTCTTCCATTATTCATATAAAATGTTGTGTATGTATTTCTTAAAGACATTGAAGAGTTCTTTGATTTTGGAATGTTGTACAAGACCTCCTCTGATTTTATGTACCCCAGGTCAAGACTTAATGTAAACTATGAACAGGAGTGGACCTGCAAATATTCCCTCATTCAGACCTAGTATATTTGTCGCATATCAAAAAAAAGGTCATGGCATTTATTTTCATGACCACTCTCTACCCTCGGCAAGACAAGTAAATCTCTATAAGTTTCAGTTGATTAATCATTAAAGGATACTGTGGGAGGTATATTCATCATTAAATGGTTTATTTCTGGGTTTTTTCTCCCAAACTCTGAAAAATATCTATAAAATAAAAAATTGATTATTTTGTGATTTGCTTCTGCGTATGAAACACAAGATATTTGTCAATATATTGTTCAATCGAACAATGCCTAACAAATAACAACGAAACAACATCAACGAAGAAACAACTATATCGTAACGTAATGTGACAATTCTCGAATTTCTGAATAAGTATCAACAAAATATCTCTGAAGATTTTCGTAAAGCGTCTTACGAAGGGTCTAGACTCGGAAACGTTACGATATAGTTGTTTCTTCGTTGATGTTGTTTCGTTGTTATTTCTTAGGTAACATTGTTCGATTGATTGCTTCTGACAAATATCTTGTGTTTCTTATGCAGAAGCAAATCATAAAATAATTAATTTTTTATTTCATAGATATAAGATAGAGTTTGGGAGAGAAAACCCAGAAAGAAACCATTTAATTTCAGTTGATTGTTTCTAATTGCGCAAACCTCAAGAATCTCCAATATTCTTTGATGGTTCACACAATAAAAGACCTTGGAGGGGTCCCAATGGAATTTCATCCTGTTCAAGGCAATAATAATTTCATTGATGAGTTCAAACATAGCAGTTTCTATATTTCAACTGTTCAAAAAACCGTAGCTAACGATTGGTCTATTAGGCTGGTTTTCCTGTCACGCTGACGGTCGGCGCTGACGGTCAGCGCTGATCGGTCAGCTCGGATCCTTTTAGCATCACGCTGATCACATTGAGAAATAGAAGGATGCTATTGTCTCTGGCTCACTGAATGTGGAGGCTTGTCGGCGCCAGCTAGTCAGCAGCGCAGACGCGCCGGCGCGTACGTGCGCGTATATAGCTCAGCGCTGACGGCCGTCAGCGCTGCGTGACTCGAAAACGCTACCTATAGCTACATACATATTGACCCATCAGCGCCGACCGTCAGCGTGACAGGAAAACCAGCCTAAGAGGTCGCCTTACAAAATCGTAAATGATGCAATTCTGGAATTGTACCTGTAACTATCTACATTTGAAATATTTTGAATTTGAAGGTATTTGCGTAGAGTATCACTCATAACCGCAATATAGTTTAATAGGATTTTGTTTGAGTGGAGCTTTACTTATTGTTAAGAGAGGAAGGAATAAAATGAAATATGCAGTATGAGATGAGATAATATATTGATTTATAAAATAATTTTATGTCCGAGATATGCGCTGCAGTAGCCAATTTTTTGTAAAATCTCCAGGTTTGATTCTTCAGTAAACCTTTCACCTTCTTCACATTGAAAGGCAGTTGATGTGGTTGGTACTAGAGAATTAGTCTCTTGTTGCCATAATTCGAAAACGACCGTTCTGCACCTCAATTGTTCTTCATCACTCCTCAGGGTCCCTTGTGCAACTTTTCCGACTTCCTCTAGTTTGTGTCTGATAGTAATGCGTGATGGAGTATTGGTTCTTGCTGGAACGTTGTATAAACCAACAATAAGGCGTCTATCTCCTAAAACATACACTTGCTAATTATTGGAAAATAATGGTTGAATAAGTCATTATGACTTGATCCAATGAATGGTATTTAAATCAATTGCTACCTTTCAGTATTTAAATGTTTGTGTCAAATTTGGTCGAAATATTGTTATCCCTCCTTGGTTTTCCGATGAAGCATGGTTTTCTCCACCAAAGTATTGAAAATGAAACAGCACATTTAGGAAATGACCGCCATGGCTTCCCTTGCATATGCCTACTCTTTAAGCAAAATCTGCAGTAACGTTGTTTTATACATGTGGCGGCAATGCGTTGACATGACATTTGATTTTAGCTTTCATTGGTCGCGCTCGGCAGAAAGATCAGTAGCATGAACCGCTTCGCTACCGGTAGGTAGCGGTATCGTAATCTGCCGAACGGACAGCTCCTTTTGTCGGCAAATCACAGATGTTTGAAGTTCAGGTTAGGTGATTCTAATCTTTTTTGATTGCCTGTCACAAAAATAAATATTCAATTATGAATCCAAATATCATTTCATTACTCTTCGAAGATGATAATATTACGGCCAACATAAGAAGTGAACTTGTTAAATTATTGGCTCAACCTCTGCCTTTATCGGAAGATGAAATCAGAGAAATTGTTCCCAGGAATCAGAATTCTTATGAAGATACATTTCCTCAATATATGGGGATTTATTCAAAGACCATTTTAGAATGTCCCAAAGTGCATGTAATTCTTTCCGTCGAAAATATATGTCCCAGTATCCATGTTTTCGCTCCTTATTTTTAAAATAAATGTCACAACTGTCAAACTTACAACATGTTACCGATGCTGAGCGGATAAAATCTTCGCTCTTTAAAATGACGACCGATACTCAACATGTTCCACAGTGGGCGTACCGTTAAGCAGAAAAATCATAGAAATGTGACAACTGTTTCGCAACTGTTGGTTCTGCCGAACGCGGCTATTGCTTCCGTGATCGCAAGTTTGTTGGCATAAACCTGTTACTTTAGATATTCATACAGCCAAATGTCCAAAGGAGTTCACAAGTGAAATCACAAGAGCTTAGTGGCCAATTCTGGTCACCAATCCAGGAGATGACACAGTCGGGAGGAAACTGGTGCAAATCTGTCACTGATATTTAAGGCGATATGGCATGTGGCGCTATCGTGCTGGAACCACCGGTGTTCGATAGATTCCAATTGAGACACAAAGAACTTGCTAATCATAACAAGATACGTTCGCCATTCACTGTTAATATTATTATTAGAGCGGCGTCATGTCGCTGGGCTTGGTCCTTCTGATATATTCTATTTTGAGTTCGCTGTGGACTTATTATGAGCACTATAAAAGTAACTACACTCTTGCCCACTACAGTTTTTTGTCGTCTGACATATGTTTCGGAAACAAAGTTTCCATCTTCAAAGACGAAGCGTTACTAAAGCATGCATCAATTTCTACATTCCAGTACGGGATGTCATTATAACCTTAGTCATAAACCAATTAGTGAGAATAATGGATTGTTAATAGGGGTTAGGTCATTATTGAGTAAAAAATCATTTCTCTTATACATTTCGATACCTTCAATTGTTCCAAGGTACGCTTTATTGGAATATTTCAACAACTTGAGTGGCCAGTTGTTAAAACGTGATTTGCAACCGCAGATTTATGGACGTTGTTGTTCCGAATGTGTCCCGTATGCTCTGTATACCGTGTGAGAATGTTTCTGGTTGTTTGCCCGACGTAACACTGGTTGCAATCTAAACATTTAATTTCATATATATCCGATTTTAACATGTCCGGAGTTTTATCGAATGTATTTCCTAGAAATTGTTGTATTTTCGTGGAAGTTTTGAAAGCCAGTTTTATGTTAACCTTTTTGAAAATATTCTGGAGTTTGTTGTTTGTTTTCGGATGGAACGTGAACGCGTGGAAACCTTTTAAAAATAAAAATGGGTTCAAGCCCTGTGGACAGGAGCTTTCTGGCGCTCTAGTTCAAACAGACAAATTATATCTGGTATTGGTTTCTCAGAGTTGGGAATTATATCAATGTATTCATATGATATCACTGCATCATAAAGGAAATTTAATTCAAATAATAGTTTATTAGATAAGTAATAATAAATTACCTTGTAATCGATCAAAAATTTCCTGATCTACGTTCACCAAACTACAGAATTATGCTTTCAATATTTACGTAATATTTTCAAACATTTTCGGGTGAGGTCCCCGTTGCATCGCTAAAATACGAGTATTTCAACCCCAATATTTTTGAAGTTACAATATTCCCTTCTGTCAAGTTGACATTATGAGAATTCATACATAGAATAATAATTATATCAATCTGTGAAATACGATTTACATTGAAATTTTAAAAAAACAGACAAATTATATCTGGTATTGGTTTCTCAGAGTTGGGAATTATATCAATGTATTCATATGATATCACTGCATCATAAAGGAAATTCAATTCAAATAATAGTTTATTAGATAAGTAATTATAAATTACCTTGTAATCGATCAAAAATTTCCTGATCTACGTTCACCAAACTACACAATTATGCTTTCAATATTTACGTAATATTTTCAAACATTTTCGGGTGAGGTCCCCGTTGCATCGCTAAAATACGAGTATTTCAACCCCAATATTTTTGAAGTTACAATATTCCCTTCTGTCAAGTTGACATTATGAGAATTCATACATAGAATAATAATTATATCAATCTGTGAAATAAAATTTACATTGAAATTTTAAAAAATCATATCTCCGAAAGTATTAGCTTGTTAGAGTTGAAAATGATATGAATGGATTCTTATGATAAAACTGCTTATTAAAAAAAATTTGATTTGGAATTTGTTTCGTAAAAAAAAATTTTTTTTTTTGTTACTCCGAAACCATCTGTCCGATTTTGCCCAATAACGAACTTAGCCGAGATATTCATCCCCCAAACCTACTCTGAAAATTTCAACTCTCTAGCTCATTCCGTTCGAGAGTTATCGTGCTTACGGACGGCCGGCCGGACCGGCCGGACAGAATGAATTCCGACCACGGATTCTTGATCAGTGAGTCGAACCAAATCGTTTAAGACCATTTTCATCGAAATATTCCAAAATTACAGACATTTGGGCAAATTGATAAGCACTCAGTTCCGAGGAACTAGAGCGCCAAAAACGGTAAAAGATTTCCACGCGTTCACTTTGTCATCAGATCCAGAAGTCCATCCATGACCAGGCTCCACAGCAGTGGTGATAGGACCCCAACTTTTGGGCAACCCCACTTGTCAGCACAGTCAATTCTGTCTCCCCAGGTAGGCTGTAACGGTTCGCCCTTTCAGCATCGGCGATAACCACTCAACATTAAATGGGTCTACCCCTTTTTGCCTAGCAGCATTGCATATGGAGGGGTGCGAAATATCACCAAACATAGTTTGTAAGATCTTGCATCTACTGTGGATTTGCTTGATCACTGTTACTGCGATACCTGCCTCATTTCCAAAAAACAAGTGTCCAATGATTCCTCCAGACCACAATCGACAGCAAAAGATAGTTAATCATTTGTGGAGTTTCTGAGCCTCAGTGTAACACTTTTGACTATCAACGAAGCCTTCTAGGTGGAAATTGGCCATATCACTGAAATTGATTTTGTTCACAAAATCAGCATTCACTTTTTGATGTTCAAGGATCCAATGGGTGAATTCTCTTCACTATGCATGATCCAAGAGGTTATAGAGTCAATTGTCTGTAGTGAAAATATGCTGAAAAGTGGCTTGTTTTGAATATTTGTTTTTTTATTTTTCACAGTACATGACTTAGGAACATTATTTCGACCAAATACTGCATGTACTTCCCATTAATCTGTCATGTCATAATCATTTGACTTCATGAATGCAAATCTGGCGCTAAAGTGAAGCATTACGCTCATATTGAGATACCCATTATTAATATATACAAATATATTATGGTGAGGTTTACCGAGATGTATAATAAATAATTTTGATTTCTTACCTCTAAACAGTATAAAAGTACAAACTGGTAGCAAGGCACAATATGAGAGATATCAGATGAAACCATTTTAGGTAGTATACTTGATAACTATTTACTACTTCTATTTAAAAACTTTACAGGTCGAGTGTACTTTGTAAACCATAAAAATAGAACGACTCAGTGGGAGGATCCAAGGACTCAGGGTCAAGAAATCAGCGAACTGGACGATTATAATCTACCAGATGGGTGGGAAATAAGGTATACGGAGGACAATAAGCGATACTTTGTTGATCACAATACAAAAACAACCACATTCGAAGATCCTAGACCGGGAGCTCCTAAGGGCCCTAAAGGTGTATATGGTGTCCCTAGAGCTTATGAAAGATCGTTCAAATGGAAGATCAGCCAGTTTAGGTGAGTAATAACCTAACCACCAGACCGATTCTACCCAATAATTAACTTATCCGAGATATTCATTTCCCAAATCTACTCTGAAAATTATATTATATAAATTGAAACTTATCCAATATTCCAGTTTTATTTTTATTTCCATCATCATATGGATAATCCAAGAGCTATATACGATAGCTGAGGTTATTTCATTGTTCATTTTGCATTCAATCATACATTGTTTGACATGTTTCTTTGCTGTAGATGAGCTGACAATGATGACATGTATGAACACAGATCATGAAATTCATAGATACGGACGTTATTTGAAATCATAGAGTTACGATTTAATATTGAAATTTTGAAATATCATATCTCCGAAAGTATTCATTTGTTGAGTTCAGAATGATATCAATGGATTGTTATGATCAAACTGCATTTAAAAAAAAATTTTTTTCGTTACTCCTAAACCATCGCTTTTGCTCAAAAACGAACTTAACCGAGATATTTATCTCCCAAACTAACTCTAAAAATCTCAACTGTCTAGCTCATTCCGTGTGTCTACGGTCGGCCGGACAGAATCGATTTTGACAAAGGATTCTTGATCAGTGAGTCGAACCTCGAAATTCGAAAATTACAGACATTTGGGTTTTGGATGGATTCTGGTGGATGAAAGAACCGTATTATGGACGGTATTTTAGACATATGAAATAATCACATGAAGTCAGGAGCTTTTGCGCGCATGTTCCATTCTCTGTTCGCGCCTCATACGAAGGCGATCGAGCTGAAATTCGGTACTCGATTGTAAAATGGTGGCTCGAAGCTATGTGCGGAATTTCAGCTGATTCTGACGGATAGTTTTTGAAATATTTAATTTTGAAAGAAAAATATTTTTTTATTTTTTCTACATTCTACAAGTAATTACCGGGTTTTAAGTAGATCGGATTTGTATATTTAAAGTTAAAAAGAAAATAGCAATAAAATTTCAGATGGGTATATCTCCAAAACCGTTAGACCGATTATGCCTATTAACAAACTTAAATGTCGCAATCGGAGGCGCAACTTACCCCGAAAATTGCAAGTCGCTATCTCTTGCCGTTCTGAAGTTATGTACTACGTTTACATGCATCTTCTCGATCCGTATTGAACCAATGCGCATGTTTTTATGCGAATTAGATTAAATATGGTTTGAGAGTTTATATGCCTTATCTGAAACTAGTTTTCTGTAATTTGGCTTTATTCTACGCTCGCGTAGCCAATATGGGAAGATTGAAAAAAATTAAAAATAGAAATTAAGAAAAGGAAGTTATTCTAAAAATCTTAAAAAATGATCAACAACACCATAATTTCGCAAGGAATTAACCAATTCTGGGTGGTTTCAACGATTGAAAGAGCAAATCGTGAAATATTAATCGTGAAATAGTAATCCAGAAAATTAGAAGAAAACGATTGAAGATAATGGAAAAAGTTATCTCGAACAATATATTATATCATTATTCAGCCCTATTCTGTAACTTCAAATCGAATAGAGATGGTTTGCATCGAATAGAAATACACTGGTCAAATCGGAATCGCTTCAAATTGGTATTCTGTAACTCAACTCGAATTCAATTCATTCATCGAGATCTGAAATAGAAATCGAATAGAATTGCTCTCTACCGTCTAAACCATATCGGAATCGCTTTCCGAGATCGGAATCATGAGCGGGAGCATGCGCCGTCGCCGTATTTTGACATATGAAATCGACGAATTCAATTACCGTTTGCAAATACGGAAAAGTATAATAGGGGTTTTGCCAGAAGAAGGAACTATTATAAAACAAGTGTCGATTGATTAATCAGAGTGAAAAACATGGATATCATCTATGAATTACGTTCGGCAATAGCGAATGTTCAGAATGGAACGTCGTGAACTTAGGGATACCAGTTAGTAATCCTTTTGAAATCCCAGAAGAAATTTTTAGGAAGCTTTTCGGTTTACCTTAAACAATTGCTGTCGATTTCATAAATGAAGTCAGTTCTCACTTTGAATAACCAATTCTGACGACTGCCGAATCATTTGAAGCTATTTTAGAATTGTAATGTTCTTTCTGTTTTTAAATTCGACGGGATAAATTGAAATTTTATTCACTTCGCTATTTATTAAAAAAAAACCTCTCTTTCTTTTTTTTACGCGCTTGTTCCGCCAGAAGCAGCGTGTTATCCCAATACTAAAATGAAGATGGGTTTCATAGAAAAGGAACAAAAAAACTTTTTTGAAAATGTTACTATAAACGTGACGTTTTTTTAGATGTTAGGAGGGGGGTTTGGGGGAAATTTCCGGGGGTTTTATCGAGGAAAAAGACGGAAGTTTCGTAGGGTTTCGCGTTTTCGGAGCGAAAAGACGGGGGTGTATTTTTAAAAAAATCGCAAAAACGCCGATTTTGGCAAAAGGTGCAAAATTGTGTGGAGGCATCCGGAGAAACGGTGTCGTTCGGAACGAAGGTATTTGCGGGAACGCGAAGACGAGATTCGAAATTAGTCCGTAACACGGCCCTTTTTTCGATTCTCTCTTTCGTTTTCCCGGAAGAACGATAGGAAAATTTGACTTTTTCGCGAAAATCGACAAAATTCTGACGTTTCACGTATTTCTGTGGCGAATTTCAACGCGGCTCTTACAAAGTCGACGTTTTCGGTCCGAACGAGCCACGATAAATGTCAAATCGAATTTGAATTTCGAACGGAATCACTCGAAAATCTTGGAATCGTCTAGAAAAACCGTGAGAAATATGAACGAGTAACCGATTTCGATCGATCGCTTGACAGGATTGACCATATTGTGAAAATCAAAAGACGGAAATCGTCCCAGTACTTTAAAATGTTTATGTGCCAGAAAATCGGGCACGATTCTCGAAGCTGGCATGGCCGAGCGGTCTAAGGCGTTGGTAATTAGATTTATAGCTCCCGAGCCTCGCGGAGCGGCGGGATCGAATCTCCGAGCGTCCGAGATAGCTTTTTCTTAGTTTTCTTTCATTTTTACCTAATGAAAATCTGAAAGGAGCGTACTCCAGTAAACGTATCTTGGGATTTGGATCTTTTCGGTAAGTTACGAAATCTATAATGAATATCCGTTCGATCGGACGGATTTTTGCATTAAAATGACTCAAAATATTCAAACATTAAGCAGAAAATTAACTATACAGGATTTTTCAAGTAAAGTGTCACCCCTACAGATCTATCGTAAAGAGAATTCTCAACACTGTAAAACCGCTATGAAATGATAACCGCTGCTATACGGGGTGTTTTTAAAAAAATGTCAACTTCGAAACCGCTGTATTCGGTTTATAGAAACTCAAGAACGGCTGAACCGATTTCGATGAAACTTTGTGTGTGTATCTGAGTCTGTGTCAGGTCCGCAATATACCCCGGTAGGTGGCGCTGCTATCTGTCTGTAGAAACTCAGAAATGCCTCGACCGATTTTGATGAAACATTGTGTACGTGTTTGAGTGGCTCTCAGTGTCACAATAGAAACCCGTTAGGTGGCGCTGCATTTGGTTTATAACAACTCAAGAACGACTGGACCGATTTCGATGAAACTTTGTGTGTCTATCTGACTAAGTTCCAGATCCACAATATTCCCCGGTAGGTGGCACTATAATCGGTTTACAGGAGCTCAAAAATAATTATACCGATTTTGATGAATCTTTGTGATTGTGTTTCGCAAGGCCTTAGGTTCACAATACGATTCGGTAGGAAGCGCGATATTCGGTTTTCAGCAACTCAAAAACTCCTGACATATTTCGATGGGACTTTCGTGTGTGAATGATTCTCAGAATCACAACAGGACCCGTTAGATGGCATTGAACTACGGGTTCAATTGACCTACCGATTATATTGATCTACCAAAAAAATGTATATCTACTGGAAAAATGCAGATCTACCGGAAAAATGTAGATCTACCGGAAAAATGTAGAACTACCGAAAAAAATGTAGATCTACCGGAAAAATGTAGATCTACCAGAAAAATGTAGATCTACCGTAAAAATGTAGATCTACCAGAAAAATGTGGATCTATTGCTAGGTAGATCTGCTGGCTCATCTGAATCCCAAAATATGGACTGCTGGCTACTAGTTGTTTTCTACTAAAATTCATGAAAGTAAACTGCATATCTTTATGAAATTTGCTAGGTTAAGTTACCCAAAATAAACAAACTGATAAATGTCAGTGGTTATTAAGGACGAGATTTGCGTGCACATGCAACGTTGCCGGCTACTTCCAAGAGCGTCGAATAGAAATAAGAATTCCGATTCTGTAGCTCCTTCTACATTGGTTATAGAATACCAAAATTGGACGCGATAGAAGAGAAACATTCCGATTTGTCACATTACGACCAGATGCGTTCATTTCTATCCGAGTAACAGAATAGGGCTGATTATCTCAAGTGATTTATTTCGATGTAATGGGATTCAGGTGGAATTACTATGTAGGTGTTTTATCCACAGTGAACTTTATTAGATTGATTAATAATTATGTACAAGTATAGCAGGTAATTAGGATGATGGCACGAAATTAGATCCCTAATATTTAAACATCTCTAGCTTCCAGCTTAGGCATAACCTCGAAACAGGTTGGTTAGATTATCAAATTTGTCAAACTAATAAATTTGGTTTTGGTGCTTCTGAAATTTGTTTCTCTTAAATCTACTCTCAATACGTATTTGGTGCACATTGCATCGATTTGGAAAAACATTGAATCGATTTGGAAAAACTCAATCCACCTTTTCAATCGCATTTACTAATTCGCATTTGAGTATTCAATTCGAACTGAAAAATGGGTTCAAGCCCTGTGAGTTTGTTGTTTGTTTTCGGATGGAACGTGAACGCGTGGAAACCTTTTAAAAATAAAAATGGGTTCAAGCCCTGTGGACAGGAGCTTTCTGGCGCTCTAGTTCAAACAGACAAATTATATCTGGTATTGGTTTCTCAGAGTTGGGAATTATATCAATGTATTCATATGATATCACTGCATCATAAAGGAAATTCAATTCAAATAATAGTTTATTAGATAAGTAATAATAAATTACCTTGTAATCGATCAAAAATTTCATCAAATTTTCTCCTCTCTCGAACTACAGAATTATGCTTTCAATATTTACGTAATATTTTCATACATTTTCGGGTGAGGTCCCCGTTGCATCGCTAAAATACGAGTATTACAACCCCAATATTCTTGAAGTTACAATATTCCCTTCTGTCAAGTTGACTTTATGACAATTCATACAAAGAATATACATAGAATAATTATATCAATCTGTGAAATACGATTTACATTGAAATTTTGAAAAATCATATCTCCGAAAGTATTAGCTTGTTAGAGTTAAAAATGATATGAATGGATTCTTATCATAAAACTGCTTATTAAAAAAAATTTAATTTGGAATTTGTTTTGTAAAAAAAAATTTTTTTTTTATTACTCCGAAACCTTCTGTCCGATTTTGCCCAGTAACGAACTTAGCCGAGATATTCATCCCCCAAACCTACTCTGAAAATTTCAACTCTCTAGCTCATTCCGTTCGAGAGTTATCGTGCCTACGAGGTCGAAATCGATTCTGTCCGGCCGGCCGGCCGTAGACACGATATCTCTCGAACGAAAGGAGTTAGAGGATTGAAATTTGCAACGTGGGTTTGGAGCGTAAATATCTCGGACAAGTTCGTTAATGGGCGAAATCCATCAAGCGGTTTCGGAGTTATGGCCGATTTTAGCAAAAACATTTTTTATGAATATTTCCGAAACCGATCACTCGATCTATCTGAAATTTAGCATCAAATTGTAGAATCATGACCTTTATACGCATTTGTAGTTTCGTATTGACCAGGTTACCGCAAAGTGTCAAAAAAAAATTAAAAATTAAAAAAAAAATTCTACAATAACTCTCGAACGGAATGAGCTAGGCAGTTGAAATTTTCAGAATAGGTTAGGGAGATGAATATCTCGGTTAAGTTCGTTATTGGGCAAAATAGACCAGATGGTTTCGGAGTAACGAAAACAAATTTTTTTTTTAAGTAGGTAACAAATTTCAAATTCAATTTTTATTCAAGATGCAGTTTCACCATAAAAATCCATCGATATCATTTTCAACTCCAACAAGCTAATACTTTCGGAGATATGATTTTTCTAAAATTCAATAATGAATCGTACTTCTATGTTTTCACAGAATGCTATAATTATTCTATCTAAGCTTCATTATATGATCTGTGTTCATACTCGTACATGTCATCCTATTCTATAAGAGAGAGTCAAATTCATTTCAGCTATTTTAATTTGATTTCTTCCATGGTGCAGTTCTCATTCTCAGATTGCTCATTTAATCTTGTTAAATAAACTATTATTTTAATTGAATTTCCTTTATGATGCAGTTCTATCATAAGAATACATTGATATAATTCCCAACTCTGAGAAACCAATACTTTCAGAGATATAATTTGTCTGTTTGAACAAGAGCGCCAGAAAGCTCCTGTCCACAGGGCTTGAACCCATTTTTCACATACATCTTTTCGGCGGTATTCTATAACTAGTTACCAATTTTCAGTTCGAACGGATCTGTATTTTTTGAGTCATCGAGAAAACGATATTCTAGATGGGTATAACTCCAAAACCGTTTGGCCAATCATGCCCACGCACTTAACTGTCTCATTCGGATGCGCAACCGACTCTGATAATTGCAATAAGGCTGCTCGGATCTCCAACAATATAGATCTGAACGTGTTCAAATTTGGAACTTGGCTGTAAAGTTAGGTTTTGAAGGACTTCACAAAATTTCAGCGATATCGGACGGATAGTTTCTGAGATATTAAATATTTTCAATGATTTTTTTAAAGTTGAATTAATTTTTTATGGGTACGATCCTCACGAAATTTCGGAAAAATTTGCGCGTCGGCATTCTACAACTAATTACTACGCTTGAATTGGATCGGATTCGTATTCTTTTAGTTATTGAGAAAATAACAAAATTTCAGACGGGTATAGTTCCAAAACCCAATCGTTTGGCCGATGATGCCTATTAACAAACTCAAATGACGCATTCGGACGCATCACCTACCCTGAAAATATCAAGTCGCTATCTCTTTCCGTCCGAAAAATTGGTCTCAAATTCTTCATCAGTGAGTCGAACCTAATCGTTTGAGACCATTTTCGGCAAAAAATTCGAACATTACAGACAGTTCGGCAAAATGCACGCTGTTCCCCAGAAAAATATCAGAAGGTCAGTAAGACACATTTTGAAATATGTTCGCTAATTTGTCGATGGTGGTGGATTGATTACATTTCAATTTTCAACTTTTTTTTGTACCCCATATATTGGGAGGCATGGTTGACCTATAATGAGATTTTGCATATCATTTATTATAATGAGAGATCTAAAATCAATAAAGTCTTTGTAATTATTTATTATGTTGCATACATTTGGTCTCATTCTATCAATTTTGCTTGTAATGTTGAATTTTGAGCTGGTAAACGATTCCATATAGTTATTGTTTGTTTCCCTTAGGTTCTTGTGCCAGAGCAATGCACTACCAAGCCACATCAAGATTCAAGTTACCCGCCAAACCCTCTTTGAAGATTCTTTCCACACAATTATGCGCTTACCGGCTTACGAGCTCCGTCGCAGATTATACATAATATTCAAAGGTGAGGAGGGTCTGGATTATGGTGGTGTCAGCAGAGAATGGTTCTTCTTGGTTTCCCACGAGGCTTTGAATCCGATGTACTGCCTGTTTGAGTACGCCAACAAGAACAACTACAGTCTACAAATCAATCCAGCTTCGTATGTTAATCCAGAACATCTTACATTCTTCAAGTTCATCGGTAGATTCATTGCTATGGCGTTGTATCATGGCAGGTTCATCTATTCTGGATTTACAATGCCATTTTACAAGAGGATGTTGGGTAAAAAGTTGGTAATGAAGGATATTGAGAGTATTGATCCCGAGTTTTACAATAGTTTGGTGTGGATAAAGGAGAACAACATTGAAGATTGCAACTTGGAGTTATACCACAGTGTTGATTTTGAGGTGCTAGGTCAGGTAAGTTATCTATTATGTTATAAGAATTATGTGTGAGAATAATGTTGAAGATCCATAACTTCAGTAACTGTATGTCATAGTAACTTATACTCCAATAAATTTTATAAAGTCTCCCGGTTGGCCATGATTTAGGTCTATCACGTTTTTGTAACAAAAACTGAGGCAGGTGGGCACTCCTGAAATATTGTCAATGTCAAAATAATTGTGCGAGATGTTGCCAATGCCAATTTCTGCTCTCAACATAATCTTCTATCTTAGACAAGATATTATCACAGGTCACATTCCATTATCTTCGATAATAAAGAACTCTTCGATTTGAAATTGAAAATGCCAGAAGTAGTTTTGAAGTAGCAGAGAAAAAGTATCAGGAAGTGCTTTACAGAACTGAAATCTGCTCATTTCGATAGTAGCCCTGATGACAAGTTGAACTCTTGAATTGAATTACATCGTTTCCTATCCTATATTTTATTAAGATTTAACAGTGACTTCGGTTTCGTGATACTGCTACATTTTGAAACTGGTGTATTTCAAGTTGTACAACAAGGTATAAATGTCTTCTGCAGGCTTCTTTTTTGAGAATTTTGAAAAGGTTGGAATTCCATAGGTATATACGTTTGTTTGTTTAGAAGTTTTCCTGCCATTCAGGTACTTTTATTATTTTTTCAAATAAACTATCACAAAGTAAAGGACTACCCTATCCATTATTTTTCATTAAAATGTCAACACTTGATTATTGATTTCCGTACAAGAAACTAGCATAACTGAATCTTCTAACCAGTTTAAATACGTGAAATATTTCCAGTAACAACAGAGGAAAAATGTTCTTCAGCAGTCGCCAGGTCTTTGGAATTGTTGAATTCACATAATATCTTCTCAAATTCACTATTTTTCCGAAGTAAATTCACGTTGTGAAAAATACGTAATTACTACGACCTCTATGTAGAGAGGACAACGTTGTGTAGTTATCTGACAGGAAAATGACTATAACCTAATATTTTCAAAATATACACGGTGAAATGTGTCAAACTTTCATGGCCAATCGGGAGACTTTATAAAAGTGAATGGAGTATGCATATTTGTTGAATGAAGATTAAAACCAGAAAAAAATATAAATGACGTGACATCATACCGCCCAATCAGCCTACTACCTGTAATATCAAAATTACTGGAAAGGTTTCTACTGCAGAGAATAAATGCTCACTCCTCAATCAACCAATAGATACCCTGCCACCACTTCGGTTTCCGGTAAAGTCACTCGACTGTCCAACAAACAGACCGAATAACACAAGCCATCAATCAAGCTCGTGAAGGAAGAAGTACTGTACTTCAGTGTTTTTGGAAGTGGGTCAGACCTTCGCCAAAGTTGGCATGTAGGAATACACAAGTTTAAAAATATTCTGCCACTGAGGTAATTCCACATACTAAAATCGTATCATACAAATCTAGTATTCAGAACCAGAGTAGTACAGGAGGTATCAAAAAATTAGCAGGTATCCGACAAGGAAGCCTTCTAGGCGCAGTTCTATATCTGCTTTACACTTCAGACCTACCAACATCCACCGAAATAATGATACAACCATCATACCCTCATTCACTATGCCTTTTTTCATGTCTATATTTGCGGCTATTTTCATGGCTATTTGTTGGCTGAATTTCCCCCAAATGAGTGGCACTATTACACCACGCAGTTGTGTTCGATGACCTTCGTAAGTTTATGTACTCAGAGTAATAAACATATTTGTTATTGAATTTACGAAGGGTGCGATTCAAAGGACAAAATAAACTGGGTTATGTTAAGACGTCAAGTCGAACAGCTGGTGGTGAAACAAGCCTGTTTCACCACCGTTAAATACGTCAATTGCTGTTGCGATTCAAATTTATCCTTAACAGAGGAACTCAGTAGGACATAACGGAGATTTAATGCTTTGTGAATACGGGGGATTGTGTAATAAAGGTTTTATGCAATACACGGTGACCCTACAACTGCCGCAGAGCTTGTTCAGAGGCTGGATGAACAAGTGGAAAATCGAGAGAGTGAATTAACTAGAGCAAATCTATGCTAGTAGAATTCACACAATCCGCCTTAATAATACTGCAATACCGCAAGCTACTACTGCAAAATACCTTGGATATCAGAATTACCTGGAATGAACATAATATCATCAAAAATTCTTAAAAAGCAGGGACGTTAAGTCAGCAGCTTTCGCTTGCATGTTCTTCTGTCATTCACTCCTCACACACCCTCACGAAATACTAGCTGATCCATCAAGCCGTCTTTATGCGTGCTTGTTTCAATCAAGTACTAGATTTCAATTCGATTAGGTCTGTATTTTTGAAAATATTGGGGAAATAAATTCGCCATGAGTCGGGAATCGGATAAATAGTTTCCGAAATATAACATTTTTGAAGAATAATTTTTTTTTAAGAAATATTTTTATGTTGTTTCTAATGATACGAAATTTTGCGAAATTACTTTTCATTCGAATGTTATCGTGGCAACGGACGGCCGGCCGGCAGGACAGAATCGAATTTGACCTCGAATTATTCATCAGTGAATCGAAACTAAACGATTGATACCATTTTCGGCAAAAATTCGAAATTTTCAGACATTTGGGCAAATTGACAGCTCTCTTTAGAATATGCGGGCAAAAAGAAATCAAAGAGAACTGAAAATCAGAAAATAGACTGGCTAATTGGAGGAAAATCTAAACTATTATTGGAAAATGAAATTTTGCTCTACAAAATAATTATCACTCCGGTTTGGGTACCTCGAATTGAAAAATACAGAAGATGATAGCCATCGTATCATGGTATGAAACCAGCCAGACGCTAGGTACACAATGAACTCCATACATCCAAGATATTATCATGTCAGAAGCCAACGACACCACACAAAATTAGAGAGACATCCAAATGATCTGTTACAGCCGTTGCTGTCAAACAACGAACTGAGGAGACTATGAAGACATTGGCCAGCTGACCTTCTGGGGGAATCAGAGGTATCTCAATGGAGACAACCTCTCACATCATATCCAAACCTTTCTACCATCAACAAATAAGCTCGTGGAATGTGATTGCTGAACAATAAACAGAATTATAAGAAATTCGGACAGTAGACGTTGTTTCATCGAAAAAATAATTTTCATATAAGAAACTTTGTCTCCTCCTGTATAGTTTATCGGGCTGAATAATAATATGTATATTATTATTATTATCGTACAGATATGAGTTGAGGCAATGCCTATAAACACACAAAAATTAACAATCCCATAAGACATATAAAAACAAAAGTGCTTGATTATACAATAAGAAATGACACTTCAAAAAAAACAAAACAAATAATCCTTCTATGAAAGCCCTTTATTATTTTAACCCTCCGTTTGGTGCAGCAGCTAAATGTACACGTTCGGGCGCATTGTATCTGATAGAATCTAATCATATTCACTTTACTTTATGTGAATGAATACAGTAAAATATTCATATAAATCAATATATTATTCTTAAAATAACAAAACCAAGACATTTTCTGAAAAATATACTTCTTGCACTGGAATCTAGAGAGTCGTCTAATATTAACTTCTGAAGTACTCGGTACACATCTCCGATATTTCTGTGGTGGTTCATTAGGTTCATGTGAAATGTCTTTGAGTGCATTTGGTCTATATCGCTTTAGTCTTTCTTGTAGATTGAAAGGAATTCAGCTTGTATTTTGGCGTCTTCGATTCAGCTGTTCAAGTATCAACTCATGTAATAATTACTTCAGGAAAAATCTTCATCGAAGTATTTATGCCATTTCCATGCCAACCGATTTGTGCATTAATTTCATATTCAGCATGGAAAAAATAAAACCACGGGCCAACGTCTGATGTTCCTTGCTACTAGCCATATTTTCTGTAAAAATAGAATACACTTGACTTATAACAACTTTAGGCGCAGTGTATTTTATGGAACATTCAGTAATACATCGCAAATAAAGGCAATGTAAACCGACATATGAGTCAAAATACCTAAAATAGCCAAAAATAAAAAAAATTAAAGTACTTAGATACAAAAAACTGAAATAATTTTCGTTTTCACAAAGTCACAATCGGGCGCAGTGTATCTCTGACAACTAACTGTCAACTGTTCGGCTTCGGTGCATATGATCGTAATTTGACATGAACGTATCGATAATAAACACAAAAATATCAGACTACTATGAAGTGGGGGTCGCGATAACTAAAAATCATGCGGTGGTACTCAAAATGGTTGTTGCTATATTTGTGAGATCGGCTGCGCCCGACGGAGAGATAATATAAATTATCATGGGCGTATGATCTCCTGTTATGCCACATTTATTCATAAAGGAAATAATCATTAGTCTGGCAACACTGTTCATTAATTTCGGCGTGAATTATTTCAGTCTAATAATGTCATGGTGGGCTTTACAATCACTCCGCCTAGATCCGCCCCGAACTTAGTAGGATTATTACTGTTCCTAAATTCAACAAACTAGTGGAGTTAAATCAATGTAATCTAGTTCATAAATTAAAAATAATATGATAAAAAGTGAAATGTTTAAAAAAAAATTGGTTCAAGCCCTGTGGACAGGAGCTTTCTGGCGCTCTTGTACAAACAGACAAATTATATCTCCGAAAGTATTGGTTTGAGTTGGGAGTTATATCAATGTATTCTTATGATAGAACTGCATCATAAAAGAAATTCAATTCAAATAATAGTTTATTTATCAAGATTAAATGAGCAATCTGAGAATGAGAACTGCACCATGGAAGAAATCAAATTAAAATAGCTGAAATGAATTTGACTCTCTCTTATAGAACAGGATGACATGTACGAGTATGAACACAGATCATATAATAAAGCTTAGATAGAATAATTACCAAACATTTAAGACCATTTTTGGCCAAAAATTCGAAAATTACAGACATTTTGAACAAGCGCCCCAAAAAAGTACCTATAGTATAGTAGTTCTCTAATTGGTCTATTAAAATTAATTTCAGGTAATTCACCATGAGCTCATCAAGAATGGTGACAAAGAAAAAGTAACTGAAACAAACAAGGAGAACTACTTGATGTTGATGACAGAATGGCGGATGACCAGGGGCATTGAACAACAGACCCAAGCATTCTTGGATGGTTTCAACGAAGTTGTACCTATAGAATGGTTGAAATATTTTGATGAGAGGGAGTTAGAACTACTATTGTGTGGAATGCAGGAAATAGATGTTGAAGATTGGCAGAGACATACTATTTACAGGCATTATACAAGGAGTAGTAAACCAATACAATGGTTTTGGCAGGTAAATTCAATGTCATGTTTTGCACAAATATATTTATTACTTCAAATTTCCGAAATGTTACCCACTCTCCCGTAGATATGTTTTTTTAAATTTTTTATTCATTAAGATTGGCGCGTGTCATATTTATCGGTGAAATTCACAGTGTTAGAACTAATCAATCGATTTTTTTCGTTAAATGAAGGATAATTTTAAGAGGAAATACTTGAGATGGTTGGGGAAAAGTTCAAAGACATGACACGTCCATTGGGTCCTAAGTGTGACCATTTAAAATGTTGTTTTCTTAATTTCAAAAAATATAAATCCAACCAAGTAATTCGAGAAGTTACATGTAAAATATTGATTTGAATTTTTATGTCGAATTTCGTGAAGATCATACCACTAAGAGCATAGAAAAACTAAATTGTCACAATGTTTGTGCCCCGGGCAGTCGCTCATTTACTGACTATCAATAATATCTTGGTTCCCTGAAAATTATTGATACACAGATGGCTTACTTACTCATATAGATTGATAAAATTGGATATAAAAATTTTAAAAACACACACATGTGACGTCAAGAGCTTTAACGCGCTCGTTCATTTACTCAATATATTTCTCTTATTTGTAACACCATACACTATTGTCATATATGGCTAGTAAAGATCTGCTATATCAAGAAAGCAAAATTTCAAATGGTTATACTCTGGAAATTATTTAAAATGTGCATTTGAATAAAAACACACTCACTTTCTGATGCTAATCTATAGATATTGATCTAATTTAGTGAATCAAATCAATTTCAAAGTAACATTGTCTATTGATATATTTCAGTGACCCAAACTAATAGTTATACACTGGGTCTCACAAAACTTTGACTGCTCTTAATTGCCAAATTAGTGCGATTCTATGTAGATTTTCAGTTCATTTTTGATACAACCATCGAATAAAATCCACGATTAAGCTAATCGAAGCTTCGTGAAACCCAACAATAGTAAATCAAATTCATAACAACGAATACATCATTTTCTTAAATATCATCATTGGGTTATGTAGTTTCCGGAAAAATTCCCGTGATAATGAATTTTTATTTGAAAATTTTTTTTTTCGTTTCTAGTGATGTGATTCATAGAAAACTTTGCCTTATCCCCAAAGTGGACATTCTACACCTAATACCAAACTTAATCTCTATCAGATCATTAGTTTTAGAATGATTGGAAAAAAGTTTCTAATGTGTATATCTCCAATACAATTCAACTGATTTTGACCTACCCTGTAAATTTCAAGTTCTTTCTAAAGTTGTTTGTTGTTTGTTCTTCTCGAATAGAGCCCCAAATAGAATCCCCGTATTTGGGGAAGTTTGGACATGGGCTCAGCTACGTGGCTATGTGCCCAATATCAGTGTTGAATATTTGGTGTCCCTGAGGACTGTGGGAGTGTCGCATAGACCTATCACCAAGAATATTATTATTATTATGATACATTATATATATATTATTTCTTAATGTCTCAAATGCACGTTCACAATTCATCAAACTTCGTAACAATCCCTCAAAAATTTTCACAAACATCAATTAAACATACTTAATATGTAAATCTTACTCGTTGGTTATATACAGGGTGTCCCAAGTTGGAGTGCCTATTAGACGTTTCTGGAGAACTGTACATATTCGAAATCTGAAAATTGGGATTATGATATTGCACGGAATTCTCTACAGAGTTAAAATATTTTCGAAGCCCAAGCACTTCCTGTTATACAGGCAGTGTAAATAAATTTGATGAAAAAAAATTGTTTTCAAGTTTTGCATTCCTGGTATGATCAAGTATTCAGTGCTGAATACATTTCTGTTAAAACCATATCATTCATTCGAATAGTTTTCAAAATATCGAAAAAAACCGGAAAAAAAAATATAATATGTTTAGTCAGTATTGTTCATTATTCTTATTTTAAACATCCTGAACGTAAACCGTTTTAACAACATCGAAGAGGAAGAATGTGGAAAGGTCATGCATCTTTTGAATTTCAGAAATATCATCACGAAGTGTTTCAAATTTTGTGTCGAAAATTGTGATAAAAAATTGGCCATAACTTCTGTTTTTCAAATTAGAACCCTATGTTTTGATGATTGCGTTGAATTCTGCGCTGAAAAATAATGATAGTTTTCTAACATGATTATGCTCCTAAATTCAATAATTTCTGAGATTTTTTTTAATTTAGGAGCATAATCATGTTAGAAAACGATCATTATTTTTCACCGGAGAATCCAACGCAATCATAAGAAAATAGGGTTCTAATTTGAAAAACAGAAGTTATGGCCAATTTTTGATCACAAAAGTTGAAACACCCTGTGATGATATTTCTGAGATTCAAAAGAGGCATGACCTTTCCACATTCCTCCTCTTCGATGTTGTAAAAACGGTTCACACTCAGAATGTTTGAAATAAGAATAATGAATACTGACTAAACATATTTGACTTTTTTCCGTTTTTTTTTTTCGATATTTTGAAAACTTTTCGAATGAATACAATTGTTTTAACAGAAATGTATTCAGCATTGAATGAATACTTGATTATACCAGGAATGCAAAACTTGAAAACATTTTTTTTTCATCAAATTTATTTTCACTCCCTGTATAACAGGAAGTGCTTGGGCTTCGAAAATATTTTAGCTCTGTAGAGAATTTCAAGCAATATCATAATTCCAATTTTCAGATTTCAAATATGCACAGTTCTCCAGAAACGTCTAATAGGCACTCGGACTTGGGACACCCTGTATATCTTCATTAATACTTAAATTTGAGTTCTAACTGGGATGCGGGGAAATGTAGTCATCCCGCAGTAACAACCATTTTTGGTTAAAAATTCTCAAAGTATAGACATTTGTGCGAAATTATAGCGCCCTGGTACTACCACTCAAAAATCAATAGATTTGCATCGAAACTGCAATTTTCTGAAAATGCCCATTTCTTTTATGATATGAAGGGTCTCTGCTAACTATAAATTTAATCTAGTGTAAGGTGTGACAAATGGGTGAAATATATTTAATGAACAAGGATGCTATAGCCCAAACAGGGACAGCCCGAAGCCAAATTTTTTGGGGGGGAAAAATCGAAAATTTTCCAGGGGGATGAATTAACTTCTTCGAAAATGTCCCGACTGCTTTGACATTTTCCCAACTGCTTCCGAAATGTTTCCAACTGCTTCGAAATTTTTCCAATTGGTTCCGAAATTTTTTCAAGTGCTTCGAAATTTTTCCAACTGCATCGAAATCTTTCCAACTGCTTTGAAATTGTTCCTACTGATTTGGAATGTTTCTAACTGCTTTGAAAATTTTCCAACTCCGGTCAACATTAGGACCCTTAGGCCCGTTCCTGATCCCATCCTCCCCCTTAGGCCCGTTCCTGATCCCATCCTCCCCCTTAGGCCCGTTCCTGATCCCATCCTCCCCCTTAGGCCCGTTCCTGAACATCAAAACTCCTATTCCGAACTTCAAACTTATCTATTTTTATTATTAAAATAAAGGAGCAACTGCGTACTTACATATTCACGTTGCTAAATTCAATAGAAATAAAAGGTTTTTAAAATGCCGCTCGACAGTGAGAAACAGCTCAAATTGGTACCAGATGGTTTGTTTTATGACTACCCGCTTTGGGATAACGCAAAAGAAAATAAATATTATTTTTTGCCGGCTACACACATTGTGCCGAATTCTATTGAATATTGAATTTACGGCAACAGGAATGTGTACAAGGATACATGGTGTTATTCCATGTTATCCCGTCCCTATTGAAAATTTGCCAACTCCGTTCAACATTGGGGGGGGGGATCACCCCCCCATCCCCTTAGAACCGTTCCTGAGCCCACACCAATACGTTAGTGTTATATACAGGGTGTTAGTGAATAAGTACGACAAACTTCAGGGGGTGATTCTGCAATGAAAAAATAATGACAATTTGCTGTATAACTTTTGTCCGCAAATGCTTCATTTTCCGAGATATACCGCCGTATTCACAAAGCATTCAATCTCCGTCAAGTCTTAACTGGGGTCCTCAGTTAAGGATAAATAAGAATGGCAACCTCAGTTAACTTGGAAATTAACGTGGAACAGGCCTGTTTCACCACCGTTACATACGTTAACTGAGGTTGCGATTCTTATTTATCCTTAACTGAGGACCTCAGTTAGGACTTAACGGAGATTAAATGCTTGGTGAATACGGCGGATAGGGTGTTAAAGTCTTTCAAAAATTGGTTCAAGCCCTGTGGACAGGAGCTTTGGCGCTCTTGTTCAAGCTTTGACAAATCATATCTTCGAAAGTATTGGTAAGAGTTGGGAATGATATCAATGTATTCTTATGATAGAACTTCATAATAGCAGAAATTAAATTCAAACATCATAAAATAATTTAATTTCAACAAGACTGCCAAAAATTAATCCAAAACCAATAGACCAATTCTACCCAACAATGAACTCATCCGAGATATTCGTTTCTCAATTCTATGATGAACGATATATTCTTTCCTGAATTCTACTCTGAAAATTATATTATATCAATTGAAACTTTAGACAATATTTCAGTTTTGTTTTTACTGGAGATATTCTGAACTCAATATTATCAACTTACCATTACCATTCCCATCATCATATTGGTTAACCAAGGGCATTAAATATCAAAATTTGACATATCATGTCTCAGGAAAATAAGTTGACATGTATCAACACAGATCATATTATAATAATTCATAGATAGAATAATGATCGCACTCTTCGAAAACACAAGTACGATTTATTATTGAAATTTTGAAAAAACATATCTCCGAAAGTATTAGCTTGTTAGAGTTAAAAATGACATCAATGGATTCCTATGGCGAAACTGCATCTTGAGAAAAACTTATTTTGAAATTTGTAAAGTAAACAACATTTTTTTTTTGTTACTCCGAAACTATCTGACCGATTTTGCCCAATAACGAACTTAGCCGAGATATTTATCTCCCAAACCTATTCTGAAAATTTCAACTGTCTAGCTAGCTCATTCCGTTCGAGAGTTATCGTATTAACGGACGGACGGACGGCCGTACAGAATCGATTTCGACCACGTACATAGTACATAGAATTATATCATTCTCTGACAACGTTGAAATACGATTTATTATTGAAATTTTGAAAAATCATATCTCCGAACGTATTAGCTTGTTAGAGTTAAAAATGATATTAATGGATTCTTATGATAAAACTGCTTATTAAAAAAGATTTAATTTGGAATTTGTTTTGTAAAAAATTTTTTTTTACTCCGAAACCATCTGTCCGATTTTGCCCAATAACGAACTTAGCCGAGATATTTATCCCACAAACCTACTCTGAAAATTTCAACTCTCTAGCTCATTCCGTTCGAGAGTTATCGTGCCTACGGCCGGCCGGACATAATGAATTTCGACCACGGATTCTTGATCAGTGAGTCGAACCAAATCGTTTAAGGCCATTTTCAGCCAAAAATTAGAAAATTGCAGACATTTGGGCAAATTGATAAGCACTCTGTTCCGAGGAACAAGAGCGCCAAAAATGGACTATTCATTCATTGCTCTGAAACCTCTCGAGATATGCATATGAAATTTGAGTTTTAAGAGGATGTTATTACGCATTTTTTGACATGCAACTAAGAATTTAATGTTTATCATTGGCGTGCATACGGGTAATGATCAATTTTTTGAATGAAAAAAAAGGTATGCTACTGAAATATATTTCAAACTAAAAATCATTTTTGAATTCCTTGACAAAAGATCTTTCATACCTTTTTTCGTATGGGGCGCCGTTTTTATGCAAAAAAATAAAATATCTTAATGCGTATTTTTCATTTCCTCAATATATCATCCCGTAACGACGCTAGTAGGCTACTATCAACTTTCTGTTAAATACGAATATTTCAACGAATTGTACCAAGTTTCATTTGCATATCTCAATCGGTTTCAAAGCACTAACTAAACAGTCAGTTTTTAAGAATATCTTTAACACCCCATATCTCAGATAACGAAACATTTGCGGATGAAAGTTATATAGTGAACCATCATTATTTCGACATACAGAATCACCCCTTAAAGTTTGTCGCACTTATTTACTAACACCCTGTATAGGACTATAATTTTAATCTGTAATCGGATTTGCCTCTTTTGTATAACTTATTAAATCAACATTATGATTGTTTGCTTTCAGTTCGTCAGGCAGTCAGACAATGAGAAAAGAGCTAGACTTCTACAATTCGTTACAGGAACATGCAGGGTTCCAGTAGGAGGATTTGCAGAGCTTATGGGTTCGAACGGACCTCAACGATTCTGTATAGAAAAAGTAGGAAAAGAGTCTTGGCTACCTAGGTCACATACATGCTTCAACAGGTTAGATTTACCACCATATAAGAGTTATGAACAATTGGTGGAAAAATTAACATATGCTATTGAAGAAACTGATACATTTGGCCAAGAGTAGTAGAAACCTCTCCTATATATGTGACTGTACCTGAGATAGAAAGTCTGGATGCCCAAATTATTTAAAAAGAGGTTTTTATAATATATTGCAATTATTAACAGATATGTAGTAATTATAGTGCAATTTATATATGAATTGTATATTTTTGTGATATATGGAAATGATACCGCCTTCATGGGATTTTCTTTATTGCTTTTGTTAAATGATGAGATTTTATTACAGTAATTTCAGTTGAGAATGGTCATTTTCCAGAATAAACATATTCAATTTTTATTAGGGGATTTAATAGAATCGAGATGGTGAAAGATATATTTCAAAACTACTTATTTTATATCATGATTTTTGTGACACAATCACATTTCACTTTGTTAGAGATATAATTTACAGCCAAATATGTATAATTCAGTAAACAATACCATAACAAGCACCTGTAGATATTGAGAATAATTAAATTTATATTATTATTATATGATCGCAAAATTTCGAAAAAATGTCTTCAACTCACTTTCTTCACATTGAAAATAGATTAAGTCATAATGGCACAAACACATTGTCGATGTGTAATATTTACATCAGAAAAATTCTGGATATATTTCATTAAGGTCTGGATTTTTTCGAGCAGAATCTCTGAAAATTGCTGTGTGAAGATTCAGAGATTATTGATCTGTATAAGAGTATCAAATGATTGATATGGTGTTAAAGGTAAGTTGAACCTGGAACATTTTTCAATATTTTAGATCCCATAACAATAAGAGATTTGTGTTTATAAAATCAAACCATAATTCTTATATCTACAAGTGGTCGTTATGTTACCTACTTACTCTATTCTTCACATTTTAGTCTCACTTGAAAAACTGATACAAAAGGGAATATTATTCAATTATGTAGTCTTTCAAATTGGATTTTTTGTTTGATTGACCATTGATACTACTTATATCAACATATAGAACATTTTTTTTATGAATTGTTCCTTGTAGCAAAATATTTTTTGATATCTATAGAGGTTTACATTAATTACATTCCATTAATCTCAACTAGTTTATGAAAAAAAGTATCCTAAATTGATTGTTTCCTTTGTAACTTTCTGTATTTATCAATAAATGAATACGTATTGTAAAATGTTATGTATATAAAATTGCTTGTAAATATGCCTAAATAAATTTTGTTTAGAATAGTCGAGTTGATATTCACTCATTCAATTTGTGATATTACACTGAAACTTTTAGGTTATCCAAAAAGACTCAAAAGCCCTGACAAGTGCGTGTTGGAGTGGAACCATCGGTTGCACTCTGGTTAGAATATGTTTTTCTCTACTTATTATTTATTACTTGAGGAATTAAATATTTTAAAAGCATAGACGTGACATCATTAGCTTTAACGCTATCGTTCATGTAATGATCGATATATTTCACAAATTTCGAACACGATCCACTACTGAAATTATAATTTCAAATAGACCATTGAAAACTCAATGTTTCATGTTTAAATTCTACTCTTTCTAGAAGGAAAATATACTGAACGGGAAAATTTTTTCGTATCATATATTTTTCATGGATTTTCTACGTACCTATATGTCCTAATAACACTCAATTAAACTTTTCTGTTAGCGTTTATTCCCATGTGAAGAAACCATAATGACAATAATAGCTGCTTATTGTAATGTCGTAAAATGTCAAAAAACACTAGGCATCATCCACACATTCACATTTATACACAAGCTTCTAGTCCACAGTATGTAATCCATATCTCTTGGGGTACTTAAAGAAATGAATTCTTGGAGAAAATCAATATCTGTAACAAACGGAATACTTATGACTACTCACCTTTTTGGCGCAATGTTCAGGGGAACAGAGTGCTTATCAGTTCATCCAAATGTCTGTAATTTTCGAATTTTTGACCAAAAATGGTCTCAAACGATTAGTTTCGACTCATTGATGAAGAATCCGATGTCAAAAATTGATTCCGTTGCACGATTACGCACGAACGCAATGAGTTAAGAAATGCAATTTTTGGAGTCGAAATGCGCCAGCTAAGTTTGTTAAGGCCGGTCCATACGCTACGTTGTGCACTACCTTTTGCCTGCACAGTTCAACACGTTGCAGGCAAAACGTTGCGTGTAGATAGGAAAATTGCGCAGTTTTGTGACGTTGCAGTTATAACTGAGCTACAAAGCATAGATATCCGTGAACTGCGCGGATTTGTGGCTGCATGTAGACGGTAACAGCATGCCAAAATAGACAAGAGTAGTACCTCCTCCATGACGATATCACTAGAAGAATATAAAGATATCTCTGCATCATGTGGACACACTAAAAATTGCTACGTTTTCATTCCGTCTTAAGACTGCGCAGACAAAATATATATATATATATATAGAAAAGTATAACGGGTTATATATATATATATATATATATATAACTATTTGAAATTTTGATTTTCCAATAACTCGAAAAATACTGATCTGATCGAATCAAAGCGCTGTAGTTAGTTGAAAAATACCGACACAAAGACTTGAGCAAAAGTTTTTTTAGGACCGCATGACTGGAAAACTAAAAAAATTCAAGTTCACAAATAAATCGAATTCACCCAAAATTTTACTTATCTGTTGTTCAAAATAACGATGCATCTCTCTAGAATCTAAAAATATCTATTTTTAATCTATGAAAAATTATAACTACACTTTTGTGGCATCTGGAGCTTCGGCACATTCGTTTATTGTATGATCAAAGGACTTCAATGTTTTGTACTCCCTACTACTAGCTAAAACTATAGTTACCAGGGATCCCTTCAATTGTTATTTTACATCTAGATCATTGATTAAATACATTTTTGGTGATATTGAGGAAATAAAATTACAAATGATCATATCTCTGAACCCATTGGGCAGCTCATGCCCATTCGCGAGCTTGATCTTACTATTAAAGTCTAAAATCTACACTGCAAAAGTACCAAGTTATTTTATTAAAAGTTATCGTACATGTGAGTTGACAGAATTAATTCTGCATTATTAGGTCTTATTTAATAGTTTGATACGATTTTAGTCTATATAGCTTTTTACCCACATCAAATAATGAGTGACTGCAAGACATTCTCCAAAATGATATCAAATGTAAATTGAATTTATTCCTTTATCTCAGAATTTTAATTAGTTGTATTGGTATTACCAACTGACAGAATAGTACTACGTAATAAAATTCCTCAAGAGAAATAAATAAAGTAAGAGACAAATCAGTTCTAAAATAACTATTATATTAAGTTAACATTGCTATGACAGGAAATCGTACATTACGTTGATTTTTTCTATTACTTAAAAAATCGATCATAAAGGGACCATGGTTTGATATTAGGTAGAGCTGGTAATGTACTGGCACCTTTTTCATCAATATTTACAAAATTTTCTATTATTTCTTCTTTTCCACTACGGTCTCTCTTTTTTATTATAGTATGTTCTTTATCACCAAGTTTTTTTGTTATAGTGGTTTCTTCATTCCCTTCATTATCACGAATTGATTTATGAATTTCCATTGACTGAAAAGAGAGTTGTGTAAAATTATTTTGAAGCAAATTTTAATGTTCAACATACACCATCAGCATTAGTTACAGTTTTGGTAGTCATACTTCTTCCAAAAAACCTGGTTGTAATTTTGGGATGCTCCTGTTTATTCTTGCAATAATTACCACTAACAATAGAATCTAAATCATTGATATTTATCTCATCTTCTTTCAACTCTTTATCAGATTTATCTAATAAATGATTTTGTGTAGGGCGTTCAAATCCCGGTTTGAGAAACTGATCTCTTAGTGCACCTTGTTGATCTTCTTTAGACGGAATCTGGTTGTTTTCCTCAAAAAACTCAATTTCTCCATGTCCAGGTAAATCTATAAGAATCTAGTAATTAAATAGAGTTTTTCCTGTACTCAAGGTGTCACTTACCTCCAAAAAATGAATCATTTTGACCAAATTGAAATATATCGAATTCACCCAAAATTTTATTCATCTGTTGTTCAAAATAACGATGCATCTCCCTAGGATCTAAAAACGCATCATATCTTGAGTCCATGAAGTTGCCTGGATCTCTATAACGAAATATTTGATTCGAATTTAAAGAATCCTGAATAGAAAGTTGATTTTATATTTACGTGTTATCTTCGGGTTGGTGATAACCATGTCTGCGTCCATCAAATTTAGGTAAGCCTAAGAACGACCGCATATGCTGAAAAAAGTCATCCATATTATCAATATTTCAATTATGTTATATGACAGAATATATTATAATATGTAATATGTTTCATCCTATTATTTCTGCAGTATTTTTATTTCTATAAAATTTTGACAGATCCTTATAACCTCCAATAAAATCTGCATAGAAAATAATAATCTGTGATAAATGCCGTGTTCCGTTATTCCTGAACAGTACTGAGCAGTAAATTGAAATGTCAGAGTTGTGTTCGAAAATTAACTCCACGGAGTAGAGTAGAGTTTTTGAAGGTTTGACAGATTTACTCTAGAGTTACTCTGACACTGACACTGACAGTGACAGAAGGTGCCAATATCGGAAAATAGGTTATGTTGGTTTAAGAAATATCCTATTATTATTGTTTTCTTCACATATATGTAACTCTAATCATAAATAGATATTGTGAGCAGTATAAAAACTATTAAATTACCTCACAAAACATTCATAAAACAGTTAGACAAAGATACTAGAATTTCCTTCCCATGAGGTATGTCAATTTTGACAGGAGTAAAATGAACTCCGAGTCGAATACTCCGACTTTTCGGACGACTGACACAGAGTAAAATTTACTCAACCTTTCAGTTTTCGAACGCAATGGAGTAAATATTACTCTACAGAGTTAATTTTCGAACGCAACTCAGATATTACTGAAATTCACTGGCGACGCTAGCGTTCCGAAATCCATTACCGCGGCCAGTAATGCCAGCAATTTCTTAACGCAAGGATAATATGGTTGGTAGGATGCATTACAAATTACAACTACCTGAGTACCAGATACCTACCGAAAATAGCTTTTCTCTAATTCAGTATCGTAATGAGTTCATTCCAGCTCTAAAAACAGTGCTGTAATGAACTCATTCCCGCATTGTTTCTAGTTATATTTTTCGTTTTGTGGTAGTCAGCACTGGCATTCGATCGATCCTATCAAATTTCAACACACGTCAATTATTGTCAATATAAGCATATATATATATATATATATATTATATGTTCTGTGCACATACCTAATACGTATATGAATATAAGATAATCTGGATAAGGTGAAATAATTGTTGAGAGGAAAGGTTTTATTTTCATAAAAAATAAGGTACTAGAGATTTCCTTCTTGCTAATTTTGAATCATTCATGATATTAGGAAACTGATCTCCATGCTCTACGTCACAGAACATATAATATATGTACTCTACGTACAATTCAAATTCCATGATCTGTCAACTTTCGTAACAGTCACACCAACTGTCAAGATACAATACAAAAGTCACTAGGATGTATAATCCTAATTTTTCATTAAATTTCAACAGTATTTTACAAAACTTGCCTGAAATAGAGAAAATATCGTCTAATACCCGTTGCAGAAGGCAATTCCAACACTCATGCGTACGAAAACTCGCTCATTCGTCGCTCGTTTTCGAATTTCGCATTCGTGTTTAAATATCAGCCCATTCTGCAACTTGTTTTAGAATATACTATTCTCTCAGTGTATTTCAGTATCGTAATGAGTCCATTACAGCACTAAAAAACAGTGCTGGAATGAACTCATTCCCGCATTGTTTCTAGTTATATATTTCGTTTTGTGGTAGTCAGCACTGACATTCGATCCTATCAAATTTCAACACAAGTCGATTTTCAATATATATAATATAATCTGTTTATAGCGAAATAATTGTTGAGAGGAAAAGTTATATTTTCATTAAAATAATAAGGTAGGTACTATAGAGATTTCCTTCTTGCTAATTTCGAATCATTCATGCTATTAGGAAACTGTTTTAAATCTGATCTCCATGTCCTACGTACGATTCAACTTCAAATTCCGTAATCTGTCAACTTTCGTAACAGTTACACCAACTGTCAACATATAATACAAAAGTGTCTAGGATGTATATATAATCCCAATTTTTTATTAAATTTCAGTATTTCACAAAACTTGTCTGAAATAGAGAAAATATCGTCTAATACTCGTCGCAGAAGGCAATTCCAACACTCATGCCTTCGAAAACTCGCTCGTTTTCGAATTTTGCATTCGTTTTTGAATAGGAGCCCATTCTGCAACTTGTTTTAGAATATACTATTCTCTATTTCAGTATCGTAATGAGTCCATTCCAGCACTGAAAACAGTGCTAGCACTGGAATCAAGGATGCCAGATAATTATGGAATTGTACCATAATTTATACCTAAAATTTGGAGCATTCGATAATTGTACCATAATTTCGATCGATTCTTCGATTCAACGTTTTTCTCAATTATTCAACGAATATTCAAGTCCACTGTCCACTGTTCTTGAATTCCTAATAACTAAAACAAAAATTCCCTTTCGTGCCGACAGTGATTGTTTGCACGTTTCTAATAGTTTACCTCGAAAATAGTTGCAGTCGTAGGGGATTATTTCTATTATCGGCATAGAATAAATATAAACAGATAAAAAAGTTTCATTTTGCATGGGAACCTTTGATTGCAGGTTGCAGGGTAGCAGAATTTTACAATTTATTTATGACCCACCATCATTTATTGCTTTCTTCGGCTATCGGTAACTTGAATAGCAGTGTTTAAGGGATTATTTGTTCCATACCTATCCTAATCATTATCAGCATCCGTAATCTTCAGGTGGTTAATTTGATAATTCTGCATTTTAAATCATATTTTTTTTAAATATTCAGAGAACTATCGGTAACTTGAATACAAATTATTTTTGGATCGGATCGCAAATGAATTTGTTGAAAAAAAGTGCACTAAGCTATCTACGGTTAGTATTGCAGGGTTACTTCACAGCAAAGCTCACTTGAGGTGTTTTTTTCACAGTACTACTTATTATTATAAAAAAAATATGCATATTAATAATATTATATAATTGTACCATAATTTTCCCTAAAATTCCATAATTTTGGCATCGGTGTACCATAATTTGCCCTAAAATTCCATAATTTTGGCATCGTTGTAACTTGTACCATAATTTTATATTCGACACCTGGCATCACTGGCTGGAATGAAGGAATGAACTCATACTCATTCCCGCATTGTTTCTACTAGTTATATTTTTCGTTTAATGGTAGGCAGCACCAGTGATAAAAAACTGATAAAAACAATTTTTCTCTGGGTGAGTTTTTTTACTCTCGATCGATCGATCGTTCAATCCCAGAAATCCCACGACGATTTTCAGCGGTGACGTCACATATGTCTACGGTACATCTGGCGGCATCAATGAACTCTATAATAATATTATAGAGTTCATTGGGCGGCATAGACAAGGGGTATATCTGGCGGTTAGTAAAAGAACTTGAATGATCAGCTGATTACTCGGTAAATTTAATTTTGTTGTTACTTGATTGACTAGAAGGGCAGTTACGGAGATTCTTGGGCAATGAGAACCCCTTCTTTAAACTAAATTTAAACAAAAGACCGGAAAAACTTCCATTCTCAGACGGAAAATTTGTTAAAATCATAGATATTTTTGTTATAATCAGAGATAGAGCACGAATATTGATTGTGAAATATCTTATTTGGTTAAAACATAATAATCCGCCGTATTCACAAAGCACTCAATCTCCGTTAAGTCCTAACTGATGTCCTCAGTTAAGGATAAATAAGAATCGCAACCTCAGTTTAAGTGAAAATTAACGTGGCACAGGCCTGTTTCAGCATCGTTATATACGTTAACTGAGGTTGCGATTCAAATTTATCCTTAACTGAGGACCTCAGTTAGGACTTAACGGAGATTGAATGCTTTGTGAATACGGCGGTAAATCTTTGGCTGAAACTAAGATGTCTAAACATTTCACCTAAAACTGATTTCATAACCCTATAAATTATCAGCTGACACGAACAACAAGTAAACAAACCGTATGAATCTCCAAATTTGACGATCACTTGAATGTTCAGTAAAAAAACTCATACGGTGGAACGTATGACGTCACTCATGTCAACATTGAAGTAAAAGAACAGGGGATCTATTCTCGACCATTCGCAATTTGCACGATCGTGCGCATCTCTATAGTAATATATAGCATATGCGACCGATCGTTGAAATTGCGAATGGTCGAGAATAGACCCCCTGTTGAGATCAGTGATCAGAATAGGGCCCCTGGGGCCCTATTCTCGAAATCTCTCCTGCGACATTTATCGCGTGACATTAACTCTGCGCAGTCTCCGTATGAAAAATAGGAGACTCCGTATTCTTGACTATCGTCGAGCTCTCTTGTCGATTGAAAGTTTTTCTCATGAAGTAAATAGTAGTAGAGAAGACTGAGATAGTCATCTCAGGCGCACTACTTTAGTTCCAAAACAGGCAAATGGCAACGCTGGCATTGCTGATTTTTCGTTTGTTTTGAAATTTTGCGAGGTTATGCAAAATTTCAAAACAAACGCATAAACAAGATATACTAATACTAAACCTCTTTCTAATTTCTATTCGTATTGAATGTTGATCCGGAGAACGAAGTGATCCACGTTTTTCGTTACAGATTAGTGTTTTAATCATTCTGTTTTATTTTCATATTGTGATGATTTGAAAATATGTTGAAAATATTTTAGGATCCAACAAATGCTGTGTTCCTAATTGTTAAGATAAATGTAGTTTTCCGAGAGCAGATACCCAGCTAACCATTTTCAAACTTGAACGGAAAAAGTGAACAATCCATTGTTGAGAAGCAAAATTAATGAACAAATACGCAAGAGTTGTTTTGTTGGTGATAGGCATTTCCCAGATGAAGTAAAATTAGATAGAGGTCTTTGGAAGACTGCTATCCCCGTTTTATAATTTTATATATGGTAAGTTACATTTGTCGAATTTAAGCGAGTCACCGGAACAGAGTGGAACATAACCGATGTTGGTTATGATAGCAAGGGATTGGTCTTAACCACTCTGTTCCAGTTACTCGCTTCAATTCGTCTATTGTCAGTTATGTATTTTCAATAGTTTGGAAACAAAACCATATCGCTTTATTAAGTTCTCAGCACCAAATAAATATATACACAAGGAATTGTATATATATATATTTCATTGGTGCAATGGATTGAATGAACGAATTAGTACTGAGAACTTGTATTCATTTTCTATTTAACCGATTTCTTTAACTTGTTATTATATAATTATAATTTGCAGAATATTCAGATGGAAATGGAGAAGACATTGAAACTAAAATAGACACCAATGATGTTCACGAAGTCCAAGGATTCTCTGTCCTAACTCTCCCAGCTGATGGTGTTCAGAGACAAGCATCGAGGCTAGAAGATATACAGAAAATTCAAGAATGATATTACCAGGCAGTGTTTTTTATTACTTAGTTACTCAGTGCTTTTTACATTATATCATTATGCCACATGGAAAATATAGTGTGTGCTGAAACTAATTTTACAGGAAAAAGTAGATTTCAGGCCAGTTAACTGTGTGTTGTTTGTGGACTCAGTAACTACTGCCTGTGAATTATTTGTGAAGAAGTGCTATTTATATTTTTGGAGTAAGAGAGTATTCATGCAGTTGTGAGGGGTACTGATTGTGAATTCAGAATTGTTTTGGATCAAAACTTTCAAAGTATGGACCCAATCAAAAACATCAAGAAAACAAAATATATCAAACTTGTTGAAAAACCCATGAGAAAATAAAATTATTTTACTGTCTACATTTGTGAATTTTTTTTATTATTTAACAGTCTAATTAAATCGATTTTTCTAATACTAATTCTTAATTCAGAACCTGGCTCCGGTCCTTTATCACTGATAGTCAATAAAATAACACGATAATAACTCATTCAATGATAAGTTATTTGTTATTTCCAATTGACCATGAAAAATTTCTTAATATGCCTCAAATTGTCCTGATATTTTAACTTAACATGTGACAATTGTCATATTTTTCCCGATTTTTCCACAATGTCCGTAAATACTTAAATACTCAAAATGCTCGACCTTGGGGGAAAGTTTCGGACATTTTTCCAGGATATTTGTCCTTAACTTAAAAACTCGAGTATTTCACATCACTAAATGAAAGTATTCAATTTCAATATGAAGCATTTCAAATTTTCGCGCTTATTTGTTATAAATATCCGCCAGAAAACTTCCAAAACCAGCCGCGTGAGGTCGCTGAACCACATCAAAGCATAGGAGATTTCATATATATATATGTGTTCTTTCTCTACTACTAATAGGCGGTAGAGATTGTTAATTTCGGGAGACTCCTCTTGACCATTAACAATATTAGTATTCTGTGTTCTTTACCTCGTCCATAGACAACTTTCGTTCTCGAGTTGTTTTTTGTTTTGTATCATAGAGACATATTATTAGGGAATCCAACGACCTGTCAAAACTAAAGCAATATGGCGACTGTTGGCACACATTGTATTGTTTACTTTGAATTTTATGATATATGTCCATAATTATAGTGGTATATTGTTCGTTTTTTGATTTCCTGTTCGTATTTGGGTTGTATTTTTAATTTTGAATAATAATACAAGTAAAAAAATGCCTCTTACACGCATTATGGTTGGCTGTGGATCTCATCACGACAAGGATATAGTATGTTTCCAAGTACTACACAGAAGTTTTTGACTAGTAAAAATGAGTTATTCAGAAAGCGAAGAACCCTATGGCTAGCTGAAATCAAGAGAAAAGTTTCAAAGCTCAAGTATCAGAGAGTTTGCAGCAGTCTGCTGCGTTCAGTACGATGAAGTGTCGTGGATCCCTCGAGGATTGTTATATCCAGATTCTACTATGTATTCATCAATAAATAAGAAGAAAAATCCAAGGGCTTTCATCTGTTTTTATATTATTTGTTTGTCATGCCATGCTATTAATGTGTGGACATGAAATAAAAAATCAAGAATTTTTTATGTAATCTATTCCATTTTTATAAAAATCCAGACCTTTTCATCACATTTATTACAATATCAGGTACCATTAGGAGTGTCAACTGGTCATACACAATCAAAATGAAATCTTCTATTTGACAGTCATTCCCATCACATTTTATCATCGCACATGCATCATCCGCTGTTGCAAATGCAATAGTGAATAAATTCAGCTGTACCCTCTTCAGATGTGGAATATTTTGCCATCAGTCCTGGCATAATAACTTCTGAATTAAATTTCTTAGCAGTTTCTAAGTTCTTTTCCCATATTTCCAGATCATTCGTACTAAACAAATATTTGGAGACCATATAACAAAATCACAAAAATGCGACTGTGAGATGAATAGTTGCACTTGTATTTGGTAGTAACAACTGTGTGTTTTTTAAAAGTAATCATTCCAGCTTGAGCTATTAGACAAGAACTCTTCATTCGCAAATATACATGTATGTCTTGTACGTTGTGGTATATAATAAATCAAATACGTTGCAATATCCATATATAAGATTGGAGGAACACCATCAATTGAATTATCCACTACCCAGATCAGAAACATTCAATGTGAAAGGATCTAAGCCATTAATTAATCCCAACTTTAATATATAACTAATAAAATGAAATGTAAACACATGATGATAAAACATATGTTTATTGTTTACTTATGATAGCCGTAAACATTACGTCAGAAACTGTGAAGTATTTGGATTTTGGCAACGTTTGGCAACAGCGGACAACATATCTCTTTCGGGTCTTCAGTCAAGAATACGGAATTAATATTATGTGTGAGATGGGATTTCTCGTATGAGTTCTCGCATGAGAATACTCATCTCTACGAAAGTCGAGAATACGGGCCCTGGTCGATCTTATCAACCGTAGCAAGTAAAAAAACTCACCCACTATTTCAATATCGTAATGAGTTCATTCCAGCACTAAAAACAGTGCTGGAATGAAATCATTCCCGCATTGTTTCTAGTTATATTTTTCGTTTTGTGGTAGTCAGCACTGACATTCGATCCTATCAAATTTCAACACACGTCAATTGACAATACAATATAATATATAATCTGCATATAGTGAAATAATTGTTGAGGAAAAGCTTTATTTTCATTGAAAAATATGGTACTAGAGATTTCCTTCTTGCCAATTTTGAATCATTCATGCTATTAGGAAACTGTTTTAAATCTGATCTCCATGCCCTACGTACGTTTCAAATTCAAATTCCGTAATCTGTCAACTTTCGCAAGTCACACCAACTACCAAGATACAATACAAAAGTCACTAGGATGTATAATCCGAATTTTTCATTACATTTCAACAGTATTTTACAAAACTTGTCTGAAATAGAGAAAATATCGTCTAATACTCGTTGCAGAAAGCAATTCCAACACTCATTTTGCATTCGTGTTTTAAATAGGAGCCCATTCTGCAACTTGTTTTAGAATATACTATTCTGAACGAATGTAATTCCAGGAGAAAATTTCTTAAAAAGCTCTGACGTGAAGTCAGAAGCATTCGGGGGCATGTTATTTTGTATATTCATACCTCGCACACCCTCAAGAAATATTGCATGGAGCCATGGTGTGTTCTTGCGCATCCCCAGCCTGACGTCATCTTGAGCGACAAGGCCAAGATGCATAGAATAACTATGTATGCCAGCACGGAGGAAAATAAGCTTCGTTTATCGTTTGTAGCACACCATCTGCCGTATTCAATCTCCGTTAAGTCCTAACGTAGGTCCTCAGTTAAGGATAAATAAGAATCGCAACCTCAGTTAACGTGAAACAGGCCTGTTTCACCACCGTTACATACGTTAACTGAGGTTGCGATTCTTATTTATCCTTAACTGAGGACCTCAGTTAGGACTTAACGAAGATTGAATTTGGGAATACGGCGGTATGTCTTCTTCCACCATGCATGGAGCTTCAAGCTGTCTTTTTTCAACCGAGTACAAGATTTCAATTCGACCGGATATGTATCTTTGAAAATATTCGAAAAATAAAATTCGGCTTGAATGTTTGAGCGGAATTTTAGCGGAATCTGACAAATGGTAGTACATAATTTTGGAAAAATTCTTTTTATTTTTTTTCGTGAGTATCGTATCTCTTGAAAAAAAAAATTATTTTATTTATAGTGAGCTCGCTAAAAGTCGGGCGCAAACTCGTCCTCGATTGATAAATGATACTTATACATCTGTTGTAGTATAAACATCTATTTCCTGGCATATTTAATTTTTTTCAAGAACAGGTTGGAAAAAATAACTGAAAGCTACAATTACCTAAATCTAGCATCATGCTGTGGTTGGATGTGATTGAACACTGCTAATAAGTTCTTATACTCATATTCTAATAAGTAATAATTGACTTTATTTTGTAATTATTTCCTCATTGTTCATTTTGAACAGTAAAAATGACTAAATGATATAATTCACTATAGGTAGAAAAACAATCTAGAGGAGTATTTGATGAACCAGTTTCATTATGATTTATTCTTAAGGATATCATTACAAACATCACAAAAAGCACTGTCCTAAGTACACTTTCCTCTAGGGGTGTGAATAGTCTTGTTTTGTCAATCAGCTTCACTTACTCCAAATGTATCTTTCAGAAGTCTTGCATAAGTATTTTGAGGAAAATGCTCTTTGTCAGCTACATATACGTATGGCAATCTCAAGACCCAGTAAGAAGATTGCGATAACTTGATAGCTCCATCAGGTGTTGGAACAAATATTGGGGAATTGGTTCCAGGTTGTACCTGAAAAATTGAATAATGTATGATCAAGAAGATAAACACAATTAAATTACGCATTATTATTATTATTATTAAACGATGAAAAGAGTTGAGGCACAGGCCAAAAAACTCACAATAACTAAATTCAACAAAACAAGTATTTCAAGAACATTAAATTACATTGAAAAAAAAAGAAGAAATAACAGAAAAACAACTAAGTGGTGAAGAAAGATAATAAGTCAAAAATTAGTGATCACGGAGCCAGTTATCATATGAGTTCTTAAATGCATTCACAGAAACCGAACTCACAACACTTGCAGGCAATCCATTCCACAAATCAAACACCCGGTTTGAAAGAAAATGCTGTCTAGTCACTGTTGAATATTTCTCTTTTTGCGCGCGTGTTCCGCAAGGAATAGCGTGCTATCATTTCGTCACAATGTCTGTATTTTTCGAATTTTTTTGCGAAAATGGTCTCAAACGATTGGGTTCGACTCCCTGAGGAAGAATTCGAGGTCAAATTCAATTCTGTCCGTCCGGTCCGGCCGGCCGTTAGCACGATAACTCTCGAACGGAACGACTTAGAGCGTTGAAATTTGCAGGGCATGTCTGGAGCGTAAATATCTCGGACAAGTTCGTTAATGGGCAAAATCCATCCAGCCGTTTCGGAGTTACGGCCATTTTTAGTTAAAACGTTTTTCAAGAATATTTCCGAAACCGATCACTCGATCTATCTGAAATTCAGCATCAAGTTGTATAATCATGACCTTTATATGTCTGCGAAGTCTCGTATTGATCGGATGGCTGTAAACTAGAAAAAAAAGTCAAATATTTGAAAATGAAATTGAAATTTTGTTTTCACTATAACTCGAAAAATACTGATCTGATTGAATTGAAGCTTGGTAGTTAGATGCGAAGTACCAACGAAAACACTTGTGCAAAATTTCGTGGGGATAGCATGAGTAGAAAAAATTAAAAATTTTTTATCTATTAGCGGAATATTTTGCTTGAAATTCCGAAACCAAATATCGGATTGAGTTCAGTTTTGGCACTTGGGTGACCAATGATGACCTCTTGGGATGTGCAAAATTTCACTGCGAACAGATCACTAGGAGCCTAAAAAAAATAATAATTTTGAACTTCTAAAATGGATAAATTATTTTATTTCGAATTCCTACATGCAATATCTGTAACATCTGGTGATCAGATTTCGTTCAGACGTATTTTTAGCGCGTTTATCTGAATCAATGCGATATGTACGAGGGCAACTGATTAAAATATGGAGTACTTATTAGCATGGCAATTGAATTAATGCGTAAACGATGTGTGGAATTTTAAATTGGTTTTCAAAATTTGTCTGAACGGTTAACGACTGGGGGTGTAACTGCCTCTTTTGGGCATTTTTGTTATTCGCATAAGCAGACGAGAAATAATTTAACTGCTTGAGTTTTCTTCTGAGAAGATTGGGGTTTTGGGGTGGAGGATGCAATTCCTCCATAGAATCCCCCGGTGCGGGTCTGCGCATGCGTGGATTCAAGATGCGATATCTCCTGAACCACTAGTGTTGGAGAATCGGTTTTATTTGTGACTGACCGGATGGCCATAAAGTGACAAAAAAAATTCAAAAATTTGTTTCCACGATAACTCGAAAAATACTTATCTGAGATGCAAAAGACCAAGGCAGACACTTTTTCAAAATTTCTTGAAGATCATGTGACATGAACAAATTCAAAAAATTACTCTATTTTGTGGAATATTTTGCTTGAAATTCAGAAACCTATTTTTTTGAAGTTCACGCTGCCCTTTCCGGGCATTTTTCGTTATGCGAATGTGCAGATGAGAAGTCATTTAACTGCTGTAGTTTTCGTCAGAGAGGATTGGGATTTTGGGGTGGCAAATGCTATTACTCCATAGAATGCCCTGGTGAGGGTCTGCGCATGCATGGATTAAAGATGCGATATCTCCTGAACCACTAGTGTTGGAGAATCGGAGTTTTTTGTAAGGTGTATGATTTTGAGAGGACTATCAGCCGCGTGTAGATTGCGCATGCGCAGAAGAGAATTGACTGTTTTTGGGTTGTGTGGGTTAAGTTGGGAGTGCTGAGCGATATTGTGAGATTTTAAAAGAATATTTATGGCAATTCAGTGCAAGGACAAGTCCGTTTGGGGGATGTAGCGTTGTTTCCGAGTTGAAGTGTCCTTATCGTGGCCCTGGGGCTAATTTTGAAATTGATGTTACCCATTACGGGCATTTTTCGTTATGCGCATGAGCAAACCATCAGTGATTTAACTACTGGTGTTTTCGTCAGAGAGGATTGGGGTTTTGGGTTGGCGGATGCTATTCCTCCATAGAATCCCCAGGTGAGGGTCTGCGCATGCGTGGATTAAAGATGCGATATCTCCTGAACCACTAGTGTTGGAGAATCGTAGTTTTTTGTAAGGTGTGTGATTTTGGGAGGACCTTTCAGCCGCGAGTAGATTGTGCATGCGCAGAAGAGGAGTTACTGTTTTTGGGTTGTATGGGTTATGTTGGAAGTACTGAGCCGATATTGTGAGGTTTTAAAAGAAAATTCAAGATAATTCTATGAACGAACAAGTCAGTTTCGAGGAAATAGCGTTGTTTTCGAGTTGATATGTCTGTGTCGTGGCCCTGGGGCCAATTTATAAATAACTATATTTGGATGATTAATTTTAAATTACTTTCGGATTTGGAGAATAAGCGAAGAAATTGCGTTCCTAATTCGAAATTCATGTAACCCCTTTAGGAGATTTTTCGTTTCACGCATGAGCAGACAAGAAGTGATTTAACTGCTGGAATTTTCGTCTAAGAGGATCGGAGTTTTCACGTGCTGGATGCTATTCCTCCATAGAATCCCCTTGGAAGTGGAAGAATCAGAATTTTGTGTGAAGTGTTATTTTCAGGGGACTTCAAGATTGCGTATGCGCAGAGGACACGTTTGGATTGAATAGCTCATGTTGGGAGTGGTTTGCGTCTAGCGGTGATGGATTTGGTGCTGAGCCGTCATTTTAAGGTTTTAAGAGAAATTTCAAGGCAATTCTGTGCACGGACAAGTCAGTTTCGGGAAAATAGCGTTGTTTCCGAGTTGATATGTCTGTATCGTGGCCCAGGGGCGAATTTATAAATAACTATATTCGATAGATCTATATTAAATTACGTTCGGATTTGGAGAAGAGCCAATAGCGTTCCTAACGGAGGTCCCATAACAGCAATTTTTTTCGATCTACGGTAAAGCTAACAGCCAAACTGTATTGATAACCATATTCGTTAAAGGAACTTGAAAAAATAAAAAAAAGCACTGACGTGAAGTCAGTACTCTTTGGCGCGCGTGTTCATGGTGGCTAAATTGTATTGAATGATGAGTACTTCAAGCTCAGTGGATAGAGCGAGCCGGAGATCTACCCAAAGGATAGTGGACACCATTCTCTGTCGGTTCAAAACTTAACAGTGCTGTATCTAAGCTGCCATAAGGATAGAGTAACAAAGTTGAAAAAGAACACAACTGACTCTCGTTAGTCGCACAAGCTACTAGAAGATTCTGAGAGATCTCCTTGGGAAAGACTTGGAGGGGTCAGTATAATCATAATCATGTTTATAGCACGCGCGCCAAATGCAGATTGACTACACAATTAAAGAAAAAGTGTAAAAAAGCATTGACGTGGGGTCAATCTGCTTTGGCGCGAGTGCTGTAAACATGATTATGATTATACTGACCCCTGCAAGTCTTTCCCAAGGAGATCTCTCAGAATCTTCTAGTAGCTTGTCTACTAAAGAGAGTCAGTAGTGTTCTTTTTCAACTTTGTTACTCTATCCTTATGGCAGCTTAGATACAGCACTGTTAAGTTTTGAACCGACAGTGAATGGTGTCCACTATCCTTTTGGTAGATCTCCGGCTCGCTCTATCCACTGAGCTTGAAGTACTCATCATTCAATTCAATTTAGCCACCTTGCACACGCGCGCCAAAGAGTACTGACTTCACGTCAGTCCTTTCTTTTATTTTAAGCTTAAGGGTATGGCCTCGCAGACGAACGTACGGTTCATCTCGAACAGACCTCACAAATCGACGCCAAAAATACCGCGAAGTGCACGAAATGTAAATATTGTATCACCACGAGCTCTACGGGCCGCGAACGATGTAATGTTCATAATTGAGAGCCTCTCATCATAGGTTGGCCGGAAAATTCCATAAGGCAATCGAGTAGCTTGCCTCTGCACATTTTCCAACATCACAGCATCCCGACTCAAAACCGGGCTCCAAACCGGACCAGCGAATTCCAAAATAGGACGTACGTACGTCTGGAAGAGAACACTGATGGTGACCAGTACACACTTTTGAAAAGCTTTCTGCACTAAAAACAGTGACCTTCTGGCTCGTTTTACAATGGTTAATATGTGATCAGACCAGGTCAAGTTTTCTGTTATGATGACACCCAGATCGCAGTGACTGGATACAGCAGGGATCCTCTGCCCGCCGATACGATATTGAAGTCGAGGGTTATTGGCACCCATATGTAAAACGGCACACTTTTCCAGATAGAGGTAGCTGCCACTCCTTCGAGCAATTGACTCCAGGTCCCGTTGAATCGTGTGATCAGTTTGACCGGGGATACCATACAATTTTGAGTCATCGGCAAATTGAGAACAACGTGATTTGATACATGCTGGTAGTTCAGAAATGTAGAGAACAAAAATTAAGGGTCCATGGACAGAGCCCTGGGGTAAGCCGCTAGAAACTGGTCTAGGCGATGAGAGCGACCGACCGACTCGTACTTGAAATGAGCGATCAGAAAGAAATGCCGCTATCTAGTCCAGAAGTTTACCACGAAGACCGAGATGGTCCAGTACGTATAAAAGCCGTTTGTGAGGCACACGATCAAACGCGCGTGAAAAATCCATTGCATCCATTGCATTGGCAATAGTGGCGGAGAGATAGTTAGAGAAAGATCGATGAGCTACATAGTCCCTGTGTTGTCTGCGTGGAATGTAGTGCTGCCAGATTGATTTTTTATGTTTAATCATTCCCAGTATGGCATCATTAATCCAAGGTTTGGAAGGTATTGAGGTGATCATTTTTGCCGATGTACACTCTATCACGTTCTTCAGGACAATCTCGAAGCGAGTCCACATAGTTTCAACGTCGGCGCTGGATGAGAATACATCTTCCCATACAATAGCATTTATCTCACGCTGCAGGAGTTCGTAGTTTGTAACTTTTATTGTTTTTAGATACCTATCACGTGATTTATTGAACCTCAGTTGTAGCTGCATGATCGGACTTACCGAATGGAGGATGGTATTCTATGTTAGATACTAGGTCGGTATCATTTACTAATATGAGATCCCATATGTGAACTCTTTTATACAGGGTGATTTCTGACCAATGACAAATCGTGCAGGGGGTAATAAAGGACCATATATCGATTTTGATATTAGGTATTTGGCAAGCTTATTGTCTTTGAGACATTTGAAAGAATTGGAAAGCGTGAATGAAGAAAATATAGGACAATACTCAAACATCACTCTGTACGCGAAAAATTTTTATTTGCTGTCAGTTTCGAGACGAGAAGAAAAATGATATGGAAAATTTTTTTTTACGGAGTAGAGCCATCAGAAAAACAAACTATCTCTATTTTTGCGCGTATGTTCTGGGGAACATCGCGTTATAGTTTTGCCCAAATGTCTTTAACTTTCGAATTTTTTGACGAAAATGGTCTCAAACGATTTAGTTCGACTCCCTAATGAAGAATTCGAGGTCAAATTTGATTCTGTCCGGCCGGCCGTCCGGCCGTTGCCACGATAACTTGAGAACGAAAAGAGCTAGCGACTTGAAATTTTCAGGGTGGGTGGCGCATCCCAATACGACGGACAAGTTCGTTAATGGGCATAATAGGCCCAGTGGTTTCCGAGTAATAATTTTGTTTTCAACCAATATGAATCCGATCGAATTGAAACTTGGTGAGTAGTTGTAGAATATGAACCTAAGCACGTTTGTGCGAATCGTATGGCTAGAAAATTTTTAAAAAATTATTAAAAAATATTTTTATTGTCACGATAACTTCAGAACGGAAAGAGATAGCGGCTTGAAGGTTTCAGGTTAGGATGTGCACCAGAACGCGACATTTCAGTTTGTTCCTCATTAACTCAAAAAATACTGAATCGATTGAATTCAAACATGATTATTAGTTGTAGAATGCCAACGCAAAATGTTTGCAAAATTTGGTGAGGATAGCATTTGTAGAAAATTTTTAATAAATCATTGAAAATAAAAAAAAAATTCTATATATCAGTAACTATTCGTTTGAAATTGCTGAAATTTTGCAAGAGCCTTCATAACCTAACTCTACTGCCAAGTTTCAAGTTTTAATACGATCGGTTAAATATTGTTGGAGATTCGAGCATTCTTGTGTGAGTTCAGTAGATGGGTGACCGTTGCCTCGATAACTTTCGAACGAAAGCAGATAGGGACTTGCAATTTTCAGGGTAGGTTTCGTATCCGAAAGGGAGAGTTGAGTTCGTTTTTGAGCATAATCGGTCGAACGGTTTCCGAGTTATACCCACCTGGAATATTATTTCCTTGATAACTCAAAAAATAAATATTCGATCGAATTGAAGCTTGGTAACTAGTAGTAGAAAATCAACATAAAGACGTGTTTAAAATTTTCTAAGAACCGTACCCCTAGAAAATTTGAAAAAAATGACGAAAAAAAAATTTTAAGAACCGTACCCCTAGAAAATTAAAAAAAAATCACGTAAAAAAAATTGGTTCAAGCACTGACGTGAAGTCAGAAGCTTTTGCGCGTATGTTCTATTGTCCATTCTTCTGTATTGGACACCCTTAATCGAATTTACCATGGTAAATTATGTTGTCCATTCTCCTGTATTGGACACTCTTAATTCGAATTTACCATGGTAAATTCGAATTAACACAGATGCGTATAACTCCAAAACTATTTGGCCGATTATGCCTATAAATATAATCCTTCACTAAGTACAAGTCGACTGAGAGTTATTCAATGAATTTTCCAGACTTATGTATAGAAAACATTAAAATCTGAAAAATTCCATCCTTATCATCCTCAAGGAAATTCAGCAGTTTGAAGTGGGATATGAAGTTGAACGGGATTGTTTATGTAGATGGTTTACAGGGACAGAAGATACGCGGATTTTATTCACAGATGAGACCCAATTCACTCAGAATGGAGTGAATAATAAACACAACAAACATTCGTGGTCTCGAAAAACATTGCCGAGACACTCTCAGAGTTGTTTTAACATCAACGTTTGGTTTGGTATTTATAATAATAGGCTTATCGGCCCCCACTACTTCGAAAACACACTCACCAGGCATAATTATCTGGAATTTTTGAGAGATGCCTCCCTGATCTTTCGGAAGGAGTTCACCAGATCTCAATGATCTTTCAGCATGATGGAGCACATCCCCATTATTCAGTGGAAGTATGAAATTATTTTGATGCAGATTATTCCAATCGGTGGATAGGTAGGGGAGGTCCCAGAACGATTTCCTGATCTTAACCCAATGGACTATTTTTATGGGGTAATTTGAAAAGTTTAGTCTATCAGGAAACTATTAATAACCAGAGCTCAATTAATTCAGATAATTGATGAAGAGCCGTCGCTGAAAGCCATTTCGAGGAGCTTCTATGAAATGTCATTAGTAATTATCATTTTTTGTTTGTTAGGAGTTTAATTCACATACAAATCTTTTTAGAATCCCCTGTTGAGGGCCCGCGCAGGCGTGGATTCAAGATGCGATATCTCCTGAACCACTGGTGTTGGAGAATCAGAGCTTTGTGTCATTTTCCACGCACATGCGTGGATTGAAGCTGCGATATCTCCTTGTGTTGAAGAATCATAGTTTTGTCTGAGGTGTGTGATTTTGAGAAGAATTTAGAAAACGAGTAGATAACGCATGCGCAGCTGCAGACGTTACTCTTTTTGGGGTGTATTGCTTATGTTGGGAGTGGTTTACGTCTAGAGTACATGGATTTGGTTCTTAGCCGATATTGTGAGGTTTAAAAGAAATTTCATGGCAGTTCTGTACACGGACAAGTCAGTTTCGAGGAAATAGCGTTGTTTCCGAGTTGAAATGTCTGTACCGTGGCCCTGGGGCCAACTTATAAATAGCTATATTTGGAAGATCTATATTGAATTACATTCGCATTCGAAGAATAGGAGTAGGCAATTGCGTTCCTAACGGGGGCCCCATAATTTTTTTTTATTTCGACCTACGGTAAAACTAATGCCAGATTTGTCAAAGGAACTTAAAAAATATAAAATAGCACTAACGTGAAGTCAGTAGTGTTTGGCGCACTTGTTCACGTTGGCTAATTTGAATTGAATCACGTGTGCTTTAAGCTCAGTGGCTAGAGAGAGCCGGAGATCTATTTAGAGGGCAGTGAACACCATTTACTATCGGGTCAAAAATTAACAGTGCTGTGTCTAAGCTGGCGTAAGGATAGAGTAACAAAGTTGACAAAGAACACAACTCACCCTCCTTGGACACACAAGCTCCTAGGAACTTCCAAGGAATCTCTTTGGAGAAGACTTAGGAGGGTCAGTATAATCATAATCATGTCTGTAGCATGCACGCCAAAGCACATTGACCCCCCGTCAATACTATTTTAGTCTTTTTCTTTCATAGAGGAGTCAATCTGCATTTGAGCGCGTGCTATAGAAATGATTATGATTATACTGATTTTCCTAGGTCTTCTCCGAGGAGATCCCCCAGAAGCTCCTAGGAGCTTGTGCGACTAAGGAGTCTTTTTTCTTTGTCAACTTTGTTACTCTATCCTTACACCAACTTAGACACAGCACTGTTAATTTTTGACCCGACAGTGAATGGTGTCCACTACCCTCTGGGTAGATCTCCGGATCCCACGATCCACTGAGCTTGAAATACTCATCATTCAATTCAAATTAGCTAACTTGAACACGCGCGGTAAAGAGTACCGACTTCACGTCAGTGAGTTTATATATATTTTTTATTAGAAACAACTCCTGAAACACAACTTTTGGAAAACATTGAGAATACTTACTCTTGGGTTTAAGGTGCAATAAACAGGTGCTTTGGGTGTTACCACGTGAATCCTCATCAGTTGGGCAATTTTAGCAGCACGGCAAGCACATTGAAAGTATAACGGCATATCTGATTCTGCAATTTTATGTCCTGTATCTTTCACCATGCTTCCAGGTGTTGCTTTCAATATCTTATCAGGAGATGACAACATAAATTTATGTCCTTGTGGGCATTCATATTCCATACCAATAAAAACTTTCACTGTAAACTGTGGCAAACTTCCAGTGGATCGCCCTCTACGTCCTCTGGTAGAAGATCTACTTAACTGTGGCCACATATTACTTTTAGTTTTTGCATACACAGTTACATCCCATGGAAGCAGGTAATTCGTTGAACTGAGAAATCCAGGATGATGAGATTCGAACAAACCTATATTGTGACTGTACAAAGAGGATAATCCTATGCATACTAAAGACCAGCTTGAAAAGTCGGGAAGCAGACCGGGTGGAGAAGTTAAGGTCAACATTCCTGGTAAGTATTCTGTAGTGCTGGGTTGTGTTACAGAATCAGTAGCTACAATGTCTGGAGAATTACATTCACTACGATCCGAAAGTACGGTAGGAGGTCCATCTTCAGCGCGATCATCTAGAGAAGCAGCTTTGTATTCTTCACTTGAAGGTTCAAATACCGGAAATGAGATCCTTTCCAATTTCGAACAATTACAGTCTTTGGCTATATTCTGGTAAAATGTAAAATTTGCTTGTTTAGCGTTATATGGATCATCTCTAGAACCAATCTTTCTTCCACAATCACATCCAGCTGAAAAAATGTAATGTACATATTGAAACTGGATGATTGTCAATGTAGTTTTAGATTCCGAAAACATTACACCTTTGCCAACGCGGGTTCAACATGCTAATTTAAAAAGTGAATTCTAAGAACCAAGAGATCCAATGTTTACAGACCTGTACTGACTCTTATACTTGGATCTTTTCTCAAAACGCATAAGATGTCCAGGGTCATATATTATTGCAATCGGAAAGGAAACAATTAAAACATTTTTAAAAGTACAAACATGACGCCATTAAATCACGCTTTCCTAAAATAATCGATATATTCCAATGATGTATAACACTACACCACTTCAATTCTTGGATATCTGAGGTCCGTTAATCAAGGAAACACAATTTCGCCACTTTTCGATGCAAAACTATAGTACAAAGATATATTCCTGGAGGAGGTTCTGCGGGGAAGTCAAGTCTATCCCGGAGAGTGCCAGACTCCACAGAATCCTCTCCAGAGAACCGTCCTGAGGGCTGGGATCTATCTCTAGATCCGATGGTCGTTAGAGATCCTTGCGAGGACACACTTCCCAAATTGTCGCTTATTCGACGAGTCGGATAGCGGTTCGACCTATGTTTCCCAGGAACGGCGTTGTAGGCCGTGCCGGGTAGACTGGAGAACTGCTAAACTGATCATCAACCCTGGGACCTTGAGATTGGCGGTTCGTTCGCACAAACCTTTCAAGGCTCCCGGGAAGGAGGACATCTTTCCTGCTCTGCTTCAGCAGGGGGAAGATGACCTCCTCCCGCACCATATTAGGGTTTTCAGAGCCGGTGTTGCCTGGAACTTTGTCCCAACAAGCTGACGTAAGGTTAGGATTGTGTACATTGTGTACAAGTGGACAAAGTCTGCTAACAAACTAACTCATACAGACCTATGAGTCTCACGTCTTTCGTTCTGAAAACCATCGAGAAGATACTGGATCGCTACGTCAGGGACAGTGTCCTAACACTGAATACTCTGAGTGTGCACCAGTACGACTTCCAGAGTGGTAAATTAACTGACCTGGCCCTGAAAAACCTGGTGGGAAGCCTAAAGAATGCTCTGGACCACAAAGGGACTGGCAAGCTTCATGGACGGCGCTTTTAAAGCACCGCTCACGAAGTCGCTCTCTGGAGCGGCTCAGGCCAGGGGAGTACCAGACCTCATTGGGGAATGGATAAGATCCACGTCCCTGTGCGGGGATGTAGTGAGATTCGTGGACAGGAGAGGCTGTGGTCTCTCTTGATGGAAGATCTACTGGCCATAATAGGTACACTGGAGTTATATGTCGCGACCGCCGACGACATGTCATTGTAGCCAGGGGCCTGGTCGATCAATCCTGGTCGAGAGCCTATCAGAGGCGCTGACAGCCGCACAAGGCTGGTGTGAAGAGGAACAGTTAAACGTCAACCCTCGAAAGACCTTGATCGTGCCATTCACTAGGAAGAGGAAGCTTAATATGAATGGAGTTCACATTCCCTTTGCGGATGAAGCTAGATATCTGGGTGTCATTCTGTGTAGAAAGCTGAACTGAAATTCACACCTAGGAAGGGCGATCCACAAGGGTTAGGCACTCTCTCTCTGGGCCTGCCAGCGGACTTGTGGCAAGAGATGGGGACTGGCTCTGAAACACCTCCACTGATTGTACATGATGGTGGTGAGGCCACAAATAACTTATGGAATCATTGCTTGTTGGGAGTGCACTGTGAGGGTTCAATATCAGCTCAAGCTTGCAAAAATTCGGAGATCTGCGTGCTTGATGGTGACTGGGGATGTTCGCTCCACCCCCACCGCAGCCATGGAACGCCTACTAGACCTCGCCCCTCTTCACCTAGTGATCAGGAGCGTGGCCCGGATGGCGATATACAGTTTACCTACTCATTGCATATGGTACGCAATGAGCCTGATACGATCGGCTACGTTCCTGGCTCTCTGCAGGCTGAATTGGAGGCCAACGAGATAATGAGCATGAAGTCTGACGTATCTATAACCCAAACCTACACAGAGTGACCCTACCGAGTCGTCTTTCCAGCAGAGAAGATTGGACCATCTCCTAGACCCCCATGGCTTGAGGGTCCCTGTTGGTTCACAGATGGCTCCGCTACCACCCAAGGGGCGGGAGCGCGAGTCAGCGGTTGCAAAATTGCTGATGGTGAATCCATCAGCCTGGGTACTTTTGCGACTACTGACTTTCAAGCAGAAATTTTCGCCCTTGATCACTGCGTGATGCTCATACTTGAGAAAGGATGGGTCCTCAAATCAATCAAGATCCTATCGGAATTGTATTACGGGTTGTGGAGATAGAACACGTAACCATCGAGAAGTTTATGATTATCACATCGAAAATTTTTCCCGTCCCTGGGATACTCTTATCAAATTATTGTAATGTGATCGACTCCTGAAATGTCTCCAAAGTTTAAATAAAATCTGATCGTCTAAACTGGGTCAAAATCGCGTTCAATTACGTCGCTTACAAACAAACATACAGGTTAGGCTTATAAAAGCGTTTTAATATAACCAGGAAGTATGGGGAATCCAGATACGTGGTTTCCAGCTAGAATTGTATTTAGTGACGAAGCAACATTTTATTCAAATGGAACTGTCAACAGATAAAACTGTCGCTATTGGTCAGACTGGATGGTGTGGGCACATACACAATATTCTGAAAAAGTATGTAAGAATGTATGGACCGGAGCTATTAGGAATAGGGTTTTAGGACCTTTCTTGAAGGACCGTTAACAGGTTTCAAAATATTTCGACTTATTACGTGATGACCTGATTCCGCCCTTCGCGGTTTCAACAGGATGGGACTCCCCCTCATTATTTTCAAGATGTACGAGATTACCTGAACGAAGTGTTCCCGAACAGGTGGATCGTTCGGAGAGGTTTTATTGAATGGCCAACAATTACCAGATCTGACTCGTTAGACTTTTTCTGATGGGGTTATATCAAAAGCAAAGTTTACCTCAATCGGCCAAACAACATCGAGGAGTTGAAACAGAGGATTCGGGACGAAATAAGAGCAATAAAGCCTGAAACTCTATAAAATGTTTGTTCCGAGTTTCGAGCTCGATTGGCATACTGTGAGAAGTGAATGGCAATCAATTTGAACACTAATGCTCCTGATCGACGGGCGAGTAAAACCGTGGTTTTTGGCTCAGTTGATACATCGGCGAAGCTTTACCGCGACGAGCTATAAAATCGCGGTTTTACTCGTCCGTCGATCAGGAGCATAACTTCGATCATTTTTGTAATTTAAGACACCTTCAAGTATCGTTTTTGCAATAAAAATGTGTTTATTTGGTTAAGACTTAATTTCAAAATCATCACGTTTTTCAAATTTAAAAAAAAATATATCTAGGGAATTAATGACCCAAATGGCACATGTGCATTGCTGAATTCAGAATTTTATGTTCTATCCATGGCAAAAAAAAATAGGCTTGCAATTTAAAAAAAATATCGATGACATCACTGCTTGGTATCGGGAAATGGTAGAACAATAAGCATTACGGGAAAATGTTTTTAAAAAACTTATCAAACCATTTTTCGTTATTCGAAAATAAATCCATTATTTCATACTTTTGACGCTAACTTTATGTATTAAATTTATAAAAGCAAAAAAATACATATTTTGTTCCCTGATGAATTTATATCTCTACAAATGAGGATACTTTGGCAGTTTCATAAAATTGCATTGAAACTCAGATTTGCATCAAAAAGTGTTGTTTCATGATTCAATAGATTTGTCTAGTTATCTGCATATACATTATAAAACTATATTTATATATTTATAAATATTCTTTGAAATGGTATTTTCTTGATACAAGTCTATAACCATAGATTTAGTAGTGCAAAGTGTTACAAACACAGGAAATTCTATTTATCATTCAATGAATGATCACGCACTTGACTGATTATTTCTTACTCATTTTGTCGTTTTCATGTCAATAAATAAATAAATATCAAAATCTCACCCTTATAGATGAATCCACTCGTGTGATCTTGGTCATTATCGTGTTTAGGTAACTTGCAAGGATTGCCTGTCAGTGAAGGTGCTTCGCATTGCTGCCTGCCATTTGTCCAATGATCCAGGCAATCGTTTTGCAATTGCTTGGCATATTTTGGATATAACGAACCTCTGGCCTGAGCACGGAACAGATTCAGAGCGATTGCCAGCCGAACCTCGTGTTCTGCTTTTCCATAATGTGAAGGTAGACCCTCCTGGTATTTTGCCAAAGCTATAGGTAGAACCTTCAGGCACCTTTGCTCAGAAAATTTAAATTCAACATTGAGATGTGCAGAAAATTTTGTTATTATCAGACGTTCATACATTATTTTGGTAACTTCAACCCAAGTTCTGAGAATGGGCAGCTAAAATGTGAAAAATCTTTAAAACATAGTGAATCTAAATTCCACTATTAGTAATATGATTTTATTGTTTATTTGACAGCAAGAACGGGATAGGCTTAATTTTAAATCCTGAAGCTGCATAAAAGGTATTACTAGGAGTATTTTTTAACAACATGAGGTAGAGATCCCCAAACTAAACAATTTCGCGAAAAGTTGTATTTGTATTAATTTCATAAAATAATAAAAAGTCCACTGATAAAATCGATCCTACTGCGAAAGAGTTTGAAGTGAATCAAAGTGAGTCAAAGTGGAAAATAATAAGGGCAAACTGACTTTCAAGATATGGAAATAGATTTTTCGGATAATAGGGGTTTTCGGAAACCTATTCTATTTCTCATGATCAGTATCCTGCGTGTTCGTTTTCCTACCCTCGTTCGCCCACTATGCTTTTTCCAACTTGTTCAAACACCCAGGTGGGGACTGGCTCCGAAACAGCTCCTCTGGTTGTACGTGATGGTGGTGAGGTGAGATCACAAATCACTTACGGCAGCATTGCTTTCGTGGGAGTGCACTGTGAAGCTGGCCGTCCACTAGGTCGGAAGAGCGGCGCGGCGTTGAAATGTGTGCTAGAACTTTGAACCAAAATGAAGTAAGCTCCGTCCATTAAGTCGCTAGCACGGCGCGGCGCGGATAGGTCGAAAAACTTCTACTTCAGCTTCCAATACAGCAACAATTCCTCGTCGTCAGAAGACATAACTCAGGTGACGATAGGCATATATGGACTGCAACCCAGAACTGTCCTTCCATTGCTAAACTTTGTGCCGACCGCCCCACAGTGGACGGAGATCTAGTGCAAAAACTGATTTGCAAAAATTCAGAGATCGGCGTACTGGATGGTCACTTGGGCTTTTCGCTCCACCCCCACCGTAGCCATGGAACACCTACTAGACCTCACCCCTATTCACCTAGAGCACAGGAGCGTGGCCCGGATGGCGACATTCAGATTTCTGCATATGGCTTGCAATGAGGCAGATGCGACCGGCTACGTGCCTGGTTCTCTGCAGGCTGAATTGGAAGCCAACGAGATAAAGAGTATGCGGTCCGGCGTATCTATAACCAGAACCTACCCAGAGATGCCCTATCGAGTCGTCTTTCCCAGCAGAGACGATTGGACCATCTCTGGAATTCCACTGCTTGGGGGTCCCTGTTGCTTCGCAGATGGCTCCGCTACCACCCAAGGGGTGGGAGCGGGAGTCAACGGTTGCAGAATTGCTAAGGGTGAATCCATCAGCCTAGGTAGTCTTTCAAGCGAAAACGTTGGACATTGATCACTGCGCGATGCTTATACTTGAGAAAGGTTGGGTCCGCAGATCAATCAAGATCCTATCGGATGGCCAAACTGCCTTGAAGACCTTGACTTCATACAACTGCAAGTACCTGATTGTGTAGGACTGCCGGACCACACTTGCTGAACTGCGAGAGAGATGCTGGCTGCAGCTCATATGGGACTCGGGCCACTCGGGCATAAAGGGTAATGAAATGGCGGACTCTTTGGCGACTCGGGGGCTTCCATGGGGTTCATTGGACCTGAACCGGCCTGTAGCATCCTCTCAAGGCAGCAGGATGGGAGAAAAACAGGTGGTTGGACCAAAAGGACCCGGAAATCTGAAGCTGCATACTAGACACACACATGCTCTCTCAACAATTATTAGCCCATCAGCTGAAAGAGCCTGACAATGGCTAGATTCTCTAGGGTAGATCTGATCTGAGAATTCTGACATATGTATGCACTGTAGCCTCAAGAAATGCCTTAGTACGATGTGGTTGACAGAGGAATCTGAGTGCTGCCTATGGCTGGAGGACATCGAATCGAGTCTATCGAACACATCATGTGTGACTGCCCCGCTGGGGACAGGATCAAGTTTGAGATACTAGGAGTCCACAAACTGAGACTGAGGAGACTTGACAAGTTCTCACCCACCAGACTCATATCCCTTATCAAGAGGTTTGAACTTGTGGGTGAAGTAGAGATTTAGGTGTGCCACAATAGACCGATAGGTCGCAGCGGCGGGGCGGGTTTCGTAATTTCTATTTGAGTCTTACGGTGGGTTTCACGAAGCTTTGACAGCTCTTAATTGCCGAATTAGTGCGGTTCTATGTCCATTTCCAGTTCATTTTTGATAAAACCATCGAATTAAATCCACAATTAAGCTAATCGAAGCTTCGTGAAACCCAATTTGAGTGTTCAAAAATATAAACTTATCACAGAAAAATTAGATATTAGTTATTGGATGACCATCCAATTTTTCTTTTTTTATTTTGTATTAGAATTAGAACTTTAACTGATGTATACGAAATACAATCTTGTAATTATGTAATTATTTACTAGATATGATTTTTCGATTTTGTTAGTTGTTCATGTCTCAAATGTTGCACTACTACAAATGTTGATTACTTACTACTTATTAGTAGTAAGTAATCATTTACGTTCAGTACAATATCATCGATTTTTTTCATCAATTCTTAAACCTGGGGGAAAACAGGCCAGGTAAATTGGGTTATGATTAGTCTAGTCTCAAAATTTAAGAAAAAGCTGAACCTGACACACTATGGTATGGAATAGATAATCCAAGTAATTTGTTCTGAGATCTATTTGAATTGAATTGGTGACCCCAAATAAGTTTCCAAGAACCTCTTATGCAAGCACCTTTTATTCACAAAAGAAGATGATTTTCATTGAATTACTTTAAAATCTGAGACGAGGTTAGTCGACCGAGAGGGGCAAGTCATTATTCATTTTATTATTGAATTGTCATTGAAATGTCAACTTCGAACTGATATTCCTCCTTAATCTGAACAATATTTGTGAAATGGATTATTTTGCTGGGTCTTACCTCTACCTATGTAACCAAAATTTAAGTGTTATTTGATCCACGTTACCTCAAAATGAGAAGCCATATAAGAACTATGTCTTGGCATCACTGGGTCATTAAAGCCTTTGGTTCTGGCTTGTTTTATATGCTCTCTCAACATCTGTTTGAAATTGTGCTCACATTCGACTTGCGTTGAAAATGGAGCATTCATTTTGATTGCCCCACCTGGCTGACAGTCTGACATAAGCCCCTTCAGCATCTCCCCTTTTTTATCTATTGGGGGCGCATTAGAAATATATACGAATTCCTGGTTTAAAGGTAGGGCGAAAATGGGGCTGAAATAATATATGCAAATGAATAATGTTGAATTACAAATTCATCTGCTATATAGATTTGTACTGAATACTGATTACATACTTTTATCAAAAATGAAATATACAGGGTCCCGCAACAATGTGCTGAGCTTCTGTAGCAGCTGAACAAGGCAATTGAGAAGTTTCGTTTGAATGCAGGTTCCAAGTGATTTTTGTCATTTCAGGAATATATTTTTCAATATCCAGGATGTTAACACATGAAATATTTTGCGTATAGCATTTTTGCGCGTATGTTCTGGGGAACAATTGTCTGGAATTTTCGAATTTTTCGCCGAAAATGGTCTCAACCGACTAGGTTCAACTCACTGATGAAGAATTCGAGGTCAAATTTGATTCTGTCCGGCCGGCCGTTGCCACGATAACTTGAGAACGGAAAGAGATAGCGACTTTTAATTTTCAGGGTAGGTGGCGCATCCCAATAGGACGGACAAGTTCGTTAATGGGCATAATCGGCCCAACGGTTTCCGAGTAATCATTTTGTCTACAACCAATACTAATCCGATCGAATTGAAACTTAATGAGTAGTTGTAGAATATAAACCTTAGGAGGTTTATGAAATTTTGTGAACATTGTATCGCTAGAAAATTTAAAAAAAATTATTAAAAAATATTATTTACATCACGATAACCTAAGAACGGAAAGAGATAGCGACTTGAAATTTGCAGGTAAGGTTGAGAATCTTAATGCGCTATTTGAGTTCGTTTATAGGCATAATGGCAATTGGAGTTATACCCATCTGAAATTTGGTTGTTATTTCCTCAATAACTCGAAATACACAAAACCGATCCAATTCAAACATGGTTATTAAATGTAGAATGGCAACGCAAAAATTCTTGCAAAATTTTGTGAGGGTCGTATAACTAGAAAATTTTTAAAAAATCATTGAAAATTATTGAAAAAAATTCTATGTATCAGAAACTATTCTTCCGATATCGTTGAAATTGCGAGAGCCTTCAGAACCTAACTTTACTACCAAGTTTCAAGTTTGACCATGATGGGATCTATATTGTTGGAGATTCGAGCAGCCTTGTGCGAGTTCAGTAGCTGGATGGGTGAGCGTTACCTCGACAACTCTCGAACGAAAGGAGATAGGGATTTGCAATTTTCAGGATAGGTTGCACATCTGAATGTGAGAGCTAAGTTCGCTGTTGGCCATGATCGGCCCAACGGTTTCGGAGTTATACCCATCTGGAATATTATTTCCTCGATAACTCAAACAATATAGACTCGATCGAATTGAAACTTGGTAACTATTTGTAGATTATCGACATGAAGACGTGTGTAAAGTTTTGTGGGGACCGTACCACTAGAAATTATTTAAAAATTACGAAAAAATATAATGTATCCATTCGCGTCCGAGCAGCTGTGGCATACACATGTGCGATAACGGTTGTTTGTTGTTTACAATTAACGTGAAATTTATATTTTATCGCAAGAATTCCGATAAATAATCAAACAAAATTACCGATCGCGGGATAGTCGACGAAGAGTTTGAGGCATTTTTCACATCGGAAATGTCTCAGATGGAAGAGGATCTACAAGATTCCCCAGAAACGGATGAAGAATCAGATGCACAATTCCAAACAGTCACAAGAAAGAAACGCAAAAAAAAGGAAACAAACCAAATTTGCCGGCGAAAAAAGTGAATGATAACACATCTCCTGAAATAAGATCGGAACCGCCGAGATTAGATATCCAAAACACATTCATCAAACCAAAACAACCAAGAAATACCCAGCAAAGCAAACTATCAACAAATGAGAACACTGAAATATACAAATATGACAAAACAAAACAAACATTAAATACAAAACACAAAATATTCAAATGCTTATATTTGTCAAAAACACTACCCAACACATCAAGAATCCAAATTGCAAACGAGTGGATAAAATTATTCCCTACAAACAAGGACATAATAATACAAACCTGGCAAGGTTTTATAATCAAATCAAATAATGATAAAAACCATTTAATTAAAGCTTTGGAACAAATGAAATCAAAAGAAATAATAACTAACTACATGGAAACATTAGAGAACACAACTCCCAGTCCACACACTAAATTCTCAGAATCTTACTCTGCAGTTATTTCAGACGTAGAAATAGAGATAGAAGAAGAGGAAATAGCAATATTACTGAAGACAAACCATATCAATCATAGGTACTGTAAACGAATAATCTCCAAGAAGACAAATCGACCCTCGCTTTACATGAGAATTATCACAGGTGACATTACAGCATATGAAAAACTTATAAACGAAGGGATATACTATAAATGTAGACACTACACAGTCAAACCCAGTAATCCGCCAGACCCTTTACCGATACCATGAATAGATGCTCCCAATTCACACATACTACCGAAAACTGCAAAGAACCTATTAAATGTACCAAATGTGGAGGTGCCCACAAAGAAAACCAATGTGAAACAAACCTCCCACAGTGCAAGTGCAATGCTTGTAACTCAACTGACCATGTCCCATGGTCAACAAAATGTCCAAAAAGACCACTTAAACCAATAGATGGAATTCCAAATGTAAAAATAAGACCAATTAATAAAAAAAGTTCTGAAATAAGTAAAGACAAAACCGAAGATAGTAGAATACACCAAAATATTACAATTCATGATCATATAATTGAAACTTATATAAATAAAATCAACAAACCAAAAAGCTCAGACAGACAAGCTCTCATTCAAAAACTTCAAAAACGATTCATTGAAGTATACCACATAAATACCATACCCACTTTTGTGGGAAACAGATTATACGTTCTGATGTTTGATATAGACAAAGAGACAAAAACAGTAGATACAGAACCTACGGAGGGGGTCCAACTTCACCGCTCGTTCAATGATTAGATTAGCTTATGCGAATGTAAACAGTTTCGACAACAAAAAAGAACTAATACGTACTTTTCTGGAGAACAATAACATAAATTTGGCACTGTTTGTTGAAACAAAAACCAAACCAACCAGTAACTTGGTTTATAGAGATTGGAGATCAATTTCCAAACATGGAAGTGTACTCAATAAAAACACCCGAGGAGGAGCATTGGTGATGGCTGAAAAAACAATCGAAATTGGTAAAAGTAACCCACCCCATTTGAATAATCCATGGAATGATGTCCTGCATTTTACCACCCCTTACCAAGACGACAAAATTCACTTTTTTCTGGTCTATATGCACCATTCAAACAAATTAATTGAGGAAAATTTATTCATTAAAGCCTCACAATACAATTATTGTATCATCATAGGCGATTTTAACCCAAATGTTCGAAAAAAGGCGCAAATTGACAACTTTCTCAGAAATTCAGATTTTGTACAGTTAACCACACCTCCAACATTCTTAATGGAGAACAACCCAGACTCAACACCTGACTTAGTATTCTGCACAAAAAATATACAAAAAAGTATCAGTAATATCAATCTCAACCCAGATCTTGGAACAGAACATCTTGCCATGGAGTTCTCACTGAATACACATGTGAAACCATTAGAATATACTCAAGAAACAAAGCTCTTATTAGACCGCTGCAACATAAAAGAGGTGAAGCGCCAACTGTTAGAGGTAATAAACCCGAATACTGAAATAACTCCGCAGTACATAACTTTTTTCCACAATACATTATCGAGAATAATAACAGCTCAGACACCAACCGCAAAGAAAAAATATTATAGCCAAACTCTTCCACCTTATATTTTGAGACTTATAAGAATTAAAAAACAATTATATAGCGAATATAAAATTAATAGCTCCCCAGCTCTAAAGAGAAAATTTAACGAGCTAAACAAACACATCCACAAAATGATCCTTGAGTACAGATCATACACATACATCGAAGCTTGTAAAGATATAGATAACCACAAAGGACGGACTTACTGGAAAGCTATCAAGAAACTATCTAAATATTCACACAATACTGTTTGGGGAAGCACAAACAATAACGCTAGAGGTGAGTGTCTACTTGAATATCTTTTAGCTAACAACCTCGAGACTCTAAATGTAGGGACAACACCCACTTTTGTCACGAGAGCAAGAGAAGAGGTCCTGGACGTAACAATCGCTAATGTTGCTGCCAAGAAAAACATCACTTCCTGGAGAGTGATGAACGAACCATCACTCTCTGATCATAGGATCATCGAGTTCAGGGTAGAGGGAGATAGCACCTCGGTGTCCTCAATCCGAAATCCCAGGAAGACGGACTGGTTTCTTTACAGGACCCGTCTGAAGGAAAACCTAGAACAAATCGGGACAACTGGGGCAAAGCACCCTTATGACCTGGAAAAAACAGTCGAGCAGGTCAGTGAGGCAATAATGGGGGCTTTTCACTCCAGCTGCGCACTGACCAAAGCTCGACTAAGTAAGGAAGCTCCTTGGTGGAATAAGAACCTGTCAATCCTCAGAAAGGAGGTGCGTCGGCTCTTTAATAGGGCTAAACGAGACGATAATTGGCAGGGGTACACTGAGAAACTCACTGAGTACAACAAAGAGATAAGGAGGGCCAAGAGGCTTAATTTTCAAGCATTTTGTGAAAATATCACTTCCACTCACACAGCAGCCAGACTGCAGAAAGTCATGGCAAGAGGGGGAACTAACCCAACAATGTCGCTCAAGAAGCCAGATGGGTCATACACTGAAGGAGAAGAGGAGCGATCGACTCTTCTTCTCAAAACACACTTTCCAGGTAGCGAACCCGTAAGTAGTACTGAAACAGCAATGGAGCATACCAAGAACGCCCGCAAGGATGATTGGGATATTGCTAAGGAACTATTTACAAAGCAACGTCTTGAATGGGCAATAAGTACCTTTCAGCCGTACAAATCCCCAGGAGTGGATGGAATTTTTCCGGTACTCCTGCAGAAAGGGATGGAAGAAATTTTACCCCATCTGCTGAAGATTACTAGAAGCAGCTTAGCATTGGGCCACACACCTAGAAAATGGAGAAGGGCTAGAGTAACCTTCATTCCAAAAATAGGGAAAAAAGACGGGACTGACCCTCGATCATTTAGGCCCATTTGCTTAACATCATTTTTACTTAAAATGATGGAGAAAGTAGTGGATAACTACATAAGAACGGAGAGTCTGGAGAATAAACCACTTCACAAATGTCAGCATGCCTACAGGGCGGGTCGATCAACAGAGACTGCCTTGTATCAACTGACTGAAGTCATCCAGAGAACTCTGAATAGTAAAGAAATCGCAATGTGTGCATTCCTGGACATATCTGGGGCCTTTGACAACACAACACACGTGTCTGTCAGAGAAGCACTTAAAAGGCGGGGTGTCAACAATACCATAATAAAATGGATGTATGACGTGCTGACAACGAGGACAGCTGAGACATTGGGGGGAAATCAACCCATCTCTGTCAAAGCCACTCGCGGGACACCTCAAGGGGGGGTATTATCTCCCCTCCTATGGAGCCTGGTAGTAGATGAACTACTACACAGGCTAACGGAGCTTGGCTTCGAATGCGTAGGCTATGCTGACGACATAGTTCTAATAGTGAGAGGCAAATTCGAGGGCATCTTATGTGACTTACTACAGGAGGGCCTCAGAATTATTGAGCAGTGGTGCCAGTCGGTGGGGCTGAGTATTAACCCAACCAAGACCACAGTAATTCCATTCACCTGGAAAATAAATCTTCGAGCCATAAAATCCCTCTCCTTAAATGGAGAAGTGATTGACTGGAAGACTGAAGTTAAATATCTGGGAATAACTCTGGATAGAAAGCTTCTGTGGAACAAGCATGTGGATATCACTGCAAGTAAAGCAATAAGAGCTCTGATGGCGTGCAGAAATCTATCCGGTAAGACTTGGGGCTGTAGCCCTAAAATACTGCGATGGATGTACGTCATGATTGTGAGACCAATAATTACCTATGGGGCAGTAGTCTGGCATGCCAAAGCAGATCAGACAACTACTAGGAAAGCGCTTGACAAAGTGCAAAGGCTAGCTTGTGTGTGCATCACGGGAGCTATGAGAACGTGTCCAACCAGGGCACTTGAGATCATCACAGATCTCTCACCTCTGCATCTAGTGATTGAGAGGTTAGCCCATGAGGCCACCCTCAGAATATCTAAGGAAGGTACAGGAACTGAGAGGATTAAATGTCAGAGAGCCTGGACCTCTCTGACTAAGTACATCCCATCAGTGAACCTTCCTAGTGATGCAATGGTCAAAAATTGGTTCAAGCACTGACGTGAAGTCAGAAGCTTTTGCGCGTATGTTCTATTGTCCATTCTTTTGTATTGGACACCCTTAATCGAATTTACCATGGTAAATTCGATTAAGGGTGTCCAATACAAAAGAATGGACAATAGAACATACGCGCAAAAGCTTCTGACTTCACGTCAGTGCTTGAACCAATTTTTTTTTTGTGATTTTTTTGAAATTTTCTAGGGGTACGGTTCTTAAAATTTTTTTTCTCGTCATTTTTTTCAAATTTTCTAGGGGTACGGTTCTCACAAAATTTTAAACACGTCTTTATGTTGATTTTCTACTACTAGTTACCAAACTTCAATTCGATCGAATATTTATTTTTTGAGTTATCAAGGTAATAATATTCCAGATGGGTATAACTCGGAAACCGTTAGACCGATTATGCCCAAAATTGAACTCAACTCTCCCTTTCGGATACGCAACCTTCCCTGAAAATTGCAAGTCCCTATCTCCTTTCGTTCGAAAGTTATCGAGGCAACGGTCACCCATCTACTGAACTCACACAAGAATGCTCGAATCTCCAACAATATTTAAACGATCGTATTAAAACTTGAAAATTGGCAGTATAGTTAGGTTATGAAGGTTCTTGCAAAATTTCAGCAATTTCGAACGATTAGTTACTGATATATAGAACTTTTTTTTTTTATTTTCAAAGATTTATTTAAAATTTTCTACAAACGCTATCCTTACCAAATTTTGCAAACGTTTCCGCATTGGCATTCTACAACTAATAACCATGTTTGAATTCAATCGGTTCAGTATTTTTCGAGTTAATGAGGAACAAAAACCACAAAATTTCATAAAATTTCAGATGGCTATAACTCTAAAACCGTTTGGCCGATTAGGCTCATAATCAAACTGAAATGTCGCGTTGTGGTGTACATCCTAACCTGAAAACTTGAGGCCGCTATCTCTCTCAGTTCTCAAGTTATCGTGACAACAAAAATATTTTTTAATAATTTTTTAATAATTTTGTAGCCATACGATTCGCACAAAATTCCACAAACGTGCTTAGGTTCATATTCTACAACTACTCACCAAGTTTCAATTCGATCGGATTCATATTGGTTGAAAACAAAATTATTACTCGGAAACCACTGGGCCGATTATGCCCATTAACGAACTTGTCCGTCGTATTGGGATGCGCCACCCACCCTGAAAATTTCAAGTCGCTAGCTCTTTTCGTTCTCAAGTTATCGTGGCAACGGCCGGACGGCCGGACGGCCGGACGGACAGAATCAAATTTGACATCGAATTCTTCATTGGGGAGTCGAACTTAATCGTTTGAGACCATTTTCGTCAAAAAATTCGAAAGTTACAGACATTTGGGCAAAACTATAACGCGATGTTCCCCAGAACATACGCGCAAAAAGTAAGCATTGAGAAGAACTTCACCACGATGATAAGTAGAAAGGAAGAATGGGAAAGGGAGTTCACCACCCAGACTTTCAAAGAAAATACCATAAAATGGTACACAGATGGCTCAAAAACCACGACGGGAGCTGGCGCTGGGGTATATGGGACAGGCACCAAGTGCGCACTGTCGGTAGGCTCCCGTTTGAGTATCTTCCAGGCAGAACTACTCGCAATCGAAAGATGTGCAGATATTAACCTAGAAAGAAAATATCAGAAATGCGACATAGCAATCCATTCGGATAGTCAATCTGTTATCAAAGCACTGAGCTCCCATGCCATCGATTCAAAGTTGATATGGGAGTGCCGAAGAAAACTAAATGAAATTGGCAAGAATAATAAGGTCTTTTTAGTCTGGGTCCCCGGTCACTCGGGAGTCAAGGGGAACGAAGAGGCCGATACACTTGCCAGAAAGGCAGCACGAACTCCTTTTATCGGCCCAGAACCTTTCTGCGGTATAGGAAAATGCACCTACAAGAAAGAGTTTCTGGAGAAGGAGGAAACCAAAAGAGAGACACTCTGGCGGAATCTTCCAGGTTTGGTTCATTCCAAAAAGTTCCTTAGGAACTTTAAAGAAGCGAGATCCAAAAGGTATCTGGATCTCTGCAAGAATAAGTTACACCTGGTCACTGGCTTCCTCACAGGACACTGTCGCCTCAGGAAGCATTTGATGAGAATAGGTTTATCAGATACTGACGAGTGCAGATTCTGTGGGGAGGAGGAAGAAACTCCTCTTCACCTTGTTACAGAATGCCTCGCCATTGCAAGTCAGCGAAAGGAATGCTTTGGACAGGAAACTTGTAGGAGTGAAGACATAATATCCTTGAAGCCTTCCCAGATATTGAGGTTCATTTATACTCTGGAACTGGAGGGCGAGCTGTAGATGGCGTAATGGTGAGAACAGCTCTGTTGGGGGGCACAATAGATCTCAAGGTCGCGGTGCAACGTAACCCCCTTATCAATAATAATAATAATAATAATAATCTAAATATTCCAGTCATCATCTCACAGAAGCTATCCAAGTGAATGGAAAAACATTGAACAGCGATAAGGAGATAGCGGAGGCCTTTGCTGGCCACTTCCGGCAAATCTTCCAACACTCTGCTGCCGGAGATTTCGATGAAGAACACAAAAACAAAATTGAAGACTGGTATCGAAACTACTTCCAAAAAACTCCGAAAGAAACAAGCTATGAAATTATAACAGAAGAAGAGTATTTTCAAGCTTTGAACCACGGTAAAAGCACCACACCTGGCTACGACAACATATCCCGATAGATATTGAGAAAGCTAGACCCTTTAGTTCATTCCAGCATAATGAACATATACAACTTCTGCTTAGCAAACTCCTACTTTCCTGAAGAATGGAAGAGAGGATTAATTATTACAATTCCTAAAGCTAAAGCTGACCAGTCCAATATAGAAACTTACAGACCCATAACATTGCTACAAATTTTGGGAAAAAATTTTTAAAAAATCTTGGGTAATAGAATTCAGTCAACAATAGGAGGCTCCATACCGGCTTATCAATTTGAATTCAAAGCAAAAACATCGACAGTTCACCCCCTGGTGATTTTGACTTCAAACACACAATGCACAAGAAAGATGGGGAAAAAAACAGCAGCACTATTCATGGACGTCAAGAAAGCATTTGATACTGTCTGGCATGCCCGAGGGGTTAATTTCCTGGGAAATATGTGTACACTGATGTGGGAAGTCATTGGGAATTCATGGGAAATCACGGGAATTCATGGGAAATCATGGGAAGTCATGGGAATTCATGGGAAGTCATGGGAATTCATGGGAAGTCATGGGAATTCATAGGAAATCACCAGAAATAGTTGTGAAATTATGTAAATTCCAACTGAGAAAACATGTTTTTGGCGCTCTTGTTCCTCGGAGAGTGCTTGTCAATTTGCCCAAATGTCTGAAATTTTCGAATTTTTCGCTGAAAATGGTCTTAAACGATTTGGTTCGACTCACTGATCAACAGTTTATGGTCAAAATTGATTATGTCCGGCCGGCCGTCCGGTCGTCCATCCGGCCGTTAACACGATAACTCTCGAAACGAATGAGCTAGACAGTTGAAATTTTCAGAGTAGGTTTAGGAGATAAATATCTCGGTTGGGCAAAATCGGCCAGGTGGTTTCGGAGTAACAAAAAAATACGTTTTTTTTACATTACAAATTTTGAATTCAACTTATTCAAGATGCAGTTATACCATCAGAATCCATTGATGTCATTCTCAATTCTAACAAACTAATACTTTCGGAGATCTGGTTGTTCAAAATGTCAATAATTATTCTCAATTCTATATGATTTCATAGAGTACTCTAATTATAATTTCCTAATGTATATAAATCCAACATGAGATGAGTCATAGACCTTCGTTTTGAATTTAATTACGAAAATTCTTGAGAATTGACGAACAGAAGCCAAATTGAAAAAGTGGGAAAGTCCTGTGGACTTTGGCAAATTTGGTTCAAACTTTGATAAATTATAAATCCGGAAGTTTTGGTTTCTCCGAGTTGGGAATGATATCAATGGATTCTTATTTGATTTATTTTATTTCATTATGCAGTTCTATCATAAGATTCCATTGATATCATTCCCAACTCTAAGAAACCAATACTTTCGGAGATATAATTTGTCAAAGTTTGAACAAGAGCGCAAAAGCTCCTGTCCACAGGGCTTTCCCACATTTTTGATATTCACACTCAACCTATTCTCTCCGTCTGGCCGTAACCACGATAGCTCTCGAACGCAATGAGCTAGAGAGTTGAAATTTTCAGAGTAGGTTTGGGAGATAATTATCTCGGATGAGTTCCTTATTGGGCAAAATCGGCCCCCGGTGGTTTCGGAATAACGAAAACAATTTTTTTTACATACGATATACGAGATATGATTTTTCAAAATTTCAATAATTTATCGTAATTTTATGATTTTTTCAATTTATCTTCTTTGAGAAATATGATTTTTCAAAATTTCAATAAGTAGTCGTAATTTTGTGATTTTTTGATTATTTTCTTTTATGATGCTGTGCTATCATAAGAATCCATTGATATCATTTCCAACTCTGAGAAACCAATACTTTCAGAGATATGATTTCTCAAAGTTTGAACAAGAGCGCCAAAGCTCCTGTCCACAGGGCTTTCCCAAATTTTTTTATAAGTGAGAAAGACAAAAATATTATCAACAAAAAGTACAAACTACTTAAGAAACAGGAAACTTTGTGATATATTTTTGAGTATTTTTACGATAACATTTTATAAGATATTATTGGCAATATTGGCCCTTAAGATGGTCTACAATTTGTTGAATAACAGGATTGACTGCCCAGCATGGTTGGAGAGGTTACCAATTTTTGCTCCGCGGCTAGAAAGTAGGAATAATTATTTATTTTACTTGAACTTTGGTAGGACTAATTTGAACCTACAATCACCGATTAATTTTATGTGTAGTTTTTATAACACTGTAGCTGATAATAGTATATTATATACCGCGGGACTGAAGTAGTACATTTAATCCTGAAGGTAAAGTTTATGGCCCGACCGCAGGGAGGGCCATAATTTACCTGAAGGATTAAATGTACTTCAGTCGCAAGGTATATACGATACTTTTCGTACTTCCGGTATGATTTTATTAATTATTTCAATAATTTCAATCAGTTTTTTCTCTCTTCAACTCATTTAATAAACTGTCTTTAAAATAAGTTACCATAGTAACATTGCGTTGTGACAATTATAATTTAGAAACATTGTCATTACTAGTGTCATTGTAAAGAAACATTGTTATTGATAACACAGGCCAACAGTGAAAAAACTTTTTCACTGAAAACACCTAATTCTTATGTTTTTTAGGGTGCGGGATTCAAATATGATACTTAAATAGCTGCATCACCCACCATTTTTACACATTCTATAAATAAACTTATTAAATTAACTGATTTTATTACAGAATTCAACAGCTTTCATATAGTTTAAATACATTAAAAAAGTGGGTATAAAGGTTGTAGAGGACGTTGGTAGCACTGCTAAAACACATTTGCTGGCGAAAAAGGTTGAATCTATTTTACTGTAAACAGCTGACGTATTGTACTGTGTACTGTGTGTACTGCTCAGACATTCCCGGTCTGTTCAATGAATTTGGTATTGAATACAAAAGGGAAGACTGGAGGCTGTTTATTGATTCATCCAAAACTAGTTTAAAGGCTGTTTTACTGAAAAATGGTAACACGTATGCATCTATACGGTCATTCCGTTCGTATGAAAGAAACCTATGAAAACCTAGATATATTTTTAAATAAAATAGGCTATTCTGCTCATGGTTGGAGAATATGTGGCGATTTAAAAGTAACATGTATGCTTCCCGGTCAGCAAGGTGGTTTTACCAAATTTCCTTGTTTCTTGTGTGAATGGGACAGTAGAGCAAGGGATCAACATTGGTGCAGAAAGAACTGGCCTGTGAGAGAGTCTTTAAAACCTGGTGAGAAGAACATTCTGAGGAAAAACCTTGTAGATCCAAAAAACGTACTCCTACCACCTCTACATATAAAGTTAGGCCTTATGAAACAGTTCGTGAAGGCTTTACCAAGAGATGGACCTTGTTTCAAGTATCTCTGCCAACAGTTTCCACACCTTTCAGAAGCTAAACTAAAGGAAGGCGTCTTTGTCGGACCTGACATTAGAAAAATGATGTTTGACGTTCATTTTGAATCCACAATGACCTTAAATGAGAAAGAAGCATGGATATCATTCAAGCAAGTTGTTAAACACTTCTTGGGAAATGAAAAACACCCAGAATATGTTTCTATTGTGACTGAGATGTAAAACAAGTTTAAAAATTTAGGATGTTTGATGAGTTCACTTCTTAAACAGCCACCTAGATTTCTTCCCGGAGAATTTGGGAGACGTAAGTGAAGAGCAAGGTGAGCGTTTTCACCAAGACATTAAAGTAATGGAAAACGCTACCAGGGCCGCTGGAATATCAACATGATGGGGGACTACTGTTGGTCATTTCATCGAGAAGTTTAGCAAGCAACTCATCGCAGAAAAAGCTACACAAGAAACTTCAAAGAAAAAGAGAAAAATAAATAAACCGATTCCAGCTGACGAGTGAAACCTGTATTAGTATATTATATCACTGTTGTAAGTAGCCTACTGTAAATAAAACCATGCTTATGATGTAACGTAGCGTTTAATTAATTTTCCCATATACTGTATAATAAATAGCAGATTGCTCGAAAACTACGGGTGTTAAAAAGAAACCAAAGCCAGATTTGGATTCAGATCAAAAAAATCTATGAAGATCACCTATTAACGTAAAAAAAGTTTAAAAAAAAATTTTTTTTGTTGGCCTGTGTAATTATTGGTATCATGAGTGAAGAAGGTGTATCTGATATTGATAAAAGAGCAGCCGAAGTAGGTGAAGTATTGTTACCACCGAAATCTAGAAAACTATACGAGCAGCAGTACGATGCTTTTAAAAAGTGGTGCCGCTTAAAAAATGTGAGACCTCCTACTGAAAATGCGCTGTTAGTCTACTTCAATGATAAATCAAAAGCGGTTTGTGCCTCAACTCTATGGGCACATTACTCAATGCTGAAATCGGTTATTAACATTAGAGAAGATATTGATATAAGTAAATTTCCAAAATTATTAGCTTTTTTGAAGAGAAGAAATGAGGGATTTAAGCCAAAGAAGTCAAGAATTCTCACGTCTGAGCAGGTAGATCAGTTCTTACGGGAGGCTCCGGATGATAAATATTTAATGCTTAAGGTAAATTTGGAAATGTGTTTATATTCAGAAATTTTAAGAAATCAATTTTTTTGTAGGTTGCACTTATTTAAGGCGTTGCGGGAGCTTGTCGTGGAAAAGAGTTGGTTGATTTAGAAATCGACGATGTGAGAGATTTGGGCGATTCCTTCCTAATTGCGATTAGAAACACCAAAAATAAAATTGACCGAAATTTTGTGATCAAAAATTCAGAAAACAGTGCCATCAGTTTTGTGGCGATATTTCGAAAATATGTGGCATTGCGAAAGACAGGGACACCTCATTCAAAATTTTTTGTTCAATATATCAACAAAGAATGTACTACGCGAGTAGTAGGAAAAAACATGTTTGGTACATTTCCACGGCAAATAGCAGCTTTCTTGAAATTAGAAAATGCGACGTCTTATACGGGACATTGTTTTAGACGCACATCTGCGTCTTTGTTAGCTGATTCGGGAGCAACAATAGACGTGCTGAAGAGACATGGAGGATGGAAATCCTCCAACGTGGCCGAGGGATATATTGGATCGTCTATTAAAAATAAACAAAAAATTTCAGATAAAATATTTGGTCAAGTCGCCGATTCGTCCACTATAGTTATGCCACAGTCCTCATTCTCGCTTCCTGTTTCCGCAGGATCTTCGAAACAAACACCAGTTCAATATGAAAAGGACCTATCTGTTACTCGTCAGTTACCTGCTGCATTAACCCAGGAGAGACTGGTCAATATGACGAACTGTCACAATATTAATTTGAATATTAACGTTAATTACCATTCTAATTAATTATATTTTTCAATAAAGTATCCCTTAAATTCGTTTGTTTGTGATTTAATCGTTCCGGGAGTTTCGTCAATATATAATCCCGGAGGGATTAAATGTGACACTTTAGTACCTGTCACAAGGGAGTGAAGTTGTCACTTTAGGCCGGGAAGTACGAAAATGTGATTTAACTGTAGATTCTATAGGCAAAGTGGTTCAATTATATGTTAGTTCTATTGAATAGATGTATCAATTGGTTGACTTATTTTGGCTGATATTGGCTTTTTTTTTGTTTAGTATTTTTCATTCACCATTTTTCCAGATTCGGCTCAGGTAAAAAGATACAGGCTGTTGAAATTTCGAAAAAAAAATCAGTTTTTATTTTGTAGCTTTGACATCCTTTTTTCGAATAAAATGAACATTGGTGTAAAGTTTCCTATAACTATGAGACATATTTACCAAATATTAGTTATTTTCTACTTCTACTGGTTTTCTAATTATGGACTCGTGGATTCATAAAACTAAACGGAATAAGCATAAAGAATGCAGATGAAGTTTTTCTTGGGTAATTTCAAGAATATTCCATCGTTTTAGAACATTATATTATTCTTCATCATTTCTCCTTAAACGCACCGTTTTCGAGATATTCTTCATTGAATGTTTTAAAATGGAAAACTCCAGAAATTTCACTACTTTTATGGATCCGTCCCTGAGCGTTGGAATCCCGAATCAAGCTGTAAACCACGTTACCATGCCTTTTTCTCGTCCGCCAACAATGTCATAGATAATAATTTATATGCAGGAGTGTATTAGCACATTGTGAAATCTTTAAACGCTTGTAACTTTTTACCTGAGCCGAATCTGGAAAAATTGTGAATGAAAAAACTGTTTTATTTGATGAGAGGAATCTTTGGTTAAAATTAATGCAGTGGTCAAAGACTCACCCTGTATAACGACTCACAACAGACGTTGTCATTCCCAAACATTTGCATTTTGGCTATTAAGGGGGTTCCGAGGTCCAGCAAAGAAATTTTCATTATTATAATGTAATTAAACCCACATATGAGTGAAATAAATTGACCCAAGTCTTATATTTCAATCTTAATGCCTTTTAATTGTGCGATATGCTGTTGCTCAAATCAGATAAAAAAAAGTCAAATTTCTCGTTATCTAGTGCCGAAATAGTTTGGAATGAGTCGAGGTATAAGTCATAAAGGAACCCTATCAGGCCCAATCTTCACCACCTGGAGAGACACTAAAACACACACACGCACACACAAAATTTCATAAAAATTGGTCAGGACGTTTTTCAGTTTTTACATAGTGATTGGAGTGCCACCTACTGGGACAAATTGTGAATAAAAACCACCTTGAGACCTACTCCAACGAACAAAATTTCAATAAGATCTGTTGAGCCGAGTTCCTCTAATCCGATTGCAGCGCCACCTACCTGGTCCAATTGTGAATTGGAACCATTCTGAGACTCACATACACAAAATTTCATCAAAATAGATCAATCCGTTTTCGAGTTCCTATAAACTAATCGCAGCGCCACCTACCTTGCCGAATTGTGAATCTGAACCATCCTGATAACGAGGGGTTAATTTCCTGGGAACTATGTGTATTGTGTACACTGTTGTGGGGGAAGTCATGGAAAATCGCGGGAAGTCATTGGGAATTCCCGGGAATTCATGGGAATTCATTGGGAATTCATGGGAATTCATGGGAATTCCCGGGAATTCATTGGGAAATCATAGGAAATTTCGAAATGGGAAGTCATGTGTACACTTTGTTTCCTTGAAATTAACCCCTCGGGCATGCCGGTTTGCTGTATAAATTACACCAATTACACTGCCCATCATATATAATAAGGCTGATTAATCAATTTTTAATGAAAAGGCGTTTACAAGTCAAGGTTAAAAATGATATTTCTGCGGAATTTTCACCATCACAAGGATTACCGCAGGGCTCACCACTTTCTCCTACACTCTACAATGTATTCAGCTACGACATATATAATCATAGTTACGAAACAGCAGAACATTTCAACAAACAAGCATACATACTATATTTGCAGACGACACGACCCTTATTACTCATGACAGTACCACAAAAAAGTGTGTAGCACAATTACAAGAACTGACAAACAGTACCATAAAATGGATGAAAAAATGGAGGATTCAACCCAATCCGGCAAAAACCAAGTTGACTTTGTTCAATCACAAAATAAGAACAGACTCACCAACGATAAAATTGGCAGATGACCGAATAATACCATCACAAAATTGCAGCTACTTGGGAATACAAGTAGAAAACAAACTTCAGTTCAAAACCCATATAAAACATCAAAAGAAATCAGCCATTGTGAGGGCAGGTCACTTCAGGTCATTGACGTACAGGAACACAGGTATAAGCATGAAAACAGCAAGTAGAATATACAGCATGATCTGCAGACCAATACTTGAGTATGCTCACACATCATTCATTAACATCGCCCAAACACAGCTCAAGAACATTGCAACTGCAGAAAGAATTTGTCTCAGAAAAATTACAAAACTGAGAAATCCAAACAACCCTCTTTACAACCCTTCCAACGGACTATTATACCAGACTACAAAAATAGAACCGATACTTACAAGAATGCAAAGACTCAGCAAGAAATTCATCAAGAAAGAAAGCAATAGATCCATCATCAACCCTCTCGTCCACTCTTACCAAGAAGAAGCAGCTAAAACAAAACTACCAACTCTGCCACTAGCACAATATCTCCAAACTCTTTAAAACAAACACACATTGTAATCATAATGTATTGTATACAGAAATACTATTGTAAATGGCAGGAAGACTTCGGTCGTTAGCCAATTGATCTTGTATCAATAAAGTTTATTATTATTATTATTATTATAATGTATCTCATGATTCCTTGAGAACGGAAAGAAATAGCGAATTGCAGTGTTCAGGGTAGATTACGCATCTGAATACGACATTTAAGTTCGTTAACTAGCATGATCGGCCAAATGGTTTTGGAGTTATATCAATCACAAAATTTGGTTGTTATTTCCTCAATAACTCAAAAAATACAAATCCGATCCAATTCAAATATGGTTATTAGTTGTAGAATGCGAACGCGAAAATTCTTGCAAAATTTCGTGAGGATCGTAGCACTAGAAAATTTTTAAAAAATTATTGAAAAAAAAAAATTGGTTCAAGCACTGACGTAAAGTCAGAAGCTTTTGCATGTTCTCTTGTCCATTCTCCTTTATTGGACATTCTTATTCGAATTTACCATGGTGAATTCTATTGTCTGTTCTCCTGTATTGGACACTCTGAATTTACCATGGTAAATTCGATTAAGAGTGTCCAACACAGGAGAACAGAAAATAGAATTCACTATGGTAAATTCGATTAAGAGTGTCCCATAAAGGAGAATGGACAAGAGAACATACATGCAAAAGCTTCTGACTTCACGTCTGTGCTTGAACCAATTTTTTTTCAAATGGATCAGCCTGTATATTTCCACTATCCTGTGAAAAGTGTTCAAAAAAACCCTAACATAAAGAGCACCAAATTTTCTTTCTCAATAGAATTGGGAAGGCTATGGCCTGAATATGATTCCTCTGCAGTATACAGGGTGTCCAAAAGGACTGTAAAACGTGGGGAATTTCAAAGTAGAATTTCTCGATTCTTTCAAATGTAATACTCTGTATATTTTTCAGGATGGAAAGGAGAAATTAATGCTGGGTATTTTCTCCACAGAAAATTAATATGTGTTCTCACTACTGTCTGAAATAGTTCGGAAAAATCCCAACACAACTGATAAATTGCCAATTTTTTTTCACAAAAACCCCTGGATATTTTCCCTAAACGCAAAAACAAAGGTCACTTGAAACCTGCATTAAAGTAAACTTCTAGAAGCCTTGTTAAGCTGCTACAGAAGCCTGACACACTATTGCAGGACCCTGTGTATTTAATATGAAAATTGGAACAGATAATCTATTCAAGTTTTTCGATTGAGCTGAAATTAGATAAGAAAAACAATGGGTATGTTAAACTTACTAAGGTGCAGCCAATATCCTTGTTTTCTTCAAGATGTGGTATATTCTATCTTCCATATTATGTTCCAATTTCTTAATATTTGTCGCTCCCTTTGGACACCTCTCAAAATAAAATAATAATCTTGGAGTGCAGGTTCTACCATGCATCAACCAGTCTCTGCTCAGGTCCTCTACATGATCTAAATATTTTGACGCTTTGTTGGATAATTTTTGCCTTCAAAATAATTTTTGATCATATGAATTTATTGCATCAGAATATTATTTGTATACGTACCCTAATGTGTTTAATGCTTTAAAATACTGAATATAATTAGTATCAAAAGATGATCCAGGATGAGATAAAACAACTATATGACTAACATAAAATAGGAATAGCATTATTTTAGCAACATTAGTTTTCATTTCATCGTAGACAGAAAGAAAATCATATTCATCATTTTTATATCTTTCAGATATTCTTAAGGTATCATAATGTTTCAAGAGGCAATCTGTATCTAGAAGTGTGTGGGCATGTAAGTAAACAATTTGATTTTCTTCATCGTAGTATCCCTCAATTGTATACTGCAAATTAAATAAAGAGAGCTACATAAAATAAATGTCATTAAATTATTTACTCACCAAAAGATCGGAATTTCTCCTCCGAGTATCGGATGAAAACATTCTACCAAGATCCTTAACTTTGAATCCATGTTCACTGAATGCAGTTTTTCCTATTATAGACACAACAACAATTTTGTCCGCTTCGGAGTTAGGAATATCTCTGAAATATACAAATTATATATCAAACGATAATGAATCAGAAATTATATTTACTTTAAAAAGTCCAAATTTGGAACCAAAAATGATTGTCTCATGACTATTTAGCGAATTTGATTTTGATCTTTGCTGCATGGGTTTCACTGTTGTTTTTTCAGTTCAATCATCTGATTTGTATTTTGTATTTTTCAACAGCTGTGATACCTAGCTTTCTATTTGACGCTGTATCACTTCCAAAGTGATGCAAAATCAGTTCAAACCAGAGAAATAGTGGGAAATTCCGGCTATTTCTGTGGTTTAAACTGATTTCGCATCAGTTTGGAAGTGATACAGCGTCAAATAGAAAGGGCCTTTTGTGTTTGTACATCTTCTTCAGTAGTTCATTTGCACGTAGATGAAACAAACCTGTTCTGTCAATTTTCTAAGATAAATACGAATTTGTAAATAAATATCATTTAAAATCGATAAAGCTAGTTTAATATCTTTTTTAAATGGCTTATTTTCACTACAGATGTGGTGAAAGAATTACTTTATCCAATGAGAATTGTACAGCCGAAAGAAATGACAGTGATTTTGATCATGGATTAGTTATAACAGCAGAACCTTTGCAAAATGATGTATTATTTGAAATAAAAATTGATAGAAAGGTAAAGGATCCTGAAACATCTCGAATTATCAGTAAACGAATTTATTTCAGGTGAATTCTTGGTCAGGTGGCTTAGAGATAGGTGTTGTTGAATGTGAAATATCAAATTTTGAATTTCCTTCATGTGCTTCAAAAATTTCCAGGGGGTCATGGGTAAGTTAAAAATTCCATGTTATGCGAGCATGATTCAATATCCTTAATTTTAGATAATGTCATCAACATCCGTTTTCCACAACGGTGAATGCCTCTTAGAAGGGTACGGAACTGACCTAGTGAAGTTGAATCAAGATGATCGAGTTGGTTTGATGAAAACTTCAGAAGTGAGCAGGTTTCTCACATGGATTTTTATTTTTCATATGGATCACATTTTTTATAGGGTGACTTAATTTTTTATATTAATGGTGAATCTCAAGGAGTAGCTGTTGAAGGAATTCCAAGAAATGTCTATGGTATAGTTGACCTCTATGGGAAATGTGTTCAAGTAACAATTACATGCCCACTTTTGCGAGAACACAATAATGATGACTGCCTGAGTGGTAGCTCTATGTTAGCTATTGAAAATGATATTTTGAATGTTACTTTGGGTGGAGATTTAAGTGAACTCAGTTTGAGTAGCAGTAATAGCTTGGATATCAGAATGGACATGAACGTAAGGTGAGATTGAAGCACCTTAGCCTTCATATTGAATGGAATTTCTCATCAATCTTTCATTTGAAGTTTGAATTTGCCAGAAGAAAGTCCCAGACAGGATAGACTACGTTTTCATGATAAGTGTGGATCCCTTGTGAAGTTATCTAATGGAAATCGAACGGCTGAAAGACGAAGACCATTGGATGAATTTAACAATGCTGTTGTTATGACACACAGAGCTTTGAGGGATTCTGAGCTTTTTGAGATCCGTATAGACCGTTTAGTTGACAAATGGAGTGGCAGTATAGAGGTATTGCATAATAATAGAGACCAGAAAGTACTGAGTGTTGTTTCTGTGCATGTCAATATTCTTTTGTCATTTTTCAGCTGATATAAGGGCTTTTCGGAAAGTGTGATCGGGTTAACTCAAACATTCCGTTCACCAATCTGCGCATTCCATAGATTTAAGTGGAACAGATTGGTGAATGGACTGATCAAGTTAACCCGATCACACTTTCCGAAAAACCCTAATGTACTTTGAACTCACACCAATGACATTTTAAGGTTTTGTTTACTTATGAAAATTGGTTCAAGCACTGACGTGAAGTCAGAAGCTTTTGCGCATATGTTCTATTGTCCATTCTTCTGTATTGGACACCCTTAATCGAATTTACCATGGTAAATTATGTTGTCCATTCTCCCGTATTGGACACTTAATTCGAATTTACCATGGTAAATTCGAATTAAGAGTGTCCAATACAGCAGAATGGACAACATAATTTACCATGGTAAATTCGATTAAGGGTGTCCAATACAGAAGAATGGACAATAGAACATAGGCGCAAAAGCTTCTGACTTCACGTCAGTGCTTGAACCAATTTATTTTTTCGTGATTTTTTTTTTAATTTTCTAGGGGTATGGTTATTAAAATTTTTTTTTTCGTAATTTTTTTCGAATTTTCTAGTGGTACGGTTCTTACAAAATTTTGAACACGTCTTTATGTTGATTTTCTACTGCTAGTTACCAAGCTTCAATTCGATCGAATATTTATTTTTTCAGTTATCAAGAAAATAATATTCCAGGTGGGTATAACTCGGAAACCGTTAGACCTATTATGCTCACAAACGAACTCAACTCTCCCTTTCGGATACGCAACCTACCCTGAAAATTGCAAGTCCCTATCTCCTTTCGTTCGAAAGTTATCGAGGCAACGGTCACCCATCTACTGTATTCACACAAGAATGCTCCAATCTCCAACAATATTAAACCGATCGTATTAAAACTTGAAACTTAGCGGTTGAGTTAGCTTATGAAGGCTCTTGCAAAATTTCATCAATTTCTAACGATTAGTTACTGATATATAGAATTTTTTTTTTTATTTTCAATGATTTATTAAAAATTTTCTACAAATGCTATCCTCACCAAATTTTGCAAACATTCCCGCGTTGGCATTCTACAACTAATAACCATGTTTGAATTCAATCGGTTCAGTACTTTTCGAGTTAATGAGGAACAAAAACCACGAAATTTCAGAAAATTTCAGATGGCTATAACTCTAAGGCCCAGTTCCATAATCGAACTTAAAGTCTACTTTTTCGACAAAGTCTCCTTTTACTCTCATTTTACTTAGTAAAAGGAGACTTTGTCGAAAAAGTAGACTTTAAGTTCGATTATGGAACTGGGCCTAAGACCGTTTGGCCGATTATGCTCATAAACAAACTGAAATGTCGCGTTCTGGTGCTCATCCTAACCTGAAAATTTCAAGCCGCTATCTCATTCCGTTCTCAAGTTATCGTGACAACAAAAATATTTTTTAATAATTTTTTTAAAATTTTCTAGCCATATGATTCGCACAAAATTTCACAAACGTGCTTAGGTTCATATTCTACAACTACTCACCAAGTTTCAATTCGATCGGATTTATATTGGTTTAAAACAAAATTATTACTCGGTAACCGCTGGGCCGATTATGCCCATTAACGAACTTGTCCGTCGTATTGGGATGCGCCACCTACCCTGAAAATTTCAAGTCGCTAGCTCTTTTCGTTCTCAAGTTATCGTGGCAACGGCCGGACAGAATCAAATTTGACCTCGAATTCTTCATTGGGGAGTCGAACTTAATCGTTTGAGACCATTTTTTTCAAAAAATTCGAAAGTTACAGACATTTGGGCAAAACTATAACGCGATGTTCCCCAGAACATACGCGCAAAAATGAGCCACAAATGGGTTTTTGCTATGAAATGGCTAGCCAAACTCTAGAAAATATACATATGTTAGTTTATAGGTAATCATAGTTTATTAGCTAAATATTGAATAACTAAGTTAGGACAGTTATTATCATTATTAGTTGCTTTCCGCAGGCGCCCCCCCATACCCCACCCTCAATTTCCAATAAGTTGAAGCGATTGGCTCAGTGGTAGAGTAATCGACTTGGGAGCGGAAGCCCCAAGTTCAATTCCGAGGCTAGGAAAGAAATTTTCTAGTCACGGTAATCGCCACCATTCGCTGTTGGGTCAAAAATTAACAGTGCTGTGCCTAAGGTGGCGTAAGGATACAGTAACAAAGCCTACACAGAACACAACTGGTACTCCTAACTCAGGGCAAGCTCTTAGAGCTTATGAGGGGTCTCCTTGTGGAAGACCCAGGAGGATCAGTATAATAATAATAATAATAATAATAATAATAATAATAATCAAACACTCTGCTACTTACCGCATTCCTCAGAAGCACTACCAGAATTTGCAGGGCATCATGCACTGACAGTGCTAACCATGTCATATTATCCGGTTTGTTTATGTTTGCTTCTGATTTGTTTTGGTTGGTGCATTCCTGTGTCATTTGGGGTTTGCAGCACCAGTGCGTCAATTCCTGGGTAACACACATCTGACTGGAAAGCACTATAATGATATTTTATATTGAATTCTTTTTGAATTTTTGGAGGGTAAGTAACACTGCAGTTGCTTTCAAAAACTTTTGTCATGTTTATTCAAGTAGATTAGACCTACGAAAAGATTGAAAATCAATTGACAGGCTTCATTGAATTTTATTCCGTACTATCCCCTAACCCTATACATAAACAATAAAACAGTTTAACATTTAAGAAATGGCATTTACAATATGTTATAGATGGGAATCACCACACATAACCCATCCACATTAGTATTTCCTGCAACTATGACAAATCTTAGAAGTGGAACTATTATGATGTCAGGCTGTGGAATATTGACAAACGGGAAAGGCACCAGAAGAGAATATGGCGATTATAATTTGGATGAACTGAGTGAAGGAGACAGAGTTGGAATGATGCGTAATCCAAATGGTGACTTACATTATTACATTAATGGGCTGGACCAGGGAATAGCTGCTCAAAGGGTCCCTCCAGTAATCTGGGGGGTGATAGATTTGTATGGAATGACCATTAAGGTAACTCTTAACATTTATTTTAATGAAATTAATATTTTCTCTCAAATTATCTCATTCGTTTCGATTGTTTCTGCCTATGATTTGCATATGCTTGAAAGCCAATAAATGGATAAGAGCAGGAGTACTTGATACTGGAACTAAGTACTTAGAATTGATGGGAATTTACCCAAGTATCATCAATTCACGCAATTAGAAAACAGGTACCCAAGGTCTATCTAGATACTCGATTTATCAAAAATCAAAAATGCTCATGTGGCCCTGCTTGCTGATAAAATGAATCTGCGTTGCCAAATTGATAAATAATATGATTCGCAAAAATAATCCCCTCACACTAAATAGTTGAAATAGTCTTCAAAAATATTTTGAAAATACATTGGACTACCCAGGCAAGAGACAGAGACCTCCCAAAGAAATCTCGGTGTGCACTTTCCAGAATATTGCGACCTTTTGCGATCCTTTTGTGATATCGCTAGGAGGCCGCCAAGAGCTTTCTATCACCTCCAAATGTCCGCCACAGTAGATGAGCCCAGTAACATCTCAGAGACATCGCACTGGGAAGTTCTCAAACAGCTCGCTGAGAGGTCGCCAAGAGCTCTCTATCACCTCCAAATGTCTGCCACAGGAGATGAGTCCACTAACATCTCAGGAATATCGCACTGGGAAGTTCCAAAACAGCTTACCCTGGGAAATTGTTTGAGAGGTTCCTTGGAATATCGCTGGGAGGTTGCCAAAAACTCTATATGTCCTCCAAATTTCCGCCACAGGGGATGAGCTCAGTAATATCTCAGAGATGTCACATTGGAAAGTTCTCAACAGCACACTCTGGGGAATAGTTTGAGAGGTTCCCTGGAATTTCGCTGGGAGGTCGCCAAGAACTCTATCTCCTCCAAATCCCCGCCTCAGGTAATGAGTCCAGTAACACCTCAGAGATATCATCACATGGGGAAGTTCCCAAACAGCTCACCCTGGGGAATAGTTTGAGAGGTTCACTAGGATACAGCTGGGTGGTCGCCAAGAGCACTATATCTCCTCGAATTATCCACCACAGGGGATGACCCCAGTAACATCTCAGATATTTCACATGGAGAAGTTCTCAACATCGGCAATTCTGGAGAAGATCGCTGCGATATGGATCCGAATACTTCACTTCGATGCGTAGATCGAGATATGACTCGTGTTATTATCGAGGCAGTTGTTCTTTCGGGTACGGCGTAGACGATTTCGCCATCTACCGGTGGAAAGGAGAAGTGTCTAGGTATAGAGTAGATCCCTACCACACCCCCTAATTTAATATTTTCTTGAATTTGCTATGACTTGAGGGTCTCACAATTGGAATGTTTTATTCTCGGTTACTCTTGTGATATCTTGAGAAACTCCTCAATAGGAGTTTGCTATTCTCGATATACTCACTTGAGGACTTGAGGAGCGCGCAAAGCAATGTCTTATTCTCGTTACATATGTGATATCTTGAGGAACTCCACAATAGGCATTTCTTATTCCCCTTTTACTTGCGATGACTTGAGGTCCTTTCTATAAAATGTCTTATTCTGGTTAAATATGCGATATCTTGAGGAACTCCGCAATAGGAATGTCCTATCGATACACTTGCGATATCTTGAGGATCTCACAATAGGAGCTCGCAATACATTCTCATTGTAACCTCCCAAAGATCTCTATGCGAGGTCTGTGTTAACTGGGTAGTTTATAATCGCCAAAATGAATATTTTTGCTATTGGAGATAGGTTTCGTGATTTGGGGGTAGCCTTCAGTTCCATTCCACATGTTGAAGAGCTTTGTACCTCAACCTCGGCCAGTCGATCCTTGGGGTTTATTTCCGTTGCTCCAGAGAGTTTCAATATGTGTCCGTTCTCAGAACCCTCTATTTTTCGCTGGTGATGAGCAAATTGGAGTATGCAAACATAATCTGGTTTTCGAACTATCGTTCACATCTTATGGCGATTGAGCGAATTCACAGAAAATTTTTTAAGTGTGTTGAATACCGGAAATCCGGCAGTTATCACGAACCTGATGGGGATTTGTCGGGGATCATGCGAGAGACGCAAATCTTTTCGCTGCTCGAAAGGCAGAGGTGACAGTGACAGTTGACTCTCCTTATTTGCTGTCTTAGGTTCACATACGTACACCGAGGATGGAGGCGGGGACTGTCACATCATTTCACCTTCGAACTCCTCCAACGAATGCTCTTCAGTGTAATGTCTGATTTTCGGATTTTGTGCCGAAAATGCTCTGAAACGATTCCATTTCACTTACTTTTGAAGAGTCCGCAGTCAGATTCTACCTGTCCCTCCGGCCGAAAACGCGATATCTTTTGGAAGAAGGAGCTTAACGACTCGAAATTTGCAGGGTATGTTTGATGCCTCGATACGCCGGTTGAGTTCGAATGGGTAAAGTCCACCCAATGATTTCGGTGATACCCATTTGAAATGTTGTGAAAAATTTATGAACAATTTATTATCTCGGGAACTCATCGCCAGATCAAGTGAAATTTTGTATTTGGATTAGTTCTAGAAACTACATAAATCATGATGGTATCTAGGCAATTGAATTTGATTCGCTATTAATTATATCTTGGGTCAAATATCAATAGAGGATGTTCCTCCCCGTCAAAACCCTGAACTGGAGAAAAGTGACGTTTTTTGAAAGTTCATTGAATTTCCAGAAACCCATAAATTTCAGTAGTGCATGATATTGCAAATTGGAGAAACCTATGGATCATTTAATGAACGAACACGCTGAAGCTTCTGACCCCACCTCAGAGCTCTAATCATTTTTCAATTCTTTGCTAGGGTAAAGGTGCATATAAACTACGCGCGGCAATCCCTCGAACATTGGCTCGCGAGGTGGCCTCTTGGCGGAAGATCCATATTCAAATTTTTGAACATGGAAGTTCAACTTTGAGATGAAACCACCCTATTTAAAAGAGAATGTTAGTACAGAGACATCAAGTATTGGGTACCTTCATCATTAGTGCATGTTTTCATGTTCTTTCCACATTAAAATCTACTTATATGTATCCTTAAATCAAAATTGAAACCAGTGTAGTTCGAAAGATTTCCGTATATCGTAGATGACTTCTGTTGTGCGTCATTACAAGGCCGATTTAGGGTTATGCACGATACACTAACACCGGTATGCTGACGCGCATCTTGCTCGTGACGTCACTGCGAGCACCATAGGCGGGTCCACGGGTAGGGTTTAAGTGGAAATAAAAATTAAGTATAATAAGGACAAATGACGAATGAGAGATATTTCTTATAAAAACGACAAACGGTGAGTTTATTATGGTCATAATCGATGCAATGAAGACGTACAAATTTAATTACTTGAATAAAAAAAATATTTTTCCGATCTGGATATTACTTGATTATTTTTTAATTTGGAAAATATTGTAGTGAAATATCATGAATCATAGCGTTACATTTTAATTATAGAAGTTAAAAATCATGAATGAGACAGTTACTTTTTAATTAAAGTTCGAGTTGTCTAATTGTATATTATTATACTGATCCTCCTAGGTCTTCCCCATAAGCTCTCAAAGAGCTTGAGCGAGTCAGGAAAACCAGTTGTGTTCTGTGTTGGCTTTGTTACTGTGTCCTTACGACACCTTAGGCACAGCAATGTTAATTTTTGAACCAAAAGTGAATGGTGGCGATTACCGTTTAATCATCGTTTATAATTATGAACATAATGCAACTATACAATTGAAGGTGTGCTAATTTATTGAATTGAACAAAATGAAATAGTTTCCTATATCGTTAATACTTGATTTATCATTGAATTTGTAAAATATGGGTGTTGAATATCATGAATGAGACAGTTAATTCATAATTAAAATGCGAGTTGATTAATTATTGTTTATAACTATGGGCATGATATGTACCTATATACTTAAAGATGTACCAGTTTACTGACTTGAATAAAATAATACAATTTCCTGTATCGATATTGCTTGATTTATTGTTGAATTTGAAAAATGTAGAAGGGAAATATAATGAATATAGCAGTGTTAATTTTTCATTAAAATGAGAGTTGATTAAATATTTATTTTAATTTTGAGCATAATGGATACAATGGGAATGTACAAATTTATTGTATTGAACAACAAAAAAAATCAATTGCCTATCTCAATATTACTAGATTAAATTAATATCATGTATAAGTATAGTATAAGTATATTCGACATCAATAATCTAAAAGTCATGACAAAAAAAAAATTAAGTATAGTATAAGTATAAGTACATTAACATAAATAATCTACAAGTCATGTCAAAAAAAAAATTAAGTATAGTATAAGTATAAGTATATTCGACATCAATAATCTAAGGGTCATGAAAAAAAAAATCAAGCATAATATAAGTATATTCGACATCAATAATCACAAGACTTGTCAAAAAAAAAATTATGAGACAGTTACTTTTTAATTAAAGCAAGCGGAAATTGCAAAATAAAAATCAGCTTCCTCCTATCTCGATGTTCCAGGGGTATTTGAAAATTTTGAAAGTTTCTTATCCATTCTCTTCCTCAAGTTTTGAAAGCTTATTTGCTTATTCAACTCTCTCAACCTTATGTAGGTACGTGTTCTACTCAAGCAAAGAATGACTTCATAGGGTATACCTTTCTCCAGTCTTTCCATAGTTTTATTCGCCAATGCTCTGAAAATATCTTTCTTGTTTCTTGATAATGATGCTCCATGCATGGAATAAAATTCAGCATCCAATATCTCAGCTGCTTCAAATAAATCTTTGCTAGGATGCAATAAACCCCCTCTTGAAATAAATTGAATCCAATCATCTTTGCCATGAGATAATAATTCGTGTGAAGTGTGCCCCAAATTACTATATTTATTTTTGAATTTGTAAGCAACATATCCAGCTATATATTTTAGAGATTCCTTACTAATTTTCTCCCGGGATTCGAAATGTTCCCTCAATTCCGTAGATTCACTTGTCAAGTTTTCCTCTGACAAATCAATAATTAAAGGTTCTGTATACTGGGGTTCGATGAATGAATAGGGAATCAATCTTTCCTCTTCTTCACACACACCGGTTTTGGCACTTGCTTCGAAGGATATGTCCATATTTCCAAATATGCTTTGTGTTAGGCAGAATTCATCAGAATACTCCCTACTCGATTCTGTATCGAAGACTTGAAGAGGTTGGGCCAGACATTTTTCGTCAGAATCGCCAATATTTTTACTTTCTGTAAAAATTGCACTAGAATTTTTTCCCAATATGTACCATCTCAAACGGTACATAAAATCTAGGGGATGTGGGTGGTCATTAGTAGCCCCCATTCCTCTAATATAAGAGAAAAAATTTTCTAAAACATCTTGATTGAGTCTTGATGTCAAGATATAATTTATGCCATATTTTGATTTTAAGTAAATAAATAATTCTTTAAGGGATCTATTTGAAAGGAGAATTCCTTTCTGGAATGGTATTAAGGATTTATGCCGTCCAACTGTCATGCTGCTCATCGTATTGGATACTTTCAAAAGCAACCCTTCCTGGTTTTCCAAATCTGTGCCGAAAGAATTCTTTGTTGGATCATTTGCAACCAATTTTGACCTGGAATTGAAGAGATCAAACCAATCATTAATTAATTTAACAAATTCAGAGGCATTTTCCCAAGGAATTTCAGCTGGCATCAAGCCATTTTTGCCACAGTATCCAATTGCTTTTGATATTGTATTAGACAATAGCTGGGCAGCTGGCCTGACTTTCTGTCTTTCCGTATTTTTCAAATCTAGATGATATCTACTTATTTTATAAGCTATGCTTAATTCTGACGAAGATATATTTAGTAGATTTTCAAAAACATTTTTGCCAATGAGAGTTCCATTCACCCAAAATCCCTGATCCAGTATATGATTCCGAAGCAGTTTCAGTAGGTGTGGAGCATCAGCAAATACGAAAATTTTCAACAAATTGTTGCTCGGATGCTCAAAAAAGCAATTTTTGTCATGCCCAATATTCAGTTTCGACCAAAGGTTTACGTTACTTGAACCCATATCGCTAACAATACCCACTACTATGAAACCAACATCATAAAGTTTTGAGGTTATACTGTTCAAGATGTCCTTAGTCATTGCCTGATCAAAATTGTAAAATACTGGTTGTTTCCAACTGCTAACTATTCCACGAGCCATTACTGTTTGGCAGGTTTTATGTGGACCTATAACCTTCTGCTCCCTCTTCTCTATATCTATGCGATTTGACACATAGATTTCATCAAATGATAGGATACATATTTTTTCTACATCTTTCAATTGGGACGATTTCTTGTCCATCAATGTAACCACGTCTTCCAATATTCCAGGAACCAATGACAATGAAGATGCCCAAGATCGCAATGTAGAAAGTGCTGGTAATGGATATCCATTTGCTCTCAAATATCTATAAGCCTTGGGACTAACACTTCTTAAGGAAATTGCAGACGCAATATCCTCTGGTGACCATCTGAAGCACTTTTGTCCGCTATTTAAAATCCTGTTGATTTGACCAGGAGAAAAAATTTTGTTCAGCTTTGTTTGGGCATCGTTCCATTCGCACCTTATTTTTTCATATGCTTGCTTGAGTTGCACATTTTCTTCTTGCAGAGCAGTGATTTGGTTTCTCAACTGTAGTATCAGTTCTTCATTATCACTGAAATGGAAATCATTGTTTAATACGTGTTCTCTAGATTAGTACATTTATAAATTACCTTGGCTGATTGGATGCATCTGATATTTCTGTAGTTTGAGAAATTTCCACATGGATCTCTTCATTATCACTGAAATAGAAATCATTATTTAATACATGGTCACAAGAATAACACGTATAAGAACTACCTAGGCTGATTGGATGATTTTGATATTTCTCGTGTTTCTGTAGTTTGAGCAATTTCCACATGGGTCTCTTCATTATCACTGAAATATAAATCATTGTTCAATACAAGTTCGCAAGAATACCATATTTAAGAACTACCTATGCTGATTAAATACAATTTCCATATTAGAATGTTCATTAATGGATGAACTAGAGGTAATCCGGCTATCATTATCAATATTCCCAGTTGCATAATTAACAGAGGAACTTGTTGAGTTATTATCCATCAATCGTATTCTTTTGGCATATTCAGCTGACCCTTCCGAATCATCAGTAGAATTTTTCTCATTGGGTAAATTCAACGTTGGAATAGCATCAGGCTTTAAATCCCTGACATTTTTGCCTGTATAATAAGCATACTTCTGCTTGATCGATATGTCCTCAAAGCAATCACTATCAAAATGAACGGAACAAACACAAGCTGAAAAAAAATAAATTCTGAATCATAAAGATCATAGGTATATAATTGTTTCAGTACTCACCATTTTTCAAATTAATTGTCTTCTGGTTTGCACAAGCTGCTACCCATTGATGAGAAAATTCAGATTTTGGAAATCTATAATACTTTATATCTGTAGTTTTCGTATTCCTATTATTATTAGGACATCCGGAAACTGCACAATTAGGCATGATTTAAGCTATAATGAATAACAATTCGTAACTCTTGGATGAAAGATGAAATAAACCTAACACCACGATAGCATGGAACACAACAAACACGTGGAAAGCAGATTAACCTCAAATGAAACCACTGACAGTTATTCGAATTTCGGCATTTCGCGGTGCGGCTCGTAAATACGTGACGTATTTGCGAGCTGCGCGATTTCGACGAGTTTAAGAATCAAACCTGGCATACCGGTGTTTGTGTATCGTGGGGTTATGTTATTATTTTTGACTGATTTCCAGTGAGCTAAGAAATACGTCAATCGAATTTGGTGAACATTATATTTATTAATTATTTTGGAAATATACAATTTTGTTATGAAAACTTGATTCTAGATTGTTGAGAAAGGATCACCGAATCTATTTCAACCGAAATAAACCTTAAGAAATTAGCCAGAATATCTAAAAACAGGCGAGAAATTCGCGTAAATTTTAGGTCCATAAGACATGCATGGGGAATTCAGAGCTCGGATCCACGGATGGATCGTAATTAAAATTTCCCGCTTAACCTAACTAATGTGGTCTATAGCCATCACCGTATAAAAAGCGCGAGGTCGCCTCGCTAGCCAATGTTGAAGGGTTTCGTAGCGCGTATTAACGCAGCTTAAGACCTTAAGAATCAAATAATTGAAAAATCGTTAGGCATACATTTCAAGTTAAATGTATATGAAGGGCGCAGGGAAAAAACATGTAATGTCATAAAGACAATGAACTCAGAAATTGCTGAATTAGGCTGGATATTGGCACTGTAGCAATAATTATAAATGAAGATTAGGATTACTCCGCGACTCTGCGTGTTACTGTGAAGTATGTGTTGGCGTTCCATTCTACCACGTTCGTTCTATACCAGTATAGTACGATAGTATTGCCAGTTCAAAAAACATAAAAATGTAACATCCCAAGATTTCTCCTGTGACTTTCATATATATAAATTCAAAATATCTTGTTGAAGGTGTCAATAGTAGAGAGAGATGAACGGGAAGAACAGAACCTCATGACTCGCAAGAATACAAGAGATCAGCAAATTCTCCTACCTGAACCTCATCCTTTGCCTGACTACTATGATCATCTCACCTTCCATCCAAACTGTGGGGCCCATGCGCAGGTGATAAACAATGGGAGGACGGCCCACAGACCCAACGCTGTTGATGACTTCAACAACGGCGTAGTTTTGACAGCTCGACAGTTGAAAGTCGGTGAACTGTTTGAGGTCAGGTTGGATAGGATGAACACAAAGTGGGCAGGTGAGAAAAAATTCCTAATTGTATGATTCTCTTGAGTTCATAAGTAGGGGGTGATTTTTGGAGGTAGAAGTCATAAAAAAATTAAACATTCCACCAAAAATAGCCTACACAAAAGTTGTAAAATAACAAACTTAATTAAATCATCAAAATAACGTTGAAGTTGCTACTAACACAGCCAGAGCTACAATACACCAAGTAAACAAGCATTTCACCTTGAAGCAGCACGTCATATTATATTACATTCAAATATTATTTGAAACACATACAGGGTGTTGTCAAAGGTTAGTTTTTTTTTAACAGAAGGCTTAACCCTATAAAATAAATCATTTTACTAATAATCGCATATAAAATATGCATAATAGGGCTGCTATCCACCCCCGAAATTAATGGAATTCCACGAATTTTCGAGTTCGGCTCGGTGTCCCCACGCTTTCAACCATTGTAAACGCGTAATCCCAAGGTCGCATACAAATTAGCAATGCTTATCTTTGCAGAAACCTAAAGGCTGGTTTATGCTGGCTGGTAACTTTAACTTATTCCCTAACTTAAAAATTGAATAATAATGAAAAATGGCGATACCGTTGTTAAAAATCAACAAGATAAGAGCGTTCCTGCTAATCGGGTCCTTCATGAATGGCTTCGTATAATAAATATACTTGTGCATATATTTCACAAATCAAATAGACCCCAGAGGGTTCATTGATCTGCCGAGAAAGCAAGAGCAGACGCGTTTCTGGCTTCTTGGCCTTCATCAGTACCCTGTAGCTTTCCCGACAAATTCAACTAAACTGACCCGGGTTAAGCCTTTCAGAGACGGCTCGGTCGATCATTATAATCGCCCACGCCACCTATGAAACAAAACACGGAAATCAGCCTCTCCCCACCAGTGAATATTTGAAGCGTGAAATCATATGCCACCATTCACTCGATATTAAATCAAGAACGAGTCCCACAGAGCTCAGACAGTATCTTCTCAATGCCATGAACGCTGTTTAGCGTTTTCAAAAATAATAATGAAAAATGGCGATACCGTTGTTAAAAATCAACAAGATAAGAGCGTTCCTGCTAATCGGGTCCTTCATGAATGGCTTCGTATAATAAATATACTTGTGCATATATTTCACAAATCAAATAGACCCCAGAGGGTTCATTGATCTGCCGAGAAAGCAAGAGCAGACGCGTTTCTGGCTTCTTGGCCTTCATCAGTACCCTGTAGCTTTCCCGACAAATTCAACTAAACTGACCCGGGTTAAGCCTTTCAGAGACGGCTCGGTCGATCATTATAATCGCCCACGCCACCTATGAAACAAAACACGGAAATCAGCCTCTCCCCACCAGTGAATATTTGAAGCGTGAAATCATATGCCACCATTCACTCGATATTAAATCAAGAACGAGTCCCACAGAGCTCAGACAGTATCTTCTCAATGCCATGAACGCTGTTTAGCGTTTTCAAAAATAATAATGAAAAATGGCGATACCGTTGTTAAAAATCAACAAGATAAGAGCGTTCCTGCTAATCGGGTCCTTCATGAATGGCTTCGTATAATAAATATACTTGTGCATATATTTCACAAATCAAATAGACCCCAGAGGGTTCATTGATCTGCCGAGAAATGAAGGACCCGATTAGCAGGAACGCTCTTATCTTGTTGATTTTTAACAACGGTATCGCCATTTTTCATTATTATTTTTGAAAACGCTAAACAGCGTTCATGGCATTGAGAAGATACTGTCTGAGCTCTGTGGGACTCGTTCTTGATTTAATATCGAGTGAATGGTGGCATATGATTTCACGCTTCAAATATTCACTGGTGGGGAGAGGCTGATTTCCGTGTTTTGTTTCATAGGTGGCGTGGGCGATTATAATGATCGACCGAGCCGTCTCTGAAAGGCTTAACCCGGGTCAGTTTAGTTGAATTTGTCGGGAAAGCTACAGGGTACTGATGAAGGCCAAGAAGCCAGAAACGCGTCTGCTCTTGCTTTCTCGGCAGATCAATGAACCCTCTGGGGTCTATTTGATTTGTGAAATATATGCACAAGTATATTTATTATACGAAGCCATTCATGAAGGACCCGATTAGCAGGAACGCTCTTATCTTGTTGATTTTTAACAACGGTATCGCCATTTTTCATTATTATTTTTGAAAACGCTAAACAGCGTTCATGGCATTGAGAAGATACTGTCTGAGCTCTGTGGGACTCGTTCTTGATTTAATATCGAGTGAATGGTGGCATATGATTTCACGCTTCAAATATTCACTGGTGGGGAGAGGCTGATTTCCGTGTTTTGTTTCATAGGTGGCGTGGGCGATTATAATGATCGACCGAGCCGTCTCTGAAAGGCTTAACCCGGGTCAGTTTAGTTGAATTTGTCGGGAAAGCTACAGGGTACTGATGAAGGCCAAGAAGCCAGAAACGCGTCTGCTCTTGCTTTCTCGGCAGATCAATGAACCCTCTGGGGTCTATTTGATTTGTGAAATATATGCACAAGTATATTTATTATACGAAGCCATTCAAGAAGGACCCGATTAGCAGGAACGCTCTTATCTTGTTGATTAAAAATTGAAACATAGATTTCTAACGCTATGGTTGATACTGAGACTGAATAATCAGTTTACTTATTATTAATAATAATAATTAATAAGTTAACGGATTATTTATTCTGATAATAAAGCATAACACTAAAAATAAATGTCTATATATATTATATATATATGATTAAGTTAAAGTTACCAGCCAGCATAAACCAGCCTTAACGTTATGTACGTCCAGGAACGGGTGTTCCTGTTCCCATGATCTCTCTAGGTCCTTTACAAGAAACTAGTTGGTCATATAACGTCAGGTTTCTGCACAGATAAGCATTGCTAATTTGTATGCGATCTTGGGATTACGCGTTTACAATGGTTGAAAGCATGGGGAGAAACAGCCGTACTTGAAAATTCGTGGAATCGCATGCGACTTCGAGGGTGGATAGCAGCCCTATCATGCATATTTTATATATGCGATTATTGGTAACATGATTTATTTTGTACAAAAAAAAGACTCCCCTTTGAAAACACCCTGTATACCAGATAGACTATTGAATTCAGTAAACATTGTATCTAATATATTCATATTACCTCTGGTAATGAAACAGACTCACTTTTGGATGCGAGTTATATATGTAATTGTATTTTAGGTAGCATAGAGATAGGTGTTACTACACACAGTCCTCAAGATCTTGAATTTCCTTTCACAATGACAAATGTGAGGTCGGGAACATGGATGATGACAGGAAGTGGAATAATGCATAATGGGACTATAGTGTTGGAACAGTATGGTGTGAATTTAGATAGGTTACAGGTTGGTGATAGAGTGGGTGTAGCAAGGAAAGAGAATAGTTCTTTGCACTTTTTTGTTAATGGAAACGATCAAGGTATAGCTGCTACAAATGTTCCTGAAAAAATATTTGGTGTCATAGGTAAGCTGTAACTTTCTTTTTAGTAGTAGATGAATAAGATTGTTATTTTTTTCAAATAGATCTATATGGACAGGCAGTTGAAGCATCTATTGTTGACATCTATGATTATGGATCGCCTGATACTTTGAATTCCAGTATTTCAAATACAACTCTTTATAGGTAATGTAATTTATATTATTTGACATTTAATTTCTACAATAGCATGAATTGATTCAGTGAAAATTATTTATTTTGTAAATTTTGTAACAGTGATTTACGTTTTCATCACGTGCATGGGAAAAATGCAAGAATTGTAAATAATGGGTTGACAGCTCTCCGTCCAAGACATTTGGCCGAGTTCAATGACGCCATAGTCTTCTCAAATAGACCCCTAAGAGACGAGGAATTGTTCGAAATTTGTATCGACAATATTGTTGATAGATGGTCAGGAAGTATTGAATTGGGTAGGTTTAATTTTTCATTTAAACTTCAATTAATAATAAGCTTATGCGTCCACCGATTGGTGTTTGTGGTTCACCTTCAGAATACATCGAAGTGTTATTAATCAAATAATCCATGTTTAATATGAAGGTTATACGGAGTGTTAGAAAAGAGTGTGAAATATAAGTAATAGAATGGACCACTCTAAACAGAAAAGTCTTAATAAACATGGGTCTGGAAAACAACAGATGTAAATTCTCCAACTAGTTTGTTGGAAATGGAATTTCGATTTAATCGAAAGATATCGTTGAGACTTTTGGAGATATTGCTAATATATCGAAATATCACATGTGCTTTGGAACTGATATTGTATTGAATTCCCTTAGTTATAGCCAATACCTCTATAGAGCTAAGATGGTCTGTATTATAATCCGCCGTATTCACAAAGCATTCAATCTCCGTTAAGTCATAACTGAGGTCCTCAGTTAAGGATAAATAAGAATCGCAACCTCAGTTTAAGTGAAAATTAACGTGTAACGATGCCTGTTTCAGCATCGTTACATACGTTAACTGAGGTTGCGATTCTTATTTATCCTTAACTGAGGACCTCAGTTAGGACTTAACGGATATTGAATGCTTTGTGAACACGGCGTTATGTGTACCTGGTTTAAGGGATTATGAAAATTTAGACTACAATAAATCTAGAAATACGAAATGTGTCACAATTATTATGAACGAATGGTTAAAAGACTTACTTTCTCGTGCATGGACTTCTTCTATCGACTGTTCGTAGATTGTTACTAGAGGTGAGAGAGAGAAAGGGAGCGCTGGCGCTAGCGGTATATGCTAAGAGCCAAAGAATCATCGGGTGATCTTCTACCTCGTGCTCTTTCTTGAGTGCTTTGTTAGACCTTGACAATATTGTTCTCATCATTATGTGCGGTCCGTTGGATCCATCATATATTCCCCCGTGTTGAAATATCAATTTTAATACAAACTAACAAAGATTAACTACAACTTTCAACGAACTATGAATGACATGAATAAAAAAAGAATAGAAAATAATACGAACAATAAAAGAGTAAAATAAGGTTGCCGTTGCACGCAACTGACGTTAGAAGTATGATTGGACAGGACAAGTACACGGGTTAAATTAATTGTCTTTTGGTATAACTTCATCACTCGACGGGATGGGAAATAGCTTCTTAACACATCGCTTATATTCCCCATGTATGGTTTTTACAGATTCGACTCGCACCATTCCACTTTCTCCGGGATGTATTTCTGTGACTCTGCCGAGGTACCATTTGAGCAGAGAAATATTGTTCTTATTAATCAACCATAGGTTATTAACTGTGATGTTGTGGTTGGAAAGTTGCCTTTGTGTTCGTGTTATTAATTGGTGTAGGTAGTCTCTCTGTCATCGTGTCCAAAAATGTTGCTGCATCTGTTGGGCGGGCTGGTAGGCAAGCACTTGGAACTTCTTGGAGATTCAACTGAGGATTGTCAAAAAATGGCCCACCAACGAGGAAATGACCGGAAGTTAAGGGAAGGAGTTCATTGGGGTCAGATGAAAGAGGTGAAATAGGACGTGAGTTTAATATGGCTTATATTTCCACCATATAAATTTCAAGATGCTCGTATGTTAATAGGGTGTCGCCTACTGTTCGTAGAAAATGGTATTTAAATGACTCAGCTTCCCAAAGCCCACCAAAATGTGGGGATTTTGGAGGTAGGAAGTGCCAAGAAATACCGTCCTTATCGCAATAAGGCTTTATCATTTCATAATGCTTAGGCGAGGAAACCAACCTTTGTATATCCTGGAGTGCATTATTAGCCCCAACAAAGTTGGTATATCGTTGTTAGAATAAATCGCGATAGATTTACTTCGTTGAAAGAAAAATTTGTTCATGCTCGCTATGAAGAGGCTACGCTAAAAGTTTACAAACACTCGGGAGTTGTCGGTAATTACCGCAGACAGTCGGCTCTCTGTCGTCTCGTATTGATGGATTTTTCGCGGCAAGTATGTAAACTTCAGTGAATAGATTTAAAGTATTTAGACGTTTCTCGGTATTCAACTGAATATCCGTCCGTTAATTTCGGAACATATTTTGACTATATCGTGTCAATTGAAAAATAAACTTCCATATTTCAAGATAGACTCCACAAACATGCTATTGATGGTTCCAAACTTCCAGAGTAATATACATTAATAAATATTCCTGATATATTTTTACAGCTGACAATATTATTTTAAAACCGATTTTTTTTAAGAATGATTTCCACAAAACTAATTTTCTCAAATTCGAATCAATATCAATGAATTCCGATAATTCTAGTAGCAATTGTTTAAAAATTAAACCATAAAAAAACAACAGTTAAATTAATTCAATCAATCTTCATAATCACTTGAATAATTGGAAATGAAACAATATTGTTATATTTGAAATGTTTATTCTGCTGTTAACTGCAATGAACAAGATCATATAAAATAATTAGAAGACAGAATAATAGTATCTAAGAATATTTTGAATACTGCCATTGAGTATTAAAACAGATTTATACTCAAAGGTACTATTCTATAACCTTACCTATACTGATTATATGTTATATAATAATAAAAATAGGTACTAGGCTAATAGGGCATAGGATAGCCGAGTACCCATGAACTCTCAAATAATTAGATGATACGGCCATACACCTTGTAAGTTTAAAAAAAAAATTATATAGAATCTGTCAGTAAGATCGTCAGCAAATTAAAATAACTAATAAATGAGAGAAACCAATACTACTGAAAAATTTTAATATATATTTCCTGGAGTTTCGATTACAACCTATAAGAAGAAACTCCGAAGAAACTTATAAGTGTTTTTTTTTCAACCAATACAAAAAGATTTATACATGCAACAACTATCTACCCAGTTCAACAACTAGACTTGTATACCACACCAATGAAAACATAATATATACAATATCTGAATAATTTTCAGCAAATCAAATAGTCATTAATGAGAGAAAAAAATAACCAAAATTTTTAATAAATCTTTTCTATCCGGAGTTTCGATTACAACCTATAAGAAGAAACTCCAAAGAAACTTATAGATGTTCTTTTTTTCAAACAATACAAAAAGTTATAAACATCACCATTCTACCTACACCAGCAATCCACACCAATATAATAATAATATAATGTAAGTATAAAAATATTAAAACAATAATATATAAATACTAGATATTATAAGAATTAAGCGTCATCTAATTTCTTTTCTTTGAGGGAAAGAATTCCTGTTTCGCCATTTTTCTTTTACAAGCATTACCAACTTGCCCCTTCACTATTATTTTGGCTACACACCTTAGAGAAATAACTATAGAAGTAGAAGCAGGATACACAAATAGTAATAAAAAATTACCTATCAAATTCGTCATCATTCAGAGATCTCAAGTAGTAACTGCTTCATGTTTGGCTTCTCTTGTTGATTCTAAGCTCAAAGTGTTTCCATTTGAGTTATCAGAGCTTAATGGCCACCTCACCTAAAACAGATTCGCTTCCCGACCTTTGCTCATATAAACATACCAAATGAATATGTTTACACAAGTTATTCCTTATGGCATATTCAGGACATTCACAACTGTAACGATGAATACATACCTTGCATGTCCTACAATATGATGTTCTGCATTGTATTTCGCATAATTCATTGATATTGACTTTATAGAACTTTTTGCCTTCTGTAGATTTCACCAAGAATTCACCAAAACCTACCTCTAGGATTTCTATATCATTCTTCTTGGTCAAAGCTTCTGCAAGCTTATGAGCCTTTATCACAATTCTGTCATGATAGTTGTTGGAATGCGGCCTTTCCATCTACAAAGATAAAATATTTTTATATTTAAATAGTATCAATAAATTTAGTTATATAGTTCAAGTTGAAACCTTCAAAATCCTTTGCCACATTTTTCCATCTACTAATATCTCTAATTCATCCAGGAGGCGATCAATGGTTATATTTGTTTTCCTTTTCAGTTGATTAGTTTTGAGGATATTATTCAAACTTTCCAAGGCCATATTAGTGTTGATGCCTGCATTCAACCTGTAGCAATGCGCCCACATCGCTTTTCTCTCCATACTTTGATAATAAAATCTGGAAAATAATTGTATCTATTGATATAAAAATATTACACAAAATACGATCTTTGCTTTATATAATAATTGATGGAATTAATATAATTATACTTTTTCAGATAATTCAAGAATGCATGTTCTTCTGAAGTCTGGAGTTTTTCAAAGTAGTTCAGACTTTTTTTCTCAAATTCAAAAATGTTAGTTTCATTGAGAATTTTCTTCATATCCACTTTCATCGATTTTTTTATCTGCTCATTTCGTATCTAAAGAATAAAATTTGTCATTCAAAGGTATTACCCTTTTTGTAATATAATCCTTACTTTGGACCTTCCTTGAATTACCCAGTTTTTCATAACATGCCAGGTACATAAGAGTCTTCTTGGTTTCGTTTCCATAATTTTGACCCATGCGTTGTAATATTTGGGATCATCATCACTCATAAAATAGTCAGGCTGGATATTCTTCTTCACTTTTTGCTTAAGTGCATTGATAAATACTTCCTGCACTATCTGATCCAACCTATTGCTCAGAAAAAATGCCACAGGAAATCCCATGTTCTGCTCATCTTTCACTAACATAATTGTTAGATCCATTCCCTTCTGGTTGGTGCAGTGTGTCCCATCCATGCATATAATTTTTGGGAAATCGTTCAATTTCTTTTCCATTTCGTTATTCATGAATCCTAAACAGAAGTCTTTAGGATTCAATACCAAATGATTTTCACCTGCAACATTGCCATATATAGTTACACATCAATTCTTAAATCTTTCAAATGATATATAAGGGCCAAGAAATAAAAACAGTTATGTGAATATAAAAACATATATTAAAGGATTATTACTGATAGCTTACCTTCTTGTTTGAAAAAAAAGCAATAGTTTTTTCCATTCTCATTCCATTCTTTTACCTTTAGGTTCACCGCAATCATGGAATTTTCATGTTTTTTCTTCATGATGTTGTGTTTTCGCATTAAATAAGATATATCCTTCCTGTTCAGCAAATTAATCCGTTCCAATTTCTCGGATTCTATTTTCCTAGCATCGTTAATAATCCTGTCTACCGTAACACCATTTGACAGTTTTTGAACTATATCCTCTTTATCTCTTTTTGACAAATGTTGATTTCTCAGGACTATCTCATGACCTACATGTGTCTTCCAAAATCTCACAACAGTCTGCCCTACAATAAGAATTTAAATTTTGACTATAATTAAAGAATTACAAATCGACAGATATTTTACCTGTATGAAAAATTGTGGACTCAATACGAGATGGACATACTCCATAAATCTTTATAGAACCACCAGTTTTTTCTACTCGCTGGCATGCGGTGCTCTCAAAGCCTATGGCAACACAAACATACATACATTATATAATTCTTTTGAAATTCAAAACACTTGATATTACCTTTTGTATTACTTCGGTTGCAAAAATAACGTTTTTTCACACAATCTTTGGATGTAGAGCTATGTTGATTAGCATATATCATGTCCAATTTCTGACTTTCAAACCAATGTTGATAATTTTCTTGGTTGTTAAAATTGAGTGTTTCAACTTCCAATTTTTTTTTATGTTCCAGCTCCAAATGTGTCTCAAATTTTTTGTACGTTCCACTGTATATTTTCTTTTCAGTGCAAAGTGGACAAATAATATTAGATTTTTTCGGTATCGAAGTGGTTTCAACCTTATGTATATTCTTCAGATGTCTATCCTTCGAATAAAAAGTGCCAAATTCCATATCACAAATTGAACAGGTTTTATCACTCTTCTGGAGATCTGCCATTATGCACAGTTAATGAAATCAAGCAAAATTTAGATTCACACTTCTGCAGTATTCACATACAGAAAGATTCTAATGTCTCTGAGTATTCACTCTGACTCTATTTACCATTAACGGCTAACGGCATAACCATTTGCCGCCTAAAATGATTTCGAACGAGATGAGACGATGAGACAGAGAGCCGACTGTCTGCGGTAATTACCGACAACTCCCGAGTGTTTGTAAACTTTTAGCGTAGCCTGCTATGAAGGCCTCAGAACAGTCGCTAACCATTTCGAGATGGACCGCTTTAAGGTAAGCGTCCACATATCCGCATCGTACGAATCGGACGCATCGCATCAAACGGATTAATTTTTCACAATGCGTCCACTACGACGTAGCTATGGCAAAAACGGCGTCGGCATTGCCGACATTGCCGACGAGCCGATTCCAGCGATTCGTACAAGTGATCTTCTACTTGTGTGAATTTCTATAGTGAATTTCTATAGAAAGAATACTTCGATCCGTTTGATGCGATGCGTCCGATACGTGCGATGCGGATATGTGGACGCTTATCTTTAGGGACCATGCAAACAAATATTGCAACATAAACCTTGAGCTTGTTTCGGTTTCTGAAACGCTTTTTCTTAATGAATAATCGACACCGACATTTAGAAAAGGTCGAGAACTAGATGCACGAGCTTGAGGAAGATTGCCTAAGAGATATTCGGTGCCCCTTGGCTTAGCGCGAAAACATCGTATACACTCGTGAATGATCCTATTGGTTGCATTGCGGTCGTTGAGAGGACATTAGTATTGGCGTATGGAATATAATGTAGCAAGTGTTCCAGCATGCTTCAATCGCACATGTTCCGCACGAATTGAATTCTTTTTAATTTGATGGTTCGAGGGAAGTAAAATGGGGTGAATCTGGTGTTTTGGAAGCTCCGCATTTTTCAGTCGTCCACCAACCCGAAGTATTCCTTCTTTATCGAGAAAAGAACTCAAGGAAGAGAGCTTTCCTTTAAGACCAACATGGTCATGATTTTGGAGGGCCATTATCTCTTGGCGGAACGCATTATGTTTAACAGTTTTTATTATTGTAGTGAAGGCCGCATCTATTTCGGCTTCACTCAGAGAACCAGTCCATCGAGGATTCGTACGCTTACAATATTATGCTTGAATCGATGTGTGTACGTCACGACCTGTTTCAGTTTATGGAATGGACTATACCTCCTAATTAGGTCAGGTTAGACAATTAAGGTTGGCGCACAAATCGACGAAAAATTGAACTGTTTCATTTCGGGGATTTCCTGTAGCTTATGGATTCGTAAATGCCAAGATGCTTCAGCGTTTGTTAACCACCGAGGTCCTCTCATCCAAATATTAGATTTTATCATTTCGGAAGGAAAGAGACCGCGTGATATGAGATCCGCTGGATTGTCGGAGGATGAGACTGAGACATGGTGTCAATAATCTTTCTTAGTAAGAGTCTGAACTTCGGCGTCGTGATTAGCGACTAAGGTTTTCAGAAGGTGAGATTGCATGTTTATACAGTGATGGACGATAGTCGAGTCGGACCTTAGATAGGTGTTCTTAAAGTCGATGCCAACAACAATACTAAATTATTTCTTTGTTGATACCGTGGAATATCATAAATATAAAAGATGTGGGAAAGCCCTGTGGACTGGAGCTTTGGCGCTCTTGTTCAAACTTTGAGAAATCATATCTCCGAATATATTGGTTTCTTAGAGTTGAGAATGATATCAATGGATTCTAGTGATAGAACTGCATCATAAAAGAAAATAAACTAAAAAAATCATAAAATTACAGTTAATTATTGAAATTTTGAAAAATCATATCTCCCAAAGAATTGGTTAGAGGTAAAAATGATATCAATTGGATTCTTATGATGAAACTGCAACTTAAGAAAAATTGAATTAAAATTTGTAATTTTTTTTTTCGTTACTCCGAAACCACCGGGATTTTTGTCCCATTTCCGAGGAACAAGAGTGCCAAAAATCAATGCTACCATTTCAGTCCCACACTGTTTACCTATATTTTCTGATTATGCAATTCAACTAGTTTAAACATCAATGCGTCATTATTAGTGTACTATTGAGCAGATATAAATTGCTTCTTACATTTTAAGATTGATTTATTCTTACAAAGTGATGGATTTCAGTCATTAATTCGCGGGATATTTAGGGGGGGAATGCTTTAAAGAAGGTAAAGCCTATGAAAAATAGCAGAGTGGTAATGATGAAAACAGTTTTGGACACACATATTCAGCATTATACGTAACATACTGTTACGTCTCATGTCGTCACATTTTAAGAAACTTATATTTGGTTTATTCTCAACGAAAGACCACCGGGGTTTTTCGTGCCATGTGGGTCTAACCCTCCTAGAGTACAGTTTCTTGTAAAACGTCTACTACCCTACAGCGATTTATGGCCTATTTCCTGTAAAAGACTTAAGAACAAATGCTCAAATGCGTTTAACAACTGAAGTGGTAAGAAACTTATCAGTTTTCTAACACATTGCCCAGTGCTGGTATTCTTTTCGTCTAGACCGAAGTCAAGTAAAGTCAGTTTAGATAAGTGGGACAAATTCCAGAATTCGAATTCCTAAGATTGAACACCTAGAAGCGCACTCATTGGCGCTTGCATCGGACATTTTGGATGTATTCCCACACTATTTCATAAACGACAAATGAGAGTGTTATTGTAACATATCGGGGCCGTTTTAAGATCTAAACCCTAATCATTGTTAATATTTCCTCCGTTTACCCAGATGAATTTTTTTACTCGGAAACGGTGCCTCGGATGTCAAAAACGCAAGACAATGTATTTGCTCCATATTAAATAAGGATTTCAAGAGTAATTTTTAATGTTGGAAAAACCAGTGTTGTATAATTTTTTTGTCTGAAAATATTCAGTCTCGATGCAGTGCGGACGCCACTGGTAGAATAAACAAAAAATTATTCCATTCAAAAAGTGCTCCTTGATCCTTAAAACCTATGTCCCAAATTTATTAGAAATATTTCAAAAAGTGTAAAAGTTATTAATAAAAAACATTTTTTTTTAATAATTTCAACACCCTGTATCTCGGAGAGGAAGCATTTCTCGACATATGTTTGTAGGACAAACTAGGGCTTATTTTTGACGTAGAATACGTTGTTAAAATTTATTGGTTAAGATCTGAACCACCCTGAATAAATTTTCCACTGAAATAATTCACTACTACAACTACTACTACGACTTCTCTAAGTGCAAGAGACATCATTTATATTTTCTTCGGTCGCGAAAATAATACCCCTTTCGTTCTCGTAACAATTATGTAGTCACTTCTTTCTTGCTATACATTTTCATATAGAAGGACGATTTTAAATTGCATTGTACAATTACTTCGTGCTTGTTACCACAGTATCGGTAACAAGGAAATACAATTTGCTGTTTTGTTCAAAGTCCGTTTGAATATTTCACCTCTTCCTATCCTCGCAATTGTTGTCTTATTGCAAGTAACAACTTACGCCGTAATCAACGAGATTACTGCTCGGTGCTTAAAGTTAAGTATACCCCTTTACTCATCCCCCTGATAAAACAATCAGGGTGTAAAATTCTGGTCTTTCGAAATAACATTATATCCTGATAAAAGAATCAGGACTCAACATTTGATCCTTCGAACCATAACATCCTGATAAATCATTCAGAATCCAACAACTATAATCATTGATTAATTCTGTATTTAAATTATTTTAGGAGTAACTGCTATTAGACCGGACGAACTAGAGCTACCTAGCACAGCGACTGACTTAAGCAGAGACACTTGGCTTCTCAGTGGTTCCTCCGTTATGGAGAATGGAAAGACTGTAAAAAATAACTATCCCTGTGATTTGGATGCCATAGGTTCTGGGATAACATTGGGTGTAATGCGAACATCAGATAAGAAATTGATATTTTATCGCAATGGAGTGCCGCAAGGTGAAGCCTGCATTGTTACACAACCCACCCTGTATGCGGTTGTCGATCTGTATGGACAGTGTTCACAAGTCAGTATTCCTTGCATATCACCAGTAGCACCTTTGGCTTCGACAGCCCAGGATACTTGTCCAAGATCCGATACTTCAGCTTCCCTCCAGGTAAAATTGTAATAGAAAATTTCGTCCGAATTTTGTCTGTGAATCCTTAGAAACGATTCAATTCCCCTACCAACTTTTTCACTAAATAAGTAAACATTTGAAATTTAAAAACATGGTCTTCCACCCAATGTGTTGCTATTTATTAATATAAAATCCACATTGATTTTCTGCCTTCTGTAGAATTTATGTTAATTCTGAATAGGTTCCTTGGTTATAATCTTCACGATTTGAGTTTCAGGCCATGAATTATCTTCAACAACCGGTCGAGACAGATCTCCATCACTTCTCAGAGTGCTACAGTAAAAATGTCACACTAGGCGATAATAACAGGCTTGCTACTAGAACGAAAGACTGTTGTAACTGCATTGTATTCAGTGCAACCCCTCTGGTACAAGATGAACTTTTCGAGGTATCCATAGCAAACCTTTTGCCTCATTTTGCTGGAACATTGTGTGTTGGAGTTACATCTGTGGCGCCTGCTGCTATAACAAATTTACCAAAGGATTGCTGTTACATAACAGGTAGGTTCGTTCTAAGAACACCATTTTGTTCGAATGAATATATCAGAATAAATCAGAAAATGTTCAATACTGATACCTTTAGGTCATTGACCCTGAAAAATTTTATAATCTGCAAAGAAGTCATTCCACCTCATTTATGAACTATCTGATATGGATGATAAGTTCGAATTTTTTACAGATGCTAGGAAGTCCTTATCTGATCTTCAAACAAGTAATATGATAATTTTAAAGCACTCCGTGACTTCAGAAGCTTCATCATGCTCATTTAATGATCAATATATTTCACTGATTTTCCATCAAGCGCTATAGAAGTCTATTTATTTATTTATTTTATTTATTTATTTATTTAATGTCAACGGACCAATGACTATATCAAAGATCCTTTTTACAAAAATTATACAAAAAAAGAAAAATTCTTGTACTAACTATTTGCTAACACAAATATACAGCAATGTGAAATGAAAAATAATTCCATGCAAACATGAGAACAAACAAATTCAGCATCAGAAAAATGGATTAGCATTATAAATATCGATTAACAATCAACCTTAGCTCCCTCTTAAACAATCTCAAATTATTAGTATGCAGCACAGCAGTGGGCACAACAATTTTGTTCCACTTTCTTCTTAACCTAAAAATGGCTGAGCCATAAATATAATTTCTATGACTTCCACGCTCAATAAGTTGTCTTGCACATCTAAGCTCATAAGGAACTTCCCTTTTAGCCAAAAGTTCGAGAACACCTTCGCAATTTACCAGACCCATTAGTGCTTTCTTAATAAAGTAAACATCATGATATATATGAAGGGATTTAATAGACTCCAAGTTCACAAATGAAGCAAAATGAGAGTAGTCATGTTCAGCATAAGAAAATCCATTGCCCATTTTAGATGCAAGGATCCTGAAGAATCTATGCTGAATTGACTCTAAAATCGAAATGTGAGTCAGTTTAGATGTTGACCATATGACTGAGCCATAAAGTACAATGGGTCTGACCAGCGTCTTATACAAATGTATAATGGATTCATGAGATTTAAACTCCCTCGTAGACCTAACAATAAAACCCAGAGACCTATAAGCCTTAGAGATAGTGGCATTTAGGTGCAAGTCAAATTCGAAATCACTCTGGTGAACTACACCTAGATCCTTTATATTACAAACACTTTTAAGAATTTGACCATTAATAGAGTAATTAAAAATGAGTTTCTTATTCAGACTTCTAACAATAGGTAAAACTTTACATTTGGCACAATTTAGTTTTATTTGGTTAATACAAGACCACTTGTAGATAAGGTCCAAATCTTTTTGCAACCTAATTTGGTCGTAGAAGCACCTAACTCTGTTGAAAATTTTTATGTCATCTGCAAAGATTAGGACAACAGCAAATTTAAGTGAATCAGAAACATCATTGATGAACAAGATGAACAACAATGGACCCAGGTGAGAGCCCTGAGGCACACCTGATGTTGCAACAAACGGATCAGATAAACTCCCCCTAATGCGAACTCGAAGTTCACGTCCCGCAAGATAGGATAATAACCACTTCAAAGTGCCACCGTTTAGTCCAAACTTAGATAATTTATAAATAGGAAGATTATGATTGACTGAATCAAAAGCCTTTGCGAAATCCAAATAAATGGAATCAACCTGTTTAACCTCGTCAGGGCAAGATGCATCATTGAGGGTATCAGCAAAAAAATTGTTATAAAATATAAGGTTGGTAATAGTAGACCTCCCTTTAACAAATCCATGCTGATTTCGAATTATAAACCGAAGACACAATTCAGAGAGCTTCACAGCAACAATGGAATCAAGAATTTTAGAAATAGAACCAATAATGGCAATAGGCCGATAGTTCATGACATCACATTTGTTGCCAGCTTTAAATATTGGAGTTATAAAGGTCTTTTTCCACAAAGTGGGCATACACCCACCCCTATGGTTATTAGAGATATGGTATATCAAGCAAACTAAATTTCAAATGGTCATATTCTGATTTTTTCAATGCAAATCTAGATCTTAAATTCCCTTTGCTGAATCTGTCAAATTAACATCATCTATTGATATTTTTCAGTGCAAGAAATGAACTTTTAACTTAGGTACCATACTTGAGTTATATGGTTTCCAGAATATATAATTATATTGCCATTAAGTGCATACAAAATTTCAGTTTTGGCGATGTCTCCTAAATATTGAATTTAAAATAAAAAAAATTTCGCTACTGTGTACCATTCTCATGCAATTTTGCATGAACCTTGAAGCCGTTATTCTACAAACCTACCCTGGAAATTTTAAATCTCCTAGTGCCTTCATTCGTCATTTATTGTCTCTCAAGGACATACAGAATCTAATTGTATCCATTATACAGGGTGTCTTAACGAAAGGGATGGATGTTATATTACGTGATTTCAGGAAAACGCTGAAACATGTCAATTTTGGTGAGAAGGGAACCATAGTGGTGATACACGCCACCCGTAAACGGACATACCTCCAGAGGGATAGTCACCCTCTCTAAATTCATTATACGGAAGAGGGGTCAAGTTGCACCTCGTATCAATGAGTTAAATTCTATTTACGACAAGGTTTTATTTTTGTAATTTCATGGGTACTACGATTAGAAGTTTTTACTTATAGTACCGGATAGCAGTACGCAAATAAGTACAAAGACTTGCGAGTTGTGAGAGCACCAGGCTGAACACAACTCACAAGTGAATAGGTAAGGTCTAGGGTTTATTTGAGTTTTCTTATGAGCCCTTACGAGTTCTTGTTAGGATTATAGCAGAAGTTTTTACATTTCAAAGTTTCCACGTAATATAAGAAACATACTTTTTGTTGGACACCCGCTTCATGCCATCAACAGTTCTTTCAAGTGTACAAAACAAAATATTCAATACCCGTTCTTCTTACAAATTACAATTATAAGTTCAAAAGGCATGAAAAAAATATTGGATAAACATAAATTTATTATTTCTCAATCGCATAAAAAAAATTAACTGATACAGGGTAATTCACAGAAGGACCGCCAAATTTTGTCGGCGGATTCCTCAACCAAAAATAAGGCAAGTTTGTTATAAAAAATATTTTTTTATGTTGGAGGATTGGAAAAAATTGGTTATCAGTGTTTCAACAAGGTTATCATTTCAGTCCAATTTCACTTTAGTTCACTCAGCAGAAACTCCTATACCTGGACGGTTCCTACCTGCTTGAATTTAAACTTCGCTGAGTGTAAGGTCCAGGGGTGGCTGGTGAGGGAGGGCTGCGAGGCGCCGCCCTCCCTAGAAAAGTGACTTACATACATAAACAATTAATTTTAATATTTCATATTCGTGTTCTTCAAACTGGATTCAATTAAAATTAAAACATTTTCACCTAGCAACTATCTATATTTCACAAAAATTACATTTGCGTTAAGCGTACGCATAGACAATGTATACTATGGGCGTCCGCACTATGCCGGGCTGAATATCGATCGGCCGAGCGAAATCGACGGTTACCATGGAAACGGCAAACGTCCTCACTCGGAGACCTGCTAGTCCCACGTGATTCTCAGTAATGGTTCGGGCGTATGAGTAGAAGCCCAGAGAGGAATAAATATCTATGTTCAGTTGTAGTATACCTTGTTTATGGTTAGGCTAAATTGATAGGTATTGAGGTGCCAATTATTTCGTGTTATAAAGTTGCGTTGAGGATTTAAGGACTGACACTGAGGGTGTGTGATCTAACAAAATTAAACTTTAGTTTGACTCGGTTCAAATCGCGGATTACTTATTTGTTTCTTCTTTGTCCTTATGTAGCTCTGCCCCTGAATGTAGGAGAATCATTTTTATTTAAATAATATTAAAACGAATTTTAAAATATGTGGAAAAGTCCTGTGCACAGGAGTTTTGGCGCTCTTGTTCAAACTTCAACAAATCATCTCCGAAATTATTGTTTTTTCAGAGTTGGGAATGAAAAAAAAAGAACTGCATCATAAAAAAAATAAATTGAAATCAAATAACGAACTTATCCGAGATATTCATTCCTCAAATCACCTCTGAAAATTAGATATCATATCATACTTTGTTTGTTAGAACAGAAATACATTTGACATGTCTGACAGTGAACACAGATAGAACACAGATAGAACACAGACAGATAGAATTCGCATTCCTTGAAAACATAGAAGTAGGATGTATTATTGAAATTTTGAAGAATCATATCTCCGAAAGTATTAGCTTTTGAGAGTTGAGATTGATATCAATGGATTCTCATGATGAAATTCGAACTTAGTAATGTAAAAAAAATCGTTACTCTGGAACCATCTGGCCGATTTTGCCCAATAACGAACCTTTTATATGTCCCAAACCTACTCTGAAAATTTCAATTGTCTAGCTCATTCTGTTCAAGAGTTATCGTGTTAATAGGCAGCTGACCGGACAGAATCGATTTTGACCAGGGATTCTTGATCAGTGAGTCGAACCAAATCGTTGAAGACCATTTTCAGCCAGAAGATCAAAAATTACAGACATTTGGCCAAATTGATAACGCGATGTTCCCCAGAACATACGCGCAAAATGTGTGCAAAGTATACAAGAGCATGCAGGAAGTTCCAGAAAAATCAAAGTCACCCTCTATTCCTATTTTGTGGGACACCAACATTACATACTTCCGTCTGAGCGCACTTAATCAGTTATTGTAATACGCTAATAACCTCTTACAACGTCAAAAAAAAATACATACATCTGATAGTAATGTGAAATTCAGTATTAAGTCTTTTGAAAAAAAGTGGATAACCGCATATTTATATTCATGGAGCTGGGGACTTGGAGCACTCTATTCTTAAGAAAAAATTAATTTGTTTAGTTATCGATTGAATTCTGCGCATCATTTTTCTTGGCCAGCTATACAAATCTTCAGAAAAAAATTACAAACTTCTATCTGAGAGTTGAAAGGTAAGCCTCATATTTCGATCCTTGGAGCTGAGTCCAAGGATATCAGAAACGAACGAAAAAATCAATTTGATTAGTTCTTTCATATACACATACATCCCAAAAATTATTTTTCTTGGCCAACTATTTGAATCTTAAAAAAAATTACTTCTATCTGAGCACTATGAGATAAACCCCTTTTCGATTCTTGGAGCTGGGTACTGAATCAACACATGTATTCTGCTAATTATTTTTCTTGGCCCGCTACCAACTTCTATTTGAGCACTATGATATAAACCTCATATTTCGATTCTTGGAGCTGGGTACTTAAGGATATCTGAATCGAACAAAAAAATCAATTTGATTAGGTATTTGATCCACACATATATCCTGCTAATAACCTTTCTTGGCCGGCCATTCAGATATCCAGAAAACTAAAATTACAAACTTCTATCTGAGCGCTACGAGAATAATATAATAATTTCATATTTCGAACCTGTAGTGCTTTCAGAATTGAACGAAAAAATTTGTTTAATTTATTAGTCCTTAGGTATATGCATTCAGCTGATTACAAAGCTTATTCGCCTATTCGGAACATCGGAATAAAATATCAGAAGCGTGAGAGAACGGTAGGGAACGCTATTGACCGAGGTGGAATAGCAGCGCTTGGAGTTGGCCGGCCGGAAGCTAACGTCACCTCGGTGTTTTTTTGTTTTGTTTGCTTACTGTTTGGTGGAGACGATCACTGGATAAAAGAAGGTGTACGGGATTTGAACATCTGGGTGAAAAGATAAAAATACACGAACAATCGGCCAAACATGTGAACAAGAAAATTATCGATAGTCGTAAGTTGCGTGGCAAATGCAATCTTGCATCTTGAACTACGTGGTCATAATGAGTCGGAAGACTCGATTAATAACACAAGAAAACGAGAAAGTGACCGGTTGCTTACGTACTTTAAATTTAATATAGTTTCGTATGGTTTGGATTCAACGTTTTGGGAAATATGTAAAATTTTGGTTATTTTAATATCGATGCCACTGACATCCGCAGAAACTGAAAGATGTTTATCTACTTTAAAATTAACCAAGACACTTCTAAGGATCACAATGCCAGAAGAAAGACTGACGGCGCTCGCAATGTTGTCCATCGAACAAAATTTAGTTAAAGACATTCCTGACTTCAACGAAAAGGTGACCGAGAAGTTCATCTGAGACAAAAACAGAAGGATTGAATAATTGATGTTCATTTTAAGTAATGGTAATTACCGTTTAAAATAATATATATAATTTTTTTGTATTCTTGAATCAGCGCCCCCCTGTACAAAATTATCACCAGCCGCCTATAAAGGTCATTAGTTTTCAACGCAGTAAAGGCCGATTCATATTATACGTCCCGCTCAGATCAGACACGCTCAGTCATATTTCAATGAGTTTTTGATATGTTCGTACACGGATGATGTGAATTAGTACATTTAAATCCCATTGAAAGATATTTTGACGTGCCTGAGCTGAGCGGAGCGAGACGTGGGACGTATAATATGAATCGGTCTTAACCGTGCCTTCACCTATCAGTACAATATCAAGGGCTGCTCAGTGATCTGCGAGTGAAGTTCGACCGTAAATTGAATTTTTCAGACCACATTGTTGATGCGGCCAATAAAGCGTACCGTACACTCGGTTTTATTTAGCGAATCTCCAAAGATTTCTCTCCAAAAACATTGAAAATTTTATATATGTCCTTGGTTAGACCTATCTTAGAATATGGATCTTCCGGTTGGTCACCATTTTATGCTTGTCGTATATCATATTGCAGATTCTGTAGTTCTTGGTTGAATTACATTAGAGTAAATTTATGTGTTATCTTGAGTTCAGGGTTGGGGGCTCACTCGACGGGGACATCGAACACATTCGTGCATTCATCAGCTTGGATACCCTTGAGGTACGCCGGTGGTTGTCAGCTACTCAAGCTACTCAATGGTTCTTCATTGGTCTGCTGTGTTATTCTTAGCCTCATTGATTTCAACGTTCCGCGGAAACAGACAAGAAATGTTCAGCTGTTCCGAAACAGAGTACACAGAACTAACTATGGCAAGAATGGTTCATTTATACTCTGGAACTGGAGGGCGAGCTGTAGATGGCGTAATGGTGAGAACAGCTCTGTTGGGGGGCACAATAGATCTCAAGGTCGCGGTGCAACGTAACCCCCTTATCAATAATAATAATAATAATAAAAATGGCAAGAATTTATTTCCATCGCGCATTGTAAATTTTAGTGATGTTTGTGGAGACGTCGATGAATAAAGAAGAGACGTAGAATTTTTTTCTCTTTCATTGCGCTCATTCAAGACTCGGAACTCTTATTAAGTTAAGAGAGATTTTTTGAGCGTTATCGTTATCATAGACCGCTTGTCTGTCCTTAATTATGTTATTTAGTTTAGTGTGTTTGCTAGTTTATTTATTTATTTTTATTTGAACAAATAGGAATACAAACAGGTCTATGCCCAGAAACAGTATTCACTTAATTAACAAAAAAAAAACAAATATACCCAACAAAAAATCAAGAAAAAGAAGAAACAATTAATTATAGAACATATACAGTCAATTATAAAATTAAGAAGTTAATTATAAATTTACCAAATTATAAAACAAATAATTGAATCAATGCAAGAATTTTCTTTTTAGACTACGTTTTAATGTAAACAAGGAAGAATTGAATAAATCAATGTCACTACAGGAAGAATTAAAAGTCTCCAACACTCTGCAGAGAGGAGAATTCTGAGCAGCATTTGTTTTCCTGAAAGGAATGTGAAATAGATCATTGTTTCTAAGCCTCAAATCCGCCACTCTAAAATTAATTCCCCACAGAATGTCAGGCACATCAAAAATTCCGCGTAACACCTTGTACAAAAATATAACATCAGCAATTTTACGACGGTCCGCTAGTGTTATTATTCCAAATGCCTCTCGAATAGCAGAATAATCATGATTCTCAACAGTCATGTTGTTTTTATAAGCAAGAAATCTGAGGAATTTGTTTTGGATGTAGTTTATTTTATAGCAGTTTCATGTGTGTTGTCTTTTGTCTTATATTGTTTTTACATTGTCATATTGGGGGTTACTCGATATTCCTGCTTGATGCAATGCCGAATAAATTTTCCCACTCTGGGTTTTCTTTCTTGTAATGTTTGTGTCAGTTTCCACTCTTTTTTTTCTTTTTTCATCAGTTTATAGTAGATATGGGACTCCTCGAGTGTAAATAATCGTACCTTTCGATCATTATGAAACCTCTCGAGATATCCCGACATGTTATAAAAGTGCGAGCGAATTCATTCGAATGATTTTCTGTCGTCTATCATGTTGCACCGAGATGACATAACGCGACTCGAGTTACGAAAATTCCGAGCTATCTCGTCGACGTTGTTGTATTTCGAATACCGATTGGCGGCATTTTAGACTCGAGGACTAAATATGAGAGGTTCGTTCAACGATCGATATAATTAATTGGTCACATCTGGTGCGTATTGTTGTCATTCTCGAATTTATTCTTGGGAATTTAGGTTCATAATTTCATTCTTCATTTCGAACAACTGGAAATAAATATGCTATCGAACTCGGCATACTGTCGAAGCAAACATATTGGCGTTAAAGGATAACGCAAGCCCCTGACGCGATAAGGACTGAGACGAACACCGAGCGATTAATATCTCGAGTGATCATTCGATTATTGAAACCTCACGAGAACCTATAAAAGAATTATTGAAATCATTCGATTATGCCCAACTCTAGTTTATAGGTTTATTCCTCAACTCAGTAGGTTGCGATACCAATAATAATAAATTGACCCAGTGGATGTATATCTCAGCATGAAATGAGTATTAGTAAAAAAAAATGTATAAAACGATTGCCTTATTTTTGGGAAAGGAATTTGCTCATGAAATTTGGCTTATTTGTTAATAATTTGGTTTATTTGTGAATCATCCTGTATATGTTTATATTCTCAATTTTCAAGACAAATTATTATATAATATAAAATATATAATGTTTTGAAGACTTATTGGTAGCGTTGTGGTTAGAGGCGTTAGAGCCTTAAACTAGAAACCATACCTATCTGGGTAGGAAAGAAATTTTCCAGTCAGACGGTATCGGCCACCATTTACTGGTGGGTGGGAATTAACAGTGGCAGTGCTGTGCCTAAAGTAGCGTAAGAAGCTATACTATTTATTCATACATGACACAAATAAATTTTCATGTAAAATATTTGATCACCATCAAAAAGTTACATGACCCATATTCATTTAAGAATACCAACGCACACAAACCTAGCATCTTACAAACCAGACGAATGATACAAAACATTAATTAAAAAATTCAAAGAGAGTATACACTGACTTCTCCAGTAGTATCTTCTTCACAGCCCCATTAAACGCGCTCAGTGATAAACTCTTGACTTCCTCTGGAAGAGCGTTGTAAAGCTTCAGGCATATATAGTTTGGACCCTGCTGTTCCTTTTTTGTTCTTTGTCGTGGAATGGAAAATTTGTCGCTCTGTCGTGTGTTGTATTCATGGTATTTGGAGTTTCTTGGGAATTTTTCTTGGTTATTGTGCACATTGTAGTATTCCTTCACTTCTGAAAACATCTCTACAACTGTCAGTTTTTTTCATACCGTGGCTCTTATGGCTTTTTTTTATGTAGCTTTGGCTCCATAAGATGATCCCATAAGCTGCTAGACTGTGAAATGCCGAGTAGTAAGTTAACTTGGCAATTTCAGTTGTTGATATCTACTTTATTCTCCTTATCATAAAGATTCATGTCGATAATTTCTTGCATAACTTATCTATGTGCGTTTTCCAGCTTTAAGAAGTTTGAAACTCCAAACCTAGATACGTCAGAGACATTTTCTCGATTGCTAAATATAATCCTCTGTGTCTTGGCACCGTTCATCATTAGGCCGTTGGTAGAAAACCAGTCCAGAGCCATACATATCAACGGCCGCCCGAAGGTCACCCCTACATTTCGAGGTGTTCAGAAATGCGATGTCATCGGCGTAGGCACTAATTTTATCTGCAGAGACATGTTCATAATTGCCGTTCATGAATACGATGAACAACAGGGGGCCCAGTATGGAACCCTGTGGGATACCGACCTCCACCTTTCTCAGTTCTGATGTAATACCGTTCCAGTTTAACGCCTGCTGCCTATTTTTCAAAAATGTCGAGACAACCTCGTTTGCTTTTCCTCTTACGCCGTAGAAATTGGGCTTTTCAAGCAGTTGTTCATGGCAGACGCTGTCAAAGTATGTATGGACTGTATGGACTCGAGTACGTCTACCATGGCAGTAGATGTTGACATTTTTCTTTTGAAGCCGTGTTGAGAGCGATCTGCTCTCCAGGAAATCCACTAATCGGTTCTTCAATGCCGACTCAAATATCTTAGAGACAGCTGGGAGGATCGAGATAGGTCGATAGTTGGAAACCCCCTGCGCACCACCCTTTTTCAAAACAGTTGCAACCAAAGCGGTCTGGAAATATGCCCTAGTCTATGCAATCATTCAATAATTTTCATAACGGTTCCTTTATTGCTTGCGATATTTTCTTCAATAAATACACTGACATACCGTATATGTCTTTTGAATGCTTGTTTTTCAAGCCCACAGTCAATTTCAAAATTTCATCCTCTGTCCTCTGTAAGCGGATTTCCTCAGGAAATCCCCTGATTGCCTCGAGGATGGACTTACTTTGTCCATAATCTGTCGTCCCACCGAAATAAAATAATCATCCAATTCCTCTGGGCTTTTAAGTGGTCTTATAGGTACATTTAATAGTTTCAGTAATCATGTCAAATGTTCTGGCAATAGGCTGTTCAGTTTGAACCATATCAGCTTTGGGATATCGATTCCTTTATCTCTAAATAGACCTGGAAAATTATTAATTTTTTTTCAAACTTTGGATTTTCTTAACATGTGTTATATTTTTCAGGTAATGAACTGAAGTACAAAAATAAACTCGTTCAACTATTTTCACCAAGTTTGAACTGGTTAAATGTTGGTGATCATATTGGTCTTTTGAAAACTCAAGATAATATAAGGATATTTTTGAATGGCGAAGAAATATATCTGCAGATGCCCCAATTAACAGATCCTTTATATGTCATATTCAATTTACGTGGCTCCTGTTCTGCTATTGCTGTCGTTAGCCATAAAATTTCTGCACCGCCAATTAGTTTAAAACTTCAAGACAGTCTGGAGTTTGACCACGCCCAGACTCTGAGTCAGGCCATGGATATTAAAGACGAATTGAATGATTTGAAAACTGAAATTTCTTATGAATTTCATGACAATCATGGAAGGAATATCGAAATGTTGAATGGAAAGACTTTGGCAAGAAGAGTTGCTTCTTACAATCAAGGCATGGTTATTGTGCAACCCTCTATGAAATATAATTCTATTGTGAAAATAGTGATCGAACAGGTTGACGTCCAGTGGCAGTCCTCATTAATTGTGGGATTAGCAAGTGGTCCTCCTGAAAAAATTAATTTGCTTTCAAATGCTTTATGTTTGAAAACACCTTGCTGTATAGTGGCTAATGATTGGATATCCATTAACGGAACAAAAGTAAGGGAGACATTTTTTTAATATCAATGTATTTTCCTGCCTTATTTATCCTTTAATGCCAGTCTACTTTTAGTACTATTTTTACTACTATTTTTACTATATTATAATATCAGACTATTATATTGACGTATTTTATTTCAGTCTAGGTCTAATTACGGTCAATGTTTAAACAATCTACAAGTTGGTGATATAGTCTCAGTAGGACTGACAGATATGGGTCATTTCAAATTGATGGTTAATGATATTGAGGAAGAACCTTTACCCTGTATTTTCCCCAAAGGGCAGCCGATACATGCAGTATTTGATTTATATGGGCAGTGCAATCAAGTAAGTTTTTATTAATATATAATAAAATTTAATTATTTTCATGCGCGCATGTTCTAGCTAACAGCATTCTGTCATTTTGCCCAAATGTCTGTAACTTTCGAATTTTCTTCCGAAAATTGTCTTAAACTATTAGGTTTTACTCTCTGATCAAGAATTCGAGGTCAAATCTGATTCTTTCCGGCCGGCCGGCAGTTGCCACGATAACTTGAAAACGGAAAGAGATATCGACTTGAAATTTTCAGGGTAGGTGGCGCGTCCAAATGCGACGGACAAGTTCGTTAATAGACACAATCGGCCCAATCGTACAAATTTACTTTTCAACCAATACAGATCCGATCAAATTGAAACTTAGTAGAATACCGTCGTTGTAGAATACCGACGTAAAGACGTATGAGAAATTTTGTTAGGAACTGATCCAATTCACACATGGTAATTGTAGAATGCCGACGCGCAAATTTTTGCAAAAATTTCGTGAGGATCGTATGACTAGAAAATTTTTAAAAAATCATTGAAAGTTCTTTGTTGGGCATGATCGTCCCAATGGTTTCGAAGTTATACTCACTGGAATATTATTTTCTCGATAACTCAAAAAATTTTGATAGGATCGAATTGAAACTTGGTTACTAGTTGTAGAATACCGAGATAAATACGATTGGGAAATTTTGTGAGCATCTTATATCTAGAAAATTAAAAAAAAATTATGAATTATATTATGTATCTCACGATAACTTGTTAACGGAAAGAGGTAGCGATAAATTTTCAGGGTAGGTTGCGCATCTGCATGCGACATTTGCGTTCGTTAATAGGCATAATCGGTCAAATGATTTTGGAGTTACAATTCTGAATTTCTGTTAGTTCCTCTGTAACTCAAAATATACAAATCCGATCCAATTCAAACTCGGTAATTACTTATATAATGCCGATGCGCAAATTTTCTCGGAATTTTGTGAATATCGTAGCCTGAAATTACTTGAGAAGTAAGTTTTTTTCGTTATTATTAGATATTTAAGGAATTTCAATTCCAATAGAATACATATGGTAGAATTATAAATTCTGTGATCATAGGCCATTCCCTCATTACTCAAGTCTGTCATTAAAATGATACGAAATGTTTTCACATCTTCTAAAAGCTGATAAAACGGTCTATATGGATGGTAAATTCGATTAAGAGTGTCCAATAGAGGTGAATAAAATTTCATCAACAGTAATTTTGTCGGTTTAAGGTTAAATTTTCATGAAGTTATATTTCATAAACTATAGTAATAGACAAATGGAACATGTGCGCAAAAGCTCCTGGCTATTTTTTTAAATTAATTATTGTTCTCAGATTAAAATGTTTAGTGTTGAAGTGCAATCTAATGTGTTACCAAGAACAGTGAATGACTATGAGAAAGCCGATTTAGAAAACTGCGAGAAGGAAAGGTCTGATAATAATAATATGACTTTGCCTATTGCTTCAGTCAGTGTGAATAATATTGCACCAACAATACAAAGAAGTCATCCTTCCAGTCCATTGAAGAATATTAAATGTAGTTACAGAGAGGAGTGTGAAAAATTCAGAAAAAGGATATTTTTACCTGGTACGTATGTGTAATATATGAGGTCGAGGTTGAAGAGGGAAATTCGAATTTGCCGTAAATTCGTTTGCATCAAGAGCTGAAAAAAGTGGTACTCTCTGAAAAGCTGAACTTATGGCTTAACCTCAATATCATTCACATCTTTAGTAGATCTCATGCTCATGGATATCAACTCTGATCCATTTGCGTGAAGTTACCCACATATTCTCATCCACACATTATGACGTGGGGACTGTCGAATATGTGATATACGGAATTTAACGAGCAGTGTTGCCAGACTGACAATTATTCCCTTATTAACAAATTTATCAAAATAGGAGACTACACGCGCACTAAAATTCATTTTAAATCATAAGGGGGTTTCACATACAATTATATACAGGTGGGGACTATGTGTCTTATACAGGGTGGTCCGCGAGTAACTGTACAACGTTTAATGGTGAATAGCTGGTACCTTGGGGAGCCAGAAAACAACAATCAAATATGGGCTAAGTCTTTTCGTTTCTGAGATACAGGGTGATTTATTGATTTTGGCAAAACATTCAGATAGCTATAACTCCTGAACCGTTCTACGTATTCGCTTCAAATTTGGCACGTGTTGTCATCTCAGGCCATCAAATTGTTCATATACACCGCACCGAAATTGTACAGACCAGGACTAGGAAATTTTGATTTTTACTTCCAGGTCAAATAAAACACCCTGTACATGGAATGCCAAATTTTCGGATTCACCATCGGATTCTGCATAGATTTTCCTGCCAAATTCCGTTTTCCGCGTGAACGGCACACCTCCCGTTCATTTTTTTTTCTCGAAAATAAGATCACACCTCCGAATATTAAGTGGTGTTACGGACCTGCATTTTGCAATAGGAAGCTCATGACATTAAATTCGGTTATAAAAACATTTTTTATATTGAGAATCGAACTGAACATAAATAATAAAACAAAAATTAAAGAAAAAAAAAGAAATTCAAAACACATTTGAATAACTTTCGAAGCAAAACTTTGATTAAAGTTGATTTTCAAAGATTCCCCCGTTTTCATCAATACATTTTCTTGCTCTAAGTCTAAGTTGATTGACAGCTTTTCTAATAGTATTAGGCTGGTTCCGTATTTCGCTACAACTTAATTCTATTGCAATAGGAAGCTCATGACATTGAATTCGGTTATAAAAACATTTTTTATGTTGAGAATCGAACTGAAAATGAATAACAAACCACAAATTATGAAGAAAATGAAGAAATTCAATATTCATTTGAGTACCTGTCTATCTCTCGAAACAAAATATGTCCAGACTACAGAAATATTCCATTTGACAGTCATTTTTATATCAATTGAATTTTGTTGCTAGTTGTTAGTTTTTAAATTTGTTTTTCAATTATGCCTCGTTTTTCGAATGTTGAGTATTGCGACATGGTACTTGTTTATGGTTTCTGCAATTCGAATGGGCGAGCAGCGTCGAGAGAATATTGTAGAAGGTATCCTGGTAGAGCAGTTCCTAATCACCAAACTTTCGAAAATATCAGCCGTTCTTTGCGAGAAAGAGGAAAATTTCCTTCCCACCAAAAGGAGAGACCTTCAGATGGAAATGAAGAACAAATTTTGAATGTGGTCGAATCAAATAAACGTATCAGTACTCGACGGATTAGTAGCAGGTTGAACATACCTAAAACAAGAATTATTCGTGTACTTAAAAAAGAAAAGATGCATGCATATCATTTGAGTAAAGTTCAAACCTTAGAACAAGGAGATGAAATTGCGAGACTACAATTCTGCAGATGGATAACCAGGAATGTTCGGCAGATCAATAGAATTTTATTCACTGACGAGGCCCAATTTACGAAAGATGGAATATTCAATTCTAAAAATGAACATTTATGGGCGAGACAAAATCCAAGAGGTATAAAGAGGCGCAACTCGCAGCACAAATTTTCTGTGAACGTTTGGTGTGGTGTTTATGACAACAAATTTGTAGG